>JAIXHY010000009.1:14847-1349117 GCA_020449905.1 Globodera pallida | reverse complement strand
GAGCACCGGCAACGAATTCGTTAATGTGAATGTGAATGAGGAGGAGACGGAGGTGGAGGAAGCGAACAATAACGGCACTGCCGATGAGATAATCAACAACTTCTTCGATTCTTGAATTGAAGTTATATTTCTTAATTAAATTAAAAACTTGCTTCATTAATTATTATTTCTAACTAAAATTAATAAATTCATTTCATTTAGTGTGAAAATTTTAAGTATTTTTATGGAAAGAAAAAGCGATTTGGGAGTACTTTTTTGGAAAAAAAGGAAAAGTTAATTTTTAAGGGTCCCTTTTTCTTCTTAAGGCTTTTTCAAAAATGTCAAATATGACTTTATGTGCCCTAAAAAAGATATTCTACATTTTAATCAATGCTAATCTTAAAATGCCACCATATTTGTTGCTCCGTTCTTCCGGTCCGTGTTTGCCCAACTTCTTCAGGTGATGGACCTTTTGCTTCGTTTGGACGGAGGTCAATGGGGCGGGGGGGGGGGGGGGGGGGGGCTTCCCCGCTCATCCCCTCAGGGGGGAAAGCCCTCCTCCCCGCTTATCCCCTCTTGGCTTATGCACATTCGTCCAAGCTCGAATCATTTCTTCAAATATGCCAAAAACATTTTCTTTGTTTGTTATTCCCTTTTTGCTAAAATCGTCGAAAGAATTTAGTTCTCGTTTCTATTTTATTGAGGCACAAAATCCATTCGAAATTAAATTATATAAATTTTGCATGCCGCACATCCTAATGGCCCCTGTAACTATTTTGAACACCGGTTTGGTGTTAGTTCTGGCGCAGGTAAATTATTTGAGTGATGACAATTTTGAAAGAATCAAATTTTGCAATTTAACATTACAGAAGCCAATCAAAAATGGGCAAAATGGGAAAATAACAAATATAAAAATTGGAATCGACAGGCCATTGCCGTCGCCGCCGTCATCATCATTGAACAAAATAACACCGACCAAACCGTATCGGCACCGTACCAGTACCAGCACCAGCAGCAGATGCACCAGCCCCCCATTCACGGCGAAAGGTGCAGCCCCGAAACGGACAGCCAACTGTTCCCGATCGTCGACAGTTTTTCCAGCGACAAATTCCTTTACTGTCACCAACAAAAAAGGTCATTAAAGCAGTGAGGCGCTAAAATGAAGCCGCCGTTCCCGGGTTTCAACCGAGAATTCTTATTTTTCTAAAAAACATAAGATCGGTTGGGGAGAACGGACGGATGGTCAGCAGAAGAGAATTCCAAATTCCCCACTTTTCTTTTTATGTGGGCATTACACTTTGGTTTTCATTTGTCAGGGTTTATGATGTCGGTTCTTGCACTGACAAAATGACTCTTTTCGACCCGTCGAAGCGCAAATGCCTCACAAAAGTGGGAGAGAAAGCTGATAATATTGCTGCCACAGGCATTTCACCTTAATTAATTATAATTATACATAATTAATTCGCTTCTCCTCAGTTCCAACACGCCTAAAAATCTTTGCCAAAGACACAAAACAGCAGAAAATTGCATTGTCGAGCCAACCAATGGTTCGACAACAAATGCGCGCATTTTTCCCAGCCAATTCCGAGACAGGCGGCGTTGGCACTGATCTTGAGATTCAAATGGAAAATGTTTCAATGAAAGCGAAGCAAACGGAAGACGCTAAACTGGCATTTTTGGAACAAAATGATGCTGAAAGTTTGGAGGAAACGCGAAATGACGGAACGAAAGTGCTGATCAAATTGAGGACTAATTCTTCGGAAACTCTTGACAAAGATGGAAATAGAGATCAATTCGACCAAGGATTGCCCGAGGCGATGGTCGTAAAAAATGTCGGAGATGGAAAATTGTCCGTAGAAGAGGACAATGAGAGAAAATTGCAGCAATTAAGTGTGTAAACTTGCTCATTTGTCAGACCGACTACTTTCTTTTATTCTCAGTCGTTTGTTCTGACGGTTCCCTGCCCTTCGGCGACAACAACGGCCGTTTCCACCGCTGCATTCCCGACTACGGGCACAACCCATTCAGGCACATTATTTTGCCACACCTTCTCCCAAAAAAAAGAATTCGATGACATTAGACGCAATTCATTTCTTCTGTTCAGTTCGTTCGCCTGCCCATTCTCCTATCAGTGCGAGTACAGCTCCATGCTGCGTGCCCACCAGTGTTGTCCTCAGTTGATAGACGCGAACAGAGAGCCGTCATTTGACGAGGAATATTCTGAACTCGACGGAGAGGAGATTCCGGATGGAGCCGAAAGGACAGCCGCCGCCGCAGAGATTTTGGTGGGGTGGGATGGAATTGGATTCCCAATTAAAGGGATCAGCTGCAGAAGCTTAAACATTATTCGAAAAATTGTTTTTATAGGACTTCAGCCACGCGTGCCCTCCGGCGCATTTTCTTCGGATCCATCCAAAGAACGGTTTTTCAGTCTTTTCCGAAATTATCAATGATTAAAAATGTCACTTTTCCACAGGCCATCCGACGCTGTGCTCCCCGGGATGGCTTATTTTAGCCGGCCAGGGCGGCTGTCCCCCGTTCTCAAAGTGCGTGTACAGCGCCGCCCTTCTCCAATTTGTTTGCTGCCAACCAAACAATTTGCTGAGGGCCATGGAAAACGAAATGATGAAAGGTCAACAAAGAAGTTCATCTCTCTACCCACCACGAGGTTCAAAAATGAGAAATGGAAATGAACAAAAAAATTTGAACCCTCAAGGAATCCATCCCGCCCAATCCGGTTGTATCGGCCATCGCCAATGCGACTTGAAGTTCCCCGGGGCGAAATGCCGAAATTGGGTGTGCATATGCCCGAGCGGACTTAGCGCATACGACGGACGATGCGGTGCATAATTTTTTTAATTTTTTCTATTCTTATTCACTATCAGTGCCAAATTGTCCCTATGGACATTCCGATCGTAACGGAATTTGCACGCCGGCGGCATTCGATAAGAATCGGCAGAAATATTTGGTGTTTTGGCGACAAAAAAGATGAAATGATCACATTCGAGTCATTTGTTAGCCACGACATTCGCGGACATTTGACAAAATGGGAAAACAAGACTAAAATTCATTACTTTTATTTGTGTAAAATCGGGTCAATCCCAAAAATGGACCCTCGATACTGTCGCGGCCGATCTCTAATGTGAACATTAGTGTTCGGCAAATGGGGTTTTTCGGTATTCGGTATTTCGGTAAAATACCGAAAAAATACCGCGGTATTACCGTACCGTGCCGAACACTATTGAACATACCCGAAAGTGATTTCAAATAAGAGGTCGTCTTGGTTTCGTAATTTTCGCTTTTATTCAAAATATAACAGCAGGGGACGCGACGTAACAAAGTAAATAACACAAAACGATTGCTGAGAGTGAAAAACGAAAATTTGCGTGTGAAGATTTACATACAATCGAATTCCACCGTTATGAATCAAATCATTCGGCCGCTTCCTCTCTTTCCCTTCCAAATCAGCTGAATCTGTGTGCCGCGTAAGCCATCGTTTCTGCCCTTTCCGAATTCGAAATGTAGCCGAAGTTCTCCAGGTTGGCACAATGGAAGATGAAATTGGCCATGAGACCCTTTTGGACCAGCTCTTTGCCGTGCGCATCGATGAAACGTTTCTGAGAAATATATAATTTTACATTTTCTAAATTCGTGTTCATGTTTAACAGTAATTATAAATACATTTTTAAAAACTATTTTCCAGTAATGCATTAATGATTTCGAAAAAGCACAATTAAATTAAACTAACTTAAAAAGTTTAATCTTAATGTTCACCCACCAAAAGAGCAAAAAGCTGGCAAACTCCGAGTTGGCGGTTGACCCGTTTGACGATAAAACTGTTCCACAGCAAGAAAAAGCCCTTCTCTTCCGCGGAGACATCCGTGAATTGGTGGAGACGCTAAAAGGGGGAAAAAGAACATTTAAAAAAAGGAGTATTTGTTCTGACAATTCGATGCGTGTCATTCATCCATCCCTGGTCATTGTCAACTGAAAATGACGCAAAAATATTTTATATTTTTAAAAGTTGAATTCATTCAACTCTGTGCTAACCTCCGCAAAGATGTTTAAACGGCGGATCCTTAAGTTTCGTATAATTCGGCTCGTTGAATGGCAAAATGCCTTTGAAGCTAAATTTTAAGCAATGCAAACGGTCCAAGAGAGAAAAAAAAAAAAAAAAAAACCGTTATAGAATTTACACCATTTTTTGCTTTTTTCGATCTTTATTAAGACCCATTCTGAGCTGTGGGTAGGCTGGCGTACCGATTTTTAGACGGAATTTGTCTAGAAACTGCTAATCTAGCCACATTTTCGCTTTAGGTGCCGGGGATATCCGGAAAAGTTACCACTTTTTTGTTTTTGCATGGGTAGGTGAGGGGGAGGGGGATATGAACCAGCAGAGACCGGAACAAAACACAAAACAGAACATTTTGATCAGTTTGTCCGACCTATTTTCCCTCACTTCTTCGCCGTCCTTGGAACATTTGTTGTGCTTCCGTTTTTGCTAGTCGCTGGTGCAATTGACGTTCTCGACTTGTCAATAATACCACCGGACAGAATCATTGCACGCAAACGAACCATGGAACGCCTATTATTTAAAACAAATTAAATCCTTTCAAATTTGAGAGAGAGACAAAACAAAATTGCCTTGAAAAAGAAATTTATTTCTAAAAACGAAAGAAATCAAATTGAAAAAAATAATTATTTTTACCTCGTCAATGTAAAATTTTTCTTGCTGAGATTATTTTGCATTTTGCGAACTTCTACTTCAATAATATCGCCAGCACTTTCATTCATTTGCTGAAATTGATAACTCAACGACGGGTGAAGGAATTGCTGAAAAAAAGTTTTAGAGCAGTTTTTATTTCCAAACGTTGCAACCAAACCATATGAACAGCCCAGACCCACGGATGGTCAAATTTGGACTTGCAAAAATAGCACCGAGTCGAAATTGGAGGCATGGATTTAAACCAAATTGGAAGATGATAAATGCACTCTAAATTTTGTCCAAATAAACTTCCAAACACTTAACTAAACTCCAATAAACCACCCAACTGATCAAATGGTCCGTCGCCCTTCCATCCGTTGCAAAAAGACGATATCTAAAAAAGAGGATGAAACGAAATTAATTAAACGATTTAATACTAGTAAATATTATTCATATTCCTTTCTATTTACATAATTCTGGAGCGCTTTTTCTCTTTCATCGGCTGGGCATTAGACTGGCATTTGGGTAATCTTTGGCCTTCAACATCAATGGCACCATATCCATGCTCATTCGACACCTCCATCTTAAGCATATGGCACGCCCCGAGAGAACTGTTCTAAAAGCGCAAGAGTGGGCGAAGATTGATGACCATCGGACACAAAAGTTTAATGAAACAGACTTTGTTCTGATTGAGCAAATCGGTGATCACTTCAACATTCGGTTTTGCAACGTTTGCCAGCTTGTTCTGTTCATTTACGTTGAAAATACTGGAAATCATAATATAATTTTAAACAATGAATCACTCAATCTGATCACTTACTGCAGAAGAAAACCGTTGTGTGTGAATTGAGGCTGGAAGACGAGGTGCTTTTCTCCCTCTCTGATAAGCCAACTCCCGATGTGTTTAGCTCCGCGAAAAGTTTGGTTTTTTGTTTTAAAGTGCAAAAATTGCTGTTTCTGAAATGAAAGAGCACAAATAATATGAAATGAATGGATTTGCGTAACCCACCGCCAAATGATCGCGCGGCTTTGTTAGCCCCTGTCTTCCACTTTTTTGCTGCAACGGATTAGCGCCAAGTTCACTTTTTCTATTCACGCACATTTTAACGTCGACACTTTCTGCTGAAAAGTTGTTAAATTCTTTGTATAACTTTATATCTAAGAATTTAAATCTAGTATAGTAAATAGCTAATCTTAGTTTAATTGCAGTTTTATTTATAAAAATGTCTCACGATTCATTTCCAATGTTGAGGACAGCCGCGACCGCTTTATCAGTGGCAACTTTTCGCCATATTCAACGAAATCCTTTTTCTGAATTTCCTCCTTATTTTGTTCAGCATCGCCGGACCCCTTTTCAGTCACTTTTAGAACGGAATTTGCCCCTGAAAATGTGTGCTAAAATGAATGTAAACAAAGAAAACTGAATTCAGAAAGGACCTTCAACAACAATTTCACCCTCGACCACAAGAAACAAATCAACACCGGAACGTAATTCGGGCATCCAAGCCTCCAAGACGTAACTTCCACGGGTTTTCTGGTTGATCGGACTAATAAAATTAATCAGATGGTCCTGGAAAAGAATTTCCTGCTATTAAAATTATGCTTCAATAGGTCTTATCCCTCAACTTTGTGTAAGCGCTTACCCACCCAATAGCGGACAGTAAAGCTTCCATCTGTCGAAATTGCACAGAGGAACACATCGAATTTGGCATATTTTGCAAAGCCGGCATAAAACGGGAGAATGGTGTTGAAGAACTGCAAAAAAACGTCATTTTAGAAAAATGGTTCCAAACAAACTTCAAAAGTGAGCGAATCTCCGCTTAACCGCGGTTCCATTTTGCCCTCCGATTCCTCCCTTCCTGTCGTCAGTTGGTGTAATTGAGCCGACTGTCTATGTTTCATTCGGACCACGCTCTGTTCAAGGGTTCCAATCTTTAGGCAATGGTTGCCCCGCTGTTTGTTTTGCGAAATCCGACGACTGTCGACTCGAAGTGGTGACATTCCATCGAAAAACCCGTCGATGGATTCAACGCGGAGCGATCGGATGCCAAAATGGCGCAATCGTTGGGCAACCTTCCGTGTGAAAGAACGGTTCAGGCACAAACTGTAGACATCTTTCAATTCTGTAATAAAAGTGTACGATCGAGTGAGAATGACAAAAGAACCATATTTTTTGTTTTTTCGGCTCCTCTCATCAACCAACCACTATTAGCCATAATGTTAGGGTATAGGCCCGATTTAGTTCAAATTTTGTTTGTATTCATCCTTTAATTTCCCAACTTACCCAAAAGCTCGTTATCATTTTGCCTTTTTGACATTGTTCTGTGACATATCCGGCCGGGAGACTAAAAATAAAATAATTTCTTTTGCTTCTTTAATGCTTACAATTGCAGACGGTGTGCTAACAGAATTTTCTTTATTTTCAGCAATAGTCGATGCAAAATCCATTGAAATAAAATGACAATAGCTAAATGAACGCAATCACAGTTTACTTATGTAAAATTTACATCTCAGCGAGTAAATTACTTTTTCATTAGCATTTATTTTGGTTTTTAGAACCTATTATGAGGGTTTTTAGAGCTTATTTAGGTACCTAAAACAGATTTTTATCAGATAAAAATCCGTGTCCCACTAATAATTGAAAAATGAAAAAAGCAACAGCAACGAGCAGTTAAATTTGAATTCAAATTTAATGCAAAAAGAAGATGTTTCAAAAATTCAAATTTTAACTCTTTTTCTTTGTTTCCATCTTTTAGAAAGCGTTTGACCCAGGTCCTTTTCGCACAAGAAAAAAATGAAAAATGTAGAAATTTGTTCAGATATGGGCCAGGGGGAGTCGAATATATCAAAAACTGGGACCGCTACCAAACGGACCCCAACCACAATTAGCTTTTGCTTGTCGATGCTTCTACATATTCATTAATTGATTTTGACTTTATTTACATTATTCTTTTTTTTTGTTGCACTTTTAGGTTTCTTTTGAATGGAAGATCCGAGAAAAGGCACTAGCAGAAATGAAAACGATGTAGACCGTGTTTATTTGAACAAACTTGGTTGGTTCCATAACCCGCTTATTTTTATTTTTTCCTTTAGAAAAACGTCTAGGCTCCTTGAAAATTGAGGAATTTGGTGGAAAAGTAAATTCTAACAAAATTTTGGAAGAATTGGCCTGCATTCGCGAACAACAAGTATGAAATAAAAAAGTATGAAAATTTAAAATTGAAATTAAAGCTTTTCGAGCTGATTTCTGGTCGTCCAAAAGTCGACTGTTTGGCGCCTGTACCGTCCAATAATTTTTGCTGGTTGCAGCGGAAGATTGCACCAGAAAGTTTGGCTTTGAGCAAAGTTGAACTGCTTGGACTTGTCAATTGCGATCATTTGGAGGTTGGAGGAGGGGGCATATAATACATAAACGACGTTAGACGGTTCGGCCGTTTTGTTCTTTAGCCGCCATGACCCAATACTCAAAATTCTAAATGCAAATTTTATGAAAATGGATAACCACAGAAAATCAGTAGTTTCTTAGATTGGAAGTTCGTTTCATATTGGTTTTTGCAACAGATAATCACGCGGCAGCAGGAGGAGGAATAGTACTTTTTTCGACGGAACAATGAATTTGGTGGCTTTTGCTCGGGCTTGGGAATTGACTCACTTTCAGCCGATCTCTTTTTGCAACACTTTCAGTCTTCATCTGATGGACGAAGGTATTCAAAGAGTTTTTCAAAAATTTTATTTGGTTTTTCATCATTGTAAATTCGTAGGCCAGCGTCAGCTCGTCATCGACATCAATGGCACTGTGCATTGGGCCGAATGGTCGGGCGAAAGCAACGGCATTTCGTTGAAAGAGTGCCTGGAAGGGCCGGAGAAGGAAATGGCTGACTTCGACTTGGAGTTGGTCGCCTCCGATTCACTGTTGCTGACGGGCAAAGGAACGTCAGAAAAATACGCGTTTGACGGATGCATTGGCACTTGGTGTGATTCCAATTTCAAACTTTAACGGAATTCTTTCGTTTCGGTTGGGTGGTCTACGACCATCTCTTTGCCGTTGAGCGACAATTTGCCGCTTTGTTTTTAATTGAACCCAATTTCTGCATCAAAATGGGTAATAAATTTTTTGATGTAAAAATCTGATCTAAAATTTTAGTTGCTAAGTTTGCTCTCCAAAGTATGCCCACTTTTTCCAAAATTGAACAAACGACAGACCATCAAATCCGTTGGCTCGTTTGCACGTATTCCCACGGCGTCAGTGCTTTTTCTGTTCAAGTTTGTGCGCGTATTTTGGAATTTTTTAAAATTAGTTTTAGCACGATGGTTCAGTGATCTACAAGCCAAAAGTGGACTTAATGTTGGCCCTTTCGGACGTTTCGGGCACAGTGATACGTTATGAGCACATTTCGAGATGGGGACCCCATCGGCTGTTTTTGGTTGGATACGATACGGGTGCGCAAGTCGGACTTACCCATCGCCTAAATTTTTCCCAATAGACGAAAATTTAACGAAAAGAACGTACTGGATTTACTTTAATTTGTCAGGATTTGTGACCGCCTCTATTTGCCCAACGCGACGAGATGCTTCTGATGAGCATTCGCCACTTATTGACAGGTCAGCCCAAACCCGTAAATTAAATAGCAAAAGTTATTTAGAAAAAGTTTGAAGTTTGACGGACCAGTGTCAGTGCTGAAGGTTCTGAGAATCGGCGAAAAAAGTTTGTCGGTGTTGGTCTCGTCAACTCTTGGACCTGCCACAGTTTGGACACTTCGAAAAAACGAGGTACAAGTTCATTCTCAGCACCGCCCAGTTTCGCTTTTTCCATGACCCAATTTTGGGTGTAGTGTGTGGGACGTATTAAAAGTAGTTGCGGCAATTGAATCATTTTCCGTAATTTCAGAATGACTTGCAGCAACTAAGCTGGCATTTGTCCACAGTTCTGCAAGAATCGGAGTTGTACGACGCCGTAGTGACCGGTACTGTCCACCGTAATGCCAATTGCGGAACGGTTGACAATGCCAGTGCTGGAGTGGACGACGTTGGAGGAGGAATGGTCTTGATCGGCACTTACGGAGAACTATTGCTGGCCTACGACTTGCACGAACTTCTGAGCCAACAGGACGAAGTGGGCCCGCTTCTGTCGATAAACATCGCGTCACCCATACTCGCGGTCGAACAGTTCGGGGAGGAGTTGGTAAGAAGCTAATGCATTGCCTTTTCACATCCTTTCCCCCTTACGTTGGTGCTGTCCAACCGCGGACTCCACCGACTCAGCCCCTCAACGGACGAAGCCTTGGCGCTTACCCAGCAACAGCGCAAGTCGCCCGCCACTGTCACTACCACAACAACACCTCCGGCGAAACTTGCTGACGAAAATACTCAGAAAATTGACCAAACAAGAATATCTGACCACTAAAACTCTTTCACATTTTTTAAATTTTAATCCATGCAAAGAAAAACATAAAACTTCTGCCGTTAAATTAGCAGTAAGACATTTTCTCCTTCATATCTTGCTCTTCGTCTTCTGTTTCCCGGCACCGATTGGCGGGTGAATGATTTTGCCTTTCGCAATACGAATTTCGTTCTAAAATTATTTTAACAATTCCACTATTGCTGAGGTACAATTCAAATTATTTCTTTGGATTTGCACCTGAACTTCACGCCAGACGAGGTGCTCGTCAAAGAAAAGGCCGTGCATTTTGAGCATTTTGACGAGGTAGTGGAACATCGGCGTGTTCGGGTAGTACTTCTCGCTAAGTTTGGCCTGCTGCTCCTGCAATTTTTGTGCTATCGCTTAGGAAGTTTGACTTTTTGGGTTTTGGGCCACTCACCCACGGCTCAGCGGCCATAATCTCAGCAACGCGCAGCGTTTTCTTATCTGCCTGCAGAGTGACCTGAATTTCCTTGCAACTTAGTCGGGATTCGTTTACCAAATTTGCAGAATTCAAATTAAATATAATTTTGGTCATTGCTGTACGAAGAAAAAGTAATCACTTCGCCGAATATTCGATGCGACAAGCGCTTCATCCGTCTCCCGTATTCCGTCTTCTCATTCAGCAAACGGTTTGTGGGACACGCAACGCGAACCAGAGGGCCGGACATTAATTGTTCTGAATTGTAATTGCTCAAAAAACGAACAAAAAATTATAGGGGTAAACATTGTAAATAAGCAAAGGCAAAACTTTTGAAACATATGTCAATTTTAAAAAGCAAAAAATGCAAAAGACAAGCATTTTATACATGTCCAACCCTCTTAAGCTAATACATTATTTTTCGAGCAAAAGCATTTCTACTAATTGTCCGTGTCCAGGCCGCCCTCTTTCTTTCGTTTGTCCAAAACGCCGACGGAGGGCGACACAAAAAACCCTTCAAAAGTTTTTCGTGCATTGGCGAGTGTCTGAAAAAGGGCAAGTTAGAATTTTTGTTCAATAGCCTTTTTAGAGCACTTTAAACGAAAAGTCCCCTGACGGTACTGGACTGATTGACGGGGCCATCGAATCTTTTCATAAAGACGTGGATTTTGCCTCTTTTTTTTTGAAGAGGGAATTGACAACCGCAGACTAATTTTGTAAGCGCTTTTGTATAGTCTTTCCAACAACAAACTAAACATCCATAAAACCTCGTTCATTGATGTTGGCCCAGGCACATCGTTACGCAGTGGGCAACTGATACAATCCTCGGCAACGTTGTACAACGGATTCACACCCTAAAAACCCTTGGATAAGCCTTTAGAAATCAACTCTTTCTGCCTGTCATTTAATCACAGAACATTAAAGAAAATTGAATAATCTGGCTGGCCGAATTCATTTTTGTCCTAAAACTATGGCCAAAAGTTGCTGTCGACAAAATAGGCAACCATCCCTTAACCTCTGACAAACGGAGTTAGCCAGAGATGTTTTTTACATTAAAAGCCTGCCTTAGTGTCTACGTTGAAAATACGCTCTGCCAAGCGAATATCGTCTGTGAGGTTGCGCGCGTCATCCGGCAATTGCATCCGGAGTGCGGACAGTCGTTCTAACCTGCTCACCAGTTCTTGCGTGAGAGCGAGCGGCGAAGCTTTCGCACTGCAATAGGCTCGAGAAAGGAGGAAATAATGCATTTTTGATTCGCCGAAAATTTTAAATACAGATCTTAGAGAAGTTACTTGGTGCGGCTTCTTCATTTTTTTAAATATAAACTAAATAAATACAAAATAGAAAGAGCCCAGACAGTCAGAAGGTCAGAGTTCCTATGCTTTAACACAAAAAACGAGTTAGGTAGATTTTATTCATTCAATGCAACATCAATTTTTACGAGCATCCCTGATCCGGAAAAAAATTGAATAGCGATTTACGAGACCAAAAAACTATGATAGGTAAATTTTAATTTTCCACTGAAGATGTAATCTTTGTTTTAGATATGCAGAGTACTAAAAAAAAATTTCGATTTTGCCATTTTACGCTGATGACTGTTTTAACAAGTCTACAATTAACACTTCGATTTGACTTATCCGCCGCGTCTAAAAACCAAATGAATGCCGAAAATCAAAGAATGATGGGCCGGATCAGTGCCCACAATTTTTGCTCGGATAGTGACGAATTTTGGTTGGAACACAGCGACGAGAGTTTGCTTTCAGCCTCGAAAAACACATTTTTTCTACGATGTTTCGATCTGGAAGAACAGTGGCTGAAGTGTCAGAGTGTCACCGAGTCGGTCAATGCTAGCGGAAGCAATAAAATGGTGGAGTTTTAGGAGTTTGAATAGAAATTATTAGTAATTTTGGATTTATGCAGCATTAGCATCCATTCAAATAGGTAGCTCCCCTTTTTGAATTGGCTTTGTTTGTGCTTTAACTGTCAAATGTTTTTCAGGTAGAGCTTTGCCCCTACTTCGGCACTTCGAAGGGTCCGCTACTCTTTGCCAATGTGAGTTGTCGCGTGTTGCCGTGCATTGAGTGTCATGGGGCGAGGAATTTCATGAAGCAAATGCCATGCAAAAAGTGCTTTAGCTTTTAGGCAAGAAATGCGTACATAAAATCGAATTGTTACAGGTACACCGGTCACTACTTTCTCTCCGCTCTTCTTTACTCCATTTTCCTTGGCCCATTTGCCGTTGACCGTTTCTATTTGGGTTATTCGGCAATTGCAGTCGGCAAACTGATGACTTTGGGCGGTTTGGGTAGGTAAAATAGTAAAATTATGTTGAAAAATGGAAAAATGCATCATCAAACAAATCGCGAACAAAACCTTGCAAAAATTTTCAAAAAATTGAACAAAAGCTTTAATGTTGTCATTATTTTGGCAGGTGTTTGGTGGTTAGCTGACATTTTTTTGCTGCTATATGGGCACCTGACGCCTGCAGACGATTCCGAATGGCAACCATTTTGGCAATGAGCGAATGCGATCTCAAAGGAAGAAAAAGGCCTTTCGGTTTAGATTTTTTAAAATTATTTTTTCAAACTTTTACAATATTAATTGTATTGTATGTATAATAAAAGGATTGTTTCCTTTTCTTCTTTGTTTTTATGATTAACTATTTTTTTTCGCTATTTAATTATACTTTTGAAAAGTTTTAATCTACTCTTATAAATGAGCTCAATTTATGTGTAGGTTGTGCGAAAATGCGTTTTCATAGCAGCAATTTGCTTCGGCTTCCAACTTTCCGACTGAAATTGCTCAATTTGACGACGGATTTTGCAACTTCCGCCGTTGGCGAAGCGTCACAACGAAACCCTTGCGGGGATGGCACTCCGCCGATGGCCACGCCAAGATTTCCTGACTTTGAGAGCCGTCAGAGATTTACGCTGCCGTCGACATACGCGAAGCAGGACTGGTTAGCACTCATTTTATTTGAGACGGGCCGGTTTGACTAGAGTTATACGGTTCGGGATCATAATTCGCAATTGGACCGGAACGGATTCCGGCACAAACGCCCAACAATATTATTGGGTTATTGCGTAAAAAAGGGCAGTTTTTTAAAATCGGCAATTTTCCTCGTTTTTGTGTAATGAAACCAACACTTGGATTTATTGCATTAAACAACGTCTGTTCTTCAATTTAACACCATTTTTTTGTTTTTCATGCACTCAATTCGTCACTTTTAAGCCGCACAATGATATTCCAGACTGCTTGTGCCGTTCAAGTTATTTGGTTTCATTCACAAAAACGGGAAAAATTGTAGATTGAAAAAACCCGTCATTTTTTGTCATTGGTTGTATTGACAAATTCACGTAAATTCAAAATTTACTGGGGTTGGAGTTCCGAATTGGTTGAAACTGAGAATATTCTCCAGAGTTCCGAAGCTTATATTCTTTTTTTTTTGTTTAGGTTTCCAAAACACATGGGCCTTCAAATGAAAGTGATGGAGGGAAAACTACGTACTGTGGACTTGGTCATCGAAGTGCACGACGGTGGGGCCAAGAAAAATTAACATTTTGATTTGGAAATTTTAAGCGACAAAAAAACATCTTTTTGCTTAAGCTCGGGTCGCTTTGACCGGAAGGAATCCAACATTTGGTGCGAGGTTGTACTCAATTCGACCACACATTCTCGTCCTGAACAAAATGGATCTGATAAGCATGAAGCGTTATAAGTAATGAATGAACAATAATCAAAATTCAAATTTTTTTTATCCTTACAAATTAGTAGTCATTTTGCGATTTTCAGGGAGCCCATCGAAGAGTACTATCGGCGAACACATAACCTAACCAACATTTGCTGGACAAACTGTAAGGATGTGCGCAACACAGCCAAATTCAGCACTTTGGTTGACAAAATGTTGGAGTTGCTGCGGAACGAACACCGCTTCAACAGAACAGTGAAGACGGAGTACCAAGTGATGGTAGTCGGCATTCCAAATGTGAGCGGGGGGGAGGGGGGTGGCATTAGCATGGCATCCAAATGCGATCAAAACCTTTAAAGCATTCTTTTGGTCATAACCATTTCAATTCATTTGCGAGGTGAATCCGTTTTGGAAAAAAAATAATTCAGACTGGCAAGTCCTCACTGATCAACGCACTGCGCAATGTAAATTTGGACTTTGGCAAAGCGTGTCCAGAAGGCGCACGGCCCGGAGTGACTACCCGCGTCCAAAATCGAGTTCGAATCTTGTAAGAAACCGTTATATTTTTTCTTTAAGAAGTTAGAAGCTTAGCCGTTTTCAGGGACCGTCCACTCACTTATCTGTTGGACACCCCGGGTGTGCTCAACCCATGGTGAGTTTCACATTGAGTGTTGTTTCAACAATTTTTGTTCATTTTTTGGGGCCAACAACGTTGACGCGGCTATGAAGTTGGCGATTTGCAATTTGGTGTTGGAATCGACCACAAAGCCCAATTTTGTCGCTGACTATTTACTCTACTTCATGAATAAGTGTGTGCCACATTTTGTCCGATTTATTTTGTTTTTTAGGTTCGGCGACTTTTCTTACGTCGACTTTCTCAAAATGGACGCGCCCAGCAACGACATAAAGCGCGTGCTGCTTGCCGTGTCCAAACTACAGAACATCACGACCAAAGTGTACAATGTCCCGGGCGTTGAAAGAGCGTGGGACACGCACTCGGCGGCC
The DNA here is from genome assembly GCA_020449905.1 of Globodera pallida. Classification (NCBI taxonomy): domain Eukaryota; kingdom Metazoa; phylum Nematoda; class Chromadorea; order Rhabditida; family Heteroderidae; genus Globodera; species Globodera pallida. Next base: position 1,333,900 of record JAIXHY010000009.1, on the reverse strand, counting down.
AAAAACTTTATGGAATTATTCCAAAAACGAGCGACAGACCGCTTCCTAGACCGCGATTTGCTCTGAATGTTCAATTTAAACTCCGTAAGACTTTAAAACACCCTTTTGTTTTTGGAATCTATCCGAACAATTTAATTAATTTTCAGGCTTTGGCGATTCGTGGATGGACTTGCACAGAATCGAAAGACAAATGATGGAAAAAGCGGAGGAAAACAATCCTCTCTGATTGTATAATATATTGAATCTGAGATTTTATCAATTTTCTAAAAAGATTACCGATGATTGTTTGTATTTTCAATTTTATTAACAAAAAACAACAACAATAAATCGGGGCTGAGGCGGCATGAACTCAAAAAATGGCAAAAATTCTTCACACCAGTTTCGGGGTTGCGTTTTAAAGGGTTATCAGGCAAAATAACTATTAAAGGTGTTCAAACGGATTTTTGTTTCTTAAATAAACCCCTGCAAACGGACTTTGTTGGAAGTGGTAATAAGGTCGTAACGCGGTGAAACGGGTGGTGAGGGGAGGGGGTACGGGGTACAGACTCGACAACAGAAAAGTTTGAACAATCATAACTTTTTTGTTAGTTAACCAGATCGAACGGAAAGTACTGTCATGTTATGAGCCGACTTAATTTAAGAAAGTTATGATTCGGTCGCTGTGGCAAATCACACTTCAGATATACAACTTTTTGAAGAAAGACGAATCGCGTAGCTTTTGCTTGTCAAAGGTTCAACAAATAAACTGTTTACGAGTGGTATCAAGGTTGTTTGATTTGGTTAACTAACAGAAAGATGTTTCAAACTTGCGAACTTTGCTAGTGAAGAGAGAGTGGGAAGGGGAGATCAGCCAAAATCGTCGGCCGGGAATTCGGTTTTGGACAATTCGACCGGTGGTCTCCGCGGCTTCGACTCTATTCCGGTCATGAGCTCCAATATGTTTACATGTTCACGGTTCTTCACTCGCGAGGCAATTGACTGCACTCTCTTTGTGCCGTCTTCATCCACCTACGTTAACAAAAAGAAAAATGTAAATTAGGAAGCTCAGTTCATTGCGTTTCGTGTGTAGGTTGAGAAAACTATCAAAACTCATGGGCCCAGACACAAAAATGGCATTAACCTTGCCGTCAATAGGAGTACCGTATCACCCTAAAAACACCATACCGTAGCCGAACGGGAAAAGTACATCCGACCGAAGTAGGACCAGCCGAAGCAAAAAAAAAGGCCGGAAACAAGGATTTTGACCTTCAGCGCCTGCAAAAAGAGACCCCAAAATATTGTGTGTATTAAGCAGGGACGTTACCCAGAAAAATTCTCCCCCCCTGCTCCCCCACCCCCTGCTGGGTACGTCCCTAATGTTAAGCAATAATTTAGCCAAAAATCAAATAGCTCACCCCTTCATAAGTTTTCATCGGACGTATAAATTTGTTCCTCCGCCAATATCGAACCCGCCGCCTCAGCCCGAAATAGGAGAAAAATAATGAACGCATAAAACAAAGACGCTTAAACAATCGCAGGACCTTAAAACGAGGGCAGAAAGACAGGAACAAATTACGATTAAAATTATAAATATATCAAACGTTTATTATCGCAATTCCATACCCTAATTATCGGTTCGGTTTATTAATATTTCAGCGCCGGCTGTTGAGTGGGCAAAAGGCCAAAGCGCTTTTTGACAATCAGACGGAATTTGGAATATTTGTCTTCCGGTGAAAAACGGGCCGGATGCGCGGAGAAAGTGTTGCGTCCGAACGAATCTTGTTTCTGCAAAATCAAAGAAAGTTTAGCAATTTTATACAATTAAAATCTTAAGGTTTGTACCGTATAAAAGAACGTAAAAGCCTTATTTGTACATCGGGGAGAGGGAGGAGCATCCCTTTTATCGGTAGGGGAGGGGTTGCCATATTTCGGCCCCTATTTTGCACTTTTACCTTCAATGTGTAAACGCGATTGCCCTGTTCGTCCAAGTGATATTTCAGATACATTTTTTTCGCATCAACTGACAAATTTTGTTAATAAATGTTGGCAAATTAAAAACAGATATGTGCACAAAGCAATAAACATAACATGAGAAATCATGAAAGACAATTAAATAAACTGTTTTTCTTTGTATCCATAGTAAAACCGGAGAAATGAGAGAAAAAGTATTGGTCAAAGCTTTATCTAATCAGGCAATAATGGCAACGTGCGTTTCACCACGTGAATGACCTGAAATTGCGATGTTTAAATTAAGCAAAAATGGCTTTTTCATTTTTTTCAAAATATCTTTGTTAATCCATTTTGTTACGTTAACGAACGATTCCGCTGGTTTTTACCTGTTTTTGTTGTTGCGATTGCCTTCCGCCGCCGATGGAAATACCTCCGCCACCACTTCCGACGACAATGTCATACTGGTGGTCGGGGAACAAAATGCTAAGCCGGTCGAAGTGGGAAGCATTACCGGGAAGACGAAACGGCTAAAAGTAAGCAAAATTTATTCCAAACTCACAAGGACACGCTCAAATTAAGCGCTGCAATTTGGTCTTAACAATTACTGCGGAACAACTTCGTCAAATTGTCAGTTTTTCTCATGTCGGCACAGCCGCACGAATTTTTCGCCTATTCAACAGACCAGTTTTTGGCTGAGCCCCCCTTCAGCCTCCCTACCGCCTTTTGCCAATTTCTGACTTTTGAAAGTTCTTAGGAAAAATTTAATAAAAACGGAAAATGCAATCCAACATTTTTTGGAGAAAACTGCTTAACAAGAATGCAGAATATGTACCCATTAAATTTGACTTTTTCCCCCCAACTACCCCCCCCCCCCCCGAAATCACGCGCCTGGTCCCCACCACCGCTCGTGCACAATGACGAAATTGCGTTGTTCGCGGACGGAGCAAAAAACGGACCGACCGCAACCATTCGCAACACAACGCTAGCCAACCTTTCGGCGTTCACCAAATCGCCTTCTGACTGAATTAAATAAACACAATTCGGATTAAAGATGGGCCGGAATCCGACTGACTTTGGCTATGGCACCGTTCTGGATAAGCATGTAGCCGAGTTGTTTCGACATTGTAACAGCAGCAGTCTAAGCAAATGCAATTGGTAAAAGATGAAAACATTCAACATAATTTGAGAAAATAGAACAAAGTTTCAACAATTCTTAAATGAAAAATTAATGTTTACGACGCAAATGATTAATTGTATAATATAAACATCGATGTTAAACTTTTTAATGTTTTTAAACAAATTAATTAATTGCCAGCAAAATTCTGTCACATAGTCGACGTTTGATGGTTGACCATCAAAGCAAAGGCAAACATTTATCGAACCGGTCAACCAACGCCCGAAGACCCGCCTCGAATTTGTCCGCCCGGATGGGCATATCCACCGAATAAAAGGGATTTCTGGAAAAAAATTTGTTTGTTGCTGCTGCAAGATTACAGAAATTAATGTTTTCCAACAATGAATTTGAAAAATGCTTTTATAAGTGTAGAGAATGGAATACAAACTTAAGTGCGTAATCGGCGTAAAGTTCGTAGATTTTGCGCAGAAGGGGCTCCACATTTTGTGTGTTTGTGTAAGTGTTGACCAAAATTACCACAAATTTGACGCCTGTGATGGACTGGAAACATTGTAATCTGGAAATTGTTCAAATCTGACTAAAACAGCAGACAAAAAAAAGTCGATAGTGAGCATTTTTTTTGAAAAATATAAAAACAAAAACGCTAAGGTTTCAGGGTCGTAGAATTAGAATCTATCGACAGTATTCATCTAGGGTTTGACTAAAAACAGGGGGTAATTCTCTAAATGGTACCACCCCCCCTTTTTTTTAAAAAAAAAAATAGAAATCTCGTTGCAGTCATTCAAGGTTGCCGACGGCGTAGACTCCGAGGTTTACATCCTTTTTAATTGATTTCTAATCCCGAACTAGGACCTGGACAAAATTTCAAAAAATGAATTTTTACATTCAATTAGGAAATTCTTCTCAAGTAAGGATTTTCACGCCCGGTGACTAGGAATTTGGCATCACATTTACCGACTTGCCCAAGTCCTAGTCAACTGTTTTCCTGCAATTATTCTAATCAGGTTCTGGATTTAGAAATCGATTATAAAGAATGCTAAATTCTAATTTTATACCGGGAATCTCTAGAATAACTTGGAAAAGGGATACCACTAGAGAATTACCAATCAGGATGGATCTGGAACATTGACAGACTTGAACTGGCTGGTCTCCAGCACCTCAATGCCGGTGCTTTTGGAGGCAGGACTCAGTTGAGTGGCGATGGTGTACAGAGAGTGAAAAACGCTGGCCAAGACGATCTTTTCGTTGGTACTCAACGGAGCAATTTGTGGGTCAACGGCTCTGAATTTTAACTTTTTTTTTTGCCTGAAGAAAACGGCCTAAAAATGTGTTTGTAATCATGAATGGTTTAAGAGAGTACCTCCGATTCTCCCAATCATATATGAGAGACCCGGCTCGGTTGATCACAAAAACATGAAATACTGTCATCACATCAATTAATGAAGTGAAATTCTTTTTAGGTGCTAAAAAAGTTTTAAAAATCAGTATGTAGATGCTAAACCGGGTCTGCGATCGGGTAAAGAAAATTCGCAAGGACAGACATGTTGATTTTCAAGGAAATACAGAAAAAATTGGCGAATCCAAGGAAATCAGAATATTTTATGGGACAAATTTGTGTTTAACACAAAACCGGAGCCGCATCTAGTCCGAACCTGACCTCTATTTCAACCTCTCCGAACACCGGATCCGAACTCGAACATCTTAGAAAAAAAATTCGCAATTTTCAAAAAAATCAATTTTGGCCTCCAAATAGTTTACAAGCACACTTGGGTCAAGCCCGGCAGCAGAGAAAAACCCTTGTACGATCTCGCGTTTCCTTTTTATCTCTAACCGTTCTTCAAAAAATGTTGGCATACTGTATTTATACAACACAAACAGTGCATTTTTGCTTTGAGCCAGAGGTTCGAACCCTCTAGACTGTAAGGATGAATTTTACCGATTTTTCGATAAAACAGTTATGGATAGGGTAGGACGGGACCGGTTCCGGGACGGGATGGGATTTCCCGGTTTTTTCAGGTCCCGGTCCCGGTCGGGACGGGATTTTTGAAAAATGAAAAGTCCCGGTCCCGATTTTTTGGTCCCGCCGGGACCGGGACCAACCGGGAAAAAAGTACACCCCTTATTTAGTTCTCCTAAACCAATAGCAGCCGCTACATCCCATGCATGATCTGATGATGGCATCATCGACCGACAATTTCAACCATTTTTACTTGTGTCTCCCAAGAATGTCGATGGCTTAGTGGTTCCTCTTTGTGGTGAGTCGCATGTTATGTGTTGGGTTCGAACCCGCTTGAGTGCAAGCACTTACTTATTGGTTTTCCCCTATACTCAGATTGGCATCCCCCCATTACTAAGATTTTAAATAAATATTTTAATTTTTTTAAATTAAAAATGTGCGCAAAAAAGAATAGATACAAGAATTTTTGAAATAAATTCATCACATCTTTCTAAATTTTTGCTTCAATTACCTTAACAAAGATTGCCAATTTTTGTAAAAATTTCTCCGGAGGCGCCTGTCGGCACCGCCGGACATCCTCCACTCTTAAGTAAACCAGTTTTTCCTCAAAATTCCGAAGCAAAATTCATAATTGCTAAAATTTTGATGAAATTTCTTTAACAATTGAGTCAAAATTTTAAAAATTTTTGAAAAATTTTTCCTTGAAAAGTCCCGGTTGGTCCCGGAACCGGTCCCGGTCCCGGTTGAAAATGTTGGTCCCGGTCCCGGTCCCGGTTTTTCTGGTCCCGGCAAGTCCCGGTCCCGGTTTTTCCCAAAAGTCCCGGTCCCGTCCTACCCTAGTTATGGATGATTAAAAAGATAGTTTTAAAAATTCTAAAAAAAAAAAACAAATGCTAATAGAAAAGATAAAACAGTTTTTGAACCATAAATATCATTTTTAAAAATTTTGTTGGCGAAATTTTATTTAATCTGGTCAATTTACATCATTTTTACGATTAATAAACGGTTATTGAATATTAAATAAAGTTAATTCATTATGCAATTTGACACTCGAACCTTTTCTGTGCTGTGACACTGGGACATTCATTATGTTCTATTCGATATGTAATCAAAATGTTACAAAATAAATGCTACATCTTTTGAGCTTCTTTCATGATAACTTTGCAAAAAAATAGGTTAAAACCTGAAAATATCTGGTTATACGTTGTTTTATCTCTGCGCTTAAAAGACTTAAAATTCTGTGCAAAATATTTTGCTCGTTGTGCAAAATAATTAAGCCGCCTTTTTCGGGTTTCCCCTAAACTGCTTAAACCCCGCAGAACAGAAGCATCGGCGGTCTGAAACAAGTTTTTTCCCGCTCAACATTCGATTCACCTCTTTTTGCACTACCCAACCACCCAAGTGACTTAGTCGCCCTCCCGGGCATCAGCTGATGAGCCACATTCTTACGCCGTCGGCAATTCATTTGGATGGATGGGTCGGAGCATTTCTTCGTTGAGAACTTCCCGCAAACTTCTTCATCCATCAGTCACCAAAATGATGAAGCATTCCATTGCGAATTATTGCGGCAGTACGCAATGTTCCGCCCTCGGGCATAATTGGGCTGATCAACGGACGGGAAAAGCCGGCCTTAAGCTGATCTCCGCCCATTTATTGCAGGGCTGTCCCGCCAAAAATGCAGCTGAAAAAGCCATTTTCAAATTCAGATCAGCATTAATATTCGCTCATTCAGCAACAATTTTTTCGTTCGGTTTTGAGGCTATCGACTCGACCTTTTCTGACAATCCGGATTAAGGCTTTTATACTTACCAAAAAGTGGGAGTACATTCCGATTCCGTGTTAAACCCCATGATTTATTTATACATCGACATTGTTCAAGCCCATTCAATCTTAAGGCTCTTTTCAGTTGGATAGTTTGGACAATGGCAAAATCAATCCTTTTGATCGGATGTGCGTTGTTGGCACTGATCACTCTTTCTGATGCCTTAGGGTTTGGTGGAGGTGGACAAATGTGCTGTTGTCCGAGTGGTGGAGGCGGAGGCGGTGGTTGTTGTGGTGGAGGCGGAGGCGGTGGTTGTGGTGGTGGTTGTGGCGGGGGAGGCGGTGGTTGTGGTGGTGGTTGTGGCGGTGGAGGCGGTGGTTGTGGAGGAGGAGGTGAAGAGAAATTAGCAAATAGGTAGGTATTTATTTTTGATCAGCTTCAGGCGTTCAAGTGATCGGCGGAAGTTGCGGCGGCGGCGGCGGGGGCTGTGGCGGCGGTGGCGGGGGCTGTGGCGGCGGCGGCGGGGGTTGTGGCGGGGGCGGTACCCAATCCTTCGGTCCTTACGGACCCTACGGTCCCTACGGGCCGTACGTTGTCAGTACCGGTGGCGGCAGCAGCGGCGGCGGTGGCGGCTGTGGTTGTGGTGGTGGCGGCGGTGGGGGAGGCTGCGGATGCGGGAAGAAATAGGCGAAGAGACCGAAGATCAATCAACCGATCGCTTATCGTCAAATTGTTTTCGAACTGTGTGCAATACGCTAAACTTACGAGACGACCTTCAAAATGTGCAATTTCCTCCCAACATAAATTGATTGTTCAAATGTAAATTTATTTTAAACCATTAAAAAATAAAAATTTCTAGAAATTGGAATTTATTTCTGAGCCTTTTTTGAACATCGCTTTTTATTTTGTGTTTATGGAGTATTTATTCCAATTATTGAGGAAAGCTCCATAAATGCCATACATCAAAGAGCGGGATGGTGGCTGGTAGAATTTATCGCTGTAGGGGCACTTTATGGATTTCAATTTCTTTTCCATTTTCTCTCTTATTGCTCCCTTTCTGCTGCTGCTTCTTCCTTTTATGCTTCGCTGTCTCTTCTTCTCTGCAAATGTAGGAGGGAGGCTTCTTCATTGAATCGTGCCTCCTCTCTCTCTGACGGCACTTTTACTCTATCCTTCTAAGTGCTCTCTCTCTCTCTCTCGCTTTCTCTCTTCCCTTCATTAAGTGTGTCCATCAAGCTTTCGACGCTGGTTAGAGTGCCCTGCGGCACGGCATCCTCCCCCCCCCCCGGCAATTTGGCACTTTCCTTCGTTTCGCCCAAAACGGACAAAGCAAAATAAACTCAAATCCTCATTTTGTTGTGGCACTCTATCAGTTCAACATAAACCTTTTTGAGCTGAAAATTGGTTGAAAAGCCAAATGCCGACTTTTGCTGGTAAACCCCGAAGGACCCGGGTAGCCCCCCACCCCCCGGAACACATTAATCTTAACCACCACCGGTTATCTTTTAACCGGATTAGCCGCTTTTGTACAACCCGCTGGTGTAAATGAACGGCTTTGGCATTGTGCAGAGTCCGTTCTGACGCCCCAGGGGATTTTGTACCCCCTTTTATTTGAGTCTCTCTCCCATTTGGCCGCGACATATTTTGACACTTTATTGGCCCTCCGCTGCTATAAAATGACATAATGCCCCTTTTAGGGCAACAACAAAAGCTGGGGATTTGTCTTCCGGCGACAAAAACTTTCTCTTTCGCAAAAGAGTGGCGGCATTCTTTTACTATTCACTCACTCACAACATTCACAACATTTTTGGCATTTTGTGGCAATGACTGACGAGGAGGAGAGCGATGCGAAGGTAGGCAATATTTTAGTTTTTAAATCTAAGTAATGCCGGGGCTGTTAAATGGAATGTACCCGTTCTTGACCCCCCCCCCCATTTAAATTCGTTATATTTTGTACAGTTGACATTTAGATAAACGAATTTTTATTTATTTTTTTGTGTAAATGGTTGGAGGGATTGAATAGTTTAGATTAAGCTTTTTTACTTAATCTGACGAATTAATTCAGCGTTCTATGGTAGTTGGAGTGTAAAATTTATCAGTTAAATTTAAATTATTTTTTCTAAATTTTGGGTTACACAATTTAAATTTAAATTTGTCGGAGATTTGTGTGTCAGATCGCGCGGCGCATGCTTTTCATAGAAAATCGAAATAGTTTTTTAACAAGAAAATATTTTATTATTTTAATCTCATTTTCAATTCGGAAATTCTTTCTACCTATGATATCTTATTCCAGCCCATATGCCGAAATTGAAACACAAATATGACGACATATTATAGGACCATATCGAATATACGATTCAATTGAAATAGGCCCAGCCCTTAAACACATAATTTTTAATTTTAATTAATTCTTTTCATAAAATATGGAGCGTATTAATTAATGAAAAGTTGGAAGTCCGCTGGGGCCCCATGGCTTCGGGGTCAGACTCAAATTGAGTTGGCTTCCTTTCGACGGTGAATGGGACAGAGTAGGGGGGGGGGGGGGGGGGGGGGACCTTCGAGAGTCTCAAAGGATCGAATTGGAAACGTTCATTAATTCATTAACATTGTTTTATAAATTCCTCAAAAATTATTTTTGTCCACAAATCCCCACCCCCCCCCCCCTCACTTGAACAGATTCGCAGTCGCAGTGAGTCCTATCGTCTGGCGACAACCGCCGGGGGCGGTGGTCAAATTGTCGCGGACAAATCGACGACTTTTACCGAAACGACGATTTTGCTGTCACCCGTTGAAGAAAATGCTGGCGGAATTTCACCGATGGAAAACGGCCCAAAGGTGGAGGGAGACATTCTCTCGACAAAATTTTTAATCCAATTCGGGAATAAGAACTCTCCGATCGATTGTTTCAAATCCGCCGGAATCCATCGGAACAAAGCAAATCGGATTTTTCCATTTTACAGACCAATTCTCCTGCCCTTTTGGAGTCAGAAACGATTGGCAAAAAGGAAAAATGTGAAAAAAAGTTGCGCTTGAAGAAGAAGAAGAAGGAGGAAGACCTGGAAGAGTTGAAGAAGGAAATGAAAATGGTATTTGAAAGCTTTAAATGAATTACTTTTATGTATCTGGGGGCTTTCAGGATGAACATCGCATACCTTTGAGTGACCTTTGCAATTTGTATGAAACCGACTTGGAAAAGGTGGTCAAATTCTTTAAAAATCATTTTCTAATTTAATTTTAATTATTTCTTTCACAGGGCATGACCAGTACACATGCGGACTTCGTTTTGGCCCGGGACGGCCCCAACGCGTTGTCCCCTCCACGGACAACACCGGAATGGGTAAAGTTCTGCAAAAATTTATTCGGCGGTTTCGCTCTTCTGCTGTGGGTTGGTGCCGGTTTGTGTTACGTGGCCTATTCCGTGGACGCCATAACTTTGGAACGGCCCTCCAAGGACAATGTATTGAGAAGAAAACGGACGGGCGGCGCAAAATAAGGCGTTTGAACGTTAAGCTCTATTTGGGCATCGTGCTAATGAGTGTGGTGATCATCACCGGCTGCTTCCAATACTTCCAGGAGCGTAAGAGTTCAAAGATCATGGAATCGTTCAAAAATTTGGTGCCAACTTACGCGCTGGTTGTCCGAGACGGAGAAAAAAGACAGGTCTGCGAAAGGAAATTAGAAATTCGCCCCGAGGCAATCCGTAAACTTTTTTAGATTCCGAGCAGTCAATTAGTGGTGGGCGATGTTGTGGAGGTGAAGGGAGGCGACAGAGTGCCGGCCGACATTCGAATTGTTCAGGCCCACGCGTTCAAGGTGGGACAAAGCAATCACTTGGCTTTTTCTTTTTCCCAACAAATTCACTAAAAATAATAAAAGTCGATCTGCCAAACAAGTTCCCGGAAATTGGTATAAAAAAGGCTTACAAAGGGAGGGCCCCCAAGTGTCCGCGGAGTTTCGGGATGAAACTTGGCACACTGATAGATCACCCCCACATTTCTACCACAAAGTGGCATTCATTTTTGCTAAGGAGGCCTGGGGAACGAGATATAGGACCTCAAAGTTTTTAAGTTTTCACTTAACGACAAAAGGCCAGGTCAGGTCATTTAGCAAAAAGGCCGTTCATCGAAACACTGCTCCCGACCCCCGCCGGGCAAACAAACTCTGATCAAAAGATCTTAGCTCACTCATTAGCCCACTTCCAATCAATCGCCTTCACAGGTGGACAATTCGTCTTTGACCGGCGAGTCTGAGCCCCAGTCGCGCTCGCCCGAATGCACGCACGACGAGCCGTTGGAGACGCGCAACTTGGCCTTTTTCTCCACCAACGCGGTCGAAGGGACGGCCATTGGAGTGGTGGTGAACACGGGCGACCGCACAGTGATGGGACGCATTGCACATTTGGCGTCCGACCTGGACGCGGGCACGACTCCAATTGCCCGTGAAATTGAACATTTCATCCACATTATAACTACGTAAGGAGATCAAAAACCATTAGAATAGAGTTGGCCTTGACTTGAAAACTTTCACCTCTGTTACTCCCCCCCCCTCCGGCAACATTTCCATTCATTCCCTTTCAATGCCCTCGAAATTCCGCCCCCGAGGGGTCGGAGTTAAGCCCTAATCAAGCCAAATGCCGTGCCGTTCATTCAGAGTTGCCGTGTTTTTGGGCGTCACCTTCTTCATTATCGCCTTTCTGCTCGGTTATCATTGGCTCACTGCGGTCGTCTTTCTGATTGGCATTATTGTGGCAAATGTTCCCGAAGGCATTTTCCGCCACAAATGCCATTAATGCTGATTGAAATTAGGTTTAATTGCCACTGTGACGGTTTGTCTGACGCTGACTGCAAAACGCATGGCGCAGAAAAATTGTTTGGTGAAGAATTTGGAGGCGGTGGAAACGCTCGGGTCCACGTCGACCATTTGTTCTGACAAAACCGGAACTCTTACACAGAACAGGTCGAACAGTTGGGGGCCAGACCCGGAATTTGAGTGGAAATAGAACACATTTTCAGGATGACAGTCGCGCACACCTGGCAAGACCTGCACATTGACAACATCAACACGGCTGAAGATGCGCGAGGAAAGGATTACGGCATGAAATTGGACAGCGGCACTGGGCAAGCACTGCTCCGTGTGGCCGCTCTCTGCAACCGAGCCGAGTTCAAGCCAGGACAGGTGGTCGTCGTCCAACTAACGCAACTTCACGAATTGAAGACGCGTTTAATTCTTTAATTGGGCTATTTTTATAAATCATTTTTTGGTATAGTAAGAAATTCTTCCCTAAAAATAAATATTAAAAATATATATATTTAAATCATAATAGGACATTGTGCCCATTCTGAAGCGCGATTGCACTGGCGACGCGTCGGAAGTTGCTCTTCTGAAATTCGCTCAATTGTCACTTCCTGGCGAAGGCGGGGTCAACGAGTTCCGTCGCCAAATCCCCAAAGTTGTCGAAATCCCGTTCAATTCCACCAACAAATATCAGGCAGGATCCTAGTTTTGATTTAATCATCAAAAAACATAATCGAGCAGGTTTCGGTTCATTACACTCCGGACGAGGGTCATCTACTGGTGATGAAAGGTGCTCCGGAGCGTGTGTTGAGTCGTTGCGACCGGATGTTGATCGGAGGTGAGGAGCGTCTTCTTGACAACGAATTGCGCGAGGCGTTTGAGAAGGCGTACCTGGACCTTGGCGGAATGGGTGAACGCGTGTTGGGCTTTTGCGACAGCACCCTCGACCGTGAACAATACCCGGAGGTAACCACCACAAGCACCAGGGAGAAAGGCTTTTAAGCACAATTAGCGGGGGGGGGGGGGGGGTGAAAGAAAAGCCTTATCCCTCCCGTCGTGTTTAGAACTTCTCTTTTAATGCGGACGAGCCGAACTTTCCGCTGGAAGGATTCCGCTTTCTCGGCCTCATTTCCATGATTGACCCGCCTCGGGCTGCCGTTCCCGACGCCGTGTCCAAATGTCGAAGTGCCGGGATTAAAGTAAAACTGATTTTTGCTGGCGGCGTCGGATAGCAATCGATAACTTAACAATTTAAAGGTGGTCATGGTGACTGGGGACCATCCGATCACCGCAAAAGCAATCGCAAAATCGGTTGGAATCATTTCGGAGGGCAGCGAAACGGCGGAAGACATCGCCGTAAGAAAGGGCGTTTCGGTGGCGGAAGTCGACCCAAAGTGACGGCGGGCGAATTTATTTTAGCATTTTAAATTTTCAAATTTTAGGGAGGCAAAAGCCATTGTCGTGCACGGGTCGGACCTTCGTGAAATGTAAATTAAAAAATTAGGGAATTAATTTGTTAAAAACAAATTGTTGAAGGAGTGAAGATCAATTGAATGACATCATCGTCGACCATGCCGAAATTGTGTTCGCGCGCACATCGCCCCAACAGAAGCTGATGATCGTTGAGGGCTTTCAGCGTCAGGGTCAAATTGTCGCGGTCACCGGAGACGGCGTCAATGACTCGCCGGCACTCAAAAAGGCGGACATTGGAGTTGCCATGGGTAGATTAGTAAATAATGACGGGGGGGGGGAGTTTATTAATTACTTAAATTCTGTTAGGCATTGCCGGCTCCGACGTGTCCAAACAGGCGGCCGACATGATTTTGTTGGACGACAATTTTGCCGTAACATTATTATTATTATTAATAACGTCAAATTTACATAAATTATTTGTAATTTTAGTCCATTGTGACTGGAGTGGAGGAAGGTCGTCTGATCTTTGACAATCTAAAAAAGTCCATTGCCTACACATTGACTTCCAACATTCCGGAGGTCCCTCTCTTTTCTTTTCCGCAATTTTTTAAAAAGAATTGATCTGAATGAAGATCTCGCCCTTTCTGATGTACATTCTCTTCGGAATTCCGCTTCCGCTCGGCACCGTAACCATTCTTTGCATTGACCTTGGCACTGATATGGTAGCGAAATTTGCTTTAATAATTGCGCAAAATTGCAAATTCCTCAGGTTCCGGCCATAAGTTTGGCCTATGAAGAGGCCGAGTCGGACATTATGAAACGACAGCCACGAGATCCGATCCGTGATAAATTGGTCAATGAAAGACTCATTTCGCTGGCCTACGGTCAAATCGGCATGATCCAGGCCTCTGCCGGCTTTTTTACGGTGCGATTAAAGATTTAGAAACAAATCATTCCAATAATTTTATTCCTTTCATAATAAAGCTCTGAAACACCCATTTTAGTACTTTTGGATAATGGCGGACAACGGTTTTTTGCCACGCGATTTGTACCAACTGCGGGCCGAGTGGGACTCACGTGCGATTAACAACGTCGTTGACAGTTATGGCCAAGAATGGGTGGGTTTGTTTGTTGTAGAGGAACAAGGACAAAGCGGCGAGGGACAAACACTCCAAATTTGCAGACATATGTGGACCGAAAGATCCTCGAACACACATGCCAAACGGCGTACTTTGTTTCCATCGGTGAGTTTGTCTTTGAACTACCCCTGGCCGAACTCGACACATTTTCTGCTCGGAATTAAATGAACAAATTTATTGAAATGAACTTTCAACGACTCTGCGCCCCTTTCCCCGTCAGTGATTGTGCAATGGGCTGATCTGATCATCTCGAAGACGCGTCGCAACTCCATTGTGCAGCAGGGAATGTCCAACTGGGTGCTGAACATAGGCTTAGTCTTCGAGACGGCGTTGGCCGCATTCCTTTGCTACTGTCCTGGGCTGGACAATGGTCTGCGCATGTACGGGCTACGGTAAGCGACCACTTATCCCCCCTCCCCCCGGGCACGCTTTTGCTTGATGGCACTGTACTCATAGCGCTGGTGTCCACTAGTGATGCTCGAGAGTCTCGATCGAGACACGATAAAAGTCTCGGTCTCTGCAAAAAGTGTCCACTAATTGTAACAGCTCAATTGGTTTCCTTATGTACTTCCCCCAAAGGTTTTCGTGGTGGTTTCCGGCAGTTCCCTTCTCCGTGTTGATATTCGTCTACGACGAATTACGCCGTTATTTGATTCGTCGCTTCCCGGGCGGATGGGTGGAACGCGAGACGTACTATTGAAGAACAACAAGACAAAAAAAACAACAAACTCCAAATTCAAAAAACTTTTTAATTTTATTTTTAATAAACCATATGATTAACGGTCAGCGGTAAAATTACGAATTGCGTTCATTTCTTTCTTGTCGTATCTCTAATTCAATTATCTTTTGTTTTTACGCCGTCGTAGTTGTGCCGTTTAGCATGAATCCTACGACCGCGGGACGGACTCGTCTTCCTTTGCAGGCAAATTGAGGTCAGGGAGGCCAAAAATGCCCTCTTTTTTATGGCAAATGCCATAATTTTGGAAATTTGCCATATTTTAGAACTTTGTTGGAGGGAAAAATGAGAATTCCCGAAAAAATGAAGCCGGTTGCCATATTTTACCGCAGTTGAGTTGGCCTCCCTGATTGAGGTCCTCGGCCTCTAACACATGCAAAATTTTGACGAATTTAACGTTTTATCGAATTGACACTCAAATAACATTATAAATATTTGCATCGACGCATTCGTTGATTAAAGGTTTAACAACAAAAAAACAAGAGCTGTTGTCCGATCGTAAATTCTCCTCGATCACTCGAATCGCTCACTTCTCAATGACTATCCCGAACATATTTCTGAGTCCGCTCTCTAGTACCTCGTTGATCATTTTGTGCCTGTTCACCAACGTCACCACGCTGAATTGGGGCGGCACCACCCGCTGCCCGTGGAGCATTCCCACGCATCCGCCTTAAAAAGAATGTCATGATCGCAACTTCTAACTGTTTCGGCACCCGTAGTGTCCTCCACGTGTAGCTGAAGTTGGCGGGCCGCTCTGTTGGTCAAGCACGGAGATTTGTGAGAACTTCTCTGTCGCTTGCAGTGAAATCAGCTGCAGTTTGGACGGCTCCAACTTGTGCATGACCAAACAGTTGGTGGACTCGTCAAATTTTGCACTAAGTTCCTCCTGGATGATCATCTTGCTGAAAGACAAAAGCAAGGTTCGTCGACCAGACAAATGATTCCTGCCTGATAATAGAATACGCTCGCTGTTTGCTCAACTCAAACTGCGCACACAGACTAACAAGGGAGACGGTGGAGTACGTGGTTGAGTACATCAGCAGGTAGGTGCGCAAGGTCTCCTCCTGAACTCGGCGGATGAGCATTTGCTTGACGTCGTCCGAATTGCGAAACAAATTCCACACCTTAAAATTTCTTTCTGTACACACTTCAACTCCTCCGGGGAGACCTTTGCGTTCATTTTGTCGTTGATTATATAATTGCGGCACTTGGTCCATTCGCCCCTGAGCATTGCGCGTGAGGCTGCAACAACGTGTTCACGAGTGTTTTCCGGAGGACCGATGAGCGCGGCTTTCTCGGAAAATTTCAGTTGGTAATGGAAAGAACGAGAAAGAAGCCGTCGGCGCACATCATACTCGTAGCAGGCGATGTTTGGGATTTCTAGTAGCATTGAGCAGATGAGGTAAACGCACTCCATCAACTCCAAATTAATGTGCATATGATAGGGCACTTGCAGAGAGCGCTCCTTAAGCTCCTAAAAATGCAAACGGATAAATTTTAAAATAGTTGTCTGGTCAAATTGGTGCTCAAAAAGTGCTCGCCCCGCTCGTGCAACATTTGCATTTTCGAACCCAACACAACATCAATCCAAGTGCACCACCTGTTCTGCCGTCTTTTCCGACTGTCGAGGCGGGATGCCCTGAGCAAGCAAGTCTTTCGCTCGTTGGGTGTTTTGAATTTCTGATAAGTTTTGATGCGCTTCACGAACAAATCCGTGACGAAAGGCGCAGAGTCCAAGCTGACAAATCGTCCGGTTATACAAAATCTTAAAGAAGCACAATATATTGAGACTTTGACACGGAAAATACTTGTTTAGGATTAACCCGCCCCCCCGCCCGGTATACCAGAATTGCCACTGACCTGTGTGCTAGAATCCGAATGATCCACAAGTGCCTGCAGATGGGACATCAGCAGCAAATTTTTTGCTTTATGCCATCGGTCATGCAAAGCATGGTGGTAAATTTGGCAAAGCATCGCCCTCTGTCGCGCGAGTGGAGCATTGCCGATCGCATAAACAATTTTGCACAGCGAGTCCATCAATTGGTCGTCCTCCGCCTCATTTGAAGAGTACTAAAATGCGACCCGTTTCCCACAGATGGCACCGGAACAAACCTTATAGTACAAATGTTCTATACGAAGCCCATAAACTATGAGAATTTCGGCCTGATCAATTGCATCCGATAGACGTCGACTGTCCACATATTGTTGAGCCTTTTCAATCAGCGCACAAATTGCCGATTCACCGCGCAACCTTTAAGTCCAAATAAAAAACTATCGACGAATCAATTGCACAACAAACTTTTCAATATAATCCGTGCTATGGCAATCAGTGCTTTGGTAAATTTTCGTCAGCTCATCATCCAAACGCTTGACCATCAAAATGACAGAGCCGTGGAAGCAAAAAGGCTTTGCCTGGTCCTAAATGAGCCAATTTATGTATTTACATTCCAAAAACGAGCAATGGGAAATTACCAAAACATTTTCTTCTTCCTCATTTGTAGAAATCGAAATGACCACATTTGGATGTTCAGACAGAAGACTCAACAAGCCGTCCACAGTCTCAACAGTCCTTCATAATAAATACATAACCAAAACGCATAAAAATTAAATTTAAAAATCACTTCATCCATGAATTGAACTCCATAGCGTCCGAAATGCGCGTGTTGAGTTCGAAAAGAGCCGCGATGACAGCCGTGAGGATTTTCGCAAGCAGTCCAACACCCAAATTGTGTTCGTCGGCAGCTTTGTACAAGTCCTGCAGGTAGCGCACGTACACCTTCCGGTTGGTTGACCGACGTCCGCGGTTGATCCCCAGCTCGAACAGCTTTTTCACCACCAGATCTCCTGTTATTTCGGCCTGACTGTCGAAGAGAGGTTTGGCCGCGTCGTGTTTGTAGGTGATTTTTTGCCAGGACTCTTCGTTTTGCTCGTCGGCCTCTTCCAGCTTCTTCTTCTCCAGCGCCACTTTCTCGCGTTGTGCTGCTTTCTCCTTCTTTTCCTTCGTTTTGCCTCTGTCCGTTTTGTCTTTTCTGTGAAATTAGCACAAATCATAATGGGAAAAGGCTTACAACACTCACTTAAGAAAATAACGCCGGAGCTCCTCCATTTCTTTTCCTTCCAACGGTTCCAAATCGGAAGCTGACGAAGACTCATCCGACTCGGAACCCCAATCGGATTCGTCGTCCTCTGTTCCAGACTCAGCGCCCACAAATTTCTTCTTCAAATTAACATCATTCACAGCTATTACCGGCGCTGCAGGTATCTGAAAATGTTTCTATACCAAAAAGCTCATTCCAATGGTTTGATTTTTATGTGAAGGGGGGGGGGGGGGTTCAATGACGTTAACGGAGAACCAAATAAACTATTAAAACATTAATCGACGAGTGCTGTCTCAGAGCTTGTGTTTCGAGGGGGAGTGGATGAAGTGACTCAAAAAAAAAAAAATAACGATTGGACAGACCCCAAAAATGGCCAAAGACTAAAATTCCATGTAGTCACTAAAACCTCTTCGTCCTCATCGTTTTCCGCAGCACCGCTAGAATATCCCAACGGATCAGGCTCTGCCCGATATGTGTTCAGGTCATCTTCAAAGTCTTTGCTGTACTTCTTCAGCTTCTGCCTGAGCGCAGCCAATGCCTTCGAATTCGCTTTGGACATTATCTATTCGAATTGTTCGTAGTTGCTATGGCTCAAATTGTACAAAAACCTTTCGTCCCTCCTTGTCCTCCCATTGTTCATTGATAAAATCCTCAAGTTCGGCCAAATAACGAATGTAAAACCGAGGAATACTCAGACTTTCACGGAAGATCAACGTTTTAACCTTCTCCCACAATTTCTGTTGAGTCTCAAAGACTGAAAAAAACGTCATAAAGATTAATTATTGGAAGGAAAGTTGTATTTAAACCTGTCTGGAGTTTCGATATGTCCTTTATATTTCTTGCGTTTCTTGAAGAACGGATTTGTTCCTTAAGTTCACCATAAGTTTTGTCCTTTTGAGTGCGTACAACTCGCTTTGGACCTTCTTCCTCAGAATCACTCGGATAAGCAAAATCTCGAGTTCTTAAAATAATCAAATTGATAAATGTATAACCGTACACAAGTGGATGAAGGCATACCCTCACCCCTTTTCTTCTGAAAAAGACGTAAATTGCCCCAACCCAAACTTCCAATTCTTTTAATATTTAATTAAACAAATTAGCATTACTCACAATATACGCGTTTGAACGACTTGTTCGTCGGCAGATTCTTCGTTTTCAGAAGATTCTGAGCTCGAGACGGCACCTCTGAAGAATTTCGACATTCTTCTTTGGGTCGGTGTATTACTTGTCTATTATGTTTTAAGAATGAGGCTAAGAATTATCATAAATATTAAGCGCATTGGAATTTATGAATTAGATAGTTAACAGAAACTAGGTAAATGACATAGGACTGGCGGTGACGCGCGGTTTCAAAAAATCCCGCGGTCACAGTTCACGCAAAAATTTGCCACGTCGCGGAGCAAAAGTAAGAAAAAA
This sequence comes from Globodera pallida, assembly GCA_020449905.1. Taxonomy (NCBI): domain Eukaryota; kingdom Metazoa; phylum Nematoda; class Chromadorea; order Rhabditida; family Heteroderidae; genus Globodera; species Globodera pallida. The sequence continues at coordinate 1,314,521 of JAIXHY010000009.1, read as the reverse complement.
TATTATGTGTTTGCACAGTTCTGAGAATACTCGGGGGTTTTCGAGATCGCTGATCACGAAAATGACATCGGATTAACCATATGACATCATCTACCTATCTAATTACCTATTTTTCAAATCTATGATTTTTTGAAAACAATTTTGAAAATCAGGCAAACCGTGTTTCTAATTTTTGAAAATTCAAAATTTTCAAAAATCAAATTTGGTTTCAAAATCATTCAAAAAAAACGAATCACTGTTTTAGTTGCCCTTTCGTTTTGAATGATTCTGATTTACAAAAAGTTATGAACAGAAACGCTTTTTTTGGCCAGAATTGGACATAACCAGGGATGCCAAATCTGAGGTTCGAACACTTTTACGAAAATTCACATTTATGTCTCAAAATCGATTGGAATGCACGAAATCGATAGGCCATTTTCTCCATGGGATTGCTGCATCAATTCAAATGCTGGTCATTGTCCATCGATCTGTCCCTTTTTAGTCGCATTTTGGGTAATAAATATACTGTACAAAGAAAAATGTCTATCTTTGGGGGTGGATTTTTGGTCAGAGAAAAAAGTCATTTTTTAGGGGTGCATTTTTGGTTTGAAAAATTTTTTGACGGTACATTTTTCGTTTTTATTGCATTTTTAACAAATTTTGGGAAAAAGTGGTTGAAATATTGAATTTCTTTCAAAAATTTTCGGAAAAAGGCCTAAAGATTGGATTTTTCTCAAGAAAAATGCCAAAAATATCTTGAAAATCTCGGCTCTACTCATTAGGGGACGTAGAATTCGAATTTGACCTTTATTTCGACATTTCCGAACCCCGGACCCGAATTCGAACAATTTTTTGAAAATTCAAAATTTCCCAAAAATTAATTTTCGCCTCAAAATCACTCAAAAAGCATAAAAATTACAACGAAAAAGCAAAAGTTTATTTAGCATCGCAATCTTCGATCCATGTGGTAACAAAATTCCAACGGTCTTTTTGAGGGCGTTAAGCGAATTTATGCGTCATTTTGTCATCTCACTTCTTCTAAAGGTGTTAAAAATTTAGCCTGCTACTTTACAGACGTAAATACATTCTTTTAAATGGCAACGGAATTTGGCAAGGATGAGTTATTGGCACAGGCAATTTTGGACTTGGAGCTAAAGATGAAGCACGAAATCCGCCAGAACAACGCTTATCTGCTTTCAAAAATTGAGAAACATTATGAGCAGACGGACAAGAAGTTGACCTTCCTTGAGGCGAAGGTGAGGCCGTTTTGGCCGAAGGCCTTTGTCGTTTTGAGTCGCATTTTTAGATGGAAGCGATGAGTCGCGACCGCGAGGATCGTCAACAGTCCCACAGCAGCAGAGGTGGACGAAGGACCAACTATTTTGCGGCGAACAATTATACTCACAACAATCCTGTTGGTGCATTTGTCTAATTTTCTTGGGTGGTGTACTTGGAGAAGAAAACGGGGAAATAAATTATATGAAGTAGACTTTATTCTGATTATCTTTTTACGGTCCACCATTTCAAAATGACTGAACTCCTAACGTTACTTCAGCATGCAATTATTTTGTGTGTAGGGAGGACGTGCACAAATGCCTGGTGTCGACAGTCCAAGGGTCGGTCGTCCGTCTGAGAAAACGTTTGAACGTGCTGTGCCGGTGCCGCCCAACCCGGCCAACCAGCAACAGCATCCGTACAAAGTTTTTGGGATGGGCGGTAGTGGCAACACTCCGGCGAATCGGCAGCAATTCAAGCCGAACACTGAAAAACCGCCAGCCGATGGCCACGGGCATGGAGGACGCTACAAACAGACTTTGGGCACTAGCAAAGCACAGGTAAAGAAGGTTTTGACAACAAATGTTCCGAATAATGAAAGGAAGGATTTGTTTAAAACGACTATTTCAGACAACTTCACCGTCGACGATTCAGAACCAATGGACCACCAAAGCGGCGGGGCTTTACACAGATGTACGTTCTGATTGAGTGGCATAAGAATTTAAAATTATTAATGTATGTAGGACGAAGATTCGAGCGACAGTTCGGCGTCGCAAAAGAGTGAGTCGAAGCATTTGGTGGCGAAGCCTCATCAACAGGAGGAACTGGAGGAACAGTTGCGAAAGGAAGACGGATACGAAAAGACACCGGCGGAGGTCGTTGACGTTGGAGGCAACGGAATGGACGTTTTTGAAGATGTCGTAAACGGAAAGAGAGTGTGAGTTCATTGGCAATTCATACCTTTCTTGATGGATAGCGTCCATTTGAGGTTTGTTGGAAAGTTCGAGACGTGCGATGAGGTGGCGGGGAACAGCGACGTTCAGTCGAACCCATCGGTGGAGGTTGAGACGCACGACAGAACCGCCGAAACGGTATTTCGGCCGAACAACATTTTGAAGATATCAACCGATTTTTAGTCAACTGCCGCTGTCACGGCAATGTTGAACATCAAAGAGAACCATCAGCCGATGTCCACTGTGACGCCGGGTGACTGGGTCTTTCGGAATTGCCTTTCAATGTCTTTTTTAGGAGCGATCATCAGTCCGGTGCTCGGAGGTTTTGGGCGGCGTCGTAAATAATTTGTTTGTGCACTGATGAAGGACTGTCGTATGAATGAATGTGTTGTCTTCTATCCGTTTTTGTTTATTTTTTTCTGCCGTCGGTCCTATTTCTGATGTCGATCTAATCGCAATTTATTTATGAGCAGCAGCGGAATATGGATTTATTTGATATGCATTTTAACGAACTTGCACCAAAAAGTTTCGTTAATTTTCGAAATAATGTTATGTAACGTTATGTTTGTTTTGATTAGAAATTCGTATCAAATTTTGCTTATTCAGTTCAATTCTTACAGACAAAACAATAAAAAATGGTCCAACAAATGGGAAACTTAGGAGCGTTGGGTGACCTCGACAACCTCTTCAGGCAAATGTCGAATAAAAAATTCAGCTTCAGCCTGATGTCGAGGGTGGCGCGGGATTTTGGAGACGGTGGTGCTGCGGCAAAGGTTGTTCTGCCGTACACGATATACATCGAGTGAGTTTGTAAAAGAAACCATGGGATAAAAACATCCTACGTTTGGGAAACATTAGAAGGGTCGACTTTTTCTTGTCACTCGGGTTTTTTTTGTACTCATTTTGTTTGTTGTGGCGTTTTTGTTAAATCTTGTCCGACCCGTTTTTAATATTTGGATTTTCAGCGCAGTTAAGCATTTGGTCTCCGCACGTTTGGTAGCGGTCGATTATCGCGTAGTCAGGTGCAGTTTCGCTTAAGCCGTTCAACAATCTATACATTTTGCTTTTCCTAGTCATTTTCTGCCGACTTTCAAAGCCATTTTCTTCCATCTCAACTTTGACGATTGGCAACGGGCGATGGAACACTTTTTCGGGGTCAAAGAATTGCAAGAAACTCACCGGGGCTTTCCCCCAGAAAAAATGTTCACACTCGCTCAATCATACGCCGTACTTTCACAATGGGAATACTTTAATGTAAATTATGTCTTCAGTTTGCGATGGAAGGCAATGCCAATTTTGGTCAAGAAACAGACAGGGCGTCCGAGTTTCTGTTCAGGGATTACGGACCATGCGCCAATTTCGTCGACGACCGTTTTGTTGTTCAGTGCCGCCAATTGTCCTTTCTAATTTTGTTGGACGAGTTGGACAAGAAGGAGCTGTTCGACAAGATTGTGAACAAGGCTTTGAGAATGCGGACGGAACTCGTCATGATCAACTTGGCCAAAGTGCTAATTCTTTGCTGGAAGTCGAATTCAGCAATTATATTTTGTTGGTATAGTTCATGAAGTGCACTCCTGGGCTGATGAAGTGCGCTCCGCCCTTAGCGTTGTTCAAGCAAATCCACGATGCGACCAGAACGAAGGGGAAGAGCCTGTTGATTGCACGGTTGGAACTGGGGCTGACGTCGCTTTGCGACAACATCATGCGAATTGAGAAGACCGGTGAGTTTTTCCATTGGTCCTTTTTTGGAGTATCCCTTTGGCCTCTTTTTGGAGTTTATCCATTGGTCCCCTTTTCTGGAGTTTATCCTTTGGTTCCTTTTTTGGAGTTTATCCAATTGATAATTCTGCCTTTTCAGGCAAATCTGGCTTCAGCGTGGTGAAGAATTGCGGACCAATATTCTACGAAGAACAGCAGATGCTTTCCTGGTGTCACAAACGGCTGCATGAATTCTGACGAATTCTCTGCTGCCTCTGGCAAAATAGGACCATGCGCCACGAGCACTATGAATAAATGAGCTTCCACATATACAATTTAATCCTGCGCTATCTTTTTAGGACAGTTAGTTACTACCCAAGATATTAACAGCGTACCTATTACCATATTGTAGTATAATGTTTCAAATACCCTGCATTCCGGCTATAAACATTATTAATTGTGCCGCAGACGTGCATCCACGGGGGGCGGGAGTCCGTAAATTTAAAAATCTCATGTGGCCCGTCTGGGCAATGGTAACTTTTAATAAATTTTAAATGCTTGTTTGGTAAAGCTTAGGAATATGGGTAGTTCTCAAAATTTAACATATTATATACCATTTGATTCCGCTAATTTGTAAGCCTAATGTACGAATTCGTAAAATTTTTTCGGCGGAAACAGCTTAAAGAAGTTACGATCTCGGGACTGAAGTGTCTTTTTGAGTGGGGACTCAGTTGTCTACTGATTAAAAAATGCGGGAAAAAGATCTCGAAAGCCTCCAAAAAAACGACAAAACACCGACCAGTTTTGAGGAAATTCGAATTTTTTTTTTTCAAAAATAACATTTATGTCTCAAGAATCGCTCAAAAATACAATGAATGCAAATATTATGATACTACATTGAAAAAAATCTCAACCCACCTTTTCCTTTCTGAGAATAAAATTGTCCAAAATGGGAAACCCTTTCTTTTCCCATAGTTTTAAATCTTGGCACTCAAATATCGCATTTATAAACGGCACTCAATCGTACCGGACCGTTTCTGGCTACCCAAAAAAATGTTTGAGCACCTTACTCGCAGATTCTTGTTCAAAGCACCATTTACTGCTCGCTCGTCATCCTCAGTATATCATAATTTTTCCAAGCTCAAAATGAAAGAGGACAAAACGTCAGCGGATATCGTTCAGTTCCCTCTCAAACTTTTGCTCCCCAAGAAACAAACGCAACAGGTTGGCGCTTGCCTTGCGAGCCTAATTGGAGCCCTTTTCTGTCTTAAGGAATTGTTTGTCAGTAAGTATCCCGAGTTTGACGGCCGCAATGTGGTAATCGCAGTTTTGGACTCTGGTGTTGATCCGAAAGTGCCCGGTCTTCAGGTGGTTGTGTTAAACTATTCTTACAATGCGGCTCGTGTTTATTTTTGTTTGTTTTAAATCAGGTGACCACAGATGGACGTCCAAAGCTTATTGGTGAGGTTTGTCTAACATTTATTGGTACTTTCGTTCATACAACCCCTAACTAAAATTTAATTTAAATGGCCCAGCCCGACGTAATGAATTTTGACGAATAGGGTTCCTCTATGGTTTTGCCAAAATTGAAGTGTTCAAAAACCGCTTTAAACGCAAAATCTCATTTTCGTGTTCAGTAGGGTAAAAAACGTCGGGTTGGGTCATTTAAATTCAATTTTGGTTAGGGGTCGTATAATCTGAAAGTACCCATTTTTTTAATTGACATTAACTTCTTACAGACTGTCTCGACATGACTGGGGCCGGTGACGTTGATTGTTCGTTGGTCAAAAGCGTTCTACAGGACGGCTCGCTAATTGGGCTAACTGGACGCAGACTCAGGGTAATATTTTTTATTTTCCAATTACAAAGTTAACATTTTTTTGTTTGTTGCTTCTTTATGAGACTGGCCCTCACCACCGGACCTTAACACTCATTTTTTTATGTTAATTTTGACAAAATTTTGTATTTCTTCTTCAAATTTTGGTAAAATCTAAATTAGTTTTAGTTTAATTTTTACATACAATTTATTGTGTGAATAGTTCTACCAGGAAAAAAAACATTTATTTCATGAATATTTTAAAGGAAAATGGTTGCAATTGGCATTTGTCTTGACCTTTACGAATTTGTTGCAGATTCCAGCCGAATGGAAAAACCCCAGCGGGCAATATCATTTGGGAGTCAAGCCGATTTTTGAACTTTACAGCACACAGTTAAGGAACAGAATTAAGGTAAGAATATAAAAAGGGGTCCCATAGTCCACTGGGACCGAGTTTTTTTGCAGTATTCATTGTATAGTATAATAATTTTTGTTTTATTTAAAAATTGCTTTTAATGCATTTTTTTAAATTTCGATTTTGCTGATTTGTTTTTGTTCAGATTGAGAGGAAGAAGACTCTTTGGAATGGCCCGCACTCGAAAGCTGTTGCAGAAGTCTTGCAAAAAATTGAAAAACATGTGCAGCAAGTGGGTGGCACATCGGACAAACTGTCGGACAAATGCAGCAGGGAGGATCTCAGCTGTCAACTCGCATTTTTGACGGCAATAGAGAAGGAGGAAGACTTTGGCCCAGTCGCCGATTGTGTTGTGTTCCATGACGGGGAGAAGTGGAGGTTTAAAAAATTGCTGCTTTTTGTTAAGATTTTGCCAATTGGCGCTTTTTTAGAGCCTGCATTGACACGTCCTTTCGAGGACAACTTTCGCTTTGCAAATTGATGACAAATTTTGCGGCTGAACGCCAGTGTGAATTTCTGTCCGAAAACGGTAGAGCCCTATTTGCACTAACGGATGGATCTTTTGTTGCCAATTTAGACCTTCTTTCCTATTGTGTCACGGTGCACAACGATGGAAATTTGCTGGAGATTTACGTTCCTTCCCGTAAATTTTAACTTTTACACTTGGGTTAGGGTATGACAAAGTCTTAGAATTAAGTTTTTCTTAGAATTTGATTTTGTGTTAATTTTTTTAGTGCATGGCACACACGTGGCCAACATCGCGGCCGGTCACTTCCCCGATGACACGCAACGGGACGGAACAGCGCCCGGAGCTCAGATCATTTCGATGTGCATTGGGGACAATCGTCTGAATTTGCAGGAGACCGGACAGTCCATAATTCGTGCTGTAAAATTAAATAGTGAAATAAGTACTGAAGCTAGTCCTTAACGTAATTATTTTAGTTCAACAAATGTGCAGATCTCGGTGTCGACATTGTCAATTTTTCCTACGGAGAATTTTCGCATTTTATGAATTCCGGGTTTGTTTTATAAAGGTTGACACTTAGCAAAGCCTTTGGCATTTAGAGAGTAATCATATGGTTTTACGCGGCGTAAATTATCGATTTTTTGGGAATTGATTTTTGCGGAAAAATAATCTTTTTTTGAATTTGAGGGATTCTTTTTGATCGTCTCTTATTTTGGTAAAAGATCAAACGGATCATCTGATCGCCTTCCTTCTCCAGCACCATTCAACAATCTATCTGCGCCTAGCATTCATTATTATATTTATAAGAGAATCGCAAACATTGTTTAGCTCGTTTTCATCCTGGGTGGTCTGTTTTTTTGAATCAAAAATTTCCGAAAAAGGCCCTGGCTACGACCAAATACCAATGTTTTACTCTAATAAATAAATACTAGTAAATTTAACAGGAAAGTGATCGATGCGCTTAACAAAATGGTCGAACGTGGGGTCATTTTCGTCACATCAGCATCAAACGGTAGAAATAAGGGTTTTTAATCGAAATAGCTTTTGCTTTTTTTAGGAGGGCCAGCGTTTAGTACGACAGGTGGGAAATTATACAGATTGCTCTCTTAAGCGAAAATTTCCGTATATTCGTAGGCAGAAAAATCTATCGTCATTCCTTTTTATCATTGTTTTTAACCATATTTGCAAAAAGTTTAACGACCAAAAGTTCGTAATCTGTAGAATAATTTTTGGAACATTTTTTGCAATTGAAGCGAATGCGTATAAATCTTTATTATAAAATTCGATTGGCGTTGAAGATTTTTTACATGAGAAATGTTAAAAATTTAGCAGCGCCTGGAAGCACAACGAGCTGTTCCATTGCCGTTGGCGCCTACTTAGGGCCGGAAATGTGCGACATTATGTATTCGACGTTGGCCAAAATCGATGATGACGGAATAATGTGACGCTTTTCCTTAGATGTTCGTCACCATTTTCTCTTTCTTTTCAGGTTTCCCTTTTCGAGTCGTGGGCCAACTACCGACGGGGCGCTTGGGGTTTCGGTCAGTGCTCCCGGTGGTAAGTGGCGGTGTATTTTTTTTTGTGTTAAATAAGAAATGTTTTGTTGTAAAAAATTAATTACGGAATTATATAATACCCAATATTTTTTTTTTCGCTGCCATCACCGGAGCGCCCAAATATTTGCTGAAAGGAACAGAACGATTGCGTGGGTAATGTTTGTATTATGAGTTGGTTTATCCTTCCCTCCATTTTTAAACGAATTCAGCACCTCAATGAGTTCACCGAATGCCTGCGGGGCAATTGCATGTTTGGTTTCTGCCATGAAACGATGTATTTAAATTATGTTCAATTGGGTTTTTGAACTTTTTCGTTTCCAGCAAATCTACCAATTTCTCCGTTTCGGGTAAGGTTGGCGGTGGAAAACTCAGCAGCACTGCCTCAAAGTGATAAGCAGCAACCCGAGTGCTTTTTATGCGTTTAAACAAAGTTTTTAACCTTAAATTATCATAGTTCAACTGCTAAACTCGAGTATGGCCACGGTTTGCTGCAGATCGACAGTGCCTTTAATTTTCTGAAAGAAATGCCTGAAAATTTTGTGCCAAATTCTCTTGTTACTGTTGAACTCATTGTCAATGAGGTCAACGCGTCCTCCTCTCGTCGCCCTCCATTCACTTGCCAACGAGGCATTTACATTCGTGAATTGTTTCAGTCTGCAACACCCACGGATTACATTGTGCAAGTGAGTTGAGTTGTTACCACGCAAGTGAATTACATTTTCTGGCAAACTTTTGATTTTTTGACTCAGTTCTCAAAATAGTTGAAACTTTTTGGCTAAAAATTTGATTTATGTTGCGACAGCCGATTTTTTCAGGTTTTTCCGAAGTTTGCTACGGGATCGACGGGTAAATAATTTTTGTTAGTTTCTATTCGTCTGCAAAATTCATTCAGAAAACACCGCGAAAGTTGACTTTGAAAAAAAGGTGGCACTTTCTTCGACCGCCGACTATCTCCAACACCCGGCTCTGTTCACACTTACGAACTGCAAACAAAGTTTGCTCACAATTATTCTCAGTGTCTCTGTATTATTGTACATTTAAATATGTTTTATTGTTACATTTAAATAGATTTGTTTTATTGTTACATTTAAATAGATTTCCAAGTACGCGTTGATCCGACCCGTCTTCCGAAGGGCCAAATGCATTTCACTGAAGTGATCACCATTCTATCATTTTGTATTTTCCATTTACCCCCATCCCCTTTCCCCCCGTTCAGATTGTCGCTTTTGATGTCGATTGTCGTGCGTGCGGGCCGATCTTTCGGCTTCCCATCACCATTTGCGTTCCGATTGTACTCTCCGAAGCAGATGATTACCGAATATCGCTAAGTTCGTTGAAGCTAAAGCCTGGCAACTCGCATCGAATCTTTGTTCACGCTCCAGACGGGGTTTTTTTTCTTATTTTTGTTTGTTATATTTTTATTTTTTCAGGCTGTGTACGGAAGTCAGTTTTTGTTTTCCTCGTGAACATTTTTATGTCGTTTTTTCTTTTTCAGAATTTTCTGTCAAGTCGAACATTGCTGACAAAGTTACCAATTGCTCTCTGCAAACAATGCAAATTGTTCACAGTTTAAGCGTGAAACATTCAAGAAGTACTAGGGTAATTCTGTCAAAAATTTGGTTGTCTTCCTTTCTAAATTATTGGGTTAATTCCCATCCAATTAGATTGAGATGAAATGCCTATCTTGGGGACTTAATCCCCCCTCTTTATGATCTCGGTATTTTTTTAATTATTTACAAATTTTATAACGTCCGTTAGTCCCGGTGTTTTTGAACGGGTTTCGACAAATTTTTTTAAATAAAATCCCGCTTTACTCTGCTTTATACAATAATAGACTTTGGCGATCGAACCGAATATGCAAGAGGAGGGATTTGTGCTGTTAAAAGGCGGCCTCACCACAGAGATCTGTCTGACCAAGGTGTTCAAATGTCCCGGAGAGGCTTCGCTTGACTTCAATTTCGCTTTCCACGGCTCACGACCTCAAACTTCGCTTCTGACTCTTGTACATTTTTCTTTCTTCACTTGAATATTTGAGAAATTGGACAATGCGTTGTTGTCTAATGCATTTTCTTGTGGTTGAAAGGAATTGTTTTGGGCATTTTTAGTTTTCGGCAGAACAAGCGCACCGTGTAATGTTCATCAATCGCTTGCGGTATGAAGTGTTGAGCCCGACGCTTACATTTCGACACATTTGTCGTGCCATGAGACCAATTGATGCAACTATCCGAGCATTGCCCGGTCAGCGTGACAGATGGATCGATGACCAACAGATGTTTGTGCTGAGCCTCGTCTATTCCTTTGCCGGTAGGGTTTTATTGACTTGGAATGTGCAGCTCGAACATGTTGTGTACTCCCTCCGAGGGGTGTGAGGCTTCAACGAACGCACACATTCCTTTTCGAATTCTTTAAAATTGGTTATTTATACGAAATTTAGTTACCAAACCAGCTGAGTTCATTTTTGAGATTCCCGGAATCACCGATTATCTATACGAGGTTTTTAATTTGATTTTAAAGTTTTATTTTCACCGTTCTTTAGAATACCTTCTGCGGAATTTTAATGCAAATTTTTACTTCTACAAAACAATTTTGTGGTGCTGTGGGCGCCTATCCGGAAAAAGTAAGCAAATTGAATGTGTTTCGAATTTGAGAATTGAATGTTTTGCATCAGAAAAGTCCATTTATACGCAGCAATGCTTGTGCTCCTCAGCCATACCCTTTTGATTTTGGTTTTTGTTCAGCACACTGTGAAGTTGGAAAAAACAGCAAATTCAAACAACTATCGACTGGTCGTTCAACTTCGCCATTTTTCTCTCTCGGTGTTGGAACGCTTCAAAGACATTCACGTCATCGCTAAACAGGTGAGTTCCGGCTTTCATTTGTTTGGGAAAAGCGATCTTTTGATGAACTTATGTTCGATTGTTCATGTTTTGACTCTTTAAGAGGTTGTCTTCGCCCATTTCAATGGACTCAGCCTATTTTTCAATTTTTGGTGCAACAACGGGCGAAGGGCCAAAAACGAATGGAATCGGAATGCGCCCTGGACAATCGTGTGCCGTCTATTTCCCTCAAATTCCGGAAAACAAGTAAGAAGAAGTTCGGTTTTTGGGACTTTGATCAAATCAAAAGGCATTTGCTCGAAAACCTAAAAATAAAATTATATGCATTTATGTTTGGGTTAAATTGGGTCTGTCCCCAAATATATTGGTCCATTCAGACTGGAATTCGCTTCCGAATTTAGACCCGGACAAAATAAAAGTGCTAATTTTTGAGGAAAAAGAACACTAAAAGTTGCAAATGGTAAATAAAATTAGTAATTTTAACAATGTCACCTAATTTGTAAGCCTTTTAATCGGTATTTCAGGTTTCCAAAAGGTCTGATCAAGAGTGGTGACTATTTGTCTGGAGTCATTAGCCTTGGTAAGTCTGGAATTTTTTTTTGTTTTTTTATTTGCTAAAAATGTCACAGCAAAATCAAACAATGAGAATTTGCTGAGGAGTGTGCAGTTTCCGGTACGCTATTTTATTGCGGAGCTTGAAAAGCAGCAGAACGGCGGAAAAGAAACGTCGGCCGTTCTTTGCACCTCCGTAAACGTTACGAAAGGAAAGGAAGAAAAACAATTCGGAGAGGTGCAATATCGGGGTAATATTTATGTTGTAAAATATTTTGATTGATATAAATTAAATATATTTAATGATTATTAATTCATTCTTATTGTTAGAAATGCTGCTGGAAAAGCAAATCCAACTGCTGCCCAAAATTGTGGATGAAAGTTTGGCGGATTCGTTGTTTCGGGCACTTACCGTCGAACACCCGGACAATCTGCCGTTGATGACAGCGCACTTGAAGAGATTGGCTGGCACTAACAATAAGGTGTTGCAATTGATTTATTTGGCAAAAACTGTCCACCATTTAGGACGCAACACGCTCAAACGTTTCCCGAATCTTGGAGCTTTCTGACAAAATTCTCGATGTGGCAAAGGTGGAAGAAGTTCAGCAATTTTTTGGCACCAGAACAGACATCGCTGAATTGGATTTGCTAATAAAAAGGCATTGATTGGTGTTTTTATTGTATTAATTTAGAATTTCAAATCGGATTTAGACGAAAAGAGTGAAAGTCAAATTAATGCACAAAACCTGGGGACTCATTAATAAAAATAAAGCCTTAATTGTGAATGTAAATTTAGTGAGATGGTCAAGCGCAAAGAAGTGATAATTGAAGCCTTGTATTTACGAGCAAATTGCGTCTGTGACGCGCATTTGCTGATAAGCACTCAGGTGGTTATCTCATTCGTTGGCTTTTTTGTTGTCCAGGTTGAGGGTTGGTTGGTCTACTAACTAGGGGCATTTTGAGTTTTTCAGTCTTGTATATAAAACTTTTATAACTTATGTTCACCATTAGAATGTGCCCGACATTTTTCGACGGGGGTTTCAATGCGCAACGGAACAGCCAAAAGTGGAAGAGGAGGAGGAAGAAGAGGCAACCCAAGACAATAAAAAGGGGCAAGAGGTGAAAAAGAAGTTGAAGGTGGGAGAAGGGGAGAAAATTGTTGTGAAGGAAGAAGGCGAGCTAAGGAACGAAAGAAATGTTGTGATACCGGACAGAAGAAAAACACCGTCACCAACAAATGACGAGGTATGGTGAATATCGACAGGGGGAGGGGGAGGGTCTGTTGTTCTGTTTTGTCAACCGTTTTTTGTTGAAAACTCGAATCATTTTTAATTTTCCAAACCGGACATCCCTCAAGAGGAGTGTTTAGCATAAGTTGGAATACTTTTGAACGCCAATCTTGAACAAAAGGGCGTTTTGGGTATTCCACAATATTAATATTTGCATTAATCACTGAACATCACAGACATTCGCGGAAGCTATAACTTTGGAAGAGCTGGACAAAGCTTGCACTCGGTTTCTCAAATGGTCGACCGAAAACGATCCGAAGGTATTTACCATAATTACTTTTAAATTAAATGGTGTTAAATACGGAACAATTTTCAGGCTCTTCTCATCACAGCGAAGCATTCGGTTGCGCATGGCCATTACGGAATCGCGTTGAAGGCTTTGAAGAAATTAACGGACGATAAAGCCAACAACGGGACGCTGTCGTCCATCTCACTACACACAGCCGTTTCGGAGGTATTTGACAAAACACTACGCGGGTCCTGGGACATTCCAACAGAAAAGAGCTGGGAAACAACGGTGTCCGGTCTCTTATTTTGGTTGTTTCAGCTGACCGATGCACTCCGCTGGTCACACATTTCGGCACATTTGCAGAACGCTCTTCTGGTTAAGCATCGGGCAACTTATCGTCCATTCTGATTGTGCCAATATAATAATTAAACTCGAATATCATTTTCAAAATTACCATAAATCTGTGATACTAATTTATTTCCATTTCGAGTTCCAATGGAAAGATCCGCAAAATTATTAAGTCAAGATGTTTTTAAATACGTGATAAAAGTGTAAAAGGCCAAGCTTCTTAATCCCGTCTCTCTCCGTTTATCGCATTTGTCTCGCTCTCCGCCCCATTCTTTTCCTCCTCTCCCTCCTGCACATCGCCATTCCCCCCAGGTTTGTCGGTCGATGCTGACGCATTGGGATGTTCTTGGGCGGCGTTGGTAATGCCAGGAGTCCAACCGTCGCCGCCACACATTGCAGCGGTGAGACTGGACAGCAGCAGCGCGTTCGTTGGAGATGAAGGCCAACTAGATGAAGCGGAGGAGACGGGCGGCAGCGCAATTGGCGGACTCGCAGCAGTGCTTTCCACTGCAACTAGCGTGGCGTTTCTGCGAGATTTCTCGCCTAAATTAGGAATTGAAAATGAGTTATTTTATTATATTGGCTGGTTTCCGTCCCCCACCTCTCTTGGCCACTCGAAGCCGTCTCTTCTCATTGCCACTGTCGCCGTTGGGACCTCCAAAATCCGGCGAGTTCTCTCTGTCCTGGCTGATTGTGAGCAGGCCCCCGCTCGTTTTGGCCTAGAAAAAGGAAAATTTAGTTATAAATTTAGGATAACTAGCTCCTCTTTTGAAAATTAAACAACAGACTAGACCTTCCAAAATATTCCCTTAAAACCAAACATTTGCCTTTTTGGGTGGCTCGGGGCTGGCACTCCCACCGCCGCCGCTAAGTAGCATCCTGTGCGACCGATTGTGTTCCGCCAAAGTCTTTCTGCATGGAAAGCATTTGCCACAGTCCTTGCAGTCGTAGGTGAACCCGGTGTGGGTGCCCATGTGCAGGTTTAGGTCAAACGCGGTCATGAAAGTCTGGAAAATGGGGAATTTAATTGAATTTCCTTAGCCATCGTTGCGATCGAATCAGAAACAAAACCTAACTTCAGACCAGGCCCGTAACCAGACGAAAATTTTGGGATGGGGAATTTGTCCATCTGAGCGCCAGCGTTCAGATGGTTTTCCCATCTAAGCGCCAGTGAATTTTGTTTTAAGGAATTTTCAAAAAAGCAAATTTTTTTTTGATTTTTGATGGAAATTTGTAAGAAAATTGGTCAAAAAAAGGCAAAAGTGCAAAACAAAAGGGTCCCCCCTCTTGTTTTTTTTCAAATTTCATTTTGGGGGGGGGGGGGAATTCCCCCCCCCCTTCCCCCCTGGTTACGGCCCTGCTTCAGACCAATATATGCAATTTCAATCAACCTCTGATCAGTGATCGATCACCCACCCCTCCCACCTTCTGGCATTGGCTGCACATGTGTGCGCTGTGCAGTCGCATGTGTTCGCTCAATCTGAACGCGCTGACGAACTTCATTTCGCACAGCAAACACTTTAGCGTCGTTTGCTGTTGCTGTGAATTGGCGACTGTTTCCGCACCACCGCTCGTGGTGACAACAAGGTTCGCCACCGATGTCAGAGCCGTTGGGGCCATAAAAGGAGCGATTGTTGTGGGAATTGCGTGGGCGGTGACCTCACTCTGAAGCGACTCTTTTTAGAGTTGTTTTATAATTTTAAATCGCCGTCTTTAAATGAACGTTAAAAGCAATTTTTAATTTTAAAAAGCCATGTAAATTCTGCATAAATTCACCTCGTGAACACTCAAATGGGCCCGGAATGCGCTCGTCTCAGCAAATGTCAGGCAACAATGCGGGCACATGTGATAGGGCAGTTCGGAGAGACCTGGCAGTGACGAAGCCGTCGAAGATGCCGTCTTCGTCGGTGCCGTCCTCCCGGAGCCGCCATTCCGCGAACGCTCCCCGCCGTTGTTTTTCCGCTGGTTTTTGTTACTCCCAACAGACGAAGTCGACGGCCCGTCGCCCGTCCGTCCTTTACCGGCCGATTCCCTACTGCTGCTGCTGCTGTTAGCGGCTTTATCTTGATGAATTTGGCGCTTTCGAACTAAAAAGTCTCTCATTTAGTTAGGTGAACGGAAGAAACATTTCTATTAAAAAAGTGAGAGGGATATTGACATTTCTACCTCCAAAAACATCCAGAAATCGATGACTTCCCCAGCAGTAACCCTGGGGCTATTTCATTTCTTTTTTATATTTTCATTTTCGAATTGTACCTGCACTGTTCGCTTTCGATGAGTTGGAAGAGGACGATGGGCGGGACGACGGATGGTTGGAATTGGGAGCTGAAAATTAGAAATGCACAGTTAATTAAAAATTTGACAAATTTCGACCTGAAGAAGCATTTTTTCCCCGCTGCTGTTCCCGAACGTCTTCTGCCGACCCATTCGCCTCCAAATTGTTGGCATTTTCGGCTGTTGTTAATTGTTGCAATGGAATTGGAACGAAAGATTTGAAGAAATTTGTGAACAGCGAATTTGGGATGCCGTGAAAGGGAAGGTCGGCAGTACTGCTGCCGGGAGAGGGAGAGCCATTCTCATTCAAAGCTGAAGTGAAAAAATGAGTGATTCCGGTACGATGGGATTAGTTAAATAAACAATAAATTAATTCAACAGGGTAAGATGGCTATGGTTAGCTCAAAAATTAGAAGTTCCTATATAAATATAAACACACCACGTTTGCTGGGTCAGTGGTCTAGTGGTATGATTCTCGCTTTGGGTGCGAGAGGTCCGGGGTTCAATTCCCCGCTGACCCCACATTTTTTAAACTTTCTATCTTTATTTAAATTAATTTTTTTTGAATACAATGTCAACAAACAAACAAAAAAGATAATTCGAGAAAAGATTGAGCTGCGTTGACCCTTTCTATTTGTCATACTCATTTAGTCTCTCCCCTAAGCCCTATACAATTCTTCTAAACTCTGACCCAAAAGTCCGGCCAGCTGACCCAAAATGTCCATTTTTTGCGATGCCTCGACAAAAGTGTCGTCCAATTGGTGCAAACCGCTGCCATTTGGTGCCGAATTTTTGTTTCCATTTTTTGTCGTTTGCGGTGGCGAATGTTCGCCGTTTGGAGCCGATCGCTCTTCAAAAGAGTAAAAAGTGGCGGGAAAATGGTCGACACAGTGGTGGATGAGCTCGAGACGGGTGGTGAACGTTTTTTGACACTGTAAATTTAATATTTTATCTTTTGAGAAAAGTTTTTTAAAAGAAAATAAGGGAGTAATTCAATTTGTACCTTTTGTATTTATTTTATTTTTTATTTATTTATTTCCCGATCGGTCCCGGTCCCGTGCAACTCAAATTTATTACGACACGAAAACCAACAAAACTGGAAATTAAAAAACTGACCGGACGACAGCCGCCGACAGCGAAAAGGCCCTGAGAGGCGACTTCTTTGCTCAACGGAACGATTTGTTGGGGCGCGGGGGAGGGAATGTTCGGAACGGCCAAAATTTGTTGCGGTTGAAGCGATGACGTTGAAAAGGCAGACAAAGGAGACATTGGCAAATTTGCTGAAAATGTTTTGTTTTATCTCTCGCCATTTTTTTGAAACAAAATTAGGGGTTTCCAATATAAATTTTTAATTTCGTTAGAGTTCAGACTCCGAAAATTTGTGTGGTTTGTTTTAAATTTCCGTTAAAAGAATGTCCAAATTCCCTTAATTTATGTATTGGACAACCCTACAAAATCCGAATTCGTCTCGTCACATTGTCCTTTCGTTTATTTATTTTTGCCAAAACTCGCACCCCTCAAAAAGGCGGAGAGAAATGCCAAATGTTGTGTTTCGGGCATTCCAACCGCTGGTGCCAATGATTGTTGTTGGGGGGAGTGTTGGGATTGAGGCGAAGTTTGCCCTATGGCGCCGTGGAGAGGGTGTAAAAATTCGTCCGACTTTTTGTATTTTGCGCTGTTCGTCGACGCCAGCATTTCACCAAAGCTTTGTCCGTTGTTTGACGATTGAAAGCACTGAAAGCAATGTGAATAATGTGAAGCATATAAAAACAAAAACAGTGGCAAAACGGAATTTTAATGTTTGAAAAATTGTTTTGATATTATTTTTGGCCTTTTGCGTTTCGCCAGGTGAATAAAATGAGTTACAACAAAAAACGAATTAGCTCCGCAATTATTTTCTCTTTATTTAGGCTAATTTGCACTGACCCGAAACCCAAAAATGCTGAATCAATTAATTAACACACAAATCCGTGATTCCCAAAAATTTTTTAGTTAGAAAATAAAATAATTTTTCAGAATTCTTTTCCCATTTCTCTCACCGCATTCGTCCCATTTGTTGTGCCGGAATTATTTTGCGCATTGTCGGCGCATTGTTGGTGGAATTGCCGTCCTTCGTCGTGTTCCGTCTGCTGTGCATTTTGTTGTTGGAATTCCGCGCCCTCATTGTCCATTTGTTGCTGCTGCTGTTGATGGACACTCTGCTGGTGCTGCTGTTGCATTACCATCATTTGTTCCAGCAACTTGTCCAACTTCATTGGGTAAAATTTGCTAAATTCACTGAATTTGAACGTTTCCATTTTTTGAGAAAATCGAAGGGAGTAAAAGTTCAAAACCCTTTGAGACTTTGGACATGGATATGCCCTGGAGCAGTGTGTTCCATTCTTTTTGGACATTATATTCGCAATATGGGGAGGGGTGGGCACTTCTTCATTCCCTCCCCATTCCCAGCTTCAGAAACCCCTGCAGTAAATGAAAAAGAAAGAATAAAGTAATTGGCGGGTGACGGTGGGGAGAGGAGGAAAAGCGCCTCAGGGGCTTTTTGCTTGGGGCGATGGTGGGAATGGAGGAGAAGGAGAAGCAGCCTCTGGAGAAGACTGGCGGAGGGGACAAACCGCCCGGGGCAATGCTGGTCGGGGGCGAATTGTGTGGGTCGGGGGGGAGTCAGTCCAGAAGGGTGCGGGGGGGGGGGGGGAGTTGGGGTGTAACGCCCGACGGGCGGAGGAGGACGGACGGGCGAGCTGGGGGGTGGGGGAGGTGGAGGGGGTGGGGGAGAGGGGGGGGGGGAAGGACAGGTCCTGAGGGCAAAGCGCCTCAGGGCAAATTGGGGAAGAATATGGCGCACATCGCATCACAACGGCCGGCGAAGGTCCCAACTCACCAGCCTACATGGTGTTGTAGGTATTGTGCTGTTGGGGGGGGGGGGGGGTGGGGGAGGAAACGGTTGTGGGGGTTAAAAAATTCCTTCGAGAGAGAAACAACTTTTGGTGCCCTCGGGCTTTGACGAACTGTGGGAGTTTTTTTTGCAACTGAACGATGGAATCCAAACTCATTGATCATTTGATTTGTAATAAACAAACGGATTTTGTTAAGTTTAAATTAACACTAATCGTTGATTTATGACTATCAAATTTCTCTGATCATTGACAACATCGCCTGCGGGGATGATTCGGGGTGAGATTTATGCGTGCATTGGGAAGGATCCATTCTTTGAGGGGAGAGAAGGGGGGGGGGGGAGGGGGGGGGGGGGGTGGTGGTTGGTTGCTGATTCCGCTCAAGCTCAATTTTGCTCGAATCGAATTTCGCCTCGGGCGACATTTCTCCCGAAACAGCCACGAGAAGTTGAAGGTGGAAAGAGAAAATTGGGGGTAGAACTTTCATTCCGCCCGCAGCAAAATATGTGAGAAGAGTGGAGAAGCGCGAAATGATACGGAATGAGTGGAGGAGGGAGGAGGGGGAAACGAGAAAATGTCCAAATAGGTAAATGTGCTGAGAGAACGGAGATTTGGAACTATTTATATTTTTAAAAGGTGAATAGGTAAAGAGTTCAAGTTTAAGAATCGGCCGCAAAATGATCGGTACTCGATTAAGTGCCGAAAAAGTATCAAATAACGCCAACCCAAATTTCTACAAAAGTTGGGATGGAATGATTTTGGTGGAGATTAAATTGGTGAGATGGGAGAGAGTTAGAGTTGCTGTGTATGTACAAATTGTGTCGAACGTTCTCTCTTCTCCGGCGGGGCTGTGGTGGCGGCACACAAGCGCCTGCCTGTCATCCCCCCAATTTTGTTATCATTTTTCCATTCCCATCTCCCCCAATCCCCTCAGGCAAAAAAGGGATCAGAAATTCCCCCACAATGCCAACCAACCAAATACAAACAATAAAATTAAATCCCAATCTGTCCGTCCCTGATGGGATGGACGTACACTGACAGCATACGCGACTTTTGTGTTGGTGCCGGTGACGTTTCTTAAAAATAGTTTTGTTGTAAATTAGAGGCCGACTGGCGATCAACAGTTACACAACTAGGGTGATGATTTTTAGTTAGGAAAATTTTCGAAATTGTGACCGATTTCGCCGAGAAACCGTTTAACGGTGCTTTTGTCGCGGATAGTACAACAAATTAATCCGACGGCGCTTTCTCCGAGGAGCAAATGGCGAAGGAGAGCGGCAAACGGACAGAAAAGGGATCGGTCAAAGACTACGTCTGAAATTTGAATTTCCCTTTTTCAAAAATAAAACTTTTTTGTTAGCAATCGGACAAGGGCGTATATCCAGGGGGGGGGGGCTAAAGCCACGTCCCGAGGAAGCGAGTGCCGTTCGTAGTCCGTCCAGTCCAAATGCTCAACCGAAACCGCCGCCGCCGTTTTGCTTTTTGCGCGGTCAAAATTCAGCGCCACATTCCTCGCAATTGGCACAGAACGGACGGATGCGCGTCGATTAGAGTGACTTCGCTTGTACCGGATTTGTCCCATTTACCCGTGCTAATTCATATTTATGTTTTGAAACAATACAATATTCACGCTTTTTACTATAACTTAACGAAGGAAATAGCAATTAAATATGGCATTGAGCGTTGGCGATGTGTCAATTGCCTATAATACTGAGCGAAATCATTCTGGGCGAAATTATCGAAGGGGTGCATTTTTGGTCCAAGAAAAAACTAATTTTTAGAAGTGCATTTTTAGTTTGAAAAAATTTTTTTGAATTTTAAGGATTCTTTTTTCCGAAATAACTGCCAACAGCCTAATTCTGTCGACGCATTTTCTTTGTTCTTCTTTAACAAATATTTAAGAATTTTCAGTTGATATGAAGCCCGTCTCGTTTACGCCAAATAACCACGATTTGTGCTGCTTTCTTGTCACCAAACTTTCCGCTTGGAAGGGGAAGTGGGTGCTTTTTTTTAGTCTTTATCATTCGGTTTCCCTTTCAAATAATCAATCATTAAGGTATAAGCGAATATTTTCGATTGGCAATTTGGCAGTGACAACGTATAACCCACAGACTTTGGAGATCACAAACCAGGTTAGGAACGGCGGATTTTGTCAAGGTTTAAGCAAAAAGTCCGGCAATTTAGTGGCTTTACGAAGACTTTTTCTCCATCCGATGCGTTGCCGACCGTCCAAAGCACTCCAATTGCGACACAAATTATTCTCCCGCCGCCCCCACCGCCAGGTCGGACGACCATCAGCAGCAACTACAACAGCAACAGCAATTTGCAATTCAAGTCCGAAAAAGGGGTGGAAAAATGGAGACGATGCGTTTTGCGTCGGAATACGCGCGCGAAGTTGTCACAGAGGCGCTGCGCTATCAGACACGCTTTGCCAGCGACCAGAACGTTCGGAGACCGGTGGGTGGGACGTAAAATATATAACATTCAGTTTGGCTGAGATCAGTGGCGTAGCCAGGGGGGGGGTGGGGGGGGGGGGAATTCCCCCCCCCCGAAATGAAATTTGAAGAAAAAAAAACAAGAGGGGGGACCCTATTGTTTTTCACTTTTACAATTTTTGACCAATTTTCTTAACAAATTGTCAACAAAAAACAAAAAAATTTTCTCGGCGGCGCCTATCGGCACCGCCGACCCCCCCCCCCCCCCCCCGTAAAAATTCGCAAAAAAAATTTGCATTTTTGAAAATTTCTTAACGAAAAAGGGGGAAAAATGGAAAAAGCACCCCTAAAAATTGAACATTTTTTGGGAAAATTGCTTAACAAAAATGCAATAAAAAGGAAAAACACACCCCTAAGAATCGATTTTAAAAAGCAAAAAGTACACCCCTAAGAATCGAGTTTTCCCCCCCCCCCCCCGAAAATTTTTCCTGGCTACGCCACTGGCTGAGATTTTTGGGGAGACATTTTTGACAAATTATTTAATATTTTGTTGTAATTCTTCATTAATTTTTAGAAATTTTCCTGCTTCAAGCGTGGGTGGGCAGGCAAAGATACGCCTGTGACGTTGGAGCTTGCTTCCGGTTCGGTCAACCAAATTTGTCCCCGAACCAACGTTTTGTGGAAGAGTTACTGCTACAAAGACATTCGGCTGATAATTCCTACAAAAGGTGCGCATACGCGCGCGACTTTGCTTATTGGAATTATATAGACCGACAAAAATTATAATTTGGTTTAAACATTGTAATAATCTTTTTTCTTCAGATCGCCAAAACGGATTTGTGCTTGAAATAGGAGATCAAAGGCGGAGAGTAAGTTTTTCTCGAGAATATATTTGTGTATATGTATTAATTTTAATAATATTTAAATGGTTTTTGTTTTCCTGTCCAGCACCAATTCTTCTGCGACCAAAAGGACTCTCTGCTGCGAGAAATGCGTGAAATTGCGATGGAATTTGTAGCAGTCGACCTCCAACTGGCCAGAGACTCGCTCAGTTTGGACGATTTTATGCTGACCCGACTGGGCCTTTGCAGGTTTGATTTTGCCCACAAAGTTTTGGGAATCTTCTTTAAAATTGGCACAATCTCTCAGCAAGGACGAGCAGATTGCCTCTTATGCGGAATTTAATGTGCAAAAATTTACCGCAAAATGTGCGGGTGCCGCGGCAGAGTCCCAACAGGGCGGCCCCACGCGGCGGTTGCTGTGCCTCAGCGAGTCGTGCGTTGTGGAGAGGGACCCGCTCAGTTACGGCGTCGTTTGTGCGAGACCGCTTAGAACGGTAGCGAAAGAATAGAGAGAAAATATTTTTCATAAAAATTGGTTTTTAAATCCGAACAATGACTGACTCTTTGCCCATTTTACGCACACAAAATCCGAAAAAGAAAAAACGCTTTCCCCTTCCCAAATAATCTTTTTTTTATTTGTTAAAAATGCACTTTTGACAGATTTTTAGTCCTTTTTTCTCAACTTTTGCGAACGGATAATTTAAGATTTAAATATCGATCCTTTTTTTAAATTTGTTTATATCAATTTGTTTTTTATGCTTTTGTTTCAGATTGTGTGTCTTGTTCGCGATCTCGCTGACCCACAAAAATTCATTATCATTTACGAATGTGACGATGAACGGACTTTCACTTCCAATGAACGGTCGGTTGATTGAGCTTTTCATGTTTTTGACACGTTTTTTTTTGTTTTGTTTTTTCTGTACAATTTGTGGTTTTATCAACATAAACATAATTTTATAAATTAAAATGCGCAAATAATTCCATTTGTATGCAGCGACTCTCTGCTGGCCGCCCTCGTGGACGGTGCGCGCGGCTCGGGCAATTACCAAGTCCATGTCATTTCAAGTCGAAGACACTTTCGTGAGATGCGTTTGATTTTGTTTGGCCATACTTTGGACGAGGATTCGGAGACACTTTTGCTCAAACACATGGTCAATGTGCCGGGTGTGGACATATTGTGAAAGAATGCTGCTAAAATATAAAATTGCTTTTCTCAGCGGGCCTCAAACGTATTGATATGGTTCGTCGGTTCAACGCCAACATTCCGTACAACGGTCTGTCCCATTCGACCCCATCAGAGGCTGGTTGATCGGATAATTGGAGAAAAAAATTCGCAATTTTTTATTGAAAAGTTTTTAGGGATTTTTCACGGACAGCAAAGCGAAGACTATCGTGGCCTGTTTGGACGCGGTCCTATCCGAACAAATTGGCCAACAGCAGCAGGACGTGCAGACACAGCGAGTGGTCAACAATGTGCACGCTCCGGTAAGCTTTTGAGCAACTTGCAGTCACTCAATTTTAATAAACACTTAAAAGGTCGTCGACCCTTTGGAACCACTGACTCGCATTGAAGCCCAAATGGCCTGTCTTCATCGACTGTTTTCCTCTAAAACGGGCTTTCAGGCATTCACAACGGTTGACGGGTAAATTTTTTGTCAAAAAGCATTGCGGGATCGTTGGGTTTACGAAGAGGCTCGTTAAATAGGAGATGAACTGACGGGAAAATATTTCTAAATTCAACACTTTGAATTTGTTAATATTTTTTTTTTTTGCAAAATTCTGTTATTGTTAGTATTCGCGAGAAGCTCGGCTCACTGGTCGTTTCGGTGCTGAAACGTCGATGCGAGGCGATTGACCACGCCACAGTTGAGCTGTTGTGTGCGTTGTTGCAGCCTATGCATGCCAACTACGACTTGCGCATCGAACAGTTGAACAAACAGTCATTGCTCTCCAGTCGTGTTTTTGTTGAGCACCTCCTCCAACTTGTGGTAGAACATGTGGCCAACGGCACAGGTTTTTGCTTAATTTAGCGAATATTGACTTAAAAAATCATTTTCCCTAAATATAAATTTTTATTAAAAAATCCCATTTTGTTTCTGTGAAGGTGCACTCGTTATCGCCTCGATGCTGGACTTTCTCACGTTCACTGTGTGCGCTCCGTACAGTGAGACCACCCCGGGTGATACTTTTGACGCGATTTTGACGATGGTCGCGCAGCGGGGGCGGACCTTTTACAAACTGTTCCAACACCCGTCGATGACCATTGTGAAGGGGGCAGGCATGGTCATGCGGGCGATCATTGAGGAATCCGACAGAGACGTAGGCCAAATGACAACAAAACAAAAAAGAATTCGCGCAATTGGAGCAATGAATATAAACTAATTTCAACCTAAAGAATAGAATATTGAAGATTTTATCATTTTTGAAAATGTTTCAAAATAAACACTTAAAGGTTAGTCGACAAATGCAACTGCTCGCTCTCACCGAAGGCGCTTTTCTCAAGCATTTGGAGTTGGCGCTTCTCTCCACCGGCAAAGACCTTCGCGTTCTGGCCAACAAACAGCTCAGCGGCTATTTGGTGGCACTTTGGATAGCGGAGAATCAGGCAGCCAAAGATTTGCTGCAAAGATGCTTGGTTTTGTCTCCAAAAAGAAAGAACCTCCCGAAATTATTATTCTTTTTTTAGCCTCGAGGTCTTCTCGATTTTTTGGACTCCAAAGAGACGGTGCCCGCCTCAGCAGTGGCCAATGAACGCGATTTGTTGACCATCCGAAATAATTTGGAGATGGCCGACAGCTCGGAGAGGGAACGTCCATTTGCACAGATTCAGGACCAGCTGAGGTCATCCGACTTTTGACTTGGGAAAGAAAAACAAAAATCTCCCTATAAAATGCTTCCAGGAATATCCAAGTGACGCTGGAGGCCCGTCTGGACACGCTGCTCCAACATTGGAATTTGGAACAGAAACTGAACTTCTTGCAGAGCAGTCGGATTCGGGAGGAGCATCAACAGCAAAAGATCCAGCAGAGGCCGGTTGTGTTACGCAAACGGCGGCGACTGGTGAAGGCGAGCGCCAATTGGAAATTGTTTTGGTCGGTTGGTACTGTTGGGGCCGGTCGGAAGACACTGTTTGCATTTAATTAACAAATGTTTTAGCTACCAATTTGGCCAAAACCACGCGCGTGCTGACCTGATTTGGAACGAGAAGACGCGCGACGAGTTCCGGCAGGCCACCGAAAATGAGTGGCGCCAGTTGCAGCAAGAGTTGGAGTTTGTGCAGCCGGGCACTGCCGTGTCGTGGAACCACTCGGAGTTTACGGTCGGTAAACGCGTTCATTTTTTTAATAGAAAATTTATCAAATTAATGCGTTTACTTTTTTGCTTTTTTTAAAGGTGACTTATGCCTCACTGTCGGACGAAATTCGAATTGGCGATTATTACCTGCGCTTTTTGCTGACCGAAGAGAACAGTTCGGACGCCGCGACTCCAATCCATCGCCCCCACGACTTCTTCAACAACATTTACCACCGTTTTTTACTTACACAACGTGCCGAAATGCGCTGCATTTGTCTCCGGGCGATGGCGCTTGTGTATGAAAGGCATTGCATTAGCATTGGACCGTTTGCGGACACACGGCACATTGTGGAAATGTTGGCCAAGTGCACAAATGTAGCCGAACGGGACCACTTTTTGTTCTTCATTAACAAGGTGGACAACTAAAAAAGCTCAAAATTGTCCTTTGCATGTGTTTTTTGTTAGCCATTTCCAGTAGTTTATATTGTATTTATCGTTTCAACATTTAACAATAAATTTGCAGCTTTCGCTTGATAAGCAAAATGTGCGCGAACTGATCACAGCCAACTCAGTCGCACTTCTGGTCGACATTGCTGTGTTGGCACATTTGCACACAAATCGGGCCAAGCTACACGGTCAAACAAACGTTATTGAGGCGAACAAAGATGGGATACAATGTGAGGAGACTGAGCCCAAGGAATGGTATTACAATGACCGGCAAGGACAACGCCAGGGCCCCATCTCGTTCAGAAAGGTTGTCTCATAAATATAGTAGTGTGTTCGTGAATTGTAATTGGAAATTGTCTCGTTTTTAAGAACCAATCGAGAATATACAATTTATTAATCCATTTGTTGCTGAACTCAGATGAAGCGTCTCTACTTTGACGGAGTGCTGTTTGAGAAGAGCGAAGTTTGGGCGGAAGGGCTGGACAAATGGTGCCATTTTTCGTCGGTGGCCCAATTCCGGTGGACCGTCTGTTGTGTTGGCAAAACGACGACCGCCGCCGCCCCTTCGACCGGTGATGGCGGGTCGGGTACAATTGGAGAAGAGGTCGAGACGAGGGAAACGGCGGAAATGGCATTGCCGGTGGGCCTTTACAACCTGACTGATCTGTGCTCGCTGATCCTCGACACTCTCATTCAAATGTGCACCTTCTTTCCATCCAGGTGAGTCGGAAAAGTTTAAAGTTATTCTAAAATAAATGTGTTTGTTATTAATAAATAGTAAAATCGATTGAATGTTAATTTGAAAGAAAGGGCGGGGTGGAGAATAAAGCGATTGCTGTGTCACTTTTCCGATGGCGGGCGGACCAAAACAGGATTTGTAATAATATTTATCTTTAATGCTTTTCCTTCACGCATTAATACATCGGGTAGTTGGTCTAGTGGTATGATTCTCGCTTAGGGTGCGAGAGGTCCTGGGTTCAATTCCCAGACTACCCCGCAACTTTTTGCAGCTTTGCGCAATTTGGTTGCGGCTAGCTTTTAGTAATTTTTCGCTACTTTGTTAACGTTCTTCTCATTTATTGCTTTATTGTCTGCCATGTTACCACCGGGTAGTTGGTCTAGTGGTATGATTCTCGCTTAGGGTGCGAGAGGTCCTGGGTTCAATTCCCAGACTACCCCGATCTTTTTTGTTCACTTTAACAAACACTTAATTGTTAGTTTATATTTTTAAATTTTATTTTGTTTATATAAATATTTATGATTTTAAATTATATTCTGTTTATGTAAATAATATTTTTTTCATCCCTAAAACACCAAGTAAGCATTGCTTTAGAGATGAGACTGACGCAGTCATCCGTCCTATGCCTCGGATTAAGAAAGTTCTTTCTGAACCTGTGTTGTTGTACCAGCTTGTGCAGCTGCTGCTCACCTACGATCCGTCCGTTGTGCAGCGTGTGGCCACATTGGTCAACGACGTGATGCAGGACAATCCCTTTGTGCCCAGACTGTATCTGTCCGGCGTATTCTTCTTCATTTTGATGTACAACGGATCCAACATTTTGCCGGTTGCTCGTTTCCTCAAGGACACCCACTTGAAACAGGCCTTCCGCTCGACTCTTTCCAAGTCGGAGCTCGCTTCGCGGTCGGTGTTGTGCCCAATGTTGCCTGAAGCAAACATTTTTTACCTCGAGGTAATACTAATTTTTTCATTTATGATTTTTCAATTTTCCTACAAGGAGTATGGAGCAGAGAAATATGCCGAAGTTTTTCTGGGAGAATTCGAGAACCCGGAATGTATCTGGAACAGTGAAATGCGACGCAACATGATCGAGAAAATTGCTATTCACGTGTCCGATTTCTCGTCTCGACTTTCTTCCAATGTCAAGGCGCTTTACAGGTATAGTATTAATAACAAAAATTATATTTTTGAACATAATTTCTAAGGTATTGCCCAATTCCGCCCATCGATTACCCGCAACTGAAGGAGGAGCTGTTCTGTCAGTTTTACTATCTTCCTCATTTGACCGACCATCATCGATTCCCGAATTGGCCCATCCGTGAGCCTGTCGAGTTTTTGCGTGCCTGCCTTTCCGCTTGGCAAGATGAGATCACGCGCAAGCCGGCCCAAATGTCGGTTGAGCAGGCATGCGAGCGCCTGGGGCTGTCCACAACGGACTCCGCTGCCGGATGGAAGGATACGTCGGCGGTACGACGCGCGTACTTCAAACTGGCACAGAAGTACCACCCCGACAAGAATCCGGACGGACGAGAACAGTTTGAGCAGATTAATTACGCATACGAGTTCCTCACCTCAACACTGGTCCGTGCCAGTTCCTCCTCGAGTCCGGATATGAATCGTATAGTGATCATCATTCGAGCTCAAAGCATCGTGTACAGGAGAAATTTACAAGGTATTTCTGTCAATGCCATTAGCAAATGATTGAGATTTCAGTTTTAATCAGTCAAAGACTAATGTTTTTGAATTTTGGGACAAAATTTTTTTCTCAGTTCTTTCGCCTTACAAATATGCCGGATATAGCCAACTGATCAAAACCATCAATCTCGAGTCCACCGACGACACATTGTTCGCGCGCAGCAAAGAGGACGGTGGACAACTGCTGGTTGCTGCTGTTGAGTTGTGCTATTGGACGTTGAGAAGTTCGGCGTTGAACGCTGAACAGCTGAGGCGGGATGGCGGGTTGGATGTGAGAGTTTTTGGATTTGTGAAATGAAAAATATTACAACACTCAAATCATCTGATTTTCCAATCATTAGTGTTTTTTTTCTCAAAAAGGCGAACAATGTTCAGGCTCTTTACAAAACGTTCGAACGTTGTGTTCCAATGATTACCGCCGGTTCTCATGAAAGTGATATGCCTGTGCAAGTTTGTACCCACGTCTGTAATTGTTTTGCGACCGCTGCCCGCTTTGAGGCGTGCCGAGAAAAAATTGCGGAAATGAAAACGCTGTTCAAAAGCATATGCCAACTGCTCAGATTTGAGGTGGTTTTCTTTGTCTCCTTTTTTCCTGAATTGTTATTTTTTTTTAACTTTTTAAAATAATTTTTAGGTCCTCCACCGATTGG
This sequence comes from Globodera pallida, assembly GCA_020449905.1. Taxonomy (NCBI): domain Eukaryota; kingdom Metazoa; phylum Nematoda; class Chromadorea; order Rhabditida; family Heteroderidae; genus Globodera; species Globodera pallida. The sequence goes on along the minus strand of JAIXHY010000009.1, from coordinate 1,285,841 downwards.
CCTGTGCTGCGGCAGAGTGCGTTTGCGCCTTTTCAGTGTGCACATTGCTGCAAACCCAACTATTCCAAGCAGGTGTCATTTGGCAACTGTTGCCGCACCTTTTCCGCTTCGACTACACTTTGGACGAAGGGGGTGCGTTTGAAATCACTAAACGATAACTGAAATTTCAGCTTCTGACATGGACATTAAAAGAATTTTGGTTCGTGACAGTTTAATTCGCTTTAAGGCGTAGCCCATTCCGAAAAGTCAAATCAGCAGGCGGTGCTGAATCGACTGGCCCGTAGCTGTTGCGAGGCGCTTGCCTGTTTGGCGGGCTTTCGTCCCGACACGCCGGACAATGATGGAGTTCAGAACAGGTAGACAAACCAACTAAACTAATTATTTCATTCATTACAGTTTGCGTGCCATGTTGACTCCGTTCATTTGTCGGCAAATGCAATTAGCCCGCCTGGCTTTGCCCGTTAGTGTACCACAACTTCATGCTTACGAGGAAACACCGCAGAAGGGCGAACAAAGCGCTGAACTGCCTCCGTCAGCAGCACCACCACCAAACGGAGGAGGTGGAATAAAGCAAAACCGAAAATAAATGGTGCAGATCACTTTCTGTTTTGGGGCTGATCAGAGAAAACATTTTAAGTGATTAGTGGAATGAACACCTATGACATAAATTTTTAGAATTTAAAGACTTTATAGCGCATCAGCAAAAGTTCAACGGACAGGCTGAGGATGACGACGAGGAGGATTTGGTCAATGCCAAGCCCGCTGTTGTTCAATGCCGAAACGATTCGGTGCTGAAACTTCTCAACTCGAACACTGAGGACCCCTATCTGATATGGGACAACTCAACTCGTGCTGAACTGCTCGATTTTGTAGACAAACATCGGAATTCCCACGAAAACACGGTGAAACTGTCATTAAAAAGAATATTTATAAATAAATATCATAAACTGTGGACAGAGTGAATTGTTCGGCGCCGAATTCAAATTGAGCGTTTATGCGGCCGAATTGGTGGTGGGCGAAATTTTTGTGCGCATTTACAACACACAACCGGAGTTTAAACTGCTGGTAAGCATTGACTTTATTGCATTTTTTATTCTGAATCAAATACAAAAGGAACCCAAACGGACCTGCATAGATCTCCTGGACTTCCTGACCAAACATGCAGAACAACTCCTCGTCCAGGAGGGCGTCATCCGACCCGCAATTCTGAAGCCCAAGCCGGCCCCGAACCCGAAACCGTTGAATATGCCAGCAAGACCGGCCGGATCATCCTTAAATGGAACCAGTTCATCGACAATGTCTAAGCCGAAAGTTTATTTATTTTTCATTATCACCTACTTTTAACCTTTTTAAGCCGGTGCACAAAACTGAAGAGGCCGATTTGATCGATTTGACCACAGAGTTTGTGGTGGAGGAGGAACATCCGGTACTCGATTGGGGACAATTTATCAGTGCCAATACTCCGGCTTCCAAATCGTCGACAAATCAGTCCGGGCTATCCCATGGCAATGACAGTCAATTGAGGATATCCGGAGGCCGGTTTCCGCTTCAGGAACGGGTCAGAATGGTACTGGAGGCCCTGCGCAATGTGCTGATGATGAATCCTGGTCTTTGATATAAAAAAAATTTTCGATTTTGTGATTTTCTAAAATTGTTAATTTAGGCATTGAACTGTTGTTGATCGGTCACTTTTCCACCATTTTTGCTTTCCTCCGTGTCCATTCGTTGTCGGCCATTCAACTGAAAGCGTTGCAAATCATTTCCATTGCGGCCAGCAACAAAGAGTGTGTCAGTGACATCGCCTGCACCATTCAGTTGCCCCTTCTGCTCACTCTTCTCGCCAAACTTCCTAAAGGTAGGAGAGGAGCAGTTTAAATTTAGAAGAACATTCAAGATTTGATTCTGAAGAGAGTTTGCCTTTTTCTAATGTACTTTTATTTTGAATATTTTAATTTTAGCAACCGAAATAATTTTACGAACTCTGGTTGCATTGGTCATCAACGGGACGGTGGTTAAAGATCTGTTGGAGTATGGTGGGCTCATCTACGTACTCTGCATATTCACCGAGTGCAACTTCGCCCAAAATGGTAGTGTTTAGCACAACTATTAAATTGAAATTTTCTATCAAGTAATTTCTCCCGGTTCGTCGACTGCCAGTCGAATGTTGTCTGCTGAACTGCTCGCCAAGCTCCAGGCGGACAAATTGACGGGGCCAAAATGGGCGCGATTTTTAATTCGCTTTTTGCCAAGTGCCTTTGCTGATGCGCTCAGAGACAATCCTGGACAAGCGTTTGTTCCGTTTCGACCAATTTTTCAACTGACCAAAAACTTTTCGGTAGTATCTTAATGTTTGACACAAACACTGAAAATCCCGAACTGATATGGAATAACGCAATGCGAAGTGGAGTTCGCCAAGTTCTTCAAAGGATTTTGGATGAGCTTGTGCTATCGCAACATAAAGACCCAAACGCCAAATGGAATTCCGTAATTTGTTACATTTAATTTTTTAAATTTTTGTGCTTTTTAGAACTCAGTGATTGGTGAGAACCAATGTGCGTATGGGGAGGTGACCAGCGGTGAATTGATAATTGGCGGCATTTTTTTGCGGCTGTTCATCGCTAATCCTTCGTGGGCGGTTAGTGTTGTGCTGCTCTTTTGTCGCATTTTGATTCTGAATAAATTAGGTTCGGCATCCGCGCCAATTTGCTACCGAATTGGTGGAGAGATTGTTGCAGTTATGGCAGTCGGCACAGCAGCAGAAAAATGCGCGAACGGAGGAAGAACTGCAAAGGTGGCGAAGTATGTTGGAACAGATCAGCAAAGCATTGATACTGCTTGCTGCACACCACCCGACGACCATGGACATGGTTAGTGGCATCGTGTTGTGTAGCGAATAGACACAAATTTGGGCAAAAAAGATTTGCAACGGCCGGGAATCGAACCCGGGCCGCCCGCGTGGCAGGCGAGCATTCTACCACTGAACCACCGTTGCTACGCAGATGGACGGATAACTGTTGCATTTAATATATTCCCAAACGCTTTCCAAAAACATGTTTCATATAAACTCCGTTCATCTTCATGAATTAAGATTCCCGCGCAAGGATATTTACCACAGTTTTGTCAATCGATGCTATCTACTCTCAGTGATGATGTAGCTCGCTCAGCACTCCGCGTGCTCACCCAACTATCAGAAAATGCGGTAAATTGAAACATTTACGATTAATGCGCTCAATTAATAACCCAATTTAAAAAAACATTTAACTTGTCTAAAATATTTTAAGAACTGTGCCAATGCATTTGTTTCTGTTTCTGCTTTGTCCAAGGGCATGTTGGTTTGCATGCGCAGGCAACCGGAGCTGGCGCGAGAGTCGGCACATGCGCTCAAAATGATCACACTGCGATGCACACCAGAGATGGCTGAGCAAATGCTGACAAGTGGAATGGTGGAACATTTGCTGTCCATGCTGGGCAGTGCGTTGCCAGGTTGCGTGACCAAACCCATTTTAGTCGTTTTTGAGTTAGTTCCGGAGATGGGCTATTGATTTAAACTGCATTGTGGCATTATATCTTCCGTCAGAACTTCGGTTGTCATTTTGCCAGGAGTGAGCAATCCATCCGCTGCCAAAGCAGAAATCGCTGACGCGCTCAAGGCGTGCTGGAAGGACGCACAATTTGGTGAACGCATTGCGCAGGTGCTGCAAAAATCGCAAGTGTGGGCCCAATACCGGGACCAGCGGCACGACCTGTTTCTGCCAACCATCACACAGACACAGGCCATAACGGGTGAGATGTGTCTAAGCACTGCGTTGGAAATATTGTTGCTTATTCCCAACGGCGGAACGGGAATACTCAAAAGTTCTTCAACATTTTTAATTCCAGGGGGCCCTAGCGGTGGATCCTCCTCGGTGGCCGGCTATTTGACCGAAGGAATGTTTGAGCCACCGCCCGCACGCATTGCTCCCCCACCGCAACCGAAGACGGAAAAGAACAACAACAACATTGACCCTTTTGGGGGTCCCTTGTGAAAAATCACTAAAATTGTTTATAAAAGTGCCCTAAAGCTTTTTCTACATTTCAGACCTTTCTGTTTTAAAATTGTGTATTTATTACTTATTTAAAAGGCCAATGGCAGAGTTCGAAGTTGTGCCCAAAGTCTCGTATTTTTCTCGTTGTTTCTATTCTGGAAGGTCTACTATTCGTGCTTAATCAATATTGAATTCTCGTCAAAAAATGCAAATTTTCGTGGCCCAACATTTCGAGGATCTTTGTGATGGGAATTTCGCTATATGACCAGCTTATAAAGCAAATGTTTCGTGCCGTTTTAAAAACTGTTACAACTTTTCAAGCATTTAGTCCATCCATATTTATCTACAAAAAAAGGGCAATACAAAAATAGTCGCATATGAGATCAAATTGAACGAAAGTCGAGGCCGTCCTCGCGCCGTTCTCTCCTCATCGAATCGATGTCCTGCAGGTCGAGGGCGTCCCCGGGCACCGGCTGTAGTTGAACGGAGGGCGAGTTGCGCACCAGTTTGATATTCTCCAGCACTTCCGTTTTGATTGCAGCCAAGTACTGAACAAATTGCGAACGTTGTAATGTGGCGGCATGTTTTGATGAATTTCTTTTCGGGTTGGGCACGCACCTCTTTACTGTTGGCGTTTTCGATGCGTTTGGGCAACTCCGGTCGCAGTGTGAATTCGGGCGCGAAATACTCCAGGTACTCGGAATTGTCCGGGATCTCGTTGCTGATCTCGGCGTCTCTGTCCACGAGGATGGCCGTCTCATTGGCCCAACACCTTCGCGACGAAATTCACAATTTCTCTCGACAATTCACCCCTTTCACCAGCCAAAAGCACCTTGCCACATTACGCAATGTGTAGCCGCCACCGCCGAGAATCAGCAAGGGAAGGCCCAGCGACTTGACGAAGCGAACGCACTCTCTACAACAAAAGCAAGAATGCTTTGTTTAGTTCGGCTTTACAGATTCACCCGTGGCCGTCAAAGCTAAGGTTGAAGCATCCGAGCCGATCGGAGCCCAAAGAGTCAGCGCCGCATTGAAGCACAATCACTGACGGACTGTAGTTGTCCACGACAGACTGGATGACAGGCTTAAAAACTGAGAAAAGCAGGCTCTTCTTGCACTTTATGTAATTGAAGTGCACGGACCGCTGTGGTAACTCTCGTCGTCCATTCCCTCCCGTAGCGGGACGTTCACAGAGAAATAGCGGCCATGGCCCATGCCGACGTCGAACATGTCGCCGGTACCTTGGAAAAAAGAGTTTTGGTGAACGTCTCGGAGTTATTCTAATTGTCTTAATAAATATCCGACCAGGGAAGAAGTAACCACCGTAACGGTGGAAAGAGACGGTCATCACACGATCGGTAAGGTTGAACGCCTCCTGAACGCCGTCCCCGTGATGAATGTCAATGTCAATGTAGAGGACCCTTTGGCCGTGTGTTAAAGAAGGGCACAAACAAAACCCCGCAAGGGACAAACTCCGTGGAAAGACAAGCACCCAGAAGTTGAAGAAAATTGATGTAACGAAAAGTCCAGAAAAAACAAAATTTAAATAATTGGGGCCTAAAACTCGGTGCCCCAATCTCTTCAGCCAACGCACCTCGGATGGTACTTCAGCAGTTCGATAATGCCTATTACCTTTAAAGTATTTAATAATAATTTCATTTCGAGTCAATTGTTATAAATACAATATCGTTGACGTAACAGAATCCCGAGGCCTCGGACTTTTTCGCGTGGTGCAACCCGCCGCTCCAATTGATGGCAATTTCCGCTTGGCCATGGTTAAGTCGAATGGCGCCCTCTAAAATATATTATGATGGTTAATTTATATTCTTTCTACAAATAATGCCATTTATAAAAATATAATTTTTAAAATACAATTCACCAAGCGTTCCACCGGTGTAGAGAGAGCAAAAATCGAAAATCCCATCAAAGACCGGACTGAAAAAAATAAAGAGAATATTTTTCGACCATTGCCAAAAGCCGTGCCCACACAACACACACACACACACACACACCAGTCCTCGCCGATGTTAAAACGGTGGAATTGTCCTTCGTACTGGTCCGCGTTCAGGGGCGAAATTCGCTTCAAGAAATGCACATATTCGGGCGCGTGGAAACGGGCCAAGTCGTGTTGGGTGGCCCGAGGAGGGTGGACGCAAGTCAAATGTTTGTGCAATTCGTAGTTGAGCACCAAACTGTGGGTGGCCGCTGCACATTTTTTGGTTGGGTGACAAATAAGTAAAATATCGGACGAATCCAAGACGTTAAAACTTAAGTCCTTTTAAATTGAACCCCGGCTTCTTTTCTATTATCGAAAAGTCAATCATTTACTCTTCCGTTTTATCTCCCCCTCCCCCCCCCCAACCATTCGATAAACGTTGCCAACAGGGTTGCCATATATGTGCGGAAACGTGGAAATTCGCAAGTTTTGGGGTCCTTTTCCACGGTTTTTCCACGTTTCTTAAAGCTGCCACGTTTTGGGGTTTTTTTTCCACGGTTTAGCCTCGAATGTACTTTCTCTTAATTTATTGGATATATTTAAAAATTTATAAAACATTTTGACAATATTTGGACCAATTTTCTTAACCAATCTTGTAAAATCTTTTTTAAAAAATTTTGCAAATCCCTTAACAAATTGAGTCAAAATTTTCTCGGCGGCGCCTATCGGCACCGCCGAGCCCCTCCCGCAGGGGTAAAGCAAAATTCTCAAAAAAATTTGCATTTTTCAGTAAAATTCAATATTGTTTCAATTAAGTTAACTCCGATTTGCTCAAAATGGTGAAAAGTGGTGATAAATATGCTAGTTAATGATTGTGCGAGCAATTTTATATTAAATTAAAGGCTTAAAAAATTTTCCACGTTTTTTCCATTTTTGAAAAAAAATGTCCACGTTTTTTCCACGTTTTTGAACTCGTTTTCCACGTTTTTGGGTTTTGGACATGGCAACCCTGGTTGCCAAACACCCGCACCTAATAAAATACGACAATCGTGAAAGCCCCCCCCCCCATCAAAAAAGAGGAACAGCCAATTAAAACGGGACGGGAACCCACCCAGTCGCGCAGGCTTCATCGGATGTTGCGGACCGTAGTGGAAATTGCCGAGGTCTGGATGATGGTAGTAGAAGATGCGGCGTTTGTTAGTCATCGAACGGCCAACAGAGAGAGAAAATCAACCATTTTTCAATTTATTCAACAAAAATAATTCGCATGTATTTGCTTTATCAAACAAAAGTTTAAAGAATTCAACAAAAAGGTCATAAATTTATTGTATTAAAACAGCAGAGATGATCGAACAGATATGTTCCTTGTGAAGTCAAAACAATGCGCGGGATGGACAATTGGATTCATTCGCGTCAGACTTTGAGGAACATACATAGACCTATTAATTAGGAAATGTTATGAAAATAGTGGTACAAAACGGGGAGATGCGTCTTTATTAATGACCCTTTTGCTCATTTCTTTACAAACACACAGACACAGTGTCACTCCCATTCGGTCGTGCCAGGAGGTTTCTGAAAAATGAATAAAACGATTTAGTCAATGTAATTAAGTTTTTGAAACAAAATACCCACCGATGTCAGGTCAATCAAAACGCATGAGATCGACGACATTTCCGACTCAATACGACGCACCATTTCATAAATTGTCTTTAAAATGGAACTCTCTGATTTTAAAGGCTCATAAATTGGGGAAGACTCCCCACATCAAAAGGAATGTCCCGGCCCGGCAGCGCCGCTTGGCCGGTCATGAAGTCGCGGGTGATGAACGGACGAAGCACAATGGAGCGCAGGGTGGACGGAAAGTGCTGGGGAGGCTTGAAATGACGCAGGAAGTGCACTGGGATCATGATGACAGGGAACTGCGCAGGAACAAGAAAACATAGAGGTGGACGTGTACAAAAAGTAATCCCTTGCGATGGGAGTTCCCCAAATTTTACCTGCTGAACGCACTGGAGTGTGTTGTCCAACCCGAGGTTCGGCTGGTCTCTCCAGTCCAACCCGCACAACGTTTGGTACACAATGTGGTCGGCCTGTTGGAGCTGCTGCAAAGTGCCTAAAATGAAAGAAAAAAAAGCTTAACCAATAGGCAAAATGTCGGTGTGATACCTTCGTTGATGTGCGTTATTGTTATGTCGTTGACCGGCCCGATGTCGAAGCCGACCACAACTCTAAAACCGACAGAAATTTTGAAAGGATGTCAAAAGGAGGATGCAGATGTGTTCGAGTTTTCGAGGTGTTCACCTAACCGATTGATGTAATGGCACTCGTTGGGCAACAGACGAGCCAACTCCTCCAGTTTTGGCCACGGGATGTTCTCCGTTGACGCGTTTTTGATTGACACTGCCGCAACATACGAATAGGAACGCCGATCGCCCTGCACACCGACGGATTTAATTGGCAAAAGAATGGCACTGAATCTATCGTCAAACGCCTCCACAATTTCTTTGATGCGCTGCTGAGTTTCTTCAAAATGTTCCTCCTACAAAAAGAGAAAAGAAAAATCAATTTATAAAGTTTCATACTTTGAATGGTTCGTCAGCGCAAAGTATGCGAATGGCCAACCCGGGCCCGGGGAACGGATGTCTGTTGACGATGTTCTCCGGGAGTCCCAACGATCTGCCCAACTCGCGCACTTCATCCTTGTGAAACTCCTGAAGGGGTTCCACAACCCGGCCCTAAACAAAACGTATTTACTAATACTTTTTCCAAAAATGCACCAAATCTCTGAGCTCGCGAACCAAAGCGCTGTCGTTGTGGTGCGTTTTGATTACGTCCGCACAACCGCTGGCCAACTCGGAGGCACTTTCAATCTGACAGAAGACCGATAAAACCACTGTTTTGGTTGGTAAACCCCAGTAGTGGAAAAAGTACACTCACCAAGTCCGGACGCAGTGTCCCTTGCACCAGAAAAATGTTATCAGCACTAAGGCCTAACTGAAAAGGAACAAAACAGTCACTGTGATATTTGTTTTGCCTAAATCTCAACCTTTTGGATGGCCATGTCCTTGCACCGCATGAACGTGTCGCCGATGATCTTCCGCTTCTCTTCCGGTGAAACGACCCGAAGCAATGGCAGAGTTTGCACTCCGTTCTGGACGATAGAGCCCGTCAGAAACTTTGACACGCAGTTGAAACGGTGGACCTCTGAAAGAAATGGGAATTGATTGAAGCAAAGTTAAACACGTTTCGTTCGTTCACTAACTCAACCCGATGTCCTGCAAAGAAAGCATCACTCTATCGGATTCGTTCAGCCGCATGAACCCATTGTCGATGTGAATGGCGTGCTGAATTCAAAAATTCGATTTTAATTTTAAATTGTAAAACCTTTGTTAAAAACAAAGGTTCCCCCTCCCGAAAAGTGGGAGACTTTTTTTTGACAAACATTTATTTATTTAGTGAAAATGAATTCGAAAAAGCCAAATTATTATCGATATTTTTCCTACAATAGATCAGTCCCCGAATTCGATTTCTACCTCCACTCCAACCTCCCCCTTAAATGTTTGTCGATCCATGAAAATATTTTATGGCCGCGTCGCTTTGCTTACCACCCTTTCGCCTCCCAATGCTTTTGTGCACAACGCGGCACAAACGGTGGAATCGACGCCGCCCGACACCAAAACGAGCACTTCGCCGGTCGGTCCGACCGCACTTCGAATGCGCTCCTCACACATTTGTTCCCGATTCTGCAGCGTGTAATGGCACTTAAGTGAGCAAATTCGACGAAGAAAGTTGTCGATGATTTGGATGCCGTGCTCGGTGAGGTCGGCTTCTGCAAGTTGCGGTGTTTTCCGAGTTCAGCAAAATGTTTTGCCATTTTCCGTCACCTGGATGGAATTGAAGACCGTAGATGCGCCGTTCGGGGTTTTCGATGGCTAAATTTGATATCAATTTAACTATGCAATTCAATCGCAGGAAATCAAAAATTTGAAACAACAAAAAGCTCAATTTCTGCACTAAATACCTGCTACGAATTCTCCACTGAGCGCGACCGAGCGGAATCCGTTTTTCGCGGCTGTCTCCGGCGTCACCCCGTCCCCGTGGGTAAGCAACACATATTGGTCCGGCTGCAGTTCGTGGAAGATCTCCGAGTGCGGGTTAACTTTAACTCGAGTCCGACCGTCCTCACGCCGCGGCTGCAGACTGACGGATCCGCCAAAATGTTTGTTGATTAACTGAAGATAAAGGGGGGGGGGAGGGGTAATTGAAGTCTAAAAAACCGGGGAAGGTCATAAAGTGTCAATACCGGACCTGGAATCCGTAGCAAATACCAAGCAGAGGAAGACGACCACTCAAGAGTTCAGGATCGTACACAGGAGCATTTTCCACATAAACCGAATTCGGTCCTCCGCTGAGTATTATGGCACTAAATTTACGGGTTGTAGAATACAATCTTGCCTCCATTTTTTGGGCAAAAGTCAAAGCCAAAAACACGGAAATGCTTCTTATTACCTGTAACCGTCTCGAACCAGTTCATCCATTGTCGTGCTGAATGGGAGCAAATCGCTGCAAACATTGCACTCGCGAACACGGCGATCAATGAGCTTAAGGCAGGAAGATTTTCTGTTAGTTATTATACAAAAAAAAACAAAAAATTCCATAAACAAATGAAATAAATTCGATGGACGCCCAATGGCTAAAAGTAAACAAATTCTAACCTAAGCAATTAAAAGAAAAAATTGCAGTCGCCCGCCGGTTTTTTCTTTAAATTGAAAAGCCTTTTTCTAGAGAATCCTTTGAAGATTTTAAATGACAATTTTTTGAAGAAAACCTTTCCATACTGCGCGCCAAAGTCAAGAATGGCCACGCGCTCCTTTGTGAATTCCTTTTCGCGATCGTTCTGTTCCGTCAATGCTTTGTCAGCAGCAACTTTTAGTGCAATTTTCATCGTTCCCCCGCTATTCATAATGTTCTCCGTCTCCATATTGTCCATTATTTAGCATTCAATATCTAAAACAAAAACAAAATAAAAAAACCTCTCGGACATTTTAATATGAGAAAAAGCTGAGTCGGGGTTTAAAACTCGGCGCGGTCTAACTTTGCAATGCCAACTTTGCATGGAACATAATCAAATCATAAAAAACAAAGACTGGCGCAGGACCGGTGTTATTGCGAATTGAATTTTTGTGCGGTGTCCTGCAGGCAAATTAAAGTCTCTTAACTTTTGCAATAAAATAGAAATCAAACATACAAACGCTTGTGGGGTAAGCCGAATTAAATCGCTGCTGTAAAAATTGAACCCCAAATTCCAATGCTGCGTGAATCCGAAAAAAATTTGAATTCCGGCTCTAATCACCAGGGATTGGATTTTTAGGCTCGAAAAAAATGTGTAAAAATAACAATAATGGCAAAAAAATCGTTTTTTACATGTGAAAATTATCAATCATAGGGCTGCTAATTTTAGGCAAGAAAAATTGCAAAAAGGCACATAAAAAAAGCACGAAATTCTACGAAAGATTCTAGCAAAAAAAAAAAAAAAAAAAAAAATCGATTTTATGAAATTTTCAAAAAGTGATCTTTGCAATAAAAATTTGAATTTTATTTCACTTTTCTTAAGAAATTTTTTGAAAAAAGCTCAAAATTGGCACAAAAGTTCAAAAAAGTCGCCTATTTTAGACGCTAAACCCCTAAACAGGGTTTCCTAGGCTTGGATAGGCTCGTTAAAACGACAAAATTTTCGACTAAAAACATGTTTTTCGTGCATAACTCGCCAGAACAAAGCTGCAGAAAAAAAAGACAAAAACCTAAAAATTCCATCCCTGCTAATCACACATTTGCCGTCAATAGTTTCAATTTTTTGCAGTGATAAATTCTTTCAAAGGGTACATTTGTCTTCTAATTTGGGTTGGTTGGGTCTGCTGATAAGAAAGAAAGTCAGGACATTTCAAAAACGGTGGACGGTGGTGTCAACTTACCCCGCTATGAATTGGAAGTTTTGCAAAATTTGTGGGGATGTTGAAGTGATTTACGTGGACAAAATAAGTCAAACCGGACAAAAGGTCCGTGTCCCTGTCTAAAAGAGCTTAACTCGTCCCATTATTTTTTAAATAAAAAGGGATCGACTTTTGATTGAATTATGTTCTTTTTTGTTGTGGATAAAATAAAGACAAAATTAACAAAGGACAAGGAGCTTTGGCCAAGCAAAATTATTATTTCATCGCCTTCAGCTTTTTGTGTTCCGACTCTTGGACTTCCAGGGACTGCAATATTCGTTTTGTCTTCACGTCCCGCTCTCGGCGCACTTTGCGTTGCCGTTCTGCGTAGGCCCTATAAATGGGTTTTTATAAAAACAAAAAATAATGTCTCGAGCCGAGACTCTCGACTCACCCAGCCAACTCCCTCGCATCCTTCCGTAACACTTTAAGGGCCCCTCTCCGTTCTTTTCTGGCCCTTTTAGCCCAATTCTTCTCTCTGCCCTTTGTCCCATCATTCGTTCCGTGCTGAGAAGGTCGCTCTGGGTTGAACCGTTCGTCAAAACGCGGCTCTAACATTTCGATTGCCCTGATAGTTGATTTTTCAGAAATTTCATTGAATCCGTAAGCTAAAAAATTACTTTAGCCCCCTCCTGACGGAACGTTTCATTTGCGTGACACGCGCATTTTGCTCTATCAATTTGGCCAAAAGTGCAGTGAGTCGCGAAGCTTCGTCAGCCAATTCCGTCGGATAATTGGCCAATGGAAGGCGAAGACAAAGGCGGTGAAAGGGACTGAAACCGCCGATTTTGAATGCAATTTTATTCAAAAAAACGTTGTTTGGTCTTGAACCAATCCCAATTTTCCATTAAAAAAAGAATTTCAATAAATATTTCGATGGCACTTAAAAACAGACCCAAAAATGGCATTGAACGCGGGTCGCATCGCTCCGCTCGGTTCGTCGTCGCCGTATTTGCGCGCGTACCGTCCAATTGTGTCGAGCAAAGTACGGACGGTGAGAAATCGAAGCAAATTATTGCCGGAAACATTTTCTTCGCCACCATTTTCTTCATTTTCAATTTCATCGGAATTTGCGACAAAAATTTGTTCAAGCGACAGCCGCCCCAAACATTGGCCATTTTCTGTCAGCGGACATTGTGCCGTTGCCTTAACAGAAATTTGAAAAATTTTCAAAAAAAAATTTTAAATTATAAAAGAATAATCCTTTTTTTGTAGCACCTCACAAAAAGAGAAAAAGGTTAATTTCCGAAATAAACAAAAAAAAATCGTTGGGATTTTGATTTACCTCTCCAAAAATCACAACCAAATTTAAAAGTCCGCGTAAAATGTCATAAATTTATAATAGAAAAAAAGGAAACTCGAAACCTTTGGCCCAACGAAAAGCATTTGTCGGTGGGGGCGCGAAGTTGGGAAATTCATTGTCGGGAAAGGCTCTTCCCGTTCGTTTTGGTCGCCTTGGCTTTCACAACACAACTGCAGGGCGCCCAGCAGAAAGGCCATCACTTCCGGGAAGTATTTCGGCCTAAAATCTTTAAAAACTTAAAGCACATTCAAAAAACGGACCGGCGGACCTTTCGCAAAACCATTCAAGCATTTGGGCACATAGGAAAATCAGACGGGCGCATTGGCCAATTGAACGGATTCGAGTGCTGAAAAGAGAAAAAAAACTATTAGTAAAATAAATAACAAAAAATTGGGAAAAAAAAATTTACTGTCCAATCACTTCCGAAGCAAATGCAACAGCCGTTGTGAGAATTGGGTGAAAACGCGCATTTGAGGGAAAGAGTGAAGCAGCCAATTGCAAAAAAGTGACCTGAGATGGGAGATAATAGTGAAAAAAAAATCGGGAATTTTAGTTGGAATTACTATTTTTTAGCTAAAAAATCCTTAATTTTTGAAAATTAAATACTTGCACAAACGAAGGAGCTTCCATTCGACACCCTTTAGAGCGCAAAAACTCTGCATGCATTTTGCCAAATTGCTCCAAAATGTGTCGAGGCCCGGCGACCGGAAATTTCTAAAATTTTCTATTCAAATAAAAGCAAACAAATCTTTGGATTCCACCAATCTCTTCATAACAATTCGGGCAAAAGTTTATAGGTATTTATTATTCCAAAGTTTTAAATACATTAAGTGCCGGTTGGAGTTGGTTGCGCAACAGCGAGTCCATCTTGGCAATGTTGACCGAAGACGACGCTTCAGGGGCGGAGGCGCAGTCCAAAAAATTGGCCAACGCAACGGAAAAATCCAAAACAGCGTGGGATTTCGGAGGTGGTGCCGTCGCCGATTCGTCTCCACTTTTTGGACGATTTTGTTGAGCCGTGGTGGAAGAGACGACCGGATGTAACAGTTGCAGGTCGTGATACTGCCCAAAAAAGGCGTAAAATTGACGGAATTGGTAAAAGAAAACTCGACAATAAAATAAAATAAAAATTAGAGAAAATTTTAAAGAGGGATTTTGCAATAAACCAACCAATTCGTCGTAGGCTGAGGACAAGCCGTTGCCTGCGGCCCCCTCCGCTACCGCCGTGCCTCTCAATTTCGTTTCCTGCTGCCGAACGATCATTCCCTGCTCACTCAACTCGCGAAAGCGTTCGTCCAGTTGTTCGGTGAGTTCCTCTTGCTCATCCCGCAACATGGCCATAATTGCCCGCTGTCGCCGCTCAGCAGCCACGCGGGAAGCCAACGCAGACGGCTTATTATTACGGTTCGTTGACATCGGCGCGCGAAATTGTGCTATTGCTATAAATATTAATTTTCCAAAAAACGGTGACCAACAAAATTTTAATTTTTCACGGGAATCCCACGGGAACGGGAAATTTTGGCTGTACTTATAGTTGACCGAGGCAATTAAAAGCGCAGAGTTCTTCGGTAGCCGGTAGTCTCGCTCCAACTACTGGCCGCCGTAGTCGAGTGCGCGGTACTTTAACCAGTATTTAACTAGAAATTGTTAATTAAATTAAATAACGGTACTGAATGTCCTTTTTACATGGGGACTCAGTTAGCTAAAATGGCCATCTCTCTAAAAGCCATTTCTGAGAACCTATTTTTTGTGCTTATTTGTTAGCTTGTCGAGCAAGATAAATTAAGGCTAGGGGTTTTCAATCATTTTTAAAGTGGAGATTTTTGGGCTTGGTTGACGAAATAAGACCGGGACGAAATGAATTAGTTAACAGAATGTCACAAATTATGGTAATATAATTTTAAATGCGTTAAGCAGATAATAAAGCGCCTCACCAATTAGCGTATGGGCGAACGTTTAACTTATGCATTGGATGTTTATCAATTGCAAATCGTTTTTTGAAATAAATGAATAGTCATAACACGTTTTGCCATGAAATATCTGTTAATTCGAAGGTATCCTCACAGTTTTTCTTTCTACCGACGTCTGGAATTTTCTCCGGAGAATGTTCAGCTTCGTCCATTAACCTGAATCTTATCCGATTTTATCTCCAAAAAACCTCTCAGCCCACCCACCTCAAATTCGACTCCGAATTTGTCAACGATCTGTTCAGCGTTCCCTGAGACCGGAAAAGCTCCTTTGACCCCTTTTGGAGCCCTTTAAACATTGCCCTCCGATGACTCGCCGTCGACAATGAAACCGCCGTCACTGAATTTGTTCTGCTGGTGTCAATCGACGACCATTGAAGTCCGCTGTGGCAACTCATCATTTTTGGCAGCTTTTGAGGCATTGTGGAAGTCCTGGAGAAAAAGTTGAACGATTGCATATGGTCAGATCCGACCCTTCGCGAATTTGAGTCGAACTCTCCGAGAATCAATTCGACCCCCATGTTGTACGTCTTGAACACTTCGATTCGCTTGCCTGTAGTGCAGCTGCGACTCCTGTCGCTGCGAACTTAGACTTGCCGCCGTCGACCCTTCGCGTGTCCGAACCGCGGTCAACGTCGATGTTATTGTCGTCGTTCGCTTGCGGCTTTGTCGACTCCTATTTTCGACCTCCTAAAATTTTGTCAGAATTTAAAATTTCAACAATTTAAAAATACCTCAGGAATCAGTGAAAGTTCCATAGCCCGTCGAGCGGCGAGAGCGGTGGTAAAAGCCACACGGTTGAACTGAAACAATAATGTTATGCATGTATAACTAACTATCTCATTCAGGGCCCACCTTATCCCGTTTTTGAAGTCCAATGATCGATTTAACAATCATTCTGTATTTTGAACTGAACACCAAATAGATCAGCGTTGAGGTGGAGGAATTCAGAGTGATCAGCACATTTGAAACCTAACAGCAGCCAAATTTTTAGTTATTCAACACTTTCAATTGAAACATATTTAATAAAATAAATAATATTTTTATTTAAACAAGTCCATTGACCATTTGTTTAAGTAACAACAAATTGATTGACCTCCACCGAACATTCGAACCATTTGACCATCACTTCCATCCACCACTTTTCTTCTTCCCTAAGCTTCGGCCCCTCAATTCCCCCGCCCGTTGAATTGGTGGTCAATAATTCGGCCGTGTTCTGCAGAGATTGCTGAAAAAGAAGGTACGAAAGAAAGGGTAAATTTGTACTCCAAAAAACTTTTGTCTCGTCTGAGAACATAATCAACGACTCCACAATGCTGTTCAGAAAGGCCAATCCGTTGCAGATCAAAAACAGACCGACGATGGCCAACAACATCAGTGTAATGGAACGGTCCCTTGTGGAGTTGGTGAAGGGCGATTTGAACAGATCCGAAGAGGGTTTCAGCAAGCTGAAATTGGGGGAGGGGAGAGGAGTCAGTCAGAAGCAATTTAACCCCCCAAGGCATGGAGAGGAGTCAATCAGAAGCAATCTAACCCCCCAAGGCATGGAGAGGAGTCAGTCAGTGGCAATCTAACCCCCCCAAGGCATGGAGAGGAGTCAGTCAGTAGCCCAAGGCATGGAAAATTCATTCCAATCACTCGAAAACTTTAAAAAATTTTAGAAAATAAAATTTAAAGTAACAACTGAAACAATCATTCAACAAATATATTAATAATTAATTCGTTAACAAATTTAATTAAATTCTCAACACCTAGAGTAGTTAATTTTGCTGATCGCTTTGAACACCTCGGAATATCTGCAAAATGGCGTGTAAATAAATGACTGACAGAATGTTCAAAATGCGTTCACCTCGTACTCTTCAATAAATGGAGTTGTCGTGCGATGTTGCTGAAATATCTGGAAATTTTAACAAAATTGATCAGTACAAATTCACTCGCTGTTTGGCGGTTTGTTGGACGAAAGTGTGTGATTGGTCCTCAGCCGAGTGCTGGACCTAAGTGCGCAGACCTAAACTTTTTTTTTTTGGAAAATTCACAAAAACCCGTAAAAAAGTTCGGACCATTTTCCAATTGACAGTGATCAGAGTGGCAAATGGAACAATGAACATCAGAATGGTGTAGACCAGACATTTTTTGATCAGAATGTAAGTCATGTTGTGGAAGGACGCCAATTGGATTTGACTGAAATGCAAATATTAAAAGACAAAACAAAAAGTCCGTTGCTGCCTGGACGTTCGGTTGAATCGGGTGGAAAAGCACGGGATCACGCCCAACTCCAACCAGGTCGGGATGTTCACCGAAAAGCTGAACAGCACGGAACCGACGATGGCCCACTCCACCGCCTTCCCGGACACCCAACGCTTTGCCTTTTTTTGTTTGTTGTTAAATTTGTTTAATATTTGAATCACTAAAAACCTTAAAAGGGTGACAAACTCCGAGAAAACGATGAACACTGACGAGCACAGTCAAATAAACCCCTAAAATCCAAAAAAACGGGGGGCTTAACAACGGAAAGCTGGCGGCTACCTACCGCTTGTCTGCACTGTGAGGGCAAGAGGATAAGAATACCTAACAAATAATTCAAAAAAGGGGGGGGCTAACATAAACAAATAAACAAACACCTGATGATGTAGGTGAACAAATTGTTCCAAAAGAATGAGTCAACTTCAGCAACGAGGACGGGCAGGACGAGGAAGAAGAAATTGCACATCAAAAGGAGTAAGTCTAAAATTGTTTAATTGATAAAATGCTTTTTAAATATTGTTATGACCTGATACAGACAAAGCCAACAGAAAGTGGTTGACCAATTGTTGCCGCATTTCGCAATCACAGAAAATGGCGATGTTCAGAAGGTTGGACATAATGCCGAAAAAGCTGAAGAGAGAAAAGCCATAAAAACAAAACAAAAACGCATTTCATTTATTCTCCTAAATGGCCAACCTAATCGGCGCATTGGCGTATACCCGGTAGGCACGTTGCTCTTCGGAGTAAATGCCCTCGGGGCAGTCGTAGAGAACGCCTGCGGCGCTAGGCAAATCGGACGCGGAAGAAGTGGTGGGATTCATCTCACATCATCAAAAAAACTCATTATCAACTGGCTTTAAAGTAGGGATTAAGCCAACGACCCCCTTCGTGGCGGAAAAGTCGAGGTTTTCGCGAGCGGATGTCGGGGGGCATGTCGCGGGGCCGGGGTCAGGGTTTTTCGGGGGCGGCATGCCGGGGGTAATGCTTTGGGTCGGGGGGGCTCAACGCTATTAAAGGCAAAGTTTCCTAAGCGCTTACAATTTTTAATTTATTTTGCTTTTTTGTTATTTTAAAAAATTCAAAATTAAAAAAGAATAATTTATAAAAAACTTCACAGAAATCAAAATGGAGCGCCCGCTTTAAAAAGAATAAAATGCAATAAAAACGAATTAAAGACCAAAACATCCAAAAGGGGGAGACATAAATGGGGGCTTTTTAAGCCCCCATTTATCTCAAAGAAGATTTTAATTAATTAGATTTTTTTTCTAAATTATGCAAATTGCCTCTGTGTTGTGTGGGGGGGGGGGGGGAGGGGTAGAATGGCATCCTTTTTTGGGGTGGGAGGGGGGGGGGGGGGGGTTGGCATCAATGCCGAATTTATGACAAAATTGTGAGTATTTAGTTATGCATGCCGAGTTTTTCACGGCCTTTTAATCCATTACATTCATTCAAAAAAAGGACGGTTTCAAATTTTATTTAAATTCTCAAGAAAATGGCTCAAAAGAAAATCAAGCTTCAACGCTTTTTCTGGAAGATTTAAATTTGAAGGGAATGATTGGCCGGCCGGCCGTGGCACGGGGGGGGGACGGCCGATAAACGAACGAATGGATGGGGCGGGGCGGTTGGATAGATAAGGCACACATTTTGCCGGATGATGGCATTTTGGTGGATGAATAAATGTGCCGATGATATCGAATACGGCGGCGCGACACTTTTTTTTGTATTTGCCATTGTTTGGGTGGCGGTCGCTGTGCTCGAAGTTATAAGTGAAAGTGCCCGTGACTAATTACAAATATTGAACATTTATTTTAATTAGTGTTATTTTACATTTATAACAATTACCGTCCGACCCTTTTTTGGCCGGTAAAAATTGGTAAATTTATCGATACCGACCCATTTTCAGCTTCCAACGGTAAATTGCCTAATAAAACGGGCTTTAAACAGCTCAAAGTTGATCGGATTCGACTGGCAATTGGGAATTTCTTTTTTTTAAATTTGCAAATTAATTGTTGAAATTTTTAATTGAACTCGCTCATTGCGTTCATCTGAAAATCTGACGGCATTTTTTCTAAAACTGAATCAAAGCAGGAAACTAACTGCCCACCCCGGAGGGCGTGTAAAACTCGCCGGCTGATAATATGCCGGGTGGGGAGGGACTTTGGGTGGATTGGTTGGTCGTCTCACCGCGGGATGGGATGGCGTGCCAATTTGGCCGAGGAGGGATTTCCGTGCCGTACTCTTCCTGAGGATAATCCCCCCCCTCCCCTTAGGGGCCATCCATGGGGGGGGGGGAGGGATCTTTCGCCCCTTTATTCACGGCTTCTCATTTGCCATGGTGAATAATATTAAGGGGGGGGGGGAGGGGGAAACAGCCATGAAAAAGGCGAGCGAAGCACCGACGGGGCGACACCGACAAAAGACCAAAAAGTCAGACATTTGCAATTTTATTGAGGTAATGAGAACGAAAAGATTGTTGTGTTGTCGAACTTCGGTCGGTAAATAAAAATCAAAAAAATAATAATTTCTGAGAAAAATGACGCGTTCATTTCTCGGCTTAACTTTTTGGCAAAAACATCAATTTCCAAAAGTGGTCTTAGTGAAATCGGATCTTTGAAAGATTTTGTGGGCACCAAAACTTCAAAATGAAAACATTTTAAAATAATTTTATTTTTAATAAAGGGACATCTTTATGCAAAAGAATTTGTTTTAAAAAACATGCGAAATAGGCAAATAATCCATGGAAAAATGTTTTAAGTGTTCAATTGTCCTTTTCCATGTGAAAGATTTATTATCCCTCCATTAGAATTTATTACCCCCCCCCTTTTTTTAAATTTATTGAGAATAAATAACAAAATGCGGCAACGCAAAAAGCAAACATTTTCCGACCCAACCAAATTCTGAAAATCGGAGCGGAAACTCCGGAACAGTGTAATAAGAAGCGCTTTTGTTCGACCGGGCACTTTGATGGGCGAGTGCCAAAATGAAATTAATTTGAGAAATGAGATTTGTAATGGATTGAGTGGGGGGGGGGGATTGAGTGGAGGAGGGGGGGGGGAGAGTGGGGGGGAGTGGGGGGGGGAGGAAGGGGGGGGGAGGAGGGGGGGGGGAGAGTGGGGGGGAGTGGGGGGGGGGGGTGGTGGGGGGAGAGTAAGGGGGGGGGGGAGATTGAGTGGGGGGGGGGGGTGGGGGGTGGTGGGGGGATTATTGAGGGTTGGGATTGAATGAATGCTTTCGTTTCCATCGAATTAGCGGAAAGTATTTGGATTAAGCAATTAATCGGTCTGCTGAGGTAAAGATTGGCGCCTGATATGCATTCAAAAAGGGTTTAAGAGGCCGATCGTAAACCCTTCACCACTTTCGGCAACCCTTAAAAGGGAGCGGAAGCGATGCAAGTTAATGAATGTTCGGCAGAAGCCTAAGCTCTCGCTTTACAGACCTAATGAGTTTATACATTACATGGCACCTAAAGCGATGCCCCCAGGCAATGTAAGATTATTCCCCCCCCCGCCCCCCTCCCCTCCAGCGCCAATGTACGATTATTGCCGCGGGGGGCTCGAATCGGCGTCAAATTCTTCTACTAAGTACTTTTTCTTAAAAAGAAAGTCCAAAACGTCCCCTCAAATAAATATTTTTGCTGTGCTTTATTGAAAACATTTTTGGATACGTTTAAACGTCACTAATTAGGTACCTTAAAAGGTGCTGCCAACTGCCAACCACCTCGCCTACAAAACGAGCACTTTTTCATACTATTTTTGGAATGTGTCAATTATGAAAATGAATTTTTATATTCATAATACGGGAATGCTAGCGGCCATTTTCGATTTTCCAAGTGTTTCAAATCGAAATTTCTTTTATAATAAACTCTTTTTTTTTGTTGTACAAAATGTTGTTCGTGTTGTCAGTCAATTGGGGAATATTGTAAAATAATGCCCCAACCAATTTTATAATTTTATTTGTTTGGCATTTAAATTATGAAAATGAATATCGCCGCGGGCGTCCTCAAGTGCTTCGATGGCTGTTTATTCCTTCCGTCCGGCTGATTTAGGGAAGAAATTGTTGCGATTTACGTAAAAGAGAAACTTTATTAGACAGAAATTGCATTTTCGTAAAGGACGGCCCGGACAATTGGCCCAACGAAAAACAAACAAAACAAAAAAAATGCATTAGCAAAGTCAGTCAGTCATCGTCTGTTGCGTTCAGACGAAAACCCCCAAATTATTTGTTCGATTAATCAAAAAAAAACTTTATATAAAACAAAAACATTTGGGAAAAGCATTTTTTAGCGCAGACCAATCAAAAGTTGAAGCTTTGCTTTCATTCTTTGAATTACGGCGGCACGAAAAGGAAAAAAATATACGAAAAAGTAACAAATTGAAATTCGGCCACAATTTCTGTTTGCAGCGTTTTATACCTTTTTTGTGTTTAAAGGAAATTGTGTTAATTTATTCATTCATTTATTAAAACTACAAATGTTTTGTTTCTTTGGCTTCTGCTGAATAAAGATAAAAGTTGTAAAGCAATTTGGTTTGTTTTGTTCTTTACAATAATTGTTATATATTTTATTTTATTAAATTTAAATTTAAATATGTCTATTGGCTTTGCCGCGTTTATTGTCACGGAAAAACCCCAACCAAATAAACGCTAATAAGGTGAGAAAAGTGGGCAAATGTGTAAAGAAGAATCGACCGACTCATCCATTTTGGCGCGTCAACATTGAAATGTGTAAGGTGTTATTATTGTGCCGATTGGACTCCCCCCCCCCTCCCCAAAGTCGTGCCAAGAATCCTCCCCCCAAACAAAGTCCAATATGCCAAGAATTACCCCCCCCCCCACTTAAGTCCAATGTCAAGAATCGTCGAGATAATCTGCTAAGCTTCATCGGGCGGGAACGTTGCCGGCAGCGTAGCTCGTCGGTTGAGCAATACCTAAATAATTTGACAACATATCTAATCAAATAATTTGAAAATAAGCCTAAGAAATTTGACACTTTTTGAAATGTCATCAACTGTTAAGCTGTGATCATCTGTCCTGGAAAATCCCCTCATTTCGCCAAAGCATAACTTCTGCAGACACAGACAAAAGGGACGGAAAAGGACTTCTTAACGCCGGGGGGGGGGGGTCATCAATGACAAATTGAGTTTTTTTTGTCAGGTGAATTGTGTACAATCGAATGAATTTTGTATTAATTATTTCTGTAAATGTATTCATTCCTTTTTTTGCAAATTTATTTTTGTAGAAGATTACGTATTCAATAGATTTTCACACGCAAAATAAAACAATTTGAGCGTAATTATCCATTCAATTTGGCATTTTCTCTCTTTCAATTGTCCGTCCGTTTGTCGGTGCGTCGAAACAAAACATTTGCCGCTGGAAATTTGTCCATTCAGCCGCCGCCGGAGGACAAAATTGCTCCGAAGGACAGAAAATTCAAATTGCCTCCGGCACAACAATTTAAACGGCAAATTCGTCGTGAAGAGCTTTAAAAGTTAAATGTTTTATCCATTTTTTTCGGCTAATAAAATTTCGCAACGTAAATATTTTATTTGTCCACTTCCTCGCCTTTTTGATGACACCGCCGCAGGTGCCCCAATCGGACGAAAACCGTTTAAGGAAAAATAAAAATAAAGTCGTCGCCTAAGGGGAAATTATCTGACGCAAAATTGCAGACTTCGTTTGGCACGGCAACAAACAGCACTTGAGGGCATAAAAAGGCCGGCCCCCAGTGAGGAAGTGAAATTCGCCTCCAAAATTTCGTCTTTTTTTTTGATTGCTTTACCCCCCCCCCCCCCCCGCGGGGCCGTCCCGTCTCATTCGCACGCATTTCCCCACCAATTCCACCTAATTTAATTTCCATTTTACCAGAACTTTCTTTCCTAAATATTCATTCATTCATTTTAATCATTTCGCATTTTCGATTATTCCATTAATTAGGTAAATTATCGCTGCTGAGAGAGAATCAAAGAAATTGTCTAACAAAAGCTTAAATCTGCTTTTGTGGAAGGTTTCCTAATAAAAATTCAATTTTATCAAATGAATTATTCTCCGCAACAAAAAAAGATAGAACAAATTCCAATTTCAACCGACTCAAAAGGCAATGGCAGCGAAGTGAGAGACAAATTTATTATTATTTTATTAATTGAAACAATTTATTAATATTAAAGTTAACATTTGCGAATGTTCAGCAGCAAATTGTCGTCAGTGGCCGAATGGCCTCACAATGGCAGCCACCGGCGGAGGATTGTGTCCATCTTTCTGAAGTAATCACCGCCCATGGCATCGATGATTGGACAAAGTGCCAATTTCGGCTTTTTGCAATTACACAAAAAGCACAACTTTCAGCTACCCTTTGATTAAATTTGTCATTATGGTTGCTTATGCAACTTTGTTTCTGTTCGGTTTGTTCAGCAACGGCAGTGTTCTGATGGCGTTTGGACGAGCCAATCGGTAATTAAACATTTAAATTAATAAAAAAGCAATTAATTCAATTTTTTCAAAGAATTCGTTCAACACGAAACTTTTTCCTGTTGAATCTGATTTTGACCGATGTGCTCCTCTGCTTCACAGCCATTCCGATAACTCCATGGTAATTATGTACATTTATTTATTATTATAATTATTTTGGCAATTAAATTTATTCAAATAATACAAATAAATGTTTTTCGGTATGCCGTGCAAAAGAATTGGGTGTTTGGGCCTGTTCTGTGCCGATTTGTGCCCTTCTGCAATTCTTGTGCCGTTTTTGTTACCAGGTTGTGCCCGAAAAGGGATAAAAATGATCAAAATAAAATTGTTTTAGCTGGAGTCTAACCGCAATTGCATTTGACAAACACATGCACATTGTCGTCGACCCGACCCGAAGACGCTTTTCTCGACGGCTCATTGGGTAATAAATGCGCTGATTACTGACTCACTCTCACATTAATCAAATTATATTCAAAATATTTAATATATATTTATTTAATTATTATTATTATCCCATAGATTTGTGACCCTCGCCATTTGGCTGATGTCTCTCGTCGTCAACATTCCTTATTTGCTGTCCTTCGAGTTGGTCCAAGGCGTCTACATGGCCTCACAAGTTTATTTTTATTCCAACCAATTTAATATTTATTATTTCTTTCCTTATAAATTAGGATGATGCCATCACACCTTTTTGCGACACATTTTGTGACGAATTCAATTGGGAAAGCGAATCGCGTCGCCAATTTTACGGCGCTGTCGTCCTCCTTTTTCAGGCAAAAAATTAATAAAAATTGTGTCCATTATTTTTGATGCCATTTTTTAGTTTGTTGTGCCATTGACTGTAATAACATTTTGCCATTTGCGAATTCTTCGAAAAGTGCAGAAGGATATGATAGTGCAGAATGTGCAGTTCCGCAGAACGCTGACAAATTCGCAGCGAATGGACGCGATAAACAGGTGAAAAATTCTTCCATTTTTTCAATTTTTGCTATTTTGTGGCATTTCTTTCGTTTTATTTCCAACCGCCGGCAGCGCCTTAAAATTTAAATGCCAATTTAAATAAATTAAGTTTAGGAAACGGCGCGTTAATTACACTCTCCTCGGTATGGTTGTCGCGTTTATCGGCTGCAACGCGCCGCTGACGGCCGTAAATTTGGCCAAAGATTTTGGTTAGGCTGGCGCCAGGAATTTGCTGAATTTGGTTTTTCCCTTAGGCTGGGAGCCGGAGTTTCTGCTTCGGCAGCCCTACCTGTGCCCGCTGGTCGCCCATTTGGTGGCAATGTCCACCGTTTGTTGGAATCCGATTTTGTTTGCTTGGCTGGGCGCCAAAGACAAAGTACCTAATTAAGTGTATTCTCGACTAACTAATTGAGAGAGCAATACAAATTCGAGATTGGCACTTTGAGCTTTCATTTTGTTCAGGACCGAGGGAGCAACAGCAACGCCGGAATGCTTTCGGTTGGACCATCCGCCGAAATGAATCACCAACAGAACGCCGTGTTCGTTGGCCGTCGTTGTTGGGGCCATCCGACGGCTTAGCCGCGGAGAACTGACGGCGGCTGAGCCGAATTTGGGGCAGCAGAGAGAAAGGCATTTATTTGGCAGAAAACGGACAAAAGTGCCAAACAAATTTTGGACACATAACAATTTGAATTTTATTCAACAACAAAAACAGTTCAATTCTGGGTGTTACGACAATTGCGGATCGGCAATTGCGGACGCGACAATTGCGGACGACAATTGCGGACGACAATTGCGGACAAGACAATTGCGGACGACAATTGCGGACGACAAAAACGTTATAAATAAGCTGGGATATCACTTAAATATTTTCATGATTTAAATTAGATTGATTAACAAAATGCGGAACTTTATATTTGTTACTAAGAAATGTTTATCGGTACAAATAATGCACAGGAAGCATTTCACTTGGCATTGAAAAAACAATTTAGCAAAGAGCATCCTCCTTTATCTCGGCATGCAACAAATATGTTAAAAATATTTTGTAAAATTATTTTTAGGCTCATTAATGTTTAAAAAATGAAGAGAGAATAGTGCAAGATCGGATTCGAGAGTACGAAATCGACAACACGCGAGGAATCAATCTTCGATCAGAAATGCTTCCTGTGCATTATTTGTACCGATAAACATTTCTTAGTAACAAATATAAAGTTCCGCATTTTGTTAATCAATCTAATTTAAATCATAAAAATATTTAAGTGATATCCCAGCTTATTTATAACGTTTTTGTCGTCCGCAATTGTCGCGTCCGCAATTGTCGCGTCCGCAATTGTCGCGTCCGCAATTGTCGCGTCCGCAATTGTCGCGTCCGCAATTGTCGCGTCCGCAATTGTCGCGTCCGCAATTGTCGCGTCCGCAATTGTCGCGTCCGCAATTGTCGCGTCCGCAATTGTCGCGTCCGCAATTGTCGCGTCCGCAATTGTCGCGTCCGCAATTGTCGCGTCCGCAATTGTCGCGTCCGCAATTGTCGCGTCCGCAATTGTCGCGTCCGCAATTGTCGCGTCCGCAATTGTCGCGTCCGCAATTGTCGCGTCCGCAATTGTCGCGTCCGCAATTGTCGCGTCCGCAATTGTCGCGTCCGCAATTGTCGCGTCCGCAATTGTCGCGTCCGCAATTGTCGCGTCCGCAATTGTCGCGTCCGCAATTGTCGCGTCCGCAATTGTCGCGTCCGCAATTGTCGCGTCCGCAATTGTCGCGTCCGCAATTGTCGCGTCCGCAATTGCCGATCCGCAATTGTCGTCCGCAATTGTCGCGTCCGCAATTGCCGATCCGCAATTGCCGATCCGCAATTGTCGTACCGCCCAAATTCTGTTTAAATTTGTCTGTTTTCAATTCGAAAAAATAGAAATTGAAAACAGAAAAGTTTAGGAAAAATATTCCGATGGTTAGCGCCCACTTTCGCAACAAACTTTTGGAAAATGGCAAAATGTCAAGCAAAGACAGCGTCGACTCGTTGCCCGTCGCCAACAGCAAAATGTTCGATGGATACGAAAGGAAATTAAAAGTTTGTAAATGTGAAATTTAATTATTTAAATTTTATTTAAACTTAATTAAGCCTATGCATGCCGGTGAAAACCCTTCGTTAGTGGTGCCGAACCGAAGGCGCATGTCGACAAATTCAAACACTTTTTAATTTTTTATTATACAACATTATTATTTATACATAGTTAATTTTTGACAAAGGCTTCTTTCTCCTCATTCAAATGGTGAATTGGTGAACCAAAATATACTTACTTATTTTGAAGAAAACCAAATATTTTGTATGGTATGAAATATTTTTTTTTTGGGGGGGTGGGGATGACAAAAGGAAATTACCATTACATTTCTGAGTTGATTACAAATTCTTAGATGCAGTTTTCAGCAGATCTTTGAACATTGATTGGATTGATTGCCTTTTAAGAAAACAAAACAATCCAATTAAAAGTTCATTTATTCACAGACGTGAGCATAAACTGCAGCTGACTGACTGATTGACTCTGTCAGTCACACACAAATCAGTCGCCGGAAGGCCTAATCACTCCCCCGAGGCAATGTTTTGTCCCGTTGTTTTTGTCTGACGTTTTGTAGCGGCGGGCTGAAGAGATTTGTTTTTTTAGGATTTATTCGTCACAATTTCATGTGGGCCGGCCCGGCCCGGCCGCACTGTTCGCCAAATTCGATGCGAAAGGTCAGAAGGGATCGTCGTCAAGGGCTGCCACGTCACAACCACTTTTTCTCCAATTTAATTATCGCCTTTTGACGTATTTAACCTTTTAACCCCCACCCCCCCCCCCCTCAGTCATTCAAAACTTTCCTTTAAATAATTGGACTCCCCTAACAGTCGCCGGTCGGTTCTTTCCCATTCGATAAGAATTTAATTTTGCGAATTTCAAAATTTTCTTGTGATTCTCAAAGAGAAAATATATAAATCACTTTAATTGGTGTCCATCGTTAATCACCAGCAGCGCAGAAAGTTAATTGCGCCTTACCAGAGGTGTAAACATAATAATCACACTTTTATAATATTAATTGTTCGTTCCTTCACGGCCTCCGTCGCAATTCTTTTGATGATAAATATACTCACAAAGCTTCTGAATGATTCTAGCCATAATTTAAAAATGTCAGTCAATACAATTTCATTATTAAATATTTTAGTTTATTCTTTATTCATTCGTTCACAAATATAATTGTAAAATATTGACCGTCAAAATGCTGGGAATGATGAATTGTCAAACTGAGGTCAGTGTAACCAAAATAATAAAATAAATTAAAATATATTTTTTGATTTTAATTTAATCATTCAGAACTACGAGTTTTACGCTTCGCCCCCTTCGTCGGCTCACCAACTCCGGCAGAGCGGAACTGAGCAGCAGCAATCGGTCGAGGGTCTCGAGGTGTTCAGCAAGCGCAAACACAAAGCACAAATCACTTACACAGGTGGTTGAATAAATGTTCAAAAAAATAATATGTCGCCCCCCCCCTTCAACAGATTGCCGGCGTTTAATTGATGGCAAATTGGGAGAGACGTCTCGAAAAGAGCCGACAAAGTTGTGGAGTCGCGCCATTGTGGACAATCTCACCGCTCGACGACTACGACGTGAAAGCAGCAACCGGAAAGAAGTTGAAGAAGGGCAAGGGGAAGGAAGTGGACAACTGCTTCATCCTGCGGAAGAAAGGGACCGACAACGGGCGGAAGAACAGCAGCAGAATTCAATGGAGAGGGGGGCATCGGTGACGACTTCAAAACAGAGTGAGAAAAGGGATTTGATTAGGCCCGAAAAATTAAAAACAAAAATTTGTTTAATTCCAGAGCGCAAATCTTCCTTGTGCAGCCTTCTGTCAAGGCTGAAGTCCAGAAAACCCTCATATGCTGCTATCAACAGCTCGAAATCAGGGACGACTGACTGATTCGAAAGCCAAAATTTAATTTTTCCGTCAACAGCATTTTTTATTTATGTATCTTTTAGTCTTCCTTTTTTCTTTTAAGATCAAGTAATGAGTTTGTTATTTGGATTTGATTTGTGTAAGTTCAAGTACGATTGTTATAAATCGATTTTAATTTTTTTGATAAAATATTCATCCAATTAAATAACTAGGGCCCAGCTGAGATGGCCAGGTTGGCGATTGAAAGTAGCGGAATTTTTTTTCAAGTTTATTCAACTTTCCAAAAATAATTTCAATTAAAATTGCTTTGGGCGTTGGCGTTATGTTAACGCAAAAAAAGAGAATTACAAGAAATCGAGTTGGTCACACTTCGAAGTTCGAACACAAGACTTTTTTGATTGAACATTTTCCTTTTTTTGAGCACAAACCTTCTGACATTAGCTTTATCATTTAATACGAATTTTTGAAGTTTCCATCCTATTGTGAAACCTCTTGTATGTTGAACCTTTGATCAAGCGAAAGCTAATCGGTAGTATTATTGTTGTAACACATTCTCACACTTCTTTTTGCTTATGAATACCAAGTTTGCACTTTTCTCACTTATTGTACTTATTCCGATATTTCTTGAACCCAAAAATCCCAGCCCTAGAAAAAAAAAAGGCTGGAGAAAAGGTACGCGAGTTGAGGTGGGCGAGTCGAGTTTGAATGTCGTCCTTACTAACTCTGTTTTGTTGTATCTTCTTATAGGTTAAGCTTTCAGAACGTAAAACATAAATGTCTGATGCTAAAATGGGAAATAAAGAGAGCGCGAACACTACTGATTTGGTGCCAACGAATAAGAAGCGCTTTGAGGTAGAATTTATGGCTCCTTAATTTTTTGTACAAAATCAAACTACAAGGTCAAAAAATGGAATGCAATTGCACTTTGGACCTGGGACATTATTGTCGACACTTGTGCAATCTGTCGTAATAACATAATGGTATTATAAATACATATAATAATAATCAACTTTTAATATATCTTAATTTATTAAGGACTTGTGCATCGAATGTCAGGCAAATCAGGTGGTTAATTACATATTGATAGGCTCGTTGGGAACAGCATTTTGCCTCCCAAGTTTAGGAAAAAAATAAGTTGGCCTGCCCGAAAGCTAAGTCCACTGGCTAGGCCCGTTGGTTAAAACGATTAAAGAACAAAAAAAATTTGCGAGTTTCTGATCGCCAGTTTTTGTCATTGGGCATAACACTCATCAAATAAATGTTTTCATTGCTAAAAGCGAAACGATACAAAAGCGTTAAGGCTTCGCCAACCAACGAGGAGTGTACTGTGGCCTGGGGAGTCTGTAACCATGCGTTCCACTTCCATTGCGTTGCGCGTTGGCTTCGCACTCGAAATGTGAAAAACATTTTTATAAAATTGCATTCATCCTTTATTTATTATTACTTTCTTTTAGGTTTGCCCGTTGGACAATCGCGAGTGGTATGTTTTAATCAGGGTTGCCTCGAGTTTAGAAAAATTCGAGTTCCTTTTCAAGGGAAAATTGAATTTTTGGCCAGTTTTCTTTACAAAATGTTGAGATTCGTCGTCTAAATTTTTGTTAACCCGCGTTCTTCGAGTTTCGAGCCGAGTTTGGCTACATTTTCGAGATTTTGAGAGAAATTTCGATCGGCAACCCTGGTTTGAGAATACGTCTCTTTTTTTTTGCTCTGTTCGACTCAATTCGTAATTTTTTTAGGGAGTTCCAGAGATACGGACGCTGAACCGAAGCGGCAGATGTTAAAGAAAGGATATTGGGCGACACGAAATATTGTACATTTATTGATGCAATGATGGATTTTGGTATCAAATAAATCGAAGCTTCTATATCTGTTGACCATCAACAAAGCCAAATCGGCCACCGTTAAAACCCTTTCTTCTTCTTCCCTTCTTCCAAAAATCCCCGAAATGTGAGTCCTAAAAAGCTAAATACAGTAAATACGAATTTCGTTTAAACTTAATTTTGCAGATTAAGCTTATCTATGAGCGATTCTGATCTTTTGCTTATTTGCTAGGAATTTTTACTTGTTAATTCATTTAAAGAGAATTTTTCATAGAGATTTTGTCGGCTTTTAAGCTAACTATTAGTGATTTTGACCGTCAGGGTTTGTCCGCTTTTGGCTTATTAAGGATTTTGTACTGCCACGAATAAATATTTGTATAACATAAATTTGTGTGCTGGGTCGCCTATATAAATGAAAGTTTTCACTGTTTTCAAATCATTCATTTTCTTGGTACTTGCATTTCCATAATAATATACTTTTTCTTCTTTGCGGTCTATTCCAGCACAAACGTATTATTTTATAAGCATTTCTAAATGATACCAGATCTTTTTTTTTATTGTATTTGGCTAACTATCAAAAAGTTGTGACTGTGTCTCATAAAATAAATCGGCCGATAATTCTTTTAAACGCTCAAAATAGAGGATATTGTTAAAAATGTTTATTTTAGCTGAGTACCCAAATCAAAAATGCTTCGCCCTTTGCTTCTTGCGCTTGGATGTTTTCTTCTCTTCCCGCTTGAAGTCGTCGGAGAGGAGAAGGAGAATGGGGAAATCGCATCTTTGCTTAGTCTGCTCAAGAAAAATAACTTCGAACCTGGAGGTTTTGATAGCAGGATGACTTATTCCTTTGCGGTTATCATTATCGTCCTCTTCGTTTTGTGAGTTTTTGGATCAATTTCGTGTCTTTGAAATAAAATTGATCAATTAACAGGATTCTGATCGCTGTGTTGTTCTTCCTCATCTACAAGATTTGTATCGAACATATGGCAAGATTATTTTCGCCCTCAAGAAACTCAATGTATTTTTTTAAGAAACTGACGTTTTTGTGCAACGTTTCTCCGAGTGACTTCACTGGTCGTGGCCAGGTACTAAAAAGCCGTTAATTTAAGGGTTAAGGAATGCCCTGGTGTATTGGTCCCGGATGGTCCAAATCTCCAAACACGCCAACGCAAAATTTGTTTTGGAAACCCCCTAGAATTTAGTGGATTCAAAGCTTCTTTTTTTGGCGTTTTGTTTTAATTTCTGGCTTGTGTCCGGCAAGCACCGGTTCAACTGGCTTTAGCTTGGGTTATTTAATCTATTTCTTTGGCTGCATCCTTCACTTCATATTGAGTGTCATTTTAGGACTCAAAACCCAGCTTCAGCATTGCCACAACTCTCTGATTTTGGGACCACGTTACGGATTGTAAGACGGAAAGAAATATTAAAGATGAAGAGAGTATATATGTATTTTGATAAACAGAAAAACTATTGTGATCCGGTTATATTGTGACGTGTAACCGATATATATGTATAATCAGGGAAAATACTTTTTGTTTAAAATGATGCAAAATTTAGAAAATCGAAGAGTCCGGTTGTCGGAAAGTCCGCTTGAAAAATCTAATGATTACAACTGATTGATCTGAGAATTTCGGTTGAATCGAGAATCTCGAAGAGATCCCGATCGGTCCGGGCTTTACTTACGATCCTGGGTTATGTTACTCATTGCCAGCAATTCCGTAGGACGATATGACTTTGACCCATATTGAGTCTCTCGTCTTCCTCAGCTTACCCCAATTTATGCCCTCGCATTTGTTTCTGGGTTGTGCTCACAGTCGTTGTGATGGAAATAAGTTTTTTAAATTGTTTACATAATTCATGCAAAATATGTCCAAATGGATGGACCTGTCCAAAAATGGGGACGAGTTTAAAAAAGAAGCGCCATGCAATTAAAAGCAGCGCAGAGCGGGGAGCACTATGTAGCTTACACTTGTCCAAATGGATACCAATGTCAAATACCCACAACCGAAACGAAAAGCGTCTTTCGACGGACCCAGTTTTGCTTGATTCGTGGATACAAAACAATGCTTTACTGATTGGTGCGCCAATAGAACGGACATTGAAAATTTCGCCCAGAAGGCGCGCCTTATGGAGTCACATTCATTGATATTGGACTTCTGGCATTGACCAACTTTTATTCTCAGCAATTCGGTTTCAATTCACTTTCTTCGTTAAAGCTTTCGGTATTCCTACTTTATATAGTACGAAGAACGCAAAATCAAAAACCTTTTCCAAAGCGGCTGGAAAAAGTTCTGTTCGATTTAATTTGAACCTAAAATTCGTTAACTCCCCTTTATCTATCCTAGAAACTTTCCAGCCTTGGCTTTCGCAAAATCCGACAAGCAAAGCAAGCAACTTTATACCGGAGTCATGTATAAAAATATACACAGTTTTAAATACACATAATAAATGTGTGGTACAATGATGTGATGAAAGCACCAGATAAGGAACAAAGAGAATAAAGCGTAAGGCATATATCCGTAATAATAATAAAAAACCAAAAAGGTTGACGTTTGTAATCGAGAGGTGACAAAAAAGCCAAAAATATTTAAGGAGAAAATGTTTTATTTTTCTCGTGACGAGCATTTCCATTGGTCAATCACTCCACGGCGCCGCTCTCCCAAGCACGCAATATGTAATCAAACACTCGTTGCGCAACGTGCTCGGCACTGAACTGCACCAGCTTTCCATTGGCACCCTTGGAGAACAGTGAAAAGCCCTCTTTCTCCTTCTTCAGCCTGAGTTCAATACCTGAGTGGGAAGGAGGATAGGTTATATATATATCGACCTTTATAAAGGATCGAGCGGTCCTAAGAATTCGATCTACTTACCAAACTTGCCATCGGTGTTCACCCGAACCGGCCTTTTGAGTTCCGCATATCCCGGACTCCAATCGGCACTCCAATTGCCCGTCAGTTCGTGTTGTCGTGACTCAATTACGTGTCTAAAATAGAAAGGACAATGAAATAAGGTCAAATTAGAAGCGCAAAAAATTTGAAATTGAAAATTTATTTCCTCTCATAATTGAAAATGTTCGCTCACTTATCCGTCACAATGATGACCAAATGCTTGGTGATGGCGCCGTAGGTCAGAAAATGATCGGCGTTTGCTTGGCCACGTTCTGTTTCCTAAAAAAATAACAATGAAAAATAATGCATAATGAATAAAAAAAATGACTTGGAATATTTTGTATCCAACGGCCTCCTCAAAAACATATGGTCGGATGATTTTATCACGGGAAATGACACGCGGCGGTCGGATTGGTTTTATGTCCTCCATGTTGCTAATTGCGCTGTAAACTTTAAATTTAAACACAGATGGAACTGTACAAAATCTCACTTTCTGACGTTATCGGCCGTTGTGGTGACCAAATCGACCACTCCTGACACGGGGCGAGCAATTACGCCGGCTATTCCCTTGCCTAAAATTTTCTTTTAGGGTTATATACAACGAGAAATCACTCTATTTCTCACCGATTCCTTTGATACCACCGAGCAAACCGCCCTGCTTCACGCCTTCAACCGGCTTGGAGAGGACACCTGAATACAGAATATAACACTATGTGATATTAATTCAGATTAAATCAAAATTCCATGAACTCAATCCAGCTGTCGAAACACTCAAACAGGACAACTGACATAAACATAAACCGACCGGTTACTCCCTCGACGACTCCGGTGCCAACGCCGCGCACACCGCGGAACATCCCCTCCCCAATGCTGGTCGGCTGCTGCCGAGCTTGCATTCGACGTCGTTGGTAGTCCTCATCCATTGTCAATGCCGCCACACCTTTGCCCATTGTGCCAGTAATACGGGAGGCCAAACCGAGAACACCGCCCACAGTGTGACTAAGGCAGGAACAAATTAAGTAAATATGTGACAAAAAATTGGTTCACCTGAACGCACTAGTCAGTCCTATGTAAACGCCTTCCCCAAATTCGGCCGGACCCGTCACCATGCCCAACACGGGCTGATAAAACAGGTCGACAGCGCCGGTGCGCAAGTCACGGACAAGGCCAAATGGATTGCCGAGAATGTCAAGGCCTAAACAAAAATTATATTTTGGAGTTTTCGGAATATTTTATTACCCAATACAAGCACATAGAGCTGTTTGATGAACTGGTGAATGTAGTGGGCCTGAATTTCGGACTGCAGTTGGACACTGCTGTAGAAGGTGCCCTCGCGTTGGAAAAAAGCAAGCCTAAAAATAATTCATATTAATGATCAATCCAAAACTAAATATTTTAAAGCTTACTTGAAGACGACATCCTGAATTTCGGTCAACGTAACACCGACACTTTTCAAAATAAGATTCGCAAATTCCCATTGAATGCCAACGTCATCCGTCCCCTCTTCGACATGGCCCTGAGAAAAGCTCAAATGGATCTAAAAGTATGAGAATACAAAAATTTTAATGAAATCGCTAAACGCAAATTTCCAAACACCAAAATTGAGAAAAATACGGTTACCATCAATGGTGAGATGTGCATCCGTTGATAATAGGTCTTCGCTTGTGACACTCGAGTCTGAATTGCCCGTTTGCCGAGCGTTTCCTTAGTCAATTCCATGTCCTTATGAAACGAGTCGCGCTAAATAAATTCAACATAAATAAGTATAATTACTTGAAACAAATTTTGGCTCTCACAGTGTAACCCGTCTGAATGCGCTCCTTCGGCATAATGTCCAACAGTTCATTGATTAATGTGCGGTCCAATCGGATCGCAAACTCTTGTACCAGTGCCTCCAGCAACTTGATCTGGATTATGTTCGTGTGCTCCGACTGACTCATCACAAATGAGCATTCCAGGAATGGTTTTGGCTCTGAAATTATCAGAAAAAGTCTAGAAAAGACTAAGCTGATTAATTTATGAAAGAACCATTGTTCCTAAGGCTGTTAAACAATCGGATTCGGTAGTACAAATTATGCTTCAAAAAATAAAATCTACAAAAATCACCATTTTTAACGACCGATTTCGGCTGCGGCACCATTGCCAACATTGAGGGGAATGTGGAGGCCGGCAGCTGATTGTCAACTTGAAAATGATGCAACTTCACGTGGAGCGTCTGCATATGAGCGGTTTGTCGATATTGGCACCAAAGGCCTGTGTCGATTGTTGTCGGTAAGGCATCTTTCTTCAGTTTTTGAGGCCTTTGCGGAGAAATCGCCTAAAAAAGATTGACTGGAAATTGGAAAAAGAAATTTAATGAATTTCACCATGTAAAGCACTTCCACACTTTTAAGATTGTTGACCAGGGAAATGCCGACCCCGTGCAGGTACAACTCGAGCTCGATGTTCGGCTGTTCCATCTGAAAGATTTTTTTCTTAGGTATATTACTAATTATTTAAATCACCTCATACGCTTGATGTGCGATGAAAGAAACTTTGTCGTCAGCAGTGAACTAAAATATATATATATATTATAACATTCAAAAAAGAATTTATTGTACAAGCAAAATGCGTTGACGTCCGTCTAGAAAAGACACACAGTAATGGTACCCATCAGTTCTGGATGGCAAATAAGAAATGTCCCGGTTGCGCAAAAGCTCCTCCGAATTTGCGGCATCGCCTGACTTCCATTCCAATTTACAATCTTAACATTCTGTATTAAAACTGGCAGTGCCTAACCCAAAAAAATTATGAATTGGAAAAATGCCAATCCACAAATTGAAAATTTAATAATAAAAGTTTACCATTTATTGAATCACTCCAAGCAAACGGTGCCAATTGGTTGGGCTGAATCTGGTACCAATGGCTGTCACTTGTCTGTCTGTAGTGTATCGGGTATTTAGTGTCGTTCATCAGAATGGCCGGCACCATTCCCGGCACAAAACTTTCCATATGAATTACGGACGATTCGTCCGACAGAGAAACAATCACGTAGAGGCCGGTAAGCTAAAAAAAGATGTTATATAAATTTTGTTTCTTCAAGAAATCACATTATTCTTGATGTGGCAGAACCCTTCAAATGTCTCAGTGAATGGGAATTGCACGGACTCCTCTTCTGTGTTGGGATAGCGCGCCACCAGCGTCTTTCGTATCTCCTTTTGCATGGGCCAGAAACCAATCACCTACAAAATAATAACATTTATGAAACAGAAATAGTTTAAAAATAATTACCGAATTTGCAGGCACTACAATCCAATTCAGTGTGTTCGGTTCACGCACTTCAATGTCAATTTTGCTGTCATTTTGCAGCAAAAAGAACGGCGAAATGGTCACCACTTTTGTAAGTCCGGATTGGCACAGACGCACATCGACAGTCATCTAAATAAAGAGAGAGAGATTGAGCTAGACAAAAAATGAATAAATAAAAATTGTTATGCCGAAATTTAGATCTAAAAGTGAGATCGGTTGGGCGCGATAAAAAATCGGCTATATTCTGATCAACCTTCATTTTCAGAAAATTGCTTTATTAAATTGCCTCAAATTCGCGTTGCGCTCCGACGGTGGATTTGCAAATAACGCGCCCACTGCTGCCGGCCGTGTCCAGCGGAAAATCGGCCGACCACTCGGAGTTGTTGACAATTTTTACCTTCGCCTTTTTCTTCGACTCAAATTCACCTTCATTTAGCGGCAAAATCAAAGGATTTGCATCGGGTGAATGGAGAATTTCAACGGCTTTACACTAAAATTAAAAAAATGAACACATGCTAAGTAAATGAAGTAATAGCCAGATATTTTTTGCTCCAAGTTCACGAATTGAATTTGGACAGAACTAACTCTAATAATATATATCACAGAAGTCCCGTCCTAACCTGATCATGATTACGAGACCGCAAACATTCGGAACAACAGTGAGATTTTCCTTGGATGCGATTGTTAAGACCCTAGGAGGGAGAGAGATAACGTTAAGGTAGGGAAAATTGGTAGAGCTGGTGGGTATTTTTCGAGTAGCCGGGAACGGGTCGGGTGGGTACCCGGTGGGTGACGGAAAAATACCCAAGTCAAGAAGTACAAATCGTAAAAGCTGTCCAAACTCTAAGTTGATTCAAATTGAATAAATAAAATTCCGGCTATTACAGTATATTTTAAATTATTGTTATGTTACTCAATGAATAAAAACTGCAGTTTTTATTTTAGCTCTTTTTTTAAATTTGTAAAAAAAATAAAAATAATACGCATCCTTGGATAGCGAAAAATAAAATGAAAACGCAATTTTCATGCATTAATCCAATTAATTATTTGTTTTTGTTTCTTACATGATATGCGAGCCGTTTGCCTGTCTCATTGACCATCCAATACGGTGCGTACAATGTCAAGTTTGTACGCAAAAATTCGGTGCTCCAATTCAAACCAAGGCACTAAAATGAATAAACTTTTATTATTGAAATTAGCCAATCATAAAACATAAAATACACACCAGTTTGGGGTTGTCATTTGACTTTCCCTTCAACCGAACAGTCTCCAATGGCTTTTTCACGGTTGGCACCGTGTAGCACAATTCGTACTCCTCAGTGCCGATTTCAACCTGCAAAAAATTTTTAAAAAAATCGGACTTGGCAATCAATATTTAACATTTGCTCACACGCACCGCAAAGATCAATGAACATCCAGCGACGACATTCATAATATCGACCGCCTCGCCTCCGGCCAATTCGCATTTGATGGGCACCAAAATTTTGACGGGCATTGGCAGTGTGTTGATGAAATGAATGGGCGCGAACAAATGGACGGTGAAAGCCACAGAATCCGAGTCAAACCGGTGATGACTGCGTCGGATTGGCTCGTCGACAACAACTGCACAACAAAAGGTCATTAAAAAACAACAACAAAATGGTTATTCGACTTACAACTATCTTCTTTAGATTTTTCATTCTGATTACTAATGGTAACTCTAAAAGAAAACCGACCGATCTCAATAAAAATGCCTTTTCCAGTCTTCACAGAATTGTTACAACGCACTGCTTGCCGTTTTGTGGTGTTGAAGTTGAGCCACGAAAATCTGAAAATGCTTTATGTTATCCTCAAAAACAACAAATTTTATAAAATCAAAATAAGAAACAAAATTTGGCTTCCAAATCTCACTTCTCTTTGCTCCAATCGTGCTGTCCATCGGCGGGCCGAATTTGTAGCAGCCCATTGGGCGTGTTAAGGCAAGGGACGGGAATGTTCAACGGTTCCGCCGTCTTCGATTGCGCAATGCCGCATGACAAACAATTCGAGTTGTACAATGCTTGAACTTCAACAGGCATTTCCAAATGGTTCAACACCTGTACAAAAAAGTACCAAAATAACAACTCAATGAGATTTTTTGGGGAAATTACGATAAAAGGAAAAAGCTTTTAACAACTCCATAACTTTGCGGATTCAAGATTTACGATCTGAGATCTTAAAAATCTCGATGACTTTTGTGTCTATTCACTCCCCTTTAATGTGCACCCAACCAACCGTAACAACTGATTTCAGTGTGACCACATGACGAGCATCTTCGTTCATCGTTTCCACCACAAATGACTGCTTTCTGTCTGCAAAATTTGTATTAAAACTAAAAAGTTAACAAAATGATTCGGCAGAAAATATGTAATTTTTGTTGTTAAAATTTCATACCAGAATTCGCCTCCAGTGGCAAATCGACGCATTGCTTTTCCGTTCGTGCAATATTCACCGTCCGCTCAGTGCCAGCAAATGATAGTTGAAGCTGAATTTGGCGCTGATCCTCCTCCATCCGCCAATTAGTCTTCAAATTTGATTCGGCGACGCTTTCCATCAGAATGTAAAGGCCTCCGACACATTGCACGCGACCAGCATTGGCAGAAGAAACAACCTAAAAGAATGAATTAAAAAAACATTTAATTAAACCGTTAAAATAACAACAAGCAATAACAAAAAAAAAGCTGGTTATCTTTGTTTGTATTCCAACAACCTTTATTGACGTTGTGCTGCTCACACTGATGTCCAGCCCGGTGTCGTTGCGCAACAAATAGGACGAGGTCCCAGGCAACTGACGCCTCGGAGTGCTGATTTGTTTAGCAGCATTCTCAAAGGCCTCAAATAACGAAGCGATTAATATTTTATTGCACAAGCTAACACCAATCCCCTAATTTTAACCCAACAAAAAGCCATATTTACATCTGCAAGTTGTGCGAGTTGTTGAAGAAAGGATTTTGTGACGGTGATGTTCAACGTTTCTTCGGCCTCAATGACAACGGCCAACTTCGGAGGTGGCAATACTCTCTTCTTCATGTCTCCACCTGACTCATCGTTCTTTTGTTTGGATGTTGATGGAATTTTTGACGATTGTCCGGCTTCGTCCTCTTGCGGACCAATCTGAAATCGTTTAAATTTCCAAAACCAATCCAAAAAAACACAGAGTCACCTTTACTGCCAATTTCCAGTTTTGCCAACCCCTTCCTTCATGCAACACAGGCTCAATGACCGGCTCCCAAACATTGAACGCCTCATTGTAATAGGAGACAAGTAGACTAGCTTCGCATTTCTGAAAAAGGTTTGCAAAATTTATTGTTTTTGAGCTTGAATCAATTTCATACCGCCGTTAGTGAGCTGGACCAATTTCGAGCAGTACCAGCAATTGAACTTTCAATTAAAATCATCGGCCGCGTAACGTCTCGACCGGCCTCCACAGTGATCAAGCAACGGCGAATCGAAAATTCGGCCTATAAAAAAAATAATCAGTTGTTGATAAGTTAAGTCAAGCTGTTTTTACTTAAAAGTTTTTTATAACTCAAAAACAGACCCGTTCCGAGCATATGCGTTTCAACTCTGCCGCCTCTCGTGCGTCCTCCGCTAATTCCGTCAAATTTATTGCGTCCATTCCACCGGTGCTCTTCGGAGGTCTGAACCACCAGTATTCGGGCCGTTCGATTTGCTTCGGAATCCAATAATTCGGAAAATCAGGCATCATCGGTCGATCGTTTGTCTCAGCCTGTTGCTTCTGAAATTTTTAATTTCTTCGTGAGTCATGCTGCAAGTGCCAAGTATAATCAGTGGTATCCAGGGGTGGTTTGGGTTGAACCTACGCGTGCATAATCGTGCAAACTGACCTTATTCTGTTGATGTTCCACAAGCTTGGAGTTGATCGCGCTCAACAAACCAACGGCCGCAGGGGAAGCGCGTACCGTCACTGCGTCCATGTGAGCACTGACTTCCATATCGAACATCCGTTTGCACATATGAAAACCCAACTGCTGGATGCGAGCACTGTAAAGAAAAAAATATGGCTGAATCTTCACGCAAATCACCTCAAAAAAGCACAATCACGATGCTTCACGACAATGCCAATCTAGAAATTCAGGGTTAAGCTATGAAATATATGAGTAGATCGATGGGTTTTTCAAAAGCGGACCGTTTTTTTACTTAAAAGTAGATTTTAAAATTTGCCGGTGACCGAGTTGAACAGATTAACCTCGTTTAGCTGAAGGTTGAGGTCGA
Organism: Globodera pallida; assembly: GCA_020449905.1. Lineage (NCBI taxonomy): Eukaryota > Metazoa > Nematoda > Chromadorea > Rhabditida > Heteroderidae > Globodera > Globodera pallida. The sequence goes on along the minus strand of JAIXHY010000009.1, from coordinate 1,244,780 downwards.
GCTGAATTTGCTGTTCACGAGACGCAATTTCCCTCTTTTCATTCAGTGCTTTTTTAACTTTCGCCGCCTTTTTTCCATCATCGTCGAAATGCACTGTTTGAAGCGTCTCTTCAGGAAGTTCTTCGGCCTGAACAATTGTTTATTGTGTACAATCTTTCACATTCTAGCGCGGAAGTGGACACACTATCAGTATTTGGTAGATATTAATTTGTAGCCAACTTAGTCATCGTTTTATTAAACCAACCGCCAAAATCCTCTTCATCTTTGCCCTGTCACGCAACGTGGTCTCATCAGCAACTGGTGCGCTTAAATCTACTTCCTCCTCCTCAAAATCGGGTCTCGGAATGCTGTTGAAAAATTCTATCAATTCAACAAGACGATCGTCGGAGATTGTGAACACAATGTCGGGCAACTCTCCGATAAGACGAAACCTAATAGTAAGAACTAACGTTAAATGACAATTTATCAAAAATAGCACATCGGAATTTGGACGTCATCAATAGTAGCGCGTAGCATGTCAATGCACATTCCGGCCGGCTTCAGCAAATGGTCGTCCGACGACCGGTCTTGCCGAGCATTCATACAATTGTCAAACGAATCTGAGAAGATAAGTCGAAGATCGGAAAGACACAGCTGAAAATTGTCGTATGCCTTGGACACCAGAGAGCGCAATTTTTGGTCGGTTATCTAAAGATTATGCTGCAGGTTCAAACAGAAACAAAATTTTTGAATGGAAAATCCAAACAATCAAAAAATAAACGGACATGTTCATAGGCTTTTGCCGACGGCTCATCCAATGTGTTCAATTGAAGCTTTCCAAGTTCGGCAATCAGAGTCATTTTGGTCGGATCAAATGCGCCACCGGCACTCACAACGAAAATCGCAGGATCAATTTTGACCTCCAATTTCAGCTTTTTACGCTCGTCCACCATATGCTGAAGGGCTGTCGCGGAACGGGCCTAAAACTTTGCCTGAATTATATTCTGAAATGACAATGAAAAAATACCAATTTTTCCTTTAAAATTAGCTGTATTTTTTGCTTGTTATAGTATTTATAAAATGGAATTGAAGGACCTTCACGTCCTCATAGCGTGCAATAGCCAGTGTAGTCAGTTGATGGAGACGAACAGATTTTGGCGGTTTGAATACATCGAGGGCTCGATTAACCGCCGGAGCATGATATTTAAACATCACCTACGGTAAAAATATGAATTTCACAATAAAAAAAACGATGCTAACCGGAGCAACATCAAGTGATAGACGATGGTCAAATGACCCTTCTAAAGGATTGGTCTCAAATTCCATCGTCAGCCAGGCTCGGTCGGTTTCTGTCATGTGCAACATGGACTCTGTGCCGGAATGCATCTCAAGCGATTTGACGGTAGAAGCAAAGCTATATTTATAATGATATAAAACACAAGGTTCGAATAAGCCCATGTCTGGACAATCCTTATCCTCAAAACAAATAATAATGCTGTTAAATTTATATTATCCTTCAAAGCTACCGCATTGCGTTGGCGGATGATCTTTGCTCCAATTTAGATGACAGCTGAGAAAAACGCATCTCCATCACATCGTCCAGCTTAAGCATGAGCATTTTGAGGTCCAATGTGAACATATTTTCCACAAAATGTTTCGGGTAGTCTGTAGGTGGCATGTTTTCCTGAACAGTTATGCAATTAAAACAGCATTTCCGAATCAGTCATTTAACTTCATTACCTGATAGTCAATGGCGTCGAAAAGACGCTCCTTTTCCTTTGCCGTGAGTTCCTTCTCCAACTTTTCAAAGATTTGTGCATCTTCCGGCGCCGCCCCCTCTTTGTTCTTAGGTGAGCCGCCAAGCCACCAATTTTTGGCCCAGCCGACCCATCCCTCCTGCTGTTGGTCCTCGACTCGGACAAGGTCGAGATGTTTGTCGATCTCAAACTCTGCCTGCTGCCGTGCAATGTTCAGATTGAACACATCCAACGCGTCCTCAGCCTCCTGTTTCAATGATTTTAGACTTTCATGATTATGATTTTTTTCGAGGGAAAAGCTTTAAATTTACCTCAATTTTTTCTTTCATCGCCTTTCCAGGAGTCTTATGAGTTCTGAAGTGCATCCACGCGTCTCGGTACTCCCTCACCAACTGCCGATGCGCCTTCATGCGGTCCCACGACCAATTATGTCGGCGCCGCTTGACTTGCTCATTCAGAATGCAGTTGTACGCAAAACACCACCTAAAATGTTAAAAAAAGACATATTTTGCAGTAATTTTCTTTAATCGCGTACCATTCCTGGTAGTGCTGACGGTACTGCGTCAGGTTAGGCCGATATTTGAGGTATTTTTCAGCCAACGTAAAGCGCTCCTGGGCCTCCAGGAACAGCAACATATCCTGGTATTGGTGCTTGCTGATGGCCAACCCCAACTTGTCCAGCTCCATCGACAAGTCAATTTTAGGCGTGGTCCAATTCGAACCGTCGCTCTCAGGCTTTTGGTTTAACTTCAACTGGGAAGCAATGGTCAACGGCTCCAAAACTAAAATTAAAAACGGAAATTCCTAACTGTAGTAAAGTTAATACAAGTCCAAACCAAAACTACCACCAAAAAAAAATTCTTTAATTAAAGGACTTTTAATTAAAATCTTTTTCTGTTAAACAAGCTTTTAAAAAAATCCCTAGCGAAAAGACCGTATTTGTAGCCTTCCGGTTTTTTTTCATTAACGGCAATTGACTGTCCCAGAGCATCGATTATCGTCCCTTTGTTATTCAAGTCGGAAATCAGTGTCGAATTCGCGTTCGAATAAATGCTCAAACTGCTCATTGAGACAAGTCTGAATTGTTTGAGGTCAAAACACTAATGCAAAAAAAATGACTGACTTGTAGAAAATTTTGACAGTCTCCCGCTGAACAATCAGTTTGAAGTTCTCGTCAGTAGTCTAAAATTCAGTTTTGTCCTTAAATCTCGACCACACTTATCGATAAACCTGAAAATTCAACGAGTCCAACGTTATCCCTGTAGAAAATGGCCGTTCTCGGTTGGAAAACTTGTCCTCATATCGCACATGGACTCGCTTAATGTGCACTTGAAGGTTTTTGACCACTTGGGCGATCAACTTTTCCGTGAAAGTGTCATCCGACGGAATGCTCGACTCTAAAAAAAGGTTGAAAAATTCTAAATAATTCCTTCCTATACTTTGACGTTTCCGTCTGTTTTCTTCCAACCGTAACAGTTTTCTCTGCTTAATTTCCTGTTCATTTTTGTGAGATTTTTGATCGTTGTAGACAATGCCTTGGTTCGGTACAATGATCAGATAAACGCCACTTAAACCGTTTAATTTTAAAAAATTAACAATAAAATGAAACCTGATTTCCACAACTGTCGGTTCGACATAAAGATTTTTCCACGGAATTTTCAAAACCAGACTTTGAACATATCCAAAGCTCAGTTTCACTGGCAAATCCAAGTCATCAAGCGCTGTCTCTTTGATCTCCAGCGAATTAAGCTTCACATCACCTAACAAAAAATTGTTTAGAGGTAAGTTAATAGATACACCAAGACCTCCCCAAATGCCAATGTTCAGTTGGGACGCGTTCAAGTTGTCTATATAAGTGCCCAAAAATCTGTTGAGAAGATCGGCGACAACTGATTCAAAAACCATAATATTTTGTTGTTGCTAAAAAATCTGGAAACGTTGAAAAAAGGAAGTAAACCATGTCTGTTACGTGTCCTAATTTACCAGATTACGACGGGGTCAACCCATCTCATCAACACCCCACTCACCACCAAGACCAGGGCAATAACTTGCTTCAGCCTTACCGATTCAGAAATTCTTAAGCCTAACAAAAATCTTGGAGAAAAACTAACGATTGGCCATTCGCAAAATCCGAGCCCGGATTCGTGTTCTACGCATATTCTTACCCTAAAAAAACATGCGTGTTTGGGGTACCATATAAGATCGGGGTCATGAAAAAGACGAATCGGTTAGCTTTCGCTTGATCAAAAGTTCAACAAACGGATTCTTGGCTGAATGATTTCAATTTTGTTGATTTAGGTACTTTCCTAATGTTTATTAATGGATGCGTTAGGTAAGTTGTTGTTTACTAGGGATGGTGAAAGGTTTGATGCAAACAAGTTTGAGGTTGCAAAATTCACGATAGATAAACATTACTAAAAACGGTGAGAATAACGCCAAATGAAGAGAACATGTGAGATAAAAAGGAAAATCGAGAGAGATAATACAAGGGGTTTTCTCTGCTGTTGGGCCTGACCCATACTGTTCTTAATTGATGCAGAAAACAAAAACCAGCAGATAGTGCACATTTTGAGGGGTGGCGGTGCCGATAAGCGCCGCCGTTAAAAAAAATTTGAAATTTTAAGCATTTTTGTGATGAAAATTGGTCCAAAATTGTTAAATTTATGAAAACATTTCGCCAAGAAAAATTAAAGGTAACGGGAACGGGAATTTAAAATCCAACGGAACGGGAACGGTATTCCCGTCTTTTTCCAGTTCCCGTTAAAAATCCCGCCGGCAAAAAAAGACGGGAACGGGACCGGAATTCCCGTACTTTTCCCGCGGGAATCCCGTTCCCGCCGGGCTCTAGTGTCAACTTATCAATGTGTAATTTATCGTTGAAAATTTCTATTGCTTCATGCAGGACTTTTTTTTGGGGCAGTGTATACCTAACCCTTATTCATTTGTTTTGGTCATTATTTTTCATTAACATCTAGGAGAAATGGCCCTCGTAAACGGTCTCTTTGTTGTCCAGGGCGAGGCTAACGCTGTCTTAGCATTGCTGCGAAAATTTCGACGAGCACAAACGCGTCAAAGGTTAACATTGTTGGACGAAAACAATCCGTTGCTGAGGAACTTTGCAGACCTTCGTGATGTGTTGAACAGGGTTAATATTTGTATAAAGTTACTATGCCTTATTGTTATAAAAAAGCATCAGGGTTAGAAGATGCAATTTTTGTAAAAATTTCAGGTCGCTGATCTGAGCGAAGTCCAGTTCGACACTTTTCTCAGCCCATTTTTGGAAGTGATCAAATCGGAGACCACAGACGGACCCGTGACAGCAAGAGCTTTAGCAGCGATTGAAAAGCTAATTGCCTACGGACTGTTGGCGTCGAACAAGTTCGTTTTGAAAGTCTCAAACGAAACAAAATTTTTGGTGTCAGCATTCGCATCGCTGGTGCGGTTCAATCGATTGCGGATTCGGTGACCAAAGCAAAGTTTGTTGGCACCCCAAAATTGGGCATTGATGAATGTGTGCTTTACCAAATTCTTCAGGTCGGCTTTTGTTTTGCATCTTCAGTTTTATGGGAAGCCGTATTTTCACAGTTTTGAACAATTTCTTATCAAAATTTTTATAATTCAAAATTTTAGGGGGCGTAATTTAATAATCTTGAAAGAACTCGCCTTTTGAAAAATGTGCCGTTTGATCTTTTCTTTTTCCTTGATACCGAACGACCACATTTTTTGATTTCCGTGTTAGAAACAAACGGATGGACTTTTTTTTATTCCGATTTTAGTGCCTTCGGTCGTTGGTGCTTTCACCCGGTGGTCGCCATCTGAGCAATGAGACCGTGTGTGAAATTTTGCAATGCTGTTTTCGCATTGGACTTGAGTCCTCTTTGCCTGAACTGCTCCGAATGGCGGCCGAAAATGCCTTAACAGAAATGTGCCGTTATCTTTTTGCAGCCATCCAAACATTTGAGCAGGACATACGGCCTGGGCTCAAAGAGCTGATGAAGTGTTTTTGCTCTTTCTAATGAAACAATTCGAACAATATTCAGATTTTTGGTAGCATTGTGCAACCCGCACGACCGTACCAACTCGTCCAGCATGATTTTGATGGGCCTACACCTGCTGACCATCGCTTTTGAAACCGGGGACGATTTTCTGCGTTCGACCATATCACTTCATGCGCTGCTCAAGGACGAACTCAGTCATACGCTGCTCCAACTGCTGGGCACCCAAAAATTGCCTATTTTTGCAGCGGCTAATCGCGTTTGCTTCTTATTGCTGCAAACACTCCGTCCCCAGCTTAAGTGGGTGTTTGTCATTGACAAAAAACACTCACTTCCACAAAACTAGAATTATTTTCTCGGCATGGATGGAGGGGGGGAGTGCAAAAATTTTGGATGAAATGCGATTTTCAGATTTCAAATGGAGTCTTACTTCTTCAAGTTGGGCCAGCTCATCTCTATTGAACAATCTGCCGAATCTACGTCCATTTCCACTGCGGGTTCTCCACTAGCGGCAAAGGCTGCTGTTAGCTATGAACTGCGCGAACTCGCGCTTGAAGCTTTGGTCGACATGTGGCGACTATCTGGATTGGTCGCAGAACTCTACCTAAACTACGACTGTTCTCTGTACTGTTCCAACCTGTTTGAGGATTTGGTAGGTTTTAAACGTTATATAATTCTCATATAAAAATGATTATTGCTGTCATTTTTGATAGAATTTGTTTGACTTATGGGCATGTGTTTGATTATGCTATTTTGAGAATGTTTGGTTTACCTTTACGAATTTCAGTGCATGGAATAAAAAATGAAGATTTTAGGTTAGGACTCTGCTCCAGAACGCGTTTCCAACCGGCCCTCTGCTCTTTTCCACTCACATTTTATCACTGGACACTGTGTTGGCAGTTGTTGATTTGATCGAAAGCAATTGCGCAGCCAGACAACTGAAGGGATTCAGTGGCAAGGGTCAAATTGGCATTGAGGAAGAGGTATGGGGTGGGATGGTTTTTAAAAATCAAAAATTAATTTTGAGATTAACAACCAAATTCGGTCCCTGGACATACTGGATCACATTGGATCAACCGCCACTGCGCACACAATTGAGCAGCTGACAGAAGAGCCCCACTTCCCATCGCTGGCTGAGATGATCGACGTGAAGAAGCAAAAACGCTTGATGACTGAGGGCACCGAAATGTTCAACCGGCACTCCCCACAAAAGGGCGTGGAATTTCTTTCCGAGAAGGGTCTTCTGAAGAATCCTCTCGATCCTCAGGTGATGTATAATACATGTTTTTCTGTTTGATATATTTATTTTTCCAGTTCTCGTTTTTAAATTTTAGTTTTGTTTAGGACGTCGCCTGTTGGCTTAGGCAAAATCCGCGCTTGGACAAAAGCAAAATTGCGGAATACATTTGCAATCGAAAGCGGCCAGAGGTGTTGAGCGCTTTCGTTAAATCTTTGGAATTCGGTGGACTTCGTTTGGACATAGCGCTGCGCAATTTTCTCGAGTCCTTCAGACTTCCAGGCGATGCGGCCGAAATCGACAAAATAATTTCACATTTTTCGGGTATTTTATCTTATAAAGTATTGCAATAAAAAAAACTTTTCAGAGCATTGGTTCAACGCGAATAACCAGCCGTTTGAGCATGTTGACGCGGCTTACACGCTTGCATACGCAATTCTAATGTTGAACACTGATCAGCACAATCCGCAAGTGCGACGGAATCAAACCCTAATGAGGTCGGCTGACAGTATGCACACCCGGAGGAGCGCGGCCCCCTCCCCCCCCCCCCCCCCCCCCCCCCCCCCCTCCTCATCTATTTGTTAAACTGAGGTCCTTGTCAGGCGAAGATTGACTTTAAAAAATGAAGTGTAAACTTTTTCCTTAATTTTAACATATATAGTAGGGTTGGACAAAACCGGATATTATCCGGGTCCTCCGGATAGCTCAAAACACCCGGATATCCGCCCGGATACCGGGTAATTTGGCTGGGGTTGGTCCAAGACCCGGATAATTTACCCAAAAAATTTGCGAAAACACCCGGATAACGTTCCGGATAACCCGGGTTTGTCCAACCCTAATATATAGTATAGATACACAGCGGGGGGGGGGGGTGGTCCGCTGTTATGGGGGTGGGCAATGACGACTCAGCTTTTTGCTGCTTCTTTTAAAGATGTTCGGTGATGCCGGTAGGCGCCGCTGTGAGAAAATAATATTTAATCGATTTGGTTAAGTTAATCCAAAAATTGTAACCTTTATTTCCGAAGTGCTGATTTTGAGCGTGCTTTTAATTGACATTTTGTTGCTTAATCTCAGCGTGGAAGACTTCAAGCGTAATCTCTCGGGTACAAATCATGGGAAGGACTTTAATTCGGAAATGCTGGAGCAGATTTACACGGCCATAAAGTGAGAGAGAGCATTTGCATTTTTTTCTTTAATTTCTAAATTTTCAATTAGGACCAACGAAATTGTGATGCCAGCCGAGCAGGTCGGCCTTTTGCGTGAGAATTACCTGTGGCGGGTGCTGCAGCGGAGAAGCGAAACACCCGAAGGCAAATATTGGGCGGTACCGGAGGCGGGTTGGAACGACAGAGACCTGTTCTGTGTTATTTGGGGCCCACTGACCGCAGCACTCCATTACGTGATCAACAAGAGCGAGGACGAGACCATTTTGGCGGTAACATTTGATGGATTGAGTTGAGATAAAAATAAGATAATGTTTTTCATAGAAGTGTTTGTCTGGGTACCGCAAATGCGCTTCCATCGCTGCTCATTTTGGCATGACAGATGTGTTCGACACGCTTATCATCCATTTATGCAAGACCAGCACACTCCCATCAGCCGGATGATCAGAAAAATTACGATCCCACGTCAATTTTGTTGTGATTGAACTGAGAGATTGGATTTTAAAACGAGAACGAGTCTTGAAGAAACATCCGATCTCTCTTCCATACCATTTATCATGTGCGAATGATGCAAAATGCTTTTTTATGATGGTTAACATCTAATTCCAAATTGGCGTTTTGAGTAGCTGCTATTTTACCATATTTAGCTATTTTAATATTCCCTTTTCCCTACTGTGATTTGTTTCGATATGTTTTGCTGTGGAGGAATTCTATAAAGTTGAAATCCAATAATTGCAAGCATATCATGCTGGCAGAAAAAATCAGATTGTCCTGAATGAGCACTCCCGCCCCCTCCTTGTGGATGCACGTCAGCTACTAAGAAAGGGACGGAATAAAGATTTTGGTGGTGGGCGAAATCAGACCTCATGGCTTATACACAGTTTGCTTCATCGCGGGTTCTCAACAAAATTTTTTATATTCGCACCAAGAGGCGTCAATTGGTATATGCTTTGAGTAAAGGAGTCTGAGAGATGATGCAATTTTCTTTATTTTTAATTTGGAGTTACGGAAAATTATTGTCACCAGAAAAACTAGTATGCCTTATTTTTATGGCAAATGCCATTAACTATTTTAAATGATAATATCATATAGAACCGGAAAAAATGCGCTAACGGTTCTTTTTTTGTATGATTGGGGGGATCAGAATTTTTGAGTGGCAAACCCAATAATAATGTTTATAAGCCTGCGAAAACGAGAAACAGGATTTATTTGAAACCTTATACAATATGGTAATACGCTGTTAATATCTTTCCTAAAAGGATAGCACCAGGATTAAATTGTATATGTGGAAGCTCATTTATTCATAGTGCTCGTGGCGGGTCCTATTTTGCCAGAAGCAGCAGAGAATTCGTCATAATTCATGCAGCCGTTTGTGACGACCAGGAAAGCATCTGCTGTTCTTCGTTGAATATTGGTCCGCAATTCTTCACCACGCTGAAGCCAGATTTGCCTGAAAAGGCAGAATTATCAATTGGATAAACTCCAAAAAGGGACCAAAGGGATAAACCTCAAAAAGGGGCCAATGAATAAACTCCAAAAGGGACCAAAGGGATAAACCTCAAAAAGGGGCCAATGGATAAACTCCAAAAAGGGACCAATGGATAAACTCCAGAAAAGGGGACCTATGGACAAACTCACCGATCTTCTCGATTCGCATGATATTGTCGCAAAGCGACGTCAGCCCCAGTTCCAACCGTGCAATCAACAAGCTCTTCCCCTTCGTTTTGGTCGCATCGTGGATTTGCTTGAACAACGCTAAGGGCGGAGCGCACTTCATCAGCCCAGGAGTGCACTTCATGAACTATACCAACAAAATATAATTGCTGAATTCGACTTCCAGCAAAGAATTAGCACTTTGGCCAAGTTGATCATGACGAGTTCCGTCCGCATTCTCAAAGCCTTGTTCACAATCTTGTCGAACAGCTCCTTCTTGTCCAACTCGTCCAACAAAATTAGAAAGGACAATTGGCGGCACTGAACAACAAAACGGTCGTCGACGAAATTGGCGCATGGTCCGTAATCCCTGAACAGAAACTCGGACGCCCTGTCTGTTTCTTGACCAAAATTGGCATTGCCTTCCATCGCAAACTGAAGACATAATTTACATTAAAGTATTCCAATTGTAAAAGTACGGCGTATGATTGAGCCAGTGTGAACATTTTCTCTGGGGGAAAGCCCCGGTGAGTTTCTTGCAATTCTTTGACCCCGAAAAAGTGTTCCATCGCCCGTTGCCAATCGTCAAAGTTGAGATGGAGGAAAATGGCTTTGAAAGTCGGAAGAAAATGACTAGGAAAAGCAAAATGTAGATTGTTGAACGGCTTAAGCGAAACTGCACCTGACTACGCGATAATCGACCGCTACCAAACGTGCGGAGACCAAATGCTTAACTGCGCTGAAAATCCAAATATTAAAAACGGGTCGGACAAGATTTAACAAAAACGCCACAACAAACAAAACGAGTACAAAAAAAACCCGAGTGACCAAGAAAAAGTCGACCCTTCTAATGTTTCCCAAACGTAGAATGTTTTTATCCCATGGTTTCTTCCCATACAAACTCACTCGATGTATGTCGTGTACGGCAGAACAACCTTTGCCGCAGCACCACCGTCTCCAAAATCCCGCGCCACCCTCGACATCAGGCTGAAGCTGAATTTTTTATTCGACATTTGCCTGAAGAGGTTGTCGAGGTCACCCAACGCTCCTAAGTTTCCCATTTGTTGGACCATTTTTTGTTTCGTTTTGTCTGTAAGAATTGAACTGAATAAGCAAAATTTGATACGAATTTCTAATCAAAACAAACATAACGTTACATAACGTTTTCAAAAATGAACAAAACTTTTTGGTGAAGTTCGTTAAAATGCATATCAAATAAATCCATATTCCGCTGCTGCTCATAAATAATTTGCGATCAGGGGATAGGCGAAAATTCATTTAAAAAAACGAACGATTTTTTAACGGAAAACGGGAAAAGGGCTAAAAAAACAGAGTGAATTCCGCCCATCCCTGTTTGCGATTAGATCGACATCAAAAATAGGATCGAAGGCAGAAAAAACATAAAGAAAACGGATAGCATTCATTCATACGAGTCCTTCACAAATTATTTACGACGCCGCCCAAAACCTCCGAGCACCGGACTAATGATCGCTCCTAAAAAAGACATTGAAAGGCAATTCCGAAAGACCCAGTCACCCGGCGTCACAGTGGACATCGGCTGATGGTTCTCTTTGATGTTCAACATTGCCGTGACAGCGGCCGTTGACTAAAAATCGGTTGATATCTTCAAAATGTTGTTCGGCCGAAATACCGTTTCGGCGGTTCTGTCGTGCGTCTCCACCTCCACCGATGGGTTCGACTGAACGTCGCTGTTCCCCGCCACTTCCTCGCATGTCTCGAACTTTCCAACAAACCTCAAATGGACGCTATCCATCAAAACAGAGGTTATGAATTGCCAATAAACTCACACTTTCTGTCCGTTTACGACATCTTCAAAAACGGCCATTCCGTCGCCCCCATCGTCAACGACCTCCGCCGGTAGCTTTTCGTATCCGTCTTCCTTTCGCAACTGTTCCTCCAGTTCCTCCTGTTGATGAGGCTTCGCCACCAAATGCTTCGACTCACTCTTTTGCGACGCCGAACTGTCGCTCGAATCTTCGTCCTAAACACATTAATAATTTTGAATTCTTATGCCACTCAATCAGAACGTACATCTGTGTAAAGCCCCGCCGCTTTGGTGGTCCATTGGTTCTGAATCGTCGACGGTGAAGTTGTCTGAAATAGTCGTTTTAAACAAATCCTTCCTTTCATCATTCGGAACATTTGTTGTCAAAACTTTTACCTGTGCTTTGCTAGTGCCCAAAGTCTGTTTGTAGCGTCCTCCATGCCCGTGGCCATCGGCTGGCGGTTTTTCAGTGTTCGGCTTGAATTGCTGCCGATTCGCCGGAGTGTTGCCACCACCGCCCATCCCAAAAACTTTGTACGGATGCTGTTGCTGGTTGGCCGGGTTGGGCGGCACCGGCACAGCACGTTCAAACGTTTTCTCAGACGGACGACCGACCCTTGGACTGTCGACACCAGGCATTTGTGCACGTCCTCCCTAGACACAAAATAATTGCATGCTGAAGTAACGTTAGGAGTTCAGTCATTTTGAAATGGTGGACCGTAAAAAGATAATCAGAATAAAGTCTACTTTATATAATTTATTTTCCCGTTTTCTTTTCCAAGTACACCTCCAAGAAAATTAGACAAATGCACCAACAGGATTGTTGTGAGTATAATGGTTCGCCGCGAAATAGTTAGTCCTTCGTCCACCTCTGCTGCTGTGGGACTGTTGACGATCCTCGCGGTCGCGACTTATCGCTTCCATCTAAAAATGCGCCTCAAAACGACAAAGTCCTTTGGGCAAAACGGCCTCACCTTCGCCTCAAGTGAGCTCAACTTCTTGTCCGTCTGCTCATAATGTTTCTCGATTTTCGAAAGCAGATAAGCGTTGTTCTGGCGGATTTCGTGCTTCATCTTTAGCTCCAAATCCAAAATTGCCTGTGCCAATAACTCATCCTTGCCAAGAAAATCCGTTGCCATTTTAAAACGAATATATTTATCGCGGGGTTTATGAGTAAATGGTCGAAATACCTAAAAGGAAGGGAGGTGTTAAGCAGACATGTATATGACAAATCAGTCTATTACACACAAAACTTTGTTTAAAACATATCACTTAATAGTTGAGAACTAGAGGAGTTGTCGGGGGATCCACCGTCCAAAACGAAGTACCGAGATGGGGAGCCAGTTCTGGAGAATATGTAGAACGGGCATCCCCTAGCCTAGCGGGGAGTCCGAAGGGGTTTTAGTTTTGATTTTTTTAAATTTTAAATTTTAAACAAAATAAGAATAAAAATTTGGTTTTAATTTTTACGAGATTATTTTTTAGGGTTCTTCGTAAAAAAAAGGTTCTATCCATTTGATGTTTGAAAATTTTCCAAAAAAGTGATAAGTTTGCGTTTATAAAAAAGATCAAGAATTCATGTCGTGGTGGAGTGGCGTTTTCAAAATGTTGGCATACTGTATTTATACAACACACAGTGCATTTTTGCTTTGAGCCCCGGGTTCGAACCCGGTAGACTGTAAGGCTAAATTTCACCGATTTTTTGATAAACACAAGGCCCCCGAGAAAATAAAATTTTAAAAAAAGAAATCGCCGCACAGAGGCTTCTTCTGAGGTCCTTGAGCCTTATGGATTGATTGGAAAAAGATTTTTTTTAATTCCAAAAAAATTAACAAATGCTAATAGAAAAGACAGTACCAGTTTTTGAACCATTAATACCATTTTAAAAATTTTTTCGCCACCCCATAAAGTTCAAGCAGTTCAACCAACTGATCACGTTCAGCACTCCAAAACCTCAATGGAAAATCGAAAGATGAACAAATAAAAAAAGGCAAAAGAGTCCTAGTCGATTCCATATAAAAGCTCTTCTTCTCAGCATTCTCTCTTACTTTTCCCCCGACTTCAACACACAAATGGCATTTACCTCGCTTCTCCAAACTTCGCGTTCGTTTGCGACTTCGCTGCTCATTGTCGCCCTTCTCAACAGCTTTTGCCACTGCAAGTCGGAGGAGTTGACACTGCAGGACTACACTTGTGCGAAAGCGGGCGCTGATGGATTGCCGAAAGGCTTCTCTCTCACCAAGGACGATCAGCTGTAAGTTGTCAATCATGCTTGTGGATTTAATCGGAAATTTTATATTTTAGTAAGCTGAATCTGTCAGAATCGCCTGATGGTAAACCGCTCTACGGTCTTCTGTTGAACGCAACGGGGAGTGAGAAGCTTGTCATTTCGGTCATCGCCGTAAACCAAACGTTATGCAGAAAGTTGTTCAACAACACCGTTTCACTTATGACAGACGTTGGGCGATGTGATCCAGACGCAGCCAAAATGAGAGGGGTTTTTAGTGCTCAATTTGTCATTGAATTGTCTTATGTTTTTCAGAGCAAAGATCACGAGCCTCTGCACTTCGTTTGCAATTTTACCATGGGCAAAATTACAGGATTGCGAAATGTCCGTTACTTCATAATCACGTGGAATAAAACCGACTCAAAAGACGCACAATGCAAATGGGAAGCGACCATCGTGAGTGCTTGAAGCTGGGTTTACTCTTCGCTTAAATTGGGGAATTTCCAGGATGGCATCCGTGTTTTGCTGAAAACTTCATCTGATGCTTCGAAGAAGTGTTGGGAAGAAGCTCGTTCAATGTCCTGGCCCTGGCTTTGCGTGGGGTCAGTTCATTTCACTTGCCTTCCTTTTGGCCGTCTAATTCTCTCCCCCCATTTCAGTGCGTTTGTACTTCTGGCTGTTGTGGCGTTTGTGTGTTGGCGACAGCAAAATTCGCAGACTTCGATGGCGATCGATATACAAATTTGCGGGCCTTCATCAACAACAGAAAATGAAATAGAATTTATTGTGACAAAGCCGTACAATCTCTCACACCTGGAGCCGAAAATATCAACTAATGTCGTCATGGCGGGCGGAGATGGAGACGATTCGTGCCGCCTTCAGTCTACTGGAGCGGAATCGATAACCCTCGTGCCAAGTGGACCTAACGCCGCGGGAGAAAGATAGCGGGCGCTTGCAGCAAGGAAGTGCCAAAGCAAATACCATCACAAAGTGATTATTAAACTATGCCATGAACGAGAAATATATGAATTGGTTATAGCAATGTATGATTATGTCGTGCTCTGTGTTTTTTTCCTTCTTTATCAATTATGTATTTGAATGTCATAAAAAACCGGTAAAAAATAAACCCCTAAAGATGGTGTTACTGATTTATGAGTAGGGCATCCAAAAATATGCACATAAAATCTTGAAATATGCACCAAAAATTGCAAAAATAAATATTTTTATATGTAAATTAAAGGCATTTCAGAAAAATTTTTTGAAAATAAGCAGAATTTTAAAAATTTTCATTTTTTGGTGGCAGAATTTTTTGTTGCGATAAGTCAATTTTTAGGAGTGCGTACGCTTCAAACCAAGCGGAAAACACGTTTTTTGTGCGTTTCAGACCGTTCCCAGTTCAGAAAAAAAATGCATGTGCATTACTTTTTAGACGCCCTATTTATGTATGAGCAACAAAATTCAATCATTTGTGGGTCTTACTTGACCTTGCAAGTTTGTTTTGAATTGATTGCAAATCAGAATGTTCTTTTTGAGAAAAATCCATTTTTTTCGAAAAATTGACTATAAATTTTTGAATCAAAACATTTCATAACAATATTAGGGATGAAAAATTGCGCTGATTTTTCTGCATTTTATCATACTAAATAATTCAGATAAAACATCTGTGAACAGAGTTATGAATGCAAGTCTTTCTGGTTTTTACGTCACGGGACCAATGCAACAAAAGAACAAAAATGAGTCCAAAGCTCCAAAGAATACAATAATAAGGGAGAGATTGCTTAACAAAAATTTTTATAAAAATCTCATTTTTTATGGTGTTTTTTGTTGTCTCTTTCTTTGACAACAATATCATTGTTTGTTTTTTTCGATGGCTTTGTTTGGCGCTTGCCGAGCGGCGGCTAACCGAGCCAAAAACAGTTCAAAACCACCGTAATAAAGTTGAAGACCGACAAAGTACTGAAAGAAAAGCTAATTAATTTAACGCTGTTTTAAATAGAAAAGGGAGTAAATTTGAAGGAACAAATTATTGTTCAAAAAGCTGTACAGTACAACCGACCTTGCCCCGGGGGCTGTCCCCCTAAAAAGCTGTTCAAAAAAATTAAAACGTATCTTTCTTTCTAAAAGGCCGTGCCAACCGCGAAATGTCAACTTACAACGGCCGTAAACAGCGCAATGAGCCAACGAATTTTAGAGGAGAAGACACCGAAGAAAATGAAAGCCCAAATAGTGGTGAGTGCCAACCAAACGGCCAAAACGATCACTTGCAGAAGGCGAGCCCGCGAGGACAACTCAATTTTTTCGGATTTTCACTTTTAAAAATATTTCAACTTACCCCAATTTTCTGTAAAGCGTTCTGCTGATGGTCCCTGTCACTGTTCGCATTAGGCGAAAAGAATTCGCCGCTCGCATAGAAATTGTGCAATGTTTTTTCTAAAATTTTTTTTTTTTAATTTTCGGTATCGCAAAATTATTTAATTTACCCTTTTCCGCCCATTTTTCCATCAGCCACTTTTCCAATTGTTCGTCCTCATCGGGAAGAGATGAAATGCTAATTTTCTGTACCAGGAAATACACATGCCCGGGCGTCAAGCCCCGGAGAATCTTTAAAATTTAGAAATTACAGCAAAACCCAAAAATAAAACCTTACCAAATCCATTTCCGACTGTATAATGCGACCCCCATAGGCAACAGTGACATCATAAACGAAATCAACGTATTTCTCTAAAATCAAAAATTTGGAAAAGAATATTCTTTCCTTTTTCGATAATGACTTTCACGAGAATAAACGATGATATATACTTCCCGTATTCGACAGGTTTTCGGGCTATTAACTTGCCATTTGCATTTTGCTTACCTTTTCGCATTTTATGCAAAAGATGAACAAATCCGAGGGTGCGCGGATGAAGCAAATATTTGTACTGAACCAATCCGTTCTTTTCCGCGAATTTTTGACTCCGGTCCGTGGCTATCGGGCATTTGTCCTTTTGAAAAGTAAATTTATAAAGTCAAAACAAAGACACTTCTTCAACTTACAGTTCCTTCAGGGAAAAGGAGCAACTTAATTCAGAAATTTAAAAAATATTGCAGAATTTTGGATCACCTGATATTTCCGCTCGAATCGGGAGTAATAGCTGATAATTTTGTCAATACGAGTCTGGTCAGAGGCAAAATTGCGTTCAAGGAAAAGAAATGCATTGGTTGCCATAGCCCAACCTGAAAATCTCAAAAAATAAAAACAAAAAAGAGAAAGCACCAGCTCCAGGAATGAACATCAGCATACTCTTCGGAGAAATTTTCCCGGTAGTCAACAGCCATGGATCTAATTTTGGGATTTGGGTAGCATGTCTCAAAAAAATGTTATGTTGTTGTACCCACCCATCCTCCAGAGCGCATTCCAGAAAAAAAGCCAGTCCAACCGAGTTCGGTGGTTCATGATGAGGAGAGCAGGCCTGAACTGAAAGAGTATTATTTATCTGAAAAAACAGGGATATATTTTAATGAAAGGGCACTAAGACCAAACGAGCGTTGGGGGCACATTTGCTTCTTTTTTTTTTGCTGGGAGGGAGAACTCTGAAACGAACCTCTACAAAGAGTGTCGTTTTGATTCTCATTACACTTTTCCATACCTGTTTTTGTCCACTTTGTCGCCATGAACGTGTATCTGAACACCAAATAGCAATTCCATCAGAGACGACGGAAGGACGAGCCAAAATCCGATCAGAAAATCGGCCATCTGACGAAATACTGCTGGCCATAAGACTAAATTACATTTAATGAAAGCTTTTTAACCCAAAAAATTATATGTAAATCAATCGGACAAAACTTTTTTTAAATAAAATTACACGCAAACGGCATCAACGGCATTAAGAAAAAAAGAGTGCCAAAGTATGATGAGCTCAGCAACAGAGTGGCGTAAATGATTCCTCTCAAACATTGAAATGGATCAAAATGACTGACCACCGGTGGTTCCATTGCTTAATTAATTAGAATTACATTTTGTTTATTACTATATACGCCCTCTTCCTCTATTAAGAGATGCCTACCAGACACAGACGAAGACCGAACGGATCCGATTCGTTTTTGGCTAATTCGTTTTTCAGTGATATGAGCTGTCTAACCTGTCACTGTCTGGATTGGCCAAAAGGGAATTGGTGTTTAACCACACACCCCCAACCAATCCAATTTTAACACAATTTCCCCACCCAATCCAACTTTGACACAAGTTATGAAGCATCAAAAAACGTGGAACCCGCTCTTTACATTCACAATTAAATTTCGATGTATTCCCTATTCTTAACAAAAAAGCTTAATCTTTTATTTGTTTAAGCTTATTAAGGATTGTCAAGATCTCATCCTACAGCGAACGGATGTCGTTTAAGAGACGATGCGTTGAGCTACGGCGAATATTGAGACGACAGTAAACATTTTTATATTTATAAACCCAAATCAAGGACGGGTATTTTTGATGTAAGGAAAATATATTTGTTTTTTACAACATATAATCCAAATGTAAAAGAGAAACTTTTTGGGGGACTTTTGACCAATGAATGGACCAGGGGATTTAATTTTGTTTTTGAATTAAGGTCCGTCCTCATTTTGATATTTCTCACCTCGGTGGCCGGTTTTGTATACTTCTTTAGCAGTGTAACCAACGTATAAATTTGACACTCAGCTCTAATATTTATACCCCGATTCTTTTCCCCTTTGAGGAATTTCAAACGATCGAAGAAAAACATCGCCATCCAAAGGATTTGAGCACCTCAGACGATTTGCCCGGTAGTCGGGATCCGGAGACGGTATTGCACGATGGTCAAATTGGCAATTTCGAGCAGCTTCCGGTTGTGCTACCGCCCGAAAATCTGAATGGCGAAGGTTCTGCTTGTTTTTTTGTTAGTTGAGTAATAATAGGTTCATTCGATAATTTATATTTGAGAAACAACACGGGCACAAAATTTGAACCATCCTAGGACCCTAATTTTTATTTATATGAGATTTTTAAAGGTGGAATAGGGCGGTGAGCTTGGTAATTCCGCACTATATAAAATAGACTGCTAAGGTGAGGACGGTCGGGCCATTGTTACGGATCTTAACTCGCCGAAAGTGCGTCGTGCAATTTCCGAGTACGGTTTCAACACAATGGCCAGCGATCGAACATCAATGAACCGATCCATTCCAGATGTACGGATGAAAGAGTAAGCGAATTCGTGCCTCAGTTAATTATTAGCGAACATTAATTGTTTCTTGAAAATCGAAGGAAGGTTCGATCTTTATGAAATATTGTTCAGGTGTAAATATTGGCATTATCCGGAAGACTTGCCCAGCGCCAGTGTGGTGATTGCCTTTCACAACGAGGGATGGTCTCCGTTGATGCGCACTATGCACTCGGTGCTGCTCCGATCGCCCGCCTACCTGCTCAAGGAGGTCATTCTGGTGGACGACTTTAGCGACAAAGGTGGGCTCAATAGCACAAAAGCCATGGGTTATTCCATTATCATTTTTAAGAGCATTTGAAAGACAAACTGGACGACTACATCAAGCAGTTCAACGGCAAAGTTAAACTGGTGCGGAACAGAGAGCGCGAAGGACTGATCCGAACGCGATCAATCGGTGCCAAAGCAGCTACTGCGGATGTGGTGATCTTTCTGGACGCGCATTGTGAAGTGAACAGGAATTGGTTGCCTCCACTGTTGGCACCAATTCGCAGGAATCGGTAATTTGAAATTGGAGGTCTCGACCGTTCACGTTCAATCGTTGGACGATTTGGATATCCAATGCTGGAAATGAAGTCAAATAGATCTATTTGAAGTTTTTTAAGACGCGTCATGACAGTTCCGGTGATTGATGGTATTGACATGAACACATGGGCGTACCGTCGAGTTTATGGGGAGGCGGACCGCCATTTTCGTGGGATATTCGAATGGGGTCTGCTTTACAAAGAGACTGAATTATCCGAGCGGGAAAAGCGTCAGCGACTGCACAACAGCGAACCTTTCAGGTTCAGACGCACTTACTTTTTTAGACTTGCAACATATACTTTAAGTTTAGTTTTTTTTGATTGGCGAATTTTTTAAATTTATTACATTTTTGGATCAAGTTAATGATCTATAAAGCAGTTAGAACGGGCTTATTTTATAGCAACGGTGGTTCAGTGGTAGAATGCTCGCCTGCCACGCGGGCGGCCCGGGTTCGATTCCCGGCCGTTGCAAATCTTTTTTTTCTTTTAATTTGTTGGTCTATTATTTTCATCATCCTTATTTTTTAGATCGCCCACGCATGCCGGAGGTTTGTTCGCTATCGAAAAGAAGTGGTTTACGGAGCTGGGCTTCTACGACGAAGGTCTACAAATTTGGGGCGGAGAACAAGTTCGGCAGTTTCGCCAAAAATTTTCAATTGTTTTGGTATTTTGCAGTATGAATTGTCCTTCAAAATTTGGCAATGTGGCGGCGGCATTGTGTTTGTCCCCTGTTCCCATGTTGGGCACGTCTACCGCAATCATATGCCCTATAACTTTGGAAAATTGACCGGAAAGCCGGTCATTTCAACGGTTTCTTGTCATAATAAAATAACATTTGAACGTGTTTAACCTTGAAGAACCTCATCCGTGTGATCAAAACATGGATGGACGATTACCAAAAGTATTATTATATCCGGGAACCGCAGGCCCGCTACAGGGAACCTGGCGATATCAGCGCGCAGTTGGCCCTTCGCGAGCAGTTAAAGTGCAAATCCTTCCAATGGTAGAGAATTTTACGCATTTCCTTAAGAAGTTTAGAATTAAGGTACCTCGACAATGTTGCCTATGACGTGGTCGACAGTTACCCCTTTCTTCCGCCCAACGATGTGTGGGGAGAGGCCAAAAACCCGACGACAGGTCGCTTTATGAACTTACAAATTAGCTGGAATTTATTGTATATCCCTCATCAATGCAAAAAATAAAAGGGATGTTCCCCATTATCACAATCGCTTTATAAAATGTTGGAAGTTCGAGTCGCTGAAATTATTAATGCCCCTTTAAATATATCGGACACTCTCTGTGTTTTTTTAGGAAAATGTATCGACACAATGGGCAATGCAGTGCCGGGAACAATGGGCGCCACGCCATGCCACGGATATGGCGGAAATCAATTGGTCAGACTGAACACCAAAGGGCAAATGACGGAGGGGGAGTGGTGTAAGCGATGCGCCTTCGACCTTTTTTTGTTTTTTAATTCATAAATCCACAGGCATTACCCCTACGAGTGGTTGGGGCGGAAGGTTGCGCACGGGCCATTGCACGAAGGGCACGGTGGACGGGCCGTTCAAATACGACAGGGTGAGTGATGAACAAAAAAAGGACAAATTATATTTATTTGCCTCAAACTGGATGCTTTCCAGGAGACCAAGCAGATTCGGAACACCAAAACGGGCAATTGCCTAATTGTCGAGAAGGACCCGAGCTCATCGGTGCTCACTCTTTTGAAGTGCGATGCTTCCGACGAATTGCAAAAATGGGAATGGACCGAAAAATATGCGTAATTTAGCGTGGACAAATTTTCGGAGTGGAGAGCTTTAATTAACGTTAATCTGTGCCTTTTGTTTATTCATTCTTTACTTAAGCGCAGCGTTCTCTTTTATTTGTTTTTTGTTGGATCCGGATATTTACATTTATCTTCTAATGCAAACTTTTATTCTATTTAACTGTTTTACAGAATTTATATTCTCAGAAAATATTTCCTTTAATTCCAGTTAATTTGTTTCGATTGTTGGGATTAATTTGTTTGCTATAATTTTTGTGATATCTTTTATTTTTAGGCACTGCTCTTTTCTTCTGCAATTTCTTTTTATGTCGCTTAATTTATTTTTTATTTTTGTTCAGGGTTATAAATTGGTATCATTCATTATAACTAAATTTTGAAAAATGCCTTAAAGGTAAATAATATTACTGACGATGAATAAAATGCAAATTTTATTATTAAAAGGAGAAAATTGTGGGCGGAGATTAATTAGTCGGTGACACTTTGTATTCGGCGTCTCCCCACCCAATGATTATCCAAATGATGAACATTAGAAAGATTGGCAAGTGCGCAAGTCGGAAAAAGCGGATTTTTTAGGAATTTGTGCCAACGCGCGCCGTGCCTTTTAGGCAAATTAAATTCTAATATGTCTTCTATCAAGAAATTTTGCCAGAATGATTTTTGTTTTCTTAACTGCCGTGTTTAGCTAGGAAGTCACAGAGACTTTCAGGTGATCGGACCTAAAAAGTAAAGCGATTGTAATATGTATAAATAAAGAAAGAGCCATTTTTATTTATTATAATGTTTTGCCGGGCAATAAATAATATTGTAAAATTATGGCCAAATTAATAATGTTGGGCATCCATCAAAAACATTCTTTTCATCTCCTCACATCATTCGATGTCTTTGAGGTGTAAAATATGCGAGCGAATGGGCGCATTCATTTATTTGTAAATATTGTGTAAATTGCGAATCCAACAATCGGCCGAATCACTTCAAATGGGCAAAAGCTTTTCCGCCATTTTCAGCTGTAAAGATGCAATTTCCATACTTTAAATTAGGGTTGAGCCCCGACCCCTCGGGGGCGGAAAAAGTCGGGGTTCGGGGACGGGGCTCAACCCTACTTCAAATGCCAAAAATAAGTTGAAATTCAGTGACTTGTAAATTTCCTGAAAATTAATTCGATTTTCTTTATCGGAGTCTAATTTCTGACGCAACAGTTGCAATTTGGCCTTAGCATTTAACGAATTTGCCAAAAATGCGTTGGAATTGCCCAGTTAATTTGACGTTTTTTCGTCCTTTGTTTACACTTTGGTTTCCTATTTCAACCCAATTTTAACACATATTTTATTCGTCAAAAACGAACCCTTTTAAAGCGCCAACGAACACACCAAAATTGCGCTACAAATAATTTTTGTGCTTCGTCATGGCCCAAAAATAAATATTAGGCAACCAAAAGAATGCATTTGTTTGCTTGCTCTCTTTTCCAATCGGATATTTAAAGCATTGGGCCACAGCCTTCTGACTTTCTGATCGGAGACTTTTTTTCAATTGCTTTTTATCTTTTTGATTGTCATCGCCCCAGCATTTTTTGGCCTCTGTTCATTTAATTCTCGGCGGGTTGTTTTATTCGTCCCGACAGCAGCCAAACAACAAATAAAACAAAAACAATTCCCCCGTTTTTTCCTTTCCGTCGCCCTCCCGCCGCCCCCCCCCCCCGCCATTATTTTATTGTCTCCCCCCAAAAATGATTGATCCAAAAATCGACGAAATTTATCCATTGCGCGTTTATTCATCCGGCAAGATCCGCCGTCGATGCTGCAGCTTCCCCATTTCTGTGTTTACCTTCTCAATGTCCCCACTTTCCTCAAAACTTCGAGAAAAAAACTGGATTTATATTTATTCCCCTCCCCCCCCCCCTCCCCTCCTCTCCATTCCCTCCGTTTTCAATTTTATTCCCCCCCCCCTCCCAAAAAAAACTTAACCCTTGCACCACTTCCTGTAATAATACCCAAATTTGTGTGCTTTTTGAATATTCTCTCATTCTCGGCCGAACTTTTTTAAAGGATTCATTTTCAAACTTTCGCCAATTCGATCATTGGTCCCCCCGTTTTCCTAATTTTTGATGCCCAAAATTCATAGATCGATCTCACGCAATTCGCCTGCGCAATTTTGTTACCTGTCATCATCATCATCATCATATGTATTTTTTCCAACCTTTCGATTCGCAATAAACACTTTTTGCTTGCCCTCCTATACTTAGCGCTCCCCCCCCCCCTCCATTCATTCACCGGGACAATCTTTTACCCTTTCCCCACCCGCCCGCCCCCATTCATTTGTCCTTCAAAAAAAGTTTCTTCAAATCCCCTTCATAGCCTCGAAAAATGGCATTGAAAAGACGAATCTCTGAGGTTTTCAATTTGTGGACCCTGTGAAAGGATTGATTGGGGGAAAGAGGGGAAGGAGGGGGGGGGGAGGGTTAGGGGGGGGGGGAGGATTGGGGGGGGGGGGAGGGGAGGGGTAGAGGATTGTTTGGTCGGAAAGTGTCAAAAATTGCTACAACTGAACAACTGAATCGGAGTTTGTCCAAGGTCGGAGAAAATCGGCGCGACCGTTTTTGCAACCGTCGGCGGAAGAGGGAGCAAATGATCGAAAATGGGGGGGGGGACGGCCATGCGGCGGGGGGGGGGGGGGAATAGGCGGGGGGGGGGGGGAGAGGGCGGGAGGGGGGTGTTTAAAATCAAACAAAATTAAACTGTTTCCGCACTCCCAACCATTTTTTCTTAAATGCTATGCTCATTAGGCGGCACTTCGCCTTGTCTTGTGCATTTGCCCAAAACTCTCTCAATTAACGCATATTCGAAAATGCGTAAATTTTTTTGGTTTTCATATTTTATTAAAACCTAATTAGACCATAAAATTAAAATCGCTTTTTCTCGAAAAATCTTTTTTCTAAAATATTAAAAATTCCCTCCATTTTCTTTCGGAATTTTCATTAACAATTCTCGGCAGTCTTTCCGCCCTTTTTAGACCCTTTTGTTCTCCAACCTTTCCGTTGTCCATTAGAGACGAAAGAATTCCCAAAACCAAAATTCAAACTGAGAGAATTGTGCTGTAAATTCGCTTTTTTAAAATTTTAAATTTACTCCGAATATTTTATTTCTAATTTCATAATTATTTATTAATAAATATCTCTGGAAATAATGTTATCGGTGGGAATGTGTGTATTTCTTCCCCGTAAAACATTATCCAAATCCCCCCGTAAACTTCCATTATGAATTTATGTTCTAAAAGTAAAATTATGAATTGGATTATACATAATTAAAACAATTCAATCTCATGAAAATAAACTTAAATCGCTGAGAGATTAATTTAAATTCCTATAAGCTAAAATAATGGAATTTGCCATTAATATTGTATTTATTCGTCGTATTAAACTCTTACTGAAAAATAAAATAAATTCCCAAAGAATTTTAATTGTAATTTATTGTTTAATTGAACAATTGGGCGCGAGTTGCCGCGATATTTTGAAATAAATGAACAAATGATTTGATCAGTTTAAGCCTTCCAAAATGGTCCGGGTCACCGGCAGCGACGGCGGCGGCAATTATTCCTCCCGGGAGAACGGCGGTTCCCCGAGCACTTTTCAGATGGAGAAGCGGGAGAAACGCAAAAGGTCCTTTTAAATCAATAAATTTATTTAAATTATTTAAATTTCAACTTTATGTGGCAGCAACTTAACCCTCTCAAGTTTTATTATGTTTTTAAGCTATTTCAAATGGATTGCCATTATTGCCGCCATTTTGTGTGTGCTGTTTCTTGTGGCCACGGTTGTGTTGGCCGTCAAATTGGGCCTGAGTCTCAGCGAACAAAATCGGCACCAAATTAGCGACAACGAACACGGGCAGAAGCAACTGCTTAACAGCAGCGGAAACGAGAAAATGCCGTCCCCGGAGGAGGCAAAATGGCCAAAAAACATCAATTAAAAATGTTATGGCCACGTTTTAGGACCTTTCGTCAGTCGATCAAACGGCGGCGGACGAATCCGCGGACGACAACGGCAACAACAACAACGGCAACCACACGCATCCCCCACGGGCACATTCCCGAACCCATCTGAAATGGCCTAGCCCCACCGGCAGTATGCACGCGCAATACCGGAGGGCGGCAGTCGCCACGGACCACGGTCGGTTGGTTTGGTTTTGCCGTGTTAAAACGATTCCCGGCATTTAATGAATTTTTTGAATTCGTAATAATTAAATTACAATTTCAGGTCTTTGCAGCGAAATTGGGAGGTCTGCTGACGTTTTTTTAAAAGCCAAATTTACTAAAAAAGTTTAGGGACATTTTGTTGGAGGGAGGGAATTCGGTCGATTCGATGATTGGTACCTTTTTTTGTGCTTTTTCATTTTGCTTTCAATGCAAAGCAAACTTCAGCGAGTTTGTTGTGCATTGGCGTTGTTAACCCGCAGTCCTCGGGCCTCGGCGGCGGATTCATAATGGCTTTGTACAACACCAGCACTCAGGCAAATCGTTTCAAAACATTATTAGGTAAATTTAAAACAAAATTTATATTTTAGAGGTGCACAACCATCGACGCGCGGGAGACCGCACCAATGGCCACCAATTCGACAATGTACGTGGGAACACCGCGCGATTCCGTCATCGGCTACAGGTCGAAACAGCAACAAAATGGAAAATTTCATTTGTTTTTTTTGGCATTTTTAGGTCAATTGCCGTGCCGGGAGAGCTGCACGGCTTTTGGACTGCCTTTACAAAGTTCGGCAGCGGTCGCATCACGTGGAAACGGCTGTTTGAGCCGGCAATTAAATTGGCACGCTTCGGATTTCCGGTCCCCCCGCAAATTCCCATTTTTTATATCAAAAATTGTTTAAGGTTTCTTCCAATTTGGCAATGGTTCTTCAACAGAAGGAGGATGACATCGAAGAGGACACAAATCTGAAGTATTAATTAAATTAACAATTAATTATTATTAAATTGGACTTCGACAGGCGAGTTTTTGTGGACAAAAAGACGGGAAGAGTTTACG
Source organism: Globodera pallida (assembly GCA_020449905.1). Classification (NCBI taxonomy): domain Eukaryota; kingdom Metazoa; phylum Nematoda; class Chromadorea; order Rhabditida; family Heteroderidae; genus Globodera; species Globodera pallida. The sequence continues at coordinate 1,218,440 of JAIXHY010000009.1, read as the reverse complement.
AGGAGGGCGACATTATGATGAGGGAAAGGCTCGCGGAACTTGTAATTATAATTATAATTCTTCAAAATTAATCCGTTTTCTAAATTTAAAATTGTAAAAGCATTTTTATTGTCAGATGGACGAATTGGCCGGTGCCCCGAATCCCGTTGATTTGTTTTACAAGGGTCTGAAAGGGAGGGGGGGGGGGCGGCTTCTTTTTTATTAAATTAATTCAAAGGCGGCATTGCACAAACAATTTCGGCAGAAATCAAAGAGAACGGCGGTTATGTGAGCGTGGAGGATTTGGAGCAATTTGAGTGCGTTTAGTTTTGCCCTTTTTTCTTCGAATTTGCTGCCCTTTTGAGGTCCGTTGTGCACGAAACTCCGTTGGAAAGTGAAATGTTGTCGGACGAATTGGTAATGTGCGGCCCCCCGGCCCCCTCGTCCTTTGCAATTACCCAGGCCATCATCGGAGTAATGGCCCGTAAGCGAAAAAAGTGATCAAAAACAATCGATCGCCCGTCCGTTCCCCAAAAGATTTCTACCGGGACGAGAAGGTGAACCTGGACGACCCGCTGATTTACCACCGTCTCGTGGAAGTTCAGAAATTTGCGTATGCCCAACGGACAAAACTCGGTCAGCAGAAGAAGCGAATGCTTCGACATTTCCCGTATTCATTTTGCAGGCGATTCGGCCTTTGTGAAGAATGCCCGGCTGATCAGTCGCAATATGACCAAACAGTGAATTCGTTAAATCAATTCAATCAATAAATTAATCAATTCATTCAATCAATAAATCAATCAATTCAATCAATCAATAAATCAATCATTTCTTCTTTGTTCTACAAAAACAGCGCTTTTGCCAAATGGATCGCCTCACTGATTCCCGAGAAGGCCCAGCCCCTCCAATATTACACGAGGGACTTGACTGGACACGTGCCGGATCACGGTTAAACGACGAAACAATTTAAATAAAATAAAAACTTTAATTAAAGGCACTTCTCACGTCGTGTCCATCGATCACGAGGGCAATGCAATTTCTGCGACCAGCACCATTAACCAATTGTTGTTTCAAATGCTTTAACAATTAATTATCAAATCGACGCTTTTTTAGGCTCGGGTCGAAACGCGTTTCGCCAACTTTAGGTAAATTATAACGCAAAAAAACATTGGGTTTTCTTTAAATTTTAGGAATTATTTGGAACGATCAAATGGATGACTTTAGGTAAATTGAGAGAAAGTAAATTAATTATAGTAATTAATTAATTAACGAAAGTAATGAACCCTTTAAGCACTCCAAACATATCGAACCTTTTCGGCTTCGCCCCTTCCCCAACAAATTTTATTGTGCCCAAAAAACGTCCAATGTCTTCGATGAGTCCGATGATTGTGTACAACAAAAACAACGGAAAAGTAATAAAAATACCTAATTATCTAATTATAAACATAATTGCAACAAAAAGTGTTGTTATTGTCCATTAAATATTTGAAGGTCAAAATGGCGGTCGGAGGGTCGGGAGGCTCAAGGCAAATAATTACCTACCTAATTATTATTTAATAATTATTTATAAATTAAATTAAAATTCTTAGGATAATTTCTGCCGTTGCGCAAACGGTGATCAGAGCACTGATTTTCAACCAGGCAATTTATTTATAAATATATTTGCTTAAACCAATTCAAATTATTTATAAATATATTTACAATAAACCAATTCAAAACTTCACAGACTATCAAAGAATCAGTGGACGCGCCGCGATTCCACAACCAATTTATGCCGCCTTTTACGTAAGAGGCAAAATGAATGTTTTTGCATTGATTTGGGTTTATTTATATTCAGAGAATATGAAGAATCGGTGCCGCAGGTGCAGCAAATGCCCTCATATAAATCCAATTAAATAAATAATTTAGCCTTTGATTAAATATTTGGTGGAGGAACGCAATCAGAACATGACGGGTAATTAATAAATAAACACTTCTGCTGAGTCTTAATTGCCTTGCTTTATGTTTTAGCAATTGAAAAGCAGCCGAGTGTCGTGCAGGCGTTGGTCGTCATGGAGGACGGGTTCATCCACGGGAACAGGTTCGTCCCCCCCCCCCCCCCCCCCCCCCGTCCATTAATTCATTAATTATTCCAATGTTTTCAGTGACTTCCGCCGGAAAACCGCCACTTATCCGGCGGGCTATTGATCTAATGAGAGAATTAAACAAAAAAAGGACCAAAAGCATTGAGAATCGATCGATCGGGTAACATTCAAAACCATCTCCTCCTCCTCCAACAACAACAACAAAATCATTTCATTTGCTACACGAAGGACACAATTCGATAATTTTATTTTATTTGTTTTTTTGCAAATTCTGTCCACCCATTCCATTTGTCCATTTACATTTATATTTCGTTTAGTTGTAACCAAAGACATTTCATTTTTCCTGAATAAATATTCTATTAGTCAGGGCGGCTCGGATATCTACTGCTTTAGCAGTTTTTTGCTGTTTTTGGGAGCTTTTTAGTGATTTTTGTAGATTTTAGAAATGAAAAATAAAACAAAAATGTGTTTAAATTTATGAAATTTGGCATAATGTTGCTAAAAAATAACAAATTCAAAGAATTTTTTAGCTCCAAATTGTTCAACAAAAATGCTGTAACTCAAATTTGTATCATAAATGTCCTTGAAGGACATTGCATTCGTTGGGTTCAGGTGGGGAAGAACGCCGCCAGCAATTAGCAGAAGGCCCCTAACCCAAACAACCGGAATGCCGGCATCCAACAACAAGCATTCGGCCGGCATTAACAACTTTTGTTGAATGAATGGCATTTCCCTCACCAAATAAATGCTTCATCGAATTTGTGCCCTCACTTTGTACGGCACAAGGACAGAAAATGCCCGGTAAGCCGCCGATGGAATTCATAATCCGGTCTAAGCCGATTTTTAAAAGTTTTAAGCCCCGAGCCCCCTGCTAAGTGCTTTTATTCCAATTTGTTACCCACGTTAATAGCCATCCATCCATTTAAAATAAGCAAGCGGAAGCTGCTAATATTAATTTAATTATATTAATCAATAGCGTTGGTTTCATCATAAAATCGCTTTTGGTGATGTGGCACATCGTCTATAACAATTTATTTCCAATTTCATATAAAAAATTCCGGCCGATTTCGTCTACTATTATGATTTTTTCCGGGTCTTTTCAAAATTTTTAATTAAAATAAAAACATTAAAACTTTAAATATTCAGTTTATGCCAGATTAAAGATGGCAAAATGCTTTGTAATTCATTTTATCGTTCTACTAATAAATTCTTTGCCCGCTTATGAAATTGGTAATATTTTAGGGAATAAAATATTTTAAAAATAAAGACAAAAAAAGATTAATCTTTTTTAAACTTTTCAAAATGCGTAGGCAATTTTATAGACATATTTCACAGGACTAACTTTAAATGAAATGGACAAAATTTACTCAAAACTTCTGAATTTGCCCCCAGCGGACGGCGTTATTATAAAGGAAGAAAAAATAACGGAAGATTCGGATTTAGCCATTTCATTACAGCAATTGGAAATGGCAATATTTTACAGCGATATTATGCAAATATTTAAAAGTTTTGGCGATGTGAGCGAATTCGGAAAATTTCGACAAAAAGAAATTTACGAGGGGAAATGGAAAGATTTTAAGCAATTATTAGCAACGATTAATGATGATCAGAGATTGGAGACCAGCAAACTTTGCGAACTTTGGAAATTTTGGCACGAATTGGGAGAAACTTTTGGTAGGCGTCGAAATTACTTACTTTATTATTAAATATTTTATTTATTAATTTGTTTTGTTTTTTATTTCGTTCTTTATTTGTCAGTCAATTTCCATATGTTAGCCAACGAATTTGAGTTGGTCATCAAAAAGCGTATAAATCCGGATGTAAATGCAGTCGAATGCTCGCAAATAGAAAACATTGGGCGAATTTTGGTCTTTCCGTTGAAAATGCAAATATTTGAGAATGACATCAAATTGGCACATTTCAGTGCCATTATGTTTTTGATGCAACCGCAGAAAGAATCGGAGCTCAGAATTCGCATCGGGGGACTTACCAAACCCGGCAATTTCATTGGGTGAGCACTAATGATCAAAAAGGGCACAAATGCCGTAGGCAAGCAGCAGCTGATCCATCGCATTTTGCACACAGCCTGATCGATCGCCCTTTTTGCAATTAAAAACTCTCTAATTTGTAAGTAAAATTAAATGGTTCAAAAATTTAGGGATTTTTCGCAGTTTTTTGGAACTGCGCGTTTGAAATTTGAAACAAATTTTGCCCATCGATTGCGCCTTTGGCACATAACGGGAAACGTAGAAAAGATTGCTGAAGTCAAAATGATAACAGCGACGCTGTTTGGGGCCGACATTTTGGAAAGAATCGAATTCCATCAGCCACTGACAATGGCACTTGGTATTTTGTTGAAAATAATTAAGAACGGCACGTGCCGTCCTTCCGGATTCGGAATGTGTTAGGCTTATTATGGGAGAGTCAGGGTTTGGCGGTTGAAGTTTTCAAGTTTCTAATTTTTTAATTGTTTCTGATGACGCTAAAGACTTACTTATTAACATAATTGTCGGGCAAAAAGATTTGTTAAAACTACTAAAAACGTTTACAATTTGATTTGTTTTACCGCCTTTTTTCATATTTTTAACAAACAAAAAATAAATGAATGGCACAGAACACGTGGACGATGGTCGACTTGCCGTTGAATATGCCAAAATGATTTTCAGCGATTATTCGGATAAATATGAGCTTAAACTATCCGCCAGAATGCTTTTTGGACGAATTTGGACAATTTTTACGAAAGTCCATTCTCTGAAACAAACCAAAAAAGCGCCAAACAAAAAACCGGACAAAAATTTGGCTAAAATAGAGCAATTATGGAATGAGCAGGCAAATGCTCTCATGGAACATTTTGTAAGCGTTGACAACGGCAAATTGGGACAAATTTACGAATTTTGGCACAAATTGGCCATTTTGAACAAAAAAATTTGGAAAAATAAGGAATCTGAACTGGTCCTGAAACAAATAGGCAATCTACAGCAAATTAAGCACCAAATTCTGCCAATTATTCGAGTGGAATTGATTGACGAACATTGCGAGACAATGGCAAAACTTTTCGAAAGTGAAAATGCGTTTAGCGAATGTCTGAAAAAGTCGAGAATTGACGGCACCGGCACAAGGCAGCGGTTGCTGGAATTTTTAGTATCAAAATTAGACGCCGATGGACAAAGTCTCGAGTGGAATGCTTTTCTGAGTTTTCAGAACATTGGCAAATTGCTCAGAATTGTATTTTATTCATTTTTAGCGTTATTTGACTAATTAATAAAATTTAAATATTCTCAGAATTTAACGGCCGAGGAAGTCAATCAGCTTCAAATAAAAAACTACGTCAAATTTCTGAACTTCGACACGGATGAAACGGAGTCGAAGAAAACGCATCTCCTCCTCGACCTTTTGGCATTTTATCAATGGTGGTTTTCGACCTTTTTATAATTAAATAATTTTGAAAATTTGAGGATGAAAAATCGTTTGGGGGGGACACATCTTTCGGCAAAAAGTGCCAACTATTTGAAACAGAATTTTGAACTAATGGAACTTTGGATGGACGCGGCCGGCGCGTTGAAAGACGGCACAGAGGCGGACAAACAGCGGGAAGCTTACAACACTTTGACGCATAAAGTGGCACAAATGTATTTTGGAGAGGATAAAATATGGCAAAACGACGATGGGAAAACGGAGGGGCAAAAAACGGAAAATGGCACCAAAAAATGGGAGAAAACGCTAAATAAATTGCATTTGGACATTCTCGACACTTTGCTGATCGATCGGCAAGAATTTGGGGAAAGCCTCGGAGGCAAGCGATCAATCGATCAGTCATTAAAGTTGTGTAAGCCATTCATTTTTAGATATTTATTTGAACAGCGAAAGAATGAACCAAATAATTTCCTCCGACACAAAAGTTTTTGTTAATTTGCTCAAAAAAAGCAGGAACACTCCAAACTTGGCTTGTTTAGAGCAAAATAATGGAGAAGAGCAGCAAAAAAAGGGAGGAGAAGCGCCAGAAGAGGAAATTAATGGTAAAAAAAGATTCAAGTCCAGGGCTTGGCCATTTTTGATCCGGCCCGGGGATTCCAAAATTCTTTAAAATGTAATATTTCAAATATTCAATATAAATCGTTTGCCCCATTCACCGATCGATCGAATGCTTTTGTAGAAGAGGACGTGGACATCCATTTGCTAATGGTTTCCTACAAAAACCTTTTACTGCTTGAACGGCCGTGCAATGCCATGGCCAAAGAGCGGATGACCGTCGACTCGGCCCTTTTCGTGCACAAAACGGAGTTGCGGCGATTACTGAACTTGGTCGGTACGATGAAAGACGGTCAAAAGCCCAATTTGAAACGGGCGGCCGTCCAAATTGAAGTGGAGGCGGCCAGGGCCGACTTTTTCGCGCGTCCAACGGCGACGGAGGAAAAGCTCAAATCGATCTGTCGGATCAAAGCGTTTAGCGACATAATTGTCCACAACGGCACCCTAAACGAAAGCCCGCAGTGGAGGGACGAATTGAAGAAAATAATTGGCATTTTTTATTTATTTGAAAACGTAAGAAACAATAAAATATATTCGTAGATCATTAATTTAATAAAAGGATGAAACTTCGGGCAGAAAATTGCTCGATCCCGCCGATTGCGAACATCCGCAATTTGTCAACGCAATTTTGGCCGAATTAAACAAATCGCCGATGGTCGAAATGATTCACATTTTTACGATCGTTTCGCTGACGCAATCGGTGCGCGACTTTGCCGAATTCGTCGTCCGCAACGCGTACAGCCTGCCAAAGACGCGCTTTTACAGTTACTTTTTTATTTAATTTTTGTTAATAAATCAAATTTATTCAGCACAAATCGACGACAGTGAAAGAATTCATTTTTATAATTTAATTTTGGCCACCAATGACCCAAACCAGGCATTAATGAACGAGGCCATACTTTCCCTCAAACTTTTGATTAATTCCGCCAAAACATTGGAGGCGGCACAATCATTTAGCGACGCCGAAATTGCAATGCCAAAGGCACAAACTTTCGCAGTTTTAAGCATTTTAGAAAATTTCTCGACAAAATTTGTTCCGTTTCAAATGTTATGTCCAACCGTTTATTACCTCAATTTTCTGAAAAATAAGCAAAAAAATCCGGCACAGAAATGGGCGGCACCGCTCAAATGCCTTTTGGAAGATTTGGGAGAAACTTTCACTAATCTTCGTATGGTTTTGGCTGGAGAACATTTTGAATTTGTATACGAATATTTTCGGGAACATTCTGATCAGACGAATGATGGACCGGCCGGGAGTGATCAAAAGATCAATGAACTGATCAGAATTTTGAAGGAAAAGTCTTCAGCAATTGCCAGACTGGGACTGTTGGTGAGCCCCAATCTGATTGGTCTGCTGTTAGGTGCTCCAAAAATTCGTGCCAAATTGTTGAACACAAATTGTAAGTTTCCTTTTTAGTTATTTAAAATGTTTTCCAATGTTTTGTCATTTTGCCCATTGCTAATTACCCTAATTATTCCATCCCTCTTCATTTTTCAACGACCAAAAGCGTCTTTTTGGCCATTACCTTCGCTTTATGTCCGCCGACGATTTGTGCCAACAAATGAATGAGCGAATGGCCGCCGACATTTCCGTTTGGATGCGGTGGCTTCAACGCCAACAGAGCGACCGGTGGAAAGGCGCGGGCGCAGAAGAAATTGTGCGCGAGTCATTCGAGATACTCTGGCTGTACTACCGAATCAAATACGACTCGTTCAAATGCCAATATTTACCCCCCGAAGAAGTGGCACAATTCAGCTATCAGCTTGTTAGCCTCGTGCAAAGTGTGTAATTAATTTCCTTTTATTATTATTTCGAGTTAATTGACTAAAATGAGAAATTCTCATTTTAATTTGCTCTTTTCTTATTGTTTCAATAAATATTAAAAGTCAGGGATAATTAAAGTTATATTACAACAAATATACCATAATTAAAGATATATTACAACAAATATACCATAATTAAAGTTATATTACAACAAATATACCATAATTAAAGTTATATTACAACAAATATACCATAATTAAAGTTATATTACAACAAATATACCATAATTAAAGATATATTACAACAAATATACCATAATTAAAGTTATATTACAACAAATATACCATAATTAAAGTTATATTACAACAAATATATTTATTAGGAGTAAAGGAATTTACATTGAACGATAAAAACAAACATTTGGAGGGCCCAAAATTGGAAAATTGCTGGATAAATATAAAAGAATTGGCCAATTCGGAAGGCCGAATTCAATGGATTAATTCGGGGGGAAAAGCGGCCCCTCCGTCCACGGCATTTGCCCAATGGCATTTTGAAGAATTGCAAAAATATTCGACCGACGGCGAACAAAGTGACGAAGAAGCAAATGAAATGTTCCAAAAGATTATCAAAGGTTTTCAGAGTTAAATTTCAAAATATTTAAATCACAAAATACAATTTGTTTGTTATAAAAAGGCAAAAAGTGTTTACTTGCAACCAATTAATTTACCAATTAATTAATAATTTAGGTTTGAATGAAAACAGAGACCATCGGAAGAAGCTCACGCAGCTTTTGAAATTGGAGGACATAAAGAAGCTTTTTAATTTACATAAAATAGAGTTTGATAAAAACGATTTTATTGGAGGTGAAAGTGGGGAAAATGACCAAAAGAAGCAAAAAAGGAAGAAAAAAGAACAAAAAAGGAAGAAAATTGCCAGTGAAAATAAAAAGTCCGAAAATGCCGTTACAAATTCCCTCCAAATTCGGAGGCAAATTGAACAAAAAATGGCCTCCGATAAAAAAGAAAACGAAATGTCACAAAATAGGGGCGAAACGGATAATTTAGCGCCAAAATTTGAACAAAAAAGTGAAAAGGAAATAAATTTAAAGAAATTGGCAACGGAATTGGCCAAAATTAATTCTTTCGCAGGTCCTTTAACTTAAATTATGGTAATAATAAATTAAAATTTCAGCTTTTTGCAATGATTTAATTTTATTTGAAAAATACAAAGAATTTGTTTTGGAGCCATTTGAAGAAAAGCTGAAAATTGTTAATATTGCGGCATACGTAAATGAAATTGAACAGCGTTTAAAAGTAATCACTGAACTCGGCCAATTCAAATTTTTGGATTATTTTTCTCCGAATTTAAAAAGTAATGGCCAAAATTTGGGCAAAGAATGGACGCGCATTTTGGAAGAGATTTCGAATTGGGCAACTGCCGTCGATAAATTGGACAAAATTGAAAATAAATTAAAAATATTTTTGTCAACAATTTTAAATTTTTTGGATGGAAATGCCGCCGAAATTGACTATAAAAATCAGAATTTGGAGGTGCAAATTCATGCAAAGAATTTGGCTATGGCAATTTTAAATGATAAAAAATTCGAAAAAAATTTTTGGAGAAAATTAAAAAAAAATAAAAAAGAAATCGAAAAATTATTTCGATTTTTCCAATTCAATTTTGGCCCAATGGAATTTGAGGAATCGAAAATGGAAAAAAGTAAAATGCTTTGGCAAATTGAAATAGGTGAGAGAATAATTTGCTAAATTAAATAATATTTTAAAATAAGACCAACAAATTTATGAAAAAATAAATTCAAAAAAAGAAAGTGACAAATATTTATTGCCAAATTTCCCCAAAAAATCGCAGCAATTAACGCATTTTGCAAATATTGCGGAAGAAATGAAATTCGTGGAAAATGTACGTACCTATTTATAAGTTTATTTATTTATTTATTTATAAATAATATATAAAAATATAAAATAATTTAGTTGGAAAATCATTTGACAAAAGAAGCAAAAAGCGAAGACGGCAACAACGTCAAAGAACAATTTGATCGGAAAATCAAAGAAAGTCTGAAGAAAATCCACAAAATTGTGGACAAATGGGTCCGTTTTCGTTTTTGCATTTTAGTCGAATTGTCGAAAACATTTCGAATTAAGTCGGACAAAAGGGCCCGTCTGCTGATTTCCGGCTCTTTTTTGCTTGGCTCTTACACATTTTGTTCGGACGTCGATTTAATTTGTTTGGTGCCCCGCAAAACGGTAACGCAAATGGACTTTTTTGCGAATAATCAAACAATTTGCGTGGCGGGAAAGTGCACGCCGCCGTCGAATGACACAAATCGGTCGTTGTTTTGCCGATTATGCACGGTGAAAGTTTGCATTTTAAATGGACAATAATTCTAAAGGCCGGCATTTGAAAAAGCCGCGACCGGGATTGCCATTTGATTCGGGACCGAAGACTGGCAAAAAATCCCCCCGGGGGGGGGGGCGAGTCGCGACCCCGCCACCCATTGGAACGACCTAATAGATTAGACGGAATTGACCTTTAAATATCGATAATTTTAATGTTAATAAACTTTTTTTGATTAATTTCTATTCTTTACTTTTATTGTTGCAGAATGCAAATGTTCGTGGCCTCGTCAAAATAAATTATGGCACAGTTTTTCTGATCAAATTCCAATTTGATGGCATTGAATTTGACCTGACATTTGTCTCAATTCCTTCTCGAAAAGATTTGCCCGTCCAAATTAACGACGAAAGCATAAAAAGTTTTTTTGACAAATTCGCAAGTGGAAATGCCGACGATGCGAAAATGTTGCGCGTTCTTTCCAGTAATTGTTGCAATTATTATAAATATTTAAAATTAACAAAAATCAATCAATATGTAAACAAAAATCAATCAATATCTAAACAAAAATCAATCGATCGCTTTTCTGAAGGCTATCGCTCAGTCCGTTACGTCGCCAATTTGTTGTCACTGGACACAGCCAACGGCGATTGGACGCGCATTCTCAACGACGACGCTGCGGGCGGCGGCCACCATCAAAAATCGTCCAAAATTTCAAAAAAATTTCGAAATTTGCTTCTGTCGCTTAAATTATGGGCTAAAAGTTTGTTTTTGTTGTTATGAGAATTTAAATTTGTTGAAATTATTTTAATTATTCAGAGAAATTTATTTATTCAAATCGTTTTGGTTATTTTAATGGTGCGATGTTAACAATTATGGCCACCAAAATTATGCTTCTTTACCCAAATGCGTCACTGCCATTTTTATTTGAGAAATTCTTTTTGATTTATTCAACGCGGTAAATAAATAAATAAAAATATAAAATTTAAAAAAAATCAAATTTTTAGGCCTTTTGATGTCCCAATTCAAATTAAAAAATTAGAAAATGCCTCAAAATTAAATTTGTTGCCGCCCATAAATCTCGCTGAGGCGCAAATGTTCGTTTTCACGCCGTCTTTTCCGGAACAAAATGCCGCCAAATTTGTCACATATTCCACGGCAAAAGTTATACAAAAAGAAATAATTAGCGGTAATTTGAATTTAATTGAATAATAATTAACTTGCATTACTTTAAGCACTGAACGACATAAGGTCGATGGGAATTGGCAATTATTTCGATTGGGCCCTAACAAATTCGACTCCATTTACGGAAAAGGTTAAAATTGCCTAAATTAAAATTGTTTTAATGCAATTTTTGCTTTTTGATCAGTTTGATTATTTCATTTTGGTCAATTGCGCGGGCGAAATGGAAATTGACACAGACAAATTCTGCCAATTTGTGGACGGGCGAATTCGATTGGAATTTGTTTACGAAATTGGCATCGAGACTCGGCTTTACCCCAATTACTTCGGGCAAACGTGCCAAATGCCAAAACATTTTGAGGCATTTAACGGCAAAGGAATTGTGTAAAAAATCACTTAAAATATTATTTAATAAATCTAAAAATGGCTTTCAACAATAATAGCGTAAATATTATAATAATTTTAATTCATTTTATTTACAAATTGTTAAGGACAAATTATTGCAAAGTTTGGTTGGCAGGCGTAAATATTCCGTTGTCATCGGCGCCGGATTATTTGGGAGAAAGTCTCTCTAAAATGTTAAATGGCTTCGATTTGGCAATAAAGCGGGCTTATTTGAGGTTTAACCCGAACAACGACGCCGTTCAAAACCAAAAGTCGGAAAGTGACGACATTCAAACGATTTACCGAAAATTGAAATTTGATCTCAAATCGTTGGTGGTGGAAAGACGGAGTTTGATCGAAGAATTGTAGTTAAAGTACAATAAGTCTCAATCTTTTTTCATTAAAGAACGACGACGACATCCAATCGTCGCCATTCTTTACGCCCATTCCTTCCCAAAATGTCCAAAAATCAGTGCCTTTTTTCTATAAACTAAAAAGACCAATTGAATGGCCACTTATTACGATTTAATGAAGCTAAATCCTCCCGAGAAAAGCAAATATTACGGAAATAATAATTTATTTGACTACAAAAAAGTTGGGAAATATTTGGAATTTATGGTAAATAATATTTGCGGAAAGTGCGGCTCAGTTGGAACCAACGACAGTAATTGATGTTTTATTAAAAACATTTCTCAAACTTAATTCGTTTTTTATTATTATTTTTTGTCCAATGTCGATAGTCCGAATCACAAAGTCCGAAAGTCGAATGGCCCAAATATTGTTTGAATGCCGTAAACCTGATAATATTAACCCCAAAATAGGCTAATATATAAAACTAACTATTCGGAATTTGAAGAGGATAAAGCCAATAAAATGCGCATTCTTTGTCCATAATATTTATTCCCCCCCCCCCACAACAATTATTAATTATTAATTCCCTTCGCACCGATTCAACCGATTCAAGATCACTCACTGTAATTAAGTGAATATAATTTTCTTCAGCCAATTAACTCTCCCATTCTCTTCACTTCCATCAAGTTTATTTATAATGGACAATGCGCACGGAGCCAATAAATAAATTAATAAATAAATATTTATTTGCACAAAAAAACGTCAGGTATCGCCGCCGCCTTTGAGTGATTAGCAAATAATGTGCCATCATTCAAATTGAGCCAAAACATTTTAAAACTTTTGGTGGGAACTTTAACGTACATTAAGCTTTCTCGTTTCCGCTGCCATTCCGTCCGGTTGTTCGTCTCCGCTGGGATGGTCAATCATTCCTCGGCGAACTCGTCGTCGTCGCAGCCGCCGCCGTCCATTCTCTCACATTTTGAATGCCCTCCCCCCCAAGCAATCGCCCCCCCCCCCGGGGGATGGTCGCTCTCTTCGGCTGAATTATTCCCCGCGTTTGAAGAATTGGCGGCCGCGCATGAAAATTGCCGGCTTCTCCCCTCAAATGCATCCAAAATCCATCGGCTCCACTCGGAAATTGATTTCCATTCTATTCAGAATCAGAGTTTTTCCCTAAACCCCCCCCCCCCCCCTCACTTTTTGTGTCCCCGAAAACCCAATGTTGGGTGGACAGCGCCGACAGTTGGGCAACATAATTGGGTGATGCTTCAAAGGTGGTGTCATGACATTGGAGGGGCTATACATAAAAGGACTGTGTCCGTCCCCTCCCCCCCTCGGGAAAAGCGTCGGAAGAGGGGGGAGGGGGGGAGGGGGGGGAGGGCGTGGCGTTGGTGGGACGCATGGAACTCCGACGACGAACGATGAAGATACTGGTCATGATGAAGGTTGATGATTGCGCTTAATGATCATCGCCTCACATCATCTGATCTTCTGCGTCAGCATCATTATCCCCCCCCCCCCCCCAGGCGCATTTCGTCCGGATATTTTGCTAATCTTTCCACCCCAATTTTCCTCAATCAAACGCATGTCCTATCTCTTATTTCACTTACTTATGTGCATATGTATAAGAAAAAAATGCCCTTATTTTGCAAATAGCCTTCAGACAATTCCATTTTTGCATTTCTGACGTTTAATTTTGAAAAGGTTTCACTTTTGTGAAATTGACTGATCATCTGGTGAAATGTTTTCGTCGGAAATCAGATTAAGCGCCAATAGAGAAGATTAAAGCATTGCCACCAAAATTGTGATCAAAACATTTGAAGCAAAAAGGATTAGCCTTATCCCATTCTTTCAGCCGATCGGATTCAATAAGATTTGACGCGGTTGGATAAATTCGGCCTGCACAATTTGTACTTCATTCAAAATTTGTCACAAATTCTGCCGCCTATTAATGTGACAAAATGTGAAAATGCGCAAAAAAACTTCAATAATATTTCAACAAATTTTTTTGCATATTTTGCCAATTTTTTTTCTCGCCACTTTAACAAAATGCCAACAAGCGGCGCTCGGTCGAGTTAAAAGTTTGCATTTATACGGCGAAATTTTGGCTCAAAATTCAAAAAAAAACAAATTTAGTAACGACGGAATGTGCGCAAGAGCAAATGACACTTCACGTCCAATTAAATGAAAGCTTTTTGCCAAGTGGCCACTTCACTGATTGGATCATTGTATGAAATAAAGGCCGATTCAATTGCCTATTCAAACTTCAAAGGTCGGCACAACAACGCGGCCCGAATGTCGCCTAAAGGGAAACGGCGAACTCCGTTACATTGTGCAAATTGCCGTTCTGAAGGACCCGTGCGCCACCAAAATGACGGCTCCGGGTAAATTTTAAATCATAATTGAATTAAACAATTATTATAATTGAAAGAATTTACAGGTGTCTTCCAGAATACATTGAGGATAGCCAGCTTTCCCGGGTTGATTCTGTCCGATGATCTCAATTTTGAATTTGTGCGCTTAATAAGGCTTCAACAAAATGTATCACAAAATTCAATTCAGAAATGTGCACTCGGATTACCTGAGGTTTTGGAGCTTAGACTACCGCAAACGAAAGCTTCCGAATCCGAAAATAATGAACAAATTGTGCCAATACGGTTGGTGGTTGGATGGAATTGACTGCAAAAACAAACAATAAAATCAACATTTTAGGCCTCCTTTCAGCACGACAACTTCAAGCAGTTCACCTCGCTCATCTTCTTTCCTCATCACCGGATTGGGTCACAATGTTCTGCCGTCCTCCTCGGCAAATGCCCAGCAACAATTTCCTCCTCCCCCGACGAATTTGCCAACACAGCAAACGCAGCGGAACAAATTCGTGGCGAATTCGGAAGTTGCGGGGGAGGAAATGTCCGGGGGCAACGCCTGGACGCAGCAAAACGGCAAAGTAACGGCAGAAACGGAGCAGCGACGGAGGGAAGGGGGCGACAGAATTGGCACGGAGAATCTTCAAAGAGTACGGCAAATTATATTAAATTTAACAACAAAAAAGAAAGAATTATTTTGTTTTTATTAACCATTTTTGGAGTTGGGATAATTGTTGAGGAGACAAAAAACAAAAATGAAAATGATTTAGGCGCAGCAGCAGCAGCAGCAGGAGAGAAAAGATGCAGCAGAATCGGCGGTTAACGGCGACAACGACGACTTCGACGTGAGCAACCAATGGGAAGAACGGAGGGGCAATTCGCTTTCTTCCAATCTTTTGGTGGTTATGGTAAGCGAAACATTCGCTAATTTTAAAAATTTGAGAAAAAATGGACAATTAAAAAACAAATGTTTATGCGCCTTTTGTGCCGTCGGAATTCTTCAAAATGTAAACGGCATTTAAAGTTGTTTCTTAAATTCTTCGGATCTCCCTGCCTTATTTAAAAGTGGCGGTTGATTATTGGCTGACGCCTTATTTTTTGATTCAAAAGCATTACCGTACACTCAACAAAATATCGTAGTTTTGTTTCAGTGCGGCTTTATTTGTTGATTCAAAAGCATTACCGTACACTCAACAAAATATCGTAGTTTTGTTTCAGTGCGGCTTTATTTGCTGATTCAAAAGCATTACCGTACACTCAACAAAATATCGTAGTTTTTGTTCAGTGCGGCTTATTTGTTGATTCAAAAGCATTACCGTACACTCAACAAAATATCGTAGTTTTGTTTCAGTGCGGCTTTATTTGTTGATTCAAAAGCATTACCGTACACCCAACAATTTGTTTCAGTGCGGCTTTATTGTTGATTCAAAAGCATTACCGTACACCCAACAATTTGTTTCAGTGCGGCTTTATTTGTTGATTCAAAAGCATTACCGTACACCCAACAATTTGTTTTAGTGCGGCTTTATTTGTTGATTCAAAAGCATTACCGTACACCCAACAAAATATCGTAGTTTTGTTTCAGTGCGGCTTTATTTGTTGATTCAAAAGCATTACCGTACACCCAACAAAATATCGTAGTTTTGTTTCAGTGCGGCTTTCTCGCCCTGTTTCTGGTTGGCTGTGTGTTTTTGGCCATGTTCCACAGCGTCAAACAGTTCCGGGCCACCCGAAGGTCCGCCGCCCCTTTTTCGCAATTGGACTCGCGCCGCACTTCGCCCGGCAACTCGTCACTTTCACCGGCGGGCAAGAAAATCAAATTGTAAAAACCAAATAAAAAACAAACGCTGGAAGTTCAGGAAGCGACGGAAGTCGGGAGAGAGTGGGCACCGATTGGAGGGCACACACCGCCAACAGCGATTCAACGGCAATAGTCACAAATCAATCGCGGGATCAGCTGCAGTTGGGTGCCATGGACGGGTAAGGGAAATATTCTCGAGACAAAAAGAAAAGAACGGAAACAAAACAAAATCCAGTTCCTACCATACGGAGGCACTGAACCTGGAGCCGCCTTCAGTGCCTTTCCCAGCGGTTCCGCTGCATTCATCGACCAATTCAAACGAACTACACCACCCAACAGCATACGGTAACTATTCAATTACGGTATGATTGGAGAATGAATGTTGGGGGACAGTATGGTTGGAGAATGAAAGGGGGGGTACAGTATGGTTGGAGAATGAAACGAGGAGGGTACAGTAGGCTAAAGAATGAAGGGGGGGGGGGGAACGGTATAGTTGGAATGAAAGGAGGGGGTGGGGGGTCACCGGGTTGTACAGTTTCAACCAATCGCCGGTGCCACTCTTATTAAGGACAAATTAATCTTAATGATGATTATGTGTTATCAGCAGGAAAAGACGAATTGCGACGAACAAATTCAATGAAAGCATTTGGCGGCAACGAAAACGGCGGGCCGTTGGCGGAAGTGCCAAAATTGGGAGAAAGGCAAAAGTCTTAAACATTTTGAATGTAAACAATTGAAATTCAGCAGAGATAATGAGACCAATCGAGGGGAGTTCAACGCGGCTGCGTGCCGGTCCATCACCGAAATTTACAGGACGGCGGAGATGAAGCTGAAGAGCATGATGCAGGAAAGTGAGGGGGGCGGCAACGGCAAACCGGCACGAGGGGGAGGAAGAGGTCAAAAACAAATTATAAAAGCCTTTGCCCACTAATTGTAATCGAAAAATTTAGGCGAATATTCCACGCCCAAAAAATTGGAGCCCCTAAAAGAGCGGGGCAATTTGTTGATTAGCTGTGTAAACAAAATCAGAGGTGGGGGCTAACAATGCTTAATGTATGCAGCACAAATGCTTTTTAGGCTACGGCAGTCGGAAGCTAACGGAACAGGAAATATTGCGCTGGCGTCAGCTGATCAGAAACGATGCGAATTTTCAAGTGATTTTTTTTCAAATTTTAGGGAGAATAAATTTTTTTTGAAATTTTAAGAATCGCGTGTTCGAATCCGTCTCCGAGGAGGATTTGATGCGAATTTGCGAGTTGCCCCAATACCGCGTGTTGTTCACCAAACTGAAATGGATCCAAATAATGGGATGCATTGCGGAGGAAATACTCGACTCCCCCGACGAACAAAATGGAAACGGCGGGCGACAGAGAAATGAGTAAATTTATTTAATCTTTCCGCAGATGGACCTTATATGTACTGCTTGAACACCCCAAGCTTATCGAGTAATGGAAACATTTTTAAGCTCAACCGAAACGGTGCGACGAATGAAGCCGCTCCCGGCTTTGCCCGGCCCCTCCAAGTTCGGCTCAAATGCTGCTGCACCCAGCCAACTTCACAAAGCGTTCAACCACCCAAACGCGAGTCTGAAGATTTTTGTTGGGAATGTTGGGGGCGTTGCAGAACGATGATGACGTGGGGGCGGGGGGGGGGGGAGACGATCAAAGCACAAATTGGACAAAGTTACATTTAATTGAGTTATGGATGAATAAATTAATAATTAAATCTTCATACAAAATGCGGGGGGAAAGATGCATGTGTCAAAAAAGTTGAAGCTTAACCATTTGCTTCTCGCATATCGATTTATTGTTGTTGTAGCTTTAAGTTTTAATAAACAAAACGTTTTGCATGCAATTCAACAAATTTGTAAATTTCAAAAATAATTTGAAGTTTAAATTCGCTTCCCGCCGCCTCTTTAAGCGTATCGCATTGCGTTCGCGTCATTGGCAACAAAAATGCGCGACTTTTCCGTGTACAATTCGCTGTCCCCAGCGGAGTTGTTCGAAGAGTACGCGCAACGGCGGTTTCTGTGCCGATGAATCATTTTTGTTGCGGAAAAAAGAAGCAACTGAAAGAACCCCAAAGAAAATTAGTTTAATTTATTTTGAATTCTACCGAAATTGCGAGCAGAACAGTGACGGTCGTTGTGAGCCAAAAGGCGGTCCAAACTTTGTGCAGTTCACCGGATGCCAATGCCAACGCCTCATTTTTATTCGTTGTTTCTGATAGCATATGTTTAAACGGAATCATAAAGCGAATGTTGGTGGCCTCCACCCACCTGCGCGATTGGTGCCGTTGTCCTTTTCACTCTCAATTAAAGTGCCGTTGTCCTCTTCACCCGCGGTTAAAGTGCCGTTGTCCTCTTTACCCGCGGTTAAAGTGCCGTCGCCATTTTCAGCAATTGGCATGTCAAGCATTTCCGGCAACGGCCTGGCCATGAAGGCGCCATGGGCTGGGATGGACTTCGTCGGCCGAATGAAAGTCCTCTTTAGGGGGTACTCCTCCCTCTTGCCGTCTTCTGCTCCTTCCTCCTCCCCCTCCGGCTCTATTGGCACAAATACACTTTGCCAAGTCTGTCCGTCATCTCCCGCCTTTCGCGTTCCGTTCCGTTCAACTTCGGCCAATTCGCGAAGCCAAAAGTCCAGTCCAGCCACATCCTGAAAAAAGAGTTGGCAGGGCCACAGATCGCGGGGTAAAATGCCTAATTTAAAAACGGAAACTTTTTTTATAAAATGAGATTGATTTAGGCTAATTAATATTGGACATGTCAAGCAATTTACTTGGTATCCGTCCACGCCGTGTGGCCAGTCCGACAACGTGCCGTTGTCGCTGACGTTAAATGTAAGGCGGAAATAATTGCGACCATTCCAATTTTGAGGTTTCCAGCCTAAATAATGCTAAATAAATGTATTCATTTTTTTGTGCTTTCTTTTGCCTTTGTCGGGCGCTTTTCCATACAAAAAGTTTTTGATCATTTGCGGATAACACCAATCCATCAATTTGACGTCGAGTCGATCCATCGGAACTTCGTGAAGCCCAACGAAAAAGTACCTAATTAAGAAATAATCATTTGTCCACTTTATTCCCTCACATATCGTTGGCATGGTTTGAGTAATTGGCAATTTCGAACTCCCCGACAAAACTTTGTCCGCCCTTCCGCGTATTTACCAACGCCGTCAGAAATGCCTCGGCATGCATCGATTCATAAGAAATACGCATATTTTCTGAAAGGATTTTTTTAAATTATTTTGCATTTACGCGCTTTGAAAATATGCCAACTTTCTTGCATAAATGTGGCATTATATCGATCAATGCAGGCACCGTATGCTACCGTATCAAGGAACCCAAAGGTTACAATAGCCTGAATGCACTGGTCGTGCAAAGTATCGCCCTCCAAACGATGCATTTCTTTGGCGGTCGTCATCATGAGCAATGGACGGACCTGGAGACGAATTTTGCGGAATTCGAAAAGATATTCGAATTCTATTGGAAATAATTTTAGTTTACAAAACATGATGAGTGCTTAATTAATCCTTCTCTTGCACTAACTCATTAAGCAAATAAGGGCACGGCCTGGAAAAGCCCAGCAGCTGTTTTGCTTATATTCAAACTTGCGGGAGGGGGGGGGGGGGGGGGAGGGGGGAGGGGGGGGGGGGGGAAGGGGGGGGAGTGGGGGGGGGGGAGGAGGGGGCACCCCCAGCCTATAAATACTAGAGCACGGACGAATCGAGATTCTCATCGAATTTGTCGAGATTCTCGATCGTAATCTCGATCGACGAATTTTACCGAGATTTTCGAAATTCGAGATTTTCAGTGATCTCGACTCGAACGAATCTCGATCGTTTATTGTCGTTATTTTGTCTCAACTGACCCTCGGTATAAAAAGTGGCGCCGTATCGGGCAACGCATGCAATAAAAGCGTCGGGGCTGAAATAGCCCAGCGCGCTCAGATCATCGACACAGTCGTGCTCCAAATTGGCACTTTTGTCCGTGAGCTCTCTGTTGCTGGCCGGACCCTCGAACTCGTCCTTGGTGGTCACATATAATAAACGTCTCGGGACCTAAGGAAAGTTCCTTAAGTGTCTAATTAACAATTAACTTGAAAATGACACACCAAGTACATGTCCTTCGGGCCATGTTCAACTTTTTTTTTTGCAAATGCTGGCACATACCAGAAAGTGCCATTCCCATTTTCAAAATAAGAAAATACGAAAGAGACGGAACCACCCAAAACCACGGAATCCCATCCCTGGCACATATTCTTTCTTACCCCAAAAAGTCGCTCTATATCGCCCTAAGCAATTGAATGAAAGTGAGCAATCAATCCTACCTTAGCCTTAGGGTTTAATTATTCTTTCAAAAAGAGAAAATATATTTGGAAAGATTGTCGGACTGTTTTTGCCTGTCAAAAGTTTGGTTGAATTCGGGCGGGTGGGCCCATTACCCGCCGAATGTGCAGCTGCAGGGCAGGCGATGCAGAATTACTTCGACAAAAAGTTGAACAGTTTCTGTCCCTACGCATTTGGCCAATGAATTGCATCGATTTTCTCTTAGAAAACGCCGCTGCATCAAATTTATTGCACGCACTTTTGGGGAAGTTCGCGACTTGAAAGCGTTAGAATATTCTTCCAATTTTGTTACATAAATGGCCTTATTTGTTAGAGCCTTTGCTAATTTCAATCCAATCTTTAAATATTTATTTAAAATAGAATTGGACCTTCCAATATTTGAGCAGCGCAGTGTAACTTCTGGCCGGCAACAAATCGGAGTCCGTTTCGGGTCCAACAAAAAAGAGATGGCTTTGCTCTTCGTTGACTTGCTGTTGCCGCAACAATTCCAACGAATCGACGTGCCGCAAACATTCGGCCGTCTCCCAATCCGTCGCTGGCCAAAACGAACGCCGCCCGTCGTCGGCGGTACGATTGTTGCTGTTTGAGCACTAAATGCATAAAATGTAATTGATTAATTAATTAAAATTAATTAACTAATTAATTAATGTTACGTTGAAGTGTTCCACCAGCGCTTTACTCGGCGACCAATTGGTGTCATTGGTAAAGTAAGGGGAAGCGGAACTTAAAAATGTTTGAATAAATCTCAAAAAAAAGACTAAAAAGGGGGGGGGGAACCTTCACCTGATGATGGCCTGCTGAAAGTGACTTTCTGTCAGTGTCGGACTCGTACAAAGATATGCCACGGCACTGCCACCGGCACTGTTTCCCATCACTAATTGTTTTTTGCTTTTTATTCTCAATTTTAATTGGGTTGCTTGCACCTGTGACTCGCTCTGGATCGCCTCCGAATGCGTGCACTTCCTTTTGGGCCCATTCCAACGCGAAAATTATGTCTATTTATGTTTTTAATTTATTTTATTTTTGGGTGCATAATAAGCCTTTCACCGTGCATGCCCAAATTTCGTTTGACTGTCCGATCATCTCCCAAGTCGAGAAAGCCGAAAACGCCCAATCGATAAGCGGGAATCAGAAACACAACGCCGTCCGAAGCGTATTTGCGTACAATTTGACTGTCGTTGAACATCGTGGCCGAGTCGTACACAAAGCCACCGCCGTGGACGTAGAACAACACCGGACATGGCTTTTCTCTCTACAAATAATTAATTGCAGCTGGGATCGGCAGCCGTCACGCCATTCATTTCGGACCATGCATTTGGGGTCGGTGAACACGTTCATGTAGATGCAATCCTCGGAAATGTAATGTTGAGGAGAGTGAGTTCGTGTCGTGTTCTTTAAAAAAGGTCCAAAATTTAAATTCAAAGGTAAAATTTAAATTTTTACGCTCGGACATGCCGGACTGTATTTGGTGGCATCCAACACTTTGCCCCAGGGCCGTTTCTTTTGCAGCGGTCGAAAACGTAAAGTTCCCACGGGAGGCTCCGCCATGGGAATGCCCTGAGGTGTTATTATTAGCTTTGTAATAATTCAAAATGACGGTAATTACACCTAATTACACCTAATTACCCACTTTGAACATAAACACGGGCTTGTCCGGGCCAGCATAATAACTAACGGCCCCTTTGATTGGACCGCCGCCGATTCGGACCCTCACAAATTTGCGTCGTTTTCCGTTCTGGGAAGTCCAATTTCCGTTTTTTATTGTCGAATTTTTCTAAAAATAAATGCAAAAATTATAAATAAAAAACCGGCACTTTATGATGCCGCCACGGAAATACCCAATATTTCCAATTATTGCGCTCTTTCTCATCGGAAGCGTTTGTTGCTTCCTAAAAATGTAATTTTTATAATTATTTATATTTTTAGTATATTTTGCCTTTTGTTGGGTATAAAAATATTTGTCGGATTGCCACGGATTTTGCCTAATTGGGTCCGATGAGGGCAAATTAGTCAAAAGTTGAGAATAATTTTGAAGCCAAAATGCCCTTTCTTCGCTGGAGACAAATGACAAAATTGCCGTAGCGAAAAATAAAGCGAACATTAATTTGGCCATAAGTATAAAGTGTGCCAATCTAAACAAATGTTTTTATT
Organism: Globodera pallida; assembly: GCA_020449905.1. NCBI lineage: Eukaryota > Metazoa > Nematoda > Chromadorea > Rhabditida > Heteroderidae > Globodera > Globodera pallida. Next base: position 1,195,647 of record JAIXHY010000009.1, on the reverse strand, counting down.
TAAATTTATTGTAAAACAAAGAACAAAAAAAAAAAGCAATTTTTGTTCTGTCTGTCATTAACCAAATCGACGGCAATGGACGGACAGAAAATAAGGCTAAATTGGGGGATTAATTATAAAAGAAGGCTCGAAACTTTATTTGATAGCCGAAAGAGTGCCGTTGTTCAATAAAACGTCCGATTGATTTGATTGACCCCATAATTATAATTTTGTTGGGTTTCATATCATTATCACCAACCACTAAATGCATATGTACATAGTATCTATCTATTACTTTCTCTTTATCAGTCCATTTATTTGCACTAATTAACGCCCCCCCCCCCCGTTTAATGATGATTTGTTTTTATGCCTTTAGGGCGACCCGTCCCCATCGAAACTGTCAGCAAATGGGAGAAAGTGTTTATTATTATTATTATTATTATGGCATTTTAGCTATAAGGGTATTATTATTATAGGTTATTTGTTCTGATGATAACGACACATCTGAGATTAAAAATGCAAAATATTATAACATAAAAAGAAAAAATAGACTTTTCAATGGTCCCGCCGGCGGTGACTTTTGGCAACAAATGTTTTTTATTGAATTCTTTTTTTTTTGTTAAATTATGACAAAATTCTAAAAAAGAGTTTCGTATATAAACCGATCTTTCCTCAAATATAATATGAGAACGATCGAACTCAAAAGATCATTCTGTTGTCAATGCAATGCTTTGGCTGATCAATGCAATACAAAAGCGTTTTTGGCATTTCACTTTTGCGTCTGCGTGCCGTCTCCGTGGCCCGTGTCCGCCGTCCTTTTAGGCCGAAGCCCGCGTCCCGTCTCCGATTCGGACTTCCGCCATCGCGTGGCCCGCTGCTGCATGGCGATAACAAAATTAATGAAGCCAATTTAATGAATTGTTGTAATGCTTCATCTCCGAATTGTGTGCTTCCCATAATTCCCATGGCCATTTATTTAACTTTCTGTACCCGACCAGAAAGCCGAAACCCGATGCTTGCTGCATCTTTTTCTACCCGCTCAATGAGAACTTATAAATGTAATTAATGAAGCCGCTTCATTAAGGGTTAAACGACTTGGCCAAAACGTCACCGATTGCTCCTCGCCCTCTCCGCGTGAACTTGTTGACAATGAGCTGCTGCTTTTGCTGTCATATTTTGAAGTCAATTCGTTTTCGACTGAATACGCTGTCTTTGCGCGACCACGACCCTTAGCAATGGGACATAAAATTAATAATTTTCTGCGGAAGACCAACTTTTTGTTCGCTGTGTTTACTACGGTTAATATTGTGGCAAAGTTGCTTTTTGAGACTCAAAATGCTTTCTTTATTTGCAACGCCTTTTTGCCCGTTGTTCTCCGATCGATTGATTGCATATAATAATTCCCGAATCAGCCCTCTCGTGTTCAGTCTGTCCGCCTCCTCAACACCTCCGGTACTGCGCTTTTTGCGCTGTTTCTTTTTTAAAAATATAAAAATAATTTTATTTGGAAAATTCCATTAAAAAAATGGTCGGTAGGCCGACCTGCGGCGGCGTGGCATTGTTGCGATTCTGTCTTTTTTTGTGTCGTCTCTTAGTGAACGGGTTCAGCAGCAGCTGAACCCTTTCCAATGTCAAATCGCTCAATTTCATGCGGTATTTCGACTCGCCGCCCCTATCAATCAAATCCAACTCGGCACAAAGCACTTCCGGCTCATAATTGGCAAAGGTTTTTTCTACGAAAAATTCCGCCGGAACATCGCCGTTGCTAATGTCGACCTGAAAACTGTTTTAGGAAATATTGAAGATCATTTTGAACTTGTCGGATCGCCAGGGTGGACTTTGTGTGCGTCACATCGAAAGGAAACTGCAACAACGTGTAGGAGAAACGGTTGGAGCTGAACCGGAACAATTTTGTTTTGTTTTTATATTGTTGACAACTAAGTAATGCGTTGCAGCCATGGGACGGGGTACAGCTTCTCCATCTCTTCAGCGTTTCCCGGACGTCCAACGATCAAATAAATAGGCGCCACCGGGTCCGTGAACGTCCTGAACACGTGCCGAGTGTCCACCAATTCCTCATTTTCTTCATCAATGTGTCGCGCATTTCTGTGCACCTCCCACCTGAACAACTCCAACATCTTTTGAAGTTAACAAATTTTTGTGTGCAATACCAAAATTTTTCCGGTATAACTTTTGGCTTTCCGTCGCCCAATTCAATGGGCGGAAACAGTTCAAAGGTGTGCTCGTGGCCCGTAATGACCAAATCGACGTAGTATTTGTTAAACAACTCCTCCAAACCGTACACCAACTTATTTGGATCATTCTTTGATGGGAGGCCGTGTTTGTGCTGAAAATATTCAAATTTGAATATTTAAATTTCAAAGTGAAAAACGCTTTAAAAGTGCCCGCTACCGTTTTGTTAAATCGGCATGTGACTTTGCTGATGGAAGTGCAATAAAAGGGGCGATGCTGCAGAACAATTACCCACGGATGTTTGTGTCGATTTTGGTTCGCTTTCTGTTAAAGTAATTATTTTAATTTTATTATTTTGGAATTGCCTTAAGACTGTTCTCGATGAATTCGTATTGTCGGGCCACATTGTCCCAGTCGGGAACCCATCGGAATTTGGGTGATTTGACGACATACGAATAGTAATATTCAGTTGAGACACAAATAAACCAAATTGGGCCGTACGTAAAGCTAAGGCAGGAAAATTTAAACAAAATAAAAAAGTTTTAACAAAAAATTTAAATAATTTTGTTAAACATTTGTGCCCAACTCGTAATATTGGCTTGTGTTGTGTCCTTCGAAGGTGCGCGGCATTTGGAATCTGCTTTCGTAATGTTCGAATTGCGGTTCGAACTTTTCCGAAGTTCCCTTTGTCCGCTTTCCTTGGTGATATTCGGCCGTTTTTTCCTCATTTTCGTGGTTTCCGGCAACCACCTGTTTTTATGAGTAATAAATATAAATATAAATTGATTAATTAATTATTATTATTTGACCATATACGGAACATAGGCGGCAATGTCCTCAATGACTTGCATGAAGCGATCGCCCAAATTGTAGTCTTCATCTTCGTCCTCCACCCTCATTTTCTTCTTCATCCGATATTCGTGCATATCGTAGGCAATGTCCCCTGAGGGGTTTATTTATTTCAAAATGTCGCCTGAGGGGTTTAATTATTTCAATATGTCCCCTGAGGGGTTTATTTATTCAATAATGTACCCTGAGGGGTTAATTATTTAAAATCGGATGCCGACTTACCAATGTGCAAGATCAGCTGCACATTGGTCATCCGGAGGCCGCTGCTCCGCTCGTTCAGATGCGACTTCAGAATTGGGTGGTTTTCGTGGTAACCCGGGTGGACGAGGGACATTAGGGATTCCATTGCGTGTGGTGCCAAAGTGTCCGGGGCACTCAAAATTTCGTTGGCGTGCTTCCAGGTGCTGCCCTCCTAAAGACCAGCAGGTTGCTGATTTTAATTGGATCATTACCAACTTTTGCCCGCCCACCTGATCCTCAAAAACGCCCTGCTCTTCGGGCCTCTTCAGTCCCAGGTCCCCGAAAATGGCGATGGTGAACGTTTTTTTGGCCGAATGTCGGGGGAACGTGCGGAAAAAGAACACTTTGTCCATTTGAATGTCTTCGGCTCCGCTCGTTTGCAATATTTGCTCCTGACGAATGATCGGCACGCACTCATCTTTCTCAGTTGGGTCACAGTGTCCCACTTGGTATTCTGTGAAAACATAAAATTTGAAATTAAAATTAATCCTAAAAGATAATCACTTTAATTAGCCATTTTTCTAAATTTTAATTATTTGAAAACAATTTTTTGCATTAATTGTCATCCGTTTACGCCCGCAATAAATTGTCAAACTTTCGCTCGCCCTATATTTTAATAACAGGAAAAGTGCACTTCCGACCCCCCCCCCCCCCTCCCCACATCACAAATTTCCATTCTTTCGAGGATTATTTAAATATCCTTTTTTATTGCTCATTTTGGTCCATTCGTCGCCTTCTTGGCGTTGTGTATTCGATGAAAATGAGACTTTAATGAACGCGTCCGACAAACGGACGAACGAACGGACGGCGGCACAGACTCAATTAACCTTCATAAGAACATCGCGTGACGGCGCCTTTTTTAATGAGTGGCCGCACCTCCACTCAATTTATGCATCATTAAGACATTCCTTTCGTTTTATGCTTTTCGCTCTCCGAAATTAATTTTAGGCGAACGGAATAATTGTTGGCGGGGCGGGGCGGTCTTTGATTCTAAATTGAACTGATCGGCGGCCGGCCCCTTTTGAGTTGATCAAATTATGTTGAATATTTGCAATCTCTCCCACTCCCTCACTCACAACATTGTGCCAATGTCTATTTAAATATGTTCAATAATTCTTTGGTTTCGGAGTTTCTGCTGGCGGCATAAACAAACGCCAAACATTCGGAAGAAAGTTGAAAAACAGCACTAAGTAAGTGACTCTGTCTTTGAAAAACCTTGAGCCCGAAACATTAATTTATAAACTCGAACAAAAAAGCTCAAAATTCGAAAAATAAATTGTCGAGAATAACAAATTCGAGATTCTCATTTTGTTTTTTGTTAGGTGCCACAAAATATGTTGCATTGCAAAAAACGGCACTACGAATAATTGTTAAAAAGCTAATTATAACATTTCGATGTTAACCTTTTTGAATGGACATTTCGGGGTGCCCGCCCTTGACGGAATGCCAATAGCGGACATTCGCATTCGTTGTTGGAAAGTACGGTAATACTTTTGGATTTCAATTTTAATCGCGTCGCGCAATTCGTCATCACCAACTCACAGCTTTTTACGTTATTTCAACATTCGTATTCAATTTGTATTGGGTTCCAAAATTGTCGACAGACATTTGACACTCTATAATTTGGCGCTCCCCCCCCCCCCCCCCGGGGGGTTCAGTGTGTTCGTCCATTGCCGCCGTTCATTCTTTGGCTGTTTTGTTGTCCGTCCGCCCCCCCGCCCCCCCCCGTCCCCCCGCCCCCCCCCCGTCCGTCCATCTCAAATATTGTTTCCCTCCCCCCCCCCCCCCCGCAAAGGCTTAAATACGACGGGGGCTGGGGCCACGTCTGCCGCCACGGCCATTCATTCACTTTCCGAACAGTTTTTTAATTGTAAGGGGATGTTATAGCCAACCTTTACCCAAGAAAAAGAAAGCAAAAGCCAGAACAAAAGTTGCTAAAATAATTCAGAAATTCGGTGCCAAATCAAAGACCGAACGAATCATTAAAGTAATTATTTATCCTTAAATGCTTTCATAAGTGCCATCCCACAACAACAAGAACGCCGTTCCCCCCCCCCCCCTTTCACTTTGCTTCTGAGACACGGCGCCTCCCGCCGCCTAATTAAAATAACAATTAATTCCATTTGCTGTCATTAGCTAATAATGCCATTATTCAACCTCACAAAAAGTGTTTACAGGGCAAATAAAACAAAGTCCAGGCACAATTTCATCACCATAATTCATTCACACCTTCCAACATTTAAACTCAAACAATTAATTGCAACTTCCAACTTTGATGGCGACGAGCAAGAACGACTCATCTCGTCAAATCACTCCTCTCGCGGCATTTGGTAAAATTTGTTCAATTGTATTTAAGTGAATTGATCACTTCCGGTATTTATAGGAAAATGAATAATTCGGGTCATTTTACTTTTCTTGCTGTTCTTTTAGAACCCAAGTAATTGTTTTTCTTTTCCATTCGTAGCATTTTTGGCCATCATGGCGGCATTGATGAGCAGTGCCGAAACCGCAGCAATGCCACAAAGCCACGGTGTCAGTCGAATGGTTTTAGTGGGAGAGGATCAACAGCCATCGTTGTTCCTACTGCTCGGCCCCCACGGATGGGTTCAGCAACAGCCGATGGTCTTCGGCGGGTCCGCAGCCCCACGGAACCGATTCCTGCCACCGCTCAGCAGTGGCACAAGGTGGGAATTTGACTATTCGAGTGGACAGAAGAGACTCGGTGATCTCGATGGGTGTCCAGAATCGTCCACAAAACAAAGTCACTCACTCACGGGGAATCCCCGGGAGGGCTGAATTAAGACAAAGTTGGTAGATGATCCCATCAACAGTTACAGGGGCAACAAGGTCGGAGAGGACAGCGGAGTTGCTGAGGGAAAGGTGGAGAAGAAATGGAGCCGCTTCGAACCGTCCATCCGATTCTTCTGAGCCCAATGTTTTTCGAATTGTCAGACCATAAAAGAATTCGCATGCGACGACCGTCGTTATCCCATGGACATATCTGCGTCATTTGACTGATTATTCTCTCAATTTGTGTGTTCACCAAAATAATTTGCCGGTTAAAATGGTTATTAGAAAAGCCAGCACTATTTTCGGAATTCTAATTTTTCCCTTAAAATGAGAATTTTTCATAAAGCTCTAAAATATGGCAAATTATGACAAGTGTGAAAATATGGCAAATTTCCAAAATTATGGCATTGCCATAAAAATAGAGCATTTTAAGCACAGCGATCTATCGGTCGGTTGGTTAATAATATATGGGCATTTTCATATAATTTTAAAGAATGGGCGGAATCGGAACTCTCTTTCCAATTTCGGCGTCAGAATTACAAATTTTGTCATCACTGATCGATCACACATTTGGTGGACATTTGGTGGCACCCCCAAAGTGCTTACAAACAGTACGGTACCGTATCCTTCCCCCACAAAATCAGCTACCTACCGTATGTCGTGTCGTCGTTCAGTTGTGTAAGCGTCACTGTGTGAAAGTATCGAATGGAGTTGCAGCTGGAGGCATCCTTCGAACAGAAATATGTAATAATTTCAGTGAACTTTTGTCCATCAAAAAAACCTCCAAAAAATCTCTGAATTCGTGCTTGACCATTTCGGCAAATTTTGTTTGTTTGCTCTTTTTTAAGTCTTCTTGCCGAAATTCGACGAAAGTCTTCACTAAAATTATTCAAAAATTAATTTTCGAAAACAAATTTTTTTTTTGCCGTCTTCAAAGGTAAGCCAGCTAATCTTCATCTCGTCCATGTTGTTGGTCAACGAAAGATGCACCTAAAAAGCACCCAATCGGATTTTTTGATAAAATTTAATTTAATGCTAACCTGCTGCGGCGTTTCTCGAGAATGCTTTCCAAGTTCTAAAAGCTAATAATTTATGTTTTAAAGATCAAAAGCATTACTGAAAGAGCATTTGCTCTCAGTTTTCTCGTTCGCCCCTCCTTTGGACGTATCGTCAAATTCAGCAAAATCGGGAAACACTAACGAAACAACAAAGAATAAAACGGAAAATCGTATTGAAATATTATAAATTAACATTTTACTTTTTGAACGCTAAAATTAAAAATATAGTTGAAATTAACACTTTTTAAATAAATTTATTTTCTGAACTAAATATAAAATGAAATAAGTTGGTCCCTGTCTCTTTAGGGGTGGAAAATTGGGGTTCTTCGGGGGGGGGGGGGGGGGGTCTCCGGAGACGCGTGTCGAGACAATTGCTACCGAAAAACCAAAATTTGAACTTTTTGTCATACTCAAATTCTGTAAATTCGTAAAACAGATATATCTTTATAAGTCGGAAAGGCAAAAAGGCCTATTTTTTATGATGAAAATTGGTGGGTGGATTGTAGCGAAAATGTTGGCATTATTGATTGGGTGCCAACACAATAAATCGATCGATGTGTGCGTGACACTGATAAATGAGGGGGGGGGGGGGGGGAGAGTTGTGATCGAAAAATGAGGCTTATTTCGCGTGGGGCTTTTTGATTTTTACTTTTTTTTTAATCTTTTTCCTATTTTTTAGCTTCTGCTTGGGGGCCTTTTCTCGTCGAGAGCTTTATTTGGTTTGCTGAATGTCCAAAGGGTTAGGCTGAAAGAGTTATAAAACAAAAATTGACCTTTTTTGATAAACGAAGTTTCAACATTAACCAATTTGGACACAAAGATAAAAAAGTTATGACCAAATAAATGAAAAACAAAAAGCTCTATTTGCCGGCCCAAAATATTTATTAATTTTAAACGGTCGAGGTTTGTCAGTTTTGGTCAGTGATTTTCTCCACTCGATACGGCCCACGAAGCCAAAAGCCAACGGCAAAAGCGACGGACGAAAACAAAAAAATGGCGCCGATGAGCAAAAAGATGGTAATCTGAAGAAAGTTTTTAAAATAAATTATATTTAAAATATATTAATTAAATGAAAACACCTGACACGCATCCAGCAGAGGGGTGGACAAAAAGTGCGTTGGTTGGGGGACTAAAATTTAAATAAAATTGTGAGAAAAGAAAATAAAATAAAAATAAGACTCGATTTGGCCGCAGTCAAATCCGGCAGAGGCGGCGGCGAATCGTTCACTTTTGGGCTAATCGCATCGATCGGGACAAAAGTGATTATGCGCTAAATTCGATTTAAATGGCTTAAATCAATTTAAATATTTGGTTACCTTTGCCACCGCCGCGAAAATTTCCAACGAATGAAAAACAATTGAAAATAACAAAATTAAGAACATGCCGTGAATATTTTATTAAACCTTTAATTCCAAAAGAATAAATTCAAAAAATATTTTCGACAAAAAAAAAGAGCCAAATACTGAAGAAATTAGAAAATGTTGTTACAATTATTTGGTATTTAATAAAAAGTGAGTGAATAATCCCTCCCCTCCTCTGCGGGAAGGACAAACTGACAAAGCAACGAACCAACCAACCAACCAACGATAAATGTGACTAATTGAAAAGAAATAAAACATTTATAAAAAGTGCTAAATTTACACAAAAATTGCAAATAAAATGATAATTGTTAGAAAACATTTGTTTTTAATCTGTCAGGCCTTACAAAATTAGCTAATTTATTCTTTAAAAAATTCACGAGATTTTGTCATTCGCTAATGCTCTTCTTTTGAACCGAGCCAGGTGCTTCTTTTGGCCACTGACTATGAGGGACGTTCAGACGACGCTCTTCAATTTGTTCCAAAATTGGGGGGGGGCGCGAAATTTGAGCGTACCATAAAAAAATGATTAATATTCCAAAAAAGCGGTGGAGGCGGCGGACAGATGTTGCGTCGCCCGAGGGGTTGGTACAAACGGTCAATTGAGCGAAATCGAAAATGGAAAAGGGCATAAATTGCAGCGATGGACACATCCCGACCCGCTGGCACAACGCATTCGTCAAAAAAGCGCATAAATTATGCAAAAAAGGGTTTAATTTTCAGTTGTCCATATCCCCCGTTATCCCACGGACGGGGAAGCTTTAAATTATATCCAATAAATTCCAATCAAAATCAATTAACTTTTCAGCAAAATCTCTGTTCGGAAGGCCTTCTTTTTCAGTCTCCCCCCCCCCCCCTCCCCCGTTCCCAACAATTTCTTCCCCCCCCCCATCCCCCCGCCTCCCCCCCCCACCCCCTCCCCCCGCATCCCAAAAACCAATTCCCCCAATTTTGAACAGATTGCGCCCGTCACTCAACCAAATCGACCACCTACGGCTGAAATGAATGAATGAAACAGATTAAGATTGCGGGAGGCCCAAAAAATGAAAGACGCCAAACCGATGCTCGGCAGAAACTGAGCTGAGTTTTCCATTTAAACCACCAAAAATCATTTCCTTTTTCTTAGGGTTTGAAGTGATCGATTATAATTTGTTGACTTTGACTTTGAATGTAGAAAATGTGCAAAGAATATGCCCATTTTATGCCGCCACAACCCGCGCATTTTATATTTTGTCATTCCCCCCCCCCCCAAAATGCCCCAAATTGCCACCATTGGGTGGTTGGCGATGGTGACGATGTAACTGCAGCAGACTTCGAGCACAACACCACCGGTTTGCGGGGGGGGGGGGCGTAAAAATGAAAGAGTTTTGTGTTTTGTTATAAGAGCAATTTGCCCCCCCCCCCAAATTTACGAGAACATTTACGACTTTGGGCTCTTCCCCCGCACCCCAAAAAGGCACTCCGCCAATTTTATGACTACGGTAAAATCGCGCATTTCCTTCTGAAAGTTTGAGTAAATCGAAAATCGCCAAATTGAAAGTGATTTGGACTTTGTCGTTGTTTTGTCTCTTCAAGCGAGAAAACTCTTCTGACCTCCGAATTTGATTAAGCCATCTGGATAGGGCACTTTTGTTAAACACAATTAAACAACGGCACTCTTTACGCCTCTGAACGGATTTTACTTTTGTACCTTTAAATTGAATTTTTAATTTAAACCCCCCCCCTCTCCCCCCCCCCCATTCCGCGCAAATATTCCCCAAATTTCGTTCACATTAATCTCAAAATCGGCTCATCGCGTCACCCGTCAAATGGCCTCCTCCCGTCCAATTTGAGTGCTTTTCTTCCCGCCCGTTTACCGTATTCTTCCATAATCTACGGACACCTAATGACCAATTAGATAGAGTCAGTCTCAAAATACCAATAAGTGTATTTTTATTCGTAACAATCACTTCCATCACAGCAAACTATTCCGCGACACAAAAACGAATTTTTGGAGAAAATTTCTAATTCAGAATAAAGCAAATTTTGCCGAAACTTAAATTTAGAGAAGCTAGGACTGACTTACATACATCCGGAATAGGAACAAATGGGGTTTCAATCTCTCCAAATCAAAAAATATCATAAAAAGCAACCAAACTCCAAAAAGTTTAGATTAAGCCGTCAATGATCCTTGCCGTGACAATAACGAGGCATTTGGCCAAATTTGAGCGGCACCCCATATTCCACTTTTTCCCTATGCTTCTTCTCATAATTATGACAACAAATTCCAACTGTGAGCCCCATTTTGGCCAAATTCAGCTCAAAGAAATGCTTCAATCTCGGCAACATCAACACAAAACATTCAGAAAGCCCGAAAAGCTACTCAGGGTGCGTTTATTCGATTAAATTCTTGTTTTTGAATATTGGCGGAAGTCGATCTCGAAATTGTCCGAAATGCCGGCCCCATTAAACAAATGCCAATTTTTGAACAGTTCTTCCATTTTAAGGGATGTCCCAGAGAATTGCTCCAACTCAAATCCTTTCGGCAATTTCCGCTTGTTTGTCGCGTTCAACCGGCGCTTGCCGTTGTCGCCTACGAGGTATATAATATTTGTTTGCAAAGCTTTGGCATTTCGTCTCCCCCCCCCCAAGGGAATTATGGACGCAATGGACGAATGTCGGCAACAAATGCGTTTTGAACCTTGGGACTGTTCACAGCCGGCAACCGTACTTCATGAACCAACCATCATAAAGAATGGTAATTAGCTAATCGGTTTAGCAGCTATTGTAAAAGTCGACTAAATATAAATGTTATTTTTTTTGCAAAAAAGGGACTTTCCAATGAATTTATAATTTTCAGCCTATCGCGAATCTGCTTATCTTTGGGCGATGTCCGCCGCAGGCTTAGCGTGGGGAGTCGCGGTCATTTTTTGTTGCTTTTCCCACCGTTTCTGAATTTTGTTCGGCAGACGGCCTGCGCCCAAGGGTGGTTGGACGAGTGCAAATGCGTGGGAGAGGACGGCGGGCAGTCCATCATGCCCTTCCGCCCGACGACCGATTGGGAATGGAGCGGGTGGGGGGACCATTTTATTCATTCATTCGTTTATTCATTTTGCATTTTATGTTGACGCAAAAGTTCATTTGTTAAATTGAATTCTTTCAGTTTCAAAACTCGCGCATTTCAGTTGTTCCTACGGTGTTCACTACGGCGTTATAACGGCACGAAAAATGCTGACCCGATCGGTTGTTGGCGGAAAGTCAACACGGACGGTTTTAAGCCGGCGGCATTTGCTACGGAAATTGGAGAAGCATAACCTCAAAGTTGGCAGAATGGTACAGCAAAAAGCCAAAGCAAAATTGGAGACTTTTAATTTTAATTTCCCAGGCTGTCAAACGCACACTAACGTCATCCTGCAGATGCCATGGCGTCAGTGGAAGCTGTCAACAGGCAAATTTTTTGTTTGCTCCAATTTAAACATTATTAAAGACTTTACGTTAATCGTTTAGAATTAAAAAGGCATTTTAGAAAACTTGTTGGAAAAAAGCGGCTGACCTTCCGGCAATTGCGCAACATTTGGCGCAAAAATATAAAAGTGCCAAATTTGTCGTCAGTGCGCGTCCGGACGAGGAAATCCGAGCAAAAAACACAGAGCTTGTGAAAACTTTCGGGAATTTCCCGCATTTAACGGACAGTTTAAGGTCTTTTTGGAGCGAAGCGTCGATTTGTGCTCCCAATTTCACTACGACGTCCACCAAAAGCGGTCGCTGCCTCGCATTTGCAGTTGGCGCAATGCGACACACTCAGAGGGCGACTGCAGCGACCTCTGCTGCGGATTGGGCTATTCCGTGAGCATTAAATACCTAATAATGAGCTCAAACAGCCACAAATATTGGATTAATTGATTATTATTGCCTTCGGTTACTAATTAGGTATCCCACGAGGTGATTCCGTATAAATGTGAGTGTAAATTCGTGTGGTGTTGTCGATTGGAGTGCAGAGAATGCCTTGAACATCGATGGATTTCCACCTGTAACACGTGATCTTGGACGGAAACCGATCATTAATGTGTGAAGCAATTTAAATTGAGTTTTAAATCGAATTTCGCGTTGATTTTTATTTTTTATAATTTGTACATTTTGTGTATTAAATTGTACTGCTCGAGAAAGAAAAAAATGTGTACAAGAAAATTCCATTTTTTCTAGCAGTGCCAAGGCTGGCTTATGTACGGACCCGTTAGTATTTTTAGTAACCGTGAAGTGAAATTAGGGTTGGCACTCCGACCCCGTAAATTTATCTTATTTTGGGCCCTTAAATCAGGGCTTGATTGGTTTACGATTTGGGCTAAAATATCCGGAGGCAGTATTTTCAATTTTGCACTTGGACTTGTTTTGCTTTATTCTTTTTTATTCAAAACTTGCGTTCTTTAAACACTTTCAATTTGCCGTTCAACGATTCACCGCACAATATAATCCGAGATCACATATGTAAAAAATAAATTCTCACGTCAGCGCTTATTTCTTTCATCTTTTTGCTACTTCCGTCCTTCACATCAGCCAACACTGGGCTTCTTAAATTTCTGGCACTTATGTAGCCGGGAAGTCGACTGGTTTGCAGCCGGGGCGGGGGGGGGGGGGGTCGACAAAATTTTTATGCAAAACTAAAGGGGGGACGTAATAAAATAATTTATTTTTCAAAAATCAACTGATTCTAAAACCGCTTTAAATTTATTTTCTATCAACAAATTCGTAATCATGTATCAAATCTTTCGGCAAAAATTCGAAGAATTATGAGGTTTAAATTTTAAAATCTGGCCTGTTTTGTTAAGAGATTGAAAGATGGTGCTGATAAGCACTGTCTTGCGAAATCAGGGACGGGAAAAATTTAAAAATAAAAATCCGAATCCCGAATGATCAAAAACCCGAAAAGTTGGAGTCTGAAGGAGTCGGGGAAATTCTGTTGGCTACTTGACCAAATCCGCACTTACCTCACTTGCATAACTCATTGTAGGACGCTGGCACATGAGTTGGAGTTGCTAAAAATATGTTTCATTTAAGAATAAAAAAACATATTTACTCGATGTTTAATGCAAATCTTATAAAGGCATTGAATGAAGACAGCAACCAAAATGCTGAAATGGAATTAGAAAAAGTATTCGCATTAAATAAGCAACTCACAGAACAACCAGTGCCAGAATGACGACTGCCAGAATAAGAATGGCATGTCCATACAGCGCGAGAGTTGTAACCAATCCCTCAATTTGAGTTGTGACGCTATTGACAAACTTTTGCCACTGACCGACGTCCGCTGAAAGCTTTTGACTATCAGAAAAAGAAACCCGAAGGCGTCGCCCACCTTTAATTTTGCCAAGATTATCCTTAAGTTCCGAAACATCCGGAATTTCATTCGAAGGTTTTGAATCATCGCCAGGAATAGTTTTTTGTCCATCGAAGCCGGGCGCGAAGAGAAGAAAACATCCAAGGCCGAAAAGTAAAGGGCGAAGCATTTTTGGACGGGTACTCGGCTAAAATAAAAACAATTTTAGGAATCGCCTAATTTTGTGCATCCAAAGAATGTTGTTTATTGACCGCTTGTTTATAGGACCACCACAAGTGTCTCATTTAAAAGAAGTGTAAATTTTATTTGAACATAAATAAACATGGAAATGCAAAAGAAACTTGAAAAAAGAAAAAGTGTTTATTTATATATGCGTTCCAGAATATATTCGGGGTAGGGGATGGGCAGAGCCGTTCCTACGCGAATGTTGAATAATCCGATCAGAGTTGCCTCAAGTTTAGAAAAAGTTCGAGTCGAGCTTCGAGTCTGAAAAACCTCGAGTTTCGATCGGCAAACTTGGTCCGAATGTCGAATAGAACAAAAAGCGTCCGAAAAAATAAGTGCTGGGTCGCCTATATAAATGAAAGTTTTCACTGTTTTCAAATCATTCTTTTTCTTGTTACTTGCATTTCCATAATAATATAGTTTTTCTTCTTTGCGGTCTATTCCAACACAAACGTATTATTTTGTAAGCATTTCTAAATGATACCAGATCTTTTGTCTTTATTGTATTTGGCTAACTATAAAAAAGTTGTGACTGTGTCTCATAAAATAAATCAGCCAATAAACTTTGTTTTAAACGCTCAAAATAAAGGATATTGTTAAAAAGTGTTTATTTTAGCTGAGTACCCAAATCAAAAATGCTTCGCCCTTTGCTTCTTGCGCTTGGATGTTTTCTTCTCTTCCCGCTTGAAGTCGTCGGAGAGGAGAAGGAGAATGGGGAAATCGCATCTTTGCTTAGTCTGCTCAACAAAAATGACTTCGAACCTGGAGGTATTGATAGCAGGATGACTTATTCCTTTGCGGTTATCATTATCGTCCTCTTCGTTTTGTGAGTTTTTGGATCAATTTCGTGTCTTTGAAATAAAATTGATCAATTAACAGGATTCTGATCGCTGTGTTGTTCTTCCTCATCTACAAGATTTGTATCGAACATATGGCAAGATTATTTTCGCCCTTAAGAAACTCAATGTATTTTTTTAAGAAACTGACGTTTTTGTGCAACGTTTCTCCGAGTGACTTCACTGGTCGTGGCCAGGTACTAAAAAGCCGTTAATAAGGGTTAAGGAATGCCCTAGTGGATTGGTCCCGGATGGTCCAAACCCTCAAACACGCCAACGAAAAATTTGTTTTGGAAATCCTTAGAATTTAGTGGATTCAAAGCTTCTTTTTTTGCATTTTGTTTTAATTTTTGGCTTGTGAGCAACTCGCCTATCCTCCCCGTCAGAGGATGTGAACTGATCAGTTAATTAAAAAGGAGCATCCGTGAATTCGCATTTGTTTTCTTAATGCGTATTGAATGTCAATTTTAGGACTCGAAAACCAGCTTCAGCATCGCCACAACTCTCTGATTTTGGGACCACGTTACGGATTGTGAGACGGAAAGAAATATGAAAGATGAAGAGAGTACAGATTTTTAAACAGAAAAACTATTGTGATTTCGCATTATATTGTGACTGTAGCCGATTTAAGTAAAATTTGTGTCGTAAAAACTTAGCGCTTTTTGTTTTGATTGGTCGAAAATCGGCGCTCCGAAGAGTCCGCTATGTCAAAGCCATCCCCGCTTCTTCTTCCCCCGGGGTTCATCCCCCGCTCCTCCCCCCGGGGTTCATCCCCCGCTTCTTTTTCTCTCTCATCGTCTACTTCCTCTTCAACTTTTCTTCTATATGCTTCCCCTTTACTTACTAATTTGCTTTTCCCAATTCTCAATGGCCCTCACCAGCACCACGCCACAACAACTAAAATCGGCTCTATGACAAGTGGCGTCCCCGCGTGAAATGAGCCGTCCGGAGATCCCCGTAAAACCCTGCGGTGACTAACCGGTTCTAAAGCTCCAAAGATTCCTCCTTTTTAACTCATCCTCTCGGACAATTCCATTGGTTAGATGGGATGCCCTCCCTATTCCATTCCATTTGTTTCGTTATTGTTTTGCGAATGGATTTTGTTGATGCACCGATGCCCCGCAGGGCCGTCCACCAAACAGTCCAATCCACCTACTCCAAACAATTCACAGAGTACAAAAGATCGCTTCGGGGGAGAAGCCGACTGACTGAATGAATGAATGGGGGGAGGGGAGGGGGGGGGGGGGGGAATGGAATGAATGGACGGATTAGGATGGGCATTGTCTGGGGAATTTGGGTTGGGGCGATTTGTCCGGCTTTTGGATGCGATGGGTTGCGATTTGGAGCGAATTTATTTACACGCCCCTTTAGAATGGAAGAAGCGGCTTCTCTTCGTAATGATCCACAACCCGGAATCCCCATTATGCACACAAATCGCTAAGTATTCATCGGACGCTTGATCGCTACTCACCTCCAATCAAGCTCATCTACCTTCTCGCTCTCCCATCAGAATTAACCAAATCCAAAACCAACTAACCAATTTCAAACCTTTTTGTACTTACTGTCTTCGTTTTGTATTTTTGGCATGATTTAAATGAGTAAAATAATACGAAAATGCCATTTAGGCTAAAAAAACATTTATTTGTCCGATCACGACAAATAAAGTCCCAAATTCAAACATAAAATGGCAATCGACCAAAATGAAAACGCGACTTGCGGCAGTCGAATTCAGACCCTCGTGCTCTATAGGCCACCTCAAAGCCGGCAAACGGACCTTGACGCCAATGCCAATGGCAAAAGACAGCGCCCGACGCAATGCCGGCCTTCAGCTGAACTCGGCTTCACTGTTGTCGGCGGCATCGATTCGCCCCGGGGGCCAATGGGAATATTCGTGAAGACAATTTTCCCGCACGGAATCGCTTCGAGAAGCGGACTGTTACAGAAGGGTTCGTTGTTTCAAAAATAATTTGCACGTATAATTGGTAATTTTAAAGTTTTAGGTGACGAAGTGCTGAGTGTGGGCGACGTTTCGCTGGTTGGAATGACTCATGCCGAATCGCTGCAGGCGTTTCGAAAAATGGCCAAAAGAGCCGAAGTGGTCATTTGTATTCGGCGAGATCCAATGCAATTGCTGGAGGCAAAGAAAGGAGAAAGGTAATGGCGGGGAGTTCAAATGGAAAAGGCATGGCAATTTAGTCCCTATTAAAGCTTAAAAGACGACTCCGTTGGTGGACACGGACCGGCGGATGAGAAGTCGCAAAGGAATGGCGGCGGCGATCAGTTGGCAATTCGAACGAAGTCGTCGACCTTTGCGGGAACTTCCAGGCTCTCCCATCTGAATAAGGCAGGCTAACGAATTTTCATGTTTTTTTAAACACTCAGAAATTTACATATTTTATTCGTTCCTTCATTTTTTCTGTTTTCCCTTCAGCAAATCCCCCCCCCCCATTAATCCCCCCATCCCCCCCCCATTAATCGCCTTTAATCCCCGAGGATTGAATGCAACCTGAAAATACAACACAATAAATACAATCATTACAACTGCTGGGGGAAAAGATAATCCTAGCAGCAGCAGAAGCGCATTTTGGTGGGAACGGAGTGAATGGGCGTTTTTTTGTGGGGCAAATAAATTCTGTCCGTTCACTTTCCCTCACTGATCAGTTCTCATTAACCACCACACATAAGGCATAAACATATAAAGACTTTAGCTGTTTTTTTTTTGAAAATTATTCATAATGATGACATAATGCAAAATTATGTTTGCTTTATTTAGAATCTTTGCAAATTTAATGCAGAATATATATAAAATTAGTTGGGGCTAAACTCCGCCTCAATGCCCAGCATTGGTTAAAAAGCTGTTCAAATATGGTCCAAAACCTCGGGCAATCCCATTCACTACTCATTCAATTTCGATTCTGAGATTCGTAAAATCCTTTATCCCCACCAAAACCCTAAATTTTTCATCGAATTCTGAATGCTTTTAAATTTACATTTTTTTTTCAATAGACCATTTCACACTTCACATAAGAAATAATGAGGAATTTTGTAAGAATTTTTCTTGAAAGATTTAAAACATTTCTCGAATTCACAGAATGTCATTTTGCGCACAAAACGCCAATTGGGCAAGCGCCTTTTGCTTGGGGTGAAGTCGGCCAAAATGGTCAAATGCAAAGTGTGCATTCGCCGAAAATCGCTGGACGAAAGACTTGGCGTGGCAATCGCAGTGGAAAATGAACAAAATTCGGATAGGTTAATGACAAAACTTTGATCTTTTTATAATAAAAATTACTTTAAATTTTATGTAGCTTAAAGCAATTTTATAATTTAATTTATCTAAATTTTTGTTGACAACAATTTTACCCCCAGGGTTCTGTGCGTCCGTGTCGAGCAGGTCGAGTGCGGATCAGCTGCGCAGCGTGCCGGTCTGATGCCAGCCGATGCAATTCTTCGCGTCGACGGGGTTCACTTGCGCAAGTGCAGTCGGGCACAATGCCTCCGGTTGTTTGCGGAGGCGCGGCTACAAACTGAACTTGTCATTCTGCCGGCGGAAATGTGAGTAAATTAAATTTGAAAATAATAACCTTTTTTAAATTTAAATATTAATAATTAAACATGTATAAACATCAATCAAAGATTACTTTTACAGAATGAACATCATAAGCCGAATCGGATTCGACGGTCAAAATAAAAAGATGGAGAAGAAGCTGAAACACAATCAGCAGAAGGAAACTTTCGTTGGTGCTCAAGCAGTTCAGCGGCAAAATTGGGGTGAGTTAACATTAAAAGCAATTGACCGGAAATTTCGGAGCAATAAAATAACTTTGATTTTCACTTATTAGTCTTTGAATTCTTTTTTTGACTTTGCTATTTATGGTAGAAATCGAACTGATGGATAAAAAAAGGACGCTGACAAATACAAATGAGCCCCCCCCCCACCCGTCCCTTTAAGGGATGAATCAATTCCCTCCCCCGCGGGGGTTTTCCGTTCAAATTTTCCCAGCAACAAAAATTCGCAATGAGTAATAATGGAAGGCCTCATAAAAGCGCCTTAAAACAAATGCCAATAAATCAAACATTTTGCATTTATTTCAGTTAGAAAGTGTGAAAAGAAATATAAACGGAGGGATTGCCTTACAAAATGAATTTTTTGTCCTTTTCAATTTCACCCTAAAGACGCGCAAATTTTCCGCTTAATTTGGCGTTGAGAATGTCGTCTTGGTCCCCATTTTGTGGGAAAGTTTCATCAATTGAACCAACCGATCCGATCATTGAGTGATTCATTCCTTGCGGGGTTTATTCCATTCCTTAAGCGTCGGCATTCAACTCATTAAACCCGTTCTTCCCCCCCCCCCCTTCCCTCCGTTGGTAGAGCGCCACGGCAATATTTAAATAATATTTAAAATAAACATACAAATTTATTTGCTGCTGTCCCCCTCCTCCTCCTCCTCCTCCCTCCTCGTAATGCTTTTCCCATCTCCCAAAACCTTTCCAAGAAAAAACGGTGAATGAATGCGCATTTGTCTATTATTTGTTGTTTTTGTTTTCACTTAATTGATACCACCCAATTTGAACAGTGACCGCCCGTCCGTCCGTCCGATCGGTGGGTGGAAATCCCTCCCCCCCCCCACTTTTTGATTTGTGTGCTGCTGGACAGTTCAATTTCAGTCGATCCGATTCCCTCCGGTGCAAAAGTTTCTAAATCCGCCCCCCCCCCACAATTACCCAACCATTCATCGCCGCCTAATCCGACCCAATCTCTCCCGCCGCCGAAGTCATCGCCGTTGGTGGCGGAAAGTTCGTTCAGACCCCCCCCCCCCCCCATTATTCGTGTTCCAACGTCTATTCTTTTCGGCTTTTCACCCAATTCCAGCAGCAAACTGTCCTCCTTTTACCAAACCGATCATTTCTGAATCATTCCATTTCACATCGGACATATACTAGCAGTATAAAAAAGATTTATTACAAGTCTGAACATTCATTTTTTGAGAATAAAAAAGATAAATAAGTAGCTCTGAAGACGCTCGCCCTCTCTGTCGGAATCCCTCCCCCCTCCCCATAAACACCGGCGGCTGTGTCCGACCCCCCCCCCCCCCCTCCCCCCCCCCCGGGCTTCTGATTGGCTTAGAAATGTGCTTCAGATTCAAATTATTTTCTCTGAGGCAACTCATCAAAATATTTTGTCAAAAGACAAGTCTTCCCATAAAACAGGCAGTGTTCTTCCACTTCATCCCAAGTTTTTGCCCATTGTCCTTGGGGGACTGTGTCCGATTGTGCACAATTCCTATAGTTTTTTCATTTAATTGTTGTTTTGTAGCCCATTTATTGTCCCAACAAAATTTGTTGAGTTGTTTTGCCCATTAAAAAGATTTCGTTGCAAAAATTGATCGTGTACAGCCCAGCACACGGAAGGGCAAACGGAACGGAGCGGACACTGGTGGAATAATAATAAACAATAAGACAACTTAACCGGCGATGATGACTGATGTGAAAAGCGCTTTTGTCCTGTCGGAAGTGGAGAGTTTCACTTCCCCCCCCCCCCCTCCTTCCCCCCCCCCCCCCCTCCTTCCCCCCTCCAACATTGGTCCCCGTCCCCCGTCCACCCTATTCCCACACTCTTCCCCGTCCACCCATTCCATTACCTCATCAAATTTCACCAATTCACGGCCAAAAAGTTCAGGAATTGCTTTTAGCAACAAAAAAAGAAAAAGTTTTGACCACTGTTTACAAAATTGAAATTTTATTGCAACTATAAATATACACTCGAGAAGCATTAATTCTGTCTCGGTCTCAATTTTTTTCAGATCGTTCATTATCTCTGCGAGAGTTTTCGAATGGGGTTAAGAATGTCTAAGTTAATGCCACGGTCCGGGCAGCAATGTCCGGTAACTTAAATAAAAAAACACAAAATGTAAATCCGATCTTTACTCATAAGTCTCAAAAGATGCCAGTTTCTATCAATCATTCCCAGCAGCAGGACGTTATATTGCTCTTATGTATCGGTTTAAACATCGTCTCGTCGTCCGTTGTGACCGCATATCCATCCCCCCCCCCGGCGTCTCCCCCCCCCCCCCGGCGTCCCCCCCCCCCGCGGGGTCCATTCATTGTCCGTCCCGTCCATTGGCTGCTGTTTTGTGTTAGAGTTCCGCCGCCCCATAGTTTCGCTGTCCCGCAGCGATTGTCGTCCGTCCTGGCCAAAAGGTCACAAATCGATAGCACAATAATGAACGGGGCCTTCCACAGTTAAGCCACAGAAAATGGGCTTAAGAGACTCTAGAAAATTGAAACTTTTGGTTATTTTTTGAACCTTAGAAATTGGAATTCGATATTAATATTCAAGAATCGTTTGTTTTACAAAAAAAATGCTATTAAAATTCCTTCGAAGTCACCCAGACATTTTTTACTTGCGCATAAAAACTTATCAATAATTTACGCGAAATTAACCCTTTTTCCTCAATATTATTTTAAACATTTGTTCATTTTATCAGTAGAAATTTTACTAAAAACAAAAGGTAAATAAATGATCGGGGCCTTATGAAACGTTCTGCAAACACATTCTTTTCATTACATTTTCACCATTTTAAGTGCATAAATTCATTAGGTAAAAGAATATTCATAATGATCAATTTATGTACAAATTAAAACAAAATATTTAAAAAAATTTTAGCAGAATTCCATTTTTCGCCCTTCAACAAGAAAACCGTACCATTATTGGGTCCTCTCCTCGTTCAAACCCCTGCAACAACCGACCAATTGCTTATTTCTTGAGATGTAATGACCTCTCTCCCCATCATTACCAAAAGTGATGCTAAAGTTGAATGAATTCCACAATTGCCCCCCCCCCCCCCCCCTCCAATTTCAGGACGGGGAACCGGTCGACAAATGATGGAAAATGATGCCCATGCCGCTCAGCCCCGACATTCTTCCCACCGTCTCCTCTCAGCTGGACGCTTTGGGAATGACGGCGGAGAATTTGACGACGCCAATTCCAATTGCTGCCCCTCCTCGCACTCAGCCGCACAATTTCCCTCTTCTTCCTCGCGGTTCCCCCGGGGGACGGACGTCGGAGGGTCATCGGCGGAGCAGCAGCAGCAAATGTCCTCTCTCCCCGGCGGCAATGAGTGGCGGACAACGGCCCTTCTCGGCACAGTCCCATGGAACAACGACCAGCAGCGGCCGACGAACAGCGGCGACCACTACAACAGCCGCAGGCATCGACAGACCAATGGACGGAGAGGAGGTAATACAGCTCAACTTATGTAAAAAATAACAAATTGTAACATAAAAATAAAATTTCCCGTTTGTAATTGCCAACAAATAGAATGACCCGGGGAGATGGGGGGGGGCAAATTGAATGCATTACTCACTAATCATTTCCTTTCCTTTCCATTCTTTTTGCATAATTTTGTTTCCGTTTTTGCCTCAACAGCGGCAGAAGGTGTAATGGAAATGGAGGAGGAAGAGGAAGAAGAGGACGTCCATTTTGATGATAGAAATGGGGACAGCCCGAGGAGGAGGAGGAGGGAGGGGAGGGGGAGGAGGACGGAAAGGATATTTGAGGATGGGAAGGGGGAGGGACGAAGAATAGTCAAGGGCATTCACGATGATTTGGTGGTGGGCAGTGAAGTCAGAGGAGGGACTCTGCCGCGGGGGCTTCGAAAAATTGGCTCTGACGCGGAGGAGAAGGCGGGAGAGTCACCGCAACGACGGAAACGGCAACAGCAGCAACGGAGACGGACAAACGCAAAAGCAGAGGATAACGAAGACGACAGATTAGCAGAAGGTGAGCGAGTGGACGAGCCAAGGCTTATTAACAACTGAGTCGAACAATGACAGAACTTAACCCAACTCTGATAAAATGATTTGAAATGAATCAAGCGAAGCGCCTTAATCCTAACTAACAAATAAGCTCACTCGGCTTAGGCTTCGGCCTCAGCTTAGGCGCAGCATTACCGAAGCGGGTCAATCGCGTCTCAGGGCCGCGTCTGGCCAATCGCGTCTCGCCAGTCGCGTCTCAGTACAAAAAGGGCCACTCCCGTCCCATCCACTCCTAAAATCTTGATTTTAAAAAGGCGAGCCTAAAAAATGAACGTTTTTTTTCAAAAATACAAGAAAAGTGCATGAAAAATAGAGTAAAAGCATTAAACTTAACAAACATAAAATTTGAGGCTAAATTTAAAAATGAGGTTTAGCCTCATTTTGTAGCTTTTTATCAGTTTGATGAGGTTTTTTGAGGCTTTTTGAGATTTTCACGGATAAAATGGAAAATTTCTCTGAATTTTGATTTTGGCGTAATGTCTTCAGTTTGTTCGGTTTTAAAATAATTGGGAATTTTTTAAAAACTCTCAATTCCATTTTTTTAATGCAAAAAAACATCAAATTTCCTGCAAATTTAGTTGCAAATCACCTAACAAATGAGTCAAAAATTAGAAATTTCTGGACACCCATTTTCACAAAATAAAAAACAAACCACATTTATTATTTATTTACCGGCTAAATAAAAGAGCAAAATGAGGTTTTTTGGTCCCAAATGATGCTTTTTTGCTAGCCAAATGAGGCTTTTGAAAATTTTCATCTGGAAGCCCTGGTTATAACTTAATCGTTAAAAGGAAATCGAAAATTTTGAAATGGAGTCAGTGGTGCCGATAGGCTCCGTCGAGAAAAAGTTTTGAGATTTTTTTAAAGATTAGAAATTGCATATTTTGCGATAATTTTTTTTTGTTGACTAAAAATATACCTTAACCGTTTTTTTGTTGTTGCTCAATTTAATATAATCAGCTCTTTGCACAGAAATTCCTTCGAGCATCAGCTTATTGCTATCAACCGTGACTCCGACGACACCAACTCCAAATACGCGGATATTTGACGAGATGGACAAACGAATCAACAAAAGGTTTTTGAATTATTCAAAATCAGTGATTTTTGTATCTTTATTTTAGTCAAAGTGCACTTCGACTGCTCGGCCTTTCTTCCCCTACTAACAACAAAAAAGCTTCATCTTCGTCCACGACGATGTTTGGCCAGAGCACTCACAATCAGCCGATGCCGGGCGGGACGGTTGATGTTCCGTTGGTTGACCAACTTATTGCACCGACGAACAGCGCATGGCAACGCATGGAAACGTCGGTCCTTGTTTTGTACGAATTTCAATGCACGGCCCGCTCATAAAATTTGGGCACTTTTGAAATATTTAATAATTTTTTGTTAAAATCCGCGACCCTTGACTTTTCCCACCGCCTTGTTCGCACTAGTCTGTTTTGCAAAATGTTGTTAACCCAATTGCACACAAAAAATTTGTATTTAGTCAGCTTGAACTCGGATTGGAGAACGTCAATTTGACGACGAATTCGCAAGCCGATGTTGCGACGGGTCAGAACAAGGCAAAGGCGGAGCCAACGAAGCCGGAGCTGTTCAAGACTCAGCTGTGGTTGGACTTCTCACGCTTTGAACCGGAAAAGGCATGAAATGGATTTGTGAATTTAGTTTATTGAATTTCTTAGGTTATCGGCCGTCCTGTGGCTCCATTCACTCAAAGTTCCGATTCCGAACCCGAAATGGACAATTCTGACGCGGTAAATATCTATCTATTATACAAAACTTACTTTTAGGCAAACATTAGCCAAATAAGTGAAGTAGGGGGAGGGGGGGGGGAGGGTTGAATATGTGGCGATCTTCAGTCTTTAGGCCCGCTGAAAATAAACACAAAATTTTGATATTTTTTTCTTACTAATTACTCTTTTTTTTTGTTCAGATTGACAACGGTCCTCCCTCTTCCCATCAGAACCATTGCTCTTCGTCATCACCGCCGTCGTTGATGACCGTCGTTGCACCTCCCATTGCGTCGTCGCGGTCGTTGCCGACCGTTGTTGCACCTCCCATGGCGTCACCGTCGATGACGACCGCTGTTGCACCTCCCATGGAGTCGTCGTCGCCTTCGTTGACGACTTCTGTTGCACCTCCCATTGCGTCGCCGCGGTCGTTGATGACCGTCGTTGCACCTCCCATTGCGTCGTCGCGGTCGTTGCCGACCGTCGTTGCACCTCCCATGGCGTCGCTGTCGTTGACGACCGCTGTTGCACCTCCCATGGAGTCGTCGTCGCCTTCGTTGACGACTTCTGTTGCACCTCCCATTGCGTCGCCGCGGTCGTTGATGACCGTCGTTGCACCTCCCATTGCGTCGTCGCGGTCGTTGCCGACCGTTGTTGCACCTTCCATGGCGTCGTTGACGACTGCTGTTACACCTCTCATTGCGTCGTCACGGTCGTTGTCTACCGTTGTTGCACCTTTCATGGCGTCACCGTCGATGACGACCGCTGTTGCACCTCCTATGACGTCGTCGTCTCCTTTGTTGACGACCGCTGTTGCACCTCCCATGGCGTCGTCGCCGCCGCCGCTTTCTCCGTCCAGATTCTCTTCAACCATCGCAACGAACTCTTCCGACTATTCGCCAGCCCCACAACAAAAATACTGCCAGAAACAAGCGCTGTCGGAACCATCTCAACACGAAGTTAGAATTGAACTATTTAAATTATGGAAGAATTTTATTTGTCAAGCGTGAGGAAAGATTGGGATAAAGCTTTCTCTTTTTGAGTTTTTTAAGTTAGTCTAGCAATGTCCGTTTTTCAGCTGGACGTCATCCGAAACGCTATCGGCGTCCGCGACTACTCACAATATCGTATTAGAACTGTGCTGCTACTTCGACCGCCGGGGATCAATGAGGGCACTGTGGGGTTGTTGTTGGGCACGATGACGGACGGTTTCAAACCTGTGAAAGGACCGTTTACGATTTTGGTTGGAAAATGAAGGGGAAAAGAAAGGGAAGGCCGTAGTTTCAGGTCAGCAAAGTTACGAGTGGATCAATTGCGTGCAAAAACGGTCATTTGATGCAAGGCGATCGGGTGAATGAGACTGTTCAACAATTATTTTCATTTATTTTAAGAAAATTCAGGTTTTTTTCATCCAGCATCAATCGACCATGAACGTGGGTGTATTTTTGCCGATATTAAACAGAATCAAACTCAAACAAATTTTCAGATGTCCGTTGTTGAAGCGCGTAAGAGTATCAAAGATCCTTCTCCCGCTGTCCATTTGGTTGTGGGTCGTCGCAACCGCTTTTCGTGAAATAAACTTGAATATGAAATACTTAATTGTTTATTTTGATGACAATTTTACTGTATAATGATGAAAGCGAATTTACATGCATAAAATTACAAACCACAATTGATGAGTTTAGAGCACCCCGGCCGGGATGGGCAAAGCCAAAAATCCTTTTTTAGGGATGCATTTTTTGAAAAAAATTAAGCATTTTGCCATCGGTATTTCGAAAAAATTTCAAAAAAAATGATTTATGTGAGAGTGGAGGGTGTCCGGCCGGGGAAATTTTACAAAATTTGGCAATCTTTGTTAAGAAAATTGAAGCAAAAAGATGTGATGAATTTTTCAAATTGCGCGCATTTAATTTTAAAAAATATTAAAAATTTATTTGGCTTTTAATGGATGGGTTCGACCTAACTCACATCATCAGACTGGCGGAAAAACAAACCAACTAAGCCATTTAGGGTTATAAACTGGTCAAAAGATATTTATTAATCAAAAAACATTTTTGTGATAACAATTTCAACTCAAAAGCAATTCAGTCAAAACCAACAACTTTTTGGGTTTTCCCGTTCCCGCTAACCGTCCTTTTCCCCAAATTGTTTACGACCAGAAAATTACGTCATTATTATAATGACATACATATGTAGGTAAATCATTAATATAAATCAATTGGTGCATATGCTATACATATTACGTCAATAGTGTTTAATGTCAGAATAAATTTGTTAGTATAAAAAGTGTAGATAAATCACAAATTAATATTAATATTACATTCCGTAATCACTGAGAATTTTGGTTTATTCCTCTATTTAAAAATAAAAATGAAATATAATAAAATTTCGCTGTTTCTATTCACTTTGTGTCTGATGCTTGCAGTTCATTTGGTTTCTGCCATGGACGGTATCAAAGCAAATAAACTTTTTTTAACAATTAAAAGAACAAAACGTCACATTTTTAGACGTGCCATCGCCGTCAAAGTCGGCGACCAATGTGCCATCGCCGTCAAAGACGGCGACCAGCAGCCCAATTGCGATTAAAAATGACAAACGGAACAGTCCCAGTCGAAAAGCGGGCCAGGGGGACAAAAATAAGAAAACAATGAAAGAAATTGTAAAAGCCGTCACCGAAGACCAATTTTTGGAATCGCTAAAGTGCACTAATAGTTTTTTTGAATTATTTGCCGAGAAATTACTTTCGGATGGCAAATTTGCGAGTCTTGTCCAGGGGGCATGCACTGAAGGCCAAACGGAAATGGAAAGACTTATGAACGCGCACGAAAGGGCCATAAATTTGTATAAACTTATTTTGGACGAAATGTTGGCGGTGTGGGCGCAGAAAAGCGAAAATGACAGCGAAACAAAGAAGAAAATTGAGAAAATTAATGAGGATAAGGCAAGCATTTGCTTCGGTCGAATTTTTAGGCTTTTAATTAGCGTTTTAGGTAAAGGGTAACTTTCTAACACCACAAATAAAATAGATAATTAGCGAATTCCGAAAAGCAAGCGGCGGAATATCTTTTTGTGCCGGAATATTTGAATAAGCAATAACCTTTATTACCCACGTCACATTTTTTGAGCTCTTGAAAACCATGAGCTTAAATATTATAAAAGTTTTGAGTTTGAAGGTTTACTTGTTTTTCGGGCATTTTGTCCGATTTGTGCGACCGGCCTTTTGTGGTCGTGCCAACATGAGATATAAAATCATTCATTTATTCTGCTTAAGGTGTTAAAGCATTGGGTTATCCTCACAAATTGGACATCACTAAAGGAGCGTCTGTTGAACAAAAAGGAAGTAACCGTCGGGTCGCCACCAATTGGTGGCAAAGTGCCGAAGAAACGCCAAACTTTATGCACATTCAATAATGATGTGAAAGAGCGGCTCAAAATCGACGTAATCGCACTGATTTTAGCCGAATCGGAGGTCAATTGCACTTGCGAACCGTGCACAGAAATGATGGAAATGGCACGAAATATTTTGGAAAGCAATGAAAACGCTGAAAACCGTGAAGAAGAAAGCATTAAGCAGGAGGCCTAATAATGCCAAAATAATAGTAATAAGCGACGATCGGTCGCGCATTCTATCGCATCGTAATGCATATAAACGTTAGACACAAATTTTATAATTAATTTACGCGAATAAAATGTAACCTTTCCAAAAGCGTTTTGGCCAAATTAAATTCCGGATTTTCCTATTCCGAAAAAAATGGATTCCATTTAAAAGATCGCAACGTATCGCTGCAATTCCAAAATTGAATTGTTTCTATTTTTATGCATTTTATAACAAAAAGCATCTCCATTTCCATCCATTTCATTTCATTAACATGCAAAATGTAAAAATGAATAATTTGTTCTTTTATCGCTGCGCTTTCCGTCGTCTTTCACTTGGGCGGGATCACACATTGGCCACAATTGGCCGTCTCCGGCTGATAACCTTCGATTTGTATGGTCGACTCGTGCACATTAAAGTCGCGTCTCAGCATTAGCGTGGTCGCCTTCAGAATTTGTTGGGAGTCCGCGGCAAATTCCACCTCCAGATGGACGGAAATTGCAACTGACAGAGAGTAGAATAAATAATTCCCATTTTATTAAATCGAAATATATATATTATGAGAATTAAAAAGCGGGAATTTTGGTCTTGAGACCAAAAATAGTAAAATATAAAATACGGCAAACACACTTTTGTCCATTGTGAGAGCCCAAATTCGCAAATCGTGCACTTTTTTGACCTAAAGGAAATAAAATATTATTATGTATAAAATATTTAACAATTTAACTCCTTCAATGTGTTCAAGTGCGTCTAAAAAATTATTTGAAAATTGGTGAACTGCCATTTAATCAATTTACCAAAAACATGACGAAAATCGATGTTTGATGGACGACCTGTCAAAGCATTTTTTATTCAAAAAATGCAAAAAACGCGACCTTCCAAGAGGACGACGAGCGCATCGCGAATAATATAAATTGTGGTGCTCAGAACGATTGCGGAGAACAATAACGTGCAAATCGGGTCGAGAATGGCCCAATTTGGCTAAACAATTAGACGAATTGGAATATGTATTTATTGAAAGAAACAAAATTTAAAGACCTTCCAATAAATGAGCAATCCGGCAAACAAAACACCGACACTTTGGATCAGATCGCCTAAACAACAATTTGGTTCCCCTTTTGAACATCTCCAAAAGGGCTAAGTGGATACCGACCGAGAACGTGAATAAATGCCGCCCTGACATTCATGTTTGTGTGACTTTTGCCGTGAGGGTCCGCCTGCGTGCCGGCGTGCCGTTGTTGCCTTTCCACCGTATCAGCAGCCTCAGTCTCGGCCTCAGCACTCTCCCCAATGAATTCGTAGCCTCTTCTGCCGGATCCGCCATTTTGCCGTTGGGAATGAGTGTCTTTGCCGTGATGGTGGGAATGGCTGTGCGAGTGCCCTCCAAGGTAAAGCAAAAGTGCCATGCTTAAAGCGGAAAATGTTTCGAAACGAATTTTTGTTTTTTTTTCGAACATTAAATTGACTCCGACCCCAATGGCGGCAGTGATCGCCATTATCCCGGCTTGGATGTTGTAGTTGGAGACGATCATTCGCTCCAGTGCCAAATACACTGCCAATGAGGCAAAAAATTGTCAGAAAAAGGCAAAAGATTTAATTAAATCACTTAAAATGCCCGTCAGCACCCAAATCATCACAACAGAAATAAACGCCCCGACAACTTCTAAAAATGAACAAATAAATGATAGAAGACTGACCGATTATTCTTTTATTATACCCGCTCGATGCCATCCAAAACTCATGCGTTGGGAGGCCGGACGGCTGGCAATGTACAGAGAAAACAGTGAAATTAACATGCTGGCCAAGTCGGTGAGCTGAAAGACAAAAATAGGCAATTCAATTTATTAAAATTATTAAATATTGTGACGATTCATTCTGCGAAAGTCAAAAGCCGTAAGCATTAAAGTCACTCTCTCCTCTCAAAAGTTCGGATATTGCAGGAATTGAAGTTACCAAATGTGCCGCGTCTGTTATTATCTAAAAAAACTCTCAATAATTTCAGTCGGGGTCAGTTTGGCGCGGCCCAGTTCGGCGCCGACAAGTTTAAAACGTTATAACTTTTTGCTTATTTGACCAAACCAAAAATGCTTAGTATCATTCAAAAGCACCATGTCTGTAGATGCTATAATAGAAAAGAGCTAAGCGATTCGACTTAAACAAAGAAAGTTATAACGCCACAACGACAAGTTGGCACGAAAAATGGCAATTTTTAAACGTTTTAAGTTATACTTTTTTTTGTTTAAAGACGAATCGTTTCTTTAGCTTGCTCAAAGGTTTATCATACTGAAAAACTAATTATGACTGATCGCGCCGAACTAGCCGCGCCGAACTGGGCGGATCTGCAATAATTAAGGGATAAAATAAACAAAATTTACCGCCAGCGAATTTGCCAGCGCTCCTCCGATCACTTCGCAGATCATAAACACAAAGCACACGCCCACCGCCAACCACAGAACGGTGCGCGCCCTCTGCTGTCCGTGCGCATCGTTTGCCAAAAGCATTGGCCGACGATCGCCGTCCGCGTGACAATGAAAGCCGTCAGAGGAGGAATTCGACGAGCCGGTGCCGGAGACAGTGGCACCGTAACCATTTTGACCGCCGGGCAATTGTTGAGAAGAATTTGGATGCTTTTGAAAAGATCAAATAATTTTACAGAAATTAAAATGTTTCCTTTGCTCAAAATCAATTTGTAATTAACAACTAACTGACTTCAGCATCGTTGATCAGCCTTTGACGCTCTCCGCCCACCATTTTGGCCAGCAATTAATTAATTAGTTAGGTAATTGATTGACAGTTGCTTCAACCTTTTTAAAAACAACTTTTGTCATATTTGATTTAAATAGAAAAAAGCATCAGACAACAAAAAAAAGAACTCACACAAAATCGATGGTTACCCACCCATAATGAACACATTGACATTAACCATTTTATTCGATGCAAAATACTAATGGCGTTATCAATTTGAGAAATAAATAGGTAAGTTCTCTCACTTTAATGGTCTTATCACACAACCCAACAATTCATACGCCACGCCATTAAAAATTAACATAAAACGATTGACACAAAATAATAAATATTCCTCCTTTTTTGAATGCCAAAACCGGACAAAAGCGCCAATGAAACAATCGATTAAATGAAAATTTGAAGAAACATTAAAATAAACTTAAATTTGGTTTGCTTAATGGTCGTTGTCCTCATCGAGCAGCGCCACTCTTTTTGTCCTTTGAGTGCCTCGTCAATCGCACCATTCGATGCTTCCGAAAATGGAATATCCGATAAAATTCAATTCGATTTTGTTTAAATAAGTGCAAATGCGCTCAGCGCCCGGTCAAAAATATCGAGAGGATTACCGGTTTTAGTCGGTCCTAATAGTCGGGATCATAGGTCCAAGATTCCGATTGGGAGCATTTCAATCCCGGCCTATCCCGATCCCGATTTCTTAAATCCCGATCACGGTCTACGTCGTGCTTAAACATTAGACTGAAGATCGCCCAAAACGGGCATTGATAAAACGTGCTCATGGCACGGAAACTCGGATCCGCAAGCAATCCGCTTAATTTTTCAAACTGAAATGAGATCGCGTGAACCTATCCATAGATTTTCCGGAGTTGAATTATTTTTGTAAATATTTATTTTACAAAACTATCATTACTGATAAATAAAATCAATAATAAATGGGCTTATGAATTTAAAATTCCCAAAAAAGAGTGGGTGATCCGAATGATGGATGACTCACCCACCACCATTCACTAACACAAACATTTTCTGTTTTTTTCCACTCGTCCCAATCGGGAAAATCATAGGAAGAATACCTATGTGCATTTAATTTCCATTTTCAGCAGCAATCCTTCACTTTAGTCAAGAATTCATCATTCATTCATTGCCATTTATTCATAAAATTAAAGCATTTTTTTGGTTATTTTGTCCCGAATTGTGCCATCTCTTCAAAATGTTCTCCCTGCCGCCATTTGCCGCATTTCTGCTTCTCGTCGCACCTTTTAGCCATGCCACCGAAGGAGGCGATGAGTAAGTTCAAATCATTCATTGTAAATTGTCGCAAATTCGCGACTTAAGCACTGTCTGTTGCCACGGCTGTTACGTGGCCTTCCGGGACTGTTTCCGCGAGTGCCTGTCCACTCAGCCTGAAAACATGGTCTGCGTGCCGAACTGCAAAATCGACTTGGCCAATTGCTCGACTGAAAAGTGCGGACGACTCTGTCCTCGTCCCAAAAACCCCCAATTCTACCCGCCTCGAAAGTACCACAGCTACGGCTTCCCCTGAAATGTCGCGACATTGTGCCACCACCAAAATGAGTGATGGATGAGCCAAAATTATTCTAACAATATTTTTCTTTATTTTTTCGTTTTGTGCTTCTCTATTTGCATTTAAATAAAATGATTTCTCGACCCAAATTACCTTTTTGTTCCATAATTTTTAACCTAATTGTAAGCCTCATCATGAAGAGCGACTCATTCTGTAAAAAAGCACGTGAACAAATTCAGAACGATGCAAGCAATCGTGACAGAACGGCGTGGCGTACATGCAGGCGACGATCTTTGTTTCCAACAGCGACAAATAGAGACAATTAAGAGTAATGAAGATTTGCTGAACAATTGAATTGCTTACCCAATACATCTGGAGGCCTAAATATTTCAATCTCCGATAAGACGTCATATTGTGTAAAAATTTCAATTAAATAAATTTCAACGATAACATCGGATAATAAAATGTAAGAAAAGGTCGAATTCAAAAAGTGACTTTTTTACATCAAAACACAATATTAAAAATTTCTCGCGGCGGCTCCTATCGGCGCCATCGGACTCAATCCTCGAAATGTTAATTATGTATAAAATGACTTCGTGGTTGGACTTCTTGACAAAAACAGACAGTATTTTGTGCGCGACGCGAGAGTCTCGGTTTTTTAGGGTCTCGTCTCTTTTTTACACCCCCTAAAGATGGCGTTTTGGCGAGATTTAAAAATTTGAAATTGAAGATTTAAAAAACGTAATGCCAAATCAAAGCCAAAAAGTCCGAAACTTAATTTCCGGAAAATTTTGAAATCTCAAATGATTTTCTAAGTTTTCTGATCATTTTCGCCCTTCCGCGTGCAGTTTTTTTTCTTAATACATCAAAAATCCGAAATTTTTTTGGCGGCGCCTATCGCACCGCCGACACTTCCTCACAAACTGACTCGAAAACTACAAAAATCCGTCAATTTTTTGTAAAATTCTCGAGTCTGGGTAAATTTTACTTTTGAATTCTCGAAAGATTGTTCGAATTCGGGGTTCGGATTCTACGCCCCTGAACACCCCTAGAAACACACTTTTCTCGGCTTTGATTGTTTTCAAAAATAGGGGCAAAAAACTACCCTATTACCCTAATGGTACCAATTATCGCTTTATCTCGTAATTGCGTCTGTACTACGTAGTACGTACCCGTCTCCTATTTTTTGTATTAAAACTTAGCATAAATTCGGATATAAAATGAGAGGAAAAGATTATTTCCTAATCCTCGGCATTGGCCAAAATGCTAGCGATGACGACATCAAAAAGGCCTATCGGAAAATGGCACTTAAATATCACCCGGACAAAAACAAAGAGACAAATGCCGAAGAAAAGTTCAAGGCAATTATTTTTGTACTTTTAATTTATATTTATTTACATAAATTTAGGAAATCGCAGAGGCCTATGGCATTTTGTCGGATCCTATCAAAAGGATGATTTACAACTGCACCCATAGCCATAGGCGAGTCGTTTTGTTGGTCTGGGGGGGGGGGGGGGGGGTCTTCCTCCAAAATGTTTGAGAATAAAGCCATAGGGAAGCTCTGTTTTGTTATTTAAAAACATCCTGACCATTTTTCTTAATTTATCCCCCCCCCCCCCCCCCCCCCCCCTCCTGATTGGACTAGATTCTTAACAAATTCCAGCAAAAATTCAGTGTTCTCGGCGGTGCCTATCGGAACCTCCGAACTCTGAAAAAATGAAATACCTACGCACCACTAAAATTGAATGTGTTTAGTTCCAACGATTACCATGCCTTCTTTCGCCGTTATGGCGCGCGAGATGCTGGCGGAGACTTTCGCGCAGAAAATTCAGCGCAAAATCAACAAAATTGTGCCAACGGGACGACGACGTCTTGTCGTGGAGGCCACCAGCAACAGCGGGGACGGCCGAAGATTTGGCGGCCATCGCCCAAGGAAAAAAAGGAGTACGGGGCTGGAGGAGGAGGACAAAAAACGACGACATCGAAGGACAATTCGACGGGATATGGAGAAATGAACACGGAAACTAAACAAAAAACGACGACATGGAGGGACAATTCGTCCGGAGATGGACAAAAGAACACGACATCGAAGGAAAATTTGGCGGGATATGGACAAAAGAACACGGAAAATAAACAAAAGACGACATCGAAGGACAATTTGACCGGAGATGGACAAAAGACGGAAAATAAACAAAAGACGACATCGAAGGACAATTTGACCGGAGATGGACAAAAGAACACGGAAAATAAACAAAAAACGACATCGAAGGACAATTGGGCCGGAGGTGGACAAAAGAACACGGAAAATGGACAAAAAGCAACGCCCGATGGGACAAGAGGTAGGAGTGGAAGATTTTGGAAAGCGATGAGCATTAGAAAAAAAAATGACGTGTCAAATATGTTTGCAATCCGTGTTTTGTGTCGTGAAATCCGGCTTCTTCCCGCTAATTACAAAGCTTAAATAAGCGAGATTTGCAGACAATTCGGCGACTTCCCAACAACAGAACAAACCAAACAAACAAAAAGCGAATGGGCCGACGACAAAGGAAAAGGAAAATTTGGCGCCGAAACGACAGGGAACAGCCAAAGGCGCGACAAATGCGCATTCGACACAACCGACGAAAGTAATTTATTTGTTTTTCATTAAATTTTTCGTTTTTTATTAAAGTTTTTGTTTAAATAAGTTTAGTTACTTTTGGTCAGTGGCATTGAGGGCGCCAACGTCGGAGGAGAGTTTCAGCCGCTTAGTCGAATTCAGGTGCATATTGCTTTTTTAATGTCGCATTGTCAGCAAAATTAAACAGTGGTCACAGCGGAAAAGTGAATATTGACTGCTTCCTCTTGAACCAATTGACTCTTCTCGGTCTATAAAAGCAAAATCTACAAAAAAAATAGAGCGGAAGCAAT
Organism: Globodera pallida; assembly: GCA_020449905.1. Taxonomy (NCBI): domain Eukaryota; kingdom Metazoa; phylum Nematoda; class Chromadorea; order Rhabditida; family Heteroderidae; genus Globodera; species Globodera pallida. The sequence continues at coordinate 1,160,494 of JAIXHY010000009.1, read as the reverse complement.
TATGAAAAAAGCTATGAGTCCCCTGACTGAATGTTTTCCAGTGATTAAGAAATGCGCAAAAAAAACTATTATTCAACATGTTGGAAACGAATATGGTAATGAACTGAGTCCCCATTTAAAGGGACACTTTAGCCCAGGGCTCAAAACTTCAAGTTGCTTCCGCACAAAAACTTTTATCGAAGACTATTTTTGACACTTTTCTCCGTTAAACGCTACGCCAAATGTTTAGCTTATCGAACTCTTTCTCATCAAAGTGGTCCCCCCGGTGAATGTCATCGATGCTGACACTCGTTGGTATGGCGATGAGTTCTTCGGCTTTGTTGAGCTTGGAAGCCCAGAAGAGTCTAAAAGAGGTCCGACTTTTTCATAAATTTTAATACAGTATTATTAATTTTGTAGCGCTTGGACAGCTCGACAATATTGTGTATAAGGGACGAAACATTAAAGTGAATCAAAACGCCTTTAAATTTGATAATTTAATTATTTAAAGGTAAAATATTTGAATGGATGGACACGATTCTGAAACGAAGACGGGTAGATAAATATATTGACCTATTTAAATATTTTCATTTTTGGAGGTTATTGTTTTTGCAAATTGATATAACTTATTTTTATTTGCGTTCGACATTATGTTTGTTTTTGTATTTATGTTTCTCACTTTCATCGGTTGATTCTCATTGTTTATGCAATTTCTGACCTTTGGTCCAATTGTTTGCAATTCAAATCTCCCCCAGGGGTTTGTCAGAGTCCGTGCCAACGCATTCCATCTTCCCAGAAGTGGGGGAGGGGGGAGGGGATCAATTAACGTAATTGACCCCCTCCCCCCCTTCACAACGGCGGCATTGGTTTAAATAAAACTTTTTTGAATCATTCGCCTCTATCAACAACCACTCAAACCTTATTAAAATATAATGTTCAGAAATCGTCCCATCTTCAAAAGCGATCTTCGAATGTTTGTGAAATCCGGGACAAACTTTGGACCTGAGAAAAACGGAGGCATATTGTAGTGGATCCGTGATTAAAAACGGAGTGGGGGTGGCAAATGCGGCGCACGGACATACCAAAAGGGTTAATAACATGGAACGGAGGATTTGAAGTTATTTAAAGGAAAGTTTAGGGCTTTCGAGAGATTTGTTTTCTCGTGCCATTCCCTTCCACACCCCATTTTTTGATTGTTACCAAAATAAATCTTTCAAAAATATTAATTGTAGAAGCCGCATCGCTTATATAAGATGAGGGCTGGAATTTATATGTGCCAAAAATGCCCAAAAGTACCAAGAAGTCAAAAAATGCCAAAATAAGTGCTAGAAACGGACCACATTTAATCAATTTACGAGTAAAAGTTTCCCTACACAATTTTGTAAGCGCTAAGTCCCCAAAAATATGTTTTGATTCTAAATTTCTTGAAGAAAATGCTATTTTTGGGCCTTTCTCATGAATACTTCATTCGCTCCCAGCCCTATTTATATTTATATATATGAAATGTCGCTGTTTTGAACGATTTAGTCAAGCATTTGGGGATTTGGAGGCTATTGTACGTTTCCTCATTTGCCATGGGTGGCCCTCACCGTTACACAAATTGCCACATGAGCAAATGCGATAATGCCATCAATCTCTCCCCCCCCCCCCTCTCCTCTCCCACTCGGACAGCATTTTTTCATCCCCCCGGGGGGGGGGTTGGGAAATTATACATAATAAGCGAGGAAACCACACTTCTGCTGAACCCAAACCCAAAATACCATTGTCTAGCTTTTTTGGTTTGTTTGTTCTGCGGATGTTTTTTTCAATTAAAATTCATTTGAACCTCCCACAAATCTCGCCTATTTACCGCGTGCATTCCATTCGAATTGTACAGTATGCATTTTTGATTTAACACTTTGCCACAATTTTTTTCTATGCATTATCACTGCTTATCGTCCATCTTTCCAAAATTGGAAAAAACGCTCAAAAGTATTGCCGGAATTCATCCGTTTAATTGCTTTGGTTCTGCTGGTGTGGCCTTTTGGTGAAGTTTGTCCTTAGCCTTAAAATTAGTGGTCGACGGCAAATCCTCGTGGGGTGGGGGGCGTGGTGACAAGCTGGGAATAATAAACATGGCATAATGCTAACGTGACTCCACGGGAAAGCCGGGAAAAGCGTTCATTTTTTCCCACCCAAAAAAATTGGGTCCAAATGTTCAGGAAACAATTAAAAAAAAACAATGCGCAGCTAAGTCGATGAGCAATACAAATTATTTCACCGTCGTTGGCTCCCAATTTCATAATAAAAATGACAGAAAAGGCAACAAACATCGCACAAAAAAAAGGGTATTTGGTCCGTTTACACTCTCTCATGCCGACCACTTACAAATTAGAGCCCCCCGGGGGGGGGGAGACGAACATTTAAGCATTGAGAAACAACAATTTATGGTAAGCATTGAGAAACAAAAGCACAAATACAAAAATGAGCAGAAAGTGAGTCGCCAAAACATCGTCCGCAGTTAAAAAATGAGTGGGAAATTTCCATCATTTAAAAACATTCATTAAGCGCAATTTTTAAAATCACCTTTTTTTTTGCTATTAAAATGATTTAAAAAGTGGTTAGGAACAAATGTTTAATTAAGTTTTGGTCTATCCCATCACTTTTCGCCCCGCGATTCCTAAACCCGTTCAATTAGCCAACATTGTTTTTGCAGCCATAGACAAATTGGTGACTTGGACTTGAACGCAATGAACTTCTTCCCCTCGTCCGCGGTGTGCTGTTTCTTCTTTCTGGGCTTTTTCGCTTCCCTTCACCCGACGACGTCCAGAAGACTGTGCGGTCAGGTCCTGACCAGCGAACTGAAGAGGGTCTGCACCAAAGAAGGTAATTAATTACAAAAACGAATTCTCGGAGGGGAGGCCCCTCCCGTCTGTCCGTCGCCCCCCCCCCCGTCCGTCCCCTCCGTCCGTCGAGACCCCACCCCCCCCCGTCCGTCGAGACCCCACTCCCCCCCGTCCCCTCCGTCCGTCGAGCGAGACCCCACCCCCCCCCCCCCCCCCCCCCCGTCCGTCCGTCGACGACCCTCCCCGTCCGTCCGTTCCTCCCACCTCCCCGACCCCCCCCCCCCCCACCCCCGTCCACTCCGTCCGTCGAGATCCCCCCCCCCCCCCTCCGTCAGTCCCCCCCCCGTCCGTCGACGACCCCCCCCCTCCCCCCTCCGTCAGTCCCCCCCCGTCCGTCGACGACCCCCCCCCTCCCCCCTCCGTCAGTCCCCCCCCCTCCCGTCCCCTCCCCGACCGTCCCCTACCAAATTACTGAACTTCTAGGCATGAAAGGCCCGTGTCTACACGGGGCCACCAATTTTGCGCCGGTGCAAACGAAGCGCGCCAGTGAAAGGCGCTTTCCCCCGCTTTGGAGACGCCTGCCAAAATGGGCCGCTCTGTCAACAACCCTCCCACTTTTCTTCCCACAAGTCGTTGCCGACAACAGCAGAACGGGTAACTGTAACTACTGTCAATAAATACTGTATCGATCATCAAAAGTACCGTGTTTGAGAAAGCATTTAAAAATGCCATCCATCTTTAGCCGTCTTCGGCCGACACTTCGCATGGCTTTCAACAACAATTGATGATAAGTTTTTGCAATTCCACCGAATTCAAAGAAGAAATGACAACGCCCCCGGCGCTGTTCAGCAAATTCGTTCGCTGAGATTGAAACGGGCAAAAGGAATCGTGGACAAATGTTGTTCCGGCGATGGCTGCGACGACTCTTTTTTGGATTCTTTTTGTGAGGAGGCGAAAGGGGGGGGGGGATTTTAAACAATTACTATCTTTGTGCTTTCAGGTTGCGACGAGGCGGAGGAAAAGGTCTTCCGAGCGAATCACAAAATCTGAAATTGTTTTCCATTTAGCTTTTTGATCAATGACCCCCTCCCCCCCCCCCCCCCAGTCTCTTTAATATTTATGGTTTTTGCTCTTTTATAATTCATTTTCATTTTGTTTTGTTAATTAATTTTCCATTTTGGACACACCAGATTTGTTTCATGTCTTTTAGTCATTAATTTCCTAATTTATTCCCATTCATTCGAAGCAATTTGACTACATTTATTTATTCATTCATTCATCATACTTTTCTATAATTGAATTGTATTGTCTGTAATGAAAGGAATTAAAGGCCGATAAATTATTGTTTAATGTAAGAATATATTAAATAACATAACAAATTAAAAGTTTTATCAAAACTGATTTAATAAACACATTTTTTGGCGATGTTCCGACAGTTTCGGGAATGGGCCGCCCTCTCCCAAAGGGCCGGCCATTTTTTGGTCCGTTCCCCCGGAGGCAATTTGTTCAAAAAAACTGGTTTCTTCTGCTGTTTTGTTCTCTTTATTTATTTGTCCCCTCATAATTCATCAATTTGACACCAAAATTAATTCAATTAAATTCATTTTCAATTCAATTGATTTCACTTTACTTTACTTTACTTTACTTTTTTTTTGAAAATGCGCCACCTTTTTTTGTTATTTTTGTTGGCCCTTTGCCATCCCTCCGAAACTTTCGCCGAAATTGGCAAAAATTGCCATGGCAATGACGCATTTCCACCGGACTTTCTGAACGACGTGGTCACTTTCGTCGCCTCGTTGAGCCCCCCAAATCGCATTTTGTTCCACAACATTAACAACGACCCAAAACTGAGCGAGTCGCAAAGAATCGCAAAATTAAACGAATTCGTCTCCAAATTGCCCAATGAAACAAAGGTTTTAAAACTTTCAAATTCCAGAGTAATTTCTCGAGTCTTAAGTAACTTTCGGAACATTGATTGGTGGCATGCCATTAATTCACAAAATTTGAGGTGATTGGCAACTTTCGGAACATTGATTGGTGGCATGCCATTAATTCACAGAATTTGAGGTGATTGGCATGGCATTGTTGGATCGAATGTGCCAATTGGGCTCCGTGTTGCCGGGCCAACCCTTTCTGCACTTTGTCGCTGCGTTTTTACAGCTGACGGCCGCCCTGGACGAAAGCCGGCGCGAACAGGCGCTGCAAATGGTGGCCGACGGGCTGCAGACGGACGCCGAATTCGAACAAAACTTTGTCGAATTCGCGCAGGGATTCGAACAGGACGAGCAAAAGGTCGACTAATGCAAGTGATTTTTGGGGGTGCGGGGCGAAAGAACGCGAGAAGAATTGTTTAAATGTTTTTTATTTGAATTAAAATATATATTTTTTGTATAAAATTTATCGCCGTTTGAAAATGTTTTCAGTTAATGGCCATTGAAGTTATAAAGGCAAAGCACGGAATAAGAAAACAGTTACTGCAACGACTAAAAATGGCCAAAATTTCGCGGGATCCAATGGCCAGAAAAGCGAAGCAAAAGTTGAAGGTGCATAAAATTAGAAAACAAATAAAATAATTGAGAAAGGCAATTGTATTGAATATGGACATGAAGCATTGCGAGAATTGTCGCCGGTTGGAGGCCGTCGAAGGGCTCAAACTGAACGGGGAGGACAGGGACAAATTGCTTTACGTGCTCACCATGTTGAAAATGAAGTGTTGATGAATGGAGATTGTTCGACAGACTTTCGTCAATAATTACTCAATCAATCAATCAAATAAATTATTTATGTTTTTTCCATAATTTTGAGCCTTTCCAAATTGTCCGAAATAGAAAAGAAATGCAAACATTTGAAACGGAAATTCGATGTATTTATTTATTCATCATATTATTTTCAGCGTCCTTTTCATTGGGCTTTCCCATTAAATTTGGCCGAGCCCAAATTTTCATTGACAGTGAAATGTTTTTATTGATTCTTTTAAAATAAATTTGAATAATTTACAATATTTTTAACATTTATAAAATAATCAAACAAAAAAATACGCACAATTTGTTGATTTAATAATTAAATATTTTAGAATAATTAACCAAAAAATGATCGATTATTCAAACCAGCAAAGTAAAAGGCTCCGCGTGCTGTTCACGCGGACTCCGCCCGAAACGTTTGACAATTGCAGAAAGTTCCCGACCCTCCACCCGACTTTGGCCTGTCCCTTTCCCGGATGGTGTGCGGAGGTCCAATTTTATCATTTTGTTTTTGCATTATTTTTGTAAACTTTTAGGTAATTGGTTATTTGGCCGAGTTCATGCATCTAAAGATTGATCCGATCGACTATAATAACGTCCTCGGGCACGTCAATTGGGGCAAATTTGTGAGGGGGGGGGGGGAGGGGAAAGTCCGCAAAAATTAGTCCAAATCATTCGAATTAACAGGTGAATGGGACGTGGGACGGCGTTTTTGGAATGATTTACAATGGAAGCATCGACACCGTGTGCCAATTCTTCCAATACACGGACAAACGGGCCAAATACTTTTCGTTCAGTTACCCAGTGACCAGCGTGGGCATTTTTTTCCAAACTTTCACAATAATTCCCAATTTCAGTCCCAATTGTATTATTTGGTGCACGCCCGCGTCATGGACTTCTCGAGTCGAATGTGGAACACTTTTTCGCCCTACGGACTGTCCACTTGGGTGGCGTTGGGGCTGATGCTGGTGCTGCAGTCGCTTTATTGCATTTGGCTAACCAAAATGGAGGCCAAAATGACCACCAACCGAAAGCCTTACAGCAAAATGCAGGTTGAACAAGACCAACCAGAGAAAGGCGAAAATGGCAAAATGTAATTGTTGAGATCGTTTGGAAGTTGGTCCGTTTTCAACTCTACCAACCGGACAGCTTCGACTTCATTACGGCGGCGGGTTGGATGGATTTGATTTGATTCGATTAACAAATTTGTGTCTAATGAGGCGGGGGGGGGGGCTATTTAGAAAGTGGCCATTCATTTGCATCAAAAAGAAGGCATCACTTATCACTTAGCGGACCCGTTTAGGCAACTTCTCCCTGCTGGTGTTCACGGTGGTGCAGTGTCGTCTGCTAATGGACATGTACCAAACTTTGCTGCTCTCCTCTCTGCTTCAACCACCGCCCAACAATCCCTTCACAAATGCCGGCGAAATGATCAAATTGGTGGCACGCAAACAGTACCAATTCGTCACCAACTACAAAGACAGCTGGTAAAGGCCAAATTGTTATTTTTACTTATAAATAAAACAAAATATTGCAGGTATTTTGAAGAGATTTTGATGGCCAACAGTTCCTACGAAATGTCTTTGAGGGCGGCGATTGGGGAAAATATTGTGGAAACCAAAAACATAATGGAGGCGGTCAACATGGTGGAGAAGGGCGGCTACATTTCGCCAATACAAGAGAACAGCATGACCATGGCAAGAACGCATTTGTTTGGATCAAATCAGCCAGCTTTACCGATTATTAATTATTAAAAAACGATTTTGGGATAAATACAATAATATTTTTAGGTCCATGTGCGCAGTCGGTGCAATTTTGCGCTCATAAGCGATGGATTGCCACTAATGCCGGCCCATTTCGTGTTCCTCAAAAATTCGCCAATTTTACCCGCGCTTGTTTAGCAAATTTGGCCAAATGTTTCATTTAAATTAAAATTAAGAACAAAGCCATTGTGATGAATCGCGACTTTATCCGACGCACATATCGCAAGTATATGCTTTACGGGTACCGATTTGACGAAAGCGCTCGTCCCGAGGAATGCAGCGGGTAATGAATGAATGAACTGCTTGAGGAAGGAGCATTTAAAGCCATTGTTCAGAAAGGATAAAGCAACACGCTTCTATAATAAGCAACATGTTCAACGGAGCGGGCGAGGAGAAAACCCGGAGATGAAGCCGTTAGGTGGCAGAGTTAGCACAGAATTAAAATGCTAAAGCCCCATTTTCTGTTTAAATGCTTGTTGTATTTGTGCAGATCTTGTGGCAATGTTCGGCATCTTTTGTCTGTTCTCCATCGGTTCGCTGCTGTCCATTTTGGCCTTTTGCATTGAGAGTTCGTACTACAACAAGCAACAACAGCTAATCTACAGGCAAAAACTGCGCATTGTACTGCTCGGCCCCGTGTTGGCATTTCCTTTGGCAATTAGCGGGTTGGCCAAACAATTGGACCAGAGGGCCAATACGGTGGAGGGCGGCTGGAGGAATACGGTGGAAAGTCGGAGGCCGACAATGACTGATTGGGAGCACGAGGTGAGCACGGAGATTGGCGGATTTTAACAGCCATTTTGGTGACGACATTTAGACAATTTCGATAATTTGCACCAATAAACTCTCACAATGATTTATTATTTTCATTTACATTTTCAACTTTTTTATTTGAAAGAATTTTTGAAGTTAGACTTACTTTTTTTTTGTTTAAAAAACTTTCTAAATTTCAAGGTTTTTTTTTGGTTTAAAAATTGTGAAATAATTTGCGTTAAATATTGGCGAATTTCTAAAAATGAAACATTACACTGAATTTGCGCCGCGCTCTTTTTCAGCCAACAAAAACTAATTCATTTACGTTTTGTTTCGCCGATAGGTTAAATTTTATGACTTAAGTAATTAATTCCAAAACGATGGCCATTTGAATTTGTTTAAAGTGGTGGGGGGGGGGAATTTGATTTGTGTAAAATATAATTTAGCAAACCGTCAGAGGGGCAAATGCAATTAATAATTTGGGCGGGGGGGGGGGAATTTGAGAATTAATTTAATTTAATTTTAACATTTTAACGTCTTTGGCCTCGCTCACTCAACTTTCTTTTGTTCCGCAGCGATCCTTCGCTTTTCCTTCCTCAAATAGGCCGCATAAAAGAATTTGATGAACAAAACGGCAAAGGTCGAGTAGAGGAATATGGCCAAGTACAGGTTGCCCATGCTCTGTTGGCATCTGAATCCCCGAAATTGAAATGAGAAAAATGCGGTCGATTTGTTGACCTCGCTCCGTCGAAGACCTTCAACTTGAACACAACCGCCGTGATGGCCACGCCGCAGAGCATTTGAGTCGTCTGGACAATGGTCACGGCCATTGCCAACCATCGCGGCATTTTGTAGCCCAACGAATTGAGGGCGTAATACGAATACATCAGCGAATGAGCGAAGAAATTCATTGGCAGAAAGAGCGAAGAGGCGGCGGTGTGTTCGGCACCTTTGGGGGGCGGGGGAATTTTTGGGTAATTTTTGGGTTAAATTGAACTGCCGCCAATTATTCATTTCCGTTGCAAATTAATCATTTCCGTTGCAAATTAATCATTTCCGTTGCAAATTAATATAATTAATATAAATATAACAATAAATTAAAATATTACCGGAATGGGCCGAATAAACGAGTACCGCCGCGTGATGATAATAATGGAGGAAAATTAGCCTTTAAATGGTTGTTGAAAAATGACTTTTTGGGAATAAAAAGGACCTTTTCTTGCGCAAAACAATAAAAAGAGTGTCGCCGAATTCGGCAATTTTCGAATAGAAAAAGAGAAGTGCCCAAAATGGGCTGGGCCCGCGGCAATTGACCGTGTGGCAAATTGTGTAAGTGAAGCCTTCGGACAGCAAATTGGTAAGTGACTCCTAAATAAAGGCAATAAATATATTTAATTTTAATTAATTATTATTAATTTAAAAGTGTTAACCTCGGCAATTCGAATCGTCCCACAAATGCTAAAAACCGCCAAAGCCATGTTCCAAACGGACAAATAATTGCGAAGGTCAAACGGCTTTCTATCGCGCATTGCCCATTCAATGGATTTAATCTTTGCAAATTAAGTTAATTAACAGAAATTGACAATCAATTAAATTACAATTATATAATACAAAACGCCAATCGTAATGGTGTGATGCCAATAATTTTGGAACAGCAAAGTCATGCCGGTAGGGTCTTCAATGCGTTCGTAGGGAAATTGAAACCTAAATTATTTCGTCGCGACTTTAGCTTAATCAGAGAGAGATTTTATGAAACGATTTTGGTCCTTTGAATTAAGCTGTTCACCAAAACAGCCCCCGAGGGAATGGTAAAGCAAAAATTAATAATTCTTTAACTCCAAAGCGACCGATCGAGTCGAGTAAATTCAGAACTTTAAGCCCGTCCCCCGTCTTAAGAAGCTGATCAGATCAGACATTTGATCTGATCTAATCATTGACGCACTCACTTGTGTTTGTAGCCGGAGTTCATATTCCGCGTGCTGTTTTCCTGGTATTTTTCAAACGAATTGAAAAGGTCGAACAACATTTTGAACAAATTTGTCTTTGTTTTCTGCAAAAAAGGAGAAATTCATAAAGTTAACAAATATTATAGTTTTTATGGTGAATTTTGTGGGGAGAGAATGCTCAGCGCAATTACCACCAATAAGTTTACAAAAGAATTTTAAATAAAAACTTAACGTTTCCGTCCGTCCACTGCGCAACTCCGTCACTACGTTAAACTGAAAATGATCTTCGAATGGGCGGTCTTAAAATATGTGCTGATTTGTGATCAATGTTTAAGAAAAAATTGCGCCAGCTTAAGAGAGTACGAAGGAAATGGGCGCTAACGTCAGTCTGGTAAAGAACGCTTAAGGCGGAATTGTTGCGATAGTTCAAGCCGAAGCCGTCCCAGTAACCCCCCCCCCCCCCCCGTAAACCCCCACCCCCTAAACTCCCCCCCCCCCCCCGTAAATCCCCACCCCCTAAACCCCCCCCCTCCCCAAGACACGGCGATTGATTGCTGAAGTGCCTAAATTTATTTAAAGACTTTGGCGAGGAGGGAAGTGGTCCCCGCAACTCCCCCAAATGACCTTAATTACTTTTTTTGTTGTGCAAATTAAAGTTTTATTATTTTTTTGCAATTTTGCGAGTAAATTTTTTGTTTGTTACTGGCGTAGGGCGAACGGTGGCGAGCTGAGGTAATTGGAGAAAAGTGTAAATTCACAAATTTAATCGGCGCGTGTGGGGCGGCCAAAAGAACGATTTTTTTTATTGTAAAGCAATAAAAAAGATTTTTGTTGGGTTAATTAATGAATAATTGTGCGGTAAATGGGCGAGGCGGCGGCCGATTTTGTTTTGGTGGGGCGGCGATCGGTGCAAATTTGACTAATTTCTGCCGCCAATAAAAGGAAATAATTGAAAAAACGTGCCCATTAATGAAGAAGCTTTTGGTTTTTTTTGGCATTATTCTTTGATTTGGCTGCTTTCAGGGCTTTTGCGATTTTGCCACCGACAAATCGACGGCGGGAGAATCGAATTTAATACTTTTTGAAAGACTTTTATAAATATATTTATACTCTAAAATGAGAACAAAGAGAAAATAGAAACAAAACAAAAAAAAGATTGGGTCGTCAAGTAAAGTCGGAATTCCAAATGAACTCAGCCGCGGCATGCCGCTAAATGAGTCGGCAACCGAACACACAATCTCGACTCGACTCAATCCCGAGACCAGCCAACCAATGTCCATGGCATTCGGCTGCCAGAAGCCTTAAACATGAAAGTAAAAACTAAGTCAAAGTTCAGAGGTAAAAGTGTGAAAGTTTCTTTTTATTTAAAATTCCTCTCACTTTGATTATAATTTTTGAAAATTTAATAAACTAGAATGGTGAGAATAAATTTAATTTTTTGAGTTTAATTGCGTAAATTTTGTTTTTTAAATCAAAAACTTGCCAACTTTGAGGATCTCTGGTGATATTTTCCCCTCCTCACATAGTCCAGCAGTTATTTGTTGCCCTTGCCCACCACTTTGGATGCTTTCCGGTCCATGGGCTTTCGTTTCTGAGGACCCCCCCCCCCGGGGGCTTCATTTAAACGCGCTAATGGATTCACTCAAGCAACAGGCTAAATATGACAACAAAAATAATGCATTTGGGCCAATTAATCGGTCTCTTATATAAGTGCTAAAGAAGCATCATTTAAATAATCACTCCCAAAACCACGACGCTGTGCGCCAAGTTACGAATTTTGGCGAAAAAATTTCGACAATTTTCCCCGCAAGAAGTAACTTGGCTCGGCTCGGCTCGGTCTGTTACTTTCTCGGCATTTATGGCTTTTCTGAACGCTTTCTGAAATGTCAAAGAATTGCGACATTTTTCGAGACATTTTATATCGGAATGAACGGAAGGAACATTCATTCGTTACTATTTTATTGTCCATTACTTTCGTTTTATCACTTTTCTTCTTTCCCTGCGGCGTCTTTGGCCAACTTTGCTATTACTTTTACGTTCCCAAATGTTCTGTCTGTTGGCCATCGAAATTTGATCTTTCTTTCGGCTTGCCTCGTGAAAAGACGTGAAAGTGTGCCCTTAATGGGTATTTAAATTTTCTGAGATTTTTGATCAGTTAGTTCACTTATGCCATTCTCCGATCGCAAAAGAGCGAATGCCAACAATTTACTTAAAATTTGAAATATTTCCAACTTCCTGAACTGAAGCAATAAAAGAAGCTCGTCCACTGCGAAGGATAAATGGACAAAATCGGCAAGTGACAGACATAAAATGTTGTCTTTGTGCTGCTCCAAAATAAATGGCCTTCTTTATGCCCAGAGGGGGAAACGGCCAATCTGAGTAAGGCCCATTCCCCCACCACCCGCCGCCGCCGCCTCCGATCTTCCAATCCTCCGCGTCTGTTCATCCTTAGCCCTGGAGGGGATGTTTTGGGTCAGGCTGTTGAGGGAGGTCTATGCAACGGGTCAGGCAGAAGATTCGATTTGTGTAGAAGCGAGACGAAGATTGAGTTGAGTGATGGGGGGAGGGAGGGGGGGGGGGGGGGGGTGGGGGTGGAAGGGGGAAAAGAAGGGCATTCTCCAGTGCCGCCCACCCACCTTCGGGGAGTCCGTCCCGTTGAATCTTTGGGTTTTTGTTGGACAATTTTTGTTTTTTTGGTGGGCCGAGTTGCACCTTTGATGAGAGTAATTCGGATGGACCAACTCGACTGTTGAAAACAAGGCAAAGCGGGCGGGGGGGGGGAGAAGCTTTGATTTGGCTGGGGGGGAGGGGGTGTTAAATTATAAGTAAAGACACCAAAAGACCCTTTGGGCTTAAACCCCCCGGGGGGTGGGATAAATTGAAGAAGTTGACGCCCAGCAGACCCTTCCTATCCCCCGGACCACCCACCCACCAGTATCATTTCACCTGAGGGACAAAAGACGGATGGACCGGCGGGAGATGCCCCCCCCCCCCCCCCCCCCCCGCCTCGTCCAATCTCTTCCCGACGCTCGTCGCCAGGAGGCCCTTTTACTCACTCACTCACCGCATCACTCACTATCCAACCAACTCGCCCTCTTACTTTACATATAATAAACCCTTCAAAAGCAATCCGGCTTGAACATTTTACAATAAATTCAAGAGTTTTCATTAAAAATGCTCGTAGAAAAGCTGCAAAGTTAAAAATAGTCTCATTAAAGCATTAATTAACACCGATTAACTTCGGTAATGACAAACGGGGCAATTAATCAAAATCGTTTTTGCTTTTCATTAAAACAAAAAGAAGCAACGTATTGTTTTGACTGTTTTTGTTGTGAATGGTCGACACATTTGGCCAGTCCAATCCGTTGGTGGCCTTCAAAGACAGTCGTCCGCCTTCTGCCAGCGGTTCCCGACGAAATAACGGCCTAAAAAGTGCATCGCCGCCTCAAATGTACACGTCGGAAGAAGCGCCAATGGCAGCAGAAGAATATACGGGTAAAGCCTAAAGAACAGAGAGTTTTATTTTAAACAAAAATTAACTTACAAATTAGGGACGACGACAGTCAATTCGTCGCCGTGCAAAGTGCCGAACAGTGGACGAAGCAACGGGTCGTCCAATTCCTTCCCAAAAGTGCAAAACATTGCCAACACAAACTCCAACAACAATCAGAGGACCGCAAGCCTTTTAATGAGGAAAAAGTGAGAAAAATTCCAAAAATTCTTTTAAAGATTTGTTCAGAGGGCTCCCGTGGTTATTGGCATCCGCTTTTGTTGTTATTGTCGTGCTGCTCATTTTGTGCGGTTTCCTTCTCTTCGTGCTTTATGAACACCACGGATTTCATAGCGTAAAAGTGAAAATGTTTTAAATTAAATTAAAATTAATTTTAGCAAATTGACGGCACAAGGCCAAATTCGCAAGTGCCCCAAACTCAAAAATTGCACCAAAATTCTGTTGATGAGACAAAAACAACCCCAAAATGGCCAAAACAAAGTCAAAAATCCATGGAGGTGCGCTTTACAAGGGCGGCGGTGCTCAGCGAAAATGGAATTTGTTCGGAAATTGGAAGGTCCGTCCCCTGCGATTATTAACAATTTAAATCATTCATTCATTTTCTTTTTATTTACGAAATTTAAAATTCGTTTTTGGCATTTAGAAAAGTGCTTTTACAAGGCGGCAATGCGGTGGACGCGGCACTTTCCGTCGCGTTTTGTGTCGGTGCGCTTAACCCCCACTCGGCTGGACTTGGCGGCGGCTTTTTGATGACGTACTATCGACGGTAATGCGCTACTTATTCTTTTTAATTGTTACTAATGATTCTGTAACTTTTTTAAAAATTTAATTTTACAATAATAAATTAATTTGATTTAAAATTTAACACTTTTAATAATCGTAATTTAAATGATTAATTTTGAGAATACGAATTAAGCTTTTACGGCAAATGCACAACAATCGACGCCCGGGAGACGGCCCCCGCGCGGACAAACAAAGGCATTTTCGGCAATTCTTCGGAGGAGGGCGGCGGCGGCGGCAGCAGCCAATACGGCGAGAGTTTGCCCAATTAAACAATTCATTTGCTTAATTAGCCAATACGGCAAGAGTTTGCCCAATTAAACAATTCATTTGCTTAATTAGCCAATACGGCACCCAATTAAAACAATTCATTTGCTTAATTAACCAATACGGCAAGAGTTTGCCCAATTAAACAATTCATTTGCTTAATTAGCCAATACGGCACCCAATTAAAACAATTCATTTGCTTAATTAACCAATACGGCAAGAGTTTGCCCAATTAAACAATTCATTTGCTTAATTAGCCAATACGGCACCCAATTAAAACAATTCATTTGCTTAATTAGCCAATACGGCAAGAGTTTGCCCAATTAAACAATTCATTTGCTTAATTAGCCAATACGGCAAGAGTTTGCCCAATTAAACAATTCATTTGCTTAATTAGCCAATACGGCAAGAGTTTGCCCAATTAAACAATTCATTTGCTTAATTAGCCAATACGGCACCCAATTAAAACAATTCATTTGCTTAATTAGCCAATACGGCAAGAGTTTGCCCAATTAAACAATTCATTTGCTTAATTAGCCAATACGGCAAGAGTTTGCCCAATTAAACAATTCATTTGCTTAATTAGCCAATACGGCACCCAATTAAAACAATTCATTTGCTTAATTAGCCAATACGGCAAGAGTTTGCCCAATTAAACAATTCAATTTGCTTAATTAAAGGCTATAAATCCGTTGCAACTCCCGGCTTATTGCACGGATTTTGGACGGCTTTCAAAAGGTTTGGGAGTGGGAAAATCGCGTGGATGGATTTGCTGATGCCAACCGTTCATTTGCTCTCCGACGGTCCGTCCTCTTCAAATTCGGCTCAAAAAACAAAACAAATCAAAAAAAAAGTTAAGGATTTCCGGTGTCCGAACTGATGGCAAAGAATTTGGAAGAAAATCGGGAAAGAATTGTCAACGGATCCCACTCGGGAATGAGGTGGGCTGAAAATGAAAATAAAAATTCACTTTTTTGGAGGATTCAGAAGCCATTTCACGAACCCGGCCACCGGACAACTTTACCGGGAGGGTGAGCTTATCCGCGACAACATTTTGGCAGAAACGCTTAAACGATTGGCACTTAGCCACGAGCCGCTTCAGCTGTTTTACAGTGCAAATGGCGACATGGCCAAACTTATAGCGGACGAATTTGCCGCCAACGGTACAAAGCCGCGCAGCCGCACTAATTAATAACATTTTGAGGCGGTTTCATCACCAGAAAAGACTTGCACACGTACCGGAGTGTGGTGGACGAGCAGCCGCTGCTCGTCACCAGCGAAGCCGAACCCAAATTTGTCCTTTGTGGAGCGAAGCCATCGTCCAGCTTCGCCATCACTCAGCTGATTTTGGCCGTAATGCTCAGTGAGTATAATCTTCGAGTTAATTTATTAATTCAATTTTATTTTTTTCCAGAATTTTATCCCCCCGGGAGCAATTCGTCCATTCCTTGGCTTTCCGACGAATATTACCATCGCTTGATCGAATCCCAAAAACACGCGTTTGCAATGAGGAACAAATTAGGCAAATTTTCAATTTAAATTCTAATTGAAAAATGCTAAAGGCGACCCCAAATTCGACAAAATATCGGAAGAATTTGCGCTAAATATGACCAGAGCTGATTTTGTCGATGGAATTGTCGCTGAAATCAGCGGAAGAGGCGTTTCCAAATGGAAGGACTTTGCCAAATCGACGAAAGAGGCAAATTTAAGGAAATGTTTTGATTTTAAATTGTTTTTGTTAAAGTTTGCTCCTGAAAATAGCGGGGGAACTTCGCAAGTAATTGTCGTGGACGCCGACGGAAACGCCGTTTCAATGACCAGTTCAATCAACAAAGCGTAATGATCCCTTTTTAAATTGCTAATTGGCCGGGCCCGGCAATAATTATGGACAAGCCAAATCCATCTGCTTTTTGGTGCATTTATTTGTTCAGCTTCGGCTCACTGATCCGATCACCGCAACTGGGCTTGATCTGGAACGATCACATGGACGACTTCAGCCAGCCAAACAGAACAAACTTTTATGGACTTGCGCCCTCAGAAACAAATTTTATTGAGGCTGGGAAAAGGCCAATGTCGTCGATGAGTCCGATGGTCGTTTACCATAAGGACAGCCGGAAGGTGAGGGGGCGGCCGGGCCTTTGCTTAATGAATTAAAATGCAAAAAAATTAAAAATGCTTAGGTTAAAATTGTTATCGGCGCCAGCGGAGGGACGCTGATTCCGACCGCAATGTCCCAAGTACTGCTCCAACTGTTGGCGTTCAACCACAGTCTGAAGGAGGCCATCGACACGCCCCGCCTGCACAACCAATTCACCCCTTTCGTCACCGACTTTGAGAGAGAGTTTCCCCAGGTAAAAATAACCAATTTCATTTGAATTCAAACAAAAGATTAAGCATAATTAGAATCAATTTAATTATTTCAAATTTCAGTTTCTGGTCCAATCACTGCGAGTCCGAGGGCACAACATGACCACAAACTCGCGTAACTTCAGTTCCTCCGTTCAGGCCATTTTGACGGATTCGGAGGGAAATTTGGTGGCCAACAACGACTTCCGAAGAAAAGTTCACACGTACCCCGTCGGATATTGAGCCCAGATTTGGGGATTTGGGAAGGACGACGCATTCAAACATTTATTTTTAATTTCTTTAATCCATTTGTTTATACTTTTGCTTAATCGTTTTTTTCGGTATAAAAATGCATTTCTAATTATTATAGAAAATATCGTTCCTCTGACGAATGAATGAATATTCGATGTTAGAAGAATAAATAGTGCAGACGTAGCCGAGTTACCGCCCCAAAGATCCAAAGCGCGCTTTTCAAAAAAATTCTCATTTTTTGACCGTTTTTAATTGCTACTAAACGACTCAAAAAGTAAAAAGATCCACCGAACTTTCCGCAATTAAATTAGTCATTCTTTCAACAAAAAAAAGAAATGATTTGTTTTTCTCGGCTTTTTCGCCTAAAATATTCTTTACGGTCTGAACCAATCAGCAGAAGTGATTTGGTCGGAGGTAACTCAGCTAATTTAAGCTAACACAATTAGCCTTTCCGACAATCAGGAAAAGCTGTGCACCTCTTCCACGCCAATTTCGTTGGCACAATCCATCAAAACTTTGTCCAATATTTGAAGAGGCCGTGGGAATTGCACTTCGATCCACATCGGACATGAAGCTAAAGGTTGCAAAATTTGAAAGAAATTAAAGTTCGGTATTTGAAAGTTTGGTAAGGTCAGAATTCGGGGATTGACCGAAATCGCAATTTTTTAAACTTAAAGGAGTCGCGCGCGTTCCGGTGGAACCCGACCGACCGAGATCGGTATTTTTCTATTTAAAAGCTAATAACGAATTTAACATTGTCAGTAAATGGAGTTTCTAAAAATGTTTTTGAAATTTTTAAAGCTATTTTTATTATGTTCAAAAATTTTTATCTTTTATTGTTAAGAACAAATAATTTATTTGCGGGGAGTTATTCACTTATTGTTTGCCGTCTGTATTGCTGGCCCCAGCCTGAATTAAAATAAAATAAATAATATTAATAAGAAATAAAAATATAACGACCTTTAACGAAACTGATTCGGCACAAACAATAAACCTCAAAATTGAAAACAATTAAAGGCCATTATTTAAATGGATCGGACTTGAAGCGTATAAAGGGCATTATATCCACGAGTGCAGGCCTCGCGCAGCAATTCGTCGAACAGTTTCTTGTCAAAAAGACAAATGGGTTCTAAACAATTCATTTATTTCGAATTTTTTGTATTTGCCGATTTAGTTGTGATGCCCAAAGAATTTCCAAAACCAAAAAAACGTAATAATTTAAAACAGACCCGACGATTCGGCGGCGCCCGCAGTTCCGTTGCCCTTCAATTTGTACACCGTCGGAAGTTCGTCGCCACTTCTTCGAGCCAAAAGAGGACATTCTGTTAGAATTTGAACAAAAGCTCAAATTAGCATATTAATTTGTTTAAAGCATAATTTACTTACGGACAAAAAGTGCGGAATCGCTGAGGCATTCGAGGTAAATGTTCTCGTCACGTTGGAACAAACGAAGTCCCTTGCCTGGGGCAAATAGAAAATTAAAAAACAAAATGCCAAAATTGGCACTGACCGATGGATCGCCTAACAGCCGCTAAAAGTATAAAGTCAAAGAAAAATCAAATTGCCAAGCCAATTCACTTACTCACTACCGGATTGCGATTGATATTTCCGATTACACCTTAACCATTTTTGTTGTCAATTTTTAGAAGAAAATTATTCTTTCGTTTCCCCACAAACCCAAGCAGTAGCGCGTGTTCTCGTACGACGCACACACTCCGCCGTCGATCAACAACCTGCGAATTTTGATCAAAAAATGCTTTAAAAATGCTTTTTTTTGTGTGCCAATCGCTTTTTGCACTGACTGTGGATGTTCGCCCTGCGCGTGTTGCCGCCATTCAGCCTTGAACACCTCGCCGACCTTGAAATGCCGAATGGTACCAAATGGCATTTTTATATAATCATTCGCAATTCTGCTGATCTTTACCCTTTCGTTCAGCTCGTAATAGTAGACGAAACACCAAAAGTTTGTTCCGGCTAAAAAGATGGCACAAATTACCTAATTAAAATACAATTGGCGACCGTAATGTGGCGGTTTCACTCCGGTATTTATGCGGATGTCCTCGTCCGTTGGCATAATGTTAACGGATTTAAGCGAATTTCGCAAAATGCGCAAATCGTTGTTTGGAATGGAAGTTGAGGAAGTCGACGCCGCTATTTCGACTCCATTAAAATCGCTTAAAGTATTAAAAAAATTAAAAAAACGTTTGTTTAATGTGCCACCCGTTTTCGCGGTGTTGGGACACTCTCGGTTGGGGAATTATTGTGCCGTTTGTTGTTGAAGTTGCCGGATTCGTCATTTTACATAAGGAGGACATAAATGAGATAAAATACGGAAATAAAATAAATCTTTTTGGATTAAAAATATATTCCCTGCTTGTTTAAGGATAAAATTAAATATTATGTTTATGTACATATAGGTTAAGTTGTTTAAAATAATATAGGTGATGTATATATTATTGAATGAATGTACAATTTGGGGGAGGAGAGAATTGCTTAAAATTTATAGGGACATTTTTAACTTTGTATTAAAGAACAGAAAGTTGGGCATGAAAATAATCCTTTATTTTGCTGAAAAGTTCAAAAGGGGACAAATTTGTGCAAAATGAATTAAATAGCAAAGACCAAAAAAGGGCACTTTCTCCGTCTGAGGGCTTAACAGTGCCTTAAGGCAAAGAACAGATTATCTGACACAAGCAAATCAAAGTCAGGGAAAGGTTAAATAAAGTAAGGCTAACGGACGGCGTCTGTCGAATCTGAGAAATTTGTTTTTGATTTATATGATACTGAAGATAGGTAAGTAAGCTTAAGGGACTTTAAACTGTCCCGGCATTAAGCGACTAATTATTATACCATTTGGGCATTGGACAATTTGTAAAAACAAAAGATAAGATTGCATTAAAACATACAATAAAAGCAATGGAAATGCAACTAATCGGTCGGTGGAATGGAAATTGATAAACAAAACATAAACACAATCATTTGCCGCTCATTCATTTGGTCGGTCGGTCGGTTTGTTTCGTTGGAAGTATTTCTTTATCCCCTAAGGGGGGGGGGGGGGAGTATTTCTTTATCCCCTAAGGGGGGGGGGGGGGGGGGGAAGGCGATGATTGACTATTTTTGTTTTATATTCCACCGCCTTCGCTCTTTTTCTGCCCTCGTCCACCTCATAAAAAAGAATTTCCCGCAAATAGTGAATGAATGAGTGAGTGAGTGAGAGAAAAAGTGGTGGAGAGCATCGCTCCCATTAGCAAACCCCGCGGGGGGGGGGGACACACAGGCACGGGAATGGGAAGAAAGACTATGGCGGGAAGACGGCGAGAGGAAGGAAAGGGAAAGCGTCCGGCGGAGAGAAAGAGACGTCAAAGGGACGGCGAGCAGTCCATCCCAACAAAAAACTTGCCTTTGCCTTGCAAGAACGACGGCCATTGACATTCGCCCGCCGGCTGTCGTCGAGAAGAGAGCAATTGGATGGCGGCGGCGGCAGCAGCAGAAGATCGGAGAGGGCGGGCGGGGGGCTGCACGACGCAAATAATCCGTACACCATTTGAGAGGCACATTTACCCCCCCCCCCCACCAATCATTTTAAACTGTTTTTGCAACTGTCAATTGGGCAAATATTTTGTTAGAAAATTTAGGTTGAGGCTCAAAAGGTCCCACTGACAAAATGTCCTCTAATGAATCTGGGCACTGCGTTCTTCTGTCGAAACAAGGGAGTAGAAGATGCACATGAATCGATCGACGACAGCTAAAATAAGTGTTCACGGGTTGAAAGATTTGCCATTAGAGGTCAAATGTATGAACGATTTCCTTCCATTAGGGGGACCACCTTTTGAACACGTACGGCCAATTGAATAACAACAACAGCAACACAACTTTATCCTCAAGTTAGCAGCAATAAGAATAACATAATAAAAATAAACTCAATTCAATGCTATTTCAGTAAAATAGCAGACCAATATGGAATAGTAAAAAGCCGTGGAAACGCACGGCCAATAACTTAATCAACCGATAAAATGTTTAATGTGTTCAAATTATGCAAAAAATATCTTTAATGGGGAGGGGAGGGCAATTCTCGAAGATTATAAAGGAGAGAGAGAGAGAGAGAGAGACAAGAATTAATGCATTACGGCAATCCTGGGACTTAAGTGATTGGACGTGTCCACAAATTCAGGATTGCCGTTCATCACATAAATACAAACGCAATGAGAACAATTGCCGAATATCACAAGTTTAGACGTTAGTTGGGACATTTATGTAAACAAATGCACAATTATTGGGGGAAGGGGCGGTGATGTACGGAATTCCAGGAAAATTTCAATAGAATTGTTTGGAAATGTCATTTGAGAATTTTTGATGGTTGTCAGTAGGGTCGTTCGAGCTAAGGAATACATTTACCAAGACTCGAGATTCGGGAAGAGACTTGACCTCGGGGGACTCGGTTTTTGTTACGAATTTACTCCCTCGCGCCTAATTTAGCAAATTTTGCTTTTTGAGTGGCTTAAGGGGTGTAACGAAAGCGGAAAAAAGGGCCAAAAAACAACGGAATTCCGCACATTCCTTTTGGGAGCAATAAATAGTGAACTACAAAAATGTGAGTCTTTTAATCATTTGGAAAGCCATTTTCGAAATTGCTCAAACGTTTTTTCCCAACTCAAAAATATTCCAATTTTCTGTGGAAAAGCCAAAACCGTCAGTCCTTTTCTCGAATTTATAAATACGCCTCCGGGATTTTTCCTTTTTTTTCTCAGTCGAAGCACCCTCCCTTTTGCATTAGCATCCCCCCCGTCAGGCAAAAATGTTGGGATACGTCCCCCAGGGGGCTATAATTCTCAAATGCATCCGTCCTTCATATCTGGTGATGGTCCAAGTGGCCAAGACCGCCATAATTTGAAGTTGCATTCAAACGACGGGCGAATACCTCCGCCGTCTCCGCCCTCCCAAAATCCTCCGGCCCCTCCAATCCGCCCAATTCCATGCCGCCGATGTCCGACTCATTTTGCTGCTGAATTGGCACCACAAGAAAGTTTCCGCCGTCGCCAATTTTGTCCATTCCTTCGTACAACTCGAACTCTGCCCCAAAATGACTTTTGATGGCATTGGAAAAACTCGGCACTAAATTTAAAATGTGAATTGAAATCACAAAAGGCAATCATTTCACCCTTTTCTCCAAATTGTGCCATTGTCGTCAACGCATTCCCATCGGTTTCCATGCCCACATTTTCAAAATCCTCCAAAGATTCGCCACTGATATTGCCATAAAATTTGCATTGCTCCTCCGAATCAAAATAATCGGAAAATAAATCGGCCATTTTAGGCGATTGGCAAACTAAAAATTACTTTTACTCTTAAAAGATAGAGCCCCCCCCCCCCGATTTACTTGGATTGTCCTCCATTTCCTCCTCAAATTCTCCCAAGTCCTTCCACTGTCGCCCATGCCCAAGTTGGAGCTGTTCCGTCAGTTGCTGCTCGTCCATTGGCACCATTTCCATTTGTTGTTCCCTTTGCTGCTTCAGGGCATGTGCCATTGATGCTGCCGCCTGAAAACGTTTTGAATAAGTTAAAGGTTTTTGAATAGAATTAAGCCTAAAGGACTTTAAACGAAGCTGCCGAATCCGCTGGTGTAAAGCCGAGCAATTGTTGCCGTTCTTCCCGTGCATTTCCCTCAATGCATTGCGCCTCGGGGGGTGCGACGAAGTCGATCAGAGTCCGAGAAGCACCTAAAAAAGTTACAAAAAATAAATTAAAAGAACGAAAAATGTCTGCCGATAATAAAACGACCTCGATGATGAGCAGCACCAACAGTTTGCTGATTGTCCTGGTCGCCGTTAAGTTCAGTGCGAAAGTTCGGCTCAATCTGACAATTATGGTGAACATAAATTAAAATCCGAATTAACTTTATTTGATGGCAACTACCAAAATTAATTAAACTTCTTACCCCAAGTTGATGCCGTTGTTGTGCCATCATCAGCTGTCGTTGGTATGGCCCATTTGAATGTCCGCCCGTGCCGACCATTCCCAAATGTTTGCCGTTTGGCGCCACAATTAAACAAACGGACAGCAAAAGAACGGCCAAACATGTGCCCGTCTGGGCATTGCGTTTGGACGATTGGCCAACGGAAGTCTAAAAAATTTTCGTTTAAATTTTTAAATTGTCCTTTTGCCTTGAGGGCTTTAATATTTTCACTTCACTTCAAACCTGCAAATTGCGCATTTGTGCGGCGAGTTGTTTGTTTTCGGCCGCCATTATCTCAATTTGACGTTTCAGTTCGCTGTTCTCGCGAGTGCACGAGTCGACCCGTTCCTCCAATGCTTCAATATAATCCTAAAATTAATTAAATTTAATTTAATTAAAATTCTCTGACGTCACTTCACTTGTTTTCTCCGTCTGCTCGTCTGTGCCGACTTTTTATTTCGAATTTTGCGCCGAATCCGCTTCAATTCGCGCTCTTCCGTTTTGGTCAGAGGGTAACAATGCGGCAAATGTACGCCCTCCTGAAATGGAACATTAAAAGTTCGAAGACGCCGAGCAGAAGACCAAGCCGTCCAATGCCCATTAACTAAATACCTTTTTACACAATTTGCGTTCCTCCTCGTTTAGGGCGAGTTTCGGGTATTTCGAATGTTCCATCATTCGATCGTTGTCCATCAGAGACGACTCGGCTTAAAACATTTTTTTTTTAAATATATTTACTTTTCTAATTTCTACCAAATTGAATGGCATTTGGCGATGCTGAACCGACGGCACTCATTTTGCGTACGGCCACCGATTGGCAAGAAATTCGGCGGAATTGGCCCTGTTGTATGCCCTTTAGACGAAAACTCCCATTTTGGCGAATTGGCGGAACCAACGAATTTTGACCTAAAAAGCGGGTTTAACAGAATATAATATGCTGTTTGCTTGAGTAAAATTCATTTTTTCATATTTTAACGTCACTAAAAACTACACTACAATATAATGCAAATTCACCATAAGTGTCCAACATTGTGGCAATTGGTCTGAACTGAATGTTCGTCTTGGTCTCCACGACTCGTCCAATTTCCTCCACAAAAAGCATCTGAAAACGCTAACGAATAATGATAATTCCCATCCAAAACTTGGCAATCGATGGCGTCTTCCTCTCTTTTTAACAAAATTTTGGACGGCGTCGATGGAGTGGCCGTTGCGGAACCGTCCGTCTCGTAGCCGTTGCTGTGCGTTGGCCATCCACCGCTACTGAAATTTGTGCATAAATTAACCCCTCCAGCACTTTTTAAATGCTTTCATTAACCTTCTTTCGGCACTTTGACTTTCAACTGTCACGACGACATTATGTCCTTCACCGCCGTTAGAAACGCTGCTTTGTGTGCTCGAAGAAAGTCCCGAATCGGGGGAGCCGCAAAAGGGAAGTTCGTAGTAACAATGGTCGTGTAGTGTCGGAGTTTGTTGCTGAAATTACTTTTTAATGTTCATGGGGGGGGGGGGGGGTGTACAGGGAATTGGGAAGGTGTACAGGGAATTCCCTCCTGTCCAAATGCGTTTATTCTCAATACTCACCAAATTCTGTTCATCTTTAACCCTCCCGTAAAGTTCATCCAAATCAAAATTGAGCGGAGATGAGGCAGCCGAGCCCAAAAAGTGGGCAAGATCATTGTCAGCCTAAACTTTATGTTTTTTAATTAAACGTGGCCATAAAACTCACCAGCATGGCCAAGCTGGGGTCCATTCCGCTGTTAAGTAATAACGGTTCATTTGAGACATCTCCGAAAAAAGTATCGATTTCCCCATCGAAATCGGTCGCATCCATTCCCGAAGAAAATAAAAACTATTTTTGTGAGAAGAATATTGGAAGCGAAGGAATAGGCAAAAGAGACGCCAAAAAACCGCTAAAAATAGCCATTAAAAATTAGCTTTGTTAAACTAAAAGTGGCTTAATTGAATTCAAAGAGTAATGGGCGATAAAAACGGGCCAAGTGCCAATTAAAAACGCAACAAATTTCTTTGAATTTAAGAAAACAAAACGCCAGAAATGTTTTCTTGCCGCATTTTTGAATTTACTCTGAAAAACAAATCCACTTACAAATAGACAACAGAAAATTAAGCAAAAGAAGATTTCTAAAAATAAAGAGACTAAGAATTTAATTTTAGCGAAAGCGAACGAGACATGAGAAAAAATGTTACAAATTGTTTAATTCAATTTAAAAAGAAACATTCAAATAAAGGGTGATTTGATGATAACAAGAAATATTAAATTTGCTGATTGACAGAAACTAGCAGAGGCATTATTAATGTCACTAAAAGTGTTCAAATAATCGATTCATTCAATCAATTCCCCCCCCCCCCCCCGCCAATGTCAAACAAATTATGCGAGAGCCTTTCCCATTTCGTTTAAAAGGAGTCAGAAGAAAGTGCGCGACGAAATTTGCAAATCCGAAAAGGTTGTTCTCACTATTAGCTTATGCTCACAACTTTGGTCGGGGGAGAAGGGGGCTGAGGTCAATTGGGCCCAATTTGGTTGCGTCCAACAACGACAACAGAACTGCTTGGCTGGAGATGAAGTTCAAGGAGTAGAAGAAGCGCATCAAAAGTTGGATATATCGGAATATAATTTTTATGTGTTTGTTAGATTAGAACATATTAAAAGAAACCGGCTTGGAAAATCCACGAAAGATTTTTGATGGATGGGATACATATAACACAGAAGTGGTTGTTTAGGAAAGTAGAGTGATTATTTATTTGACAATTACGACGTTAAATGGCGGTCGTGGTAAAAGACAGACCAACAGAAATGGGAAATTAAAAACAATTCAAAAATGGGCTTTTCATAATTCTTTGTGTCACAGAGTTTTTTTGTTGTTAAAGTGCAAATTGGAATGGCCAAGTTCATTTATACTTATGGCCATTGGGACATTTTAATGTCTGTGGAATGAGCTGAACAAACAAAATCTAAGGGAATGCAAATAATCGATCTAAATGAAGGCAATGGAAAGAAAAATTAGGCAAAAACATTATTTTTATTTTTATTAATGGACAAATTTGTGGGACATTGGGAATTAATTTGTAAGGAAAGAACGGCATATTCACAACAATGACCGCCAAGAAAAAATTGAATTAAAAGTTTTTTAAAAATATGAGGGGGCTGGTGGCTTTATCTGCACAATTACCAACCAAAGCCCATTTTTGCCATTTTCAGTAGAGTTCGGACACGGGCCAGAGGGCCCGTAGGGTTTTCACGGGCACGTAGCCCGTGTTTTGTAGGGACGGCACGGGTTTTTAGCCCGTGTAGCCGTTGCCCGTATAAGTCGGCGACCTTGCCCGTCCGTCCGTCCGTTAACCCGTGCCCGTGTTTTGTGTGGGCGGAACAGCCAAAACGTATTTATCGTTTGACGTCCAATCAACTAACTCACTTTTGACGGTATCCAACCACCTTATAGGCAATGTGTCCAGACATCGGCCAGATTAACTCGCCGAATTTGCACATTTTAACCAAACTCTCTCTCAGCACTCTCGCGGAGAAAACTAAGAAATGGGCACAAGGACATCGAAAAAGGTGCGGCGCGGCGACTGATCTGTTGGAGGCGGAAGACGGATAAAAAAAGGAGAGAATGCAATGAATGAATAAATGAATGAATGGATCGCTGTTTTGGTCGGGTGGAGTTAGGGGGGGGATCAATCAATTTGATGGTAAAAAGTAAAACGATCAATGGCAGAAAAGATGACTGACTGACTATAAAGGGGGACATAAAGCGGAATATTATGCTAATAAGAGAAAATTCGATGGATCTCAAAAGATACAGATTACAGCAGATAGAGGTATGTGTATGTACATATTGGTAAAATTAAATAAATTAGGTACATATACCGGAGCACCACGATTCGGCGCGCACGATTCGGCGCCGACAAGTTTCGGCCCCGGCACGATTCGGTGCCCGAAGCAAATCAAACAAAATTAATATCATACAAAAGCTCTCAGTATGCTGAACCTTTGATCAAGCTAAAGCTAACTGATTCGTCTTTTCAAAAAACAGTTTAGCTTAAAGCTTTTGAATGATACCAAGAATGTTTGGTTTGGTCAAATAAAAAAAAGTTATAACGTTTCAAACAAATGAAGCGACATTCGATGTAACCAATGGATATTAGGAATATCAGAAAATTGGACATTCAAAAGCAATCTGCATTAATTAATAATGTTTAATCTTTATTAATTATTTTAAAACTTTTGAATAAATAAAATTCCCCCCCCCCCCCCCCCCTACCCGCCCGCCCGCTGCACAGTCAACTTGGCGTGTAACGGACCCGCAGATGCACTCAATACCACCGGCAAGCGCGCATTTTTTCAAAAATTTTGCCGGAACCCCCTCAGAATTCGATTGATTACTCAATTTTTATATTGTTGGTTCTTATTAGCTGAAAAACTCCCGGGCTATATGCACATAAATATGGCATTCTTTCCTATTTTATGCTTCGAAAAGTGCACATTTACTTTACTTACCTTTGATCATTTTGAATTGGTCGCATGATTAAATTCAAAAGTATTATTTTTGGATTCAATTCATTTTCTTCATTCATTGCAATTTTTATGTCAAATAATAATTTATGTATTTTGATTTATATATTTTTTTTAATTTTTGGTTGAAAATGTTCAGCGGCTTTTTATCGGCAGTATTTTTTGTTGGAATTTTACGTTGCTCTCAATCAAAAATATGCAATATAAATCCGCTTCCTAATCATAAGCAGCTCATTAAAGATTTTAAAAAAAGTAAATTTTTTTTACTAAAAAACAATTTAACGAATGATCGATAACTTGCTGTTTTTTCATTGCATCATTTTGTTGAGAAAAAATTTGAGTGAAAATTGGAGAAAGGTCAATTAGTGACAATTTAAAACAAAGTAAACATTTGCACATCGAGTTGCCCTCTATAGACTGAAGCAATAATTAACCTAAGTTTTTCATTTAACGCCCTTTTGACAAAAATTTTACATTATTTTTACACTTTTTGCGTGATAAAAATGGAAAATGTGATCAGAATGCTTTAAGAATGTTGGTTGGTCACACAGTTCAAATGTTTGCCTTTAATGGCCAACAAAAGTTCCCTCTTTTTGCGAACCTCCGATTCGTTCATTCATCATTCGACCCTCAACTTTCTCACTATTGTTATGAATTATGATGAGATGAGAGCGCGGTTTTGCACGATCAATGAATTGGTTGGGGAAGCGCTGGAGGGGAGGGGGGGGGGGGGGGGGGGAGGCAACATTCCGCCGGAGGGGAAAAGTTGCTGTTCAACATCAGCTGGCAGCAAAGGGGCAAATTCCTTCTTGCCCCCCACAACTCTTCATCCATCTCCTCCTTCTCCTTCTCGTCGTCGTCCGTCTTCATCATCTCGCTCAGCTGCCGCCCACCTCAAGCAATGTTTGACGACCACCCCCCCCCCCCCCCCCCAAATGTAGTTTTATTGCCCGCAACCCCCGCCCCCCCCCCCCCCGCCCAGAGACGGAAAAGCGCGGCGCGGACAGAATTGGCGACAATCAATCACAAAAGCCCCCACCATCTCAACTTCCGCGCCGGAGGGACGGACCGCCTCCGCTAGCCCTGAGGGCAAATGGCGTAACGGCAGGAGTTGGGGAGGGGGAGGGGGAGGGAGGGAATGATTGTTGAGGGGGGGGGGGAGAAAGAGGGGAGAGGAACCCCCTCTTCCCCTTCGGAGAGGAGCTGCAGGGCTTTTGCTTTTTTTGGCGAAAGGGCGAGAGGGGGGGGGGGGGGGGGGGGGGGGGGGGGGGGGGGGGGGGGGGGGGGGGGGGGGGGGGGGGGGAGGGAGGAAAGACGATCCACCAACCACCACCATCTCATCCCAACACTGTTGGGGATGGAAGAGAATAGCGCGGGAGTTGTTTCCCCCCCCCCCCCAAACCCCCAAAGTTCGCTTCCCTTTACCCCGCCCTCCAAGCGTTTGTTTGTCCATCTCTTTCTTTTGCCATAGCAATTGCCTCCGATTGCCCTCCGGCGATGTAATCCAACCCCCCCCCCCCCACAAAAAGGACGTTCCGGTTACCCCAATTCTATGCTTACGAACCGCCGACGACAACATTAATTCACTTTACATTGACCACTGCCAACAACAGTTGGGCCCTCCATTCATTCTTTAAGAAAGGACACATTCGGCAGAGTTTGCCTCCATCAAAAACAAAACACTTATTTTTTAATTATTAATTATTCCGAAAATCTTTGCAACAATAAATTAAAAAAAACATTTTCGTTTGTGCTAACATTGAATGAAAAACTTAAGAAAAGTTAAAAAAATGTTACATTTTATAAATGTGCTAAAATAAGTGAAGGAAGGGAAAATGAACTGACGACGATGCTAATGGGCACAACACAAAGACACCCCCCGGCCCCCCCCCCCCCGGGGGTCCCCTTACAGTTATTTTATTGCTTCTCTTCGCTCATCGTCCTCCGTCCCCCCCCCCCGCGTCCAATTTTTCAATTCATACGCTTATTGCTATGGAAATAAATAGCATCGATGTCGTAAGTGGAGAAAAAGCTGCGGAAGGACCCCCGAGGGGCGATTTGGGGCAAAACGATGTGGTCAATGCAAAAAGGAGAAAGGAGGACGGACAAAAATCTTTTACTTTAAAAACCCCATAAACCAAATCCGTTGGAATTATTTTGGATTAAATTTTGTGCTAACGTCAACCTTAAAGCTTCAACCTTCAACATTATACTTTCTATGGGCTTGGCCCGACTTCACAAATTCGAGAAAAGCAAACATAAAGACGCGGTGACTGACTAAAAATAATAAAACGACGGAATAGGCCATCAATCGTCTTTGCTTTGCATAAAATTTTTCCCTATTTTTAGAAGTTTTACATAAAAAGTATCGAATGCCAATAACTCAAAGCCGCCATCCCTTCCGGGCAAGTCTGGTGGCCGTGGAGACTGCGGACGAGTTCAATTTGGTCAGTTTATTTGTGAGCCCTCCGTCAGTGTGGTGAAGGTCATCAACCCCCCCCCCCCCCCCCCCCCCCGACTGCCCCCCCCCCCCCCGACAAGTACCTTTTGTTTATGTGCCCCCCCCACTCTCGCGCATTAATCCGATGCTGGGCGACCCCAAATTCCCCAAATCCCATTGTCCCCCCCCCAATTCTCTCCGCTTTACAAATGCTTTAACTCCTCCACTGAATACGAAACTTTTGATGCTAACAATATTAGCATCCTTTTTAGCCGGCCGACATGAACTAGCATCGGGGTTAACATAGTTAAATTTTACCAAAAACACCTTTGTTTTTATTTACAAAACAATATTTTTACATATTTTTGATTTTTTAGTTTGGCCTTTTTGCCGACCCGGTCCGTGTCGCAGCTTCGAGTCGCACAAATAATAAATTGGCTATGATTTGGCCAACAGTTCACCACCACGGGGAAGACGACCTAAGGCCAAGTCGGACTCGGCGGCTAAGCCTCGTCGAAGCGTTGAACAACGGCTCCATCGACATCGCCCAGGTAGAAAAGCTTGATACAGATCGATAACACTTTATGTGGTCGCCGAAAATCCAGTTCGGCTTCAGTTTAAGAACAAATCGGTTGCTGTTCTTTTTCGTTTTTGTCCTCATTCATTTTTCCATTGATCAGAACGAGTTTTTATTATTTATTCATCGTGCCGTCCGCCCCCCCCCCCCCCCCATTGGTCACAATGTCTATAATAGCCTCAGGCGTTCCTTTTGTCTCTTAAACCATTATTAACAAAGGCGCGCCTGAAGGGAGTGAAGAGGGCACAAAATGACGAAGCCTTTGACAGGCAACGCTTTTTCCCGCTGAAGTGGGATGAATGGCACGCACCTTAACATATTCAGCAGGTGTCAGAAGGTCCTCAAAAACACGTTTTGCCTGCGGCGGGGAGAGGGGGGGGGGAATTAAGGGCTAATAGAGCAGAAAATTATGGGAAAGTAACGGATAAAAGCGTGTGAGTGCAAATGGGGATAGGGAAAAGCGCATGAAATTGGAGGGGTCGGGGGGGGGGGGGGAGGGGGGTAATGACATTTAAGTGCAACAATGTTAGCGCGGTGGGTGGGTGGTACATCCGCATTTTTGACGGACAACGGCGATGGCGATTCTTTCGCTAAATGTATCGGCGTGGGGAGGGGGGGGGGGGGGGGGTAAATGGGGGGGGGGTCAGTTGAACATTGCGGAGAATGGGGAAGGAGGGGGGGGGGGGATTCTCAAAGTGCAAAAAGTTGAACTTTGGTTGATCAACCGGTGGGCGGGGTATGAGGTTGGATTTTACTTTCGGCAATGCTTTTAAAAAATGGGCAATTTATCAACTCAAATGGAGAACATCGTCTTGGCAAATTGAAGTCCGCAATTTCATCTGGTCAATTAATGTTGTTGGAGTAGAGCCAACCGATCAATTAGCGGAATGCAATTGGATTGCCAATCATAATCGTCCATCAATTAGTAATTCTTTCCACCGCTTGTCCACCCTCCCCTCGCCGCAGATCATCATCCCATCCTCTCCCCTCTGAAATGCGAAAATCCGCATCATCCATTTTCTTTCCAACATCGACCCCCCCCCCCCCCCCCCCCCCCCCCCCCGGTGTTTCGCCTCCTCTTTCACTTCCCCAACTTTGCTCTAATGAGTGGGGCGTCATCTGCTGCTTTTCTTCTTCCGTGTCCGTCCGAGTCCCCCGAAAACTTTCTTCGCTTTTTCTTTGACTCCGTCCGTCTTTCTCTTCCCCCCCCCCTCATTAAGCCCCCCCCCCCCCTCCCCTCCCCTCCCCTCCCCTCCCACCTTTCTTCCCCCCGCAATTTCCCCTTTCATCCCTTTCAAATTCCACCCAAAACCCAAACCAAAAACCCCAATTTTTGCACCTTTCAAAACCAAAACATCCATCCAAAATAATACCTCCCTAAATCCAATTCCTTGCCAAATAACCAAAGGCAAAGCCCCTCCAAATGCATTCAATTCCTCCCTTTTCTCCATCTTCTTCAACCGAACCATTTTATACGCTCATTGAGAATGGCGGCACCCGTAGGCCGTCGCTGGTCCAAATTTTGCCAATTCAAACTTCGCCAAAAATGCCGAGAAGGGTCAAATCGGCACTGATCGTTCGGTTGGACGACACTTTGGCCGGCCTTGAGATGATCAAGGTACATATTCTTCGTTCATTCGCTAATGTCCTCATTGAATAGCTCAAATTTCTGCCCGGTTATTTATTCTCCAACAAAAGCAAAAACAATTTTCAACAATGGCACAATTAACCATTCAATTGTTCCACTTTTTTTGAGTGTTTCAATGAACGGACGGCGGGAAGGTTTGGGCGATGCTTTTCAACCGAAGCCAAACTTTTGAGACCTTTTCATAAATGTTTAACGTTTCTCTTTTCTTTGCTAGTGCATTTAAGCACAACAATAGGCGGCGAACACATTCCTTCCAACTCGGTTTTATGTTAATTTTACATAAAAAGTGTTGGAAAATAATTATTTTTGACCCTTCGACTGCCCGCCACGCTTTCAAGCAGTTCAGTTGTTGTTCTGCTGAACTCGAGAACCGTTGACCAGCCATAAATTTACCTTTCCGTTACATTTGCCCAAAGCTGTCCCTATTAGAGCCCGGACTTGAGCTTCGAGCGAGATCTCGATTCGAGATTTTTTGAGATCTCGAGACGAGATTCTCGAAAAAATCTCGGGAAATTTCTTCGAGCGAGATCTCGAGTCGAGATTTTTCGAGATCTCGAGACGAGAAGCTCGTTTCGACGGGCTCTAGTCCCTATACTAACAAAAAGGCAAAACCATTCTCATCATTTTTCTGTAATTTGTCCCCCCCCCCCTCCCCCCCCCCCCTCCCCCCACCTCCCCCCCCCCCCCCCCCCCCCCCCACCTCCCCCCCTCCCCCACTTTGCCCCATTCATCCTTCCCTTCTTCGGCAACGTATAATAAACAATCGATGATCTCCCCCCTCCCCCCCAACAATTTTCTCCCATCCCAAATCTCTCCCAATTTTGCCCGTTTGTCTGCCCAATTTGCTGCCCCACTCATTCGACAAGCAGCCCCCCCCCCTCCCCCCCCCCCCCGCTCAATTCAAACAATTCCAATCGACCTTGTGCACTTCTGCCAGCCCATCGGCGGGCGGAGATGAGACTGCCTGACTCTGTTCGATTGGAATGGTTGGGTTGGCGGAGGTTAGCTGTGTTTATATGTTTTGTAGGGACTGTTCGAATGCTCTTTCCAACCATTCACTCCCTTCGTCCCCTGCAGCACTCCAATTCCCGCCCTAATTCCCACATTCATTTCCCCCCGGGGCACACCTCACACTCACAGTCCGATCACTCAGAAACGCTCAATTCGTCGTTCGACAATACGGGAATAAGGAAAAGGGGGCAGGGAACTTCCTTCCCCCGAATGAATGGCGGGGATTTGCGACGGTTGGTGGGTTGGTGGGTTAGTGGGATGCACAGTTTGGGGGGGGGGGGGAGTCTTCTGTGTTTGTCCAGGATCCGATTTTGTCGATTTTTACCCCATTTTTCTTAACGGACGGCGGAGCGCTCGCCGTCTTCCCTTCCCCCGCCTCCCCGCCGCCTCCCCTCTCCCCGCGCACAGCGTCAAGTTGCACTTTTCCAAGTGCGCCGACTATTTTGAGAATGTTCTTCTTCCCGGGTTGGATCAATTCTCGACTGGCCGTCCGGTCGGTCGGTCATTCTGTCGAGAGCGACTCCCCCCCCCCCCCCCCCCCCAATCGTTGGACGCCTTGCAGTTGTGCACATAAATTGATCCCCCTCATTTGTCAGCCATATTTATTCATTTATGGCTGGCGGCGTTTAGTGAGTGACACATTTATTCAGCAACCGCCCTTACAATTAATGTAACGACGGAAGTGTTGTGTTTGTTGCACTGAACAAGGTTAGTCCCTCCTCCCCCCCCCCCCCCCCCCCCCCCCCCCTTTATCTAACGATTGGACGACCGACCTTTTTACCTCAACAATATTGCATCATTATGGTGTTGCCTCATTAAATCATAACCAATCATTTTATTTTTTATTGTTTTATTAATTATAGAAAATTCAAGAGTTTATTTTCATTTGGTCACAACTAACGCTGTGATTGATGCCGTTAATCAATCGGCTTCATCAACCTATCGTAACCAAAACAATTTAAAACGATGCCTCACACAAAAAGCCTTTTTTCTTTTTTGCTTTCCCCCAAATGCGCCGCCATCTCCGCCGATCCGTTCCATAAAAGCGTTCCATTCGCCCGCCACCACTTGATCACATTCATTTGCCATTGTCTCCCCCCGCCCAATTCAATTTGAACCGCCGATCCGATAATAAAATCGCCTTTCGCTTTTGTGTGCCCTTTTTTGATGAGAATTCGCCTCGGGCGAAAAATGTGAAAGAAACGAAATGCGAACGTTTATTTATTTTATTCAAACTTCAATTATTAATTCACAATAATTATTCACTAATGTGCAGACGGTTTAAAAATGAAAACAATTTCCCCTCCCCTTTTTTTGTTTGTTTGAAAACTCGTTCTGTGCCTTTTTTTGCAAACGTTGCCTTTATCTTTGCTATAATCTTCTTCAATCCTTAGGGCTCCAGCTATTTTTTCGTGGACGACGACATCCACCGCCCTTTTTGTCATCATTCTCCCCACCAGCGAGATCAACATCATCAGCACTTTTGGCAGCCCCCCCGGGATTGTTCAACAGCTTCCTCTTCTTCCGTACCCCCGGGGGACCTTCTGCTTCTGTTGGACATGCCGCGACCATCGCGACTTCCACTGCCTCCGGCCCATCTCCGCCCCGGGAAATTCCCGGTCAATCAGGTGGACGATTAATGGATTAATGTGCATCCCAACACAGCCTAATCCAACTCATTCCATCGCCCATTATCAAACTAAATCAATCAGCTTCTCGACTTCTTTCCTTTCGGTCATTTTCTGATCAAATCGATAAGCTTTAGCACGAAATAACTCACCTATTATATCATAAAAGAATTAGTAAAGTTAAAAATTATAAAAGATCAAAAAATAAAAATCGGCACTTAACAAAAATGCCTATCATTTTTCCATAGACTTGAAAAATAAGAAAAATTTTATTTTTACATTTTTTATTTACGATTTGAACATTATTTATTTAATTCACAGGACGACGTGACGGACTCCCGTCAGCAGCAGCCGCAGCAACAGAACGGCTGCTGCTCCCCTCCCTCTTCAGCCTTTTCCTCTCACAAACGTCGTTCACGCTCTCAACCGGGCACTCGAATCCGCGAGTTGGCTGCCAGTGCACCGACCAATCACCACCAGCTGC
This sequence comes from Globodera pallida, assembly GCA_020449905.1. NCBI lineage: Eukaryota > Metazoa > Nematoda > Chromadorea > Rhabditida > Heteroderidae > Globodera > Globodera pallida. The sequence continues at coordinate 1,125,059 of JAIXHY010000009.1, read as the reverse complement.
AACACAACCATCACGCTGATCATTCGGAACTGAACGATTTCATCGACGAGGACTGCTGCACGGATGAGAGTGGCACAGCCGCAACAATGTCCACCACAACAACGACTTCAACAACAAAAATGAATTCGTCCACGTCATCCTTCGCCTCTTCACAGATCGGCACAGCATTCGATTACACGAAGGTGGGGAACGGCATGCCGATGTGGGGTGGACGGAATGACAAGATGATGGAAGTGATGGAAGTGCCGCAGAAGGGCAAGAAGAGCAGCTGCGGCTGTTCCCAGGACAGCGGCGTGCGGAGCAGGTAATTGTTGTTAATCTGCTGGAACGGAACTTTTGGCTTTTTAATTCCAACAAATTAGCACTCATTCGGCTGGCAGTTTAACGACCACAGCGAGCAGTAGTGAGGACGGAGGCGAAGTGAACGGTTGGGGCGTCGCGTGTTGCTCCGCCGCGTCTTCTTCCCCTCCCAGCGGAAGCGGCATCCTTTTCCTCGCGGAAGCGGTCCTTTTTTTAAATATATATTTATTTATTTTTAATTTTAATTTTAATTCAAGGTTTGGGAACATGTCGCAATGCTTCGTGATGAGCTGCCATTCCGTGCCGGGGAGGAGGTGGCCGTGCTCGACTGTCCCTCGCCTCAACTTTGGTACGGCGTCTGCGGGCCCCGCAGCGGATGGTTTCCGGCTTCGTATGTCCGGGTAATTTGCTTAATAGCCGCTAATGGGTGTCGTCGTCGGGACTTTCAAAGCATTTAGCCGAGGAATAGGGATCTGTGTAAACTCTGTGCCGGTGGGCAATTGGAGGCGTCCCACAAATTCGACCCGTCCGATGGATTTCCTTCGCCCGAAATGCGAATGTTGAGACGAAGAATTGTGCAGGAGTTGATCAGCACAGAGAGGGAATACGTACGACTGCTACACAATCTCGTGCAGGCAATTCGTCAACTTCGAGACCAAATTTTTGAAATTTAAAATTAATTGAAGGGTTTCCTGGAGCAGTGTCGGCGACGTCGGGAATTGTTCCCCGAGGAAAGGATCCAGCGCATTTTTGGCAACCTGCAGATGATCCTCATGTTGCACTCTCGACTGCTCCACGAGTTGGAGACGGAACTGGACGAAAAGGAACCCGAACAGAGCGCAGTGGCCAATGTGTTTTTGAGAAATGTGAGGGAATATTTGAACAGAAAGCAGAAATTGTAACTCTGATTTTTCTAACCTCCATTTGAGCGACGAAATCTTTTGGCAAAGGGCCACTCTTTTTTAATCCGATTTATTTGTTTTAATTTCAACTAAAATAAATCTTTATGTCAGTGTCAACAATTTGGCATTTACACCGATTACTGCAACAACCGGACGTTGTCCTGCACTGAACTGGTCACTCTGGAACAACAACCGCAATTTCTGCACTTTTTCGAGGTGTTTTCTTTTTACTTTTCAAATTCAAATTTAGTTTCAAAGGCGTGCCGTCTCCTCCGTGGAATGCCGGCCCTTAGCCTCGACAGCGTTTTGTTGACGCCCGTCCAGCGGATTTGTCGATATCCTCTGCAACTGCTTGAACTGCTCAAGGCAACTCCCGCAGGACATCCGGACAGGTGCCAACACTGAACCAGACAATCTCGAGCTTATTTCTTTGAAAATGGATTGAATTGTTTTATAAATTCCAAAATTTAAGATTGGCACTCGAATTGGCGCAACGAACTATGCGACAAGTGGCCGCACAAGTCAATGACGGAAAGCGTCGCGTTGACGCCATCCAAAAGATTTGGCTTTGGCAAAAAAGCGTTCACGGATTTCGGGTGAGTTTTTTTAATCATTTCGTTTTCGGATATTGTCAAATGAACGAACTTAAATGACTTAATTAAGGGTCCTGATTTGGTGGAGACTAATCACCGGATGCTGATCAACGGCGAATTGCACTGCCGCACGCTGTGGCGCGCACAACTGCAGTGGGTGAAGAGTGTGCACGTCTATTTGTTCGACCAAACCGTTGTGTTGTGCCGACGGGACGTGCTGAGGAGGAACCAGCTGGTGTTCAAGGAGAGAATGGCCCTCCACGGCACGTCCGTCCAGGAATTGCATGACGGCAAAGGTTTGGGCGATTTTGAAAAAAGAATTTCTCGCTTTTTAGAGCCGGTCACCGGTGCATCGTTTAAGAATGCGTTCAAGCTGTCCGGCCAAGCCCGGGAGTACGTTTTTAGCTGTCCCGACCCGGCCACAAAAGGTCTGTGGCTGGAGGCGCTGCGCGAAAGGCCCCGCCCACAGCCGCCGACGCCGGCAGAACGACGTTTGGCGATGCTAATGTGATAAGCCGGGACTGAATTGGAATTTGAATTTGGAATTATTATTGAAGCGATTCTTTCGATTTTTCCTTTCAAAAACAGTGGCCGCTTATTTGACTTTCTTACTCACCCAAAACCTTTCAACTCTTTTTTTTTAAGTCCATTCCTGAGACAAAACAGACTATTTTTGTCATTGCATTATCTTTTCTTCCAATACATTTAAATCAAATAAATAAATAAATTAGTAATTGGCATGGACAATTCTTTGTACTATTATTAAATAAAAGGACTTTGGGAGTCCCAAAACTAGAAATGGTAATAAATACAGATTTACAACATTTAGATTATTCAATTTGTAAAAAAACCAATTAATTCGTAATGATGGTAATATAATCCAATACAATCCATTCCAACATTTCTATTCGCCAATCAATCGACCAAAAAGTTGTGAATCGTTCGGCCGACACAACAGAAACAATTTTTCCCTTTTCAGTAACAATAAAACTTTAATAGAACGCCGATCAAAATTTTAGAAAAGTGATCAAAAGGACAAAAATTGCATATTTTTAAATTCTTTTTTCGATTCTAAAGACTTTTTTGCCCTGTAAAATGATTTTTATGTTTGCTTAACCAACAAAGTTTGCTTATCCACCTTTTCTTCTGATCATTTGATTATTTTGTGGCTTTACGCCCTTGTAACGAAATTTTTCGTTGATTTTTGAATAACATTCGTTCATTGTTTTGTTTACAATTTTTTAATTATATTTTCGTTATTTTTTAATCAAAAAATGGAGTTAACGTAACTGACAGCGAATCCATTGAAATGGCAACTCATAAAACGAATTCGGATGAACAATTTGACCCCTCTCTTTGCAATGAGGACCTGAAACCGTTAAAAACTCAAAAATGGAATGCTTACAATATTTTTGCTGTTTGGATGACCGGTATACTGTAAACAAATAAATAAATAATAATAATAATTTAAATAATAAATAACAAATAATTTAAATAATAAACAACTTAAATAATAAATAACAAATAAAGATGTGCACAGTGTGGCCGGTTACCTAACTGCCGGAAGTCTCTTTTCACTTCGCTTGGCCGGTTGGCAAGTAAACAAACAATTAGTACAATAATTAACTTCAGAGGGAATAAATGGAACTTTTCGAAATTAAAATACAAATAAAATGCTTTTTCAAGGTTTTAGCTGCTCTTATCCTCGGAATACTTATCGTCCACTTTTGCTGCAATTGGGTGGCCAAGCCCAGCCAAGTAAATTATTTTATTATTTTATTTTATATTTTTAATTTAATTTAATTAATTAATTTAGGTCACCGGAGTGCCGTACCCGGTCATTAATCGTGCCATTTTCGGAATCCGTGGCGCCAACATTCCGGCACTGCTCCGTGGTTCAATTGCAATTGCCTGGTACGGCGTCCAAACCTTTTTGGCCTCCCGTGCCCTCCTCCTCGTCCTACTCAAATTGTTCCCATCGCTTTCCTTTTTGCACAATGTTCAGGTATTATTATTTGTTAGGGACATTAAACTTTAATTAATTTAATTGTTATTGAAAATGAATGAATTTAATTGTTATTGAAAATGAATGAATTTAATTGTTATTGAAAATGAATGAATTTAATTGTTATTAAAAATGATGAATTTCAGTCGTACGGCTTCCTGGGGCTGTCCCTGCTTGGCTGGTGCTCTTTCGGCTTTATGTGGGCCGCTCAGGCGGCGCTTTTCTGGATGGGAATGGCGGCCATCAAACGGTTCATTGACTGGGCTGGCCCCGCCGTGTACGTGGTGATGATGGCACTGGCCTTTTATCTGGTTGCCAATGCCGGCATTCACAATTTGAGCTTGAACTTCAGCGGTCAGTGTTCTGTTTGCATTTGCATTTCCTTCAAGACTCTTGAATGAAGGCGACCCTTTGCCCTTCGGCGACTCCATCCCGGTGATGTTCACCGCTATTGCGTTGGTTGTCTCCTATTTTTCCGGCCCAATGCTCAATTTTGGCGATTTTTCGCGCTATGCAAAGTCGTGGGGCACTGTGAAGTTGGGCAATTTGTTGGGTAAAATTTGAAATATTTTTGCATTTTTCTTCAAAAATTCTTTGCAAGGATTGCCCGTAAATTTCCTTTTCTTCTCTCTGCTCACCGTTCTGACGACGTCGGCCACTTTGCCCGTGTTCGGTCGACTAATTACCGACCCAATTGAAATTGTCGAACAAATCGGAAACCGAACGTCCGCCGAATGGGCCGGACTGACCGTCGTAATTGCCGGCGGGACAACTTTTGTGGTCGGTCGGTCGGTGTTTAACAAAGGAAATGAATGGCAAATAATCCAAAAAACTCATTAAAATCCATCCGCCCAATTTAATTGGTTTTTGAAAAGTTATTTTTTATTTCCCTTTTTTTCGATCGCCACTATTGGAATTAACATTGTGGCCAATTTTATTTCGCCTGCTTTCGACTTTTCAAATTTGGCTCCAAATTACATTTCTTGGCGGAGCGGAGGAATGATCACAGCGATCGCTTCCGTTTTGTTGACACCGTGGAATTGGTTAAAATGATTAATAATTAAATAATAAATTAATTAAATTAATTGAGACAATATTCGTTGAAAATATGTTTTGTTTGTGAAGGTACAACGATCCGACGGCCATTCACTTCACTTTGGGAGTACTCGGCGCTTTAATTGGGCCATTGCACGGGATTTTGGTGTCCGGTTATTATATCGTAAGGCTTTTCCTCTCCGCCGCCGGCGACATCCCCAAAACTCACTAAAAAGGCGAGCAAACAGACGATTTGGGTGTCCGATTTGTACAGCCGAGACGTGAACGGGCGCTATTGGTTCAGCAACGGATTCAATCCAAATGCGGTGGTGGCGACAGCAATTTCCGGAATGCTTTCAATTGCTTCTGCAAGCAATTCAATTTTATTTGGATTTATTTATTGAATTATATTTAAATAGGTCATTTTGCCCAAAGTGATGCCGGCCCTCGGCTCTGTTCACCTCTTTAGCTGGTTCATCGGATGCATTTTGGGCTTTGGCATTTTTACCCTTTTGGAATGGCTTAACCCGACAATTCATTTGGCGGGAAATTTAAACGCCGCATCGGACGGAAGAAAGCGAATTTAATAGCTTACAAATTAGCTTATAAAACTAAAAATGTTGTAAAATATACGAATAATAATTAATACTTATGTACTGATAAATATATTTTAATCGCATAATTTTTTTCATTTCTAATCAATAACTAATTGATAAAAGTGAAAATTACCTAATTCAAAATGGGGTTGGCGATGCGTCCTCACTTTCATTCATTCACAGTTTGACATTCTCTTCAATTTATTTGCTTAATTCATAATAATTAATTTAGATTTTTATTCTAATATTAAGTTAATGGCCATTCTTGTTGGCCTCGGCAGTCCGTTACTCGGTTATTTATTTTTAAGTTTTTATTTATTTTCTGTGCCACAGATATAACGGCAAATGTTGGGGCAGAATTTTTGGAAAAATATGGCCTTGAAGAGAATGGAGCTGTGCTAATTGATGAAGAAAATAAAGGCACATTTATGCAAACGTAAAAATTAAAATATAATTTAAACAAAACCAATTTAACGAGCAAATTATATTCTTAGCTTTAATGAAGTACTCGCTTTGGACTCAGTTACGCTTTTGCCCGGCGGCTCGGCTCTGAACACAATTCGCGTTTTTCAATGGGTTTTGAATGGAATAAATGGCGCAAATAAAGTAACCTAAATGCTTTAACAATTAATAATAAAATATTTAATTAATTTTAGAATGAACGGGCAACCTTTTTTGGTTCAGTCGGAAGTGATCGGGAAGCCGAAATGCTAATTGAGAAGACATCGGAGACGGGCGTTGATGTCAAATTTCAGCAAATTCAAGGAGTTCGGACCGGGACGTGCCTTTCACTCATTAGGGGGCCTAATCGGTACTAATTGTTTTGTGAATTCCATTTTAATTTCTTCGAAATTCAATTCTTTTTATTTTAGTTCGCTTTGTGCGTGCCTCGCCGCCGCGGACAAATTCACTTTGGACTTTTTGCAATTGCCTGAAAATGCCAAATTAATTGAGTCGTCAAAGTGTTTTTATTCAGCTGTAAGTTTGGAATTAAAAATAAATATTAAAATGCCTTAATTTATAAGGCTTTTTTCTTGACCGTATGCCCTGAGGCGGTTTTGCATTTGGCCACGACAGCCGCCAAATTGGAAAAGCCTTTTTTATTCAATTTGAGTGCGGAATATATTGCCACAAAATACAAAAGGGAGCTGAACGAAATTCTCCCATTTGTGGACGTACTTTTTGGCAAGTTTGGAATTCTGAAAAAAAAGTTAAATAATTTTTGGAATTTATATATATAATATTTATTATTTTTTAAATTTACCCGAGTTTTGCAGCTAATGACGGGGAAGCCATTGCTTATGCCCACACAAATGGATTCAAATCGACAAGCGATTTGCACGAAATTGCATTGGACTTAACGCGTATTGAAAAGGCAAAATTAACTTTTTAAGCGAAATTTGTTTTGTATTTATTTAGGCCCGCGAGGGATTGGGTCGAATTGTGTTAATTACCCGGGGGGACCAGCCGCTGATTATGGCACAAAACGGAAGGATCAAAGAATTCCCCGTCATTTTAGTGGAGAAAATGGTGGACACAAATGGGGCGGGCGACGCATTTTGCGGAGGTTTTCTTTTGGCGTCCAATGGATTAAGAATTAATGGCGATTAAAATTTAAAATTGGCAAATTTAAAGGTTTTGTGGCGGCTTTTGCCTGCGGTTTTCCCATGGAAAAGTGCATAAAATATGCGCTATCATCGGCGGCCACAATTGTTCAACAAAAAGGCTGCACTTTCCCCGAGGAATGGAAATGCCCGGACTTCGATTGATCAGACAAATAAAGAAAGGGCATTCATTCAGATCGATTAATCTCACAATTTTAATGACACTTTCAATATGCATTTAAATTCTATCCGAGTTTAAAAGATTCTGGCAACTTTAAGTAGTTTTATCATTGGTGGCGAATTAATTGACTAAAAATCGCGAAATATGGCCAAATAGGACTAAGCCTTTCGTTCTCATTTGACCAATCGTTTCATTTCCATTGCTGTTGCAATTGGGCAAAATAAGCCTTTGCCTGTTCTTTGGCATTCAATTCACTTTTTTTTGTCTGCAATTTGGCCTTTCGACTCATAAAATAGTGATAGACGACCAAAGTGATGATGGCGTGCACCAAAAGGAGCTTAAATTTAATTGCATTTTGTTTCCTTAACAAATTAAATTAAAAATGTCCGAAATTATTTACCAAAATGAACGCGTCGTAAGTCTGCATGTAAACGATCTGTCCGACTTCTTGCCGTTTAGAGCGAATGTAATAAGACAAAACGTTGAAAACGGAGAAGAAAATTGTGTAGGAAAGGTCGAGGGGGAAAATGATTCGCATTGTCAAAATGTTTTCGTTGGTTTGGTAATTGCGGCTTAGAGAATAGTCCTGCACTTTGTTGGAGCTGAAACATTTTAATATATTTAAAAGAAAATGAATTAAAAATAAATATAAATGATTTATTTTACAATTTGCTCTTCAATTTGTTATTCATCCGAATTAACGCGTAATCGGCGATCGAAATGCAAATGACCAAAAAGAGGAAGAAATAGTGCACGTAGATCAACTGGCTGGAGTTGAACTTGCTGGTCAGCGTGAAGTAAACCATCGGTTTGCCCGTCAATTCGGTGTCCATTTTGGAAGTGCCGTAAACGTAGGCACAAAATGCCAATGTTAACATTTTCTGCAGAGACAATTTGAAACAATTGCACACGCTTTGTCGATGTTATTTAAACAAATATACCATAAAAATAAAAATGCCAATGCCAAATTTGCGGCCTTCCTTCTCGTAGTCTCGCACAAATACCGTAGCACGGACCCGTTCTACCATAATCCCAAAATGGAGCAATGGCGAGCCGGCGATGTACGCATAAAAGGGCATTCGCACAACGTAAACCAACCAAACCGGGGACAAACAGTCGCAAGGGTCCGAGTAGGTCAATGCCAAAACCTTTTTTTTAGGTCAAAGTTACCAAAAAAAATTATTGTAAAACCCACAAAATTTCTGGAATTCATTATAATGAAGGACCAGCTAAGCATGGCATAAAAAAGCAACACGCTAATGATCAAAATCTGAACAAATCGTCGGTTTTTTGTTGCAAATCAAATCGCTCACGAGAAGATTGGAGTGCAAAGTGATCAGACTCCGTCTGTAGTAAAGCATAATTTTGATCAGCAACAAATTGGTGATCAATGCCAGCAAAAGTTGCGCGGCTCGGATAATGTTGTAGGCGCGACCGTTGGTGGACTCTTCGGCCGCCAGACAATCCTCCGGGGAATTACGGCTGTCGTCGTGCTGCTGATTACCGATCATCGTTTAAGAAGCTTAAATTGGCATTTGTTGCTCATTTAAGCTCAAGAAATTTTGTAGAATTTAAAACGCAAACACTGAATGCGCGCGAATTCCTAATTTTGATTCTTTTTAAAATAAGATTTGGCCAAATTAAATGTGTAAGTAAATTAAAAATGTTTATTTTGGACGTTTGCCGCGCATTTATGTGCCATTCCTCACCTCATTATTATCAGGCCAAACATTATTATTTTTTGATTCATTGTTATATAATTTTTGGTCACGAAAAGATACAATTTTTGTCTTTTGTGCGAAAAATATAATAAATGCAAAAATATTTTCTTTTACATTCAAAGGATTTTTTATTAGGAATTAATTGGCATGGCATACGGTGGACCGGCGGGGGCTGGCGGGGGCTGGCGGGGGCTGGCGGGGGCTGGCGGGGGCTGGCGGGGGCTGGCGGGGGCTGGCGGGGGCTGGCGGGGGCTGGCGGGGGCTGGCGGGGGCTGGCGGGGGCTGGCGGGGGCTGGCGGGGGCTGGCGGGGGCTGGCGGGGGCTGGCGGGGGCTGGCGGGGGCTGGCGGGGGCTGGCGGGGGCTGGCGGGGGCTGGCGGGGGCTGGCGGGGGCTGGCGGGGGCTGGCGGGGGAGGGCGAAGGTAATAACGTACCTATTTATGTGCGGTGTTTTGTAAACAAAGAAAAGCTGTACAAATGTATTTAGCAAAGCTAATGGACTGACGACTTACCGTTAATTTACTTTTTTTTTGTGCACAAAACCAATTTTGCCTTCTAATTATGGGTAAAGTTGGCATTTGGGCAGTAAAAATGAAAATTTGCCTAACAAAGCAAAGAATTAAAAATTTTGAACATTTATTTCGAAACACCACCCAAATAAAGCCATTTCTTTATTCCTAAAATTATGATAAATATATTCTGCAAATGGCTAAATCTAATCAAAAACCTTTTTATGAAATTCAACGGAGTCTTATAAAAATATACATAAAGTAAAAGGGATTCTGCGGATGCCAAATATTGTTACAAATTGTCGTGTCCGATTCATTGAGAAAATTGGGCCATAAATGCCAAATAATTAATTGAATGGAACAATTAATGAAATAAGAAAGTATTTTATTTGCTAATTGTGCCATTGCAAATGCAAATTTCGGAAGTATAAATCGGCGTGTTCGTTGGCGGCCGGCTCCATTCCCCGGCTGTCTCTGTTTTTGCGTCTCAGAAAATAGTGATAGACGACCAAAGTGATGATGGCGTGCACGAAGAGAAGCCAAAATAAAACAAATTAATTAAATAATAAAAGTAATATATAAAATTGGACCAAAGTAATTAAAAGTAATAAATTGGGAGCAAGTAATTAAAAAAGTAATAAATTGGGACCAAAGTAATTAAAAGTAATAAATTGGGACCAAATTAATTAAAAGTAATAAATTGGGACCAAAGTAATTAAAAGTAATAAATTGGGACCAAAGTAATTAAAAGTAATAAATTGGGACCAAATTAATTAAAAGTAATAAATTGGGACCAAAGTAATTAAAAAAGTAATAAATTGGGACCAAAGTAATTAAAAAAGTAATAAATTGGGACCAAAGTAATTAAAAAAGTAATAAATTGGGACCAAAGTAATTAAAAGTAATAAATTGGGACCAAAGTAATTAAAAGTAATAAATTGGGACCAAATTAATTAAAAGTAATAAATTGGGACCAAATTAATTAAAAGTAATAAAATCGGACCAAAGTAATCGCCTCGTACGTGCGGATGTACATCAAAATGCCAAACTGTTCGCGTTTGATTCGAATGTAACCGGAGAGAATGTTGAAAATGCTGAAGAAAATTGTGTAGGAGAAGTCCAACGGGAAAATGATTCGCATTGTTAAAATGTTTTCGTTGGTTTGGTAATTGCGGCTCAGAGAATAGTCCTGCACTTTGTTGGAGCTGTCGGGAGAAGATGATCTCGATCATTATTCACTCTCAGACAGCACAACGTATTTAATTAATTTGATTTATATAATCTTCGCTTACAATGTCCGCTTTAATCGCCGATTCATTCTGATCAAAAAGTAATCGGCGATTGAAATGCAAATGACGAGAAGCAGGAAAAAGTAATGGACGTATAACAATTCGGTGGCATTGTAACGGCCGGTTAGCGTAAAATAAATCTTAAATAAAAGAATTAAATAATTTAATAAATGTGCCGAAACCATTGGCCTTTCGAAGGTCGGGTCAATGATGGAGCTGAAGTAAACGTAAACACAAAAAGCAGTCACAAGAACGACCTCAATCATTCCTCAAAGTTTATGCTTAATGAATGCTTCTTAGCCTTTACCACAATGGCCAAAATGCCAATGGCAAATTTGGTGCCGGCCCTTTCGTAACTGTGCACAAAAAGCGTGGCTCGGACCCTTTCGACCATAATGGCCAAGTGAAGCATCGGCGAGCCGGCGATGTACATGTAAAAGGGCATTCGGACAACGTAAACCAACCAAACCGGGGACAAACAGTCGCAGGGGTCCGAGTAGGTCAATGCAAGGTACTGAAAGGGTCGGGAGCATTTGGGAGGTATCTATTTGAAAGTCTATTATTTTATTGCGCGGGATGAAAGTTTAATAATACATTTTAATAAAAGGCAAAAAATTGATTCTTTCTCAGAAAATTCAAAAATCGGACTCTCCTAAATTTAAATAATGAATTGGTCCAACTGACAAAATGCCAAGCAGCCGCGACAATAAATGACCATACAAATATTGCGTAAAGCAAAAAAACACTGATCAAAATGCTCTAAATTAGAGGGAGAATTTTATAATTTTTAATTTGTTTGGGCGCCATTTACCACGAGGTTGGCATGCAATTTCACCGGGTGAGTCTTACAGAACCAAACAATTCTCAGCAAAAGTACGGTAATAACCAGTCCGGTTACAGTCTGTACGGCCCGCACGATATTATACTGTACGTTGGTTATTGAAGCCTGGGCAGCCTCACAATCCCCCACTTCGGCACCGCTTTGATTGGACGGTTCGCCGCCGGGGGTAAAATACATCACAGAAATTAAATCGAATTTTCCTTGAAAAGTAATGCACCGTATGCCTGATAATGTTACAACGCAAGCCGAATCTCCTTAAATGGAATAATTTGCATATAAAAATTCCGATTTAAAGATTTTTTATTATTGATTTTTTCATTTTAATACAAATATTTGAATGCCAAGTTTACTTGTGAAGCTCGAAAGTGTTATTTTGGCACAATCGCACATAATCTTCGACATCATTTCGACACAATGAACATTTAATTGCAAAAGCGCTAATTTCCATCACATTGAGGCGGTAGAGGGGGGGGGGGGGGGGGGGGAGGATTAGAAGATTTCCCAAACCGCCAGTCAAATAAACATTAATTAATCTAAGAATTGTCATTTTAAATTAAATAAAAATTAGGACATAAAAAGCGAGCCACAAATATTTAAGTTTTGTTTTTTAATATATGCATAGTATAGCCCGGTAAAAAATAATTCCCGGGAGCGGGTTCAAAATTTAGCGGGAACGGGAGTGGGAGGACTGCCGTCTTTCTCCCGCTCCCGTTAAAACTCCGTGAATTTATCGGGAGTCCCGCGGGAGAAAAGTTGAAAATTTTAAATTTATACGGGCCAGCCTCTATTCCATAGATTCGGGCCTATTAGATGTTGAAAGATTATTCGTAATTAAACCAATGAAATTCAAAATGCTTTTATGTTCGCCAAATATTATTGATTTATGCGTGAGAATTGAATGGCAAAAAGATGAAAAGCTAAGAATGTGAAAGGATTTGGTGAGAAATGAGCAAAAAATGAATTTTAACAAATTCATTTTGGGCGGGGGAGGGCAAATTGGAGAGAACGGTTTGTCCGATGAAAGGCTATTTTTATAATAAAATAATACAAATAAAATTCTTTTCACCGTTTTTTTTCATAAACCTTTTTTAATTCCCGAAAAAATTGCGCGCAATTAATGGCCCCCTCCGTAATATGAGGCCGAGTGGCTTTGACTGAACGTGTGCGCCTTGTCGCCCACTTGCTCCTCCTCCGCAAAGGCCGTCTCGCCCCCGACGACCTCCTCCTCCGTCCGCGTCACTTCCGTGGTCACCCGACGCTCAACTTCCTCCCGAACGGTGTACTCACTGCTGGCCATCGAACCCATGTCCTGTGACGGCAATGGCAAATATTTTCAGAAATTCAAAACGAATTGTATGTCCGACCAGAGACTTGACTTTTCTTAGAAACGAAATTGACGTTGATTTCGTCCGGTCTCTAATCTCGACCATCCATCAAAGAAAAATGAGTTTTATTAACTTGCCTCGTCAAGTCTTGCCCTTGGAATAGTCAGCGCCTGTCCGTACAAAGATTCGTCACTGGCACGAGAGTCCAAAGCATCGAAGGCCTTCTTTTTGCCACCAAGCCATCGCATTCGGGAGAGTGCCCAAAGGCAGCAGCTTAAAAATACAAAACGATGACAACATACCAAAAGAGCACGGGCCAATTTGACACCAAAAAAGTCAATTTGTGACATTGTGTCGTTTTACCAAATTGTCCTCAATTTTTTGGTTCGTGTCCAATTGCCATAAAGCCTACCAAAGTGTGAGCAGAAGGAAAATCAGTGCCAATAGCAATGGAAGAAGCCAGGGAAAGATTCCACCACCGCTTTGAGGCTCTTTAATAGGAAGTATAGGAAGTGCAGTACCAGCGCAAACTCGTCCCGGAAGCTGCGGATTCTCGTCCGTGTGGTTGCCCAAACATCTTCAACAATTGCAATTACTTTAATTCTCTCCGCCTCACCCATCCTCTAAGCCTACTTGCAAGTGTAGCCCTGAGCCAAGTTGATGCACTCGGCATTTTCCGAGCAGTTGTGCAGTCCCGGAAAGAGGCACTCGTTGATGTCCACTAAGAGCAGGCAATACTGGTTGGTCTGCAGTCCCGCGTTGGTTCTTTCCGTCTCCGTTGTGTTGTTCCGCAAGTCCACAAAGCTGGATTTGCAACGGCAAAAGCACTGAATTAAAAAAACAAATCAATTTGAGTGGGAATAGGACGGCGGCACGCTGTCTTCCAAGTTTTCGCCGGTGCTATTCGACGAGCAAAAGTTGACGTCGGCGCAAAAGTCCGTCACACAAACACTGCCAGGCACAGAAGCCTTCGGAGACGCGTCTTTGAAGCCGCGGTAACACTCGCAGCGGTACAAATACTCCTGCAAATATTCGTTTTTGATTTTAAATATGAAAATTCTCGACCAGATCAAAGCATTGCGCATGTTCGGAGCATTCGTTGAGCGTTTTGTTCTCGCACTCGTTGATACCGTACAACGACACGCATTGGTGCCCCGGGTTGGCCACGAGCATGTCCCGGTAACCGTTTGCACATTCGCATCGGTATGAATTCGGTCCAGTCTCAATGCAAAGGCCCTTTGGATGACAGTCATTCTGAACAGAAAAAATTAAATAGGAAATTAAAAAGGTTTTTACCTTGAAGCACGGACCGAACGGGTTGGGCTGGACCGGGTTTATGAAAAGTCCGCTTTGGCCCAATTGGAAGTTGTTACGGTCGATGATCCACCGTATCAAAGTGCTGTACGCTATTTGGGCAGTTGGAGCTTTGCCAACACGGAAATACATCGTCGTGTTGTAAAGGACGCCTATTTAATATGTGAAATTAGGAACAAAAAATATCGGGTGCAGACTTTAAAAATCAATTTCTAATTTGCCATAAAATAAATCTATCAAAAATCCGAATCCCAAAACCCATTTTAAAATTCCAAAATTACCTTCGTCCCAGGAACCGTTCAATGCGCTCGGCGGAGAAATGTCGTGAACTTCGGAGATAACAAATGAACTTGCGAGTGGAGTTTTTACGTAACTCTGACGGACGCCGCTCTCAAAAGAAGTCACAAATTGTCTAAACATTTTTAGACTTTTAGAATTTAAAAAAAACGATGTTTTTTTACTTGTAAATGGAGTCCTGGGGGTTGGCAAATGATTCGTTGTATTGCAATTGGTATTGGTATTTGCGCATAACCCAAAACGGGAAAGTGAACGCAATTACCTAAATTGTTCAATTAAAAAAGCGAGAATTGAAAGAAAGAAGACCCACTTGACGACAAATTTCGTCGGGTCCCGCCCTCTTTTGCCCCGGGGGGCAGCCGCACAAATTCCCGCCAATACAAATTTCCCCCAATTCCGGCCGACACGGCAATCCCCCGCAAAGTGCCGTTGTTTTCGGACACGGGCTGAGCAGCTCAATGTCCGTCGCCACTTGAATTTTTCCACCGCCGACGGCGCCATTTGTTTTTTGGATGGATTCCTTTAAATTAATTTTAAAAATATAAATCATTCAAAATGTGTTCAATTACCTGCAACGCGTTCCACAGATCGCACGCGTCGACGCGCCCCTCCGGGCTTAACCGAGTTTCAACGGTGAAATTGACCAACAAACCGTCGGACCACGAGCTGAATACAAATTAAATTGTTCCAAACTGTTAAAACGATTCTCCCACCTGTTCACGGTGTTCGGGTGTGTGATGTAGTTGATGTCGGTCAGAATGTATCTGGGAGCGTAAAGTGTGGAGCTGACCGCTTTGCCCAGATCTTGCGAGAAAGTGCTGGCAAACTCCACATAAGAGGGACTGCTGCTAGTACCGTATCTTAACCGGTGGTGGTACGTTGTACAGTATTCTCTCAGAATACTTTATGAGACTACGCAATGAATGCACCCGCTAAATGTCCTTTTGCTAATTAATGTCAGCTGACTCACTCGCTGTTGCTGAACAAAAGAAGTTTGTCTCCCTCGCTGACCAATCGGAAGAGCAGCGACGTCTTCTCCACCGCCTCGCACTTCTCGCCCTCCTTGGACCGGCTTAGGCCAGGAAAGCATTTGCATTTGGCACCGCCAACACAAACCTTAAGGGCACAGCCGAGTTTACGGCACTTTTTTATAAAGCTTTACCTCTCCGAGTTCGGTTTGGCAACATTCGTCACCGCACTGAGCAGTACAATTTTTATTGAACTCAACAATAACCGGTGTGGCGGTAGGCTCTTTATAAGCAGCACACATTCGACCGGGCAATTGACCCGCGTCATAAAAGCCGGGTTTGCCTGAATTACCAAAGTTTTGATATAATTGGGGGAAAATGGGCACATTTGCAGGTGAATCCCTCCTCCAAGTCCTCGCAGATTGCATTGTTCGTGTCGCAGTCGTTGTCCTTGGGGTTGGCGCATTCATTGAAACAACAAATGCGTCCCGGCTTTTCCTTGGGCCCCTCGTCCACATAAGGAGGCTTACAAACACACGCCTAATTTGTAAGGGCAGACAATTTTTCGCAATTTTTTTTGTTTAACATACGTAGCCATCGGGTTGGTCAATGCAATTCGCGTGCGGACTGCAATCGTTCATGCCGGAGAATTTGCACTCATTAATCACTGAAAGTATTTAAAGAAACAAATAAATTAAATTTATTTCCCGTTTTTTAATATAATTCCACTTGCACTGTTTGCAGGAAGTGCCGGGCTGTGCCGGAGTCTCATCTCGGAATCCGGCACGGCACACGCATTCGTAGCCCTCTGTCTAAATTTTACGGAAATTTTATGCCGTCCTTTTGCCTTCGCCCGTGCCTTGTCTATACAATCGGCAAATCGACTGCAATTATTCTCCACGGGGTTTAAACATTCATTCTTCAACAATTTGCATTTTCTTCCCGGTTTCCCCGGCACCGGCGACTGATCAATGGAATAGGGCGGGCACGTGCAATTGTATCCGTCCGACAATTCCTCACAAAATGCGATCACGTCGCAGTCGTTAAGAGAACGGTCCATACAGTAGTTGACCTTGGCAAAACGTTCAAATTTAATTTTAAATTGCATTTGTCAATCGATAAGTTGTGGCTGACCTTCTCCTGGCAAATCCGGCCCGGTTTTCGATATTTGTCCGTACTTTTGTCCACATAACCGTCCCGGCAATGGCAAGTGAATCCCTCCGGGTAGGCATTTGATTCTTGGCAAATTGCGTACTGGTGGCAATCCATTTTGGACTTGTCCAGACAAATTGGCTGTTTAGGTGCACAAAAACGGCCGGGCTTTTCCTTTTGGGGCGAAATAAATATTCGTCGAGTCAAATAAATTTAAATTTATTCGAAAACAAACTGAGGGCGATTTGTCCTCGTAACCAGACAAACATTCGCATGTGTAAGAAAGTGATCCGGTGGCACGACAGCGGGCATACGTATGGCAATTGTGGGTGCCGTCGTCACACGGGTTTTCTTAACATTTAAATTAATTTTAATAATTTTTGCCTGTAATTATGAGAAATGTGATCGATTTTTTGGGACCTTTTTTGTGATTTGACTCACTTGGTGTAAGGATCGGCTGACAATTCCTTCCCGGGTTTCGCAGCTCGTCCATGTCTTTAAACCCAGGTTTGCATTGGCAAGTGTACGAGTCGGCCGTGTCGTGGCAAGTCGCGTTGCGGTGGCACGTGTGCTGACCCGTCTTGCACTCGTCCAGCAGCGGACGACAGTCCAACCCCGACTCGTACTGCGGATTCGGAGAGAAGTCAATGTAGCCGGGCTTACAACGGCACACATAGCTATAAAGTCCACATTTGCAGTGGAAGTGAGTGCCAATGCCAACTTTTTAAACGCTTTCAAAGAGAAAGAATTGCCAAACAATTCATATTTAAGGTTCGCTAGGCTTTTTGTCGATTTTAACAAATTTGTGAGCACCTTTCGGGCGTGTCAATGCAATAAGCATAAGGCGAACAGCGCGCAGTGCCCAACAAACATTCGTTTTCCGTTTTTGTACAAACTCTTCCCGGCTTGCGCTTCTAAAAACCCACAAATTTATTTTAAAAAATATTTAAATTTTCAATTCAACCTGGTCGGTACTGTTGTCCATGTACCCTGGCAGACAAACGCACAGAAATCCCTCGTCCGTGTCAATACATTGCGCGTGAGCATCACAATCGTTGTCCTCGTCCCGAAGGCATTCGTTCCGAACTAAAAATGATTGAACCCAAATTTACTCATTTATAAAAAAGGCTTACGGCACACTCCGGTGATCGGATGCCGTTTCTCTCCAGCCACACATTGGCACGTAAAATCGGGTGTTTGTGAGGTGACGTAACGTATCGGATTCCCTGGATTCAGAAGTTTCTATGAAAAAGTGACGCATTCATCCGACTTGTCTCATAAGTCTCCATGTCGCGGTGTTTCTTGTAGGATTGGCCCGCCGGCGTTGCCGCAGGCAATCGAATGTTTATCGGCTGTGGGGGCGATGGCTGCTGATGCGGTGTGGGCAAGCAGCGTTCACGTTTGCGCAAGTCGCACGAATTGACATCGGACGGGTCGCAGGCACCCGGCAGTAAACATTTGCCTGACAAATTAGGGAAAGTCGAAATTAAAATAAAACAATTGCCGTGATAATTGTTCATTTATATAAAAGTCTCGCCTGTTCGTGCGTTGAGCATTTTCCCCGCAGGGCACGGTGGGGCGGGCGGCAACGGAACGTGCGACGATACGCAGTCACCGGTTTGCGAATCGCGCGCATAGGCAGAGGGACAGATGCAGCGGTGGTTGCCTAACGGCGTCCTTTGACAGTACTTAAATTGGGGATTAAGTCATTAAAATGCGAATTACTCTGCTCCAAATTTAGCGTGTGATGGGAGGGGGGGGGGGGGGGGGGAGAGGGGGGGGGGCTCCCCCAAAAGTTATTTTCACCATTTTTCACCTCCGGGTACGGGCAAGATGTGGTCACGTCCGGGTTGCAGAGATCGCCCCCGCAGACATTTGTGCGGGGATGAGCCTGGAAGTTGGTTGGGCACTGACAGATCGGGCTAAAAATAAAAATGATTTTTTACAAATTTATGGAATGCTTTAACCTCCCATCGATAAGCACACAAATTTGCCCCAGGGCTCGGTCGCAGCCCGTCTGCGTGTCCGGGTTGCAACCGCCGATGGTCTCGTGCGGCGTATGTGCAGGCGTTGGGCAGGCCAATTTCTGCACCAGCGAACGCAGGCGCATGTCCAATTCCTTGAAACCCTCCACGAAGAACCATCTTTTGGGGGAAGGAAGGAATTCTTGAACAAGAAGATCATTTTGTATGAGTAATTCTTGGGAAAAGCTTTGAAATATCCAAAACTTCTTTCCACCTGTTTGGCGACCCGGCAATGTTCTCCAACTCGCTGGCCGAAACGTGGTCAGTCACTCCGATGGCGAAAGTGTTCACCTGATGGTTTCGAGCAGCTATTGCCGGCTGTGTGACATTGTCTGAATGCATTGATTTGGCTAATGAATGTTAGCGGGGGGGGGGGGTGCCTTTTTGTTTGGACTTGCCTTGACTCCGACCGTCGGTGATTACGACAGCGACTCGATTGGCACCCTCGGAGAGTGGCCTAACGCCACGGCGTTCGGAAAAGCCTTCGGACACCATGTGTTGGATGGCAGCACCGGTCCTTTTTTTGTAATCTTCCAATTTTTTTTTGCCCCAATGTCCTACCTGGTCAAGCCCGTCAGGTACTGGGTGTGGTCGACCGCCTGTAGAAGCGACTGCTTGTCCGAGTACTGGTTCAAGTTGAATTCATGTCGAATTTGGTCAGAATACTGAATGAGGCCGACGCGGGTGTTGTCCAAACCGATGTCGAACAGTTCAATGAACTCTTTGAGGAAGCGCAGCACTTCGTTGCGGAACACCTGAATCAAACAAGTAACAATAATCGTCCATTTGTCTTAACTGTACTTGGGATCCAATTGAGCCAGACCCGTCGATCAAAAAGATCAGATCAGTTCTCTGCTTTGGACAACTTGTCTGCACTGAAATGCAAAAAATAAGTTCAACAAAATGGTTAAACAAATTCTGATCGATCCCTTCAAAACCATCCAAGACAAAACCTCTGTCCCCAATGCTCAATGGGAACACTAATTGAAATGACCCGAAAAGCGGTCATCAATTTCAACCTGTGCAGACTCTGCCCGGGGGCAAATGTGCGTTTGAAGAGACGTCCACGTAACCGGAATAACATTGACAGCTGTACCCCTGCGGCGTGTCAATGCAATCTGCATTCTCATCGCACGTGTTCAGTGAACGTTCCGCGCATTCGTTACTTGCTGAAGTTCGGGAGGGTCAGAGGGGGGAAGCGTTTTGAAGTTAAAACGGAGATGCAAAATGCCAAATAATTATGTTGGTTTTATTCATTTTTAGCGCAAAATGCTTGTGCTGCTCTTTTTCCTATTTTCTCATTTATTTTAACAAACAAATTCCATTTTTCTCTCCAATTAATCAAACGGAAACTCCCCAATTCCCCCCCCCCCTCGCCCTCCCAATTAATTCAATTCCATTAGGGTGAATCACACCGACCGGCCTATCAATCTCTGATTTGATTTGACAACAATTCACTCATTATCATCAAAAGTGTCATTCCCTCCCTCCATATGTTGGTGTTAATTCAACCGTTTAACCTGTTTCTTCTATACAATAATTAATTAATCGTTTAAGTCACGGGGGAGGGGCAAAAATAATATTTAAATAAAAATATTTCAATTTTGGTTTGAAACCTAAGTTTCTGTATCCAAATCCAATTAACGCGCGAAACCAGTTTTTGCAAAGCTTGGGGCATTAATCGGATGGAAAATCCATCATAACCCCCCAATTTTGCTAATGGTCCAATTATGCGCCTAATTCGATTATATCAAATAAGAAATGCTTTGTCATTAATTTAATATTAGCTCCTCACAATTTACGCATTTGCGTCCGGGTCGGAGGCCAATCTGCGAAGAAACGTCCGTGTAGCCGGCGTTGCAAATGCACTCGAAGCCGTCTTTGTTGTCCACACATTTCGCGAGGGGCGAACAGTCGTGGCGATCGGCACATTCATTCGACACTTAATTCAAAATGTTTTATGAACGGCATCATTTCTTGAGTAAAAATACCCACATGGTTTACACTCTCGACCGGGCGTCACCGGGTCGACGTCGAAGAAGCCCGGCTTGCATTGGCACGAGTAGGAGCCGAGCACGTTAATGCAGTTGGCATTCTTGTCGCATTCCGGGTCGACCTGAGAAGCAAACATTTTGTTCTGTTTCCCATCCGCCGTTATCCTCACCTGACATGCCGCAATCATTTGGCATTTCCCCTCCACCAGTGCCGCCCCTTCGCCACATTGACAAATGTAATGACCCCCTGAGTTCTGCTTGCAAACCTTTGGGGGGGGGGGGGGGAATTGAATTTCTAAAATTCCATTCTTTTATTTGATTTACTTGTCCCGATTGGCATGGACTCGACTGATTCGGGTCGCATTCGTTTGTTGGGGTGTCATGCAATTTTTCATGGGGTTTGTTGCAAATACGCCCCGGATACTTTCCGACATTGGCCGACGCATCGACAAACCCCGGATGGCAAGCACAAGTGTAGCTAAAGAAGTTCATTAAAATCATTAAGGTGCCCCCCGACCCATTATGATTTTTTAAATGATTGGACCTTTCTTTGGCATCGGTGCACACGGCATTTTCGGAGCAATCATTTTTGGACCGGTCTTCGCATTCGTTGACCGCCACCACACATTTGCGTCCAGGCAACTGACTGAACGACTCGGAAATGTCCGTATATCCGGGATGGCATCGGCATTCGTATCCGGCACCAGTATCCACGCATGCCGCATTTGAGTCACAGTCAACGCCTAAATTAAATGAATTGTGACAACCAATCGACCTTTAATTAATTTTTAAAATATTTGAATCAAAAAATCATTAAACTCGGGCAGCTAATAAATGATCAGAGAACGATTATCTTTTGGGGACCACCGACCGTATGTGTGCGGGCTGCTACATTCGTTCTGTTGCCTTCGACATGCCGAACCGGGCTTCCCGTTTTGCGGCGACACATCAGCAAACCCAGGCTTACATCGGCAGGAGTAACCTTCGGCCTGAATTTAGTGCTTACATTTCTTGGTAACAATTTGGACTAATCCCCATAAAAGTACCCCTCCCCTTTACACATGACTCATCCCAACACTCCCCCCCCCCTTCCCTCCCCCACAACTCCCGCTAATCGATCGCTACCTGATCAATGCACTGGGCATCCGGCGAGCATTCGTTTAGCTTTGAGTTTTGGCATTCGTTGATCACCAGACAGCGCCCGTCCGGCAGTCTGCCGTAGCCTTGCGGGCACGCGCATTTGTAGGCACCGTTAAGGAACACACAGACCGAAAGATGATTTCATGTTACGGCAAATTCGAATGTTCACCCAAATTCCGATCACCTCATGCTTTTGTTGGCTACAACTGAGCGGGTCGTTGACGTCGCATTCGGGTGGAGTCTGGTAAGCTTAAATGTGCCAAAAGTAAATCTTTGGAAATTCAAATTTAACTTTTTACTTTCTCTGTCATGAGCCGACGTGACGCACAAAATGAATGGCAAAATTAGCGGTGTAAACCGAATCAGTAAAAACAATAAAAGCGATTTTGACTGTTTTGAACGCATTTGTGTCGCACTGATACTTTCTGTGCTGTTTATCTAAACCATTAAACTAATTGGGCATATTTTATACCAATTATTTAATTGGAAATTGAAGAGGGAGGGTATTTATGGCACTTTGGTTCATTCTTTAACACCCAAAATATTTCACGTCTACTTTTTGGTCCTTACAATTGTTAATTAATTAGGCAATTGGATTTTGATTGGAAGAAACTAAAATCGTCGGGATTAAACTATTCCCGACTGAACAGAGCCAATCGGTCGGTCGGTCTTTGAAAAAAAAACTCGCTGATCAGTTCGATCCGCGTCATTTGGCCATAATTTGTGACTTTTGCATTTTGTCTCAGAAAATGGTTCTGAGCCCCGTGGGCCTTTCCGTTCCTTCGTTGTCGGCCATTTTTCCTTTTCGCGCGCATATACAAGTTTTGTGTGTGCAGGCAGAGAGTGGCGGTGTGGCTTTGATTTTGGAAGAATTGACGGGCAAAGGAAAGGCCCTGAGGGGAGGGAACGGACCCCCCGAGGGGCAAACGAAACGCCAAAGAGAATGTGAAGAGAAAAACAGAGCGAGCCAAAGCAAACTGTGACTTCCCATAATAAAAGGCAAAGCGCTTTCGTTCAGCCAAAGCAAAAAAAGTTAAGCATTTGCATTTGTTGCTTTATTTGAGCGTTGAAAGTTTCCAAACAAAACAATTCAATTTTTGTTAATTATTTGCCTTTACTAAAACAAGTTTCGACAGCTTTTTCAAAACCTTTTTGGGACTTTGCAAAAGATTTTTCAGTCAGCAGAAGTTATTGGTTGAGGGGGCGGGGACATTTGGCCCCAGAAAAGTTTTTGCATTTGAAAATGCATTGGAATGAATGAATTAATGGCGGCGGCGGCCAATTCTTTTAGCATTCAATCGGTCGGCTCATCAAAGTGTCGATTTTTCTGATAATGCGCAGTTTCTGGACGGTTTGCTTTTGCCTAATTTGGGGGGGGGGGGGAGGGGGGGGGAACGGATGAGTGATTTTTGGGGAGAGACGGCGGCGGCGGCGGCGGCGGAAGACGACGGACGACGGGCGGGGGGCGGGCGGTTGTTGGTTTGACTTCTTCCCATTTAATTAACGGACGTTTTTGAGAATATAAAAATGGCCAATTCGTTGGGCCTTAAGGGGGGGGGGAACGAATTTCAGTGATTGTGGCGCTTTTGGGAGAATGTGTGAGGTGACGGTGATGGAATGGACGCGACTTTTGTGTAATAATTGGGGGGGGGGGGGGGAAGTGACTCCTCGGGGGAAACAACGGAAAGGTTTGTTTGAGAATGCGAATTTGGGAGCACCAAAACAAAAACAGTGTACGAAAGAAACCATAAGTTGGTTTAAACGACAGTCACCGCCCCATTCGATCTCGAAAATCTCCACTCTCGTTCTAATTTTCCCAGAATTTCAATAAAACAAATTTAAATTTTGACTAATTTGAACAAAGTTTTTGCGGCGTTTCGTAAATAATGAAATTACAAAATATGCAACTCGCATTAGAGGATAAAGTTTGGTTTAATTGTTGTGGGGAGTCGGCGATTGATGGTTGGGTCGGCCGGCGGTTGCGTGAGGGAGAAAAGGGAAATTTGAGGGAAATTCAATTCGATTCGATCGTTTGGTTTGGTTTGGAGAGTGGACAATTTGACCAAATGAAATTGCATCAAACTGCCTCTATAAATAAACAAAAAAGCATTGCAAATAAATTTTTGCTTAATTTGGTGATCCACCAATAAATATTTATTTTCATTTTTTGTTTTAAAAAATGTTTGTGTTCGTGGCTTTGTCGAAATGCTATACAAATAAATGTGCGTTGATGCGAATTTAGGAATATATAACCAACTCTGATGGGTGGGGGGGGGGGGGAGGGGGGGAATGCGCGAGGGCGAATTTGGGTGGGATGCGCAAAACGCAATCGCATTGGGGGGGGGGGGGGGGAGGAGGGGGGGAGGGGGGGGGGGAGGGGGGGGGGGGGGGGAGGGGAGGGGGGGGGGGGGGGGGGGAATGTGTGGGTTTGGCCGTCGCCCCCCCCCCCCCCCCCCCCCTCCCCCCGCCGTTTACGTTGCCCACAACCCCCGCAGGTCCGTTGTTGGTGGCGGCGGGTTTGGCCGAGGATGAAAGTGTTTGGGGACTGGTTTACAAACAGACGAGTAGAAGAGAACGGAGGGGGGGGGGCATTTGGGAGAATGAATGGGTTTTGGGATTTCAAAGCGAATTAATCCATTTTCAAAAGTGGTCATTTCCCGGCAATTCGGCTAAATTTACGGATATTTATGTAAATTTTTCCAACATTGAAGCAAGCTTCTCAATACTTCAGAACGACCCAAAACTTTTCACGCAACATCCCCAACATGGCTGGCTTCCCACATCTCTCCGAAACAGAAGCCGATAACGGATTAGGCAATCAAAAATTTGCAATGTAAAAAATGCATTAAACAAATATCGTGATCAAAGACATATTTTAACAACTTTAACGGTTCAATCATGCTCAAAAACGGGTGTTTATTTTAAGTTGAAATAAAAATTTATACGGAAATATTCGATGATTAAATTTTAATTCTCTATTAACATTTATTTTACAATGCGATTAAATAATATGCAAAATGCGAAATAATAAAATGCGAAATAAATGAATAAAATGTTTGATTATGCAACAATATTTTCTGGTGTCAAAATGTTGCGCAAATTTGCCCTCAGCCCGGCAACTAAGCCGAAGAAGCCGAGGCCGACGAGGGACCAATCGTCGATGAGCAGCCAAAAAGCCCGCAAAATGTTGTGCCGTCGCAGATGGACCGGCAAAAACACGAGAAGGTCAAGCAAAGCGGGGAAAATCAGTGCCAAAAGCATTCCCGTGGTGGCACCGACCAGCGGAATAATATTCTCCAAATCGGGCACAGCGAGACCAATTAGCACTAAAAAAGAACAAATAATGCCAAATAAAGTTATAATTAAATGCAATTCGATTCACTTGCAATGGCAACCAGCACCGTTCTGAAGAGCAATTCAACGCAAAGCTTTTTCGTTTTGACGCCCTCATTTTCGTCGTCCCCCAATTTGGGACAGAATTTCTGCAGCAATTTGACAAATTCGGGCCACAGCATTTCCACAATAACGTACATTTGAATAACAAAACCGAAATACATAACCAAAGTAAAAAGCAATCGGACGACCACAAATTGACTAAATTATTTTATAAATAAATATATTCAATTTTATTTAATCGGTCATTCGAACATTTCATTTTGGGGCAAGTTTTGCGTAATGCTGCCCTTTACTTGGGCCCCATAAGTGATGTAGCCGAGAAAGCCGGAAGTCGAATATATGGCAGAAACTACGGCAATGCCAACGGACAAAATGCCGAAGAGACCGACCATTTGCGAAGGCTTTTGCAAACGATTTTCAAGGGGAAGAACCTTAAATTGCCATTTTAAATAAATAAACATTTTACTATTAAATATATTTATTTATTTTAATTACCATTGCTTGTCCCTCAAATGAATATAAAATTGCTCCGCAAGCGGCCATTATGCCGTCAAAATTGGTTATTGTAGAAAATTCAGACAGATTTTGGTGTTCTGCCCGAACCAGATACTAAAATAAATGTTAATTTTGTTTTAATTTTTGTTTTAATTTAATTTTAAATTTGCCTGGAAAATAAAAGTGAGCGCGACAATACAAATTATATTTCCAATGGAACTCAGCACGGAAATCGCACGAAGTGAACGGACAAAATTGACCAAAACCATCGGCACAAAAATTAAAAGCATCCAAATTGGCTTCGAATAATTCAAAGTTGGGTATTTAAAGGCAAAAAACTAAATTAATTTTTATTTATTTAATTCTGCCATATTTTTGGGCGCACTTCTCTGACATGATCGGCACAGAAAACATAAAAAACACTGCAAATTCCCATCTGAAGGGCGATTATTGAGGCATTCACAACAATTCTCAAAAAACAAAAAATTAAAAATTAATTTTTTGAGAGAAAATCACCGGGCGATTCGATTGTATCGTTTAAACGGTGCGAAAGAGTTGGAAAATGTCTCATAGGCCAAGCTTCCGTAGCTTAAAAATGAATTTCCTTTCCTAAAAAAGTGTTGGAATTTAATTTTAATTTAAATTTAAACAAAACTTTTTTGAAAGTCTTTGGGAACATTCCACCAATTTGTGCATGCAGCGCAAATTCAAAAAGCCGAGAATAATCACCAAAATTAGTCCGGTCTAAAATTAGCCAATTAATGGACGGACACTTTTCGGCAATCCTTGCCCATAATCCGGCTTGTCTGAACGCCAAAGGCAGCGACAGACAGCCGGGCCCGATCATTCCCTTCAGAAAAGTGATCAGAATTTGCGCATAACTAAAATTAATTGGGATAATTAGTCTTTAATTAACTCCAAATTTACGATAATCCGTTGGGGCGTTCTCCAAGAGAAGAAATAGTCGTCGACGACTTTCGACTTTTGTCGCTAATGCTCACAACGTCATCAGTCGTCGATGGGTCCGAACTTTGGCTAATTACCGTAATGCTTTTCAGCACCGTACTACTGTCCGCTGAAGAGCCTTTCGTTGTTGAATTGTTATGCCTCATTTAAGCGAATTCTTTTTGGCTTGAAGCCATAAATATAAACAACTAAAAATATTTGTTGGAGAAACACCAAAAAATCAAACAACCAAAAAATGATGCGAGTCTGTGCACATAATACAACGATTATTAATGGTTATTAAATGGGAAGCAGGCCGATGTCATCAAACACGTCATTTATTATCAGCTGACTTTCGATGCTCCCTTTTTTGAGCTGGCGGGTACCGATTTTGTCATTTCGGAGTTTGGTTAGTGTACATTTAATTAATTCATTGTCCAGTTATTTATAAATTAAAAATATTATAAAATTTGAAAAAGGAATGCCAAATATGCAAAGAGTGAAAGAACAAATCGAAATGGGAAATTCCAATTCGGAATTTTCCCATTCTTTGAAGATGAGTTGTGATTAGAGAAAGGACCGATCGAGATTCTCGATCGTAATCTCGATCGGTCCTCAAGTCCTTTCTCTAGTTGTGATAATACTTTTAAATAATATTTGCCGAGCATTGCTTATCTAAAATGAAATGTCCCAAAAATGACTTCCGTTCGTTTTAAACAATTTAAAGAAAAGAATTGCGGTGAGAGCAAAAGCCACCGAATTGGTGAAATGTGCGAGTTTTAAAGCCAAAGAATCCCTCCCACTTAACGGGGACCTTTCTTTGAACGGCAGAACAAATATTCTTCCGCGAGGCGATTATTTGCTTTTCTGGGACAATTTTCTTTTAAAAAAGAATTTTTGAAACCAAAAATATTCGAGCTTAGTAATTTAAGTCAATTTTTTATTTTGAACGGCAAGTCAATGTTGAATAAAAACAAGAAAATTTTAAAGAAAAATTAATTTGGACAAAAAATTACAAGCCATTTGAACAGAATAAAGTGTTTTTGTTTGGATAAAATATAAATTTGACAGTTGGAATTAACATATCGTCCTTGAGTCTAGCCTTCCTTGGTATTTGATTTTTTAGGAATTTTTAAAGGATAAAAACTCATTAAATAAAATAAAATAAAATAAAATATTAAATTGTCATCTTTGACGGTTTTTTCAACAACAATTTAAAGGCCAATAAATGTTTGCTTTTGTATTATTTGTCGTAAAATTCACATGCTTAGATTGTTCAAAGGTCCGTAAATTTATTAATATTTTATGACATTTCATTTTCCAATTTACACAAAAGGATTGCTTAAAAGGCTTTTTGATGTGAATTTCGAATGTAAACAATCGGTGTGAAATTATTTGATTAATCAAAGGGAAATTAAAAATTATTGTAAATTTTTAGTGCTTCTCAACTTTGAATTTACCGAGTCTCGAGACTCTCGAGCAGCCGCCCTAAAATAAGCATCCATTTTTTGTTGCTCTTTTTTCTGTTTGGTGCTTTGGAAGTGAATGCTTTTTCTCGAGTTGAAAATATGCTAATAAAGTGAGCATTTTGTATTATTCTTTCGAAATTAATTAAATTACGAAAATGTCGGAACATTCCAAAAACCCCTCGGTTTTGAGTTTTTGCCTTATCGACCATTTTCTAATTGGCATTTTCCGTCTAATTTGTAATGACGGCACGTCACAACTTTCACACAAACAATCCATTAATTCGCTCATTAATTTGGACAAACTTTCGTCGCTTTGCGTGGCTTTGCTTGGCAAAAGCGCTTTTCCCATTCTCCGGTAAGCATTGAGTGAAGGGTTTGGGTTTTGGCATTTCTTTAAAATTGAATTTAACTTTTAATTTAAAGTTTCAGCTTATGAATTCTACCGTTGCTAACTATTCAAATGTCGAACAATTGGTCTTACTTTCTCTGAATGTTGTCGAATTTGTGTCCCACATTTTCCTCGACTGCCCTTTTGCCGCGTTGAATTTTTATTTAATTTTTACCACCTCAATTTTGCATCCGAATTTGAAATTCATTTTGCTGTGCCAAAGCGGCTGCATTTTCATCAGAGGAATTGGTAGCAGCAATAAATAAACAAACAATTTAAATTAAAATGAATTATAATTTTATATTACGGAAATCGCAATATATGTAAATCCATTTCTTTTTTGTTCAGTTCGGCTTGAGATTATACTCGGAAATTTCTTGATGGGCCAATTTGTATTAGTCAATAATTATAATAATTGGCACCTCCGTGCTATGGTTGCTCCCATTTATTTTCGCAATTACCTTGCCCATATTTTGGTCATTGAACGCTTAATGGCCACTTTATGGGCCAAAACTTACGAAAAACGACGAAATTGGCATTACAGTGTCATTTGGTTTTGCGTTGTGGTAAAACAAATTTATTAAAATTACCATTTTATCTTAAAATGTCTTTTTCGACAAATTTGAAAACAAAAAGTGAATAGAAATGCAAGAAAGAGTATTTAAATGCACTCAAATAAATTTAATTTAAAATAATTCCCCCCCCCCCCCCAAACACAGACCATTCTGACGTCGATAAATCTGTTCTATACATCACTAACAACTGATTTAGTTTCTTGGCTTACATTTGGATTTGTGCTGGTCTTGGCGCTGCTTGAAATATTCGTATAATTCAAAAATCATTTTTTATTTTTATAATAAATTTAAGATTTTTGCTTTCTTGTGGAAGTACAACATCAAAAGTTACCATCGCAAATGGGTCAAAGTGCACGATTTGTCGGAACGTTATCAGGTGAGCGGAGAGAGAAATAAATCTTTTACCGAAATTCTTTTGAGAGGTTTTGTTTAAAATGCTTTGAATTAATAAAGTTGGAAACATTTCATTTGGTTATCGGCTTTCCTGAAATATAATGAATTATGATTAATTATTTGCATTTTAAGATTTCCGAAAATGTAAGGACGACGAAGCAAATGATGCCTCCCCTCCTCTTCCATTTGGTCAACCTTTTCATTGGCTCAGTTTCATCTACCGTTTTATTCTACAAACCGTTCCCTAACCAATTTTGTTACGATTTCATTACTCAGCTCAGTCTGACATTTGTTTCCATTTGCAATTTTATGATCGAGCTCACAATGATCACGTTTGACCGACATTTTGGTCAACAACTAATTAATGTTGGCTTTTTTAGATTTCATCCATTTTTAAATCGGAAGTTGAAGCAAACGCTTGGAAAAGTTCTGAAGCGAACTGTGGGAGGCCAACGCGCGAACAATCGAATTGCGTCCACAACGGATGGGAGGGCCGAGCCGCAGGCGATGATTTTGCTCAATTTGCATGGGGAACAGATGAGGACACAGCCAATTAGCCAAGCAGAACATTTCGAAGTTTTGAGAAAGGCGTGGAAATGGACGGGCCCATCGAATTGTTAAAAGCATTTTAATGGCTTCTCCGATCTCTATACTCGCGCGCATTCCATTATTTATACTCTTGCATTCAAAAATTAAATCATTTATTAGTACAATTTAGTAGGGATGCTCGAGAGTCTCGGTTCTCGAGTCGAGAAATTTCTCGGTTTTTTTGGGTCTCGGTCTCGATTCTCGGTGTCATTTCTCGGTTCTCGATTCTCGGTAAATTTCATTTCCCGAGCATCCCTACAATTTAGTCCCTAGCAAAAGGCGACAATTTATTTAAAATGTTTGTATTTTCATTTAAACGCAAGCAGAAAAAAGCGGATGAGCAAAATGGCGAGGACCAGCAGCAGGCCGACGGACGAGGCCAACAAAATGAAACGGCAATTCGGCACTTTTCGCGCCCTCTTCTCGGCTGCTTTAGGCATTTCTGCTTCACATTTGGGCTCATAATCGGCTGCTGCAAATAATGAATCGAACGAATAATTACCATAATTTTCGATAAGACAAAAAATTCCGGCCTCATTTTTTAAATGAGGAAACATTTTTGCCTCATTTAGGCTTAGGAGGAATTGCCTGCCGGCTTTGCAGTTGAAGGAATTCAGGCTAATTTCGAATATTCGCTGATTCCAATGAATTATTAAGAAGAAAAAATGTGCGATTTTTGATTATAACGAATTAATTGACCGATTATTTCCTCGTAGCCCAAGGGCAGCATGGACGGCGTCGGGGAAGGCGGCACAACGGTAACTAACGAAATTTTGGAAATATTTTTGTTTATTTTTTGCCGTCACTTTCGGGCAGCAATTGGAGTTGGCTGTGGACGGTGGAATACGGCATGGTTTGTCTGCTGGTCGTGGGGGGCGCCGAGGTCGGAGGCGTCGCAGACGGCGAATAATTTGTGACAAATGAATCCGTTGGGAACGGAGGCCGAAGTCCCGCGCGAGGCTTCATCCTAAACATAATTATTATTTTATTACTTTTTTTTACAAATTTATAAAGGAAAAGTTAAAAAGATCAAACACTAGCCCCAACAAAGCACGGAATGTTTAATGTTAAAGTTCTTTTTTTCAAATAACCTACGTTTCTTCGTTTGGCCATGAATCATAGGGAAATGTCATTGAATGGGGCAAAATGGCTAAATTAGTTTGAAAATGTTAGCACCCCTTTTGCTTGCTTAGTCCGACCCGTTATTGACAAAGCCGGTCGAGAGAAGCAGAAAAGATAAGAATGCCGATCAACCCCCCAGGTGCAACACACAAAGTTCGGGGGGGGGGGAGGTCCCCGGGGTTTGGAGGTGTAAGTGTAAGGGATGTCCATGCTTAATCCCAATGGCCCGCTTTAGGGCGTGGCATATCTAATTATTGTGAAGAAATGCCTGGCGTTTAAGTAAAACAGAGTTATTCTTGCAATAAACAAATTTCTCAGCAAATATCGAAAAGTTCTGCTTGTCATCATCCTGTAGTCATCTGAGGTCAAAAATCGTGTTCATGATGGAGAGTATGCATTTGACAAGATCACCGACCGATCATGTCTCAGTTAAAAATTAATTTTTTAAACATTTTTAGCATTTTCCGGGGGCCCCTTTATTTATAGCAGCTGATGGGGAGAGCATTGATCAAAGGGCCCGGCCGCCACTTTACTGTATAAAATAAATCATTGCACAATTTTGTTCAAAATATATTAAATACATATTAATTAAGATTTCTTCAACGATTGTGTCTAAAGATGTTATGCTGGTATTTTTGCTCTTTTTTTAATTTGCTCAAGTGATTAGAATTTTAAATGCGGTCAAAAAACGCAATTCTTTATTTAGTTTCACAATTTTAGCATTCATTTATTTGTCTTTCGGTGTTCAAGACATTAATATAAGTAAATGCTCCTAATTAGTAATTAAGGGGTTCAATGGATTTGTGCTTCGTTTCCAATTTGCGTAGTTGCCAGGGGCTCCGTCAATTTAACACGAGCGTAATTTATAATGAGGCTAATGGGAAAGGGTATTCGCATTAACATCAAAACAATGTCTTTTGAGTTGAAAAATATTTAAATCTTTTTTCAAATTTAATTTGTATGACTCGGATTTTAAGGTTTGTTATATAGCGAATGTTGTCACGGCGAATGTTGTCACGAAAAGCCCAAAATACATATTTCGAAAAATCTTTGAATTAGCGATTTTTTCCATATAAAGCTAAAATGACTTTCTTGGACCAAAATGTATCGATAAT
The DNA here is from genome assembly GCA_020449905.1 of Globodera pallida. Lineage (NCBI taxonomy): Eukaryota > Metazoa > Nematoda > Chromadorea > Rhabditida > Heteroderidae > Globodera > Globodera pallida. The sequence goes on along the minus strand of JAIXHY010000009.1, from coordinate 1,092,784 downwards.
TCTTTTATTTTTGATTTTTAGCATGTGCAAAAATAGCACATTTACAATTGTTAGAGAGGGAAACTGATAAGCTTCCTTTTGTAAAATAGGCAACAAATTCATTTATTTTAGCATTCAACCACCACAATAAATAATCAATCCGAAACCCCCCGAGTACCTCAGATGCGTGAGGGACTGACTACTCTGTCTCCCCCATAACTGAAGGTACCCCTCCCCCCCCCCCCCCTCAGCCTCAACCACCGCAAACAATGATTTCAAATGTCAACATTTACATTTATGAATACCTATGAGGGGATGGAAAGGGTTGAGGGAGAAAGAAACTTAAATTCTCAAAAGCATACATAACAACACACACAAAATGCGTATCTTTCATTTGCCTTTTAAAATTAATTTCATCCTTAATTAAGGCATATTATTATTCTTTAATGCTGCGTAAATATTATTCTAAAGAAAACGGAATTTGTCTTGTCCAATAAATTTAAACTATTTACTCCCTTTATTTGTCCATTTCGCTCTTTAAGTTTGCATTTTAATTATTTCGCTAAATACAAAAGATAAGCGGATTATGCATCCATCCCGCCCGCCGCCTAAATGGAATCCATCCTCTCCTCAGCTCAAAAATTCACCGTCAAATTAAATATCGATAAAACCATTGTCTCAAATCAAATCCCCAAAATTGACGCTTTTATTCTGTCGGTTGGCCGATCATTCAAACATCACAATTTAAATTTGATCTAATCCATCAAAAGTCGGCACATCACTTTAGAGAAAATTGAATATGAACATCAGCGGACTGATCCCATTTCTGCTGACGATGTCTTTGACAATTTCCCTATTAGAATACATTTCTGCTTCTTCAGAAAAAGGTAAAGCGCAGCCAGGGGGCGAGGGGCAATGGGACCCTCCTCCGCTCGAAAAAATGTTTTTTAGTGAAAAATGGTCCAAACAAGATCTTTAACAAACATAAAACATCCTTAAATTTAAAATAATTGTAATTAAACATTTTAGGTAAAAAAAGGCCATATCAGAAAATTTAAGTCAATTTCCTTAAAATATCGTTAAAATTTCCACGACGGTGCCTGTCGGCGCCGTCGAATCACTTCAACGAAATCCAACACTTTAAAACAAAAATGTGATCCCGAGATTTTTGAGAGAATTTCTATAAGAAAAAATGCAATAAAAACGGGAAAATACACCCCTAAAAATTTGCATTTTTGAAAATGCTCAACAAAAATACAAGGGAAAATGCACCCCCTAAAAATTTAACTTTTTTCGAAAAATGCAATAACTAAAGATTGACTTTTTTCAAATTACCCCCCTCCCCGCAAAAAAATTCTGGATACGCCCTTGGCTCCTTGGGTAAGTTAAGGCGTTGAAAACTTAAAAAACAAAATTTGTCCAACAGAAACAGTCACCGGGGGCAATCGACACCCGACGGCGGGAGAGGGAAGCAATCCGCGGAAGCAAAGAACGATGTTGAGAATGGAACCAGAGAATTTCTTCATGGCTCCCGGCCTGTCCTGGCTACAACTGAACGCATAAAGCACAAATAAATGAACAATGCAATGAACACTTGCGACCACATTCCATTGTTGTTGACTTATTTTATATTTTCTCAATAGAAAATAGAACGGTAAAGCAATAATTTAGAAAATTAATAAGCCCGACAATGAAATCGAAGTATTCTTTTGTCTTATTTGAAGACGGTCGAGGAATTAGACAAATTTGAAAAATGAACTAAAGTACCCCAAAGCGCGAAGCGGGCCAACTGCGTCTGGCCAACTGCGTCTCGCCAACTGCGTCTGGCCAACTGCGTCTTGGGGCCAACTGCGTCTGAGCCAACTGCGTCTGGGCCAACTGCGTCTCGGCAAAAAAAATTTTCATTTTTTTTACAATTGGTCAAAAAGCTAACTCCATATTAGCATAGGAATTGCTAACCTATGGATAGTTTTCTAAAAACATATTTCTTTCAAAATTTCAACCGATTCAAAAACCGTTGTTTTTGGGTTTTCATCACAAAAAATATGTAGGTAATCCTGTCTTTCACTGGTCGAACTTTTTTACTTTAAATGGAGGGTTTAAAGTCGAGAAAAAGTTGTTTCTAGGGGTATTCGGAGGCGTAGAGTACGAATCTTGCCTCCATTTTGACCAATTTCTAAACTCCAAACTCAAAGTCAAAATTTTATGGAAAATTACATTTTTTTTTTTCAAAAAGCAATTTTGGCCTCAGAATGGTTCAAAAATGCACGAAAAAGAAAAAGGAAAAGCCTGTTCAAATCTACAACAAATTTTAGCCAATTATTGCAATAAAAATCCGATTTAAAAAAATTTTGATTTTTTTTGGCGAGACGCAGTTGGCTCAGACGCAGTTGGCCCCAAGACGCAGTTGGCCCAGACGCAGTTGGCCAGACGCAGTTGGCTCAGACGCAGTTGGCCAGACGCAGTTGACCCCTACTCCCAAAGCGGACTCGGCGTTTAGTAGGAAATGGCAAAGAACGGCCAAAGGGCATGGGAAGTCCCAAATGGTGGATGAGCACACCGGTCACCTCCGTCTCAGTCAGCACTCCAAGAGGAACTGTATGGAAAGGGAATCAAGGGGCCTACGTAAAAAACATTGCTTTTCCCTTAAAATGATATCATTTGACTCCTCTCGTCGCGCTGATCACGAATACTAAACATTTTTTGTTGGGAAGCATTTGAACAAAGTCATAAGTAGGTTAGTGCACGGACGGTTACGAACCGAAACCGAAAACCGGCTTTTTTGAAAAATGGGGAGACCGGATATGTACAGTTTTACCAAATTTTGAATTTTTCCAGTTCCCGGACGGGAATCCCGCAAAAAAACTTGCGGGGTATTTGCGGGAGGTCCCGCAATATTTTGAAATTCCCGCTCCCGCAAATTTTTCTTGGCGAAATGTTTTCAAAAATTTAACAATTTTGGGCCAATTTTCATCACAAAATTTTTTTAACGACGGACCGACCCTCCCCCCCCCCCCCACACCCCGAGATGATACAGAAAATGAGCCAAACCGTCAGTAGGAGGTCGTATTTCTTCACTTTAACCCAAATAAACATTCCTTCTCAGTCTCAGCACATGAAAACCAATTTGGAAAAAAAGGAAAAATAAAACACTGATTTAGATATTTACTTTTTGTTTTATACATTATTCTCCGTTTTTTCGATAATTCGAATTATTCGGGTCTTTCCAACTCAATTTTTTCAATTGTACTTTCATGGCGGAGCAACAAGAAAATCATCAAGTCAAAAAAGAAAAGCATCGCCAACAAAATGAGGAAGCTGATAAAAAGCAGAGTGCGGTAGGAGACAAGCATGGACAGGAGAGGTCGAAATGTACGGATAGAAATGATAGAGGAGAACAAAAGAACGATGGTGGCCAAGGAGCCAAACAACGACAGGTTCGATAAACGCCAAACCAAAAAAAAATTATTCGTTTAAAATAATAAACATTTATTTTACTGCTAGCCTTATGATCTATCTTGTTAGATTTTAACTAGTAATCGAAGGGCATATTTCGTTGAAATGGATTCTGTACTTTGTAGAACCAGATAATCCCCCCCCCCCAACAGGGTATAGAAGCGACTTGAATAGTATTAAAACAAAGCAAAACATTTATTTGCATAACACTTTACCAGAATGATCTATTTGCATGAATACGCATTTCGACAAGCCAAAATATTTTTTGACATATTGTAGAAGAAATGCGCCACAACTATCCTGTTTAGTTATCTCATGTATTAATTTTGTAAAGTCAATGATTTCTGAAAGAATTTATTTTCACAGAGCTCATCGAGACAATGGACTAAATCGCGACCACAACATCAGCATGACGGTGGCTCATCATCGAACGCTTCCTTCCGACGAGACGCTGGCGGCGCCAGCGGACGAATCACCCCGTTGAATATGCAATCGCAACCGAACTGGGGAGGGGGAGGAGGAGGGGTTTGCTTTCGTTGGCATTTTGACTGAACCTCCTATTTTTGTTAGAACCGGGGCGGGACGCGTTCAAATAATCGCCAGTCCAGCTACCAAAACCGGAACATTAGACAATTTGGCGGTGGTGGAAAATTCGAAGGGACGTACAAACGAATGGCGAAGGTTTTTTCTTTTTTCTTTGAATTCATTGCAATCGGAATGATTCTGAGGGCGGGTCGTTTTGCAGAAAAGTAAAAATTGTTAATTCTTTTTTCCTAATTTAAAAAAAAATTTTGCTTAAGCAACGTGTTGATCACGCCGGTGTGCCGATGTCGGGTCAAGTCAGTGATTGCCTGATCTGCTGTCAACATTCCGATGTGTACGGGATTGGTGAATGTTTGCACCCGGTAGCAAAATATTTTAAAACTAGCTTATTAGCATTAAAAAATCGATTGAGTTTTTTAATAATCAGGGTTGCCAATTTGTTATAGAACCAACACAAACGAAATTCACGGTCCAAAATTTACCAAAACGTTTCTGAATAACCTTTTTTCACATGTAATTGGGGTGTTACTGATGAGGACACTTGGCCCCTAAAAATATTGAAGAATTCTACGGGATTGTCTAGTATCTTAATGAACTACTTTTTTGATTATTAAAAATTAATTGATTTTTTTTAATGTTAGATTTGCATGGAATGCGCACTTCGCATGCGCGTCGGAAGCGACTCTCGCCAATGCCCCCAATGTCGCGCTGAGATTTCTACGGTTTTACTCATTTTGTGAATTGTTAGAATTTACTCATTTTTAGCTTTTCTTCGTCAGTGTTGCGCCCGGAATGCAAATGGCGCCGCGTCTTCCGACCAAAACTTTCACTCACCCGGACGGCCAAAAGATTGGTGTTATGTTCGAGTCCAATTATGTGATCGAGTGCTTCAACGCGTACATGACCAATCGTTGCGTTAAATGCACGAATAGGTAAAGACCAAATCAATATTTCATCACCGGTTGGCTAATGTGCCAACATTTTCAGGACAGAAAAAGTCGACTTTCCTACGTTTGCCGAGTTGAGGGCGCACATGAGTCAAGTTGGTGGACATTTTGAATGCTTTTAGTGTTAAAAAGCAAAGTTTAGGTTCATCAGCTGTCCTTCTGTCATATTTGCTGTGATAATTTGAATGTTTGTTTGGGATTTTGGTTCTAAATTTAAGGTTTAAGAAAGTATTACGTTTCCAACATTTGTTCTTTTAGGTGCTCACCAAAGATCGACGTGTTTACACGCGAGATCAACTCCAACGGCACATGGCTGGGCGACTTCATGGGGAGGAGGACGGTTTTCGTGGTAGGAAACACTAACTATTTGTATTATTTTGTGTACTAAATTTGGATAAAATGTTCAGGTCATCCCACTTGTCAGTTCTGTGAACAGCGCTTTTATGACGATGAACAACAGTATCGCCACCTAAGAAAAGAGCACTATTTTTGTCAATTTTGCGACCAAGATGGACTCGAGCAGAATGTCTTTTATAGGTACCGTAAAAATTTTGTGCCATAACTTGGGTTCATCTACCCATTATTTGATTTGGAATGGCACGAATTTTATCTTTGCACGTTTTCCCAGAAATCAGCATCAGCTGAACCAACACAATCGGAAAGAACACCATCCGTGCACTGACCCGGATTGTCTTCATGTGGGAATTGTGTTCCGTACGGACACCGAATTGGAGGTGCACAGGGCAAAGCAACACCGGGCGGGCGGAGGCAGTCGAACGATTCCGCTGGACATCCAATTTTCGAGGAGCGGTTACGCTCGTGGGAATGGACCGTCGAGAGCCGCTGTTGATGGGGAGCGAGAGGACGAAGTTGCGGAAGCGCAGCCGAGGCAAAGATGGCCTTTTTATAATTTGTGCCTGACCCGTAATTTAATCCGAATAATTTAGGCTTCCTCCGCCCCTCGACAATCCGGTGCTGGTCAGTCGTATAGTTCCAAGTGCTCAGCATCGTAATCAGAATGTGCGCGTTATTCCTTCCGCCTTCGACCCTTTGCGGGCCAACAACAACTTCCCTTGTCTGCCGCCGTCCGTCCCTCCCCCAACTTTACCTTACGGGGCACCACCCGGATGGACTCCGTCTCAGCAGGTTATCCAAAATATAATAAAAACAATTTTTTTGTTTGAATTTAGACCCTCCAACTTCCCACTTCAAAGGGTGCCCCTCGGCTGTCGCTTCAGTCCCGCGAGCATTTTCCCATTCTCACCGGGGGTTCGTCTTCATCAGCGCCACAACAACAGGATAGTGTTTGGGACCAAAAATCGACGAGTGAATTGGTAGGCAAGTCCAAAGTTGACAGAAATTTAAACTATCCTATTTAGTTTAAAAATAAACCTCAAAAATTGGAAAAGAAAAATGAAGAGCCGAAACGTCTAAAAATTAATCCGCCACCGGAGATTTGGCCAGAGGGAATGCGCGAACAGTTGAGGGCACGGGAGTTGGGATTGCCGGACCCGGATCCGATTGTGCTGCCACATTGGCTAGACCCACCTAAAAAGGAGAAGAAGAAAAAGGTGTGCGACAACAAAGCATTCATTTTCTTTCATTTTTAATTTAAAAAATTGCAGTCAAAAACTGTTCCAATCGCTCAAATGGTTGCCAACAAAATTGCGGCAGAAAGTGCCAAATTGACAATGTCTTCGACCAAGTTCAACACGTTGGCCGAGCTTGGCAATTCCATTGAGGGAGGAAGTGTAACGAACGAAGGCGGGAATAAAACGAAGAAAACCCAAAAAATGACCAATTGTTGGGGGTCGGAAGATGGTGCTGCTTTTTACAAGATTAGTGGACAATTTCCTATTTTCAGGGCATGTGAAGCTGACTCCGTCGGAAAGTGGTGACCCGGGCTTCATGCGCATTCAGCTGAGCTCCAAGCTTAGACTCGTAGTAGGCCAAACATCGAACCAAGAGGAGGAAAAAGAGGAGGAATTGGTAAAAGGAGAGATAATTGAAGAATATTTAGTAAATATAATAATATATTTAGTATAAAAAAGTCCCCGCTATCCCAACGGTGACCACCAGCAAAGAAGAAAGTGCCGAATTGACTCCTCCGTCCTCCTCCTCCAAATTCAACACATTGGCGGAACTCGCAAATGCTATTGGGAGTGGGAGTAATGATAGAATGTGATGATGACTTCGACTGTTGATTATTCAGAGACGTTTAATTTATTCATTCGTTTTGGTGCCAAATTGTGCAACATTTTGATTGTATGTGGGGGTTATTGAGTAAAATGCGTAGCACAATATAAACGGAAGTTTCCATCGGTGTATCAAAAATTAACCGAATTGCTTTTTTTCAATTTTTATTTGTATTAATGCTGAAAACAAAAAAGGATTTTATTCGTATTCAACGGGGGGGGGGGGGGGGTCCTTTGGCCTTGCCCTCCCCTTCTCTCAGTATTCAATTGTGATGGTTTTCGTCTGCAAATATTCGTTCAGCGCCTCCTCCCCCAGGTCTTTGCCAAAGCCGGACTGCTTGAAGCCGCCGAAAGGTGCGGCGACGTCAGTCTTTTGGTAAGTGTTCAGAAACACGGTTCCACACCGGAGTTGACGTGCGACTCGAAGTGCACGGGAAATGTCCTTGCTAAAATTTGGTATATTTTTTTGGTGCTCTAAGGCCCCCGGAAAAAGAATTTGTAAATATGCATAGATGGACCTGAACACTCCGCCGGCCAACCCGAATTCGGTTCGATTTGCTCGTTCAATGACCAATTCGATGTCTCTGAAACTCCAAAGTCAAATGTGCCATTCGCATCGACTTTTGTTTGTGACCTTTCGTTGAACTTTGAAATGATCATCACCGGACCAAATGACTCCTCCTTCGCCGCGTGGTTGTCGTCCTCCACCTTCGTTCAGTTCAAATGTTTGAATGCCATTTAGTCTCATTTCACTCACCTCAGTGAGTACAGTAGGCTCGAGGAAGATTCCCTCGCGGGCGCATCGTTTCCCACCGTATGCCAATTTGGCGCCCTCCGCCACCGCCTTTTCGACAAACCTTAGCAGTGATTGGAGGTGCGACAAATGGTTTTGGGGGCCGTGTTGGGTGCTTCTGTCCAACGGATGGCCGATCACAATTTGTGAAGTTTCTGATCAATCGATCAATTCCAATTTATTTATTTTCTCTTTTCAATTCCGCTCACTTTCGACCACTTTCCGCACAAAATCGTCATGGATGCGCTCCTCCACAAACAAACGGCCTGCCGCAATGCAATTCTCGCCTTTGTTGAAGAACACCGCGTCCAATGCCTTCCTCACAACTTTGTCCACGTCGACGTCGCTGAAAATGATCAGCGGCGATTTGCCACCGAGCTCCAACGACACTTTCTTAACGTTGGACTTGGCACAACTAAACGCCACAGAGTCACGCGAAATCGGAACATCGACCAATGTTTGTCGTTACCAGGACATAATGTGCGAGCCAATTTCCGTGGAGCCGGTGAAGCCCAATTTTCTGATTCGGGGATGATCCGAAATTGCTTGGCCAATCTCCGAGCCGGTGCCGGTCACAATGTTGATTACCTTGAGTTATTTTTTGCAATTTTTGCGTTACCCAAATACTATTACCCCCGAGGGGAATCCAGCTCGATGGCTGAGCTCAGCAAATTTAAGCGCCGTCAATGGAGACACTTGAGCCGGTTTGTGGACAACGGTGTTTCCAGCGGCAAGGCAAGCGGCCATCTTCCAGGAGAGCATCATTAGAGGGTAATTCCACGGCGTGATTAGGCCTATCGAATGAAGAAAATTGGGTGCTTTGTTTTGATTTAGAAATTCCCTCCTACCCACAACGCCTATGGGCTCACGAATGGTGGCACACAAATTGAAATTGGGGCGCGATTCGCTGATCGGAATGGTTTTTCCCTGAATTAGGCAATTTAATTATCTCAAACCCAAGTCGACCAAGAAACCTGGATTTTGTCCAAGATTTTAATTGGACAACCTGGATTTTGTCGCACCACCCAGCAAAATATCTCCACACATCGATGCTCATGCCGATATGGGTTTTAAGTGCCAAAGTGTAAACGGCGCCGCTGTCGATGGACTCAATGGTGGCCAATTCGGCCCGATGTTGATCCATTAGATTGGCAAGTCTGGTGGTTTTTGAATAAAATGTTCATTCTTCTAATTATTCACCTGTAAAGCAATTGACCACGCTCCCGTGCCGATATCCGCGACCATTCCCCGTGATAAAACGCCTCTTCGGCACATCGTACCGCAAAGTCCACATCGCCCGCATTGCCCTGAAAATTTCCCAATTTTTGCATTTAGCTAAATTCTTCAACTTTTGGCACAGTGCAAATTGGCTTTTCGTTGCTCGGGTCGATGGTTTCCATGCGTCGGGCCGACTTGCTCTCACAGAATTTGCCGTTGATGTACATTTGGATGGGCACAGTAATTTTCATGCCGTTGCATTCTGACTCAAACTAAAATTTAAAATTGCATAATCTTTTTAAATTTTATTATACCTTTTCGAACTGCAATTCCCGCTCCAAATCTTCACCCCTATATTTGCGTACAACAGCGATTAGAAAATCACCAAATTGAGGGTTCATGAAGATCTGAAATTTAAAATAATAATTATAAATAAGATTAAGAAATTGTCAACCTCATTGTTCTGCAACTCGACGCCACAAACTGCTCGAACTTCTTCAACAAGACGAGTCATGTCGGCACTGGTCGCCCCGGCATCGAAGAAATTCATTTCGTCGTCGATCTCTTCGGACTTGGACACATTCAAAATGCCTTTCCAAACGCTCTAATAAATATAATAATTTAAATATTTTTAAAAAATAATTACAACCTTCAATGCAGGCACGATCTTCCTCTCCTCCGTGGTCAATTCCAATTTTGTCTCGGCAATGTCTTCTGTCATGCCGAAATTGGCTGCTTTGATTGTTCGGCCATCTTCCATTCTCATTGTTTCCACATTTACCTTTTATTTATTTTTTATTATTTTAATTAATTTTTTGTTTTACAAATTTTCCGTCGGCCGTTTTGAACAAAATGCCCTGGGGGTGTGCCCACAGTTTCCCCCCCGGCGCTTCCTCAACCGCAATTTCGCGCGCTGTTTGCGGTGGTTCGAGCCTTTTCCATAAGGACGCGCCCAACAAAATGAACTTTTCACCGTTTAAACGAGTCCAGGCCTAAGTTTTCAAAAATAAAAAACAAATAAAATTATTAAAGCGAACTCCTGGCACGGAATCATTGCCTCTGATGAAATTGTGCAATTGACGCTGAGTGCCAATTTTGGACCACAAAATTTGTGCCAATTCGGGCTTTGCAGTAATAAACGGCTCGTAGGAAGCGCCTTCTTCCGGCTGAGGAATTTTTGGTGCCTTTCCAGCCGCGATTAAATTCACCGATTCAACCTCAAAATAATAAAATATTAATGCAAATTGTTGTTTTTAACAATTTGCATTTTATATTTTAAATAAATAGAATTAAATGTTTGAAAGTGTGCCGACCATCGCTTTGACCCCCTCGGGGAACAAAAAGCGTTTGTACAAAGTGTTCAAAGTGTCGCCGTCTTCCACGGCACATTTTCGCTGCAACAGAATCGGCCCCGTGTCCAGCCCCTCGTCCGCCCAAAATACGGTTAGCCCGGCCTCTTCATCCCCATCAATTAAAGTCCAATTAATGGCCGAGGCGCCTCTGACAAATGAATTGAAAATTGTTTTAAAATTTAATTGAATTTAATTATATTAAAATTGCCTATGTTTCGGCAAAATGGAGGGATGGTAAATGATTGTTTTGTGCGTGGGAAAGTCCATCACTTCCTGCGGAATAAATTGAGTGCAAAATGCGACCACATTCACTTCGGGCCCATATTTTCTGTACTCATTGAATACCTAAAAATATTTATATTTATTTTTGTTTTGTTCAATTTCAATTGGCCAATTAAAAGCCCCCCCCCCCCCGCACACCTCGGCTTCCAACTCAAATTTGCCCGTTTCTTTGTTCTTTCTCCGCCAACTTTTTGTTTTTAGCACCGGCTTCTTCTGTTTTTCGGCTTCAAGAGCTAAATATTTTTAAAAATTTAATTAGGCAATTTTAATTTTTACCGAGCAAATCAGCACGGCCATTTTTGTCCAATTCCGTGCACACCAAAACAATATCATGGCCCAAGTTGAGCAATTGTCGGCACACTTCCGCCCCAAACGATTGTTTTCCGATTAGACAAATTTTCATTTCTGACACTTAAATTTGAATAGTTTGGGGAAGTTCTAACGAAGAGAGTTCTGATCGGAAAGAACTTTGTGGCGATCGGATGATGATAACATGGCAATTCAATAAAATCGGTGGGAGAGAATGGAGGGGGGGGCGGGTGGGTGGGGTGAGACCGGTTCAGAGACCGATCACTCTCCGATTTCCGATTTGGTCTCATTTTGACCTCCAAGTGAATTAATTATAAACATTTTCATTGAATTGCCAATTTATGCGATTTTCAATTTTAAAAGAAAACGAAATTCAATTAGATGTCGATTAATGCCTCATATAAAATAGCGAAAATGAATGCTTCCCGTCCCCCAACATCCAAAAGAAATTTATTAAATTAAAAGCAATTTTTTATCAGGAAACTTCTGTTCAACGTCCACGATAAAAAAGTAATGAATAATTTTGATAATTATCAAATAATATGTAAAAGAATATGCGAGAAAGAATTAATTATTAATGAACAATGAGAATTAATGACGTAGAACTCTTCTTCTCTCAGGAATGGCCGGCAGTATTTACATTTTAACTCTCGAAAAAGTTCCGCCAAATGATTTTAATTTCCGAATTTGTGGCTTCCACTCGGCCCGATCGGTCAGTTTGGCCCCGCCGCCTCCGCGTCGTCAGCAAACGGACAGCCGCCCCCCGCCCCCTCTTCCGCGCAGCCGTCGTCTCTTCCGTCCCGTCGCGGCTGAATTGGCAATTCGTCCCAAATCGGCCTCCGTCCAGAGCATTTGCGAAGCCGTTCGACGTCGAAATGGACACGGGCCAAAACGTTCACAGAGACCTGGTGGCAGGTGACCAAATGCCGCTTCATGTTCCCTTTGTACAAAGTGTTGAACTGACACCAACGGCATTGATATCTGTTTTTTTTATTTATACAAAAGTCATAAGAATTGCAAAAAAAGACTGACGGGTCCGAGGGGTCGACAGAAGCAGGCGAAAGATTGTCGTTGGATCGTTTCGCTTCGTTCACTGAAAATTAAATGTTTTAAATGAGCCAGAAATTCCAACAGCGATTGGCCTAACATTTTTTGAGCCTTTGGCATTGGCTGACGTGCCGACGGATGTCCCCGTTGAGGTTGGAGATGTGCCGATTGCCTTTTTTGGAAGGAATAAACAAAATTTTGTGCGTGTCTAAAGCCATGGGGCCGGCCAATCACTAATTTGTAAGGCAGACTTTGAGACCATAGGCTTAACCCAATGAATTCTTTTAAACGCACTTACAAGATGGACAAATTCGGTTGCCCAACGGTTGAAATGCCCGGGGAGAAGATGAACGCTCCGGAGACTAAATTTGACCACATTAGCCAGTGAATTACGCACAAATGACCCAATTATCGCCCTATTTGAGCAGTTACTTTACGACTTGGTTGGCGGTTCGCGCCAATATGTCGATTGCCCTTTCAGTCCCCCCCCCCGCCCAACCAAAGGCCCTTTGGCAATTGAGACTCAAAGCTCTTTCCATTCAAAAAACAATTTGTTAGTAAACCTTTGCACGTTTTGGTCATTTTCAAAAAAAGGAGAATAATTTGGCAAAAAAGCCAACGCCAATTGAACGGAAAGGCAAATAATGCAAAATGAGATGGCCCAACTTTGCAAATTGCCCACCCTTTGATGATTAAAGTCCGCGGGACTCTCTGGCGGGAAGGAAATGCTTTCGTCGTCCGATGGAAAGTCTTCTTCAATTCGATCGTCGCCCAAAGACTGCGAACATTTTCTCGTTGTTTCAACTTTTACGTCCGGTGCTGTCGAAATGATTGGCGCATTTTGCCGGCATTGGAATGCCGACGGGTGCCAACCAAAATGGCACTCGGGGGGATTATACGCGAAAAAATGGTTGGAGGGACACGAAAAGTCAGGCGACGATTGGTAGGGGGGCGTCGGTTGCATCCGGGTCAGCAGAATCTGAGGAAAAACGCCAACATTTTGAGAAGCCCCGTGACAGTGAATTAATTAATTATTAATTATCTTCCCATTCGGCAGGCCTTTTGTTCTCGCCCAATTAATTTAATCTCAAAAAACACTCACATATTCCCTCCTCTCCTCGCCCTCATGGACAACGATTGTGCCGCCGCCGCAGTCCTTGCCCGAGCCGTAGTGGCCATCTCCAGCTTTTTCTGCTCCTTCTCCCACTGCGGCGCTCACTTCGGTCGTTGCCGGCGAAGGCGATGAAAGTAATTGACGTAACATTTAAGTAATTAAATTATTAAAACTTTTTAATTTACTTAAAAGTGAATTCAAAAGGTGCGCAGAAATGCCAAAGTTTTTTGAAATATTGCGTAGCCCACTTTGATAGATAACGATTTGCCATTTGTGGCTGTGGCATTCCCCCCCCCCCTCGTTTAAAATGAGTCTGTGTCAACTTCCGTAAGCTTTGTGCCCTTTGTCATCCAAAACGCCCCCTTTTCCGTCTTTGGGAATTTGGGTTGGGGCGATCGGAGACGACAACGACGACGACGACGACAATCGACGGGCGGCGGGGGAAGGGACGCGACTAGCAGCAGCAGCGGCAGAGTTGAGGGGGGGGGGGGGGTAAAGTGCACGCTTCAGAGGAATTTGGGGGGACAGGACAGTCGATGGATGGATGTATCGATTAGGGGGGGGGCAGGTCGCCATGGTGTGCAGCAGAACATTGGGGGGGGGGGAGGTGGGGGAGGTCGAGGTCGTGGTGGGTGGACGGCAGGGATGGGCGGAATTCCGATTTTCCGATTTCCGAAATTTTTTGAGGTCGTCGGCACTGGACGGGGCGCCGACATTTTTTTTGTCGACGAAGCCAAAATACGACATTTCGTCGATAAAGTTCGTCGACTCTTAATTTAAACCAGGGCTGCCATCGAAAATGTTTCAAAATAAGGACAGTGGAGGTCAAAAATAAGATTTTGGAGGCAAAAATAAGGACACTTTACAAAATGTTCAAAAATGCAGCAAATCTTTATTTTTCGCATGAAATGTGCGTATTTTCCATATTTCTCTCCGCCAACAATTTTCTTCAAAATTTGGGGGTTGGAAATTGCTCCCGTTGATTTTAGAAAATTTTGCCGATTTACGATTTTCAAAAAAATGCAATTTTTTTTTTTTGCGAATTCTGCTTTAGTAGGGGGGGGGGGGGTCGGCGGTGCCGATAGGCGCCGCCGAGAAAATTTTTGAAATTTCGACTCAATTTGGTGAGAAAATTGGTCCAATTCGCTTCGAAATTTTCTCATTTTGAATTTGGATCAAAATATTATTAAAATCTTCACAAAATTTGCAAAATAAGGATAAAATAAGGACAGAGGCCTCAAATAAGGACAAATCTTACAAATAAGGACATTTTTAATTTGTAAGATTAGGACCCTCCAAATAAGGACAAATCTTATAAATAAGGACAAATGGCAGCTCTGATTTAAACCCAATAATTTGCCCAAATGCCTTTTTAAAGGGCAACAAATAATAATTGAAAAAAATTTTTTATTAAAAAGCACAAAAAAAGTCAGTATTATCGGAATTTGAGTAACAATTTTCAAAAATAAATTTAAAATATTTATACTTAAAATTCGACACAAAATTTTATTTGTTTTGTAGAGCAGACTTTCTTCTATTTAATAAAGTTTATTCGCATGAAAATCCGGGCTCCACTAATTAGTAATTAATTAATTACCTTTTCATTCTTAAAAAAAATGTCGGGTTTTTGCCAGTTGAGGAATTTTGTTTTTTTTGCTTTAGTCGACAAAATATCACGTCACGAAATGTCATTTTGGCTTAGTCGACGAAATGTCATCCTGCCGGGTGGACTGGTTGGCCGTGCCGCCGACAGCGCAGCCGAAAATTTTTTGAAACTTTTAATTTTTGTTAAGTGCCAAAATTCTAATTTGACCAGTCTTAAAATACACTGAAAAGGTTATAAATATTTGTGTAATTTTATTTTGGCTTTTCGTCAATGAATGAATAACGAACGTTTCGTTAATAAATAGTAATTTTAAATATTTTTATTTTAACTCTTTTAACGCTCACCGCCTTAAGGCACATAATAAATGATGCGAATTTCGTTAATTAACTAAATTCTTCGGAATTTTATGACGTTGGAAATGATTTGGCGAATAAATGAAAGCAAAGATTGCCAGGAAGCCACTCACTCACTCACTGCCCACCCCCTGCCGCCGACCTTTTAAAAATTTATTTTTGTTTGTTATTCAAAGCTTTTTGTCCCCCCCCCCCCCCCGGGGGATTATCATTTGAATGAATTAAGAAGGTGTTGAAAGAAAACAAGACGACAAGCGGCCGGCGATAGTAAGCATAAACATCCAAACATCTGCTTATAACAATTACCCAATATAGGTAATGTGGATCAACAAAAAAGGTGCAAAGTTAGAAAGAAATGGAATAGAATTTAATGTTTCTTTTCTATTTTACATTTAAAAATTTAATTCATTTGTTTTAGTTTAATACATACCGGTATGTGTTATTGTATGTATGTAATTCGTTTCTTTAAATGAAACCGAACATCGAAAGTTAAACTTGCACAAAATGCACTTTATTTTTAATTTTCTTTAGCAAAAAATTCTTTTCGTATTGCATAGCCTTGAAAGATCGACCGATCGATTGTATTAAATGGGGCTTTCATTGCTTAGCCGCGTGCGCAAGAGCGATCGATCGTTTTTCGTTTGCTTTGCGTGTGCTGAATTTGTTCTGTCAGCGGGGGGGGGGGGGGGGGGGGAGGGAACGGCTTAAATTTATGCATTCATTGGCTGGGGAAAGGAATCTCAATTATTGTTGGTTTATTCTATCGCCCCAATCTTTGCCAAATGTTGGCCAATATTTTATATTATTTTTTTAATTTTAAGGAATTTTATGTGCCCTTAGGGCACCAGACAAATGGCATTATTCCAGTTTGTACCAATTCCCAATTACATCTCCCACTTCCCCTATCGACAGTTGATCATCGCCAAAGCCATTCTCATTGTGTGTCTTTGTGATATAAATGTTATTTATGTTAATAATAATAATTTTAATATAATTTGCGGCAGTTGTGTGCGCTATTTCAATGCATTTTGTGGTGGGACCACCGACAGTCTCTGACGCCCGATT
This sequence comes from Globodera pallida, assembly GCA_020449905.1. Lineage (NCBI taxonomy): Eukaryota > Metazoa > Nematoda > Chromadorea > Rhabditida > Heteroderidae > Globodera > Globodera pallida. The sequence continues at coordinate 1,076,525 of JAIXHY010000009.1, read as the reverse complement.
GGCCGGAAGTGTCGTCGGCCGTCTCCGACCCCCCAATTCTTCCCCCAACTTTCGATGGAACAACAAAATTGTCTCTTAAGCCTTCATCTTCCGAAAAACAAAAAACGGTACAAAATCTCTGAAATTTGAATCAGATTCTGACGGATTTAAGCCATTCGCAAAAGCCACGGCATCGGAAAAGCCGCCAACGCCCGAAAGCCTCAGCGGAAGCGCTCGATGGGCCCCAATTTGCAATTTGCTGTCCCTTCTTTGGACTGCAATCGCCGCCTGGTTTATGCTGCAGAAATTCTTCTGGGCCAAGCTGGTCGCTAGTTTATTTAGGGAGGCTATTTGAAGGGAATTTCCAACAAAATCGGAATTTTTGGGGGGGGGGAGTCAACAAAATCGGCGGTTGTTTTTATCGGACCCGTGACGTCACTTCCTCAATAAGCCATTTGCGTTCGCTTTTAGGACATTTGCCTGTCCTTGGCCAGCTTTTTGTTCACATTTCTTGCCCTCCTTTTCTCTTCCCACTTTTACATCGTCGACGCGCAATTGCCCGGCCTTCTCTTCGCGGTATTTCTATTAAAACGCCTCCCAATTGGGCCATTTGTTTCAGTTTCTGAACAGTCTGATGCTTTATCTTCAGTCCTTTTCGGTTCTGACAGCGGTTAAATATGCAAAAAACTGTGTCAGCAATTTGTTCATCAAAGATTGGGGCGCCGCTGAATTCTCCTACATGGAAGTGCGGGAGTTGGAATCCGATTTTTGATTTGCATAATTCGTGGACACTTTACTTTAGCGTTTTTTTGTAAATATTTTTAAAAAATTCATTGAAATTGGCAGCGTCGCATTTGGAATTTCTAACGCATAATTTTGTTTAATTTGAAAATACTTTTGGAAAAGAATTCAAATTATTTTTAAATGAATGAGTTGTTCCATATTTTTGGAAACAATTACCCTCAACTTCAAGCCGTACTTCCCTATTTTGCGTTCCCCCATGACGAATGAAGTCAAGTGTGGACTTTATTTCAACCAATAAGTCACTCAATAATAAATTTATCAAAATCATTAAATAATGAAACAATGTAAAATATAAATCTGTCAATTTATTAACAAATATATTTCAATAATAGCGAGTTATGGATTCTCCCGCAAAATTGATCGCTGAAAGTGTCTCGGAAATGCTCTTTTCGTCCGTATAAGTGCCTTGTTCAGCCTCGGCATTCGCCTGCAATTGATGTAAAAAACAAAACAAAAAATGTTAAAACTTGCCCGCGCCCGGTGAAAGAATTGTTTTTGTGCCGCACCGACATTCTCTCCAAAACCTTTCCAAATTTCCATTACATTCGCCTGCAGGGCGGGCCCGAAGCAAAATGTCAGCTGCCTGAAGGAAAAGTCGAGAAAGTGTTAATTAATTCTAATTATGTAATTACCATGGCTTCAAATTAGTGCCCGTTTTCCCGCCAATTTTGTTTATGGCATTCAAATTTTTTGTCGCTCCAATTGCCGTTTGACCGCCAGAGAGAAACCCAACGCCTGAGGCAACAATTAATTTAATTGAATAATTTGAATTTGACTGGCACCCGTCACAGCCACAGGCAAAGTACGTCTCAACGTCCGTAAAGTGTATTCCGCAACTTGTTCGGCAGAAGATTGGTCGGGGGCCGACAGACCGGAGATGACCATGTTCGTCTTGAGCACAATTCCCTCCAAATAAACGTTGTGCTCGGCAAGGGCATTGAAAATGTGCGCAAGAACTTGCTGCGTCGCCTAATTTATTAGCATTATTTGGGTTAGAAAAGAGTTAAAGCAACCAACCTGTTGGCACTGTTCAATGCCATGAGTGCCTTCATAGCTGACATCCGGCTCCACAATGGGCACGAGTCCAAAGCGTTGGCAGGTCATCGCAAAGCGGGCCATAATCTTCGGTATTAAAAAATAAAAATAATTATTTCGAAATTAGGACCATGGCATTTTGCTCAAGTGCCCATTTGGAAGGAGTTCGTTGCGAAATGCGATAAGCACAGCGAAATTTGGCAAACGAACAACCGCCCTTTTTGTATTCAGCACAGCGCTCAGACAACCCGTCAAGACCTAAAAAAGAAATTAACTCTAATTAAATCAAATTAAACATTAAACGGCGGGTCCCAACCCCCCCCCCCCCAACCCCCAAAGCTGCCCAATCGGGCCCACCTCGAGTAAGCGTCTCCCCTTTCCAACATTCATTCTCCCCAACAAAGTCCGCTGCTGCTAATGGGAACAGCGGAATAGTGCCCTCGTCAATTTTGACGCCCACGGCAATGCCCGCCCGTCTGAGAATGTCCACCAATCGATCGCCCTGGTCAGTCAGCTGACGATAAGTCTTAAAAAAATGAAACCTTTAATCGATATCTCGAGCTTTTAAAAGCTCAGGGGACGCTGTGAAAATCTTAATTTCTTGATGTTTTGCATAATTGTTAATTTTACATTTTTAAATAAATATTCGTAAATTTCAATTGTGAAAAAAACGAAAATTTGGTCCGGTGCAAAACAAAAAATGAGAGAGAAGGCGAAAACGACCTCATCCTGTACAATGACGGCACTAATGTGTTTGTGCATGTTTGGAGTGGTGAACAGCAACTGGCGAAAACGGCGGCGATTTTCCGCCGAACTGTCCATGCCGAAAAGGGCGAGACGAGCGCCGATGGCTTCTGAAAAGGAAAGAGAGAGAATAATGGGGGAGAGGGGGAAGCGGGCGGGGGGACACTTCTAACGCGTTGGGAGGAATTTGCTTAAAAAGGCCATGAAAACTCTCAATTCACTGACTGTCAGGGAGGGATGGAGGGCTTCATTCATTAATAAAGCGCAATTGGCTTAAAGTGTTTGGGGTTCCCCCGCCAGGCGACCTGCCGAATCGTCCGCTGCCAAAATGCCCTTTCCCGATTGGAGCATTTTTGCCACAATGTCACGGAGTTCAGCCTCATTTCGCTGGCTCAGTGTAAATATTGAGCCCGTCGTTTGAGCACCAACTTCCGTTTGTCCATTTTGTAACTCCGTCCTGAGAACTCAATTAATTCAAAGGCTTACTAAATAATAATTGAAAAGTTAGAAGTTGCCCCCCCCCCTCTTTTTATAATCAAAAATTCGCTTACGAGAGAATAGGACACAGACGACAGACGAAAATTTAATATAAAAATAGGCTTTTTTGTTAAGAAAATGAACACAAATTTAAATTTAATCTTTAGGGGGGTATAAAATAATCCCAGGGCCGAAAAAATGGAATTAGGGACGGCCCGTGCCCGGCACTCACCCCATTAAACTCGGCTGATTATTCATTTCCTTGCAGTCAATTGTTGCGTCATTAGTTCGGTCGCTGGATTGGCTGCAGAACAAATCGCTTTTATTTGTGGACAGCGAATTAATCATTTTAATTCTGCCGAGATTAACCCGAATAAACAAAATTAAATATTTTAGTAAAATTTATGATTTTCTTTTTATATAAAAGCCTAAAACCAATTTTTTACAATTATGTTTTTCGTCATTCGATCACTACAAGTAAATCAAATTGGGGGGCTTTTCAACTATCTAAAGCAGAGAATGGAAGTAAAAAGTGAGAAAATGGAGACGAACGAACGAATGGGGGGGGGGAGGGCCCCCGGGGGGAAAGGTCGTCGAAAACATTGCAGATTTTCAGCGGATTTGCACGTGCATATCCCAGCCAAACACACCGAACTCTTCCCGCTTAAGTTGGAATATTTTTGAAACCAGAGAATAAAAAGGACAAATATTAATTAATAAATATCTTTTATCAACTCACAAATCCAGTTTAATCTATCTAAGTATCTGGAAAAGATGAATTAACATATTTAAATGTTCGTTCGGTAAGTTTTTCCCAAAGAAAATTCATTTAGGCAAATGTCTGAATATTATTAAAACGTATTATAAATTGAATCAAAATGGGGTAAAGATTATAATAAAAACTCCTTTCGTCCAAAATTTTAATCTTTTCTCTCCACCAAAGATGCATGCCATTCACTTTATCAGTCAGTTGGGGGGGGGGGGGGGGGGGGGGGCTCACAAATCAGCACACCCCCCCCCCCCCCCCCCCCCCCCCCCCCCCCTTCCCGACCTCCCCAACCCTTCTCAGTAATTCATTCGTTCGTTCCCAACATTTCTCCGAAAACGCCATGAACTGAACGGAGATGGTCAAATCGAAGTCGTTGTCACTGGCGTTGGCGGTTTTGAGCATTGCCATCGGCGAATTTTTTGCCGTTCCCATCCAAAAACAAAACGTCAAAGAGGCGTCCTCTCGGCACATGGACGACGTCGTCAGCATCATGGACTTGGCAAAAACATTCGGCGGATGTAACATTTTTGGGCATTATTTAAAATTAGTACAATTTTCCTTAAAAAATTAACGTTTAAGCGCGAGATTTGGTTGAAGAATCGCTTAACAAAAGACGAATAATCAAAGACAAAAAAAGGACGAGGCCAAACATCAAAAACAATGGGACGACAGAAAGTGAGGACGACGCGTACAGTGACCAATTTGTACGGCACAAAATGTTTCCAATGGCAGCGGCTTCTTATGGCACCGTAGAAAATATGGAAAAATGCCTAAGGAAAACTTTTCGGAACGCCACGGTGCCCACAAATGTTCTGCGGCCAATTAAACCTTTCATTTTAAATATTTAGTTTTACCGTAACCCGGTGGTAAAATGTGACGATAAGTCAAACGAACTTTGTTCCGCGTTTACGGCCATTTCACACGAGGACAGGGCGATCATTTTGTCCTTTCGGTGAGAAATTAAAAAAATATTATATTTTTGATTGGTATATTTAGCGGGACAGACTCGGGAATGCAATTACTTCAAGAAACAACTCAAATTGCTCTTTTTAAGTCGACCGAATCCCTAAAAGAGGGATGGGGGAAGGTACTGTAAATGGGCGGCTATTTTTTAATTAAAATTAAATTTAGGTCGGCACTTATTTTTTGGAAATATTCAATCAGCTGGTTAATGAGGGAAAAATTCTTGACGATTTGGCCAAATTGCTGAACACTTACGAGGACTATGAGCTTTGGGTAAGGAATTTTGCATTTTTTTTGTTTATTTAAAAATAATTTCAAAAAAAGGTTACCGGACATTCATTGGGAGGGGCGTTGGCTGCCATTGCCAGTGCCAATATTGTGGATTCGGAGTTAATTAGTGCACAAAAGCTTAAATTGGTCACATTTGGACAGCCGCGGACGGGCGACCGCGAATGGGCGGCAGCCATCGACCAAAATGTGAGGGGGGGGGGGGGGGGTCAATTTACCCCCAAAAAAGTTGCCCCACTTCAATTACCGGGTCGTCCACAACCGCGACATGGTCCCCCACATTCCACCCGAGTGGTTCAAAGGCTACCAGCACTACGGGACGGAGGTGGGCGGCTTTGGAAAGTGCACAAATGCTTATGCTTATGCTTTATATATAAAAGATTTTCTACAACAATTCAATGGACGAGTCTGACGAATTCGTTGTCTGTTCAGAGGACGCCGAGTCGTCCGAATGTGCCGGCTCTTACTGGTTAAATTACTCATAAAGCGAGACTATGTTTTTAGAATAAGCAAAAACTAAGAGCACAGCTTAATTAAGCTACCTTGAAATTTAGGTACTTCAATGTGCGGGACCATTTGTATTACTTTGAAAAATTTGTGTCCAAATGGGGCGAATCCGGATGTGCCAATTAGCAAAACTATTTTCAATTGGAAGGATGAACAATTGAGAAGTATTTATTACACTTTTTGTAAAGAAAAGAGCCGTTCCGTTCAATTAATTCTTTTTAACGCATTTTAAATTTGCTTAATAAAAATGAGTGAATTTATTGGATTAACAGAACAATTGCAAAATGCACAGCTGAGGAAATCGCGAATTTAATTTAATATAATATAATATAATAAATTATTTTATTTAATGAGATGTAAAATGCAGCTTGGAATCGAAAAGTTTTGTCAAAGCGTCGGCCGATCCGACCGATTTGTTAACCGATTTTGAATGAGGCAAATTGTTTTTTGTTGAATGAACATCTGTGCCAAATGATCGGCCACTATTGTCCTTCTGCAAATCACATTTTGATTTAAAAATTGGTGAATTCAATCAGACAAATGCTTCATCCGTCCGTCTGTCCACGAGCTTTGCTTTTCCAAAGGCCTCCCCCCCCCCGCCCCTCCCCCGCATTCTTTTGCGCATTTTATTTATTTTTGAGCTTTTCTCGCCGAACAATGGACTTGGCCAAGTAATTCCAACTTCGCCGCCGATTATCTAACCAAAAAAATAAAAAGTTTACCTTTCCATTCACCCGACAGCCTTTTCAGACCGCCACAGCAAAACAAAATCGGTGTCAAACGTCCCAAAAAAACATTTGCCAACGAATTAACCATTTTCTGCACAAATTGTGCAATTTCGGCGGTCGAAAATGACACCCCCAAAAAAGAACGGCACGACAAAAACGAGCCGACTTTGGCAAAGGCTCAGCAAAATGTTTCGAGCCGTGAAAAAGCTCTGCCGAGCCTGGCACATTAACCATTTGGCACCGATGGGGTTTATCGGGCTGTACATGCTGGTCGGTGCCATCTTCTTCTGGCTGGCCGAGAAGAATGTCGAGTTGGACGCAATAGCCAAAAAGTGCAATTCTTTAAACTTTGATTATATTTTTATTTGAGTTTAGAAAAGAATTGTATTTGTCCATCCGTTCGGAATGCATTTCCAACATCAAATCGGCTGTTGGGGTGAATTGGACGAGTCGGGAAAGAAGCAATCGGCTGGCAGAATTGGTCGACAGGCTTTATACAAAACTGGGCAAGTTGGCAGGAGCCGATGGGGAAGGACAGCCCCAATGGACTTTTATGGCTGCAATGTTTGTACAATTCAAATTTAATTTTACATTCTCTCGGAAGGTATTTTTCTGGCACTTTGTTCACCACCATCGGATATGGGGACATTGCCTGCGAGACGGTCATTGGCCGAATTGGCACAATAATTTATTCTGTGATCGGTCAGTAGTCTAATTTAATTATTTGCATTTTACATTTAAAATTAAAATGATTTATTTATTTTGGAATTGATAAATTAATCAATTAATATGAAGATTAAATTTTAATAAAATAAAAAAAAGTCTCTTTATCAGGAATCCCACTGACACTTATCACTCTGAATGAGTTGGGCAAGTTTCTGTACAAATGCATCAACGAAATAATGGCGGTGGTGTCCAGCCGGTGGAACGATTGCATTAAGCCGCTTTTCTTTTGCTGCTGTTTTCGGCACGGAACGAAAATTCCGTTGGACCTCCCACCGACGCCAATGTCGCCGTCCGCCAGACAGGCACGGCGCCTCCGGGGCAAAAAGAAAGCGAATTTGATTAATAAAAATAGAAATAAATTTTAAGTCAAATAAAATTTAAACAGAAATCTTTCGGTAAAAAGGGTACCACGACAAATGCGGATTTAACAAATGCGGACGACACTTGCGGACGACACCTGCGGACGACATTTGCGGATAACGACATTTGCGGATTGAACATTTGCGGATCGAGCGACATTTGCGGACGAGTTAGGAGAAACCGCCTTTTGCAGAACGACACATGCGGATCTCGATCTGTAAAAATAAATAAATTTAGATTACCAAAACTTTTATATTTTAAAATGGGAACGGAAGGGTGGCCCTCGTCAGTGCGAGCCCTTCCTAATATCCCATAAAAACATTGTTTGTGTTTTGGCCCTTTAATCGCAGACACACCGAAATAAATTAAAGCCACTGTAGAAACAAAAGCGCATTAAAATGGTCGCCTTTGCCACAATTTATTCTGACAGACGCTTGCTCAAGGCGTAACGAGCTTTTTCTGATTTTTCACACTACCAATCAATCATCCCAATTATCGAACACAGACAATGCTTTTATGGGATATTAGGAAGGGCTCGCACTGACGAGGGCCACCCTTCCGTTCCCATTTAAAATATAAAAGTTTTGGTAATCTAAATTTTTTTTATTTTTACAGATCGAGATCCGCAAAAGTCGCTCGATCCGCAAATGTTATCCGCAAACGTCAATCCGCAAGTGTCGCCATCCGCAAATGTTGTATCATCCGCAAGTGTCGTCCGCAATTGTCGTTCCGCAAATGTCGCTATCCGCAAGTGTCGGTAAAAAGTGCAAAAATTCAGGCACAAAAAGAGTTGGAGCGGAAAACGACGCATTTCTTCAAGGATCAAAGAATTGCGCAAAAGGAACTTGTATTTGACTACGATTTAAAGTCCGTTTCCGGGGACAAAAAGTTTTCCGAGTCGAGTGCCGGCGGGGAGGTGCTGTCGTTGGACGTGGAAAGGGCCGCTTTTCTGACCACCGCAGGTTCAGTTTTTTTCGGAAAAACAAACGAAAATTTCGGAATTTCGGAATTTCAGTGACCTCCACAAAAAGGGAACATTCGCAGCAACAATTGGGCATTTTGGGCGAGGAGGCGCCCCGAATGCACGTTCTTGTTGCCATTTTCTTCACCGTTTCGTGGCTTTTCTTCTGTGCCGCTCTTTTCGCGCACGTCGAAGTGGGAAATTCGAAAATTTGTTGAATAAAATGGCACTTTTGAAGGATTGGACTTATGGCCAAGCGATGTATTTCGTATGCATTTCTCTTCTCACCGTTGGGCTTGGCGATGTGAAAGTGTCGCGAAGAGAGTACTTTTTGTTTCATAAATGGCATCATCAATTACTTTCACAGGTATATGGTGCTGTTCTTCTTCTTTATGATGATCGGCCTGTCCCTCGTGTCCATGTGTATTAACGTCATCCAAAATTCCATTGAGGACTTTTACAAAAGGCTTCTGATGCAAATGCTTGAAAAGGGTAAATTAATTTCAAAGTTTTAATTAACTCCAATTTTGCCTTAGGCGACCCGAACTCTCTTCGAAACAATCGACTGGCCAAATTCTTGCTGCCGCTGCTGAGCAAAGAGAAGAAGGCGTTCATGATGCAGCAAGTCCAGGAGGAGGCACAACGAAGCGGCATGGAAATTCCGCCCATTTTCGATAATTTGGACCAAATGTTTGAGAAGGTAATTAGTGCATAAAATGCAATTAATTTGCGCACTTTCCTCATTAGCCGGGCCGCAAAGAGTCCGAAGCGCCATCAGAGCCGACGCCGCCGGCGCAAGAACCGGAGATTTTGATTGACTCGCTTTTCAACCAAATGGCCGGCAGAACGGACCTCTCGCACGAACAGCAAATGTCCTCACTAATGGTAGTTTCCCGTTAATTACCGGGGATTTCTTAATTATTTAACACATCGATTTGTCAGATTCCTTTGAATTTGCACGTCCGACGAGACAGTTTCCAATTGGAGCCGAAACTGATGAGGCTAATCCCGTACATCGACAAGGAGTTGAAGCCGGAAGAGGAGGAACGACTGATAAAACTAAAGCTACGCTCGGCCAACAAACTGTTCAAAGAGGCAATGAGTGGCAAAGAAGTTTGGGACGAGGATGACCTTAAAGAGGACAAACAACCGGCGGATGTGGAGCAACAACATATAGTAGAAGAACGTGATGAGGATGATGATGAAGAGGAAGATGATGGTGGAGGAGGAGGAGGAGGAGGAGATGATATGGGCGAGGAGGACGGGAGGGGGGAAGGGCACGGCGGAGAGGGCAACTCTTTGGAGGAGGACAATAAATAACATTAAATAAACCATTTTAACCTCACAAATCAATGTCTTCTCGTTAAAAGTCTACAAATGCTTTTTGATTGCTTTGTGTTATAAGGCCACATTTATGGACTGATCGATTTGTTCAACGCCGCTGATGAGAAAAGCGAATTAACAAATAAATAAAATAAAGTGGTAAAAATACATTTTGAAATGCTGTTCAACTTTGTGCCGTCTATCCTACCGTATACCAAACTCTAACGCAAATGTTGATATTCTTTTTTTCTTAACAAAATGTTCTTTCATTCCTTAAAATTGAGTCAAAAAATTCAAAATTTTCTCGGCGGCGCCGATCGGCACCGCCGACCCACCCGCCCCTTGACTAAAAAGTAGTTGGAAAAATCGCGCAAAAAAAAAAAACACAAGAAAATGGGTTCTGGCGCTAAGTTGGCCTGCTATTGAGCGCCGGCGCTCTAATGTTCGATCGTACGAAGGGCCGTTGACCCCCCCCCCCCCCCCCCCCCCCCCCCCCCCCCTACTATTTAAGGTAGGTATGTGCAGCACTATTATTTTTCACTCTTTTTTCTCGCCTATTTAGGATCCTATTTTGAGATTTTTCGATCCTAAAAATCCTAGCTTTAAAAAGTCCAGTTACGAACACCCCTGGTTGGAAAGCGACCTTTTTGGCCAGCCCTTGTCAATATTTTGCCTGATAATAAAAAAAAAAGTCGAATCTGGCCAAATATTAGTGTAAATGATTTCGATTAAATAATAAGCAAGTTTGCCGACGTCTAAAAATTCTTTTAACTCATTTTCATAACATATTATTCGTTTACAAAATTAAGCTTTAACCCAAAAAATTTGCAAATAAAACTAATTGACTTACATAAAAAAATTGGTTTAGCAGAACAAATTTTAGAATATTATTAGCTAATGGACGATGATATCTATGACGAATATGCAATTGTTGAAGAAAAAACAATCAAAATGACAAATGATGGTCAGAGATCAACTTTCAATGATCTGACTACGTTTGCTGAATTGTAATATAATTTTTTATTTACTTAAAATTAAACCATTTTAATTATTTAAATCTTAGGGAGTTTGTGAAATATTTGCCAGAACAAATGACGATCAAGGACATTGGCAACGCTTTACCGGCAAATGGCGAGCCATTGGCACAAATTGTTTTTTGGCAATGGAATCGGGGAACTCAGGAGATAGAAAAAGTAATAAGCAAAAAAGGCTCGATCTTTTCATTGGTCTAAAAACAAAATTTTCCATATTTTTTTGTTAGGGAGGCAATCTCGTAACTAGGGCTGGGATTTTAAGGGTTTTAACAATTTTCCTGAACGCGCTTTGTTCTGAAAAGCACGAAAATCATAAAATCCCAGTCCTAATCGCATTCACATTTTAGAAAATGCTGCTTAACAAAGGCAGAAAGATTCATACGGGGACGATGAACTCTGCGACTTCCATTGTTGTCAGAATCCTCAAAAAACGGGCACTAAATGAGAGGTATGTGGCTACATTTTGTTTATTTTGTTTTCGTAGTAAACTCAAAAAATATGTTTGTTAGTTAGCATTTTTTGATATTGTCCAATCGTAAGCTTTAGCTTAATGATAGCTCTTTGCGTGATTTTGATGGCTTTAAGAATGTATGAATCGGTTAATTTTAAGTCAGTTTTGGACGCATAAAGTGAAATATGAGCCAAAGTTTCTGATATTCCTGATTTCCTCCTTTTCAAAAAATGTTATCGGCACCGTCCGCCGACCCCCCTCCCCCTTACCCCAACTCACATTTACTCAAAAAAGAAACAATTTTTTTTAATTGTTAGTTTTTAAAATGTCTTATTTGGACCCCAAAATCTTATTTTTGATCACTACTGTTCTATTTCGAAATTTTCAATGGGAGCCCTGTTTATACACTTTTTAATGAATTTTCTATGACAAGATTAAATTTCTTTGAATTTTTCTAGTCCATGTCCTCCGGTCTTTTCTCCGGACGACGATTTGAGCGTGCACATCGGCGACCATCAGATTACGGTGTCCGCCCATTGGCTGTTGTCCAACTCGCCGGTGGTCAATCGGATGCTCAGCGTGGAGATGAAGGAGAAGCGGGAGCGCACGCTCAATTTGGATGGCTTGGGCATCGAGATGGAGCAGTTCAAGGCCTTTGTGGAAGCAATTTCAATGCCGGCTCTTCGCAATCGAATTCTCCCAAATCGTGATTATATTTTATTAAATGCACTTTTCATTTCAAATAAAGTATACCTTTCCAAAATAAATCAATTAGAACTCTTTCAGCTAAAAATGTAGTGGACCTGCTTAAATTGGCCGACTACTTCCAAGTGGATTCGCTGAAGGAACAGTGTGAGAACCATCTCATTCATTGCGTGGAAATTCCGGCAATCGAACGTTTGCAATTGATCGACCGCTATCAACTCAACAAATTGAAGGTGTCTTTGGAAAATATTATTGCTGATTTTGTTTTTTTGTTGAATTTAGCATAATTTTATGCGATGTTTGGATACTAGCAAGTTGCGTGCGTTTTTCAAAGCAAACTTTGCCCAGTTGATGTCCGACGGGTTTATCAGCAAGAAATTGTTGTCGGAGCTGATCCTTCGACTCTGTTAGAAGTTGATGAGTATAATGTGGCAAAAAATGGCCATTTGATGATCAAGTTTCTTTTTATTATGCTTGTCTTTAGATAATTCTTTGTTTTCTTCTGTATCGATTTGAAATTTTAATAAAAATTCTTTCAAAAAATTTTCAAATCCATTGACCGGGGTCCAATAGACGCCGGAAACCTCACTTATCGGACGGGCGCTTGCGGTTTTTTGCCATTTTTTACAACGCTTATGTCAAAATGTTCGATTCGATTAGTCAAAATTGGCATATTTTGGTGAGAAGTTGCCAAAAATTATCCCAAAAGGTTGACCCAATCTCGGGCAAACATTTGCGCAATCAAAAGGGAATTTGTGTGAAATGCCGGCCGGGGGAATCTGGTGAAATTGTCGGAATGATTTGTCCGGGCAATAATTCGACGATTTGAAGGCAAATAAATGTTTTGACCTAATTAGGCTATTTGGACAGAAAGGAAACAGAGAAAAAGATTGTCAGAGATGTGGAGGAGTTGGGCGATTGTGCATTCGCCAGCGGGGACATTTTGCACTGGGCGCGGAATGGCTTTTTGTATTTTAAGGTTAAGATTTGTAAATATTATTTTCTTGGACAAAATGGCCGAAGGATCGTCGGGGCGACACTTTTTGATGGCGGGGCGAAAATGTGAGCAGCTATGAAGTGAAAAATGTGCTGCAGGGCATTGCTGTGTACGGAGTGGAAGTGCCGGGAGAGGAGGGCAGGGCCGGCATGGTCGCGATCGAACCAGGGGTGGGCATGGATACAAATTTTTAAATCCGTGTCCGGATTATCCGTGCCTTTGTATCCGTCTCATTTTTCGAAAAATCATATCCGCTCCGCGGATATCCGCTGTGAAATTTTTTTTACCCAATTTCTTAAACCAAAAATTACGAATTTTTTTTTCTCAGTAGATGTAATTGTTGATCTTCTTCACCTTCGACATCATTGTCAGCATGAGATTGAGATTGCGGGTACGGGTAGCGCCTTTTTCAAGAAACCTTTTCCGGGAAGAAGGGTCCGACGGTGCCGACAGGCGACGTCGCAAAAAATTTTGGGATTTTTGTTAAGAAATATTAAGCGGGGGGGGGGGGTCGGCGGCGCCGAAGGCGCCGCCGAGAAAATTTTGAAATTATTTTGACTCAATTTGTTAAGAAATTTGCAACCAAAACTTTAAAAATACTGTGATAAATTTTTTTGCACTCGTTTTAATAAAAAAATATTAAATTTATTTAAAAATTGTTATTAATGGGGGAAGCGTTTTTGTGACTCAAGGCAAAACGGTAAATAAGTGCCTTCAACGGACTGGCACTTTCAAACTGAAGAAAGCCAAACTGAAAGAAGAGGGCTTTGGCAGAGAAAATGTTGATGGGGACAAATTGTACTTTTGAAGCTGGCGGAGAGAAAGTACCGAAGTTTGGGAGAGGGCGACGACATGTTCAAGCAGTACTGCCAGAAAAAAAACAGATGGAGCAAACAACGTCAATCGATTGTTGGCTAATTGTTTCCAAAAATTTTATTTGGAAATTTAAAGACAGATCAATGCGAATTCTTGTTTTTTCAAATATATCACATCGCATCACTTTATATTCCTTTTTGTTTCTCATTTCACAGACATATGACCTCCCCGCGAGTGTTTTGTTCAATCCAACCACAATAATCCGACACTCTGGTGTACAAAACTGAATCAATCAATTCGCATTACAATTTGAAAGTTGCCTACTTGCCACCCGATCCTCTTTTTTGAGTGCCGCTATGTTCGTCACTCCGAGCTGAGAGAAAAAAACCAATAAAATAATTCTCAAAATTGGCACCACTAAAATGGCCGATGCAATTCAAAGTGTTCTGATTAGTTTCAATGACTATTTCGGGTCGAGAGTGGCTTCTCGAAATTACTGCTAAATGCTTTTTGATCTTCCGACATTTTGTGGTCACTCCAAAAAACATCCGAATAACTGCGAACAACCTGAGTCCAGCGGGTGCCATTTTGGGACAGAGACAAAAGGGGCCCACCGCTGTCACCCTAAAAGCATCGAATCACTTAGCCTCCGTTTAAGCAACAATTTAATTTTGGACCATTTCCGCATTTTGATGTCCAATTTCCGAGCAAAGCCTTCCCTCCAAACAAATGTCCAATTTGTCTATTAGCCTTTAGCAGAAGTTTAAACATTTTACTGTATTTATTGCATTCTCCAATTACTTCTCGCACTCTTCGGGGTTGCGCACTTCCGTGTGCCCTTCCCGTAAAATTTCCGGGTTTTCGTCCGGTTCCCTCCCCATAACAATGCCATTTTCGTCGTATTCAGCTTCTGCAAAGCGAGCAGCCAATGATTTTAAATTGTCGGGGTCGGTGGTCGGGGTCGGGGAGCTACCCTAATTTTATGAGTTTATTCGGAGGTAAAATTCGAATAAATTTTAGTAAAAAGTCATCCCGGGACGCCTTTCGTTACCCCCCCCCCCCCCCAGCAACTACTCACCATGCAAATTTCCCCATCCGACAATGTAAGCTTTCGTGGGTTTGGCGTTTGTTGCCTCCTCCCCGAACGAATTGTACAAACAAATCGGTCTGACATTGGCCGTAAACTCCAGCGGCTCATTTAGCTAATGAATTAAATAAAATATTTTAAACAAATTGAAAAATGCCTTAATAAAAATGGACTTTTATGATGGCCAAGTCGTTGAGCATTGTTTCATCACTAAAGTCCGGATGCACCGTAACTTTCTCTAATTTCGGCTCAATCGCGTCTTCCGAGCTGTAATTGAACGAACCGAGGCGGAGATGGACCTGCCAATGAGACAGCAAAAATAAACTTTTATTTTTTTAATTGAATTGAGACGGCACAAATTCCAACGTTTTTGTGTAAATTCTGTCGCTCTTCCCCCGGGTACGGCGGGAAGCAGTGCGCGGCAGTGAGCACATAACGCCGGCCAATGATCGACGCCGAGCAACAGAAATTGTTGGTCCCAAAACAAATGCCGCTTTGACTGGAGAAAAGTGCCGCCATCCACGGCCATTTGGAGTGCGACTGCACCGGTTCCCCGTTGCTAACCTTTGAAAGCAAAAGGTTATTTATTCTGTAGATGAACCAATCATCCTTTTGTTGAATTTAATTATTAACTCTTTTTCTGCTGTTTGCAAAGTAAAATTCTTAAACGAAAAAATCGCACAATTTTACCTTGAACTCATTTCCTTCGTCCGTTTTGAATTCGCCGCACTTTTGCGAAAATGTGACGTGAAACAAAAGTAACGAAAAGTTTACGGACAAAGTGAACAATTCGTAAAGCATTAAATTCGATGTAAAGTAATCAATCGTTCGTTTCAATTAGATATTGAAATGACTTCGATAGTAGAGCAAATCAAATACTTTTTAATATATTCATTTTGGACAAGCAAACAAAATGATTCTATCCGTTGTACATATATTTATGTGTTAATAATATTTATGGTTAAATTATTCTGTTCAAATGAAAAAGTATCAATCCTCCATAATAATTTAAAAAATCCTTTTTTCTTCAATTGCTTCCTAATGCCGAAGTCGATAGATGTTCGCAACTCCAATCAGCATTCATTCAAAAGTTTGTTCAGTTCAGTTTCAGTCTTGTGCCCTTATTTCCTTATTTATTTTCTTCGGTCCTCCGATAAGTGGAGGAAGTTGTTGTTGATCATCTGCTGCTGTTATTTTTGTTTGCCTCGACATGGCCATGGCATCACTTTCGAAGGATCAATCGAATCGATGGGCGGGGGGGGGCCTTTGGATTGGGTGGGTTGGGGGGGGGGGGTTAAGCAAGTTTTGGATCAATGAACGGCGGAAGGCAAAATTCGATCAATCAAATCAATCAAAAAGCTTTTTTTCTAAATGAACGAAGGCATTTTAACGCCAATTGCCGCATTTACGTGCACTTTTTCGTTTCGGCTGTTTGTTCTTTCAAAATGCTCGCGAAGGTTTCGTCCGACGGCCAAATGTTTTTTTGTTTGGAATGAATTTTCTGTTTTTGTTGAATTATTCCTAAAATATCAGAAAATAATCGCATTTTTAAAGTCTTTTCAATTTTGTGAATTTGCTAATACATAGTCAATTCCAATTCCAATTCCAATTTTATTTATTTATTTATTATTTCACCAATTTTTACCTTAAAATGAACGCCTTGAAAAAGTTGCTGACCGGCAGCGGTGGGAAGAAAAAGGGCAAGAAGGACGACGATGACGGGGCAGGCAAAATGAATAAATACGACGACTACGAAGGCGAACACATCGAGACCGACTTTGACAAGACTTTCGAAGAAGCTGCCAAAAAGACATCTTCAACAGTGCCACAAATCGTCGATTACCGTAACTAATCAGTCAATTACCGTACTTGTACGGATAAATGTTATAATTTCCCTCTTTTATCTATGGAAATAGTTTGAGTTGCTGATTAATCTTTTTTTAAATAAAAAGCGTCTTTCAAATTTAAAAATAAACAAATTTGTGAAAGTCAGGTTGCAGTCCGCCGGCGAGAACGAATCGTTCCTCCAAAAGCCCATCGCCCTATCAATGTCGAGTTACCACCCAACAACAGCAGCCAAAGCAACAGCATCCAATCAAAAAAGTTTCAAGCGCTATTGGAAATCGCACGTTGGGAATTTGTTTAAAATTTGACACAAAAAATAATGAATTTAGGCCTATCCAAATTCGGAAGGGTTCGGCGCCCGGCACCTTTAAACTTTCGGGCGACATGAAAGGCACAACTCCGGAAAAGGATTTAATGAAACGAAAAATGACTGAATCGCAGCAAAAGCAAGTGGGTAGGGGGGGGGGTGGATTCATTGGAAGGATTAATTAAATAAATGCCCCCCGGGGTTTCATTGGAAGGACTAATTGATTAAATGCCCTCCCCCGGGGATTCATTGGAAGGACTAATTGAATAACCCCCCCCCCCCCCGCGCTTATTCAGGCAAAAGACATTGTCGAATCGTTGGATTGGATAAAGCCGGCTGAAGAATGTTACTCGGCCAGTGTTAAGCCAATGGTTGCGCAGGCCGAGACAATGTGAAACATTTAAATAAAAATATTTAAACCCTTTTTGGCTTTCATCAAACAACAATTGGGATTCTGAACTGTTCTTAAACAGGCTTTTGATCTGATCAGCTTGGGTAAATGGTCAAACCGTTCAGCTCTCCCAAAGTGCACGTGTGCGAGATGATCCCTCTGCCGCGTGCCAACCAGCAGTGGGCGGTCGCCGTCATCCCCCAAAGGCAAGTCGCAATGTTTCCTCCTCCATTGGCCGCTAGCGGAAAGCTGCGCGTGTCGACTGACCAACAACCGATGAAAAGGTCATTATGAAAAGCATTGGAGAAGCCTACAGTACGCCATTGGGTGGCGGCAGAGCTATGGTATACGGTAGCAGCATTTGGCCGCTGTTGTAGAGAAAGAAGCTTTGTGATCTTCCGTGTTTTACTCCCAATGAATCAGTCTCAGAGGAGCCTCTACCCCCACGCCCTTAATATGTAAACTTTCTTTGAACCTTTCTAAAGCGAAACCAACCAAACCAATCCATTCATCGTTTAATACCAAGCTTTTATTTTATTTTATTTAATGTATTAATTTATGTATACATAGTACATACATACATACAGTACCTTCATTTATACCCTCAGAAGCATCCGAATGTGAATTAAGTTAAGTAATTTAGCGTAATTAAAATGGGGACGACAGGTAAATGAGAGGAATTGTTGCCACAAAATGAAGTAAAACAGAAATGGCACAAAATATTGCAGCAATTCGGGAAATGAAGGAAATTTGAGGAGAGAGTGACAGAGAAAGAGAAGGGGGACAGAGAACACATTGTAAAGAGAGTGACAGAGAAAGAGAAGGGGAAGAGAGAACACATTGTAAAGGGAGTGACAGAGAGAGAGAAGGGGAAGAGAGTGGAAGGGATGAGATTTCTTCCGTTTTGGTAATTCCATTGGAAGGGAACCGCTAGAGGGAGAAGCAGCTAGCACATTGCAACGTCATGTCACGAGTTAAAGATGCTTTTCATTTTATTAATGTTGTTAATAAGAAATAGAAAAATAGGTAACCCTTTTCTCTCAAAAAGCATAACCGCGCGACATCGAGCACATTATAATTATAACATTTTAAAAACAAAAAAAGGCGCCGATCAATCAATCAATCAATCAATTAGTGATCGATGATCAGCCCCTGGCCACTGTCCCGTGTGCCGTCCTCGACGGGCTTTTGTCAAGCCGCCTTTGATGATGCGGCGTCCTATTCCTATTCCATTGCTCGGCCACTTCGGCGCCTTTGTTCGACTCAATCTCTTCATTTGTTGCTGGCTTTTGCCCTGCTTTTCGTTGCAATTCGGGAGAACAGCCGACCTAAAATTAAATATAATTTTAATTTAAGCGAAAAAATGTCCAACCGCAATTTTAATCGGCTGCACTTTCTGAACCGGTCCGCCAAGTCCAATGCGCAACGCATCTTTGAAGGACACTTTCCGCGCCGGCCTTTTCGGGACGGAGTTCGACACATTTCCGCTTTCTTCCATTGCCGAACTGCTCCCCGTCGTTGATTGGGTAGATGAACCCTCGGCAGAAGTGCCGTTGATGCCGCTCGCCTTTTTGAAAGGAATGGCCGCGTACACAACCGGAAGAACGACCAATCCGTGGATGAGGCCTAACATGACGACCAGAAGGACGACCTTCACAAACACCTGGAAAGAGTCGGGTTTACTTTAAATTGTAAGAAGTTTATTAGAAGACAAAGTCCCCTTACCCACCTGGACCATGTAGGCGTGGATCAGCACCAAAACCATCAATGAAAGCACGGTGGACAGTGCGGCCTGCAGCATAGGCCATGCGATGGAACTGAGGGCGTGTCGAAGTCGTTCCCGACAGTCCTCAATCTCGCCTTTGTAATAATGGAAGCTGATGTGAGCGACAAAGTCCACGGACAGTCCAATGGCCATCAAACTGCGGGAAGGAGTTCACAAAGGGTTTTTGAAAATATTTTCAAAAAAGACGTTGTTGTCATGGAGATGGGATCCAAGTCGATGTTCCAATAAAAGAGCAGTCCGAACACCCCCAAATTGATGGAGAGCACGCAGGCGGTTCCTGGTAGAATGGTGCTGATTGATGGCGTGAACATCACCAAAACGATGGTCATGCAGAGAAGAGCGAAGCCAACTGGAAGGTTTAGAGAATTTGTGTAATTTGAATTAAAACGAACCAGTTTGTATGGTGACTGACGGAATGCTGAGCAGCTGGTCAGCATACATGCTTAAGACGGGGAGAACGTTTTGAATAAAAACTAGGCTAATGTACTGTACTAGGCTAATGTACTGTACCTGAAGTCCTCGTATACGGTAAGATTCAAATGAGCGTATTCGGCAGCCAACTTGCGCCAGCGTTGCAACAACTCCAAACGGTCGCTCCAAGCGACGGCGTTCTGGAAGCCGGTCGAGAAGAAGAATTTGTTGACGCAGGAGGGACGCTCATTAGTGCAATCCCTTGAGGGGGGAGGGGGGATTTTTGATGGCATTTTGGTATGGTAAAGGTTTATTCATACTCTTTTGGGCCTAGGCTGACAAAATGGCTCCACCGGTGATATTCGGGGATGGCGAAAAAGTCGTACAGGTACTTGTAGCGGAAGTCGATGGAACCCCGGTTCTTAATTATGTTAATTAGATCAATTTGAGTTTAATGACATTTCTTGTTTCTCGCCTGGAGTCCGATGAATGGCAAATAGGGATTCAGCCACATTTGCGTGCTGGAAGGGCCCACGCTGCCGTTGGCGTGTTCAAATCGCTCCAAAATACGCATAATCTCCGGAATGGCCGACGGTTTGTGCAAATCGCCAGGATTGTTCACAAAAACGGCCATCTGATGCAATTTTATTTAAATTGGGAAAGATACACTGACCTGACCGCCCTCCTTGAAGATCACGTTGTTTTGTAAGCGGACAAGTTCAAGCAGAGGCGAGTCGTCCAGGAAAAGTTTCTCCGATGTTAAGCCCACTTTGATCTGAGCGACTGAATTCGAAAAATGGGATGGGACAATAAATCACTAATAGTTTATGGGTAATTACCGCCATAAGCGGAAAATGCCCAGTAGATGATCAGAGTTGCGGCCAACAGAATTCGGGCTGTCCAACTGATCACAAAGTCCACGTACCAATCGACCAAGTTGGAGCCCAATCGCCACAAATTTTCGCTCAAATTCTTTCTGCTCCCAACCGTTGTGCCTTTAGCGCTTATATTTTGCTAAATTTTGAAATTGAAAAAAGGACAGAAATTGGCACTCCGGTACTTTATGGGCCCGAACTTTGATGCAAGGCAAATAGGCATTCCTCTCTTCCACTTCACGCCGTCCCCCGATCATCATCACAGCAGTGTAGAAGAACAGTTGATACAAATAAGCATAGAGAACGGCCACCGAAATAAACACACAAAAAGTCTGAAATTCAGCAGAAAGAAATATAAAATAAATTAAATTTAAAGGCCCCCCCTCCCCCCATTTAAAATTTGTTGGCAAAACGTGCCCGAATAGCCGGCGTTGGCGTTGCGATTCCGATGGTGAAGCTGAGCCAATTGGTTAGCGAAGTGATGGTGACGGAGGGCCCGGCGGAGCCGAGCATATCGGCCACTCGTTCTCGGGGCTCTTTCTTCGGGTCGGTGTGGGCCCAGCAGTGGAGGAAGATGAACACGTCGTCGACCCCTATGGCCAAGATCAAGAACGGCACGACCACCAGAATGGGCAAGAACTCGAAACCGAGCTAACAACCAAATTTAATAGGAAATGAGCAAAAAGATTACCCAAAAAAGCGTGCCGAAAGAAGCGCCAACGGAAAGAATGGGGCACAGCACGCCCACCATGGCCTCCCAAGGCTTGCTTCTGATTTGGTCCCGTTTTAGTGAAGTGGTTACCTTTATGTTTTGATAACAACTTCAAATCACAATGGCACAAATCGGCTCAAAAGCAAACCACCGTAAAGATGATGATCACTAACAAGCTGATCGGCATCAGTGGAAGCACTTCAATGCCTGAAACACATTTATCTCTCAGGTCATTGAAATATTGATAAATGGGCCGTGCTATTTTCAATCATCGAATTACCCAAAACCTTTTTAAAATTGCTGAAGCTTTTCGATATGATTATTATGTTTGGCATTGATACGATAATTCTATAAAATTCGCGTTATAATTGTATCGTTAAGATAATTTATCGAAATATCGTAATGTTTATAGAAAAAAGATTATAGCGAGGGAAAAGAGGTAAAAGATGAAAAATTTTATTTAAAAATTAAGTAAATCAGTCACATTGTCTTAATTTTTCAAAACTTTCTCCAAATTCCGTAGCAAAAGGTGATAAAAATTCATTAAAATTTCAGACGGCACCTATCGGCTCCTCCTCCTTCCAAAAAAATAAAGTTTCTTTAAAAAACGTTTGAGACCAAAAGGAACTGGAAGTAATTAAATTACTAATAAAAACACTAAGAAATGGAGCCTTTATAGGGAAAAAATCCCTAAAATTCGGCAAAAACTTAATAAAAATTATCGCGATAAATTGTTATTATAACGTTAATTTATTTACGGAATGATTATTGCTTATTCATTTTACCTGTCCTTCGCACTTCCTCAGAAACCAAACCCTCTGAGGTCGCGTGCAATTTCAGCAACGAATCGTTGCGCGAGTTCAGCGCGAAATCGTATACGGAATGTTCCCACTTTTTCATCACGGCTTCCATCGTGGAGTTTGGGAAAATGGCGTGGAAATTAATTGTGATCACTTTGGCCCCTTCAACAAGATGTGATCTTAACGAAAAGATCGCTTTAGTTGTTGAATTGAATTCATTCACAATTCTTCGTAGTTAAAGATCAAAAGCATTAGGTAGCCTTCGACCCACCGATTGTTCAGTTGGACTTGGAAGATGTTGTTGGCCAAGTAAATGCGGTGTCCAAACACGTCGATGGTCGGAAAGGTTAGTTTGATGTTGCCTTTGCCTCGGTGTTGAACATCACGGAACACCGTCAGGAAGATGTTCACCGCGTCACTGGTCTCACATTGGGCGCCGCAGAAGTCGCTGTACGCGTAATGGACGCCTTCATGTTCGACCTGTGCCGAGGGGAGAATTGGGAGGGGTTCGTCTCCAATCGGTCGGTCATTTATTCGGGGGGATGCCGTGTCTAAACCCGCGACGTCCAAAATGCCGAACCTTCAGCTTGTATTGTAGAAAATCTTCCACTTCCAAAGCTTTGTCAATATACCTGAAATAAAAATTAATTAATTATTTGCCAATATAATGAGGTTAATCGTCATCTTTGCCTCGGTCTGAGCAAACTTTCTCCGTCAGCTGCTTCAATGGCCACCACAACGTGGAACAACCCTCCCAACTCCTTGAAAAACTCGCGGGCCACAAGAAATTCACGACGACTTGGCGAATTGTCGGCACTGAAATTTCGGGAAAAGTGTTCTTAGCCAAATAGAACCTCCTAAAGAAGCCCTGCGGGGAATTCGGAGAGTACAAAAGAAGTCATTGGCCAGAAAACCCCTAAGGCAATTAGCGAACAATGAATAAGTAAGTACCTGAAGTGATCCCTGACATTGTTGACCTCCTTGAAGTTGATCACACCGGTTGAGAGTACAGCTGCCACGAACACTCTGGTAATGTTGGGGGAATGAGGTCGGACATTGGGCGTGGGTATTTATTATGGTATTCTTACGATATGATTATGGTAGTCCAGGGATAGTGGGACACCCAAAGCCCCAGCCGACGAAAGCTACGGTATGTTTTTTCCTCCGCCCAATCTGCCACCGAAACTCCAATCGGCAAAAAGAGGAGACGGCCCATTCGGCATAAAATTGGGGGATTAATTTGCTCTCTAAAATACATTTTGTTAATGAAATCGATTAAATTACAAATGGTAAAATATTTTATGTATCACTTTTTGATCATTAATTGGCATTCATTGCTCACACAAATCAGCGGGTTGCAACTTGCAAGTCAATCGATTTGACTTGCATTGGAAAATTTTGTGTCACGATATCTGCACCAATTACGAAGCATTTGCTTTCGCTACATGCATTTGGGAAGTTTATTATTGGATTGAATTGGATGAGGCGGGGGGGGGGGATGGAATTGATCCGATTTATCCGGCAGAATTTGCAATTATTGACAGAATAATTAAGTGAACAAATGGAATTTACGAATTTGAATGCTCAAATTGCTTTTTCTGTGGACTTTTGGCTATTTGCGCAAGTCCACTTCTGGACGCCTTAAAAATGTGGCGTTGGACGCATTCATCGCCAGCATTTGTCCACGCAATTCGACCACCTGCCGTTGATTGGAGGCAATTTTGCGCTGTTTTGGCCGTATTGGAGTATATCAAGCAATGGAAATGCAAAATGGCGGAGCGGGAGGAAGACGGACGAGCGAAGCAACTCGCGCAACGACAATCGGAAGGAACCGGTCGCCGCAGCGACGACGCCTCATCAGCATGCAGCAGTGGCAGTGGCTTGCCCAAGCCTGGATATATCCATCCTTCGGCTGAATATCCCAACAAAACCCCCCTAAATCCCAATCAATCCTTCCATTTGCCCTTCGCCTTGGCGAAGCAGCCCCCGCCCCCCCCCCCACGACCCGAAGGAACCCCCTCCCCCCAACTCCCCCCCCCCTCCCCCAACTCCCCCCCCCCCAACTCCCCCCCCCCACTCCCCCCCCCCAACTCCCCACTCTTCCAGTGATCTCTCGCCCATCATCGGAGGCTCGCTTCTCATAATCACCACCACCACCAGCCACTTCCTCCTCCCCCCCCCCCTTTATGGATTTGTGTGTAAAGGAACAAATAAATCAAGCGGAAAAGAAAATGCGGAGCGGGGGGAAATTGAAAAATTTGGGGCTTCGGAGAAAAAATGGAAGAATAGCAGAGAGCGTCAATTGTGGAAAATGGGTTGTTTAAAAATCCGGCAGATTGTGTGGCTTTTTATAGGCTAGGGCAATGAGGCTTAGTTTTCAAAATGAGGTTTAAATAAATAAAATAAAATGTTATTTAAAGTTTAACGGTTATATATGCTGCTTATTGCCTGCGGAATGTTTTTCTGCGAGCCTTGGGTAAAAGCATTGGGCAGATAGTTTTGTTTTTGGAGGTCGGACTGGTTGTTTAGAGATAAAATAAAACATAAATGAATGGGTTGATTAAAAGCATTACGCAACAAAAAGAAGAAGCAGGACGGGATTGCACGGCTTGAAGGTATGGGGGGGGGGGATCAGATGAGAACCGATCAAAATTAATAGCAAACCCCACCCCATCACAGCCATTCACATAATCTGTGCTTGTTCCGTAATCCAGTTCAAAAAAATGGTAATCCCGACGTTGATCACTAATGATCGTGATCATAGTTAATGGGGCGGGGGGGGGCAGGAACTATTGAATCAGGGCTGGGCTAAACTTTGATCCGATTACAACGGATGTTCAGATATGGACGGTTTGAAGTCCTTTGAAAAACCAAAAGTATAATAAAATTTAAATAACAAATTGTTTTCTAACTTTTGAAATCATATACCTAACCTCTACTCGAATTTTGTTATTAAAAATTTTAGTTAGGTTATTTTTAGTAATTATTTGAGGTTTCATTAACTGTTTAGGGGATTTAGCACTAAAATAGCATCCCTAATGAATGAAGTGCAAACGAAGAATGAATAAATGAATGAATGCATTGAATGAATTAGGCTTATTCTGCCGTTTTGGGGGGAAGGGAAGCAAAAGTTTTGTTGCAACGCGACAGCCGACAAAAACTGACCGCCGACGGCGACGACCATTTATTTCGCCGCTTTCGATCCATCGACCACAAAATTCGGCTTTTTCTTTTTCCCTTTTCCTTTTCTTTTCCTCCCAATTTCTTCTTTCTTTTCCCTCCCAATTTCTTCTTTTCTTTTTCTTCTTTTCTCTTCACTCTCCGAAATTGACGGGAAATTGGAAGCAGAGACAAACGCAAAAAATGGGTCAATCGTCGCCAAAAGTGCACTCCGTCCGCCCGTCGTTGGGTGCGAAATAATGCAAATGCATTTCCAAATCACTTCATCAAAAATTAAATTATCAAAAAAGTCAACTTCATCAAAAAGTAAATAATTATCAAAAGTCGAGAGCCCGCACCGCTCATCGATACTTTTTTTACGACTAAGGGACGAACGATGGTAAAAGAAAGTAAAATGGGTGCAATTTGGAATTAATTCATTGCCAAAAAAGAAAATGTATAAAAAAAAGCTTTGGTTGAGTCTTCGCTAATTTGGTTAATAATAACTCAATTTTGTCGGCATTATGTACGTTTATGTCGACATTTCGATGCTTAGTATTATGAGGCAGGCGTGCCGTCCCGTCCCGTCGTGCTTTCAATTAAAGTTAGACAAAACCGGATATTATCCGGGTCCCCCGGATACCGGATAGCTCAAAAACACCCGGATATCCGTCCGGATACCGGATAATTTGGCTGGCGTTGTTCCAAGACCCGGATAATTTTATCCCAAAAATTTCCGAAAACACCCGGATAACGCGGTTTTGTCCAACCTTACTTTCAATAATTAAAAGGTTGCAAATATATTTTACATAATTTTTCTAATTTACCAATGTTTTGTTTTTCATTTTTAGTTTTACAATTTTTGTCCATCCCATAAATAGTGAGTGACCATCGATCGTCGCCTCCACAGCCTGAAAGTCGAATGGATCACATCGTCCCTTTGGTCCCAACTTCATCTCCGATGAGTCCGATCATTTCCTCTTCCCGAGCGATATTTCTTTCTTCACTAAATATGTCTTCAGTCTTTGTTTGCTCCATTTTCGGGAATTTTTTGCTCCTTCCGATCAGTCCAACTTCCCATAATTGCGGAATGAATGGACAGTTTTGCTATTTATGTATCCGTCCTTGCCCATCTCCAATCATTTGCTGAATCGGAAGTTTCTCCCCCCCCCCTCACGGAATATTTTGATCAGATTCAGACTCTTCGATGTCTTCTCTCACCAGCGTTCAATTATCCTTTTTCTTGATCGTTGCCAGGTCAGCGTTTGGCCAGTGGGGAGGTGGAATGGACGGCGGTGGCGGTGGCGGCGGCGGAATGCCCGACGGCGGTAAATTTGAACATTTTGAGCCATTCGTCTGAAGTCCCCTCAATCTTTGCTGATCAGAGACTTCTTTATAATTCCCTATTCTCCTTAGGGATGGGCGGGGGAATGCCCGACGGTGCAATGGGTGGCGGTGACATGGGCGGCTCAATGAGTATGGGCGGTGGTGGCATGGGCGGCGGCGACATGAGCGGCATGGGAGGCGGCATGATGGGCGGGGGGATGATGGGTGGCGGAGACATGAGCGGCGGCGGCGGAATGGGCTATGGTAAGTGCCGAAAACCATGGCATCTGACGTCACATAACTCATCCAAGGTGGGGGAATGGGAGGCGGGGGTGGCATGGCCATGGGCGGTAGCAGCATGGGAATGGGCGGAGGTATGAGTGCCGGCGGTGGAATGTCTGGTGGTGGTGGCGGCGGCGGAATGCCAATGGATGGCGGAATGGGTGGCGGGGGAATGGAAAGCGGCGGCATGGGCGGATTCGGTGGCGGAGGTTTTGGATCAAATATGGGCGGAGGCTCTCCGAGCAGTTACGGCGCTTCCAAAGGCAACTTCAACCCTCAGGGTAAACATTAACTATTTGGGAGTGATCAAAAGTACGGGGCAAATTAGCCGATCAATCAGCTTCATTCAGAAATGTTGGATCCGTCTGGCCATCTGCCACCCATCCAAATACCGCCTTATTCGGCCGAAGAAGGTGAGGACAAAAACGTAAAGGCAAACATTCGCCCGCTCCACCGATGAAAGAGAGGGAGGAGAAGGGACAGATCACCCCAACTGTATTTATTGCCAATCAACACTTTCTTTATAATATGTACGATATTTTATTAAATGAATTCACAAATAATTTACCGTCTCGTAAATCAAAAACAAAAGAAAGAAATGGAAAAATAAATAAATATTTCCATCCGAAATAAAAGCGGAAAATATTCCATTAATTCATCATTAAATAGACGAATTTAATAGAAGCATTTCACAACCCAACAGCCAGTCAGTCAGTGGCTTGTTTATGTCTCGGTCCTCAGGCCTGAAATGTCAGGTCGCCGGCGGCTCTGTGCTTGAACAAGCCGAAGGCGGTCGCGCCTTCACTCAGCGGGGGGACACTGAATTTTATTCCCATTTTTCTTCCAATTCGGTCAAAAACCTTCGATTTGGCTCCATCCCGGATTGTTTTATGATCGGAAGGGTCAGATCATTAAAAAGGCCATGGCGCTGACCGAGCAAAATCATCGCGGAAGTCACATTGTCAGGCTTCAGAGAAAGCTTTCAGGCGGATTAATTTATTCAATTCTGACCGCCTCCTCCAGCACATCCAAACATCCTTCAGCCAGCAGCAGACCCGTGCGATCCTTGTTCATGTTCTTGAACATGTGCATCATGTTCTGAACGAGCAGAAACGTAAAATGCTTATAGTCTCTGATGCCGTCAGAGACTGCCCGCCCGTCCGCCCCCTAAGGCATGTCTTTGTTCCCCACCCCCACCCACGTCATTGTGCGGCGCATTTGCTCCCGTCACCAGCAGAACATCCACGCTGAAGGAAATCGCCGGATGCCATTATTTGGCACCGTGCCCTGCCACCCCCGTCGAAACTGTCCGGGTACTCATTTGTCAGACCCGACCCAACCGGTCCGGGTTAAAGCCGACCGACAACCAAAGTCCCCAGCCGATTTGTGAATTTAAAGCCCGCAAATCAAACGCACTTTGCCAGCTTTTCTTTGAGTCGATCAGTAAAATCGCTTCGATGGCCGAAGCTGTACAAATAACGGCTCAAATTGCGCTTATTCATCACCGACTTGAGCAGATCAACGTAATGTTTTTGTGTTGCGTCCAAATTGTGCTAAAAGAAAGGTCCTTTCTTTTTTCTTTAAGCATCGAAATGGGAAACATTTCCGAAACGGTGGGTCAGCAAATAGTTCCATCCGGATTGAGTCATTTCGCCATCCTCGAGACGCAAACCGGCAAACTTAACTACAACTCTTTACTTTCTTTTCAAAATTTTACAATTTAATAGAATTTCGAGAAATTAATTTTTAAAAAAGCACTTCGTTTAAGCTTTCCCGATTCCGGTTTAAAAAGCTTAGTCTGGGTCCCGATCCCGGCTTTAATAGTCCCGGCCCGTTTCCCAAAAATCCAAATCTCGACAATTAACACTCACAATCTCTTTGATATGCTTAACAATGCCATGGGGCGTGGAAGTGCAATGGATCAGCACCATTCCCTTGACCATTGAGGGGAAATCCAACTAAAATCAAAATTTAAAAAGAATCCGGCCGACGGTTTGTGCTTTTACAGCAAATCGGCAACAAATGTCCGCACCGGCACCTTCGCCCACCGCAAAACAACTGGCGACTTTGAAATGGCGCAATATTTGGGCCATGGCATCGCCGAGCTGATCAATCGACGGGAAGCTTAAAATATTGAAGCGCTTAACAATGGCAAATCTGGCACAGACTGTCCAGCGAAAGTTGGAGCTTCCGGTTCCTGACCAGGCACACAAACGTGGAGAAACACTGCTCGCTCACGAAGCGACGCCATCGACGGACTGTTCACATAGTCCACAAAGCACAAATTGTTCTTGCCCACGTCGTGCACGGTTAAAATCACCTAAACTAAGCTTTGAATATTCCTAATATTCCAGTTTAAAAAGCTTTTTCACTTTTTCTAATAATCTGACCATTTTCCCCTCCAAATCGCCTAAATTCCCTTGCACGAGCACACTCAAATTGCACTTTCGACGTTCAACCGAAGCCGTGTAAAGACCGCTGATAGCGGAGAGGAAGTCGAATTGTTTCCACTGATCACAATGAAAGGAATTGGAATTAAATGTCCCCTCGAAGCTGCTTAATAGAGTTGTTCAAGACCGGTTAAAAGGCGGCCCCCCGCAATAAACCGGTCCGGTTAACCGTTCATGAACAACCAAACCCTACACCCCGGGGGGCACTTCCAACCAATTTCAATTTTTAATAATGTATTCTGCTAGACCTCTATTTCCACAACGTGCTCGGAACAGCCATTCGTTTTATTTTCCACAGTGGCAGAAGCATTCTCTGCACGCACTTTCTGTTCCATTTTAATATGCTTAATTTCTAAAGCGCCAGAGGCAATATATTTTAAAAAATTGGTGAATTAGAGGATTTTGGTTTTTTTAATATTTTGTTTAGGAAATGAATGTGAGGGGAATGCGTTGTGTTGGTTGTGTGGTTGGTTGGTTGGCTGTGGCCTCCCCCGTGTTTACGTCGATTTGCTTGAGGGGGGCAAAATGTGGGCACAGCAAAAATGTCGTAAACAAACAGCAGAAAATAACATTTTGTTAAAATCGATCCATCTTTTTTCGGATTTATTTAAGGAACACAAAATCTCAAAATATTAGTCGCTGGCGTCCATTAGAATTAAATAAGCCAACAACAATATTCAGGGTAAATGAATTTAGACAAGATTTTGTCGATTATTTAACGGTGGAAACAGTCGCGACTTTCCCCCTCATAAGCACTGGCAAGTTCCAAAACTCCGACGGAGAAAAGGCCCGATGGTTGGGAGCCTTCATAAACAACTCCGTCCGGTATGGTTATCTGAACTTTGAGTCTTTTTGGGTTGGGGAAGTCACACGGAAACCGATATTTTGCGTTGGCATGGCATAACGTCGTTACAGTCGTGGTAAATGTTCACTTTCGGGTCGATTTTGCTGATTTCGTGGGTAGAGCCGTAAATTGCGAAATTGCCACTTTGATCAGTGTACCCTTTGGCCAGCAAATCGT
Source organism: Globodera pallida (assembly GCA_020449905.1). NCBI lineage: Eukaryota > Metazoa > Nematoda > Chromadorea > Rhabditida > Heteroderidae > Globodera > Globodera pallida. Next base: position 1,046,406 of record JAIXHY010000009.1, on the reverse strand, counting down.
CAAAGCCAAGCAAACCTTTGGCAAATCGTCGATTGGCGAGTCCAAAGCTTAACTTTCAATGTGCAAAATGTACCTTCGTCGTCGTAGAGTTTCACAAGTATTCCCGAGGCCGGCGCACTGTTGCAAAGCAAAGTTCCGGTAACCCAAATTAGAATAAATACATAAATTTAAATAAATAAAATAACGGAAAACATTACCCCAACGGACTGTTTTCTGCCCAAATGGAACAAAGCCGAAACGAGCTGATAAAGAACTGAAAAAGCAACAAACGCAAACAAAAATTTAAAAGACATTTCAAATCTAAATTTCATTTTACTTTTAACCGTAGGCATTCTCGACTTTTGCTAATAATTCAATCGTTTTACATTTGTCGGGATCATTTTAATGGTATTTGCCCAGACCGTCGAGGAGACTATCGCCTATAAAAGGCAACGAAACAATACCCAACAAATCCGATTAATTGGGTAATGGACGGATACCGAATTCTGATGGTGTCAAATTGAAGGAAAATGAATGGTTAATTAATCGAAAAGTTTGGGACTTTGGGGGGGGGGGGGGCTCCCCAATTACAAATATTAATGGTTAATGGCAATTTGGCAAAACCTTTAAAAGGTGAGGCGGACGGACGGCCACTTCAGCTGATGGTTTGAGGTGCATCAGCAGGCGAACGATTGTTCAAAATTCGCACCACTCGAAAATATTTTACGATTAAATTTCCATTTATTAGCGAACAGGTTTTAAAGTTTAATGTGCCAATTTTATTATTATTACCATTTTTCCAAAATAATTTCGAACAATTTTTAACCAAATTAATTACGATTTCAAGATTCGAGCTTCGACCACTACCAGGAAACTCCGTGACGAATTTTACGAAAAGTGATCAAGCTTGGGATTAAAAACGATATCTTTAATTAATTGTTAATCATTTAGGTTTGCACTTTGCATCCGTGTCAAATCACTTTTTGTTTTTTTTCAATTCCTTAAAGATTTTCAAACTGTGCTTTGGTAAAGGTTCCTCATTAGTCACCGAAACTGATTTGTTTTGGTCGTAACTCGATTAATCTTTGACTAATTGTTTTAATTTGGACCCGAATTTCAATTTAACAATTTAATACCGCCTTACCCAAACCGCCAATTAACGCATGAATTAACTCAAATTGCCCTTTCTGAATTTATTGGTGTCTGTCTTATCTTACAATTTCTGTTTTGGAATTTTAATGATTACTTTTGGTCTGTTTAAATGTTCAGTAAGAAAGTAACAATTGTTGGACTTTTAGTTGATAGCCCCGGGGGCTGACTGACTATTGAACATTCATTATTGCAACAACAATTAGAAATGTCGCATTTTGGTGTTATTATTATTATTTATTTTATTTTTATTTCTCTCTTCCCATTGCCAAAGTCGCTATTTTGGCAAAATTGTACAATAAATTGGAATCGGATGATTTAATTCGATTATTCGATTAATTGGAAGAAGGGCAAACGAACGGTTCAGCAATTTCAATTGGAGGCGGTCGGTCATTCACACATTGGCAACCAAAACATTCGATCGGAAAGTATTTGCCAACAATTCGAAAAGATTTGAAAGAATCGAGTCCATTTAAGTTACACCTTTTTTTGTGTTGAATCCCTTCCGGTCGACGACTTTCTCCTCGAACAAAATCCTTTACAGACCAATTTTTGTGTTTAGGCCAATCCCGACAAAAGCAACAAGTTCAGCATGTTCAAGAGTAAAGACGATTTCCATGGCGGCTCCAACCCTTCCGCTTACCGTCTGCCCGCCCCTAACAATGTTTTTATTTCGGCCCCCCAATCTCCGGACGCGCGGAAAAGCGGCTGCACTAAGCCAACGCGCACTTGGACGGACACGCTGAAACTCGTCTTATACGCAACAGCCGTCATAATCTGTGGGTTACTTGTGGCCCCCTAATTTGTAGGCACGGAGTTGCCCAGACTTATCACTCCCGCCTAACGCGACTCCCCCGGCTTTTGCCATGTCCAGCAATTCTAATATATATTGATCATACGCTACGCGTTCAGTGGTTCTGCTACTTCTTGGTATTGTGGTGGCCGCTATTGCAATGCTTTTCGACGACGATCGGGCTCTTGGGCGGGCTCTGCACCGATGGAAAGCGGCGCGAAATGGCGGAACGAGCAGCGGAAACGCAATGAGCACAAATGGAGACGGCGACCGAAACTGACGAGGACAACGAGCGGGCGGGCGGGCGGAAAGAATGCACTCAAATATTTATATGCATTTACACAACAAAAGCATGGCACTGCTCGAAAGAACACAAATAATTGTAAATATAAAATGCTTTGTGACCAAGTTTCGGAATTCCATGGAAAAAAGCAATTTTGGATATAATTTTAAAGGAATGTTTTCGATAGGCTGATCATTTTGAGGAACAAATTCATAAAGAGAGAGTCCAAACACAAATTAGGGGTTCAGGGTAAAAGGTCGTTGCGTCACACTTTCCCAAATTGGGAAATTCAATCTTTAAACTAAAAAGCAAAGATTTCCCGGGTTTTGAAATCCCAATCCCGGTTTTAGTCGATCCCGGTAGTGTCGGAATGTGGAGGAATTATCCCAGGTTTTTCAATCCAGCCAATCCCGATTTTCCCTCAAAATCCCGATCCCTCAAACGACTCATTCCACATTAAACTTCCCTACCTATTTTGGCTTGTCAGAAAAAAAATGTGTGCACATTCTTCACTGGTAGCGGCCACCTGCTGAAGTTCTTTTTTAAAAAAGATCGAAACTTTTCGAACTTCAGCTTATTCTGCCCGCCTTCTGTTTTCACAGCTTTACTGCCCTATGTTCTCCCAGGGGGAAAAAATTTCTGCGTCAATTCATTCGTCATTAAACCCAAACTTTGCTTTAAAATTTGATTCTGACAATCCGACCCCAATCAGATTTTTAGCCCATTTTAGGCAAATGCTTTCCCCGGGCTCCCTTTTTCTCCAATTTTTGCTCGTCACCTTTTCAATGCGTTCGTTCGTTCGTGCGCAAGGCTCTTGTGACAACCGTAATCATTTATTTGTGCCATTTATAAACAAATGCCAGAGATGGGTTTTGTGTCGTTATATTTTGTTACACAAATATACAAACGGCACGGCACACATCCCTAATTAAATTACGTTTACCATTCCTCCAACTTCTTAGCCTGCCTCGATTCCGACTGTCCCAACGTGAACAGTGTCCAATTAGTATGCGATTCCTCAACCTTTTGCTGTAAGTAATGACAGAATTTTAACCAAAATATTTCAATTCAAAATTATATTTGGTTCTTTAATAAACGGAATATCCAGAGTCCCTTTCCCCCCTAAAAAGGTTCTGAACCAACAACAACATCTTCAACCAGCACTTCAACCTCAACGAGTACTTCTACTAGCACTTCAACTTCTACCAGTACTTCCACAACGCCAACCACAACACCAAGTTTTTTTTAAGATTATCGAATATTTTAAAAAATTGATTACATAGTTACAGTACATTAACTAAGAACATCTTAACAAAATGCATAAACCCCTCTCCGACTTTCTCCATGCACACACACCCAATAAGGTACAACAACAACTCCCTCATCAACAAGCACTTCAACAAGTACAACGACTTCAACAAGTACATTTACAACACCAACAACAATGACATCAAGTTGTTTTGCGTGAATTTAATTAAAATCTAGACAAATTTGCACAACTTATGTGTTAACTAACCCACTTCCGCCAAAACTCCCTCAACGACAAGTACTTCAATCCTTGACATGACTACACCAACCAAACCTATAATTCTCACTTGTCTGAGACTCTTTAGCTTTTTAACACTAATTGTTTAGAATTTTATTCTGACGTAATCTGAAAACTCAATTTACTGTTAAGGCACTGAACCTACGACTTCAACATCCTCTACGAGCACTTCAACCTCGACCAGCACCTCGACCTCAACCAGTACCAGCACGACACCATCGACTACAACAAAAAGCTGTACGGACGAGGCCGGCACCATTTCGTGCTCCTTCTACAGGACACGATGCGCGCTCTTTTCAAGCTGGCTGATGCAGCACTGTAAAGCCACCTGCAGATTTTGCTAAGTGTTCAAAGTTCGAACTGAAGGAGGATGACGGAATGATTTGGCAAAGGAATCAATTCATGCAACTTTTTAAGAGAAAGCAACCGAACCGTCTAAACAATTGGCACTGGAATACGCACAAAAGTGCACGTGCGTAAAAAGGATTCAAGGAAAGGGATAAATCCTGATCAAAATGGGCTGCAGATCATCCGTCGTCCAATGCTTCTTCTTTCTCTGTTTTATCGCAGTCTTTTTGTCTTTGCTTCTCTGTCCCCCTCTAAACAACAGACTCTCTCTTCTTGTGCCTTTTCTTCTCTGTCCCCCTCTAAACAACAGACTCTCTCTTCTTGTGCCTATTCTTCTCTGTCCCTCTCTAAACATCACACACTCTCTTCTTGTGCCTATTCTTCTCTGTCCCTCTCTAAACGTCACACTCTCGCGTCACTCATTCTCCTCCCCCAATTTGAATAGTTACGCTGGAGTGGAGGAGAAGCGATTGGCTTATTTGGATGAGTCCCCCAATTGAATTAATGAATTCCCTTCTCCCAATGCGATCGGTCATCGGCGATCTCCCCTCACTCACCCCATAATAAGCACAGCATTCTCGTTTTTTGCCTCTGGGCTTTTGTGTGCGAAGCCCCTGGGGCATTGGAAATGTTTCCTCTTCCCTTTAAATGTTGAGAATGTTCACCAATTAATCCATCGACAGGATTCGGTCTCCGGCAAAAGGTATTAATTGATCTGATCTGATCTGATCTGATCGAATCATAATTGATCGATCGATCGGTCGGTCCCTTAACTTCACTTTCTGGGCTAATTGTCTTAGTTGTGTTTGATGAGTCCAATTAGGCAAAGCATAAACGCAAACCCCGCCGCCATTCTCTCTGCGATTGCCTGCCACTGGCTTTGATCATTTGCTATTCCCCACATTATCCGGTTTTTTGGGCGCTGAATAAATTTGTCCGTGTCTTTTGTTTATTTGGAAAAAGTTTTGTTTTTTGCGCCATTCGAAGGCCCCAACTTTTGCAATTTGCCTCTGTTAGCGGGCGGATTTAACACCTCTAAAAAGGAAGTTTTTATGGCGGTTTTTGCCCAACCTGTCCTTTCCGTTGCGCAAATCCCCTCCCCCCGCCCCCCCTCCCCTCGGGGGGAAGAAAGCAGCAGACCGAATCAGCGACCACCGATCAGCAGACGGCCGGCCAACAGCGAAGCGGGATAATGAATAATGCACAAAGTGACATTTCCACTTCCATTCCAATACATTTATTCATTCATTCACCCATTAGAACTCTTAATAATATAAGAACATTTAATTTTATTGGTATAGCTTTTTGTCGGCCTTTTGCCACCACCTTTTTCTCCCGCATTTTCCGCCGTAATGACTTTGGTCCACATTCTGTGATCACTGTGATCACTCGCCTCCCCCCCCCCGCCCGCTTCTTCCACCCCATCACATCCCCCCCCCCATTTTTGTCCCCAACATCCATTGTCGGAGGGAGGATAAGATCACCGTCAACCAGTTTGGACCAATGTGTTTAACTCCAATCGTCGGCCATCGATAACGATCCCCGCGCCCCCCCCGTAACCCCCCCCCTGCCCCCCCGGCCCCCCCCCGCCCCCCGCCCCCCGCCCCCCGCCCCCCGTAACCCCTTCCTTCTTCAGCCTCAGCGCCCTAACTTTTCTGACTTTCGCGAGTAATTTTTGCTGGATTTGTTCGGATAAGCTGGTGCAATGGAAGGGGAAGGAGTTAAACGCCGCAAAACTTTCCCCGCTCCCCTCCCCAAAGGCTTTCCCTGAGGGGAGAGGAAGCTGATGGCAATGTTATACGGTCCGTCAACGTCCACCGAATAGGTCCGATAACCTCAAAGACAATTGAACTTCCCCAACTAAACTTTATTTGCTGATAAACCGTAACGTTGCTTCTCGCGCATCGTTTGGTTCCGTTTATTACCTAATTCATGTCGCATTATTTTGATTCCGAAAACTCTTTGCAATGGCCCCGGCGGGGGTTCAAAACAATTGAAATTTCATAATTGGAGATTCTTTTTGGGTCCGCTTTCATTATATGCATATGCAAGTTTGTTTGTGTTAGTCAGTCCAGTCCGTTGTCCTTATCCATCTTTTCTCGCCCGTTAATTTTGGTGACCGTTCCGAAAGTGATGGACACACTCCTTAAAGTACGTCCGAATCCGTCGCGTTCCATCCCGCCCCCCTACCCCCCCCCCCCCCACCCCCCCCCCCAATTCCCCAATTACATCGATCACATTTTATAATGTCCGAATCCATCGTCCCGCCCTCTTCCAATCATCCGTGCATTTGCATCAGTGCGTGATTTATGTCGTTAGAAATGATCCATGGCCAGCCAGCTTAGCCAATCTTCATCATCATTAGCAACTATCGACCAACTAATGACGCAGTGCATTAGCGTCTCCCCCCCCCCAGCCCTTACTATTTGGGGGGGGGGGGGGGGGGGCTACTCTCCGCGCTATTGGAATGATCCCAAGAAATCGGACCTGGCCTTATTTTGCTTCTGCCATTATTTTCAATTATTTTTATTTGTGTAAATCTTTATTTAAATTCAAAAAGTGAAATCAGTTAGCACAATGCTTGCCGTACATAACAAAATGTTTTAGTGTCCTCCCCCCCCCCTCGCCGCTTCATCACATTTACTTGACTTTGTACACAAATAATCGCCGTCCGCGCCTGCTGTTTTGTGATGCCTTTCCCCTCTGCTTCTTCCTCCGCCGCTGATCCGGCTTTAATCCCTTCTAGCAAGCGGCGATAATTGCCAGTCCCAGCGGCGATGGGGGAGAAGAGAGAGCAATTTTGCGAATTGTGCCGAAAAATATCATCAAATGTTTTGGAAGAGTTTTATGGAGGGGGGGGGGGGGGGGGGGGGTAATCAGAAAGAACACCCAAAGCATTGGCTTTGCTAATTATTGAAGTTTACATTTATAAGGCTTTTTCATTCAATTCATCCTCCGCCCCCTTACCATCCATTTCCCTTTCGACCACCGACCGACCGACCGACTAGCAGTCGTCGGTCAGTGGCAGTTGCTTGCTGTGATTGTTCCCTGTGCGATTTGGGGAGGGGGGGGGGGGGGGGGGGGGGGGATTTGGCTTGTACGGCGCAGCCCAACCGGGGGGGGGGATTTGGCTTGTACGGCGCAGCCCAACCGGAACATCCGCCTTTTGTCCACCGTTTTGAGCGAAAGGCGTAACGGAGGGATTTGTTTTGTGCGACGGGCGATTGGACTCACTCTCGCGTAGCCCAAGGAAATGCAGCAACAATCTGTCAGCAGAACCTTTTGGCCATCCGCCAATCCCAAATGAATAATCAATCCCCCCCCCAACCTTAGTTAGAATTCCCAACAATACCGAAGCAGCAGATAATTAAACTCCCAATTACTTTGCTGAATGTCCGTCCATCTGCGAAACAAATTCCCCAATTTAGAATCAGCAAGAAGAAGCCCCTTCGGGGACTGGAAATGCATCGCCCCAATAATCGCCCAATTCCTTCAAAACTTTGAGGGGAGGACGGACGGACAACAATCGGCGTATAATTTCCATTCCATTCCCCCCTCTGCCACCCACCCATTCTCCCGGCTTATTAGCCTTTCTAATATTCGTATTTGCCCTCTTTTTAAGCCTAAAATCCCATCAAATTCCTCCAACGCTTTCCTTCCGTCCCTTTTTTTGCCTTTGATTAATTTAAATGATTGCATTGTCTTTGATTAACTTACTTACCCCCCCCCAAACCCCCCCCCCAAACCCCCTCCCCCCCCCCCGGATATTAGCCCAATTTGATGTCCCCATTCTTCCGCTGGCCAAAAGTGCAAAAACCGGTTCAATTGTCAGCGGATGAGGCGAAATTGGAGTGAAGTGAATGGCCCTTCAGTAAATCTCCCCCCCCCCCCCCCCACTTCCAGAGACGGCGCCTTTTCATTATTTCCATTATTGTTGTTGAAAGTGATTTTTCCATTCCATTAAGCATTTCTCTCATTTTTCGTCCAATCAATCCGTCAAATTCCCACCAATTTCAAAATAATTACGGAATTTTTCGATCTTTTGCGATGCGTCACCCAACGCATCTGTTCGAAATGGCATTCAACAGGCTCGGCTCCCAAATAGGTTATTTTCCCGGCTTTTTGTGAGTAAATCTCCAATTTTACCTCGAAGGCAAACACCCAAAACTGATCATCGCCGGCGGCGTTCTCTTCGCCCTTTTGTCCAGCATTGGCCTACTGCGCTTTGAGGAGGAGAATAACGTGCGGACGGAATACTCGCCACTGAACGCGCCCAGCAAGAAGGAATACCAAGTGGCCAAGCAGTTCCTGAAACAGGCAAAGGATAACCAACCCCAAAGAATCTGTGACCTCGGAGCATAATGAATTCAGAACGGCACTCTGGACCCATGCTACATAATGAGTAGGGCACACGACGGCGGCAATTTGTTGAGGGATGATTACCGCTGGTTGCTGTACAATTTGACCAAATCGCTCCAGCAAGAGGTAATAAATGCGCGGGAAGAATGAGCTCAGCAGAACTTGCTGAACTTCCTGGTGTTCTTTGAACCCTGAAAGTTTTTGTTTCCAAAATTTCAACGCATTTAATTTGTTCGTCCCCAAAGTTTATTCGAATGTGTTTCCCTTTGAAAGGTTCGCGTGATTAGTGGGGGACGTGTGTTCGGATATAGGGACTTGTGCGAGCCGTACTGCGAGATGAACACCGCTTTTTTGGCCTTTTTGAAAGTGTACGACCCGACACAGCCTCTGACGCACACTTACCCGGCCATGGAAATGTTCGGCACCCGGGCCTTTATTGGTAATTTGTTTACAAATTTAAAGTAATGAGAAAGATATAAGCCTTTGTTCCCAACCAGGAAACAATGTGTACGGCGTGACGTTGAAGAATTTGAGCGTCGATTTGTCGTCCATTGGGGCGGATCGGGCGGGCGAAAACTCTTCGACGACAACGGAAGAAGAAAGGGCACTTTTGATGGCACTTTCTGTAGCAGAAGAGGGCAAAAAGGCACACCGACAGCAGCAGAAGAACATCAAACTGTTGGAGGCATTCACTACAGCGGTCTGAAGAATATAACAAACAAAAAGATCGATCACGTTAAGCATTTTGAAGATATTTTTAGTCTTGAAATCATTTAAAATTATTGTTTTTTGTTTAGGTAATGCCTTTTTATTTGGTTTCTGATTATAAAGACACCGAATTGCTCAACAAATGGCAAAAAGGTGAAATGCGCAAGAAATAAAAAATATATTTTATTATTATTTTAAGCGGCCGTCGAATTGTTCGAGCGACCACAGTACTCGCGCTTGTTCAAGGTACGGTATCGTTTCGTCAAAATAATCTTTGTTAAATTGTTGTGCCAATCCTTTTTAATCAGACTGGAATGACCGGCGACAACATGGTCACGGCGGAAGTGCGCCGAATGGGCGTCGAAACGGCGCCGTTACTCGTTGGGTCGGTGGTGGCGATGATTGTGAGCGTTTGAAAATAAAATATAAAAAGTGCCAAGAATGGTTGGATATAAAAAGTGCCAGAATGGTTGGATATAAAAAGTGCCAGAATGGTTGGATATAAAAAGTGCCAAGAATAGGTGGATATAAAAAGTGCCAAGAATGGTTGGACCGTTCAAATAAATAAATATCCCAAAGGTTTTCGTCCTCTTCACACTGATCCGCGTCCGTAAGACCGAAAATCGATTGTGGGAAGCGTTTGTCGGCTGTTTGGTCCCTCTAATGGCCATGGCAATTGGCCCTTTAATGTTATTTTATGTCCCCAAATCCCTTTAGTCCTCCTCAATTGGGCTGATGTCCATCGCCGGATGGCGTTTCCAATCAATTATTGTGGCCGCCCTTTTTCTCGTTTTGTCCGTCGGTGTTGACGATATTTTCATTTTGGTAATTAATTAACATTTTAATTCCGATGTAAACGTTTTTTAAAAGGTTCTTCTTTCCTATTCCATTGCAGATGCGGGCTTGGCAACGAAGCAACGAGCTTTACCTAATTCCGGAACGGATGGCCCAGTGTCTGGAGGATGCGGGGCCCTCCATCACTATCAGGTCGAAACCAAAGGGGGGGGGGGGGGGAGGGGGCGGGCACTTTGAAGTGGGGGGGAGCGGCACTTTGGGGGGGGGGGGCACTTTGAAGTTGCTTAACTTTGTGTTTGGCAGTTCCCTTACCAACGTCATCTCGTTCATTATCGGCGCCTTCTCCGACACCCCCGCGGTCCGAACTTTTTGCATTTTTTCGGCCATCGCAATTTCCATTTGTTCGTTTAAACTTATTGAAATTAGCCGCGCAATTCTCTTTAATTTGTTAGGTTGGCTTTACCAATTGGTGTTCCTTTCGGCTGTGCTCGTCTTTAGCGAAGGTCGACGACAAAAAACAGTTGCAAAAGGCATTTTAAAAGGGCCAAAAAGTGACGGTGTGGAAGAAACAGTTGAGAATTTTAATTTAAAAACGATTAAAATGCCAAACTCAGCAAGAATATTGCGCAATGGCCTCCCATGGGGAACGGCTGCAGCGAATGATTGTGGAATTTTGGGCTTGGGCGGTCACCAAATGGTTTACCCGGTAATGAAAGAACTTAAAATTAGGCCCCCAAATTTAAATTTAAAAATTCAATTTGCCTTTTTAGTTTCGTCTTGACTCTGTTCATGAGCGTATACTTCTTCATCTCCTGGCAGGGCATCCAAATTCTCCAGTCAAACATTTCCATTGATAAGGTCACCCCCAAATTTTATGAAATAATTATTTCGCTTAATTTAAGATGGCTTTGCCCAATTCCTACCTCCACCAGTTCCAACTCCAATTCGAAACGGCACTTCGCAACATGCAGCCCATCTCCGTGTTCGTCCTCCGCCCCGGGGACCTTCGGGACCCGCAGCAATTAGCCCGTGGGTTGACCTACAAATTAATTTGTTCGACTTTAACAACCTTTTTAAGGCGTTAAACAGCTCGTTTGGGACTTTGAACATGCACTGAACAGTTACGGGGCCGAGTCCACCTTCTTTTGGCTGCCGCAATATGAGGACTTTGTGCGCTTTTACAGCAGTGGCAACGAAAACGAGGACGAGGGGGAGGTAAACGACCGGCAACCGACCATTCGGCGGATGGAAAATGCCAATTTTGGACAGCTTTTGTCAGAATTTAAATAGTATCTTGAAAGTTGCAATTGTTTCCTAACCGTATTCCTTTCCACATGTTCCTACCGTACACCTTCCATATTTTCTTCAGGCGGATCCGACGGAGGATCGTCCACCGCCGTTCGACTACACGGAAATGCCGGCTTTCTTTCGTTCCGCCTCCTACTTCTATCTGAGCTCGTTCGTCCACCACAACGAATCCGCATGTTTGGCTAATCAACCCGAATGCATCAGCAGCTTCTTCTTCGTCACAAACTTCCATCGCGTCATCAAATACCACGAATTGGTGCCCACCGTGCGCGAGTGGCGACGAATTGCGCAACATTACGCAGACATGGAAGTGTTCGCTTACAGCGATCACACCCCATTCGTTGATCAGGTCGGACCGAACATGACGAACAGAAATACAAAGTGAACGATTACTGGTGGAACAGTGACACAAACAAAACGGATGGAATTGGACTTTTGAATTTGGAAGCATTTGCATATTCGGAGATAGGATTTTCTCGGGATTGGAGAAGCAAACGGAGTCTGAAGTTTGGTAAACTTTCAGACAATGTCCATTGACCAGACTGTGCTGGGAAGCGTGGCGGCTGCCCTGCTTTGCACTTGCATGGTGTGCCTCGTGTTCATCCCCCACTTCTTAAGGTGTTTTATTTGTTGTTCTTTCGCCCTAACACAATTTTTGTTGTTAATATTCAGTGTCGTTGCCGCCGTTTTCTCCGTATTTTCCATTTCTTGTGGAATTTTCGGCTTTTTGGCCCTGTGGGGCGTCGATTTGGGTTCGCTTTTAAAATGCCCTCTCGCCCTTCAAATCACCGCTTCAGATCCTTTGTCCATGGCGGCTCTTCTCATGGCCATTGGCTTCAGCGTTGACTTCACATGTAAACGATCTTTGATCATCCTAATTTTTTTATTGCAATTTTAGCTCACATCAGCTACCATTATTATAAGGCGCCTGACGGGGTATGTTTGTCTAAGCCATCGGAAATTAGCGCCTAAGTCTTGGCTTGATTTTGAAAAGCACAAAATCCCTCAACAAATGCTTCTAATCTTTTGTTTGTTCAGAATGCCCAGGTCCGGATGCAGCACACCCTGACGGTGATCGGGTGGCCCATGGTCCAGGTTCGAAGTTGGCCAAATGTCCCGCCATGCCTTCCTACTTTCTAAATAATACAAAATTGCCATTTTCAGGTCGGCCTCTCCACCATCGTCGCTCTTCTCCCGCTGCTCCTCAAGCAGTCCTATTTGGCCATGGTTTTTCTGAAGGCAATTTTCATTCTCTGAAAATGTGACATTATCTTCTGGATGTTTTAGACTATTGTGGTCGTGGTCTGTCTTGGAATGTTCCACGGTTTGGTCATCCTTCCGGCAGTTCTGACGGCCCTCCCGTCCACCGAAGACAGCAAAAGCTCTTCCACTTCTTCCTCCTCTCACTCTTCTGCGCACCGTCGAGAATCCTCCCAATCCGCAAAATCTTCCAGCGGATCATCCGCAGCCTCATCTGACGGCGGAATTGGAAGCGAAGAATCCAGCACTTCGACCAGCAACACGAGTTTAGAGGGGGACAGTCAGTCCGAGAGGAGAAGGAAGGCAACGGCGGACGGATCGACAGAAGCGGACAAGCGGAAGATGGCCAACCAAAACGGCACAGCGGGCAGTGTGTTGTTCAGGGTGCCAATTCAATTTGTTGACATTATGCCATCTTTAAATCAGCAGAATCAACAATTGCTGGCAGATGAAGCCATTCGACAGGAAAAGGGAAGTGCCAAGGGAAGAAAATGTCAATCAAAACGCCAGCAACGGCATTCTCTGGACAGAATTGTTCAGGTTGGGCGGGCATTCATTTGAACCGGTCTTCGGGCATTGGCATTCATTTGAACCGGTCTTCGGGCATTGGCATTCATTTGAATTCATTTCGCGCAGATGGTCCGTCAACGGATCCCCCAAGCACCGTCGCAGGTAAACATTGCGGACCTTTTGGTCGTGGACAGTACGCCCACGCCGGGGGTTGCGCTTGTACACCGAATACCCCTCGGGCGATGCGCGTCCAATACAATTTGAATTGGTTGGCCACCACCCGACCATTGATTGGCCATCGTAAGGAATGTTTTAGAATTGAAAATGATTTCCAGTCAAATTTTAAGAAGATGAATCTCGCCCCCGACCGAAGATCCGATGCTGCCAAAACAGCTTTACTTCCCTTTCAATTGATAGTCACCGCGGCCCGTAACACTCCCCCAATTTAAAAGTTGTGGCCTAGGCTTCAAATTGCGAAAATTTCACAAAAATTGTCAAATCTTCTAAAACCAGGGGAAAGTTTCATACGTATGTGGACAAAAGGTCCGGTAGTGCGGAAAACGACAAAATCCGGTAAGCAAAAATGGGACAAAACAATCTGCCGGACATGGAATTTGTTTAGCTTTATGAAATAACTTACTAATTATGTTATGAAATTTTTTTCTGAATTTTGGATATTTTTCCGATTTGTGTGATCGGACCTTTTGTCGTTTTTCCCACTACCGGACCTTCTGTCGTCGTGCCAGTTTCAACTGGTGTTACGGGACTGACAAATCCAAAAAAACATTTCAAGCGTTGTTATGCCCATTATTAAACGGGTGTCCCCCTCTCTCCACCTCCCCCTCCCCCCCCCACCATTTCATTTCAGCAATCGGCTACCTACCGGTCCGAAGGTCGTAACTTTCTGTCAATTCGTCGAGCGTTTTCATTTGGTATTTCGACAAATTGATTTAAGTTGAGAAAGTTATAAAACATTCGACCTTTGACGGACGGAAAGCGATTGTCGACTATTTTGTTGCTGTGATATTACTATTTTTATGTGATAAATTTGCACAATTTATACAAAACTAAATTATTTTGTAATAATTTATGAATTAATTTGGATTGCCAGATCGGTGGTTATTGCGTTATGATTGATCTAGGAAATTGAATTCAAACTGTAAATCCTTTCAAATCATAAAATGGCACCGACTCCAATTTCCACTCAATTCAATCTCACCACCGTAATAGGCCATTTTCGCCGACGTCAAAGTCCTCCGCGTAAGTTGACACGTGCGGGTTGGCGTCCTGCAAATTCCAAATTTGAATTGAAATTTTGACTAAAAGCGACTTCCGACGAAGTCGAAGAAAGGGACCGGCGGTGCGGCACACTTTTTGCCGGTGACGGGTTGCCAACCCTCGAATTGGCCGTTTTTGGGCTCTCTGTGCTGCCATTGTCGGTCCATTGACCCGCGCCATGCCCCCCAAATCCGTCGTCATTTTCATCCTCCGCCTCCTCCCCCTCGTCTCCCGTTTGCTCCTCTTCTCCGTCATTCCCTTCACATTCACTTCTTCTTCTGCTCTTCGACTCGCCACTCTTTCTTCGCCACATCGACGGGTTTTGTCCCTCCTCTCTGGCCAGAACGTCCAGCTCGTCCTCCGCAATTCGCATCTCTCTCAAATTCGCTTCCATTGCACTTTTGAGAAAAGTTTGCTGAAAATTAAATGAAAAATAATCTCTTTTAATTTGTAAATAGTTCGACCTGAACTTGGAGAAATGGAATGTTGAAAAAATTGTATAAGAATTTCAACCCCTGGGCCCGTTTCATCGACGCCCTCGCGAAACGAATGGGAAAGGCAAGTGACGAGAAATGGTCGGACGAATGTGGCGAAGGCCTGGACCTATAAAACAAAAACCCCACAACCGATTCCTTCCGAAAGTTCCCTCGCAGCCTCTCACCGTTCATTGAAAACGCACAGAAATTCGAGACATTCGTCGATGGTGGAAGGAGTGGGCTGACCAGAGCCGACCAGGTCCATTTTGTTGGCCATCACAAGCACGGGAATGTGGGCGGGTACAGAGGGCAATTCCCGACGAATGTAAGCCCAAGTCCTGAACGACGGAAACTAGAAGTACACGGCGGACGATGAGTCGTTTTCTGCTATTTGGTTTAAGTGTTACACAAACCAATCTCTGGACACGTCGAACATCATAACGACGCCGTTGCAGCCGTTGTAAACGTTCACGGTGCTCGCGTCACAGGCGGAATTTTCAATCTGTGAAAATTGATATTTCCGCTTAAATTCGGTTTCGTCGCCTCTTTAACGGAACCAAAGTCCGTTTGCCCACCGACCAATTCCTGAACAGCCGGAGGAACGTCGACAGTGACGCCTTTCGTTGACTGAAAAACGCTTTTCCGACCGATGCCCAACTTTAGAGGTGCAGCAGCCGCGTCGCCCGAAGCGTCGGCTCGGCGTCCTTTGTCCACGACGTCCCAAACGTCCAATTTGACCACAAAGTCCCGGGCACGGTAATTCCAAGTGATAGAGGCAACCTGCAAAACTTTCAGCACTTTCACCCGGATTTCATTAGTCCATTGCTTTTGCATTTTCTATTTGCTTTAAATTTAGCCATTCTCGGGGTACCACGACATTTGCGGATCAGTCATCTGCAGACAACGATACGATTCAGACATTCTAAAACCCATTTATAAGCTCTTGTAGAGCTAAAGCTATGTTAAGCTAAAGCGCGAGTAGCAAAGGCTAAAAAAAAGTTATGACCCGAAGCACCCAAAAAATCGGTCTTAATAATATCTTTTTCTCTTTGAGCTTTCGAATGGCTTTAAGGCATTCCCGGATCGAACCGCAAATGTCTGAGCACGGAATCCGCAAGTGTTGCTGGAGCAGCCCGCAAATGTCGGGACACGTTTCCCTAGCAGTGCCCGTTTCTGAAATGTATGAACCTGAATCTCTTCCGTTTGTACGTAAGCATCCCCCTCCTCCCCATTCAGAAAAGGCATTCCTTGCAGCCGCCTCCACAGAGAGGTTTTCCCGGTGTTCCGGTCGCCACGGATCAAAATTTTCACTAATTTTTATAAAAACTTTTATGAAAATTCTCTAAAAATTCACTGTTGTAATCAATGCCAGTGGCAAATTTCTTCCGCAATTCGGCCCCGACGGGGTTAATTCCAGCGGGAAAGGGCGAATTTGGGGAACAGTTCGTCCGACGATTTGACCCCGAACTTTGCTCCGCGCCCTCTTCCGTCGCTGCAAATCTTTTCATCAATGCGTTTAACATAATTCCTTAAGTAATGATTCTATGTATTGAAATAATTCAAATAAATGGATACAAACAAAGCAAACACAAAACCAATGATAAATAAATAACAAAAAATCCAATTTAAAGCAAACAAATCGCAGAAATAAACCGATCGTGTCATAATTTGCGGAAAGAGACAGCTATTAGGGACATTTTGTTGGGTTTCTAGGGTGTTTTTTAATTATTGAAGTGCCGTGCTTGTGTTCATGCCGAGAAGGATGCCTCTGTGGGTGGATGGTAAATGGACGAATTGTCGTCGTCGCTCGCATGGCCGTCGTAGGAGCTTGAACGGGACATACTGCGGATGCTGGCCGTTCGGGTGGAGGAGACGGTGCGCGATCGGGACAGGGGTCGTGTCGTGAAAAACCGCAAGTCGGGCGAGACCAGACGCCGGCGCTTCTTGCAGTTGTGACAAGGGAACGTTGCGGACTTGCCGTAGCTGATGTCGCCCATGCGCCTGTCCCAAGTGCGCTTCGACCTGTCGCTGAGCTTGGCGAATTCGTTGACATTGTCCATGAAATTGGAGCAAAACTCTTGCGGGTCCATTCTTCGCACTGTTTGCCCCTTAATTAAGAAAGAAGATAACCGGAATTTAAAAGCTTGAAAGTAGAATTGGAGCCGAAGGGGGGACGGGGAAAACCGGGGATCCCCGGCCATCCTCATCCCCGGTTTGCCCATCCCCGAAAACGGGAATCCCCGGTCTAATCCCTCGGAGACGGGGCTGAAAATGCACCCCTAAAGATGGCCATCAAATCAAAATTAATGATTTCTCACTTAAATCAATTTGTTTTTGAAAAACCGAAGAAAAATGCTTAATTTTGCTAAATTTGAGAAATTTCTTAAAAATCCCAAAAAATTTTCCCGACGGCGCCTGTCAGCACCGTCGGGCACTCTTCCCAGAAAAATTAAAAACGATTGGTCCAAACAAAAAAATCTTTTTAGGGGCAATTAAATTTGAAAATCGAGTTTTTTACCTTTAAAGCGACCAGTCCGTATGTTTCGGCCATTCGAAACTTGAAAACTCGCGGTCTTTCGCTATAATCCATGAGGAACTTCTCACAAACTTCCTTTACAAATGCAATGTCATATTTGTCGGCCAACTCCAATAATCCCTCCACTGTTTCATCTGTTTTAACAAATTGAATAAATAATAAACGCGAATTTTTGTTAACTACCGTCCGGGTCATATTGGTCCTGCGTCATGATGATGTCAAGCATCCGACCAAACATGTCAGCATCCACCTCTGGGTCCCGAATCTCGAAATTCTGGGTCAGAAACTCCTTGAAGCCATCCTTGAAAAAGAAAGTGCGGAAGAAGGGAGAAAATCCGGCCAAAATCTTAACAATTTCGGACAAATTAGCGCTGTTGGTCATCTCCTTACGTATTTGTTGACTTTGAACGTTCGCCCATTCACAGTTAGCAAGTCAGGTTTGTCAGCACGCCTGAAATCCAAAATCGTAGAAGCGCTGTGTCCACTTTTTTTTCTCTACGTATCCAAAACCGACCCGTAATTGGACAGCTCGAAAATGTCGACCCGTGCCCACAAGTGAATTCGCCCTTGGTCGTCCAAAAACTCATTTTCCGCACTTCGCAGTGCGTCTAGGTTCATCCAGCGCCACTCGGAGTGCCATGTCAACTCATCACTTTTCATGCTTTCGAAGCGCAACGGCTCGCAACTCCATGTGTACTGGTAGTCATGTTCAGGCGCTCTGTCCGGCTTCGTTATGGCACACGAGTCCAAGTAAGCATCCAACTGAAGTTAGTCACAGTAGTTTTTCTAATATCTAAATTCGTAAGGATTGGGCGGTGTCGAGAGATCGTAGGAAAAAACGTTCTTGCTTACGATCCCTCTAATAATTTCAAAAAATGGTTAAAAAGTTAGAAATCAATTTTAGGTTGGGGATTGGAGGGTGCTAGTTGACATAAAAAAATGACAATTAAGGCAAAGACGTAGCCGGGGGGAGTAGATTCTTTAAAAAAACTTTTCCTGACCAATTTCTCAAAAAATAAAATTTTCCCGGCGCCGCCTGTCGACGAGCAAAAACCTTAAATTCGGCCGGGTTCCCATCGGCCTGACGCTCAAATTGAACAAAGTACCGGATGAACCTGCGTCTGCTATGCTTCGAAGAATTGTACTTCATTATCTTTATGGACCTGAAAGTGAAGGGTTTCATTCAATTAGCTATAAACTATCACACCACAGGAGATGTCCAATTTTTTTTTTCGGCGATATCACCACTTTGCCCGTCTCCAACACATCCAGTTTAACAGCAAAATTGATATCTTCTCTGTATTCTACTATTTGTTCGACCATTTTGAGTTAGCTGTTTGTATATGCTTCACTTAAAATAAAAAAAAAATAAAAAACATCAAAACGAGTCTAATTCGTGGGCACCGCAATACAGCATAAAAACATTAAATTTCAAAATTTTCGCCACCACTTTGTTGTAAAAGCAGCATTTGTTAAAAAATATAAATAATCAGTGATTATTAATCACTATTTCATGGAAGGCAAAAACGAAAGGAAAAAAAAGTGGATTAAGTACAAGCGTACAAGCTTGTGCAAATCATAACGCCAAAACCATTTAAAATTTGAAAAATCGGATCCCGGCGGCCCGGTCGGGACGGGAGTAACCGGGAAAAAGTATGCCAAGGGGCAGTTCGGCATGGTGTAGTGGCAGGGCTGCCAAATGAAAATGTTCAAAAGCCTCATTTGGCAGGCGAAAAAGCCTCATTTATGACCAAAAAATCTCATTTTGCTAAAATCACGTTTTTTTGCGCGCGGTTTTCCCAAATACTTTTTTTAGTGGGGGGGGGGGGGGGGGGGGCGCGGTCGACGGTGCCGATAGGCGCCGCCGGGAAAATTTTTTGAATTTTTGACAATTTGTTAACACATTTGCAACTAAATTTGCAGAAAATATGATGCTTTTTTGCATTAAAAAATGGAAAATGAGGTTTTTTATTAAGAAAATTCCCAATTATTTCTCAAACCAGAACAAGCTTTTTCATTCAAAATGAAAAAAACAGAGAAAAATGGATGAACATTACGCCAAATATTCAAAATTTAATATAAATTTTTTATTTATCACGAAATTCTCAAAAAACCTCATCAAACTCAAAAAAGCCACAAAATGAGGCTAAACCTCATTTTAAAAATTTAGCCTCATCAGACAATCAAAAAGCCACAAAATGAGGCTAAAACCTCAGATTTGGCAAGTGGTGAGTGCTGGGTGCATTTGAAACGGACGGGGGACGCCTCGTTCCCGGCCAACTCGTTCACCCCCAACTGAAAAGGTGAACGAGTTGGGGGTGAACGAGTTGGCCGGGAACGAGTTGGGGG
This sequence comes from Globodera pallida, assembly GCA_020449905.1. Lineage (NCBI taxonomy): Eukaryota > Metazoa > Nematoda > Chromadorea > Rhabditida > Heteroderidae > Globodera > Globodera pallida. The sequence continues at coordinate 1,026,729 of JAIXHY010000009.1, read as the reverse complement.
TGAACGAGTTGGCCGGGAACGAGTTGGGGTTTTACCATTTGAAACGTGTGTGGAGGTTCAGATCCCCGACTGCGTAAGTAATTTTTTCCTTATTCTCTGAACATTTCCGGAGGTGTAAACAATTCTATAAATTTTTGATTTTTTTTAAATATTTAGATACAGTGTGAGACAAAGTGTTCGGGGGCTTTTTTGTAGCATTTTTTAAGGGCTACAAAACCATCAAGAGCAATCGTTCCAAAGTCCCCTCATAAAAATCATTTGCCCTCCATGTCCAAGTTGGTCAATAATTATTGGTGCAAAAGTAAAGAAACTTAATTATACCACTGGCAACAAATTCTGCTTCTTCACGATTTTCTATGGGCTCTCCAAGACTTTTCACACAGGGGGACTTTTTGAGGAACTCCGCAGAATGATCTAAGTGAAGTAGCAACGCGGCCCACCCAAAACTGACCTTTTATGCCGAAAAACACTGTTATGCTATAAAAAATTCTGTTATCATAAAATCGCGCGCGGACAAAATCTCGAGTAACCCGAAAAAAACGACAAAATCTCGAACAAACATTATGCATTAATTGTTGCTTAAACGAAACAAACAGATGTTGAATGCAATTTTTTAATTTAAAATTCTTAGACACAGCCCTGGTCTCGGGTAGAACACAAAAATGGGACCCCTAAGATTGATTTTTGGAGAAAATTTTCTTCTGGAAAAATTCTTTAAGAAAAATGCAATAAAAACGGAAAAATTGGTTTTCGGGGATTCTGATTACGAAACTAGGGTAGTAGGGGGCCCGGACTTTTCGTAAAAATCGGGACTAGAACTTCCCGGGATCTGAATTACCCTGAGTCTAAAAATCGAACGTTCGAAGTTCGGATCCCTGTGGATAAGTACATCACGTACATCTTTAATAATAGGTATTTAAATTTGTAATCTTTTTTACTAACAAATAAATTCATTTTTATATGTTGATCAACAATTTCTTTTATTAATTTAAAAAACAAATGTTTTCGAAATGGCAAGCAAAATGTGTTACGCATAGATGTGTTATACGCATTTTTCATATGTAGAGAGGTCATCTTCGTTTTGTTGTTGGAAACCGCGGTAAAACTGGAAAATTAGCAAATTGGTGAAGAAATATGTTTGGCGAATTTGTCCTTGGAGAGGAAAAGATTTTATTTCGAAGGTGGTGGGAAAGGGGTCAATTAAGAGAATCGTTCTTCTGCAGGCAAAGCAAATAAATAAATAAATGTCTTCAAATTCTCCTGAATTGTTCAATTCGATGTAATTGCTGTGCCTTACTCCCAAAACGCCGACAAAATTGCCAAATTGCGCCCATTCGAGGCGAAGAGGCTTTCCCCCTTCAAAACCTGCTGCTGTGGGGCAGTGAATTGAATATGCACGAACCATCAACAACAATCAACACGGATGTGACGGACGGACGGACGGACGACGACCATTGGAGCAGCACCCGCCCATTTCACACAAAAAAAAGTCGAATGGGAACAATTGGGTCCGTCCGGTTCAGAGGCGCGGCTTCTCTTCGCACTGTTCGCTGATCTCCCCGACGGCTGTTGTTCGCTGATCCCCAATTGGGGGAGTGGGCGTAAGATTGCTGTATATAAACACTGTGTTCTGCTGGTTGGGCCATCATTACGTCCCCTCCCCCCCCCCCCCCCCCCCCATCGACTGATCATCATCGTCTGCTGCTCTAATTTTTTCTTCTTTCAATTGAACAAATTTAAAACTCGTCCTCCTCATGCTCCGCCGTTCCGTCTTCGCTTTCTCCAACCAGTGACCTTGGAAACAAACTCTTCACCAACTTTTAGCAGATGAAATCCCAAATAAGTGGTCGCCGACTGACTGATTCCGATTTCCGTGAATATTCTTTATGAAGAATACATAAGTTTATTTGGTTTATTTATTCTTTCTGCTCAAACTTTCGAGTCCCCCCCCCCTCCAAAGTGACTGCCGGCAGACGCCGCCTGCCCCTCTCCTCAATTCTGCGCAAATGTTTTGCTGATTCGACGCGCATATTTCTCACTCAATAGAGAGCCGACAAAAACTAACCCTTAGGGCACCCAAACAAAAGCAAAAATAGCGGTGATAAAGTTGTGGGGGACCTCCAAAGAATATAAACAAACATTCGCTGAAGTGGATTTGTTTGATTTAAGGGGACGTGCGCAATGTCTGAGGGAGTCAGAACACTCAAATTCCGCCCAAGCAGAAGAAAGGTTAATCGTAAACGAATTGACTGACAGCGAATGTTCTTCCAATTTCAGAAATATATTTCACTTTCCTTACCTCCGAGTTTTGATTAGGGAATGCACGTTAACTTCATGCTTATGTGCACGTTTCACAGCATAACAATTTTTCGTCCACTTTCACTCTCGACCATTCCATTCCCGACATGACCTCCTCGTCCGCCCTCCTCCTCGTCGCCTCACTCGCCATGACCGTTTTGGCACTGTGCCGGGCACAACTCTCAGCTCCGTCTTCCCAGGGCGCAGGCCAGGCCCCGCCCTTTCTAGCAGAGGCCGGAGCGGACAAAATCAACGAATTCTATCAATTTGTGGCCAGTTTGGGACATTTGAAGGACGCGGAAATAGACGCAAAAGTGAAGGAATGGGTGGGCAAACAGTCGGACGACGTTCAGGCAATTTTTGAGAAAGAAATACGAAAAAAAAGCCCTAAAATTTTCATCTTTCAGAAAAAATACGCCGGCTTTGAGCAAGAGAGGGAGAAGGCGAAGGCCCAGGGCGAAGCAGCGCACGAAGAGGCGATCAAACACTTCAGCGAAGGCGCCAAAAAGGCGGACAAGTGGGCAAATAAATTCAAATTTTCAAAATTAGAAAACTTTCAGAGAACTAAGCGAAATCGCCAACAACGTGAACTTGTCGGGGCAGGATAAAGCCAAGCAGATCAACGACAAAGTCCAATCACTGCCCAAAGATGTGAGGGACGAAATTGAGGGGAACGTTGGCGGAGGTCGGAATTGATCGGAGACAGACAATGAAACGCAAGCGATTCAATGAAATGGGCGGTGATGAGCTTAACACATTCGACTTTAGTGCATTCATTCATTAATTGAAGTGAAAACGAACAAAACCATTCATTTTCATTGTTTACAGAACAAACGGATAAACAACATTTGCCATTTATGCATTTGCTTCGGCATCAATTAATTAATAAATTAATTAATAGGGCGGGGATTTATATGCACATGCATATTTTTTTCCTGAACTCGGAACGGTCTGAAACGAACGAAAAACATGTTTTCAGCTGGTTTGAAGCTCTAGAACGCAGTTCCATGTGCATATTTTGTATATTTTTGCATATTTCGCCATTTTTCAAAAATTCCTTAACAAAATGCAATAAAAACGAAAAATATACCCCTAAGAATCGACTTTTTAAAAATTTCAAAAAATGCACCCCTAAAAATTGACTTTTTCGCGACTAAAAATTCTGCAACCAAACAATGAAAATTGTTAAAATTCTGCTTATTTTCAAAAAATTTTTCTGAAATGCCTTAATTTACATATAAATTTTTTATTTCTCTTACTATTACTTCAATTAGGAAAATTGCCCATTTTTTGCATATTTGAAAAATTATGTGCATATTTTTTCATTTTATGTGCATATTTTATGCGCATATTTTAAGATTTTATGTGCATATAAATCCCCGCCCTATTAATAAAATAAAATAAAATAAAAAAGAGAATCACAACTTTAAACTATGCTATTTATTTAAATCGTACAAAAGCCTCGGTTGAAATTTGATAACATAAGTTTAAATCCTTGCGCGAATCTTTTAAGCCAAACGATTAGCCGTTTGAATGCCCCAATAGTACAAATGGTGAAGACGGCATTTATTTTAGTTGTTTTTATTTTGTTATTTTTTTATTCGAATTAAGCCATTTTACGTTGGTCTCAAAGATTTATCTATCACCAATTAGTGCGATAAGCAATGTTAAGGATGAAGGAAAAACCTTGCGATGACATCACTCGACTGTACGACGACAGCGAAAATAGATATTGAATTAAGTAATTAGGTACCTAATTACAGTGCTTACACTACAGAAGGATCGAAAACAAATATGAGATGGTCGGTTGGTGTACGGTAATGTTGAATAATTAAAGAATGTTAAAAATGATGGAACATAATAAAATGAACGAATTTTAATCATTTAATAAATTGAATTAAATGTTTGGTGTGTGCAAAGAAAGATTGAGTTTGATCTGGGAATTCCATAGTTTAATGAATTTTTGTACATATTCCTCAAGCATTCTTTACGAAGGAATGTTCTCATATCATCATCCAACAGCAGTTTCGTGTCTTTAGTTGGGGCTCTTCTTGATAAATTTGTGAGTAAAATGTGGAAAAGCGAAAGATAAAACGGAACGATTTATGGCAAAAACTGCTTCTTTTAATTAATGTGATTTTATTCTTCTGATAAGCCTCTTCATTGGGTGGGGATGGAGGCCAAAACCTTACGACGACAAATTCGAATACGGCCAAAAATTTTGTTTAAAACGTTTTTTAGGAGACCTTTTTTTACAAATACGAATCCAAAATTTTATTCATGAATGGGATTTTTAAAGCACAGAAATCCATTTCAGGAATTGGTCCGATTGACCATTTATAGAAAGAATAGCCTTGAAAAAGTAAAATTAGAGTTCTCGCAGAATTCCAAAATGAATCGGGTCGGTTCAATAGCCAATGAAAACCCTCCTCGCGTCGATGGATCCACCCCCCCGGCGGCGGGTCAGCAACAACAAAACCATGTCCAACAACAACAACAACGCACGGAATGGAGTTCCATTCTGCTCGCCTCGTGGATGGCATTCATCTCGTCAGTGCACTTCTCTCTTTACTTTACATCACTTTGGCCCTATATGAAATCGGTACAGTGGCACGACCCCCCCCCCCCCCCCAAGGGTTTTCAGTTTCCAATGTTTGAAGGATTTGAATGCTTTAAGAATTACCCTTTAAATGCTTATTCAAGCTTGACCATTCCGCCTCTGAAGCGATGTTCGGCGTGGTCGTGGCAGCATTTTCCTTCACCAAAATTTTGGCAGCCCCTGCGCTTGGCATATGGTCCCATCGCATCGAACGCATTCGACCGCCGCTGTTGTTGTGCAACGTTTTGATATTTTTGTATTTATTAATTCCAAATTAATTAATTACTCAGTTTTTGATGCTCACCGGCAATGTTTTCTATTTCATTGTGGAAGTATTTCCCACGTCGATTGTTCAAGACTATGTCCTTATTTGTTCTCGATTCATCACCGGGGCCGGCACCGGTAACAATACATATTTTATAATACTTTTTATTTAGTTAATTAATTAATGTAATTTAAATCAGCTCAAATCGCACTTCTGAGAGCACACGCCTCAGCAGCCAGCACTGTTGAGGACCGATCCAGGGCTATTGCCTTTGTGACGGGCGGAAACGCAATTGGGCTTTCACTGGGCCCAGGTTATTTAAAATTAATTTAAATTAAAAAATTTTTAATTTAAATTTACATTTAAAATTGGCGCTTCACGTTTAGCCTTCCAAATAGCCTTCTCCTGGCTGGGGTTTCCCGGCCTCACAATATTCGGCCCTCTCCATTTGAGCATGTTCAATTGTCCCGCCCTTTTTGCCGCATCGCTTAGTATTTTGAATGTTGGCATTGTGTTACGCTTTTTCCGTGAAAGTTATGTGGGAGTTTTGCAGCGTAAGAAGAGAGACAAAAACGCGGTAAAACAAAAAATTAAAATCAAATTAATAGTAAAGTGATCACTGATCAAAGCACCAAATTACCCATTAATAACACCATGCAAATTTGAAGAGTTCCACTGACCAAACGGCACAATTAACGCAAATAAAATTGGCCCCACCGGATCGAATTGCCCTTTGTTTGTGCTATGTGCTCCGTTTCACGCAACAATTTGTCTACACAAACATTGAAACGTATGTAAAGGAATTTAAAGAGAATTTCTGCTGGAAAATGTTACTTCAATACGGCTTTCCATGGCAAAGATTGCACCGTGTGGGTCATATGTAGACACGCGCCAAACTTTCAGAATCGGCACAGTGTTCGCCATGTTGATGTTCATGTGGGGCCCACAGGAAGTGGTCTTCTACGAGTCTTTGGCACACATTGCGCGGGGTCTGCTTGCTCTGCTTGTCTATGTGCTGTACATTGTGTTTGACCTTGGCAAAATGTATTTGTTGGTTATATGGGGGAATATTTTGTTTTGTTTTATCATTATTATAATATAATTATTATTATTATTCGTTAATTACTATAACTTTAAAAACTTTATTTTCTTAAAGAATTAATAATAAATTTAATGAAAGTGCATAAGTATTGTACAACCAATATTTATACAAAATTTACCATTTTCTAACAAACGACCAGACCATTTAAGTCTTAATGATCGCATTATTTGCATACTTTCACTGGTTGGCCTTCTTCTCTTCCATTTGATCACTTTCTCATGGCCCTTTCTGCCCGACAACGTGTCACAAAGTGAATATAATTATACTTAATGAACAAATGTTCTCCTCAATGCCATAATTCAGTTGTTGATCCGAGAAATGGCACTGCAGTGCTTGGCTGCGACCGTAACCAACACCCGTGGTGCGAGGGACTTAAACAGGCAATCAGGCGGCGGTTTTCGTCATGGACTTTCTCAAATTTAGGTCAATGTGTACGTATACTACTCGCTGATGATCTTCGCAGTTGGCATCGCCTTTCCGTGCATCAATGCGTCCATGAGCACAATCTTCTCCAAGGCGGTTGGGCCTCGACTGCAGGCGAAACAGCAGAGCATGCTGATGCTGTGCGGGGGGCTGGGACGGCTGCTGGGTCCGCTGATGATCGGGTAAGTGAGTCCAAGAATGACCTCTGGGTCGGACTCCGGAGAGCGATATGAAAATCGAACTATTCCATGATTTAAAAAAAGAACAATCACGCTTCAGTTTACTGTTCACCTATTACGGGCCCCGAGCAATTTGGGAATTGGAATGCGCCGTGATCATTTTGACCGTTGTCCTGTGGACGGCATTTTATGGGCGTTTGGTGCCACTGGAAGTGCCAGCAGAACTTAAAACAATCAATGCTAATAACAATATTACGGCATAATAGAAAAGAGTGAACTGTGAAGGCACGCTATCAAAAGGCTCCACGGACAAAATGTCCCCTAATGACACTGCGCTCTTCTGTTGAAACAATTGTCGATGACGATACTTCTCAAAAAAGTTATGGGCCCATAAAATTTGAAAATTATTTTTCGAGGCTTTCTAACGTTCCGAATCGTTTTCTATAAGTAGAACATTCAAGCCTTCGATTAGTATATTCATCATCTGATTTGGATCGATTTGGAAAAAGTTATAACGGCAGCGCATGTTTGCACACGATTTTTCGTTTCGCTGGCCATAAGTCCTTCCAAACTCAACAGAATCTTGCAATTTATTTGTTAGTGTCATCTAAAGCTCTTTCCTTAATTTTCAAAAATAGTCAAAACCTGCTTTAAATTCCCAATTTTTATTTAAATATTTTTCACAAGTTCTGACCAAAAGGGTCCCCCCCCCTATGGTTTTGACAACTTTGAGAAGTTGTATCTCAGCTCATAGTTGTTGCCGCAGCCTAAAAATGGTACCATTCTATTTCTCTATTTTTCTCTTAAATTCTTTTAATTTCAAGAAATGATGTGAAATACCTGATTGCTAATTTAATCCCGGTTTTTCGACATTGCCGGTTACTAGATTTTATAATTTTCTTTTATCAATCAAAAGCTAAGCGGTTTGTGCGCTTTAAAATAGGGTTTAGCGGGAGCGGGACCAGTACTGAAATTGTCAATTTTTCCCATTTGGTACTGAAATTTTGGTCTGGGTTTTTCAAAATTCCTTTAAAATCCCCTTATAATGGTTCCCGGTCCCGCTCAACCCTACTTTAAAATACATAAATAAAATATTAGGCATACAGAAGTTTGTTACCTTTTAATGCTTTTATTAACAAATTTGACGGCAAAAAGAATGAAGAAACAATATCATTTATAAAATTTCTGCACAACAAATATGTATCAAAGGAACGGAGGAGCGTGATTGTGAAGTTGCCATCCAACCACGGTGTCGTCCATATCCGTGATTGCGCGTCCGTTGCATGTGGTTAATTGAACACATTGCCAGTAGCGCTGTCCTTCATATCCAACGCTTCCACTTTGGTAATATAAGTGCCCTTGAAACAGGGAATGGATTTATGACGTAAAAACCCTAAAATATGACTCAAGGCAAATGATCTAACCAGGGTTTATATTTTTGTCTAATTCGAGTTTTCGGCTAGATATTTAAATTTTTGGGATTTGGCGTACATTGGAAATAATTTTTCTAAACAAATACACTCATTACCTTGGAAAAGCATTTTCTGACCACCACGGTTTGTTGCAATGAACTGAGGGACATTTGGATCGGGGAACCACATTTCTAAAATTACATAATATATAATATATATATATATATATATATTAAAAGTCGTACATACATTTTGAAAAACGGACTTTGTCAAGAATTAAGTCTAAATCTGCAAAATTTATATAATTATTGATAAAGAAGAATCGGATGGATAAAAAATAGCCAGATTATGGACGAAAAATGAGAATGTATTTTTACTTTATATACATACATCAGTAGAGTCCGGATTTATATTGACTAAAAAGCGCGAAATATGGACTAAAAACCCCTAAAATATGGACCAAAAACCCAAAAAAGTGTCAAAATATGGATTAAAAAATGTGCTAAAACAGACTAAATCTTCTCAATTTATGCGTAAAAACCTTCAAAATTCGTCAATCTTTATTAATTTTGCTCACAATTGTATTCTTATTTTTTACATGTTTTTAAAAATTTTATTAAAAAAATCAAATCATAAATTTTAGCGAAATGGCTTGGTCTGAATTCGGACCATTCTGGATTCGGTCCGTACGCCCATCAGGCACAACTAGGGTTGAGCGGGACCGGGACCAGTACTGAAATGGTCAAATTTTCCCATTTTCGTACTGAAATTTTGGTCCCGGTTTTTAAAATTCCTTTAAAATCCCCTTATAATGGTCCCGGTTTTTTACCAAGCATTTTTTTCTTCTTGTTTTTGTCCAGTAGTCCCGGTTTTTTTGACCGGGACCAAATTTAGTCCCGGTCCCGGTTTTTCCAAAAATCTCGGTCCCGCTCAACCCTAGGCACAACGATTCATTTTTACATTTATTACCGCTTAAGTTCATTCGATAATGCCCGAAATTCCCTTAAGCACTTCAATAATCAAATGGGGATTGATCTGGTTTATTTGTAAGTCACCCTAGCTTGGGGTTCGTTAGGCTTAGGCCTAAGCCACCCTAGCTTGGGGTTCGTTAGGCTTAGGCCTAAGCCAATCCGGCTTTGGAGTTACTCAAAAGTCGTTTTTTCCTTACTTTTCAAAATTTTAAACCGGTTCAAAAAACGTTTTAAATTTCTAATTACGAATTCTAATCAGTGCATAAAATAACATATTTCTAGACTATTTAAGAATAAACCTTTCCAAAAAGTTTACCAACAGGTCCCCCTATGTTTTTTTCGAAATTTGAAAAATTTAGAGGTATCAACTCTTTGAATCTAAAATTTGTAGGAACGACCATCGATTCGTTCCTCACGGATTCGTACCCCATCGATTCGTTCCCCACATACGATTCGTTCCCCTCGAAAAAAATAAAAAAATTACCAAAGTCCATAAAAAAGGGTTTATAGGGGGTATACGGGGGCATAGAATCCGAATATCACTTTCATTTCGACCAATTTCGAACCCCGGACCTAAATTCGAACAATTTTTCAAAAAAAAATTTTTTGTTCGAAACCGATTTTTTGTAACAAAATCGTTTAAAAGCATGTTCGTTCGATCTTCCGTCCGTCCGTACATGCATTTTGAACCATTTCAACGACTTAAAAAAATTTTTTGTTTTGTTTGGAAAAAACATTTTTTTCGATCAATTTGTTCGAATTCGGGTCCGGGGTTCGACATACGTAAAAACGGAGCTCGGGTACGTGTTCTAGCACCAGTTTTATACGATTTTTTGAGGTTTAAAGGCATTTTTGTGGAGGGGAACGAATCGTTACAAAGGGAACGAATCGTTACAAAAAGAACGAATCGTAGGTGGGGAACGAATCGTAGGTGAACGAATCGGTGGGGAACGAATCGATATTTTACCAATTTTTAGCTGGGACGGAGTTGGCTCGGGACGGAGTTGGCTGGGACGGAGTTGGCGGGACGGAGTTGGCTGGACGGAGTTGGCCCGTTTCGCGGATTTTCACACATTTTAATCAAAATTCTATAAAATTATGAACATTTTTACCCCTAACTCTTTAGAAACCTCCTAACAAAAAAACTAAAAACCCCGTAATAATATTTAATATATTCTTTTCTAGGGTTGGTGAAAGTTTGAGAATCTTGTCCCACGCTAGTTGTTTTTGACGACTAATTCGTCCCGTTTTCAAATTTGTTTTATTTTTAGACCAAATATCCCAATTACAGAAAAATTGGATTATTTTGACAACAATGCCATTCCCCGCCATTTGGACGCGTTCTCAGCGAGGCCAATTGTCGGCTGATTACGAATCCATCGTTTACCCCGGGAACACTTTCATTTTCTTACTGAAACGCAAAACGCAAGATTATGCTTACTTTCGATGCGCCCATTGTGCTAAGGCAATGAAAGTGAGGGACGGCTGAGGGTTTTAAAATTAGGAACTGTTCCGGTAGATAATTAATTTAATTTATACATATTTCTCGAGTTTAAATGGCATTGTTGAAATTCGATAAAACAGGATTCGAAGAAAACTAAAGATTTGTTCATTCTTTTTCAGTATCGGGCGAGGCGTGGTGCTTCTAAACTGACAATTCCAATCGTTCGCGCGTCCATTGAACAGGGCTTCATCGATGACCCGGACAAACCCACGCACCGACACTTTTGTATTGAGGAGGATGGTGTGGACACCAGGTCAAGTTTCCTAAAATTAATTAGTTAATTTACCCATCAATTATAGCACTTATGCTGCGAAGGCGCGATATGTTTATAAGTGGGCAGTTGTGGCGAATTTACATTAATTTCCCTAAAATTCAGTAAAGTGAAATTGGAACTTTTGGAAATGCCGATGACTCCTGGTCAGGCGATGGCTTATGTAAGTTTTGGTCAATGTTGGGGGGAGGTCAATAAAACTCGCATTTGAACAAACTTTTGGAAGGAGTCGGACAAAAAGCTTCAGATATTGGTAACTGTTTTCAGATGGAAGCCGAAGTAATTGCCAATTTTCCCGATTCTGTCAGCCAACAAGAAATCATTTGTCGTTTGCCAAGGCATAATTTGGATAAATTCCGAACTTTAAGCTAATTCATCCCCGGCATTTGTTAAGCGATAAGTCGGCAAAGCGCAGTTTTGCCCGTCGAAGTTCGGTGGCTAAGAAGAACTTTGGTGGCAGTAACTTGACCTTTTTCGATGCTGACGAATTGGGGGGGCTGCTGGACGATGGCATTTTGGGAGAGGACGCGGGAAGGGACCCTTCGGCCAGCGAAGGACCGATGGGCGTTCCGCTGGAATTGCTGGTAAATAAATGGAAGCTTTTCCTTTTTTTTATCGCTAAAATTTAAATGTTTTTTTTCTTTAGAATCCCTTTTTGTCGCGTCCTTCGTGGATTTGCGCACCTGGTCGGGCACATTTGCCGAACTTTTTCCTTATTTACCGCGACCCCCACACTCACGAAAGGCCGTTCATTGTATTCGCCGATATTATGGGCCTTAACCTATTGCACAAGGTACCAGGGCTCGGGGTGGGGTGCAAATTCCAGGAATTTAAAAAACGGTAATTTTTGCAACGTTTTATGAATGGGAGGGGTCCGGCGGTGCCGATAAGCGCCGCCGGGAAAATTGGAATTTTAATGTATCTTCTTAAGGAAGTTGGTCCAAAATTTACGAATGTTTTTTTCACCGTGCGTTAAAATCCTTTTTTGAGTTATTAAGAAAAGAAACAAACATTTTTTTAGGGTTTAAATTCAGAAAATGAGTCCTATTTTACAGTTGGAGAGTGGAAATGTCTTGCGCATAATTATTTTTTTTTGAGCAATTATTTTTTCTTTTCTCTGGAATTGTCGTTATTTTCAGTGTTCCAATATTGTGTGTGACGGCAATTCCAATTTCTACCCGTCTGAATTTGCCCAACTTTACACTTTCCACGCCGTCCATCATTCCATCCCGGAAGAGGCGCATTTGGCCGCATTTGCACTTCTGCCAAAGTTGGCTTTTTAACCATCACGTTTATATTAACTAGGGTTGTCACCCCGCGTGCGGGGTTGAGAATTGCGGGGTCGGGGTTTTTCGGGGGCGGGACTGTCGGGGTCGGGGTTACCCAAATCGGTCGGGGTCGGGGTTGCGGGGTTTTTCAAATTTTTCTTCAAAATTTTAGTTTTTTTGAATAATTCCAAAATTTAATGACTTAGAGCCGATAATTTTTTTAATTTGTTCTTATTTTGAAGAGAAGGGAAGCAGGGTTGTGTCAAAACTAAAAAGAAAATCGAAATCAAAAGTAAATCGAAAATTTTTTTATGTGACTAAAAAAAATTATTTTATTAAAATAATTTATTTTAATAAAATATTGTTTGATAAATCGTCATTTTTTGCTTCAGTGGCCCTTCTTAGGCTTAAAGCTTTTAGGGGGGGGGGGGGTCGGCGGTGCCGATAGGCGCCGCCGAGAAAATTTTCGAATTTTTGACTCAATTTGTTAAGGGATTTGCAACCAAAATTTTAAAAATGCGGTAATTTTTGAAGCTTTTTAGGAGTGTACTTTTAGGCAAAAAATCTGCAAAATACGCGTCTAAAAAAGCACGAAATTCTATGAAGGATCCTGACTGACAAAAAAAAAAAAAATCGAATTTTAATGTATATTTTATAAAAATTTTTCAAAAAATTAGTGGTCTTGGCAAGATAAATTCGAATTTTATTTCATTTTTCTTAAGAAATTTTTCAAAAAAGCTTGTAATAGGCACAAAAGTTCAAAAAAGTCGCCAAAATGCCAAAATAAATCTCGAAAAAATCCCAAAATACTCTCGAGAGCCTATTTTAAACACGAAACCCCAAAACAGGGTTTCCTAGGTATGAAAAGCCTCGTTAAAACGGCAAATTTCCGACTAAAAACATGTTTTTCGTGCTTAACTTGCCAAAACAAAGCTGCAGAAAAATAGGCAAAACCCTAAAAATCCCAACCCTAGTAATGAATTATTCAAAAATTCATCTTTTGCACGCATTTTAATTTAAAAAATTTTGAATTTATTAAAAAAAAAGTTCCATTATTGGGGGAAAATAAGGGCAAATAAACGTAAAAAAGTATTTGCATTCAAGCGGGTTCGAACTTCGGAAAAAATGAATTTTGTCACTCAATGATGCCATCTTTAGGGGTGTATGCTAACCCCGAGTCGGGGATGGGGTTCGGGGTCGGGGTTAGAAGTGTCGGGGTCGGGGAAAACCCCGAAAAATAGCCTAAATTTGCGGGGTCGGGGACGGGGTCGGGGTGACAACCCTAATATTAACGTTAAAATAAATAACTTTTTGTTAAGCACTTCATCTCAAACTTACGTCAAACTCTTTGGCATTCTTTCGGAAAGAATTGGCGCGGAATACGGAAATAACGGAGCCCAAAAGGTGGGAGAATAAAGTATAAATTTTCCTTTTTTATGTTATTTTTAGAATTGGCACTTTGATAATCAGGTGGGCCAACCCGACAGAGCGGGAGGCATACAAAGGGAAAACTTTTGCATAAATAGAAATTTGTGTTTATTATTCATTTGTCAGTTCTAAATTTGGCGTTACATCGTTGTTACAAGTTAAAAAAAGCTGCGCAGTTTAAGTTGGCTGCCATCAGCGCATGTCGTGCAATATTTGTGGATGACATTGTTGAAGGAAGTGAGGAGAGGACAGTAAATTTTGCACAACTTTGGCACAATCATTTGGGCACGCTGTTCTCCGGCACCCAACCCGACCTGCTGAAGTTTATTCGTGTGATGCGCGAGGAGTTGGCCAGGGCCAGCATTCAGGTCGAATTTGGAAGAAACGGCATATTGTCTTTTGTGCACGCTGGGAGAGGGAAGGCCTTAGTTTTAAATGGGTTCTTCAAAATGCAAAAGATCCTCGAAGTTCTTCGTTTTAGTGCTTTCCTGAACTTTTTAATGTTTCGCACCAACGTTAGATATCTTTTTGATATAAAATTCAGGCCGAGCGCATTTTCAAACGCCCAGCTCCGGTGAAAAGGGTCAATTTGGACGATTTGGATTATATTCGAAACTATTCGTTGAATAATGGGAGGTCGCATTTTTCGCGATTGTTCGACAGAAGCAAAAGGAGGCAACGCCAGATTGACGGTTTTCACATTTATTGCTTGTTTTCAACACTTACATATAATTTGAATAAACAAATTCGCCAAAATAGGTGTTTTGTTGAAAACTTACAGATTAATCCGACTTTTTTTAAAGCATTTTGTGCCCAAATTAACCCATCGCCGTGCTACGCCCTCACAATGGGCCAACGACGTCGGAAACAGAGCCAACAAATGCCCGTCGAAATTGATCAAGAAACGATAGCCCTGCCCAACATTAGCACAGAGCATCAACAAAAAGTGGAAGATGAGAATGAAAAGGACTGCCCCTTAACCGCACATCGGCGGCCGATTGCTGAAGAATCGGTGGATGAAAAGGCTGAGGAACGCATCGAAGTTGACGGTGGGAGCAGAAATAACACGAAGCAAAAATTTTGTTTTAATTTTTACGCCTGAAACAGTTTCCACGTTTGACCTGCTATGCATTTATAAACTCCTCCTATTTTTGAATGTGTATTCGATTGAGTGATTTTTATAACGATCAAATCGAATTAGTGATAAAAGAACGGGATCCTGCTGGGCTGGGTTTTTTACCAGACCCCCCCCCCCCTCCGTGTTTTTTGGGCTACCGGGATTTTTAACTGGTCGGGGTCTTTTATAATCACGGTCGTCGCCCATCAATACCCGTAGTTTTTAAATGCAAAAAGTTCGCTGGTCATTAAACTCAACAAATTTATGGTAATTTAATGAATTTGTCAAAGGGCCGAAGGTAAAAATGCTATCTCCTTCACTTTTCGTCGTTGTTTCCTTTTTTTGGATGCCTTTTCATTGTCTTCCGCTCGCGGAACAATGAACATTTTTGCATTTTGTTGACTTTCCAATTGCATTTGAAGGAATTTTAACGCGGCAATGTTGAGACCAACGCGATCCTAAAGATATACAAAATCATTCAATGAAAAAGTTAAAATTGCGGGCTGTGCAGTGTTTGTTATAAGTAAAAAGAATTCACACTTTTGCTTATATGCCAGGCTGACGCGTGACACCTTTTTTCAGCGATGCGACAAATCTTTTTGGCGATCCGCAGGATTTTTTCGGACTGTGACAGCCTTTTATATACTCGAAAATAGGTGAATCCTTGCTTTCCAGTAAAATCATTCAACACAAACCAAAGTGTCGTTGATATGCCTCGGAAATATTATTCTGAGCTCGTCGACCAGTGAAAGCAGTTCAGCAGAGTGAATAATTTGATTGTGATGGATTCTGAAAGCAAAGTGTTTACAACCAGACTTGCAAGGGGTGTCTGATCAGTTATTTTATCAGATGTCCTTTGGCGATATGTTTAAAATTTTGTTACATTTTTCGAAAAATTGTAGATTTTGCCTCTGATCAAATGACCTGATAAGGAAAAGGACGACACGTCCGGCAATTTCGGATTTGTAATTGCAACGCACACATTTACTCATTTCCTTCAAAAGTTCCGGCACGAAATTGAAGGCCAGCGTCAACAAACTTTTCTCCAAATGACTGTAAAAGTAAAAAAGAAATAAACATTTTACCATATAAAAAAGTCATTCTAAAAGTGACCTGTGTCGTATTTTGTGCACAATGTCCACAACAAAACGATGTTCCGCCTCATCCGGATAAGCCATGAGCAGCGGATGCCTTTTGTGTGATGCGGGGTCGTCTTCCGCTTCCCGCGCGATCCGTTCATTTCGCACAATTTCAACCGCTTCCATTATACTTTCGGTGGATTTCACTGTCTCCATGCTTTTCAGAGGAGCCAAGCCTTCGCCGACAGTATCTGCTGACTCTCCGGGGATCTGAAGAAAAAGTTAAGATCATCCCAAAATGTGGCATTATTTCAAACATTAATATATGGAACTGATTGACTTAAATCCCAAAACGAACAATGTCTTCCTCGTCGACCATTCTTTGCTCATACTCTTTCTCTCGTTCCCGTTCCTCCTCCTCCTGCAGTACAATGATCTCATCGGTAAGCTCCCAAAGGCGAACGGATTTGTCCCGAGCTGCGGATACCTAAAAACGGAGTAAACCCATAAAAACCCGAAGATAAAATACAAAATGTGACCAAAATTCGTCCATCGGTGCTGGTTGCAATCGCATCTATCTGATCAGTGTGACCATTCAGCGTTTGGATCCGATGGAATTTATCAGCGTCCCATTGCTATAAATAATCTATTATCGTGTTGTCTATTAACCTCGATAACATTAACTCTTTTTTTTACACATATTTTGTTAACATCGACCCGTTTAGAATACCATTAAATATCAACAGGCCAGGCGCGTATCCAGGGGGGGGGGAAAGAGGGGAATTCCCCCCCCCCGAAATGTTTTTTGTATTAAAAAAAACAAGAGGGGGGACCCTTTTGTTTTGCGCTTTTTTCAATTTTTTGACCAATTTTCTTAACAAAATTCACATCAAAAATCAAAATTTTTCCCGGCCCCTCCCATTCCTAAAAAACTTCAAAAAAAGACCGATTTTTAAAATTTTGGTTGCAAATCCTTAACAAATCAAGTCAAAAACTCAAATTTTTCTCGGCGGCGCCTATCGGCACCGCCGAGTCCCCCCCCCCCAGAAGTGAAGCAAAAGCAAAAAAAAATTGCTTTTTTGAAAATTTCGCAAAATAAAACTCCTGGCGCTCAAATGGGAAAGCCATCTGAGCGCGGCGCTCAGATGGACAAATTCCCCCCTCCGAAATTTTTTCCTGGCTACGCCCCTGCAACAGGCCGTACCTTCAACGTCCCGTCCTTGCCCGCCGACCTGAAATTTGAAGTAATAACAAAATAAAGTTAGTCAATGAAAAGAGCACAAAATGCAACGAACCAAAATAATCTCTCGTCGCTCACTTCCTTTGAAAACTGGACGCAGGTTACCCTTAAAAAAGCAATTCATTTTTAAAAATAAGTACAAAATACTTACACATCATCGTGTGCAAAAAGGGATTTGTGACAATCGCCAAAGTCAAGGCCCCAAATTTTTGCCGATTTGTCCGCAGAACCGGTCACAACCAATTTGCTGTCCTAATAAAAAGAATTAAATTTCAGGAAAACAAAGAAGCTGGAGAAGTACACGACCACAGAAATGTCAATGCAATAAATGGGCAGAGAATGGCCGTAGAGAGAGACGAAAAATTTGAGGCTGTCTCTGTAGAACACGCGGGCGGTGTTGTCCAACAAACCGAACGCAACGAATTTTCCATTTGGTGAAATTGCTGCGCACAAAGCCTCGTCCGGAAGTTCCAACCGGCGGCTGGGACGCATCGACAAACGTTTCCTAAATTAATTTTAATTTTTAAAGTAACAAATAAGAATTATAAAAAATCAATATTTAGTATTTAAAAAATTTTACCTGCCATCGGTTTCGGAGAGCAATTCAAATTGCCAGAAACGCGCTTGCTTGTCGTGACCGCAAGAAAGAAAGCCATCCTTTAAAAAGCATCTTTCGATTTATTTATTAAAGGAAAATCGTGACTTTTTCGGGAAACGTGCAAATGGCGGAAATCGCTGATTTGTGCGCCTTGCCGTCCATTTCAAGCAGTTCACAGCTAAGCAGGTCGAATAAAAACAAAGAGCCGGACTAAATTTAAAACCAAATCATTAAATTATTCAATTTCCGTTACTCGTGTGCCGAGCACAATTTGTTTGTCGCCGAAAACGACGGCTGAAGCACTGATTTGGCCAAGTCCGTCTTCGGAAAGTTTGTTGACGGGAGAAAGAGTTTCCGTATTCCACACGATGGCACAATCTTGTGAGCCGGTGACGAAAAACGATGCGTCAGAAGCGATGCAAACTGTGCGCACATCAGCGCGATGAGCGCGCTTTAAAATAACAGAAAACTATTTTAATCAATTAAATATGTGAAAATGAGGGGGGACAACCAAAGTCACTTTTATTCTGACCTGTCCAAGGCTGACCAACGGAATTGCAGTGGTTTCGTTGCTCTTCCATTCTATTCGCAATGCAATGCCTTGAACATCGTTGCTTTTCAGCAAACAAAAAAACTAAAATTAATTCATTAGAAAAACATAAATACCGAAAACTCACTCGATATTCTCGGACTTTTTTGTTGTCCAACTCGACAAAACCCTCACACATATCGACCCATTTCAGCTTGGAATCGGCACGAAAATCTCCAATTCTCGTTATCAGTGTTGTCACATCTCGTGCCACCTCCCTCTCTATGGTTTCGTTGTTCGTGTTCTCACTTAACTCATTGTCAGGGGAACTTTCTTAATAAATCTTAAGCTCGTTTAAACATACTGTTCCGTTAAGTCCACTTTTTGCCGGAGCTTGCGCAGTTTCTTTTGGTAGCGCCTTTGACTCTCTTCAGCGGTGAAACGTCTGAAAAGCAAATCGATTTGACCCGAACAGTAAATCAAAAAGAATGTTTTTATTTACCTGTAAAGGTCCATCACCGAATCCGATCCCTAAACCATCGCAATTTTAATTTTACTAATTCATTTATAATTACCAACCACACAGCAGACGATTGATTCATCGCTGGACACCGCCATTTGAAGTGCGCGACCCTTCGCTTGTCTGATCAAAGTGCCGCGCTTTGTACAACGCAAAATTTTCTAAACAAAAATGCTAAATTATTGTAGGATTTTCCGACAAACGCGAAGAAACGCCATACATTTGCCTGCTGATCGGTGTCGAGACCGTCACTTTTTTCGGCATCCAACAGCATTTCATGTCCCACAAATGTCATTCTCTGCTTTTTCTTCCCTTGCCCGTACTCGTCGCCTCCCTGCTCCCCAGGAACAGCGTCCCAATCGTCCTGACCCTGCCAACACAGTTCGAACACCAACAGCTCGATTTCCGCATTGCCGACCAACAGCAGCCGATCATTGTCGATCAGAGCGAATGTGTACACTTCCGAAGCACTACTGGCCAACGTGTAAAAACAGGTCTTGCTGGCCATGCTCCAAAACTTCAGGTGGCTGTCCTTCGAGCTGAAAGTCGCAATTCAAAAAACTAAAAAATGAGTGAAATTGTGGTCTCTTTTTTCAAAGCCAATATTACAAATAGCGGTAAATCCGCCGCATTTGTCCGTTCAAACCTAGAAACCAAAAACCGATCATGCTGTGCAAATTGCAGATGGGTAATGGTGCTTTTGTGGCCCGCCAGACGACAAATGCCCGACTCGTTGACCAAATCCCATACGACGATGGAGGAGTCCTTACCACCAGAAGCCAATGTAAAGCAATCAGCACTGAACGCAATGCAATTCACCCCAGTTCGGTGACCGGCAAAGACAGAACGGACAACTGAAGGGAATAATTGTCAAAATTCATTTACACATTTACCTCCAAGATGTTCTTAAATTAAAAAATGATACCTAAGTGATTCTTATTGCTAAATTCTTAAACTACCCAATGTTAAATCGGCGATGCAAGTGCTTATGCCTTACCCTCGTCGCCCTTTTGATATATGTGCACTTCTCCGTCGTTGTACCCGACAGCTACCAAACTTTTTTCAGGGCTCAGCCTAAACGCTGTGACCGTTTTGCCCTCGCGCACAATTTGGTAGCCCTGAAAAAACAGAGTCATTAAGGGAAGAATTTTTTAGAAAAGCTCCATTTTTATGCACATTTATTCTAATGACAATACCATCTCGAGAGTGCGCACATTGTAGAAGATCACCCGCTCCGCCGCAATTACTGCGCAAGTGAACGCATCAACAAACTGAACAGCGCCGTTCGGTGAACCGATGAGATTACAAAGGCCGGTCGGCGCGATTTTGAGGTAATCCCTCGTCAGACCCATTTAAACTTAAAATTATTAAAAAGTTTAAACACCATAAACCCTTTTGGAAGCAGGTCATTTCGCCCCCCATTTTTCAAAAAATAAAAATTGTTTTCAAAGTCGATAAAAAGATTTTTTTCTATGGGTATTGGAGGTGTAGAGTCCGAATCTGGCTTCCATTTTGACAAATTTCGAACCCCGGACCCGAATTCCAACAATTTTTGAAAATTCAAAATTTGAAAAAATCAATTCTGGTCTCGAATTTGTTTAAAAAGCACAAAATTACACCGACTCGATTACCCATAGAAAAATCTTTTTATCGACTTTGAAAACAATTTTTTTTTTGTTTTGAAAATGGAGGGCAACATCTTCAGTATTACCGGATCTTGGCAAGAAAAATTCAAATTTTATTGCCTTTTCTTTATGAAATTTTCGAAGCCAAAATAAGCTCCAAAAAATCTTCAAATACCCGAAATAGGCTTGAACTAGTGGTAACAAATATTGCAATAGATTATCAATGACGTCTTCGGGCACGAGTAATCGCCAACAGACAAATAGCAGCAGAAATGCCGATCCACACCGCCCTGTTACGGAATCCGTTGAGGCTAACGGTACTCAACAAAATGGCGGCGGCAACTTTCTAACAGCGCCCACTTCATTCCATGACGTAGTTTTAGGTTGGTAATGTTTGTTCTGTTCTGGCTTTTGATAGGTGACAAAAGAGTTAATTTTAAATTGTCTCAATAAAATGCTCTCATTTGTCAGGGGTTCTTACTCAACTCGCGCGCAAGTACCTCTTCATCGACGCACAAAAGAAAGCGCTGTTTTATTTGGCGATAGTTGCCATTTTCTCTCTGTTTTCGCAGACGACCGAATTACCTGGCGGATTTTATTTAACCCAGGTTTGTTTCCAAACGAAATATTCGGTCAGTGTTGTGAAGACTTGCAGGCGGTCAGAGTCAGTTCGGCGCCGACAAGTTTTAATTTACCACATAACTTTTTGTAGCTAACCAAATCAAAAATCTTGATATATTCGAAAGCTTTATGTCTATAGGAAAAGCTAGACGGTCGAATAGCAAAAAAAGTTATGTCTCAGAGCGCCAAAATGGCACAAAAATAGCATTTCGCACGTTTTAAGTTTAAACTTATTTAAAACAAAGATTTTCTGAATTGTATCGGTTTATTTGTTTTGCTTAGCAACGGTTAAGTTATAACTGACAGCGTCAAAACGGCGGACGCCAAGCTGGTCGGTTCCGTAAAAAGTTATAGAAAATGATGAAAGATTTTCGATACAAGGAATTGTTTTTTGTTCCAACGGCAGTGATAAATGGGGCCGGGGGCTTTTCATAAAAAATAGCTTCCCGGCAGATTGTATTTTTAAGTCCTCTTTTGTCAAGAATGCATTATTCCTAACTCCACCACAGAAACACAACGTTTTCAACCAGTTCGGCACCAAATTGGGTTGGTTCTGGACCATGATACTGCTGTTGCCGTTCGTCTGGCTCACTTCTCTGCTTCATCACGAGTCCAAACTGAAGGCCGCCTTCGACTTGTTCCGCCTTTTGGTGGCTACCGCATTTTGGTATATTTTCACGAGTTGGTGAGTGGCAAGATTTTCGAATAATGGGCCAAAGTTCGGGCATTAAGCTTTGTAAAATTTGAACTCCACACCGGCAAATGTCATGGTTCAACTGGAACGGTGAGGCCGAACTGTTACGAGAACGGCGGGAAATGGATACCAGGTAATTTTGCTGTCGGGCCAGCATTGGATCCTGTATCTTTGTTAACTTCTTTTTATTCTCCAGGCTTCGACATCAGCGGGCACGCATTTCTGCTGATCTACAGCATTTTGATCATCTGCGAAGAGTCTACTTCGTTTCAAAATTGGCCCTCAAAACCGCGTGTCACCGTACAGCACGTTCCATCGCGGGAGGAATTCGTACAATTCCAGAAAAAAACGAAATTCATTCAGGCAGGAAATTTTCTCTTTTGAATTGCCAAATAGATGTGGTTAATTCCAAGAAACGTTGCTATTGCTAGCGACGTGATTATTTGGATTTGGTTTTTAGATTAATTATCGATGTTTTTTATTTCAGTGGAATTTTGTGCTTCTTCTGATACTTCATCTGGTGTGGGACTTGCAGCTTGGGATCACTTCTTTGTACTACCATGAATTCTGGCAAAAGTTAATCGGAGCTTGCATTGGTGTATTCTCCTGGTTTGGTTAGTAAACAATAATTACTGCTGTACTTTATCACTTAATTTTTCAGTGACCTATCGCTTTTGGTTCGTCGTCGGATTCCCTTTTTTACCCATTCGGCGGCACATCAAAAGCTTTTGACGAATTCCTCTCCAATGTCTCCGCTCACTTCATCGGATCCTCTGAGAATGCCTTTGCTCCCTTAAGGTCTTCCTTCCATTGTGTTTATTGGACAAAACTGCCCAAATTCGTTTATTGTTTCTATGAAAAGTCCTCATTTGTTCAAAAGCTCTTAACTTTTACTTACAATTCGTTGATTCAACCGTTTTTTTTCTAGCGTTCATTTCATTCAAAAATAAAATAGTGAACAATCTTAATGGTTCTTTAAAGTTCCCCCCCCCCATTTTTACAAATGCCAATCCGGTCTCCAAAGGATATTTGTCCCAATACTTCAAAAATATCAATTACATGGCCAACGTGTGGAGGAAGAGCTCCTGGGGGAGAGGTCAACCACTACTCACCCGTCAATCCTTTGGACTGCTTTTGGCTCCAGAGTGGGAGGAACGACAATGTAATGGAGGAAATGAAATAGGGAACACCTATGTAAATGAGGAGATTTCCCGAATGAACTTTCATGTTTTCGGTTCATCACAAATAAATATCTCAGTCGCGTTACCAATCGTTGTCCGTGCCGAAATCCAAAACCAGCATTTGTACATCCATCACATTTACGCCAGTTTTCCCCGTTTTAACCAAGTTCTGGCCGTTCTTATACTCGCTCCAAAACTGATAAGAGCATTTGGACTTGAGGTATTGCTCGATTTCCGATGCCGAAGAATCCGGCAATCCTTCCAAATCGGCATCCGTTAAAAATGCTCCTGCTGCGTCCGTTGGGCCATCCTTTAATTGTTATTTACCAGTTTAATCCCCCCCCCGTTCGATAGAAAGGGTTGATTAGCTTCATTTATTACCTGTCCATCGCTGCCAATGCTGAACAATGCAAAATGGCCATTTCTCTTGGCCGTGGACTGTCCCCGGTCTTTGGTGAGTTGGTGCAACGCGGACAAAATCATTTCCTGATTTCTGCCGCCCTTTGCATTCTGTGCCGCTTTGTTTACATCAAAAAGGACCGTCGATTCACCGCCAAATAAAAGAACAATGCATGGCGATTCGGACTCGCAAAGATGACGACGGTCGACACGATCTGTCAAATTAGGGCAAACTTAGCGTAAATTCGGAATTCATTTCGATCACCGTCCGAAAACTGATCAGCAACCTCCGACCAATCCAACTCCCCCTTGGCCATACTCCGCTTAATTAATTTCGCAAATTTGACTCCCAACTCCGTGGCGTTGCCTTCCAATCGATTGGTGACGATGAATGGATTCATTGAGAAGGAGTCGGAGGCACTTTTGATTTGGTTGGCGAGGGCGTTGAGCAAAATGGAATTGCTGGCAATGATCAAATTGAGCGCATCCACAGGAGAGCATCGGTTGTTTAGGGCTGAACAATTGGGCATATTTATTTGTGACTGTTTTAGCACAGAATACATTGAATTCGCGATAAATGTGCCGATTGGAGCACTTCAACAAGTCGAGTTGGCACTTTGTCGAGAATGCCCAATTGATTCAAGACGGCGATTGGGTTGACGGGTGGCTTCTCAGAGATAATCGTTGGACCACTGGAGATCAGTTCTAACGGATCGCCGACGATGTCGGAGATAATCAAACTTATCATCTGCAGCACGCAATTAGTTTATATGACAAAGAAGCAAACAAAAAAAGTGACCTTTGACGGATGGCCAGACTTGGCCAAGCCGCCCCCTTTCACTCGGGATAGTGCCGTCCTGACCGCGTTCAACTGCTTTATGTCCGCCCCGTTGTTCTGCAACAGCCGTATCAGTTCCACTTTCTCGTTCAGACTGACGCCCGGAATTGGCGCTGGCAGAAGGGCGGAACCGCCACCTTTAGGGGAGGGGGGGGGGGAGGTTACCATGGTTTAGGGTTTATAAACCACCCGAAATGAGGAACAGAATAAGCTGATCCGGCAATGATTTAGCCTCGGCCATGAATTGCTCGATTCGTCTCGTGTTTTCCATCGCTTTTTCATCGGGCAAATTGTTCTCGGCACCGGTGTAAAAGTTGGTCTTTAGGCCAGGCGGAATGCTTAACGTTATTTGGAAGAAATGCACCAATTATAAGCATTGGACAAAGTGATGACCAAAATTTTCGATTTTGTTTTATAAACGTTTAGTTTAAATTTGCTTATTTAGACTCTGTCATTCCAAAATTCCGTTAACGACCAAATACCCCGTGACCACCGATTGCATTGTAAACAATACGTTGTCCCCGCAGGCACTGACGCAACCCCTCCCCGGATGTGCCCGGCCAACACTCTTTCAGCACCCTCAACCATCGCTGGCGCAGCCTTTCCAAGAGCGACCAAATGCACATTTTTATCCAGTTCATAGGTGCGATTCAACACAAAGAGTTTACCATCGTGCACAGACAATGCCTAAAATGTTTTAATCGGAAAATCGATTGTGATCGAATTTTAGACTTTTTGCACTGACGCGCTCGGATTGATTTCACGGAGAGCATTTTTGAACGCATTCAAACACACTTCAGCAATCATCCTTTTTCGTCTTCTTGTGAAGCAATAAAAATATTACAAGACACAATTACAGGTAGAGAGAGGTTTAGAAAACAGTGCAGAAGAAAATTTTAAAAAATCTTTTCTCAAAGAAATCGCAAAAAAATCATCACCGATCTTTCGTTGTCATTGAGAGAAATAAGAATTTGTGAGAAATTCTCTCACTGCATCGGAGCCTTTCAATGCATTGAAAATATTCCGCTGCTGTTTTGGGAGGGACGTCCGAAGCATGAAAATCAATTGTTGGTGGAATAAATCGAAGGGAATGCGCTCGGATTGCTCCAAATTTAGCTGAAATTTAATCGACGGAATGAAAATAATAAAAAACAAAATGCAAAAAGAATATAATTATAATCTCAGACCCAGTCGAGAACGCACTGTTTGGGCGTTGTCGAATGTCCGGCAAACAATGCGGGATTGTCCAAGAGACCGTTGGCCACCATCACTCCTTTCAGTAAAAGCGATATCAAAAAGGACAAGGACAAATCCAACAGATAATCCATCCCACAGGCGTAGCCAGAAAAAATTTTCGGGGGGGGGGGGGGAGGGAGGAAATCGATTCTTATGGGTGTATTTTTCCTTTCTATTTAAGCAATTTTTCCAAAAAGTGTTCAATTTTTCAAGAATTTTTTTTTTTGCGAATTCTGCTTAACATAAACTTCTTCCCGTCTTTTACCATCGGCGCCCGTCGTCCGCGCGATTTCCAACGCGTCCCAAAATGTTTTGCAGCCTCCGTTGACGATGAGCGGGATTTTCAAGCAGTCTTTGAGAAGTGCCACCGACGCATAATCAGGCGGTTCCGACCGCTGACTGACCGTTCGGGCATGGACGGCAATGTGTGAAACACCAGCACGTTCAACCTAAATTTGCATCGGGACTTTCGTAACCGACTTTGAAATAGACCATATAAAAATTGAATGTCAAAGCATTGAATGCCATGTTTTGAGCTTACTTTTTGGCATAAATCAACAGTCCTTTCGATGGGGTATTGTAGGCGAATTTTGATAGAAATTGTGAAGTCGGGATCAGCGATGGATGCGCGGCACTGTCGCACAATGTCGGCGACCAATTCCGGCTCTTCCAACAGTTTCGAGCCGTACCCGTCCGAACGCACGTCACTTTTTGGACAGCCACAATTTAGATCGATTCCTCGGCAATGCCTGGCAAATGAGAAATAAAACATTTTAATTTTGTATTATTTTGTTATTATTTTACCCGTAAACGAGCTGAGCCGCATTGGCAAATTCTTGCGCCCTTTTTGCTGCAAATTGCACAATTGGGCAGTCACCGGGAGACGGCACAAACTCCACCAGACGGCACTTTTCCGACTTGACAAAACAATCGGCGTAAATCATCGGCGTGTAGGCGAAGTCACAGCCGTACCGACTGACCAGTCGTCGGAATGGCAGCCTAATGACAATTGGACTAGAGATCAAACTTGGGAACGAATAGAATATACAAATCGAAAGCAAATAAATTTGTAGAAAAGAATGTTTCTTCGAAAGATGTATCGGAATAAATGTACGGCAAGTCTACCAAAACGGACTTTGAATAGCGAACCATTGGAGCAGCCACAAACAACGGGGGCACGTCGACGCCAACCCGGGCGCATTCCTTTTCCCTGCACTAAAAAATCATAAAACGAATCGACGACCCATTAAATTAACCATAATTATCCGCTCGGATTCCTCCATAGAAAACTCAATGGAATATAAAAAAGAAAAAAAAGTTAATTCGTATTTGCAAATATTTTGATAAATTCAATAGAAAGCAAACACTTAAAAACATAAAATTTAACTGAAAATTTATTTCACAGATAAATGACGAAATAAAATGACTATAAATGAATTAAAATGTTTAATCCAAGAAAATACAATTTTTAAAAATGAAAAATAAAGTTTCATTCTTTGGAGCTGATGATCAACTGTTTCTGCTTCGGGTCATCGAATCTGTCCATTGTCTGCACAGAATTAAGCATGAGAAAGCCGAAAGAGAGCACTCCGATGAGAAGCAAAGCGACAACAAGGCCCATCCAAGTGCCGATGCTGAACAGTCCCTGGCAGTCGCTGACCCTCCACCCAAACTTCAGGAAATCCGCCTCCTTCCCCCCCTCCATGAACGTTGCATTGAACGGTTGAAACTAAACAAAAAAATGTTTAAATATGTGCAAGATTTGTTAGCTCGTAATGATGAATTGTGTCAGTTTACCGAAAAGAATCCCCATTCCAATGCTGAGGGGGACAGCTAAAGAACAAAAACAATCCCCGACAATATCAATGCCGGAAGAAAATTTCGCTCCGAAATTTGTTTAGAATTTTGTCATTTTTTTTGCTTGGGGGAAAATCTGGAAAATGTTCCCCTTTTTTCGTTATTTTTTCATCATGTCGGAGAAGTGAGAGGGGGGGGGGGGGGGAGATTCCTCCCCTGCTGGTTACGGGCCTGCGAGCAACCGTACCTGGACATTGTTGAGAGTAATTCCGACCGCATAAGCCATGTCAGAAGAGCTTTTCCATACGATCGGATTGGTTTGTCCACAGGCAAAACTGTAATCTTTGAAGCCGTAAATGTTTGAAGCGCCAACAACCGATTTTTCTAAATCCCATTTGCTGTCAACGTCCAAATTCTAAAATAATACAAAAATTTATTAATGAATGAATAAGAGGAAATTCAAACCTTATTCAGAAAATCTAAAGAGCCTTTGCTAACTGTAATTCGCGACACAGTTGCACCGACCAACTTCCAGTAGCCGACTTGAGTGAAGTTGAAGTGAAGTCTGAAAGACAAAAACACACTGAACCTGCCCAAAAGTACGATCAACTCACACAAATTCGGCCCCATCAACGGTGAAAGCGCTTTTAGCGTCTTGTTTCCCAATGTCTGCCCTCACAATTCCGTCCATTTTGCCGTCAATCTTCAAGTAGACGCTAGTAAAGTTTGCGATTTTCATTTTGATTAAAAAGACAATGACTACTTGAAGCTACTCCCAAAATTCTGGTTTCCCTGGCAATCCATCGACGCTGTGTACTTGGCAGTGCTGCCTTCGACATCAGAGCGGTAGTTGGCCCATGCGGATTGGCTTTTGGCGCTGTTAAACACGACAACAGAAAGGCCCTCGGCATAGAAAAGACAGCGCTCGCTGCCCTTCGGCTTCTCCACAAAGGCTTTTTCATCAAATTTAATCGGAGGGTATGAAATGGGAAATTGTCCAGAAGAAGTGTCGCCAGTTGGTCGTTGTTCCGCCTGCACAGCGTCATCCATTCTGACAGCACTAAACAAACAATCGGACAATAAACAAAGTAAAAAAGTTTCAGTGCTTAAAACCACCAAAATACCTCATTGAAGACAATAAAAATGACAAAGAAACAACAACGCAGTTGTAAAGCGCCGTTGGAGTAGCCAGTTTTATTAGCATTTTTGAGTTTTCTGAAAATATGAAATGTAAAATTGGCACCTGAGGTATTAAAATTAAATTTTACGTTTACAAATCGAAACATACTCAAGAGTTGAAAAATAGATTTGTCGAGATCCGAGCGCTTGAACAGCGAAAAAGTGCGAGAAAAAGTGAACTGGAGAACCAAAACCAAAAATCAAACATTATGCCAAAGAATTAAAAAAAAATTTAAAAAGAAGGAACACAAGCAAAATTTTGTGCCAAGTTTTTGGTTTACGATTTGCAAAACGCCGAATTTGCCGTTTCTCGAAATTACTAATTTTTACATTGTTTAAAGGACTTGGGGCTCCATGGCACCTAATTTTATCTTCATATTTTTTCTGTTTTCTTTTCTTAAACCTTCGCATTTTATGGAGGATTCTTTGGGCAATTTCTTCCACCATTCAACCCACACAAACAATTGGTGAGTGAATTCTTTCCTTTTCAAGTCATGTTGCCCCCTGCAACTGAACTGTTTGCCCTTGTTTAAGGGCTCTTTTGGTTTGTTCGTCGCGCTTTTGGTTCAATTATCGCCACGTGGCCAATGTACTCTCTTTGTATCGCTCGCTAAAACGGCTGGGAATGCCCGACAGGTTGGTTTTGATCTCTGAATTTTCTTAACTTTGTCTTTTAGCAACATAATTCTGATGTTGGCTGATAACATCCCATGCAACGGAAGGAATCCATCGCCCGGTGAGAACATTTCGATATTGCTATAATCTCAATTATTGTATAGCCTCAATATTCAACAATGCCTATGCCCATCAGAATTTGTATTTGGAGGACACCGAAGTGGATTACCGTGGATACGAAGTGACTGCTGAGAGTGTTGTAAGAATTCTCACGGGCCGAATGCATCCGGACACGCCGAGAAACAAGTCGACTAACTTTTTGTTACCCATTTTTCTCCTATCATTTCATTTAAGGCGTTTGCTTAGCGACCGTCAAAGCAACGTGCTCATCTACTTGACTGGCCACGGCGGAGACGGGTTTTTGAAGTTTCAGGACGCCGAAGAGCTGACGAACGTGGACTTGGCAGATGCAATCGAAACTATGCACCAACAGGACCGGTATTTGATTGGACCATTTTTGGAAACACTTTAAACAGTTACAACGAGTTACTGCTCATTGCCGACACGTGTCAGAGTGAATCAATGTACCACAGAGTGTACTCGCCGCGAGTGTTGGCCACTTCGTCCAGCTTGGCAAGGACAAATAAAAACGGAAATGATTGAAGCTATTCTTTTTAGGTCGGCGAAGATTCTCTCTCTCACCACGTCGACCGATCTATCGGAGTTTACATAATTGACAGATGAGTTGAACTCATTTAGAATTATATTTAACACTTTTGTCGATGGTAGCCTTGGCAAAATCGAATTTATATTTTACCGGATTGGAATTTATTTAATTATTTTTAGGTATGCCTATCACATGCAACAGTTCCTCGACTCGCGCGTCACGGCTTTAAACTCCAGCACTTCGATGGCTGACTTTGTAAAAGTTCGTAAGGCAAATTAAGCATTATTAATCTTTTTGTTGGACACATTAAATTCAATTATTTTCGTTCTGTCCAATAAAATGTCTTTTGATAGTATTGTGACCGTTCAAAATGCATTTCGACCGTTGGAGTTCGCAATGATTTGTACAATAAGCCGCTCGATCGTGTCCGTGTCACTGACTTTTTTGGCGCTCGTCGATATGTGAAAGGGGTGGAGGCCGTGGACTTTGGCGTCGATTGGAGTGCCTTCTGAAGTGCCAATGCCAAAAACGATCAAATTTCATTTTATTATTTTTTGATCTCCAATTGATTGGGTTTGTTCACTTTTTGAGTCGCTTTTTCGTTTTTTTAATGTATTTATCTTTATTTTTGTTTGCAATTTCATCAACTTTTTGTTTAGAAAACTCCTGAAAATATTTTAATCTTAAACGTTATGTAAAATGTTCTTTAATTTAGTTTTCCACTACATTTTAGGGAATTTGTGCACATTTTGTAAAGAATTTATGCCACGGCTCGTCCTTTCTCCCTCTCTCCCGCCTTTATTTCTTCCGTTGATGGGGCCGTTTGATGGGAGTCGAACAACAACATTTATTCGCCGCATTTGTCCATTTTCCACCATTCAAAGAAATGTTCTTTTGATAAGCCCCAAACCAAAAAAGCTTCCGATTCAGTCACGGAATGTTCAGGTTTAATTGAAAGTTTTTATTTTTAAATAAATTCTTTTTGGTTTAGGCCCGTCAAATTGCTTTGGGTGTTCAGCGAATGTCCTCTAAAGCAGAAAAAGGGTTGTGGGCAAAATTTGAGAACAAAAAACGGAGGAAATATGCCGAAAAAATTTCGATGAAAAAGCAAAAAAGTGACAAACCGACGGTGAACATTTTCGAAGAGATGAGTTTGAGGTGAGAAAATGGGAAAATGTACACAAAAAATCTTTTTTTTTGTCTAAAGGCATTTGGCCGTTTCATTGGACTTCGATTTCGACGAGCTTTGCGTTCAGTTGCTGAACATTGTGTCTGACTCGGAGATGGAGCAGTTGCTTTCTGATCCGAACGGTGAGCCCCCCCCCCCCACCTCATCGATTATGAAGTCATTATGCAAAATATTCCTTTTAGCTCCGCTCCAGCTCCCCTTAGTGCTCAAAATTGTGTCATTTCTGGGCAGAAAACCAATTTTGGGTGGTGCTCCAAAGTGCCGACATGAGCAGGCACGGGACGTCTACCCAAAGTGCCAATTTAGAATAAAAATATGGGAGACACTATTTTAGACCCCCGCCCCCGCAGGATGAACTTGTTCCCCGTCCTCCGGTAAGCTAAAAAAAGGGGGAAGAATTGGATCCGGTGGGTGCAGCGTTTTTGAATTTTGGGTCCTCCAAAGGTTGTCACCATTATGGGCCACGTGGACCACGGGAAGACGACACTTTTGGACGCACTGCGAAAGTCGAACATTGTCGCACAAGAATTTGGCGGAATAACTCAGCACATTGGCGCATTTTCAGGTCTAACCCGACTTTAAAAATAATTAATATCACTAAAATTGCCAACTTTTTCAGTTCGACTGCCGGACGTCTGCGACAATCGGACAGTCACTTTCTTGGACACTCCCGGACATGCCGCTTTTGGGGTAATTGAAATATTTTACTAAGTTTTGATTAAACAAAATGTTTTGAAGGCAATGCGCGAGAGAGGCGCCCATTCCACGGACATTGTCGTGTTGGTGGTGGCGGCCGATGACGGCGTTATGGACCAAACTGTTGAATCGATTAGGTGGTCGACGATTCTTCCGATTGATTGCTTTCGTTCAGAATGAATTGAAAATACTTTCTCTTCCCTCAAAATAAGCTAATTTGGGGAATAAAATTCTTTTTAAGATATGCGCGTGAAGCGGACGTCCCAATTATTGTGGCCATCAACAAATGTGATAAGCCCCGAATTGACACGGTCGGTCGGTCGTTTGGCCCAAATTTAGCACATTTGTCTTACTTTAAAAAAATGTTTAATTGCATAATGAGTAAGCTAATCTGTTCCTGTCGAAAAAACTATTTCCGGTTCGGACTTTCCGATCGAATCGTCATGTTCTGGTCACGATTAGCCCCCCTCCCCAACCAGTACCTTATGGCTACTATTGTTGTAACTCTCTGGCTTTCTTCAGGAACGTATTCGCCATGATTTGCTTCACCACGAAATTGTAACAGAAAATTTTGGCGGTGACACACTTTCTGTGGAACTCTCCGCGCTTTACGGACGCGGAATTGACAAATTGCAGGTCTTTTGGCCTTTTTAATTGGAACTTTTGTTTTTGTCACTTTTCTGCTTTTAGGAGGCCATTCTTATGCAGGCGGACTTTTTAGAGCTGAAATCGACCCCCAAGGGGCTGGCCGAGGCGACAGTTATTGAATCGAGCAATAAACTCGGTTGGCTACTCAAAATGCATTAATATATAATTTCGTTTTTGGGACTTGGCAACCTTTGCACTTTGATCGTCAACCGCGGCACTCTCCGCAGGGGCTCTTTTCTGGTCTCCGGCGTTTGCTGGGCACGCGTTCGGACGATGAACGACGAATTTGGCGCGCCGGTGGACAGTGCCGGGCCAAGCACGCCGGTGCAAGTGTCAGGTGGAAATGGCAAATTCGAAATTATTAAAAATTGCTTTTATTTACAAAGGTTGGCGCGACCTTTTGCCGCCGCCTGGCGAGTTGGCACTGGAGATGGACAATCAGCAGAAGGCGCAGGAAGCCGTCGCCTACAGAAAAGAGAAGAAGCGGGAGGCGGAAATGTTAAAAGAAATGGTGGGGGGAGGGGGCAATGAATGGCTTTTTGCTTTGCATTTTGCGCCCTTTCTAAGGAAACAATCGAAGAGAAACGCTCGCAACTTCGACAACATTATGAGACGGCGCGCAAAGAGAAAATTACAAAGGGCGAAATGGAACTTTCGGTGTCGGTGGGCCGAGGGGATGGGGGGGGGGTTAAATATGTAAAGCCAATTTCCCCGGCGGCGCTTATCAGCTCCGCCAGACCTTCACTCTTAATTGATGCCCAAAATGTCAATAAAATCAAAAGAAACAGAATGAGCACATTTTTAGAGAAAAATGTTTGAAATTTTTAACGGTTTCTATGATGAACTTGTCCAGAAATTGTTAAATTTAAAAAGTTTTAAATACTTCGCCAAGGATATTTACGGGAACGGGACCGGGAATTCAAATTTAGCAGCTGGGTTTGAGCAGTGAAATATTTTAGTTCCTACAAAATCCAAGAAGAGCTGAGAAGGGCGGACAGTGCACAGCCAAAAGCGCCTCGTTTCCCACTCCTCCTCAAATGCGACGTGGAGGGCACTCTCCAAGTGATCGGCGGGGATTTGGGACAAACTTTCATTTTTTTGAAAAGGACAATTTTCCCTTCTCCAAAAATATCTGACCCTGAAGGTCGAATTTGGTCAGAAATTTCCTTTTGTCCAGGCCGTTCAAACCGTACTTGACTCGTACGATGCCAATGACCAAGTGCAGTTGGACATTGTGGCCACGGGGGTCGGAGCGCTGAATGAAAATGAATTGGAATTGGCCGCCCAAACGGGCGCACACATTTTCTGCTTTAATGTGCACGTCTCTCAGCGGCTGTCGCTTATGGCCAAGGACCAGAACGTACCGCTGCATCAATTCAATGTCATCTACAAATTGGTCGATCGTCTAAAGGTGCCGTCTGCCCCCTCCAGTGAAATTCCCGGACCTCGACCATTTTTTGTAGGAAAGAACGGAATTTCTTGTCAAATTTGAATCTAATTAATGTTTTGCTGGTGACTAATCAATGTTAAACGGAGCGAGCTTTTCTCAGGAACTGCTTGCTGAACATATTCCAATTGTGAAAGAACGCCAATTAGTTGCTGAGGGCACGGTTTTGACTGAGTACCGTATTATGGATGGGCTAAAGAAGAAGCAACCGGTGGCCGGACTTCGGGTGGACTGGGGGCGGATGGAAAAGTGCGAATGGCCGGGGGGAATTTGTAATTATTTTGTTTGCCCGCAAGGGACGGCTTCATTTGGCGATTCACTCGACAAAAGAAAGTGGTCAAAGAGGGCGATGCGAACGCAAAAGCCGCGGCGACTTCGGCGGGGGCACAGCGACCGAATGAAGCGGCGGGGGCGGAGCCCCCCAAATTTGTCACTGTCACAATTTACGAAGTGGGCGTGACTGACACAATTCCCGACTTATCGGCTACTTTCAGGGTCCAATTCAATCCATGCAACGCGAAAAATCGGTAATTTCGAGTGCGTCCGCGGAGATGAACATTGGTGGGTGGCGGTCGTCGGGTTGATGTTTATGCATTTTTGTTTAAGGGGTGACGGTGGAGGACAAAAACATCCGTTACAAGGAGGACGACCGGGTTGAGGTGTTTAAAGATGTGCAACTGCCGCAACAGCTCAATTGGAATCCGCCCGGATTTTAAACGCATTCTTTTCCATTTTTCGTTTTTTATGTTTATTTTTTCGTTTAAAAAATAGGCTTTCCCAGCACTAAATACAAAAGTTGTGTGTTCGTCTTCAATTCACTCGTTGTGCTTTTTGGTTCCGTTCCTTTTCCCTCTTTCCGAGCTGAACTTCTTGTACGGCCCGTAAAGGGATGCCAACGGAGTCGGTGGCGGCGGCGGTGGAATGGAAGGGGACAAATACCGAAGTGGCAGTGGGGCGGGTATCGGTCCGATTGCTGGGGGTGCTGCTGCTATTGCATTTACCATGTCAATTGTAGTGGGGAATAGTGCCGGGGAGGGCAGGAGGTGTGGTAAATGCGAGGGATGGCACGGATGGGCTGGCATTGACGGGCATGGCGGAGGGACGACGGGCACTGAATTAACGAATGTTGAATTTAGGCAGTTTATATACGGACGGGCTGGGGGAAGCGGAGGTGTTGGCGCCGCAGGGGGTGCCACCAGTTCGGTTGCCAATGGCTCTGCCGGTGGAGAGCCGAAGAAAAATTCCTGCAGCAGCTGTCGGAGCTGGGGGGACGGTGCCAAAAGTGGAACTTCTGTTATCGATGACGGAACTAAATTTGCGATTGTGGGCGATTTAATTCCCCCAAAATTACGCGGCATTGGGACGGGAGCCGTAATCGGGATCGGCGCCGGAAGGGCGGCTGGTGGGGGCAAAGAGCTGATCACCGGCTGATAGTACGGCATGGAAGGTGCCGGGGGAGCTGACAATAAAATAACGGACAAAAAATTGTAAATTATAAAATTGTCTCTTAATAACCTGGTGGCACAAGTGTTTCGGGGGCCGGCACAAAGTCAAACACCTATGAAGCAGAAAAGTTAAGAGAATAGGGAAAAAGCCGTACAATTGGCCTTGCCGGAGGCAAATTCGGTGGAGGAAGTGCCGATTGGATGACTAAAATTGAAAGCATTATATCATTTTATGCTGGCTTTTAACATTTGACCTGCTGGCGGTTGTGCTGCAGCATCTGGCGGCACTTGGCTTGGGAGGGGACTTGGCACTAAAATTAGAAAGACAAATGAAATACAGTCAATTTGGACAGCCAAATGCTGTCTTGTGTCCCGTATTTGAACTAAATGCTCGCGTTTGATCACTGATCGGTGGTACCTGGAGTTGGTGCAACTGCCTGGGGCTGAAGCGGGGCGATTTGTTGTTGTGCAATTGGCTGTGTTCGATCAGCTGCTATGACTGCCTGGGGGAAGAACAGCTCCGAGGGAAACCCTTCGACTTCGGCCACAGGCGGCGGAAGGGCCGGTGTCGTTGGCTGGGTAAAAGTGCTTAACCAAACGCCAAAAGAGTGCCATTTTACCAATGGAGGAGGAGGAGGAGAGGGCAATAGCGTACGGCAGGGGGTAAAGGTGCAAAAAATGGCGGGGATTGGCACCAAACCCTGCAGTGGTGGTGGGACAACAAGTTCAGCAAAGAGCGGCCGAAGCAGCAGGGAAAGAACGGGCACAAGAAAGTGCCTCCTGAACGCCCTGAACTCGTGGGAGGGGGGGGGGGGGCTTTAAAATGGACTCTCTTCAATAAAT
This sequence comes from Globodera pallida, assembly GCA_020449905.1. Taxonomy (NCBI): domain Eukaryota; kingdom Metazoa; phylum Nematoda; class Chromadorea; order Rhabditida; family Heteroderidae; genus Globodera; species Globodera pallida. Next base: position 990,806 of record JAIXHY010000009.1, on the reverse strand, counting down.
TAATACATTCGCTGTCCCTTCCTCGCTTCTGTGCCCATAATGTACGGACGAGCAAAAAGGCAACGATCCTCGAAAATGTGTTAAAAGTGAGGGAAGTCGCGGCGTCAAACAACGTCAACTGAACGGCCAAGAAGATTGGCAAAGTATAAATACACCCGGAGGGGAAGGACTTGCGTGTCTTTGTCCTAGCCGCTGTCGCAAACGATCCCCCGGGGGAAAGACAACAAAAACGAGTTGGCAGTGGCGAGAAGAAGAAAACTGTCGCCGCTAAACGAAGGACAATGGCCGAAGAATGGGATTGAATGACGGACGACGGATGGACGACGACACTGAGATTGTGGGAGGAAAGTCCCTCGGGCATTGTTTTACGGTCGGTCGGATTTTGGAGAAACCGATCCCCCCCCCCCCGGGGGGGGAAAGGATCCCCTGCCCGATTCCTAGTCGTTTTCCAACGTAATCTTCACTTTGCTACATTGGACTGGTGATCATAAGTAAGGTGCACATTTTTAGGCACGAAAAAAAATCTTCAAAAAGTGGGAATAAAATGGAGAAAAATGCCCAAAACCTTGGAAATTTTTTACCACAATTACAAAAGTAAATATTCTCTGTATTTTAAAAATAATAATGCAAAAAATTTTGGACAAAATAGCAAATGCCAAAAGCGACACAGCAGACACAACGCATATTTATACATGCACATTCCATTCAAATGTTCACATTGGCTTTGGCAATTGTTAAAAAGCACTTTGGCGAACCTCTCGCACCCGTGACGCTGTTTAACAAACTCTCCGTCCAAGGCAGTGGTATTGCGCGGATTGCCCCTTTTAAGCTTCACAGAAGAGGGCGGATGCAGCTGGGGGGGGGGGGGTAACCTCCGCTTCGTCAGTCAGTTTTGCGAGGGAGGGGCAATGGGTGAATATCCCCAACCCACGACCATAATGTGCCTAATGTTCACCTCAACGCTTTTCCCCTCAACCCCAAAAATGTTACATTTGCGAATTCAAACATTAAATCAATTCCGCATCTTCCCCAGTGTACAGTAAGTAACCCACTACTCTCTTTCTGTACTCGGGAATCATTGCTGTTGAGAGGCACTTTCTCCGGATACATTTGCTCGGGCTCGTGTTTTGGAGCCCCAAACGGCTCCCAACTTATAACAGCTAAGGTTCAAGCACGAAGGAAACTTAGAAAAAGCGAAACAAAATCCCCATAAATTCATAGCTTCATGCTTTAAACTGTTTACAAACGAAATTAACACAATTTTCATTTTTATGTTACAGGAAATGTATGAGAGAAGACGCTATAGGGGAGAAAATGCGACAGTTATACGGGGAAAGAAACGGCCGATGGTCGGCGCTGCTTATTTATACTTTTTTGGGTAGAACGCTTTTCACAGAAATCTCTAAACGTATAGTTTTAAGACGAATCGCGTCGACCAGCACCCACCACCAGCAGTAAAACGAATTTATTTTCACATACGCCGATTTTGAACGCAATTATTTCTCAAACAGAGAACGGAAAGGGCGAGCAAATGAGGGGAGGGATGGCGTTGACAAGAAATGAGAGCAGAAGGAAGGATGGGACGGGAGCATCTTGGAATCGAATTCCGTACCATTCAATCAACGGCAAAGGGCCTGTTCAAAAACGAACAGACAAAATATATAATAGATAGTTCACAATCCAAAAAAGAGGCCACACATCGGCGTTTGGTCAATCCCAACAGGAGGAGGAGGAACCCGCGGAGGCGTAACTGCCCCTTCCGTTCAACAACGCGTCGGCGCCCCCACCGTTGACCCGCGCCTTCAACTTAGGGTCCAGCCGATCGAAATAGGGATGCCGGAGGGCCTCGCCCAAAGTGACCCGGGACGCCGGCTCGTACTCAAGCATACGCTGAATCAGGTTGAATAGCTGCTGATGCTCCTCGGTGTTTGTTGACATATATCTCTGATCAAAAAAAAAGTTTTAACGCTAATGCGGTAAAATCTCACGAAGAGCGGCTTGCAGTGATCCCGAACGTATTGACCGGCCGTTGTGCGCTCATTCCAGTCAAGTCGACCGTGATAGAAATACTTCGTTCTTAAATTGAATTGAGATCACCGAATAATTCGGTTAAACATTTCTTTAACGAACTTGCTCTTCCGCCCCATGCGATAGGGAATGCTCTCCAGAATTCGCTCCATCATCGCAAGATGCTCACGGTTGTCGTGTGTTTGAAACAGCGTCATCCCTGAGTACAGCTCGAACATTATGCAGCCAATAGACCAGACGTCACACGGTTGGGCCCAGCCAAGCTCTGGAAATTAAGCGATAAAAATATATCCCAAACAAATGAAGAGAAATAAACAAAAAAATTATAAAAATATTCCAGACCCAAAATAACTTCAGGTGCGCGATAATGCCGTGTCGACACAATTGTTGAGTGGTGCTCGTGATCAAAGGTGGCAGAACCCAAATCGATCAGACGGACTGTGGCGTCCTTAACATTGCATTTCTTAAAATCCCTCAATAAATGTTAGTTAAACTCAATCCATTTCAATAATAGTTTTTCAATTGCATTCACAGACCTTTACAACCCGTAACTGCTTTTTTCGTTTGACTTCTTCCCCATTGTGCGCTACTTCGTTCTCGCTGCTGACGAATAAAATGTTCTCAGGCTTCAAGTCCGTGTGAGTCAGTTTGTTGTCGTGCAAGAATTTGACCGCATGAATGAGCTTAAACGAACAAATTAGGAAAATGCCAAATATTTAGTTTGAAAGCCCAAAATCACTCTGAAATTTCAATTCAAATTCGGCAAATGCAATCCAAAAATCATTGCATCGCACCTATTTGGATCATAACTCACCTGGTAGGCGATATACCGCGCCTGGTCCATCGGGTATGGCTGGTAATTGTTCATCTTCTTTAAAAATAAAAAATTAACTTGTTAAATTGAAATTGGCAAAAATCATTCAATTTTGTCTCCACTCCCAAAATTTAAAAACCTTTCTAAAACCGGAAAAGAAACAATGGTATAGAAAGAACTACAAAGAAACATAAAAAACTGACCATAAAGTCGAATACGCTCAATCCGAGAAGTTCAAACACCAAACACATGTGCCCGCTGAATTATATGTAAATTACGCCCGTTGTTTCCTCCCACCCCCTACTCTAAAACGCACTGATAGTCGAAACTGTCCAACAGTTGAATGACCAGGTTGCGTCCATCTGGGTCCTTGTCCTTCAACTTCTTCAGAACATTTATCTCAAGTCGAGCGGCCTCTCTGTATTTAGACACATTTTTGATGATCTTCAACGCCCGTTGCGGTCCTTTCGGATTGTTCAGGTCCTTCACCTGGACCACCTTGCCAAAAGTGCCCTCACCCAGAGTCTTCACAATCTCAACTGAAAAAAGAAGTGAAGAAAATTGGCACAATTCTAATGAAAAAAATGATTATAATGTCCAATATAGTCTTTTTAATCCGCAAAAAATTCCCCGTAATGCAGTTTGCCACCTCAAGTGCTGGTTTAGGCTTGGGGATTACGGAAACCCTCCAGAAGAAACCCTGAGGATACGGTCCAAATTCAAAGGATGGATGTATAAAAAGCGCAGAAATTTTCCCAGGCATTTTAAAAACTTAAAATTTAGACATTGTAGGGGCAAACTGCAACCCAAATGTTCACATACTTGTCCAAACTTACATTTATCGTCAATTCTATCCCCAGTCGAATAAATCAAATGCCCATCTTTGTCATCTTGTATCAACGGCCTATGTGCTGGCGACGTACTCGCAATGGCGGACTCGCCCTGGATCGCTGAGTGGGGATGTTGATTGCGATGATGTCGTGCTCCGCCATTGGCTTCTAACTGAAAATAGAAAAATAGTTTTGTGATTTTTTAATGTGAACTTTTTTAAACGGATACGAAAACCCTTAAAAAGAAAAGTAGACTAAAATGAAAAAGAGAGGAATGGAGGGTGACAAAATCAAAACAAAAAAAAGCAACCAACTATCATGCCTAGCTCCGTAAATTTAACCAACTCTTACCATTAGGATGTTTTTAATGCGTATAGGATTCTACATAAAATTTCAATGACCCCATAGTTTAAGTGCACTAATTGAAGCGCAACATTACTTTTTTTGAGTATGTTTAGTTTTTGAAGAGTTGATCAGCATTTAATTACACATACCAATGCTTGAGGCGCTCTCTTCCTCACTCCCGCTGAATCGCCACTGGCAATTATTTTGTCAACTTTGGCACAAACCGATGGCGGAAGTTGAAGGGAAGCAATTAGTGAAGCAGTGGACCGATTTACGGGTTTGGGTCTGCCCGGATATGGAGGTGGCGGGACGGGCGGGTGTGGAAGATGGTAAAGCACTTGATCGCCAACCAATTTGCTTTCATCGACGCCCACTCGGTGCCTTGACAAATTCAACACCGGAACCCGAGCTTCGGCCGTTTCATCCACCGGTGTTTGATAGCTTTCGTCGTCGTCTTCTTCACCCTCCCCAGAAGCAAAGTTTTTGGGGGAATTGTCAAGCTCAACGGTTGCCTGGAACTCCAGCGGAGTGATGTTTTTAGATCGTTGTTGATGGGCCGAATTGTGTGCACTACGACTGCAACTTTCGGCAGAAAATTGATCATTAGCATCAGTTTCCGCAGCCGAGGCGAGCAGATCAAAGGTTTTGGCCGTGGATGTTTCAGCCTGATGCTCTTGTGGAACCCGAAAGTCTTTGTCCTGTTCAAACTCCGGACTGTCAAAATCCTGATCAATGGAAACAGCCACAAGAGGAAGTGTTGGTGGCGGACGACGCACAACGACAGTTGACGGAGCATTACGTAAACGCATGTAAGGACAGTTGATGAGAGAAAGAGAGCAAGGCGGAACGGCAGAAGCGTTGTTGCTGCCTCTGGCAGAATTAGTCGGGGTTTGTTTATCAGTTGATTGATCCTGACGATCTGCCAACCTGTTCAGCTCTTGACGAGCAAGCATTGATGGGGAAGCGGGTGGCTTTCCAACCACCACTGCTTTTTTGCGGGTTTGTTGCGTCTGCTGAAGCTGTCGGCACGAATCCGTTTCATCCCTGCCGTTGTTATCCAACGATACAGCTGGATATGCGCCGACAACGGACCTCTTTTTGGCATTGGACTCCTTCTGCATTGAGTGAAAAGCGGCCAAAACGGCGTCAACCGTACTTTTTGCCTGCGCATCCTCAAGATCTTCCTTTTTTGGAAGTCGAGAGTGACACTTCGAAATGCTGTCAAATGATGGCAATTTTGCATTTCTCAACTCTTCTTTTATTCGCGACAATTCCTCAACACGTCGTCTACGCCCAGAAATCTTTCGTTCCGGAACTTTGGTTGATGGCTGTTTTACGACTTCTGCTGATGTTGAAGGGATAGTGACATCAATTGAAGGAAAAGCGTTCAGTCGTTTGAAGTTTCGTCGATTGGGAGGGCAGTTCTTCTCGATAATTGGTAACCCAATTTCCGCCTGATTTACGACCTTCAAATCAATTTGTTCCACTTTCATTGTTGTTGATGATGATGGCACACCCATGGCGTCAAGTCGTTCTGATGCCGACACTGTCATCATCTTTTTGCCGTCCTCGTCCACCGACGCATTAGCTACGGCAAGCAACTTGGCGGCGGCAGCACCCAATTCCTGGATTCTGTTGCAGTACAGCTTGTCCTGATTCTGCCTGGAGATAAATGCTTTTTTCCGTTGCTGAGCGCTCGTCTTCCGACTTGGCCCACCACATCCGTCCGGGGGGTCTTTCCACAGTTCGTGCCAATGATCGAAACTCTTGTAAATGTGCGGGTCAGAGACGCATTGGCGAAGCGCAGCCGCTGCTTTGTTGCCTTTACGCTTTGAGATGTAATTTTTGTGTTTGCGTCGTTTTGGTATCAACACAATGGGCTGCTGTTTTTTGTTGGACGACTTCGCCGTTCGACCCACCGAACCCTTTTCAGTAGCGAACAATTTATTTTTTGGATTGGAATCAGTACTGTTTTTTCGAGTTGTTGCCATCCTTAAAATTCACCATACATTAGACGAGCATAAGCTAATAAAAGTCCAGAGGAATCTGGTTACATTTAGAGATGTATTGCCATTAAAGTTATGTCTGAGGTGTTCAACATGTTAAGCAAACAAAATCCGAAAAGAAAACACTATTTTCTGTAAAGAAAGAAAGTTAATCAGATAATAACAGAGAATTCTCTCATACACGCGCCTTAAGGTTTTTTCCTCAAAACCTTAAGGCAAAGAAAGCACCGAAACAGAATCTCATTCATTGCTGATCCCCTCTCCTTTTGACATTCCCCCCCCCCCACTTCCGATGCATTCATTCATTCTCATTCGTTCCTTCTTACCATCCAAATCACTCTCAGAGGAACCTCACAATCGATTATGTTCAGCTTTTCAGCCCGAGGCAACAAATGTTCAATCTCTGCTCATCTCAATGGACAACAGCTAACTTTGATTTAAGCCACTCTCTTTCGACTTTACTTAAGATCGGCTGGAGGGTGGAGAGGGGGGAGGGGGGGGGGGGATGCGAAGGGATTGATCATCACCGAACCTCAGTCTTGGTGGACACACACACGAGTGGTGTGAATGCCTCTGCCCCCAAACCCTTCACTCTCTCTCTCTCTGTCCATATCCCGCTTTCTCTCTCTCCCTATCCCACCTTTTCACCTCAATCAATCCTCCCATGTTATTTTGTCCTCCTGCCCCCCCCCATTTCCTTATCCCTCTATTTCACTATCTTTTCCAACATTGCGATCGGGAAAAGAAAAAATGTTTGTGAGTGACGTTGCCCTAATCTCGGCCGATTGCATCGACCATTTACCCAAGGCTTTATCTTTTCACGCTTGGTTGAGTCCAATCGACCCGTGCGTTTCTTGCTACACAAGCTTCTTGACGAATCCACCTGTTTGGGACAGTTGCCCATCCCATCCAAAAGGTGAAAGAGAGCGATGAGGCATCAGAAAGAATGAAGAAAATGACTGAGGAATGAAATTTAAGAAGCGATGGGATTTGGGGAGGGGAAAGAAGTAAACGAACATAAAAGAAGTATGTTATGAATTCAGCAGAAGAAGGTATAAACTTAATTCAACAAGGATTTTGATTAAATGCAGATTTGTGATTTTTTCTGCTGAAATTGAGGAAATACTAAGGTGGCATGTTTAGATAACCCAAATACTTCTTCAAAAACGGTTCAGCTTTGGTAGAAATTCAAAAGTTGAAGGAGGTTCGAATGGGATATATATTCTCATGTAAATTTACAGTCCCATGCCCGGGGTTCTGAAAAGCAAAATGGATCCAGTTGGTTTGACCTAATTCCATCGCACTGGGCGTCTTTTTGTGACAATACAAATGAATTAAACCAACATTGTGCTGTTCTCCATTCTGTACCTCCTTTTCGGACGCCGAGAACGCAATTTGGAGATGATGCTGATACACTTTTTCGGCGTCTTCTTTCTTTGCTAGAGAGCGTCTTCGCGCGCGCTCCTCCCGGTCGACGTTCCTCTTCCGCGCTTCCTCCCGTTTCCGTTTTACCTTCTCCACATAATCCGTACTTTCACGGTCGTGACGATGATGTCTTTTCTGAATAAAATGGTATATTGCAATTACTGTCGCATTAAATTCCTCAGAAAAATTCGTTGCTGAAATTCAAAGTATACGGTAAGACTCCCCGAAAAGATATAGTTATAATAAAAGTACCACTTATTCTAAGTCATTAAAGCCCAAAAATGGAAAAATTCTTCAAAAACTTAAAAAGTCATTTTTAAGGGTGCTTTTTCCCTTTTTATTAAACAATTTCTCGAAAAATATTCAGTTTTTAGGGCGCGTTTTCCGTTTTTACTGTTTTTTTTGAAAGAATTTAAGACAAAAATGCAAATTTTGTGAATTCTGCTTCAATGGGGGGTGGGGTCGGCGGTGCCGATAGGCGCCAATGGGAAATTTGTTAAAAAAATTGATCCAAAAATTACGTGCAAAACAAAAGGGTCTCCTCTACGGGTTTTTTCTCAAATTTCATTTCGGAGGAGGGGCATGCCCCCACCTGCCCCCCCCCCTGTCTATGGGCCTAGGGGACCTGTATGGAATTGTAGCGCAAAGCACCACAGTAGTATATATTGCCAAGTGTATCGTGAAATGATAATAGAAACCTTGGATACTGTTACAGTCCGTTCTCTGGCCATCGCAATTGTTGGTCAGTGTGTATCAATCAAAGCAATTACCTGTTGTTATTAAAATAGCTAAACAGGATTTATAAGTTAGCAAAGTTTTTGAGGAAGTGGCTGTTCTTAGTGAGAATTAGAATTGTACTATGTAACAATGAATGTAAAACTTTCGGCAATGGAATTGGGGTCCAGACGAAAAATTTTTTTAAAAATTTCGGGTGTTTATGATTTTAAATGCATGTTTTCTAGGTTAAATAAATATGCATAGAATACGAATCCGACTAGGATTTTGCAAATAACGAAAACCGAATTTGAACATTTAAATTTAAATGCAACCTTTTTTATTGGTTTAAAATGATTTTTCACGTGTCTAAAATTTCGAAAATGTTCGAATCGGATTCGGTTTTGCTCGTGATTGTGTTCAAGAAAATGTACATACATTTATTGGAGCACTGTGCATTCTCGGGCTTGAATTTTACTACGGATTTATAAGAAAAAAAGGCGATGATTTGACCAAATTTGGACCATTTTGCGGAAAATTTTTGGTTATACAAGAATGAAGAGGTCCAAGGGGCGCGCCGCCGGGAAATTTTTGAAGATAGGAATTTGTTAAGGAAATTGTTCTAAAAATTTTAGAAAATTTTCCCTAAAAAATTCCGGATCCGGACGATTCAGTGCCACCATTTAAGTGCTGCCATTTCAGTGCCGTCACCTTAAGCGCCCGTTATAAATAAAACATTTCAGTGCCAGATTTTTATTTGCACAAACAAATAAATCATCGTTTTTGTCTAAACTAAAAAGTTAGGTCGCATAGCGGCCTAGCGATAGCGAGCATGCGATGACAGAGCAAGTAGAGGGCGCCCGAGGTACGAAGCAATGGAGGAGACCGACCGAATGAAGCGAGGAAAAGGTCAACGCGCAAAGCACGCCGAGGTTCAACTTCGGCGTTCTGCAATAGAAACCGAGTTGGTCGCCCTTCGAAAACAAAAAGTTTTGATCTAAATTGTTTATCCAAAAGCAAAAAGTTTCCAGCCCTGTCGCGACGCCATCTTTAGGGGCGGGTCCAATGACCCGTGCCGAAGTACCCAGTTTTTTCAGCTCTGGTCAAAAATCCTGGGTCAGGTACAAAATAACAAAGAACTAACTATAAGTCAACACGAGCCATCAAAAGTAAGTGACCTTTAAGCTTTGACAAAATGAAAAAGCGGGAGCAAATGATAGAAGTCTTAAATTCGTTTGATTTTGTAGTGTTACAAAATCTAAACGAAAAATCTTCAGTTGGAGTTATTTTAATGGACAGGCACTTAGAGTGGGGGGGGGCCGTGGAAATTTAATACAATTTTTTAGAAGGTGTAAAGTTTAATCGCGAAATTTTCTTTTTTCTCATCAAATAAATTCCCATCAACATCAAAACGACTGTCCCATAGATGGCGGCGGAAGCTGTTGTGCCGTTTGAGCTGATTGCTGATGCCGTGACGTCTGCTGTTGATGGTGTTGCGCTTGTTGAACTTGTTGCTGATGCCAAACCACTTGCGATGATGGCACAGTTGTCATCTGTTGTTGTTGTTGCGCATTAGGATGAACCGCCGACGGTGGAATAGGCGCAAGCATCCTGGGGAAATGCTGTGACTGTTGCTGCGTTTGTTGTTGTTGTTGATCAGATAGTACCGTATTTGCAGTGACAGAGCCGAGACGAACAGGTTGCACATGATGCTGTTGTTGTTGCGGTTGTGGAAGGAACAATGCCTGGGTTTGCACAAACTGTTGTTGGTGATGAGATGCAGGCAGTGATGATGTTAGAGACGTAACAGAGTTGGACGGATGTTGGAATTGTGCAATCTGCGAATGCTGCGTATGTTGTTGCTCGGTGGCGAGTGAATAATCGTGCTAAAGTTGACGTTAAAAGTTGGACTGAGCAAACCACACTCAAAACGGCTTGAAAGCCTTAGTCTTAATTAGGTGGTGAAACAAATCACACTTTTGTGTATTAAACCGCTCTTGTAAATATTAGTTCATGATTTCATAGAAAATTTAAACCGGTCCAAAATTATTAACCTGGAGTTGCTGTTGGAGAACAACTGCAGCGTACGGGTGTTGGGGAGACAGGTACTGGTAAGACACGTTCAGGTATGGATTGTACGGGTTGAAGAAGAAAGGATGTTGTTGTGCCACAGTGTCCTGCTGCTGTTGTCCATTCGCTACCAATGTCATTTGATTCAACTGCTGGCCAAGCATTTCGGAATCTGATAAAAGCAAAAGTGAAAAATGACCAACAAAATGACTCAAACTGTAGAACGCGGTTCCGTAATGCGAGGAAGGGTTTGGTAACGCTCCAAATTGGTAGGTAGGCTGATAAAAAGCAAAGTGTCGTTTCATTATCATCATAAAGCCTCCTTGTTTTCTTTTGCAAAACTTACCGGGTCAATGAGCGGAGTTGTCATCAGCGGGGTCACTCCCCCCTTAGACTTGTAGCCGGACTCCGAGTAAACCGATCTCAGCGAAGGCGTGGACCGTTTAAATTTGCGACTGCTGCTGTCCGCCAACTTTACGATCAGCTGCGCTTGAGTGGCAGGCGACAGCTTTTTCCCGTGATATTCCTTTAAAGAAATGTTGCCACAATCAAAAAACCCAACAAATAAGTACCGCAATTATGGAAGTGCACGCGTCGGTGCTGCCCATCCGACAAAAGCCGACACCCCTGCTGGACCCGTCCGGATTTCTACACTGCTGTACGTTAGCTCAAATTGCTAATAATCAGCATAACCTGAGGACCCGTGAGCTGATCACCATCCCGAATTTTCTCAGCAATTCAGTAAGTTTTTCCTCATCATATTCCGGTGGCAAATTGGCAATATACAAATTGGTTGGGTCCTGCTCTTGTTGCTTAAGCGAAAAATAAACATAAAAAACAAATTTTATTAAACACACCTTGGCCATTTGTGCGCTGATTCCCTCTTTCTCGAGTCCGTCGATGGCCGCCCTTGCCGCTTCCGAAGAGTCAAAATCGACGAAACCATAGCCTTTGCACTTCTTTGTGTTTTTGTCCAGAATTGCCTTCGTAGAAACAATCTGCAATCCAACCTTCGCGTAATAATAATATCTTTCTAAACAATATTTCCTAAGAAAAATTTCAAAAATACCCCAAAATAAAATTCGAGTTTGGCCATGCCTTCAAATACCTTGCCAAATTTTAAACACATCTGCCTTAGTCTGTCGTCAGTGCACTCATCACCGAGCCCTCTTATGTACAAATTAGTCTGAATGTGAATCATAAAACAATAATCTCGTTTCGGATAAACTTTTCAAATTTGACCTCGCTTAGCACTCTGTTACCAAATCCGCCGATTGCAGGAGAATCGTAATAATCGTAATGTTCGTGCAGACTGTTCCTGCCGCCATTGTCTTCTTCATTTGCAGCAACCGATGAGGACGAGTGGACGAACGTGGATACTGACAATGAGCCCGACGTGTTTGTATTTTCGAGTTGGTAAGATCTCCGAGGAGAGACATAGCTGCCGTTGCTGCTGAACTTGTTGGACCTGTTGGTGCTCCTGCCGACGAATCGGGGCTGTGAGGATGGCGAAGTGCGGCGAGGACTGTTCTGATCATCAGAGGATATTGCAGTTGAGTGGACAGTAGTCGATGTTGTGGGCTATTAACAAAAATATATTTTGCAAAAGTAAAAATATTGAGCAAAAGCACCTGCTGATTAATGTCGGCAGTTGAAGCCATTTAGGAGAAATTTCAGAATCCGGTGTCTTTGCCTTATCAAGTTTGCAATTAACTGATCAGTGATCAAATTAACTTTTCCTTTTTAAACATACAAAGCGCCATTACACGCGCATACCAGAATGTACATAAGCAGAATTTGAAAGTCGATAAACGATTTATTTCCTTTCTCGCTCTTAAGCAATTGATGTCATTATTCATTCAATTATTAAAGGAATTTGTAGTTGGATGGTAAAAAGAAAACGATGAAAGGAATTACTATTCGTTTCGCTCTTCCCCATCAACGCCTAATCAGCCGGTGGAATGTGAATGAGATGGGGCGACAGGCGATGAATGTGAAGGCGGGGAAGAGCAATCACGGAGGCGGCGGTGGTTTACTCCTCCCATCATTCATCTCGTTCGATTGATATTGCACACTGATCGAATTGGATTGGCAGCAGGAGAGATAGGAGAAAACGGGGTCAAGGAGGAAGGGAGGGAAGAGAAGAAGCGGAAAGATGCATTGCAGGGCAGCTGATGACGATGTAAAGCGAAAGACGAGAGAAGAGAAACTGTAGATGGAGTGAATGAAAGGAGAAGGGAAAGAAAGAAAGGAAAGGGAGAGAAGGAATCCATTCACAGACAGAGCAAAAGAATAGTCCATTCATTCAGTGTGTGAAGTGAAAAAAAGGCCGGACGGTCTCATTTTGGCGTAGAGCCAAGCGAAAGAACAAATTGTTAGGAAACAGACAGTGTCGACTCGACAGAAAGTAGTGAGAGAAGAAGAGGAGAGATGGTGGGAGGGGGAGGAACGAAAGGGTAAAAGATAAGAGAAAGACTCTCCGTTACAAATTGGTCAGATCGCTTCCGATCCGAGTGTCGAATTGTACAAATACTGACCGAGTTCGACACTCGGACCGGTAGCCGGTCAGATCGAGGATTCGTACTTATGTACAAAAGTTAAATTTTAAGCATTTTTCGCAAGAACATGTCAGAGATAAAAAGGAAAAACGAGATTAATATAAGGGTTTGCGGCACTGAACCGTCCGGCACTGAACCGTGGGCACTGAACCGATCGCCGCCGTGACCCATAGTGAACGGCTACCGGTCGGTCCGAATTTCGATGCAAAAAAATAGCCGAGTGTTGAACGTCCCAGTGTCGAAAAGTCTGTGTGTCGAACAAAAGGTGCGACGGACAAAATGTCCGGTAAGCCAAAATCGGACAAAACCAAAACTGCCGGCCGCCGCGAATACCTATGTTATGTTAATATCTGTCAGACAACAACTATGATTTTTGTAATTTAATGCAGTATTTTGGGAATTGAATTTTCTGAACCGGTTTAAATATTATAAAGCATCTGAGCGATTTGATCAAAGCTAACTTAAACCAGCTTAAAACCCGGTTTAGAGCTTTGCAGCACAAATTCTTGATCGGTTTCAGCACCAAAACAAGAGAAAGTGTTTTTTTGGAAGGTTGATGAATTTTTTCTGAATTCTGCTCTTCGGACATTTTGTCCGATTTTGGCTTACCGGACATTTTGTCCGTCGGACCTTTTGTCGTCGGCCAAGCCGTTACAAAAATGTTTCCGTCTTTCTTCAGGCCCAAAACGATCATAGACAATTTTTTTAGGATTTTTTTAACAAAATTCGATGTTCTTGTCCTCTGTCGTAAAGCCGTTGACGGTGGGGCCACATGCCGGATTTTCGCCTTTTTCATAAATAATCGTGCAGTGAGTGAACGTTTCGTTAGGTGATCAAAGTGCCGGCTAATCAAATGTCGTTTTTCCCAAAATGTCCAGTGGTGATGATGAATGTTATGGAGCAATAGTTTCCAAACTTTGTAAGTTGCTTATCGTTAATCGGTGTAACACCCTTCATTTGTTAATAGGGGTTGGCAGTTGGAGGGATTTCTTCTTCTCGGTGATGCCCCCCCCCTCCCCCCCCCCCCTCCTCCCCTCCCTCCTCTCCTCCCAATACCTTCAGCACTTTTGTACATAAATCCCTCCCCTTCCCAAACTATTGATCCGAAAAATGCAGGGGATTTCTGCTGCTGTTGCTGCTGATGTGTGCTCTGTCCACCCCGCCCCCCCCCCCCCTTATTCTCAGTTTCACCCCCCCCCCCCCACCTCCGAATCCCCCTCTCCCCACTGACGATGACCTCCAAGTCTTCAACGCAGGCTCTTTCTTCTTACTCCCCCCCCCCTCTTTATATGGGAAGAAACACCTCCCCATCCCTCCCCTCACAAACGACGAGGGTCTCTAAATTGAGCTTGTGAAAAGAACAAATGACTGATGGAAAGGCGGGGGGGGGGGGGGACGGAGGAACGCGACGCTCTTTGGGCATTCATCGAAGAAGAGGAGACCTTTCTTTGTATGTGCGTGTATATGTACCATTTAATTTTCGAAACTTTATTTTTTAAATTTTAAATTCTGATTTTAAAAATGCTCTCTGCTATAAATTGGGACAATTTTTTGGTGTAATTTGTACTTAAACTTTGTTTATCCACCAACGTATATAACACACACACAGTCTGACCGTGCAAAGCACCGATTTCCTTGAATATTTATTTCGGATCAAATCAATTTCGCTGGGTGATTTGTGCTGGTGGTGTTAAAGTGAGTTTTGTGTATTGGCGTCAGAATAAATAGTCCCCGTCTGCCCATCCTTCCCCGTCTCCGTCATCCTCGCACCCATCACTTTATACATAGCAAAACTAGCTAAACAGAAACAGCCCCCCCCCACCCCCGCCCATACTCCGTGTCCACATTTGTGCATTTGCGTGGCGTGGCCCTTCCGTTTAATCGCCTCGTTCCTCCTGCCACTGCCACCCGACAGAATGTCTATAAAAACAGCATTTTACCCATCCCCCCCCCCTCCCCCCGTTCACAATGAGGACAAAAAGACGATGGGTGAAAGGGGGGAAGCCTCCCACCCACCCACTCTCCGGGGATGAAGACGACGGGGAGGATCATCAACCGTCCGTCCCTTCATCCACTTCACAAAAATGATCTCCCCCCCCCCCCCACTTTGAGGCGATTGCACTCGATCTGTCGCTGCCCCACCCTCCTCAAGCCTCTTGATTGAGTCTAATCGAGTGGACGATCGTGGAAGGGGGGGGGGAGGTTGAATAGATTTTACCTTCTCTCAATTAAGTCGCAAAAAACTGGTCCAAATAGCAATGGTTCGGTCAACACCTTTCTTATTTACTGCATAACTCATACTTCGGGTAGCTTGTTGAACAACATAAATGTGCATGGATTATTAACAGGACAATTTAATTTCGATGTTTTTGACTATTTTCTTTAGAATGAGGGGCTTACTTTGGGGCAATTGATCTTCTTCAACAGAAGACTTTTCGTCGGGTTCCTCCGCCTCCGGTGCGATGCCTTTCATCGTCAGCCGTCGACGACGAATTAAGCTGCTTAATCTGAGCTCATTTCCGGCGGCATTTTTCATTGGTGGCGGCGCATTGTTTGAAGCCTTTGACTGTTCCCGCCCATTTCAGCGCATTTGCATATTTTGGCACTTGCCAGGGTAACGGAACGGGACGCTTTCGGCACTTCCCCGCCCCTTCCGTCCCAATCGCCGACTTCTGCCGATTCCCTTGGCGCGCCCATCGCTTTTCCAATATTCCGACCTCCGATTGTTCCTGTCCGCCGACAAAAGACCATCGTTGAGCAAGAAGTCAGAAGTTTTTAGAATTAAATTAAACAAATTTCACTAAAGAAGCCATCAGTCGTCCTTCGCCATTTCCCCGCCCCATCGTTCCCCAACCAATCCACGGCTGAGGAAATTTCAGTCACTTCCGATGGAACTTCTTCCGCTCTGTCCTCCTCCGTCGTGGAGGAAGACGACAATTCGTCCCATCAGCCGGAAGAGGAAGAGTTGGCATTCAGCCCAGTGCATATTTTTAACACAAAAATGAACAACGTTAGCAACAATTCCGCACATCCACCAGTGGCACTGCATCATCTGGAACTATTTGGCACTCACCGAAAAGAAAATGATGGAGGGTCAGTTTCTTCGCACAAATACCAAAACCCGTAAAAGAATTTAAGAATTGATCAGACAACAACGACCGCCAATTTGTTGTTGTCGACTAATCTTCCAACCAAAGGCAAAAGTCCGCCCAATTCAGCATTTCCCTCGACCACCACCAGCAGTACCACCATCAGCAGTAGCAGCAGCAGCACTCTCCGTCTTCTCCCCAATAGCAATGGCGCGCGCGCTTCGATCACCCCACAATTTCCTGTTTTTACCGGGATGCGCATGCAGATCATTGGTGCGTTGCGTTGCTGTAGGAACGGGGGGGGGGAATAAGCAATGATCGGACAATTGGCGTTCAAACTAAATTTTCCTCTCGTACCAAAATTATTCCTCCTTCTGCTTTCAACTAATCTTTGATGCTTTAGAGAGCAACGAAAGTGAAGGGGAAAGAAGTTCAACGAGTGCTGGAGAGGACAATGAGGATCATTTGCACTCCCACCAACAGAAGATGCATTACAACCGAACCAACAAATCCAAACCGAATGACCAAAATTTGCTGGACGTCGTCCGTCCAAACAAACTTATTGGAGAAAACGCTTCAAGCAATAGCAGCGCCACAGTGAAAACTTCAAACAGAGAAAATGGCATGGCGACGGGGGGAAGAAGCAATGCATTTGGAACATTTGCGCCAACTATTCGCATTGAGCCGGTTACGAAGCCAACGAATGGGAGCAGTTTGGGACAGCTAAAAATAGGCGCGGTTAAGAATTCGACGACCCTTTCAATTTTCCCGTCAACGACAGGTGGGAAAGATGGAACAAACGAGCAAATGCTTTTATACAGATGAGGTGACAGAAGATTTGCTGTTGGCCTTAATTTCTTCTACCAATGGACCGTTGATTCACCCTCCGAGAAAACCGTCCTTTAAAGCACCGGTCGGGGAGCATGGCGATTCATTCGGACAGCAAATTGGCGAGTCAACAGTTCAAATGATCACAAAACTGCCGACAATGGGCCCCAGTGAAGAAGTCATTCCGAGGCCGACAACTCCAAAGACACGGGAGGAGGACCGGCATTGGGTGGAACAGGTCGGTGCAATTTTTGTTGGAAAAACTCCGCCGCATCACTTCGGCGGAGTCGGAGCGGAAATTTGAAAATGTCGGAGCTGAATATATTTATACGCAGCTTTGATCATAATAGTGGAAGCCTTTAGAGTTCACCAAACACAACAAAATCAGCGACTACGCAGCCGACAACTTCAAGCAGTTCAACAATGAAATCGACGACAGCAACTGCGAGTGAGCCAACGCAATTGCCAACAACAACAACAACAACATTTGCAACAACAACAACAGCTACACCGACTAACACAGTCACGAGAACGACCGCGACGAAGACGACAGAACATTCTGAAGGCGGGGAAATTCGTGGGCAATTGACGGATGACCGAATAACCATTGGCACAAGACGGACCACACAGACGACGACCACGAGTCCGTCGCAGAGCATCGATTTATCGCAAAACCACATAGAAGAGGAGGTTGGAGAAACGATTACAACGACCCCTATGGGAAGACCAACAACATCGATTTGGAGCAGTATCCTGCAGAAATTCGGAGGGGAACATGACTTGCAGGTGAGAAATTAATTCTCATCAAATTTGAAACATGAATCTTTATAAAGGGCGAGAATACACTAGAAGCCAGCAGATCAACAGAACATTCTTCGTATGGAAGTGCCAGCCTTCGACTATTTGTTATCGCCGGCATTATTGCTGGTCCGTTCTGACGTGGCAAAAAAACAAAAAACTGAATTGACGTGTCTTTTCCCCGCTTAAGTTCTTTTTATTGCGGTTGGAATTGGGAGCATTTGCACGGGGCGATACGTACGAAAGAGTCGTCAACTTCACGGCAAATATAGGGTTGGTTATTGGGGAACGAGTCGGGCTCCGATGTTTTGGAGAGTTTCTGTTTTTTCTATTTAATGGAAACGATCATTAATAATCAATTACATCGATTTAGCCCGCTGCGTACGAATTGCAGACGACGCGACCCCCGCCATTGACGGGAGGCTCTTCCGCGGCAATTCCGCCGCCTCCCAACACAATGTTCAGCACCAACGAACATCATCAACAACAACAAAACCACCAACAGCGTTTTGAGTTTGGCCATCTTCATCAAATTCCAACTCACTATTCCCAACAGCTCACGCTGAATGGGAATGGCGGCAGGGAAGAAAGGCTAATCTAAGCCGGACAAAAGCTTCAATCTCCCGTGAAAACAACAAAAATCCAAACTTATCAGTAGGGAGCGCGGACTTTACAAATGAATGCTCATTAGCATTCCGTTAATCCTCTCCAAATCCATCAGGTTCTTGGAGCTCAAGGATTAACATTTAAACAGATAATCGGACAAATTCCGCTTCCGAAAATTTAGCAACATTTTGAAGTGCATTGAAAGGAAAATATGGATCATATGGCCCAGAGGCAAAACGGAACAAATTATATATCATTCGACTCCTCTCGGTCTGCAATGTATGAATCCGAAAAAAAAATTTTGCGGCAACCATTCCCTGAAGAGTTACAGACCCGGGACTGAAGTGTCTTTTGACTGGGGACTCAGTTGTCCACTGATTAAAAAATAGGGAAAATCATCCATATCGGCTTTCAAAATTACAAATTCGTCAACAGAAAATCAAAATTGAGAATTTAAACCTGTTTTTGAACCGGTTTAAAATTTTGAAAATTAAGGAAAAAATGACTTTTGTAAACATCAAAGCCGGGTAGGGGAAAAGTTAGACAGTAAGGTGGAAAATAGCAGCCAAAGTACCGCACACTCGACTACGGCGGCCAGTAGGTGGGGCGAGACTCCGGGCTCCGGAAGAAGTCCGCGCGTGACCCGGCTGGGGGTCTCGCGCGCGCCCGCTTCGCGGGTCCCCGCGCGCTCGCCCCCCAGTGGCGCTCGTCAGACTTCTTCCTCCGCCCTCCGTCTCGCCCCACTACTTGCTCCGTCTCCGCATGCTCGCTGTTGGCGGGCCGTTACACGGCCTTTCATTATTATATCCGCTTTTGTACTCAAAAGTTGCTTTTTCCTTAATTTTCTTGTTTTTTCTTAATTTTCAAAATTTTAAACCGGTTCAAAAACCGCTTTAAATTCTTAATTTTGATTTTCTATCAGCTAAGTCCTAATTTTGAAAGCCTATATGAGTGATTTTCCCTATTTTTTAATCAGTGGACAACTGAGTCCCCAGTCAAAAGACACTTCAGTCCCGGGTCTGTAACTCTTCAGGGAATGGTTGCCGCAAAATTTTTTTTTCGGATTCATACATTGCAGACCGAGAGGAGTCGAATGATATATAATTTGTTCCGTTTTGCCTCTGGGCCATATGATCCATATTTACCCATTGAAAGATGGAATATTTTTCGCAATTTAAATCCGTTCCTTACTTCTTTTTTTTTTACAGTATGTATGTATAATATTAATTGGCATTTAAAATTAATATTTTCTTTTATTTTTGATGGAACTGCTCACAACTTTTTTGTTGTATACTTACATAATATATATATTTACCAACTGTTACAAATAATTTCATTTACTTATCATCCATTCAATTTCAACTCAGATTTCTTTTTGGATTTTTATGCTTTTCGACAATTTCTCCATGTACGAGTATAACACCGATAAACTTGCATTTAGCAGTTGATCTTTGGATACATAATATTTAACTCGGGTAAAAATCGCAAAGCTCAAATTCTTCTCTAAAGATCCACAAATGTTATTTCATGATAAGATACACTTCGACAATTCTCAGAGAGTTTCTCAAGTCAGCATAGTTTCTCTGGCAAATATAACAAACGAACAAATCGGACGATGAATTTTTAAAGTCCAAATACTGAGTGGTTGAATCGCCAGGGAAACGCACTGCAAGTCGCGGTCCGTCGTCTGCGCGAAACAAAACTACGCCATTGAATTAAAAAACCAAAAAATTTGTACGTTTCTACGAAGAAAAATCTGCGAAATCGAATTTTTTTTTTGTACTCCTACGTCTCTTGCAATTTCCGATTGTTGCATTTGAACTATTATTTTTGTTATGCATTCATTGTTCACTTATAAAAATTGCTCCGCTGTTGATTACGCAATAAAATTGCAGAAAGTAAGGAAAACCAGATTTGATAGAACTCAGAGAAATTTGTAAAAATTTGGGTTGAGGAATTTAGGTAAATGTTTTTGACTATATGTAACTAATAAATGAATTGATCAAAAGTTTGAAGTGTCGCATGTAGCGGGAATTGTTTTTTTATCGACACGATTTCATTAAATTAATGTTTTCTATACATTAGAACGAAAAGCGCCAATTTATCATTCAAATTTTAAAAAAGACGAATTCCAAAATATGCATTAATCCGACAACTTTTAAATCATTCAAGCATTTGAGCATTACTTGCCTTTTCATTGTAATTTTGTTCTTTCTATTACCCATTTATTTAGGTCATTTTCATTTCGTTTGCTTCCCTCCACCCATTTGTTGCATTTAGTCGACATCAGTCTTTATGTCTGCTTATTTTGCTACTTTCTTTGCTTACCTTTTTTTACAGATTTTGAAAGCATAATTAAAAATGTCTTCGGATTCCGAGTACATTGTTCCTAACGACATACTACAGGATGAGCAACAGAAAGCGAAGAAGAAGAAAGTTTCCTGGTCTTTAGACGACTTCGAAATAGGAAAACCGCTTGGGAGGGGAAAATTTGGCACTGTGTATTTGGCGCGGGAGCGAGAAACGAAGTATTTGGTCGCACTAAAAGTGTTGTTCAAGAAGGACATGGACAAACATGGAGTGGCGCATCAGATGAAACGCGAAATTGAGATTCAGTACCACCTGAGGTTTTTTCTTCTACCCTTTCCCTCATTTTCAAAAGGGGATTTAGAATTGCTTCTTTCATGGCTTCTGCCCTCCCCACTCCCCTCTTTTGTGTCATTTACTCTTTCAGACATCCCAACATTCTTCGTCTGTACGGCTATTTTTACGACGATGATCGCATTTACCTTGCGCTCGAATACGCTGCGCGTGGTGCCGTCTTCGGCCTTCTCCGAAAAAATAACAAATTTACGGTGTGCAACTCCGCAAGAATGATTTATCAGCTGGCGGATGCATTAAGATACTGTCACTCGAGGTTAGTGGGACAAAGCAGGAACGTATTAAAATCTTCAAAAAAAATTTCCTGGCGGCGCCGATCGACGCCTCTGGACCTCTTCGGTTCTTAAAAAGCTTCAAAATTAAAATGGCCCTATTTGCCTATTGTAAAAATCATAGAATTATCAGAATTTTCACTCAAATTCAAAGAATTTGCTTAATATTTTTATTTAGGAATGTGATTCATCGGGACATCAAGGTCAGCCTTCCTTATGGCATACGTCAATTCCATAACAATTTGCGCTTCTTAAGCCGGAAAATCTTCTCATCACTTTGAATGGAGACCTGAAGATTGCTGACTTCGGTTGGTCCGTGCATGCGCCGTCATCAAAGTATTTTTTTTACTTTGAGTGCTTTTTTTAATTATTTAACTTTTTCTGTTGTGTAGAGGCTTTTTGGCGTATTTCATTTCAGACGAACGACGATGTGCGGGACACTGGACTATCTTCCGCCGGAAATGATCCTCAATAAGGAGCATGATAAATTTGTACGAATATTTCATTAATCAATTCGAATTGGCCGAGACGGTTCAAAAATCGACAAAAGTCGAGCTTTTATACAGCGTTAGGGCCGTAATTTCAAGACACTTTGGACGCTACCTCTTGTTCCCAATTAAATTATATTCTTATAATGATTTAATTAGTCATAATTACTAGTAATTAGGTATAACAACTCTAGTTGTTCAAAAATTCTTGGCGATTAACATATGCTAAGGTGCATTCCGTTTAGGTCGACAATTGGTCCGTGGGTGTGCTGCTGTACGAGTTTCTCAACGGAAAACCGCCGTTTGAGCACGACAAACACGCGGACACTTTGAATGCCATTAGAAAGGTGCGAATGAATCAATTTGGGTTTTTAATGGGAATTACGAATGCGTTCAGGTGAACTACCATTTTGCAAGTTCGTTTCCCAAAGGCGCCAGAGAGATTGTGAGCAAGGTACTCTTAATAATTCAAACGGAATTATAACGCCAAAGTTGCTGTTTGTCCTAAATTCCTTTTTGTCTCAAATTATTGTTCTTTGAGCTGCTTGTTCTTGAGCCGAGTGCGCGAATGTCGTTGGAAGACGTGCAGAATCACCCGTGGATTGTGCAGAATATGTCGTGATAGAAGGAAAGACCTATTGGGATATTTTCGTTTTTGTCGTTTGCGTCGCTAATAGAAAAGGATTAAATACGTTTTTTTTTTTTGATTCAGTGAATTTTATGGGTGGGAATTTTGTTTTGCCCTGATCCAATCAGACCGGCCTCCCCTAATCCCGGGAATTCCCTTCCCTCCCTTCTTCCCACCAACGAAGTTTGGTCATCAATGTCCGCCTTGCCCTTGCCCTAACGATCGTTGTTCATCGGACGTACCCATCCGATGGAGAAATATTTCCCGTTAAATTGACGCCGTATGTATTCGTCCATGTACCCTGGGAATATGTCGCGATGTGTCCCCGACTAGCGTTGTTCTTCTTTTCAATTTCTTCAAGAAATTTTCGACTTGATTTGTGTGTGTCGGGTCACGGACATAAAGTTTTGCCGGTGACTCTGGACCGTCAAATATCGTTGCCAATTCTTTAATGTAAAACAGCAGCGTATAAAGTTGTTAGGTAATCATTTTATTTAACCATTCAAAAAACGTAAAACAGTGTTCAATGCAAAAGTATCGCAATAATAAAAGAATCAAATTGAAAAGAGTCAACAAATTGGGACTGGCAATTTTGTGCCGATTTCCTACGGCCCTTCTTATTCACCCACTCCGCCACATTTGTCACTCAGCTGATTGGCCGCTTGAGAGGCACGGCGTATAACCTAAAAAACAACACACAAAAAATGAAAATGCTTTTTTGCGGAATTTTGAAGAACCTCAGCATTCAACCCGGCCATTTTGGCTGTGTAAAACCCGTACGATTTGTCACACATCCCATCGGCGAGTGTGTACAAAAAAGTGATGGCTTCCATCGTTGGGTCGTCCAAATCGGCATTTTCGACCATGCAAGCCTATAAAAATAGACATTTTGCTGTTTTTGATTGCGATTATTTGGGGGTGGAGGGGACTGGCGGTACCGATAAGCGCCGCGGAAAAAATTTTTATTTTCGTAATTTGTTAAGTAAATGGTGTAACCAAATGTAAAAAAAAAATAATTGAAAAAGGTCCACCCAATGTTTCCAAGATCCATTTCGGGAGGTGGGGGGATGCTCCACCCCAGATAGTGCCGGTTCTACGTTGCTTCAACCAACCGACCATATGCGCAAGAGCGATCCCCGCTTCGTTAGCCACAAAATTGCACAACGAATGGTAATGGGTGGAAAAGAGCATTCGACAGCCAATGTTCCGGGCGATGTGTTTTAGCACTGCGCAAGCAATGGCCGTTCCATCATGAGTGCTAAAATTATGTATTTTTGAAAATAAAGTTTGGCCCCACCTCGTTCCCCTGCCGAGTTCGTCGATGAGCACCAGAGAATGTCGCGTAGCCTGCAGCAGAATTGTGTTTGTTTCGGACAGTTCCACGAAAAAAGTCGATTGGCCTAAAAAGTAATCGATAGTTCATAACCCAACAAACAATCAATCGGTCAGATCACAAACAGACAGACCTACAGATAATCGATCGCTGGCCCCAATACGACAAAAAATTCGATCGACTGGCGTAAGTCGCATTGAATCGGCTGGCACCATTGAGCCCTAAAGCAAAAAACAAAGGGAATATAAAAAACAGAATAATGTTTAAAGTAAATCACAATGTGCGCAAGCGTCACCAGAGAGGCCACCTGGCGCATGAAAGTGCTTTTGCCGCCCATGTTCGGCCCCGTCAACAGCATCGTGTATGCCGGGGTCGGTCCACAGCCCAACACACAGCTGTTCGGGATGTAATTAAATCCCCCAGCCGATGCGGACTTTATGTCGGTTAATGAGGGATGGAACCCGCGCTGAATGTCGACGAAAGGCTCAAAAAATATTAATCGTCAAAAATCTAATTTTGATCAAAACCGCGTCAAATTCGAACACAAATTCCGGAAAGCACATTTTATGAGAAGATGACTGCGCGTACAAAGAAAGAGCCATCAAACAGTCGAAAGTTGCAATTTGATGCACAATCGAAGACCATTTGTTCTTTCTGAACGTTTAATGAATTTGCGACCAAATTAAAAAAATCAACACACCGTGCGTCCAAATCTGCAAAAACCCGGCGAGTGACCTCCGCACTTATTGTTGCACAATTGACCTCGGCATCGTTCAGTTTGTCCACCAATTTTTGCAGATTGTTTGTCGTGTACCGTTTATAACCCTTAAATATACATAATTAAGATGAAATTATCTCAATATATATAATTAAGAAGAAATGATCTCAATATACATAATTAGGACAAAATTACATTCCTCAGAAATAAAAAAACGTCCAATTAATTTGTCGCAATTCCCACCTTTCTCTGCGATGTGAGCTGAAAATCATCCGTCAAATGATGGCATGCCGACTCCGGAATTTCCATTTGGTACGAATTTCGACCGGTGCCAAAGAATTTCGGTGAACATTTCAGTTTTTTGCTCGCCCAATTCAAATAATCCTCCAAGTCCGCTTTGCATTTCTCAATTTCTTTGCAAGTCGCGTCATATTCCACGTCAACGCCCCGGCGGGGTAAAATGACGCCTCGCTCGAGGGCATTTTCGCGAGCAAAGGCACCCTAAAAGTCAACAATTAGTATGATTTAAAAGCCAATATATAAATGTTGTCAAAGTTGTAACCTCAAAAAAGGCTAAATCCTCGACCATATCGCTGTGATGGGTGCTAAGGCATTCGACCAAAAGAGACGGAGCCCTATGAGTAAATACATAAATAGTAAAAACGCGATAAATGAACCAACTCGGCTCGCAATTTTATCTCCTTGAATAATCGCATTAACTTCTGAACGTCTTCCAGACCGTCGAGCACAATGAGCAAATCTCTGATTTTGCGTTTGTTGTACTTGTCCGCCTCGAAGAAATTGGCTCGGGAGTCCGGATGTCCGTTGGCTGAATCAGCTCGGTATTTGAGGCCAATTGAGTGAATTCTGGATTAAAATTGTATAAACGGTCAAAGCAAATATTTTTTTATCCGCACCATCTCGTCCCATTTTTCACAATTTACCTTTGAAAAAAACGCTCCAAATCGGGGATTTTCCTCAACAGTTCGACCATTTTTGTCGAATTTGGCCGCATTTCGTCCGACAGCAACCATTCAATTGACTTTTGCCGGGGCAAAAGCGATTCCTTCTCGCAAACCGGTGCACTGATCCATTGACGCAGCAAGCGCTTCCCAAACGGAGTTTGGCATCGGTTGATGGTATTGTACAAGGAGAAACTGGCACTGTTCAGACGGGAAGACGTCGCTGCAAAAGTAGACGAAACGGAAGAAATACCAGCGACGGAAAGAGAGGGAACAATGTGCAAATTGGTGAGAGAGACGCCGTCCAAAACCCTGCGGGGAAAAGTGGAATTAAAATCGCAATTTCGTGTCCTTACATGTGTTTCCCTTTCCAAAACAAAGCATTCGGCTTATTGTTTGCCGCTTTTCTATTCTCTTTGTTGTCGGTCGACGGAGGGATGTATTTGGAGAATTGGCGCATGCTGACCGTGTCAACATCCACAAGACAATGCTTCAGGTACCTCAATTTCGGCATGGTACAGAATAGGGTTGTCGGTTTTAGTACAGAATAGAAGTACAATGTAACCAAAATGTGAGTAATCCGTACCAAAGAACGGCGCCCAATGAGGACAGACAAAGTTTGTGACACTCCGATGGGGCAGGGATTGCCGCGTCGGCTGATGCCAACATTTGGCGAACGCTCTCCGGCCACACAGTCAAATCGGTACCAAAATAATTGTCGTCGCAAAGCTTAAAAAATAATTATTTTCCAGAAAAGATTGTGGCTTTTCTAAATGTATTAATACAGAAAGGCCAAAAAAATCACCACCCACCGTTTTCAGAGCTGTTTCGGCACTGCAAAATTGGCGCTTAGGCAGCAAAGCTTCCTTCGGAACGGTGGAGAGCATTGTGTTAAGCAGAGCCAAAGAGGAAGGGGAGAGGACGCCTTTCTCATAGAGCAGCTGAAATTGACAAGAAAAATGTGCCGAATTCCATTCAAACACAATAACCATATTGAAAGACCTGTGCAGGGTAATTGTGTGCCAGCAGTGTTCGCAAATTGCTTTGGTTTGCGTCGTCATCAAATTCGGCGAGTTTGAACGCGGCAATCGAGCAGTCCACGAAACAAACTCCGTAACGGAAGGACCCGGAGGGAGAAACCCGCAAAAAAAAAAAGCCGAACAGTTAAAAATGCTAATTACGTTTATACAGACCTTCTCCGCTAGTGCCATTAGATAGTTTGGGCTCGAGTCGACGGTGGAGTCCGTGCCGTCCTGCACCCCGTACGTCTTCGTGCCGCGTGTGGTCACCCGACAAATTTCCCTTCGCACGACTTTCTCTCTCTCCTGACTCATCGACACTTTGTTCTGTCGGTCGGCCAATTGTTGCGGGGTTTCAGTTTGTTCCACGCGCGCCACTTTGAACCCACGATTGACCAATTGGTCGGAAAATTTGCCGTAGCCAATCTAAAATAACGGTAACAAAAAAGCCGGAAATTGGTATGTAACTTACTAATTGGTCAATTAAAGGAATTTCCGTTTTAGTTTGGATTTTGAAAAATCCCTAAACCATTTTAGGTATTAACCTCGGGAAATCCGCAATGCGCCTGTTTGCCCTGAAAATCAAATTTTCAGAATAAAAAGAAAAGATTTAACGAAAAGCCAACCCTCATGAAAACCAAGCCGAGATTCTCCACCGCAATTACCTTAAAAAAGGTTAAAAGGTCAAAGAACTTTAAAAATCTACCGCGTCCATGTGATACAGCTCGTAAAACTTTCCCACTAAAAAAACGATAAATATTGAATGGGGTGTAACAAATCGGGTCCATTCTAAAAAAGCACCTTTGAAGAAAAGAATGGTGTCAAAGTGCTCCGATTTCAGCTTCCACCATTGCCTGTGACCTTCAACGTTTTTTGT
This sequence comes from Globodera pallida, assembly GCA_020449905.1. Classification (NCBI taxonomy): domain Eukaryota; kingdom Metazoa; phylum Nematoda; class Chromadorea; order Rhabditida; family Heteroderidae; genus Globodera; species Globodera pallida. The sequence goes on along the minus strand of JAIXHY010000009.1, from coordinate 963,737 downwards.
TCAATTTGTGGATTAAACCAATCCAATTCCCCTCGTCTACCCGGTGTTTGGCTTTTCATAAAATGTTCAGGCACAAACAAAGTGCGTCCATCAAATTCCGAATGGTCGGGCCTTCGTCCTTTTGCGTCTTTGATTTTGTCAGGACGCAAAAAGTCGTAGTCCAAGTGGGGAAAACGTTCAGCATTTTCATCGGCACCGGTTGTGCCTTCTGCGATTTGCAATATTTTGGCTTTGTCTCGGTTTTTACTCTCTTTCTGCACTGCTGAACAAGTCGCGATAGAAGGCGATCTTCCAAAAACAGAGGGCGAATTGCTGTCCTGCAAAAATACAAAAATTATTAATAAATGAAAGAAATTCTTACAAATGAATTGATGAATGATTGTGCACAATTTGTTGAGTTTGTGTTTCCAATACGCTTTAAGGGAGATGATGAGGAGGAGGGCGTCTCTTCCGCCGTGTCCCGCCTCTTCTTTTTTTTCGACTGCTTTTGCCGAACGTTCTCAGCCTCGTCTCCCATCTGACAATGAGTAACGCTCTCCACGGCTCCCATTGTTTCCTCCTCGTCTGAGGACAAAATCACGCGTCGCCGTTTCGGTGCCGGAGTTGTGACACAATCGGCGGCAGATGGAGTAGCCGAAGAGGCACAGCTCAGAAAACCAACACCGCGCGAATCTTCGTCATCGTCTGAGTGCATTATCAACACCTGTGGCGTGGCAATAGCCGTCCGTGGTTCTGCTTCGTGCTGTTGTTGCCGCTGACAAGTCAATGGAGTTTTCGATTGGCAGTCGACGGCAGAATTCTGAGCCAATTCTGGTCGCTTTCGTTGTGGAGTGTAACAGTTTTCGCGCTCAGCATTCTAAATTATAATTTGTGAAAATCTGACATAGTAAAGCCTGCATTCCAATTTGAGAAAAACTGTCGTTTACTGACACCAAATGTTTTTCTCCGAATCATATAAATTGACACCGCGCATCGAGTTGAGCACGAATCTGCAAAAAAGCTCGCTGTTGGCGGGCCGCCAGCGGCCTTTTATTATTTTATTAGGCTTTTGTTACTTTAAAGTTGCTTTTTATTTTCAAAAATGTTGACCAAAAGGGGCCGGCTTATGGTTTTTGGCAAACTTTGAGGAGCCATAACTTGCTTCATGTTGCTTCCGCGCAAAATTTTTTTGCAGATTCTTACTCAGCTCGGCGAGAGGAGTCGATTATGATTCGGCGAAAAACATTTGGTATCAGCAAACGACAGTTTAGCCCCAGTTTGTTTCTTTGTTGAAAAATCCCACCAATTGCTGCACATCTTCTTCGTCCTTTGATGCTATGGGTTCATCTTTTGGCTTTTTTTGGAAAAATGCAAATAAATTGCTTTGACGACTATTGTTTTTGTTTGACATATGTATTCTGACCCCTAAACAACAAATCAATGCTTAATTCAAATTAGAACAGTCTGCTCAAAAGTATTTGACGGAAACACAGAAACCCAAACAGATGTTTAAACTGTAATTCCAACATTTAAACAAAAAATACAAAAAAAAAACAAAAGCTGTGAAAACAAATTGTCGCCGTCGTTAAACAATTTTGGATTGCAATTGCAAAAGAATAGAGTTGGTGGAGACGGGAAAGCGATAGGGAATCATCGCCGAGTACAGAATTAACGCCTTTGTGAACTGTTTGAGCAGTTGGATGGTCGGAGAAACGGGAGGAGTGACATTGTGCAGTGCGACTATGGAACGCATTAGTTGGACACAAAGTTCTGGCAATAGCGGTCGAACCTGATTTATTTAATTATTTAGCATATTTGGGTATTTTCCGGACAAAATATTCACCTCAACAGGAACAAGCTCATGAAATTGGCTGACGTCAGCTTGCACGTCGTCAGGGTCCATAGGCAACAGTTTAACCGACTTTATCAGTTCTATCGCCTCCCCGTATTGTTCCTCTGCTGTTAGTTGGAAGAACGTGTGCAGCTTCAAAAGGAGAAGCAGCGTGGAAAAGGACGCGTTCTCTTCCTCCACGTTTGGTCGATCATATTGCTGCGCTAACCAGTGAGCGCATTCCACCGTTTTACGGGTTTCCTCAGCCTTTGTATTGGCCACGCACATGGAAAGATGACAGTTGACCAATTTGATGGCATTTGTGTGACGCTAAAAAACGAGGGTGCCAAAAATGAACAAAAGCCAGGCAAAAATAGGTTAATTTATGAATACTCTCCCCACTTTTGCCAGCGCGTAGAGGTGACATGCACCCAGAGAGTCGCCCTGCACATTTGTGTCGAATGCAATGTTAGCAATCAGTTCGGAGATATCCAAAGCGACAGCAAATTTGTCGATAAGACCGGGAATTCGGTCCCCTCGAGGGTCCAAACGACCCAAAATAGCTTCGCGTTCTCCGGACATGTACACGATCCGGCTGACAGAAGCCACAAACACACTTCGACTTTCTTAATACAATGTGCAGAGTTTGATTAAACAATTTTCAAGCGTTTTACTCACTTTCCTGGTGAAAAGACGTTTTTTCAGGTGACGTATCCAATTTAAAATCACGCGCGAAGAAACAGTAGTTGATAGCGTACTCGATGTTGCTCAACTCAAAATCTTTGACGTAAAGGAGCAGAAGACGGGCCAAATTCAGTCGACAGACACTCGGCTCATGAACGTCCGTGGTCACTTAAGAAAACGAAATCATGAACAATGGCTTATCAATATGAGTTCAATTCCAAAACCAAAGTTAAATTCGCGAATAGTGTTTTGTTTGTAATTCTTATACCATATTCTTTTATAAATATTTCACTTACCTATTTTTTTGTTTTCTTTTATATATTTCGAAGAAATTAAAAATACACTTACACAGTTCATCAGAAACCTTTTCCGTTGTCATCACTAAGCGTAATTGATGCGCGAGAATTGCCATATGTACGGAATGGACGCGGTAATCGGATTTGAACAACACGTGGACAGCCCTTTCGATTTGGCCGGTAAGCAGAAGGACGGAAAAATAGAGCAAATGGCTGCCACCTTCATCAACAAAATATCTTTCACCTAAAAAATCTTAAGTTATAAATAAACTGTCATTTCACCCAAAAAATGTTAAATTGTTATAGGAAAACAAATTTTGTCAGGCTAACGGTTCGATTAATAAAATCGAACGCACCGTGCTGTGTGCAAAGTGTTGTTTGGAGTTGACGAAGTGCCCGTGTCGGGTCAACGGCAAATTTGCAGTGGAACATTTTGGACCACAGCCAATCCTCGATGGTCCCATTCACTTCGGGACTGTCAAAGCCAAGAAACAGTCCGTAGATGGCCTTCTTGTGCAAATCCCTGCAATTCTGTGCATTCCATTCAGCGCGCAATTTTAAGCGGCGTTCATCAGTGAAGACGTCGCTTAACATCAACAAGATTCCCCACCCCCAATGTATGGTCTTTAAATACTCTTTCGGAAGATTCCTCAGAATTCCGACAAGCGATGCACAATGGGGATTGTTGGACAATTCTTTCGCCTCCTTTGCTAGTCGACCTGCCTCGACCATGTCGCCCACTCGAAGGCAGTAGAAGAGCAACGTCCATACTGGATGATGATCGTGTAAACCATCCTTAACACATCGCTATAGATTGAAATCGTCAAAAAGTCCAAACCTCGTAAAAACTATGAGAAGGCGTTTTCACATTCAAATAAGCGACAATTCTTGACAAGGTGCCGGGCACGCCGCCCCGACGCGCCCTTTCCAGGTTGGCTTCGATGGTTGACTCCATATGGAATTCGAATCTAGAGCATTTTCATTGAAAAGGGTTTCATACCAACTGTCTAAAAATAATTCAACTCGTTTTGAAGAAATTTGGTGCCATTGTCGATAATGCGTTTCATCCAGTTCTGCGAAGAGCGCTTTTCGTGCCATTTATCACCGACAGTTACGGGAAATATGGCCATAACTTTGGACCAAATGTATTCGACCTCCTTCGAATTCAACTTTCTCACCGACTCCATCACAGCTGAAAAAACCAGAGAATTGGCATCCATCGAAAGAGTATCGTTAATCTAAAGAAGCAATTTCTAAAAAACTTGAAAGAATCACCATGGTTTAACCTTTTGTGCGAAAACATTTTGATCATGAGATAGTGAAGCGTTCGGGAGAGAGACGAAATGCCTAACGCCACCACGAGTCGTTTTGTCCAATTCTGAGGGACCCATCGCACACTTTTTGCCGGCACTGAACGCACTGTCCCTCGGCGGAAAACGCCGTTCAAGAATTTGCTGATTGAGAAAGGTGCGTTCCGCTTCAATTCGCGCCCGTTCTATCGCGCGTTGCACAAATTTATTAGTTTCCGCATCCGCAAAACGTCCATCCAAAACATCAGCATTAATGTCCTCATAATCTGCAGAAGGACCATCCGAGGGCTTCTCAGCAACTTTCGGCATCGGAAGACGACTCGCCGACAGTTGGCTCTGCAAACTTTGCATTTAATGTCCATTTCTCTCAGACTCACCAAAGCTCTGCTGGTTTTCAAAGTGGCGCCCATCCCCACAGTCACTGGTCGTAGCGACTGCTTTCGCGACCATATGTCCTCACTGCGTCTGAACACGTCGTCCAGTCCTGCATCCAACAAAGCCGGAGAGAATGAAACGGTTTCACATGGCTTAAGTTCGTTATTTGCTTACACCAACAGAAAGATAACCTTAAAAAGCCCGAAATTGAGCCATTAAACTACCTCTGATGAAGCAGCAGTCGACGAAGCGGGAATACGCAGCTCAGCACCAGTACCCAAACGCACATCGGTGTGCAATTTATCCGCCCTTTGCACAATCTCATCAAAAATCGAACGCATTAGCCTACTTAAAAAGGAGAGAACATTTTTTCAAAATCAAAACTGATATCAAACGAGCATTGCTTACGGCTAAGAAAAACAAAAAGCAACATTTTATCAAATGTTTACCACCAAAATAAAATGACAAAGTAAAAATTGCAAATTTGTGAAAAAGGCTTCCGAGCAGAAGATGAAGTTCCGAATGAGAATCCCCATGGAGTCGTAAATAGGCGACGTTCGACAACCAATACCTAATGATGGTCTTCTTCTTCTTCGACGATAACTTCTTCTTCGACATTGACAACAATTTTCTGATCTCCACCTGGGGCGCCCATTAGATGTTCCTCCATTTCCCCATATCTCTCCAGCGGATATTCGACCATTCCTTCTGCACCGTAGGACATCCCTTGCCCTTGATGTTGTTGAAAATGCTGTCGGTGTGGCTGTAAGTAATTCTGCATAACTTTAAATCAATATACGATCAATTACCTGATAATCAAAGTGGTCGTGAAGAATGCCGCCCAAGTGTGGCCCCGCTTCGCCACGGTAAATCTGGTGTTGGTTTGGCATTTGCTGATAGTGGTCGACATCGTCATTAAACGAAGTGTAGCGCTAAGGTTTTACAGTCTCATCAAACGCTCAAAACAAAAAAATCGGTAATAAAGATGAGTTGAAAAAAGCAAGCGTAAAAAATGTTCCGTATTTGAAAATAGTAAAAATGTTGATTTTTGCAAAATTGCCAAAAACAAAAAAGCCTACAGCACTGATCGGACGTGGAATGACGGCATAGCGCGCGACAGGACGTGCCGTTTCGATGACATTTTGTTGATGCAAAGAGCTTTTAGTGGCAGCGGTTAACGTAACCGGTCCTAAAAAACTGCCCATCGGTCCGCCGTCTTCGCTAGGCGCTATTCCGCTCAAATTAGCGCGAGTGGCGCGGACAACAATTGACTCATTGGGCGTTTTTCGGCTCACAGTCCCAGTATTGGGATCTAATTTGACCACCGACCTAAAATTCTTTTTTTCTTTTAAATGACGAAATCGGCACCTTTTGTCAAACTGTTCTAATTCCCGAGAAGATGGCAATGCTTCGCGTTGTTTTTCAATCGGATGCAAATTTAATGCCCCTTAAGGTCAATTATATAGTCTTAAAGTCCACAGGTCCGTAACCGGGGGTGGGGGGGGGGGACGAAATGACGGATGAAGAAAAAAAACACTAAAGGGGACTTTTTGTGTGAATAAGAGAAAAAGGAAAGCCCAATTTTTTCCCCCTTTTTTTTGTTCTTTGGCTGATCCTTAACCATCCCCCCCCGAAACTGGTTACGGACCTGAACGCCAATATAGAAAAAGAAATATACCTTCAAGTATTTGGTCGACATAATCCCTAAGAGCCGGTGGGAGGCACGCCTAAAAATTAACAGATAAGAGTTAACAAGTTTTATGAGACAAAAAAACTACCAAAGAATTTTATTATCAAGTTTCAAACCTTGATATGTGGAATATAGGCAGGATCAGCTTCCCCACGATCCTTGAAATAATTTGTCTAGAATTGAAAACACTTCAACAAATCACTAACAATTCCGTAGGCAAGTCCTAGCCGTTTCAGCACCTCAATGTCGTCATGAATTTCAAACGGACTATCAAAATTAAACCAATATTCAGACCTAAAATTTTCATTTATATTTACATAATAATTAGTTTTTCAAAAGAAACAACACACTTATCGGGGGCAATGGCACATTCGACAATAGTCTTCTTGTTGGTGCTCACAATAATGTAAGGAAGATAAAGAATCGACGAATCCAACGGTCGACCATGCAAACGCTCCCGCTCTCGATTGCGTTGCACCAGCGATTTATAAGAGACCAACTGAGATTATGTCTTTTAAATCAATTATAAAATGAGGTTTTCTCAGACATAAACTGTACAATTAAGCATTATAAACCTGCACAATGAGTTCCTGAAGCTGCTCGGTCTTTTGACGAATTCGTTCCTGTCGTTGTGCCTAAATTAAGGAATGATTGGATTTCATTTCAAACAAATCTTTTGCCTTTTCTTCCTCAAGTCTACGGCACTCAGCCAACGATGAAGTCGGCAAACCCACCCAACGGATTTCCTTCTTCTCCTTTTCAATTATATTCATCGCCATCAACACATTAAGCGCATCATAAACACGGCGACGGATGTTCCTCGTGTCATATTGCAATTTTTCCTGAAAGCGTCGCTTTTGTTTACGTATTAATTAAATTAATCATTTACCGGATCTGTTGGAACTTCAGAAAGATGGTCGAAATACTCGGTGACCAATTCTTCCGCCACCTCGTTGTAGTTTGTCTGCACTTTTTGCTTCACCTTCTCGCACACTTTGTGCGCGAAGTGGCGCAACCCACGCGTTTTATCCGTTGAACGATGGCGAATCTGAAAAGCGCGCATTGGCTGAACAGACGACGGCGATGTCTGGTCAAAGCGCGGTCGTTGGAGTTGCTGCGACTGTCCTCCGTGGTACGAATTGGTGTGAAAGTCGTGATCATATCGGGCACGTTTTATACTGTACGGCTGTTGCTGTAATTGCTGATTAGGATGTTCAGGCACGATTGCTCGTTGCTGACAACCAGCCACGGGTGGAGCTGCGAAAAATGCAGCGCCAGACGGCTGATAACGAAAATGTGCAGAGGCTTCAGTTCGACGCATTTTATACCGTATTATGAAAAGACCTAAAGCAAAAAGAGGGGTAAAGTAAGAAAAGAGCCGTTCTTTAGCCAGAAAGATTCAATATTTCCAGGTCCGTTACCGAGAAGCGGGCATATTTGAATTCGAAACATTCGTATTTCCCGCTAAATTTAATTGAAGGGATTCGTTTGAAGTTCTCTTTCTTCAAAATAAAATCTTCCCAGACTTTTAGAATTTCGCCTTTTTTAGCGTGATTTTTCAAATTTATGTGAAATTTAAGGCCTGATTGTGCTGAAAAGCACTGTTAAGAAATCATCTTTTTGCAGAAATTGAGACAAGATTGGGAGAATCGGACTGCTTATTGCAAGCAAATCCTTATAAATTATTACGGAAGGGTTCGGCGGCGCCAGGCCTTTTGGTTAAATTTTGTTAAGAAAAAAATCCAATCGATCTATAGCCTCTTAAAAAACCTCACAAAAGCGGTAAATACCGCAGGTATAGAAGCCCTTAAATGTGTTAAAACAATTGTCGTTTAAAGCTTATTTAACAAATACAATGCTCAATTTATCAATTTCAACAAACAAAACGGAATTTCCGTACTTGGTGCGATATCCTGCAACAATGGCTTTGGTTGAATTCAAGGTAAGAAACGCAACTTTTTTTGTAGATTCACAACCTTTTTATCTTTTGCCGTCATTAGTTAAAAAATCGTATAGACCGATCCAAAACGTACCTAATTGTAAGCATAGATCGTTGAGTTTCAAAACGTAGTTTTATAGATAAAGTTGGAGCTTGTGGTAGGAGTTTATACGGCTGACATGAAGTTGGAGTTGCGTTCATCCGATGGGAAATTTATCGCTGAACTGGTCGGCGATGACCGTACTTTGGAAGAAGTAAATGCAATAGACTTTTCTTTTAAAACAAATTCTCACCAGTTGGGAGTTCAAGATCAATGCATTGTGTACGTTCATGATAACAATGAGACGAATGATATCTCGGCTGGAGATGCTCAAACATTTTATGCGATTCCCGAAGACAAATATGCGAATAGGAAAGGTATAACCGCTTAAACTTGAAACTTTAAAAATAGGAATTTATAAAAAAACATCTCTAATTTGCTTCCATTGTGGGCGGAAATGGGGAACCGAAGATTTTTTTTGGGAATAAATTGCGCATTTATGATCTACTGCTGGATGGGTGGATGTACTTTTCTAAAGTCCTTAGTTTAGATACAGCCCGGAAATGGAAACAGGAACTCTTGGAGACTACGTCGACATCAACAACCAATGGTGCGTGCAGTTCCTTTAGCGCTATCCTTTTTTCAGTTTTTCTTACCTATTTAAAATTCTAATATGAAATTTTAAAGAGTAATTATCCAAGCTATGAATTTAAAAAGTTTGCGGAAAATACTATTTTTTCATTGAAAAGGGGGGGGACATTTTCCCACTGCCGAATTCTGAGTGTCTCTTATCCCGGATAAATACTAAATACCCCTATGATTGTCTGTTTTTTTAAATTTATTTAAACTCAAGGCAATGGACGAGAGCAGAGAATGCCGGATAAAATTCGGGTAATTGTTAGCTAAGTAATAATAAATACTTAATAGTAAGTTCGAACATATTTTCTTTCTGTATAATGGAAAAATGATTGGTATCTAACCCAATTTTAAAAGAGGATTATTTAAATTCAGTGACCCGTGCGTGTGTTAAAACGTTTTAGTTTGATGTGTTCAGCCTGGCAAGCGTTGTGTGGTCCAAATTAGAGACGAATCTCCGCGGGACGCCCAAATTGCATTTGTCGGTCCCACCCATTTCGGGCAAAATCCGGGAGATACTCAATGGGTTGGCGTAATTTATGACGGGGCCACCGGTAAAAACGACGGATCACTGGACGGGCGCAGGTAAATGCAGCTCGCTTTCTTGCAGATTTCACATGTTTCAGATATTTCTGCTGTGAACCCGCACATGGCGGATTTGTGCAAGCCCGAGCAATAGTAAAAGTTTTGGATGACGTCGAACAATCTGCCAACGATAGCGATGGAAAGCAAATGGAGATAGAGGAGATTTGAATTGACTAAATTTCCATGGGTTTTCATAAATATTCCATTTTGTCGGTTGTATTTTATTTGCATTGAATGAATTTCTCGGCGGCGATCGGTTCAGTGCCCACGGTTCAGTGCCGGACGGTTCAGTGCCGCACGGTTCAGTGCCGGACGGTTCAGTGCCAGCGATTGAAAGGCTATAACTTTTTTTAAACTCAACCAAATCAAACAAACCAGATATCATTCGAAAGCTACAAATGAGATGAAGCATTTAAAAAATAATCCAAGCGGTTTAATTGGTTTAAAAAAGTTTAATGTGAAAAAACACGCAAAATCAAGGGTTTTTCATAATGTTATTGAGATAACTTTTTCACGAATTTTTAAATTGAGTAGCTTTGGCTTAACAATAGCTTTTAAAAGCTTAGAGCTTTCCTATGACATCTTGATTGTTTGATTTGGTTGAGTTAGAAAAAAGTTATAGCCTTTCAATCGCTGGCACTGAACCGTCCGGCACTGAACCGTGCGGCACTGAACCGTCCGGCACTGAACCGTGGGCACTGAACCGATGCGTACCCTGAATTTCTTACACCTATTAGTTCAATTTTGGTTAATTACGTTATTGGCTTTATTCAGTCTAAAAAATATTTATTACAACGATTGTTTAAACAACTTGGCTGGAAGAAATTATGAATTGCAATTGTGTGATGGTGGTGGGTGGGTGGGTGGGTGGTTAGCTTGGATTGATGGGGCTTTTCAGTCTGTTTCTACGATGGAATAAAAGCCTGTTTGCTTTTAGAAGTTATGCATTCAAATAGTTTATCTGTTAATCGGACTCACTTTTGACGGATTTAATTAAGTTAGGAGCAGAATATTCGACATTATAAATAAGCTGTGCATTAATGGCTGAAGAATTTGTCGTAACTCCGATGCCATCGGATATTGAGACAATCTTCAAGCGGCTTCGCGCCAACCCGTCCAATAAAGTTTCAATATCTTCGAATTCGTTCTGATTTTTTTTAATGTAAGGTTTGTTTTGACTGTGGCGCGCGGAATCCGACCTGGTCTTCGATCACTTACGGGGTCTTCATTTGCATTGACTGTTCGTCCGTCCACCGAAACCTCGGTGTCCATCTGTCGTTCGTTCGTTCCACAAATTTGGACACCAATTGGTTTGGGAAGAGTTGAAACACATTTTTGCACCAATTTGCCCTCATTTTTAGGTCATGGATACAGCTTCGGTTCGAAATTCTGAATTATTCATATTTTTACCCAAATTTAGAGCAATGCAAATCGGAGGAAATGCAAATGCGGTGCTGCATTGGACGCTTAAAATGTTGCATCATAAAAAGAGTAAATTCAGGTCCAATTCTTCAAGCAGCACGGGTGCGAATCGAACGATGCGCAGGTCAAATACCACAGCAAAGCCGCTTCAATGTATAAAGTGAGCGATTGAAAATGTTTTTTTGTTTGAATAAAAGGGTTTTTTCAGTTTCGTATCACCGACTCGGCTGCAAAAGCTCAACAACAAACGGGAAATAAACTATTTATTGACGATTTAAAGGAACAATTGTCGTCACAGCGGAAGGGTAAATGATTCTTTCAAAAATTATTTATGTTTCGGTAATTTGAAAATTCTATGTTTAATCAAATTTTGCTGTTTCGCTTTCGGAATTCGCCTATGTAGCATGCACAATAATTAAATTTTCGTAAACTTTTATTTGCGGCAGATTCGACTGAATCCTCCGAATTCTTTGGGACCCATCAAAACGAAGAAAGTGCCGTCGAAATAATCAGTGAGGCCGTAAAAGAAGCGTCACTTGCCGGTCGGTACCCATTGAATGTTGGCGCTGTAATTCCGCATTTTTGCAGAGATTCCCCACGCCCCCGTCCAAAAGGCCAAAAAGATAACGGTGCCATTCATTGCATTGTCACGGGCATAAAATTGACAATAATTTTCAATTGCTTTCAGTTGGGTCAGAAGAAGGGCGGCAGTTTGGGTGCGCAAAAGATCAAAATGGTTCAATTTTTTAGGGGGGTTTGGGTGAATTTCTACCCAAACTAAAATTCTTTAGAACTTCACGGACGTTGAGCAAAAAGCGAACGAATTCGACATGGAACGGTTCAAAATGCGAGAGGAGACAAAACCCACCGCGGAGACGACCCAATTGACGCAATCGCTCTCGTCCAAATTTTTGATGCAGGAAGTCGAACGGAAACAGGTGCCAAATCCCGAATTGACATTTTTAAATAATTCTAAAAATAATCGTCTCATTACAGTAAATTATTCATTTGCTAATTCTCTAAATTTTAAGAACGAAGCAGCAAAAACGATGGACCCAAAGAAGCCCGATCAGTTGGATCGGCTCGGACTTGGCATGATAGGCAGCCAAAACAACCGATCGATCGCTTTGCACTCAATCACCAGCGGGATTCGGACAATACAACAAGAGGAATCGGCAGTGGCCAAGGGCATGGACAAGAAAAGCACACGGGAAAAGGAAGTGGACTTTGAGTGGGAGATGGTCGATGAGGAAAGGTTGTTCCGGACTTTGTCTCCTCTCTCACTTTTTCCAATAGTTAGAGGAGTTCGGAATTTGTTTTTCTATTCAATTTTGCTTCAGATTGATACAGAAGTTTGGTGGTGCCGGTTTGGATGATTTGTCGTCATTAAGTCTGAAGGGTGCAGCAAAAAGCGAGTCCAAAGAAGAATTCTTCGACGCGTGGGACACAATGCGGAGAACGGAAACGTACTGAAATTTGGGGAGGGGGTGGGGAAGGAGTAGCTGAGAATACCGAATAGAATTGGAAATTGGGGAGTCTGACAAATTCACAATTGTGGAAGAGTAAACACTTAATGATTCTCTTTTCCTTTTTACCCCCAATTATGTGAGTTTTGCCCAAAACGCTTTGGTAATTTCAGGAAATCGACAAAAGTGTCTGTGATTAACACTCCCAGCTCCGCAACTTCGAATAGTAACGAGGGCGGTGTCGACTCGTTTAAGAAGTTTGGCAAGGCCAAAGCGATCAGTTCGGATCAGTACTTTGGTCGAACCGCCGAAATGGACGTAGGGAATTTTTGTTGTGTCTAATTGAATAGCTTTAAATTTGAAGATGGACACTAAGGCCAACTTGAGCAAATTTGAGGGAAGTCAGGGGATCGGAAGTGCCGACCTTTTCGGGGAAAAAGAGCAACAGCAACGGAGTTCCACTTGGCAAGAGCATGTGCCGGAAATGAGCGACATCAAAGACTCCGTGATGCAGGTGGACGACAGAGGGTGCATCTCCTCCAGCCCCCCCTCCCCCGCCGCCATGTTTAGATAACCTTTTCTCGTAGTCGACCAAATACCGTAAAATTGATATTATTTGAATGCTTTAACCATGGCGAAGCGACGATTAGTTGAAAAGTACAAGTTAAAATTCTTGAATGATTTTGACAGTTTGCAAGCTGTAACTTTTTTTGAATCCCTTTAGGGGGTGAGCAAAGTGACGGAAAAGCTGTCCGGTCTGTCTAGCTCCGTCAGCTCGTATCTGTCGGTAGTGTTTTATTTTTAACCAGCAAATGATTTCAATAGGCAATCGTCGGCAAAAATTTCTAATCAAAAATGACGAATTGAGAATTATTTAATGCCAATTGAGCTAAATAAACGTTTAGAAATCATAGAATATAATAATAATAAAACTAACATTTTACGTGTGCATTTGTTTAGAAAACTCCAGCAAAAAGTTGAGATATGTAAGCCTTTTGAATATTTATTTGCTTTCGGTTTTTGGTTGATTTTGTGTTTCGTCGCTCTTTTTTTGTGCTTCCTTTTTGACTTTCTTTTGCTTTCCTTCTTCAGTTGGCTCTTTTTTGCCGTTAGCCTTTATTTGTTTGCCGAGGCTTTTTCAATTTCCGATTTTAATAAAATAATAATATTAACTAATTGAGACAATAATTAAAACACCAACAGGATCGGTATTGAATGCGTTGCAATGGAAATTGGACAGACGGACGGGCGGGCGGCGGACGATTTGATGGTCGAGGGGAACACAAATTGTCTCCAACTTCCCTTACTATTCATTCATTTCTTTCTTTTTCTTTGTTTGTTTGTTAAATCGGACAATTATAGTTTCTATTGTATTCTTTTATACCTTTGATAGGGTAGGGACGTAGCAGAATATTTAAATATTTTTGGTTGTTGGGGGGGGGCGATTCCCTAAAAGTAATGCGGGAAACGGAATTGTTTGTTGCATCTTTAGCATAGCATATAAAAAAGTTAATCCCTTTTTTTGCTTTTAATTGGGATAATATGTTTTTAAACCCCCCTCCCCAATGGCTACGTCTCTGTTTTGTTTGAGGACAACAGAATTATTCCAAGTTTTTTTCATTGGTGTTCATCATCTTGTTGTTCTTTTTCATCTGTGAGCCAAAACGACATAAGTGTATTAAGCGAATGGCGCCTTCCTTGACGAATTTTATTACAAAGACAATTAAGAAGGGCTTGTCTTAAACTGTCAATTACTAGTTAAATATATATGTTCAGATGTTCTGTTTGATTTCGTCTTGCGGGAGGCGCATAGGACGGCTGAAAATTGTTGAATTCCTTGCATTTATGGGTGTTTTCATAGCAGGGGTCACTACTTTCAGTGTCCCAAAACGTTGGGCGGAATAGGCCCTCCAAATTCTTAAAAGTTTGATGGTTGAAGCGAAGAAAGCAACTGGAAGAGGGGGGGGGGGGGGGGGGGGAGAACATTTGGCGGTGGAATGGACTTGGTCGCCATTGTTCGCGCAGATTGGAGAGAAAAGGGCAGGGGATATCCATCGATTGGAGCGACCTCTTCGGAGGCGCATGCCCCCCCCCAGCCCCTCCGGCGGTGCGTTTACCCGTGGCGCCCCCCCCCCCCCCCCCGAGGGGTGATGATATGTATCTCCCCACTATTGACCTTCTTTCTTTTCTTCACCCTCCCTCCCCCCCATCCATCTCGTAGGAATTAAACCTTTTCAGTTCGAGCAGTCTCTTCTCTGCGTCGCCCCCCCCCCCAATTCTTCCATTTCGAGGATTGATCGGAGCAGTTTTGTCGTCACACTTCCTTTTTCTTTTATTAATTATTTAATTCTCTCCACTGGTTTTTGTTGACATTTTCTTATTCATTTATTTTTTTAAGCAACGAATTGACACGTCATTTTATTTTTGACGCAAATGGTATTGGAGTGACGGACTCAACAAGTCTGGTCTGACAAAGGCTTGGAACTTTTATTGGACTAAATAAGTGCCATCCATCAAATCACTTACCAAAATAAAAAACTTTGAGAATGATCACTGCTGATCAGAGTGAGCGATCGGTTGATTAATTGGCTGAGATTAATGGACAACGCTATTGGGGACGGGAAGGCAAATGCCTTGGGCAACAATGGCCACAGACATTGGACGGCGTTTAGCGTCCCTTCGGGCGACGATCCACTCCAGGCGTTCCAAACTGTGGCTAAGCCCCCGACAGGTGACGGAATGCATTGGAGCTTGAATTGAGGGGATTCAGTCTTTTTCTTAACTATAAATCTAAATTAGTTGGATATTTGGTGTTCACGAAAGTAAACAATTTACAAATGTTGTTTAGCGCTGTTGGAGCCCGTTGAACTGGATGAGCTTCACCCAATTCAGTCCCAGAATGATGTTAGCCCCGCGGGCAATGATAACGACCAAAAGGCAATTGGTGAAGGGGACCAAAAGCCCCCTCAGGGGACGAGGAAGGCAAACAACAACGAAGTGCTTTTGACGGTGGCGCCGGGGGCGACGGCGTCGGCTAGCAGTTCAACTGATGGCGGCAAACAGCAGGAGATGAGTGAGTTATTTGTGGGGGGGGGGGAGAGTGTTTATCGGCCAAATGGTGTTGTTATTTAAAAGCTAAAGATAATTGAAAGTCACATGAATTTTTGAAAACAAAAATTTTATTTGGAATTCTTTTGTGGCTTTAAATTTACATAAATAAATTATTTTGTCTTTTAGAAAACGGAAAGTTGCTGACAACGGTTTACCCGAAGAATGTGCCTTTCTTTTGGATAAGACAGCCAACCTTCGATGGCACGGCAATGCCTCCGGTTTTGGCCAATCCCCAAAATCGGGTAATTATTTTATTTTTACTTCCACCAATTCTTCTGCTGATTTAGCTTACCCCGGACGCGTATAGCAACATCGTCCGGACAGTTGAGAAGGACTCGCGCTTCGTCAGGTTCCGTCCGTTTCTGCCGAATTCCCTCCCCCCCCCCCCTTTTTTTGTTCATTTTTGCTGTCCCGCTTTAGCTATGCGATGTTTTACTCGCGGATGATCCCCGTTTGGTTGGTGTTCTCCATCGTCATTCTGTTGGCCGTCCTCGCCTCTTCCCCAATGGGTTGGCCGCCGCCTTTTGAATTCCCCCAAATTTCCATTTGACCCCCCAGGGGGCCTTCCGGTAATGGTTTTTGCATTCGTTTGGCTGTTTATGCTCATCACCGGCCTTCTATTCTGCGCTCTCCTCCAAAAATTTGTCCGATTTTTGCGGAATTCTTTTAATTGTTTTGCTTAATTAAATTAAGATTGTGTTGGCCCTGAGGAACCTGGTCAAGGAGGTCAACACCATCTCTCAGACTTATCGCATTTTGGTCGGAGTTCAGGACAGAGGCGTCAGTTTTTTGAAATCCTTTCATTTTCATTTCAATTTTTATCTTTCAGTTAATTTTCGTTTTTTACGATTTCGACGGCTGTCGGGAGGACGTCGCCCGCCAACTTCGGGTTCAGCAGGCCAATTACGCCCCCTCAGCTGCCAATAATTCCCTTTCGGACATTGAAATTGCCGACAAAGCGGAGGGATTAATGTTGGATTATGCCCAGGCTTACATCAAAGGCCTGGTTAAGGTAAAGCTTCTCAGATTTTGGATTCCAAAATCCCTCCCCAACTCCTCGTACAGCTCCGACTTCGTTTCCCTACCCGCCCCTCCGAGGGCGTCTCCGACTTTTTGCCACGACACGTCGCCAAAAGCCATTGTCTGTGCCAATTCGTTGCAACGGTTCGACGAAAATTCTTTGAAAATTTAAAATTCGAAGGTTTAGGAACACTTCCACAAAGGCCCGCAAAAACGGTTGGCCCCGTGGTACGAACGAATGTTTGCCGTGTGAATTAAAATTATTATTTTGATTTCTTGCCAATTAATTTGCATATTTTATACCGTAACAATTCCCCAAGTCTATTGACCAAATGATACTGTACTGAACGGGCGCGCCAATTTTATGCTTTTGTTGTTTTGCTTTTGCCCTTCCCACCGTCCGTTTTGTTTGTTCGATATTTATCCGAAATCTGTGATATATTTTATGTATAATCTTTATTATAATATATATATAATATATAATAATTAATTAAATAACACTTCTGCGTCAGTGAAAGCATTTGTTCGCATTGTTTGTCCCATGGGAATGAACTTTTGCGAAGAATTGAATGAATAAAAGAGTTAATTAAAATAATTGTACCCAAAGCGTCACTTTCTGTTAGATTTCCCCAAAATCCCCCCCCCCCCCGGCGCCATTGTCTTCATATTGTTTGGTTGGGCCTTTTGGCTTTTTCCGATTCGCCCCCAAAACGCCTTTCATCTTCGGCAATCGCGCAATTCCATCGACTTCACCGGCACGGCTTTTTGTTGTCACGCAACCTTTCCCCCCTTTCCCCTTCCCCCCCACAAAATAAATTCCCCCGGGCGTTCATTCTCTTCGAATTTATTTCCACTAACCGACAATTTGCATATAAAAGCAGTTGAATCTGCTCGACACGGCACGGCACTAATTGTCATCACTAAACCATATTATTAAGCATTTTGCCCTTCTGCTCACCAACGCGCAAATTCTCTATTTAATAGCCGAACATTTCGACAACACTTCAATTTCGCCCGGGGCGCATTGACGACGGAGTGATTCTGTTCTCTTAACCCGGCGGGTGGGAAGACATTGTCTTACATCGATCGATTGACTGTAAGGAATATTCGATTTAAAATTAGGGAGTGCCATGCGGAGAATCAATCCCCTGGCATTTTTTGTCACGACAACAAGCAATTAATATGGAATATTCTGGGCCCCAAAACAAGCCCAAATGGCATCCGAAAAACAAATTTAAAGTGCCAAATCATTTTTAGTCTTTTAGACACTAAAAGTGGCACATTTTTGTGTTTAAAACATTCAATTTCGCTTTTATTTAGTACGCTTCTTTATAACATCGAAAAAATGAACTCTTCTCGAAGTACCGTATTCTCCACCGTATCCCTGCTCTCTCTGTTCATTCTGTCTTTGATCGTCGTAACAACGGGTAACTGAAATGTTTAGAACTTTCGAATGCCCCACCCTCCCCATTTGTTAAGAGTGCCGTGCCGGATTGATTGCTCTGGAGGAATTGGACAACCAAATTGGGCCATATTCAGTCGAATGGCAATTGGCTCCAAAGGCTGCCGGAGGGGATGTCGGAGTCAAAGACAGTGCCGAGGGGGAAAATGTGAGAAAAGGGCATGGGAAACGCACAGTAATTGCAGGAAATGCAAAGCGTAAGAAAATGACTCTCTGAAGATTGCCATGAACCAAATTAATTGCCTCTGGCCATTTCCAACTCAGCTAAACGATGAATTAATGAATTGATCACCACCCCCCACCAATCAAACAATTATTGGCAAAATGATTCCTCCCCCCAATTAGTGGGTCCCCGAATTGTTACGTCTTCGGAAGCGATGGGCGACGCAGCTGAGATTTGGCAAGAAAGCGGTGGCAGCCGCGGATGGGCCGATTAGGCAATGGGCCAGCCAAGTGAGGTGAGAATAATTTGGAGAAGAAGGAAATTCCCGGCCATTTTTGATAGATTTGGACGGAAATGAGACGATGGCAGCGATGGAAGAAGAAAAGATGAAGAGGAAAAGGAAAAGGAAGAAAAGAGGAAAAGGAAGAAAAGAGGAAAAGGAAGAAAAGAGGAAAAGGAAGAAAAGAGGAAAAGGAAAAGGAAGAAGGAGAAAACATCGGCGGACAAAAGGAACAAATCGCCCTCCCCGCCATTAAGCCGCAACATTTTTATCCCTTATAAATTATGGAATAAATGAAGCATTGTGGGGGACTTTCGATGTCTTAAATAGTCACAAATTGCTCCTTTGTTATCCAACCTAAAATGTAATGAATCCCCCCAATTTCATCCAATTCCTTGGTGAGTCTTTTATAACTTTACCGACGTAATTACATCACTTTCTTGGGAGTTTGGCATGAAGTTGTGTCCACAGATTTGGACGGCGCGGCGAAGAACAAAGAGCCCGGAGGGAATATATTGGTAAATCGATTCAATAGAGAGAGAAGAGAAAAAGACGGGCAGAGAGCACAAAATGCCCGAGGGCATGTGCCGTCGTCGCGGGAGGCCCATTGAGCGAGTGAATGGGCCGGGAAATGGCGAACTCCCTTTGCCCACGGCATTCGTAAATCCTTTTCAGCCCCCGAGGGGTTTAGCAATTTCCATTTTAAATCTCAAATGTAACAAATTTTATTATAATTATTTGCTTTTTGTCTCTTTTTTTCGATTATCTTTTATTACTTTAGCTGCGATGGATCCGTCCGAAGCCCCGGGGGTAAATTTGTTTGGCACTGTCATCCCCAAGGACGTTTTGTTCGCCCAACTCTTTTACCTCCTCTATTTTGCCTCCTTTGGCTCTTTGTTCCCCCTTTTGGCCATTTACTTCAAACAGCTCGGATTGTCCGCCGTCAGTTTTTTTTTCTTTTTTTGGAATTTTGTCAAAAACAAATTTAAGGCTCAAGCCGGCATTTTGCTGGGTTCGCGTCCATTGGTGGAATTTGGTGAGTTGAAAGGTGGGGGGAACGAGACAATAAAACTGATGAACTTTTAGTTGCCAGCCCATTTTGGGGAAGTTTTGCAGATCGTTTCCGGAAGGGTTTGTTTTGTTGGAAATGTTCAAATGCTTTTGGGCCTTTAGGGCCTTTTGGGCTTTGAAATTAGTGAATTTCCCCTGCAGGCAAAATGCTGCTGCTGTTCTCTCTCTGCTCGATGATTGTGTTCACTTTGGCGGTCGGCTTTGTCCAACCTTTAACGCCGTGAGAACAATTCAAATTTCATCCCAAAATCCATCCAAGATTTAATTCAATTCCATTTAATTTCATTTAATTCCAATCAATTCCATTTAATTTTATTTAATTTCATTAAATTTCATTAAATTAAGTTATTGCGTTGTGCTCGACCAAAATTCCACCGGAGGCGAATGCAAATTTTTGGTCCCCGCCAGCGAAATCATTAGCGGTCGGCGACTTGCGGAAAAATCGATTTCTAAAAAGGATTTAATCTTTTAGGCGGTGCCTTAGGGTATATCAAAAAAGTGGCGGGGATTGGACGACGCCGAAGAGGTGAAAGCGTTTCAAATATACGGCAAATGTGCCGTTCTCCGTCCGTTTAGACATTTTGTCCATAATCGACTTGTCCACTTTCGACAACAAAGGCGATTTGGTGGCCGGGAAGGCACCCGAATACGTGACCAAAGACAAGGCAATGCCAACAATGCCCTGCCGCCTCCCTATTCTTTAATTATAATGTGCCAATCATTTCGCTAATCCAATTCCCTCCCCGCCGTGAAGGTGTGCAACTACGACAAGGAAATGTACGGTACATTGGTGTCCCCTCCGCACAGTACGGTAGGCCACCGTTTTTTGTTTTGAAACGAATTTCTGAAAGAAAGGAAATTGCCAAACTCAGAGAGTGTACCGAGAGCAAGCTGTCGAGCAGGCATTCATGCTCCTTTGGTTGCTCATTTCACTTGGAGAATTTTTTGGTTTTTTTAAATTTAAATAATTTAAATGATTTATTATTACCCTTTAGCATCGCCAGCACTTGCACTAGCAGGTAAAGAAATTACCTTTATTATTATAATAATTTGTGAATTTTTAGATGGATACACTTTAAGCCTCGTCTCCGACACTCCAAAGGATGTGAGAACAAATATTTGTTCGAATACTTTAACTAATATTTTATTTAATTTTAGTTCGGCAAAATCCGACTTTATGGAAGTGCCGGATGGGGTAAACCAATTAAGACTTTAATTAATTTAATTATTTGTGCCTCAAGGCATTGCGATGTTTCTGATGGGAATCGGTGAGTGTACGGCTCGGACTTGTAGGGAAAGGCCCAATTTAAGGTTTGGACTTCTCGGACACTTTCAGAAACCATCCGTGCCCAACAAAAAACACAACCGAGCGAAATTACACTCTGTGAGTATTCCCTCCGGCACTGACTCTAAACGGCCATGCCGAATTAATTATGATATAATTAATGAATAAACAAATCTCAGAAACTTTGTGACGTGCACTTTATTTGCCCTCGCCGCTTTGGTAGTCACCACGCAATTCAAATTCCCACAGCCGTCGCGCCAGCACCGTCCCGTTAGTGCCAATTTAAAAGCAATTAAACTATTAAAATGATGGTAATTAGGACGAAATTGGCGGGCTTGTGATGGACACGCGGGTCACAGAGGTGGGAATTGTTGAGAAAACGAATTCACTAATAAAACAATTCCTCAATAGGTCGATCCGACAATGGCACAGCGAACTCGTGCCAAGCAGCTAAATGTGAGGGAATTTGTGGCTTTAAGTTTTCAAAAATGGCTTTAGACAAACTCTCAAACGGAGGAAGCGCCGTGGAAAAGTGCGTTGAGGGCAATGTTGAAGAACATCCATTTCCTGGCCTTTCTGCTCGGCGTTGTGTCCGTCGGATTCGGAGCCGGAAACATTTTCGCCTTTTTGTTTTGGCATCTCCAGGTCCCCCTCCCCCCCAAACTTTTCAGTCTCAAAACTTAAAATCCCATTTTCCGAATTTAGGACATTGGCGGCTCGCCTTTACTCTTTGGAATTGCCTCGATCACAAACCACGCCGCCGAAATTGTCACTTTTTTTTATGCTTTTAGAATTATCAACAGTTATGGCTATGTTAAGGTGACCGACCCCCAAGCAAAAGCACAGTTTATTAAGCCCAAGTTTGTTGCAGGTACTGTACATGTGTTTGGGGGCGAATGTTTTCCGTTTTCTGATCATTTCTTGGCTTTCCAACCCGTGGTACGGCATTTTCTGTTAAAGCACCGCCCCCGAGCATTTCAGGCTAATTCTGCCGCTTCAGCTTCTCCAGGGGGCCGTCGTGTCCATTCTGTGGGCATCCGCCACTTCCTACGTGTCCAGTGGGTTTATGGCACAAAATGCCGTCCATTTTATTCTTTTTTTCTGAATTAAGTTGTCTCTCCGCCTCATCTGAAAGGCACAAGTCAACATATCCTGGCACTTTTGTCAGCAAACTTTTCACGCTTTTTGTGTAAAACTTTGACTTTTAGATTTCATGGACTTGGACGTGGCGTTGGCCCAATCATCGGAGGCTTCTTTATTCGGGCACATGGTATTTTACGGGGGGGGGGGGCTTATGAATTTAATTTTTTCGAAATTCTTTTTTCGTTTTTTGTGCTTTAGGCACCCGCGCACTTTTCCTTCTGATGGCATTTCTCACTTTGTGCGTTTTGGGCGTTTATTATGCGGTCAATTTGAAGCTAAAAAATGAATCGGTCAAATATTCGGGCTTTGACGCGTTCAACGAGGACACCGCCGGAGGCGAAACTTTGGGTATTTTCTGTAAAAACAAATTAAATTACAAAACTTTAAAATTTAGCCCCGCAAGGCCTTCCCATGCTTCACTTTGGCGATAACAAAGTCTTCACATTTTTTGCGCTTTTTTATTTTTGTTTCTTTTCCTCCAAAGATTACGGAGGCATTCAATCAGACGGCGGTCAGCAATCAGAATTACGGTGCCATCGAGGAGAACAGCGACGAAAAACAGCGGGACGACGCTTATGACCGATATGTGACGGGACATTGACACGAAAACCTGCTACTGTACAGTACCCACAACACTAATGGGGTACGGTAAAGGCAACAAAACAACGGAATAATTCGATGATTCATTTTCCTATTCGATTTTACATTAGCTACTTTCTCAGACGCCTTTACAAATTAGGGCGGAATGAAATCGGAGGTCACTGACCGGTTTATAGTCGTTTCAAAACTGTTATTCAATAAAGAAATTACACTGTAATAAACAAAAAAGGACAAAACAAGGACGAAGAACCGTAATAAGGACAAATAAGGTCATTAAAATTTTTAAGATAGAGACCAGTGATGGGCAAAAATTTATTTTAAAAAACGGAAAGATTTTTGTTAATGGAAAACGGGGAAAGGCCAAAAAAACGGAACGAAAAATTTTCAAAATGTATTAAAAATAAATTATTTTTTTAAAAATATAAATTATTGTTCGAAAATATTCACAGATTCACTTTAAAAGATTTGCTGCCCATCCGTCGGATGTTATAGTCGTCCAACTTGCACATTATCATGGGAAGGTTGCAGCGGATCTATCGCAACTTATTTGAGAGTTTGGGGACGTTTAGGCCCCGCCGTTTGCCCCCCCCCCCCCCCCCCCCCCCAGGGACGCCACGTTACCAGCAGTTAGTTTCGAAACGAAAGCGCGTCGTTTATTCACTTGAAATAGCAGCCAATGTAAAATATACAAACAGGAAATATTGATAGCGATTAAATAAGAGAAAGAAGTTCAAAATTGGATTTCTTAACTAAATGGCCAAATAAACAGTCAGTCAATTCATATTTTTCAGCAGTTCGGCCGACAATCTCTAGCAGTTCACTTTTAAAAATATCTATTTATTTGGCCATTTTGGCACTGATTTTTGAAGAGAAATTTTCTGTGAGGAAAAGGAACGATTTGTTTGGTTTAGGTAAACAATAAACATTTGGGTAGATTAAGCAACATTTACATAAGTGTTTTGCAATTAAAAAGAGTTTTTGAAATCATTCATTTGGTCGTTGCGATTAAATCACTTTCGTCACCAATTGTTGAGTTTGGTGTTCAGGGACATGAAGTAAATTTGGGAGGAAGAGCCTTTGGCAGAGGAGAAGAACACTTTGTCGTTGCGTTCGCAAAGGAACTTGAGCTTTTGCGCCTTTTTGTGCATGAACACACCTTTTGGTGGAATGATTTTAATGTAAAAGTTGGAATGGCAATTGGCAAATGCCCCCGGTGTTGTCCTCCCCTCCCCCCCCCCCGGTGTTGTCCCTCCCCCCCCGGTGTTGTCCCCCCCCCCCCCCCCCCCCCTCCCGGTGTTGTCCCTCCCCCCCCCCCCGGTGTTGTCCCTCCCCCCCCGGTGTTGTCCCCCCCCCCCTCCCGGTGTTGTCCCTCCCCCCCCCCCCCCGGTGTTGTCCCCCCCCCGGTGTTGTCCCCCCCAAACCCCCCAACCACCGCTCACCCACCCACCATCCAAGTGGCCGGTCTCCACGTTGCGAATTTCAATGGCCTTGTTGCCCCAGCCCATTATCTGGTTGGTGGAAATGTACGCTAAACTCAGAAAATTAAGTTTATTTGGTGCGGCTTTTCCGATTGTGGCACACTGACTGACCCACTGAGGAGGGAATTTCACTCCATTGCAGCTGCACATTCTTCACAATTTTGCCATAAGTGTTCACGTAAACGCCTTCATCTATTGAGGCTCAACGGTCAGTGAAAACCGTCGGTACTTTTGGCTTACTGTCGTAGCATAAAAGCAGCTGCATTCCGTTGGTGTTCGGCAAAATGACAATGTAATGCGGGCACATTCCCAGGTTTATGCTCTGCAAACAATTTATTTAATTGTTATAAAAACAAAATTCCCAAAAATAAACCATTGGGGGCGTGTAAATGTCGTAGATGGAAGCTTTAATAAAAATTCTGTCAATTTGAATGGCAATTAAAAATTTATGCCGAATTACCCGAATCCAAGTCGATGGCATGGAAACCGGCGTTGCTCCCGTATAACACTTTCAGACGCGCATTCTCTTCAATTGTCAGGTCGACAATAATCGGAGGGTGGGACAATTGGCCAAAACTCTGAGACATTTAATTGCCATGGAATTAACAAGTTGCCCCAAAAACTCACCTTGAAGGCCATGAATTTGCTGTAGGGCTAAATTTTGGAAAATAATTTCGGTTTTTTTTATATTATTATTTTTTAAACTGACTTTGGGAGCCCAGGCGTATATGGCGATGGAATCCTCAATTCCGATCACCAAAAATTTGATCCGCTCATATCGCACTGATTTCATAAATTTTGTAAAAATAAATAAATAAATCACAAAATACCAATTTTAAAATGCGTTGCGCCCTGAAAGTCGCCCACGTTGATCCAGCCGTTCCTCTTCTCGGCCTGCTGTAGCTAAAATGAACGAAAACCCCCCAAATGTCAGCAAATTGAACTCCTCGAACCCCCTCAGTGCGCAGAATCTTCTGCTTCAGCCACGAGAGATAATAAACTCGAATGCGCCTCTTCTTGCCGCTGATGGTGACGAGAATGTTCTGTCCCTCCAGCACGGACATTTGATCAAAACGACGACGAGTGATCAAATGGTACACTGAATGGACGATTATGTGACAGACATTGGTCGATGGTCGCTTGCTTTACCTTTGCCCTGGCCACTTCTGTCCAGCAGCATTAAGCCCGTGTCAGTGCCTGAAACGGTCGGCAATGGCACACGATGAAACCCTTCCCCCCCGGGGCTGGACTGATCGATCGAAATTTGTGACCAATGATCAGCCAGCCCTGCTTCAATGCCCCCTACCGATCAGTAAATTGACGCCCCAAAGCGCGGCACATAAAATTTCCCCGTTGAAACGCTTTTTGTATTTTCGAATCTCCGGCGCGTCGCCGTCATTTATTGCGGCACTATTCGGATTTACGTTCACTTGGATCTGAGCTCGAGATGAAATTGGTTGGTAATTAAATTTGGCGAGACAGAAATGGCTGTTCCATATTTTTTTGTGGAAGCCCGAGCTTTGAGAAATTTCATATTTACAATTGCTGCTTCAATCACTTCACCTGGTTCGGGTTCGGCATCCGTCCGGGTCTGTTCACCGTTCCCGAGTGAATTGCTCCGGCCAGAAGTGCCATGTTACTGTCCCTAACCAATGCCGTGCCGCCTCCGGCGAAATAGCCAATAAAAGACTTCTCGCGCTCTTTCTGTCTCAATTGGGGCTGCTCGACGTGCACTCCAACGGCATTTGCTAATGACTTAAAAAATGCAGCAGCACTTTTATATTTTCGGTAAGAGTTAAATTGCCTTCTGAGGGTTCGGTCTCTTCAAAGTCTGGACCGGATCCTCCACCATTTCCTCCTCCTCCTTCCCCATGACGTCTCCACCACCTCCGGGTAACGGACCTTGGACTATCCGATTTACGTAAACAAGCTGGTCTTCCGACGAAGGACCGATGGATGATGACCCGGAGACGGCGCCGATCTCAGCAATTCGAATGGCCTAAACAGTTCAAACAATGCCAAGTCACTTCATAAGACACAGAAAGGCACTAACTTCGGACGACGGCTGTTTTCTGTGCTGGTGGACGATCAGCCCCCCCAGCGATCGGCTGTCCACCTCGCCACCCGCGTCTTCCGACTCATCCGACGATGAACCGAAATCGTCGCTTCGCAGGGGCGAACGGTGCTGCACCAGCAAAAGAAAGTATATAACAAATTCACTTTACCCCCCCCCCCCCCCGCCTCTCCAATCGCTCACATCCGGCACGGAGGACTGCTTGACAATGACGGGCATCCTGTTCAAACTGCCCCGGGAGCTCGTCCGCAGCTGCTGTTCACCGCCCTTCCGCAACACATTGCTGCTGTTGCTGCGTCGACGCCGTTGTGGGGAAATGGACGAGCGGAGGATCAAAGTGCCATTGCCATTAGTGGTGCCGTCCCCGTGCGAAGGGGTGGGGGGCAACGGTTTGTCGTGGGAATCATTGAACGCGTTGGCTTTGATAGGCTAATCGATGAAAGGTTAACGAAATGATTAATTTAATTGTATTCCATAAACAATGAAAAGAATGAATTTTCCATGTCGACTTGGGGTGTTTTGGCCAGACTTCAGACCCCCCCCCCCCCTCCCAATCGGTAATAATAGGCCACTAAACATACCGGTTTGTCCCGTCCCAGCCTTCCACCAGCGGAAGATGAGAACACTTCGACAATGGAAGAATCTAAAAGTCAAAGCCAAAGTTAAAATCGCTGCTTCAAAAGGTGCCGTGCCTCGTGGGGGTGGGGACGGCGGTGTCCTGGGCACTTTCGGGCTGACTTTTGTCGGAAGTCCCATGGACGGCTGACGAACGGACCCCAATTTGGACAGCTCGCGCAACTCATCCGCAAGGACGTCCAAATCCTGAAAGGTAAATAAATTCCCAAAAGTTTGAGGAAAGACAAACCGCCAACTTTTGTTCAATTCAAACGTTTCGCCCAATTGTCCCACCTCTGGCTGTCGGCCGTTCCTTTTGGCCCCGCTTTGCTGTGGGGCCCTCCGCCGCTGCTCATTCCCTCCGTGTTTCTGCTCTTTGCGCTTTTTGTCATAATTGCTGGCCAACCTAAAAAGAACACCGCCATTTACTCTCTTTTACCCCCCCCCCCCCCCCCCCCTCATTAGGGTAAGAGAAATGGACTTGGCCCCGGGCGGTTTTTGTTTCGGGTAGTCGGAAGTGAGCAGGGCGAACACCGAGTAAATACTCGACTCGGTCTCGTCGCTTACTCGGCCAAATGCGGAGCTGCCGGTTGAAGTCGTGGCATCCGCGGGTCAAAAGGCGTCGGAATGCTTCCCCCGGGGCTTTTCTTTTGCTGGTTGTAAGCGGATGCCCTCGGTGGCCTATTCTGCGCTAATCCGCTTGGCCCAGCCCCGTAAAGCATTTGGTGGTCTTTGCTCAATCTCTGATCACTTCCGCCCTTTGGCGGATGTGCGGCCGCAACGCCACCGGGGTGTGCTACCCGTCTAAGGTTAAGCGGCTTCTCGTTCTCGAAGGCACTTCGGTTGTTCTCCTGAATGCGCTGGAACTCCTTGCGCAGGTCGCCGCCCCCTTTGATCGTCTCGTGCTCTTCCGCCGCTACGCGCCGACCACCGCCTCCGGCGCCAACGGGAGTGACAGCAACGCCGCTTCTCGGAGAGTCTGAAACATTTGAAAGTTGCTTAATGAATGCTTAAACTATTCGAGGAATGGTCAGTTGAGTTGGTTAGCCCATTTTAAGTCCTCTCACTTTTTGGTTGGTTGTCGTTGAGCCTTTCCAAATTGTTGTTGATTTGTACTTCTTCTTCGTCGCTTCCGCTGTATGAAAAGTAATCGGCGTCTTCTGAAATTGCCCATTTCTTTTGATTCATTGTTTTTTTTTGACATTTTAACCTTTTTTCAGCACTTTTCGATGCCTTTCGACATGGTCTCGAATTGAATTTCGAACGATTCTTTCCGCAATTTGGTCCCGAATAAATGTGTGCCTAAAAACGCAAAAGAATTGCCCCAAAACAATTTACCCTTCGGACTTTATCAAATTTTCCGTGAACGGCCTTCTCGTGTAGTCTTTTTCCAAAATGCACTTTAATTGGGGGCAACTTTGAACACTTTCAATTAATTGTCCACCAAATTTACCTCGATGAAAGAATCGAATTTTTTGGACCATTTTTTGGACGATTTTTTGTTGAGACGGGGCGGAGGGTTTCGCGGAATTAGGAAGAGAGCACGCTGAATTAGTTCCATAATTGGGCTTAATTGGGGGTAATTGAAGGCCACTTGCCATCGGATGCATATCGCAAAGCGGCGGATGTCCCTCGGCCATTTCCAATGCCGTAATACCAAGCGACCACTTAAATTAAAACGAACGATTAATTCAAAAATGCATTTATTTGGGGGGCAATAGGCACCAGATCACTGCGCGAGTCGTAAGTAGAGTCGGGATTCTCGTCACAGGCAATCACCTCGGGTGCCTGAAATCTGTCGGAATGCCATGCCGTCACCAACCCTCCACACGCCCACCATCCAATAGGGCGTGCCAATAAAAGTGTTCCGTTTGCCAACCGTCCTGTCCAATTGGGCGCTGACCCCAAAGTCGACCAGCTTCACCTCGGCCGTGTCGGTCAGCAGAACATTCTGTCCCTTTATGTCCCGGTGAATCACCTGAACGTGCCAATGAACGGGGGCCTTTCCAGGACTTTCCCTTCTCACATTATTCTTGTGAAGATGGCTTAACCCCTAAAGGGAAGAAGGGATAAATTATCCCAAGCAATTTGGCCCGCCCTACCGAAAGGATTTCCTTGCAAATGTAAGCGATCCATTCCTCCTTCAGATAACCGCCCTTAAACGACTTGATCAAGTCGGTCACCGATCCGCTCCCGCAAAATTCCATCACTAAACGGACAAATGAATTTGGCCCTGGGGGGGGGGAGGGGGGGGAGGGGGGCTAACCAAGCCAGAGTTGGTCGTGTTTGCCAGTGGAGGAGGGCAGCTTCTTGATGAAAGCGCCGTAGTAAGTGGCGATGTTCGGGTGGTGCGAATACTTAAAAATTTGAAATGTCGCCCTTCCCCTCAAGGGAAATAGGGGAAAGAACCCCTTTTGGTTTATAAAATTCGTATTTTTTGGACTAATTTCCCTAACAAAATCATTCAAATTTTCTCGGCGGCACCCATCGGCACCGCCGACCCCCTCGCCCTCCAGAAGTGAAGCAAAATTCTCTAAAAATTCTGATGGCAAATTCTTTAACAAAAAACGGAAAAATACAACCCCTAAAAATCGATTTTTTTTTTTCGGTGCCCCCCAAGGCAAAATCCTAAATCGTGCCGCCTGTCTCAGGCCACCCGATTTGGAATAAAAACAAATAGTTTTGGTCCCCAGACCGAATCTGTACGAAATTTCGAACCTTTTTGAGCATATTTATTTCGGCTTTAATTTCCTCCTCTTCGTCCTCATTTATATTCATTATTTTTATTGCTGCTAACGCTTGCGTCTTCAGATGGCGTCCCTAAATTTAAATTTTAGAAGTTTTCGCTTTTCTGAATTCACTGCAATTTCTTGCCTTATACACTTGCCCGTAGGTACCGGTGCCGACAACCTCGATCAGATCGAAAATGCCGGATGGGTCCTTAAAGGAACGGACTGATCTCTTCCAATCAATCGAATGCCTAATTTGGCATTACCTTGAGGGACTGTAAGTCGACGGAATCCTCAAACATTTAGCGGCACAAGAATAAAAGCGATTGCTGAGTTAATGAGGATGAGTTAGAAGAAAATGACGGAAATGACGACAAATGATGATTAATGATGGGATTATTGGGGATTAATTATCACATTTGGCGAAATTAAAACATATCAGCGGAGAAATGCCGAATGCAGCGCGGCAATTCGACCATTTGCAGCCGAGCGGACGAACAAAATTCCACGGAGGGAAAGGGCGCGCCTAAATCGAATTGATTTCGGTTAAAATAAAGAAAATTTGATGAGGCGGGCGATGAGAGTGAAATTCAACCGCCCCCCCCCCCGACATTTTGTTTCACATAATATCCACCCACCCACCGACCATTCAAATCAAATACATTCCCCAAAATCCATTTGGGGGACATTTCACCCTCAAATCGATGCCCGTGCAACCGGAGAAGGAGGTTCTTGGGAGGGGGGGGGGGGGGGCAGGGAGGGGGGGGGGTGTCCACTTGATAGGGCGGTCGAAAGAAGGGGGGGGGGACGAATTGGGAATAAAGGGACGGGTGGAAGACGGGGGGGGGGACTAAACGGCTAATGAAGAAAGCGAGCAAAGAAGTGGACGGACGTCGGAACGGAGGATAGAGTATGGATCAAATGGCATCGCTTCTTTCACTTTCTGTTTTCAAAAAGTTCCGTCAATTCAAAGCGCATTCTGTTTACAGCGTTTTTGCTTTTCGCATCCGGTCCTAATGTCGAATGGTCCAAAGATTGAAAGTTTACACCGTATTTCCTTTAACAGCCCCCCCCCCTTTTTGGGGGGAAATAGAACCCCCGAGGGGTCTAATGTAGGAAATACGGAAACTTTCTTCAACCTAAACCAATTAGGTCGAACATAATACCAAATGAAAGCTAGCGTTATCCAAGCTTAGATTTGCGATTGGACAATGCTTTAAGATTTTCTACAAATGTTTCGGTTCAAAGCATTTTCAAGAAGTGACCCCAGCAAAATAGAGCAGTGCCCAAATTCATTAGGGGACATTTTGTCTGTCGGACCTTTTGATAGCGTGCCATTAACACTTTTCGGTCTTTCTTCGAATTAGGGACAATTTTTGTAATTTATTTTTTTCGCTCAAATTGCCGTCTAACAAACAAACGTTTTATTTGAATTCATTGTACATTTATTTCTTCGATGGGTCTTAAAAAGGCAACGTAACAAAGTGATGAGGATGGATGATGAATGGAAGTTGAAGCTTTTCTGTTGTTCTTTTGGTTGATCTCTTTCTCTCTCTCCTCAGTCACTGTTCTGTACGTCTTCTCTGTAAAGTCTCTCTGATTAGTCTGTCTTCTCTGTTCTCCTCTCTGTTGTAAAGTCTCTCTGATTAGTCTGTCTTCTCTGTTCTCCTCTCTGATTAGTCTGTCTTCAGTCTCTTTTCTGTCTGTCTGTCTGTCGCTTTATGTCTGATGTTTGAATGGTCTCTCTTCTGCCTCTGTCTTCTCAGTTTCTTTCACTTGGCAGGGCTCTCCGCTGTCCATTTTCCTCATCCCCGACCTTTGCTCTTTCGGGTGCACAATTCATTTCTGCGTTCACAATAAATGGATGCGGGGAAGAAGTCGAACGGCGGCGGTTCCGGGGACGGGGATAGCTTTTTCGGTGACAGTCTTCGGCCACTTTCGCTTTTTGCCTTCCGTTGTTGGGGCAGGTCGCCGTTGCTGTTGCTGTTGCTGCTGGTGCTGCTCGTCGATGATGGTGGTGGTGGTAGTGAGCCGGGCAGACGGTCCTGGACCATATCGCACGGGTGAAAGCACGAGCAGTTCAGCGGGCGTTGGTCCACAGAGAGTCGCTGGTCTGAGGCAAAGACAAAAAAATGAATTTCAGTTTAATCCAAATCCAATAGGAAATCGGATGGATTCCGTGCATTTTTTGGGTTTTGGGCTTCAGTTTCGATTGATTCGCCCTTTTGGTGCCCGGGGATCGATCCGTTTGCGTACCTTTGCACAAGAACACCGGATGGCCAGCGAATTCGACCACTTTATTTGTGGCCAAATGGGGGCACGCCAGTTGAGTATAATAGCACCAGTTGATACAGGCTAAATGAATAAATGAATGAATGAATAAGTATATGGTTATGAAAACATGGCAATTGCAACTCACGGGGATGTTTCCAAATGTCGACCAGGTTGACCAGCAGCCATTTTCGGTACCATTCCTAAAATTGGAACTTGCAGTGGGGAAAAGGCTTTGTTATGCGTTGAATTCTCTCTATTCTTTAAGTCCCATTAAGCCTTAAGCTTATGAGTTCGATTAAACCTTAAGCTTATGAGTCCGATTAAGCCTTAAGCTTATTCTGAAATGTTTAACTTCTCCCGCCTTCCGACCCCCCCCCCCCCCCCGTCGGATGAGTAAGAGCATTTTTGGCACTAACTGCGCAGTTGTGACATGTCGTGTTGGGCGAGAACGGCTGCGTGGCAGAGGCGAGGCCCCACTTGGCCAGGCGACAGTCGAAACGGTGCAGCAAATTGGCGAATGCCCAGTGGACGGACTCAACTTGCTCGAGCGCCCGTTGGAGACGTTCAAAACAGGACAAACAGCCGACGGAGTTGGCAGGCCCCAGCAGACAGCCGCTCCCCAGGTGACCTTCGCGGAGATGTTCCGAATGGGCGACAAGGTCCTCCTCGGAACGTATGCTCCGCCAGTCGAGCCGGAACAGCTCGATCAGCTGCAGGTTAGCAAAGCCTTCCGGACATTTGGTGAACAGAGACATCTCCCTTTAGGTGATTTTGTTTTTGTTTCATTTGTTTTTTGATTGGGAAGGACAGAACGGGGGGGGGGGGATTAATAGCAACTGATATTCGAATGATTATGGCCATTTTTCTGTTTTTGTTTATATCCATGCGACTTTTATTCTATTTCCGTGTCCAATTCTTTGGAGAAGGCCACAAATGCTCTCGCCCTTCCCAATTTTGCGCTGTTTAACCTCATCTTTCGCAGCCGGCCCCAGCTGTTCTGGGCGCACAAATCGCCCGGGGCAAGGGATGTCCACACATGGCACATTTGATCATCGACCGGCTAAATTGGTGGCAAAAATTTGTCAAAACTTTCGGGAACGGGAACAAAGTTAACGCCGATACTCGAAAACACTCCCGCCCTAGGGAACACACCAGGGATGTAACCGTTTCCGGATTTCCGGACATTTTTGGCTCCGGCATGTCGGATTCCGGACTTTTTAGTGAAAATCCGGAAAATTTTTGATGGTTGCTAGAAAATTGATCCAAAACTTGCTTAATTTTTCGTTTGGGAGGGGGCTAAATTCGCTTCAAAATTTTCTCATTTTGAAATATTAGATCAAAATTTTCGGTCTTTAAGAGGGCGCAAAATTGGATGCCGGACTTTTTTTTGGCATCCGGTTAGATCCCTTGACCAAAACCAAATGATTCAAATACCTTCCAGGGAATTGTTGCGATTTTGCGGAAGCTTCTAGACTGATGCTGGTGGAAAGTGTCGTGCAGACTTTCGGCCAAATTATTTGGCAAAATGGGAATTCGCCAAATGTTGTCCATGAACGAGAGGTCGTCATCGACGGTCAAGTTGGGGGTAGGCGGAACGGAAGCGGCTGAGGAGCGTTGAGCAACAGCTGGGGACATGAAAAGACTGGAGATGAACAGGAGGAGGGCCGAAAGGTGCAAGCAGAACGGCGCGGGTACGGAACAACGTTGGCGAAATAATTTGGCAGCAGCACAATTTTGAGTAGTACAAGCACCGAAGAATGGGAATGAAGGTGGTGAAGAGGAGGGAACACAGGAAGCCGATGAAAGCGATGAACTCCTCGAACTCTCCCACCTCCGTATTCTCGAAGGTGAACATGGACGGTGAGAGAAAGGGGAAGAAACCCGCAACATTAGTTGAAGATGCCCAAGTTGGAGACGTTCTCTTCCTCTGCAAAATGCACTTGTCTTAATTCGTCTTCGCCTCCTCTTCCGGTGTTCTGTGGTCAACAACTGGCACCCGTCGCCGCCGTCTTCCCCGCATTCGTCCGCTCCACGCCAAATTGAAAAGGTCGGTGCGCAATGGCACCTCCTCCCGTTCGACAACATTTCCTCATTTGCTTTGCCCGTCGTTGTGCCAGATGTTGCCGGGAGGGGGACGTGAACGTCCTCCACTTCTTCTCTTCTCCCCCTTCCCCTCCCCTCCATCTTTCTTCCGCTTTTTTCGGCGCATTTTTGCCGACTGAACCCGCACGGATTTTGTTGGAGTAGGAATATTTTGACGGGATCGACGACAGTCGGCGGCGGTGGTCGGGTGGCGCGGCTCCAAAAAGAATAATTATTTTGTGTGGTTGAAAAGGAGGAACGGGAAGAAGAGGACGACGATGGCACGGTGCAGCGACAGCAACAACGGCATTCAGCCCCCCGGAGACGACAGCAAACTCCTCTCTGCTGAGAGATGGCGGATGGCTGTCCCAATGGCCAATGGTTGGGGTGAGTTGCCTCAACAAGTCACTTTTACTCTTTAACAATTTTAAATCAAAAAGAAAGGACAACGTGAAAATTGGGCTACACCAAATCAATGGCCGGCGGGGGTATCACTTTTATTTTATCGGGCAATGCCAGCAAATGTCGGGGGAGTGAAGCGATGAGAATGTGCGCGAGCATATTGGGGGGATTGGGGGGAGGGGATTGGGGAGAGGGGGGGGGGGAGGGGGGCAATAATTGGTCCAATTCAAGACGAAGGAAGTTCGCCCGCCCGCCCGCCCGCCCGCCCGTCCGCAAGGTGCCGGCCGGAAACAAGGTGATCGATGATTTTGGGAGTAGTGATCGATCAGAATTTAAAACGATACTACCGAGAGAAGAGAACGAATGAAGTGAGAGTGAGAATGCCGCCGGCTATTCTCTTGAAAGAAGCGATGATCGGCAGTGGGATAAATTGTCTCTCTCTGAATGGCACAATGAATCGCAAAGCCAATGAAAGGGTGAAGGGATGGAAGGCGACACTAAACTTTTGCCTTGTGAGTTTGGATGAGATTTGAGCGTATTCGGCGGGGCGGGAGGTAACGCGGGAGGGGGAGGGGGAGGGGGAGGGGGGGGGGGGGTGAATGACTTGTGCAGACGTGCCCGCGGGGGGGGGGGGGGCGGCTTCCGCACCCAAAAAGAGGAGAAGCCCTTTTTGCTTTGCTGCTCCAACCTCGCCTCCTCCCCTCCTCATGATTCGTTTCGTCTTTTTCTCGGCGGGAGAGAGAAAGTGAATGAATGGCCTCCGTTTATTTCCCCCCCCCCCGGCATATCCTAAAAGATTTTGCCGCAAGCGTCGACGGTTGCGACAGCCAATGAGTGCGCACATACGTCTAAATCGATTGCTGCTGCTCTCGGCCGTGGACACTGAAAAAGGTTCCGCCATCGTCGACGAGCGCGGCAATACAAACTTTAAAATGGATTTAGCCCCAGGCACGGACGGTCGGAGACAGACAGAGAGAGAAAGAGAGAGAGAGAGGGGGGGGGGGAGGAGAGAGTGAAAGATGGGATAGACGGCGACTGGCTAAAGGAGGGATAGAAATGGTTGTGTCCAAGTAGGAATAAAGAGAATAGGGCCAAGAGGAAATGCTACCGAGAGGGGGAGGCTGGGCTTTGGCTAAACGACGGATGGATGAGACGGGGCAATGAATGTGTAGGGGAGGGGAGAGGAAGGGGGGGGGGAGTCCAAATAGGCGGAGAGAACAACAACGGAAGGGAAAGCCCCTGAAGGGACGGGGAGTGGGCGAATGTGTGGGAGGAGGGAAAGGCAATTGGTCGGGAAGACGGGTGGGGGAGGCACCTAACCAGCAGCTTCAGCCCATGGAGGGGGGAGGGGGGAGGGGGGGATCTTTTCCCGGGAGAGGCTCTCTTCATTAAAAGGAGAGGAGGGAGGGGGGGGGGGGGAGGGGGGGGGGGATCTGTGTTGAGTGGATGAGGGGGGGGGGGGGGGGGGGGTAAATGTTCCCCGAGGGGCCGAGGAACGGACGGCGAGGGGGGGGGGCATTCAAAAAATGGCTTTCTTCTTAGTAAATGAAATTGGATGGATTGGGCAAGGCAATTCCGGCATTCTCGGTGGGACCATCCATTATTATGCATTATGTGAAAAGCAAACGCCGAACCGTCAAAGCAATTCACGTCAGTCCAACCAAAGCAACGAACTGCTCCAATTTCCGCCATTTTTCGATTATATTTATTTATTTATAGGGCATTTTTAATTAGCCGCAAAACCAAGCGGACATTTATTTGACGGCGTTTACACTTTTTGTTTATTATACAAACCAACGCAATACAGAAAAGAAGAAGCACCTTTTGGGAATGGACGGACCATGGAAGATTGGTCGGTCGATGTACTGAATTGTCTTCGTGTCCATTTGGACGTGAAATGAATCTTTTATCACAAAATAAGAGCAAACAGAAACAGTAGCGACGGGAGGGACACAAAACATCGGCGAACGATTGGAGGGAGAGAATTGGGCGGGAATCGGACGATTTTGCATAGAAATTGTGTAAATGATGACAGAATGAACGCGTCGTCCAAACGGACGGATATTATTCGATCGAATGCACATAGCGAAGGAGGCGAGGGATTGATCTGATCAGAGTTGTGGGAGGGTCGGCTTAAATAAGTGATCAACATTATCCGATCAACCAAATTATTGGCATCATTTATCGTAATTATTTTTAACGAATAAAAGCGCGAGGCATTCACATTGAGTGATCTGATCTGATCGAAATGAGACGGAGCGAAAGGGCAGGGCTCGGATTCGGAGAGTTTTGCTCAAAAAGTCCCGTAAGAGAAAGAGTGATTTTTGTTTGATAATTTGCAGAGGAAAGCGTTTAAACAAACACTGACGAACCAACGGAATACCAGCAGACTTCCAAAAATAAGCACTAATTTCGAATAATTCCGTTTTCGGTACACCAGTGACCAATGCAATTAAGCCTAATTTGTAAGCAATAAAACGCCTAAAGGGCGGTCTGGGTTATTACTGTACACGGATAAACGAAAGGAAATGGGGACGGTCGGAGAACGATTGGTAAATATTGAAATGTACGGTCAGTGAATGACGGGCACACGAACGATTGTTGCTTGTTCTTGGTTGGGTTTTGTCGCTAATGATGGGCGGGCGCCGCGGGCGACAGCATTTGATTTGCGGTAATTGACTTCGCCACAATGATTGATTGAATGCTTAGAATTAATGATTTTGGTGATTTCAAAAAAGGAGTTTGGAAAGCATTTGTCGGAGTGAATTGACGCTTTTTCGAATGGGTGGACACGTAATTCAGAAAGAGGGGGCATATTCAATTATGTTTACATAGCAAAAATGAAAAAAGCCATTGATTGATTGATCCGATTTCGTAGGTCAAGCGGAGCCCGGGATGTAAATGAGTGAGTGATTTAATGGATAGATGGAGGCTAATTAATGTTAATAATGTCAAAGTCGCGTTGGAGGGGCGTTGATCGACCGTTCGAATGGGCGCTATTTGGTTACGGTCGACCAATTCCAATCGCAACGCGGCGCTCAGTCGGGCGGTCGGTGTGCGTGGCCTTTTCAGTCATTTGGGGGCATTATTTATATACATTAGCGGCGGCGGCATAGGTAAAAATAACAAAGTTGAAAGTGGCATAATAACTAGGCTGGCGAGTTCCGATAAAACATTTGAACATTGAATATGTAAAAGCACAGTAACGGGGGGGGGGGGGGGGGTCGTAAGAAGGACGTAGGGATAAGATGATTATTGATCAGTGAGTGAGATGTGTGAGTAGAATAGGGACAGTAAAGTAAAGTTGGATTTGGGGGTGGGGGGGGGGTCAATTATACCCACGAAAATGTTCTGACGAGACGAGGAAGTGAGGCAAAATGGGGGGGGGGGGCGGGGGGAGTGTTTGGCGTTGTCCCATCAGAGAACGGCCGTTTGCGGGCGGCAGCTGGGTATTGTACAGGACTGGACTGGCTGGTGTCGGTTGGCGCCCCGTTTTGTCCCATGGCTTCTTCCTCCGCTTTACCAAATTCCGCTGCCCATCCCATGAGTGCCCAGCGTGCTCAATTCCTCCGCCAAACTCACTAAATTGCGCATATTCTGTTTTAGTCTCAACGCAAAGTCTCGATTCAAAGTACATAATGCATTTGTTGTTTAGACCGATTCGGCGGGTCCGCCACGTACCTTTCAGTGTCTGTTGGTGTCCCTGTTGTGGCGTCGTCTGCAGCATGGTCGTGCCGCTTTGCTGTTGCTGCTGTGCCGGGCTCGTCGCCTTCCTCTGAACTGCTCCGCCGTCTCCTTCGGCCGAGTTCGAGTCGATCATTGCTAGCAGCGACGGTGGCTGCCCGCCAGTGGCATTTGGGACAGTTGCTGCCGGCAACACAAAATTGCTTGAGGGAATTTGTTGGGCCATGTGGAAATGGCCCCCGTGGGGCTGGGACATGTTGCTCGGCATGGGCTTTTGCTCAGTCCAACCTGAAGAAACGTTTTGGACAAAATGCAATTTGTTCCAAAATCTTTCGCAGAAGGAACTTACCTCCGGCGCCCATCTGCTGAGTCCCTCCATCGGCCGCCCCGACTCCGCCGTTCCATCCCCCGTTGCTTCTCGCCGACCCTCCGCCTCCTTTCCCTGCTGCTGATGCTGCTGCTACTCCCCCAAATTGTTGTGCCGTTGACGTGCCCCCACCCACCGATGCCGACGTTATTTCGTTGTTGCTGCTGTTGCTTTGTGTACCGGCGTTTGCGTTAGTTCCAATAGGCGGCAATTCTCCCCTGAAACGATTTATTGAGACAAAAAGTGCGCAAAAAATTCCCAAGGCCGAAACCCATGACGTGGCATCCTCCCCCCCCCCCCCCAAATACCAATAAAACAAACCGAACCCTCTCCCCCCCCCGAAACCCATGGCGTGCCCCCCCCCCCCAAATACCATCCGCTCTCCACCACTTCCACGCCGCCCTCTTTGGCCAAAATGTTGGACTTGGCCACCACTTCATCGGCCGTGAATTGGTGCCATCGTTGAATTGGAATGGTCGCTGTAAAAGGCCAACGTTTTGGAATTCTCCAGCGGTGCCAAACAAACATTGTTTTGCCGGATCGCCCCAAATGGAAGTGCCGGTGTCCCGTTGCCATTTGCGCAACTCTCCATTGGGGTCTAAAAGATTGGTCTTTTGGGTGTCTGGAAATATTTGGGCCGAATTTTTAAGCAAATGAATGGCCGGAAGAAATTCCTGTCGCCCGTATGCCCGATCAGGACGATGATCAGACGCAAATTGCCAGAGGCAATTAATTGTAAATTAGGGGGGGGGGGGGTCAAGAAATGCCGCCGGCCGCACCACCGCCAACATTCACCAAACCTTGCCAAATTGAATCATCGCTGTGTGCGGCCGGCTGAATAGCGGTTGCCGTTCCGTTTTGCAGGTTGAACGTGCCCATCGTGCCGAATTGAGTGCCGGCCGCGTGCGGAGGGTTAAGCGACGTGAGCAAAGGGGGCGGCGGAATGTGCCCGAACATTGGCGGGTGTCGTGGGGGCATCATGTTCATGTTCATGCTGTGTAACGGCGGCGGTGGGCCGCTGAATGGAGCGAATTTCCGGTGAGAAGCGCCACCGCCGCCGCTGGGCCCGGCAACGGAAAAGTCGGGCGCGAATTTGTTGGCACCGCCGGACGACTCCCATCCCCTGTTGGCCATGGAAGGTGCCCGACCGCCGCCTCCAACGAATTGTGGAACCCCTCCAGGCATCTGAACAGATCAACATTTACATCCCCACAGGCCACCATTTTCTAATCATTTTTTTGATCATTTTCTGATCAAATTGTGCAAAGAGCATTTTGGCAAGTCTCACCATCCTTTCCCCGCCTCCGTACACGTGTACACCGCCGCCATACGCATTGGCAGCGCCCATTGTGCCATAGCCTTTTTGAGAATGTTTTAAATTTAATAATTAAATTATCTCTAAAACCTCCGGGTCCAAATTGTCCCCCGTCGTCCGGAGGTGGTCCCCGCTGTTGTTCCCATTTACGATAGTTTGGCGGCGGCGCTGAGTGACCTGGATCAGCTCCTGAACCATTTCTTTTCGTAGATTGTGCCAAAAGAGTACGGCACAAACCATTCATCTCCATGTTCCACGGCGTGCACTGGTTGATTTCCCCCCTCCCCCACTGTCCGTTCACTTAAATTTGTTCTTGCACTTTTTTTATCGCCTTTTGTTCTTACCCAAATCTACTGACGGGGTGAACGGCCCCGAAGGCGCCTGCTGGGGAATGCCTTGGAGTTGAAAAGCGGGCGCCTTCAGGCTCAGCTGAAAGAATTTACTCTCCGCCTGTGCCATTGCGGCAGCGTCTGCCTGGGACAAGCCGAACTGTGCGAACTGTTGCTGGTGAGGGTGGTGGTTCTGCTGTTGGTGCGGTTCGCTCCACGTCGCTGGTCCGCCGTAAGTCGTGCCCGTCGGAGTGAACGGACCGGCGCTCAACGAGGGCATTTCGTTCTGCGGCATTGGGTGGCCCCATTTGGTCATCAATTTGCTGCTGTCCGTTGTCCCGCCGTGCCCGTCGGTGCTGCTTACCGCTGCCATGTGCCCTCCGGCACCGAGCATCGGACCCCTCCACGCCTCTAGAGACACTGGAGGCGGACCCGCAACACCGGTTGATGCCGCCGCCATTGGGGTTGGTTGGAAGGTTGGACCGCCATAGTACGAATTCATATCTTCCGTAAATAGCATCAGTGTGGCGTACGTCTTGCAAAAGTGGTGGGAAAATTGAGATTTCGTTTTGCATAATGCAAATAAACGAGTTGATACGTAATCATGGCGTATTATTGAAGTTGCAACATACTAAATGCCTCGTAAGCATTCAAAGTTTCTAATTAATTGCGAGAGTAAATAAACATTTTCGAAATCGTGGGATTGAGAAGTGCTTGGGGCAACTTTGAGATTCTGAATAATTCCCTCGGGTGGTCACTCATTTAGTGCGTAAGTTTTCTAATTACTCTCCAACGCTGAGAGGAACCAAAAAAGGGTAATAATCGGGGGGAATGTGGGAATATCTGAATATCAAGGCACTCTGCGCTCTCTGCCCTTTCACGCTCATAACACTCTCTAATCGCGTTCTCTGTGTTTCTTTGCCACTCCTCAACCAACAAATGATGGCAGTGATGGATGAACAAATACTGCTCGAAGGCGACGTCGATGGGTGGTAGACAGAATATGATAGAGGGCAGGGAGGAATCGAAGAAGACAAAGCCGACTAACAAAGAAGGGAAATGATGTGGTGACTCCCACCCTTTCTCCCCCCCCCTCCCCTCCCCTCCCCTCCCGCTTTCCTCCTCTCCCTCTCCCCTCGGCTTTTTACCCTCCCTTTCTCTCCCCTCCTCCCCTCCCGCTTTCCTCCTCTCTCTCCCCCTCCTCCACTCCCGCTTTTCTCCTCTCCCTCTCCCCTCCCTTTCTCCCCCCCCCCTCCCTGTCCCTCTCCCCTCGGCTTTTTACCCTCCCTTTCTCTCCCCTCCTCCCCTCCCGCTTTCCTCCTCTCTCTCCCCCTCCTCCACTCCCGCTTTTCTCCTCTCCCTCTCCCCTCCCTTTCTCTCCCCCCCCCCTCCCTGTCCCTCTCCCCTCGGCTTTTTACCCTCCCTTTCTCTCCCCTCCCGCTTTCCTCCTCTCTCTCCCCCTCCTCCACTCCCGCTTTTCTCCTCTCCCTCTCCCCCCCCCCCCTCCCTGTCCCTCTCCCCTCCGCTTTTTCTCTCTCTCCCTCCCCCCTCCCGTCCTCTCCTCTCTCCCCCTCCCACCCTTTCTCTCTCTCCCTTCTCCATTTTCTCCCTCTTCCTCCTCTCCCTCCCTCCTCCTTTTCCTCCCTCTTCCTTCCCCTTTTCTCTCTCTTTGCCTTCTCTTTTTCCATTTTACATTCATCCTTCTTCTTCCCATTTATTCGTTTTGCTCCCTGCAGGCGAATACCAAAATTGATTGGCGGCTGGGGCACACGAAATAGAGTGCACGAGGATGAACAATTATGCGGAGAAAGAACTTCAAAGAGTAATTCGGAGAGTGCGCGAGCGCCAAACAAAGGCGACGACGCAAATCAGCAGATGAACGGCGAACAACAGCACCAAAATGGATCCAACGTCGTCGTCTTACAGTCCATCAATTCATCCGCCCCAATTCGTCCCCACCCCCCGCCCGCCCGCCCGCCGCCGTCATTCTCCCCCCCTCCCGCCCCTTTCGCTTGCTCCTCCGTTGGTTGGTCTCCTGCCCGCACCCTATCAAAGGGTCCCACAAACACATCCCCGGTCAAAATGCTTTGTTTAGTATTATTTTATTGAAAAATAAAACCCAGTGCTAACATTTGGGCACCTAAACTACTGGCATCATCGACTTCAGCGTGAACTCGCTGCCGCTTTCCATCACCGATCAGATTCCTCCCGCACAAAATCTTTCCCTGCCGTTTCGTTCTCACAATGCCGCGTTCTCTCTCTTCAGATTAATTACGCTTTGGGGAAGTGCAATTGTTCGGCAGGGATCCCAACAATTTGGCACTCCCCTCTCTATAAATGCCAAAATTAAATCCAACGGCGTTTGTGTTCATTTGAGATCGCCATTCTTTGGAAGAAAGGAGAAAAGACATGTACAAGGGGAGGAAACAGAGGTCAAAGTGTGGAGAGGGTCCGTTGGATGTTGACCAAATTATAAATTAAAAAAAAAGCTTTGACAACAAAAAATAACAACAAAATGGTAAATTGGGTGGATTTGAGGATGTGATCAACGAAGTAGGTAACCCGAAAAGCTCAGTTCTCAACATCAACGAGAGCAGCACACGGGAAGAATGTGCTGTTGACAATAAAGTCTGATCGGACCAGACTGGACTGGTCCAAAACCGAGGACTGGACGATCTGCTGCCGTCCGGCCGGTCTCTGTTCCTCTTCTCTTTGCGTTGTGCTAACTGTTTCCGCCGGTGCCCAGTCCCTTGGTTTTGCCAATTCCGCCTGCCGATGTCACAGTTGTGCTGGGTGATAAATATGACGCTGGGAGAGGGGGCCCCGTCGTCCCGTTGGCTAATCGCGCGTTATAATCTGGGACGGTGCCTGCCGATTCAGAAGGTTTAAGCGGGTGACTGTTGAATTGGTGGTGATGGAGACCGCCCAAAGAGGGGAAAGAAGCCATCGAAGAGGCTAATTGCTGCTGCTGGGGACCATTCAGGACGCCGTTGGACACCACCTCAACCGATCATTGTTCAG
Source organism: Globodera pallida (assembly GCA_020449905.1). NCBI lineage: Eukaryota > Metazoa > Nematoda > Chromadorea > Rhabditida > Heteroderidae > Globodera > Globodera pallida. The sequence continues at coordinate 920,979 of JAIXHY010000009.1, read as the reverse complement.
ATTAATGTAATTTGTGCGATTTCGAATTCACATTTGATGATGTTATGTTGAACGGTGTGCCGGCCGCGTCGGGTATCGGCGAATGGTTCAGTTGAGCAAAGTGTTGGTAGAACTGGGCTTGTATTGAGGCTGCCGTCTGCGGGTGCAAATGGTTGCTGGAGGCGACTGTGCCGGTTGAGGTCGTTGCCTGGGGGATGCAGCCGACCTGAAAATGCGCATGTCAGGAAAGTACAATTGTACAGCTCGAAAAGGGGAATTGGAAGCAAGTTCAAGTCCGGTACACCTGAAAACGGAGCCGCGAAAACGGAGCCGCGGAAACGGAGCCGCGAAAACGGAGCCGAACGAAAACGGAGCCCGCGAAAACGGAGCCATTATACCCCATAACAATAAAACAAAAAATTTTTGAGTATAATATGTAGTTACGCAATGTGAACTAGGAAAAGATGTGTAGTTTGGTACAATGGTAAAATGAGTTGGCTCACTCAATTCAAATGCAAATGACTTTACTTCAGTCCACCCGCCTCCCCAATTGCTCTCATCAATGGCCAACATTTTCGGGCCCTCTTCCATTAGATTAGTTGATCAAATACCCAAATCTAGGAAGCGATAAAATGGATGTCTTGTCTGGAACTAGAGTAGGTCGGACCGGGATTTTTGGGAAAACCGGGACCGGGACCCACATCTTGAACCGGGATGCACCCACCACTGCACCACAAATAAATAAGAATTATGTGCTAAAAAATCCTATTCTTAGGGGTGTATTTTTTCCCGGTTAGTCCCGGTCCGACCGGGACGGGATTCCGATTTTTCAGAAACCGGGATAAACACCTCCTATTTTTTTATAATTACCTATCACGCCAAATTCATCGGGATCGCGATTTCACTTTTACAAAAACCGGGATCGGGACCGGGATTCCAAAAACCGGGAATTTCTCGATCGGTCCCGGTCGGGATCCCGGTCCCGACCTACTCTATCTGGAACCTATACGTGGCTCCGTTTTCTACCGGCTCCGTTTTCGCGGCTCCGTTTTCGGTCGGCTCCGTTTTCGCGGCTCCGTTTCCGCGGCTCCGTTTTCGCGGCTCCGTTTTCCCCTGCTCCGGTTCAAGTCGGATGTTGAATGCTTACTTTAGACCCGACATCGGAACTCGTCCGGTATGCCGCTATGGCTCCTCTTTGAGACTGCTGTTGTTGTAGAAAACTTGCTGCATTGCTAGGGACATTATTTGAGTTTGGTTGGAGCCGCCCAAGCTGCTGCTGCTGTTGTTGGTGTTGATCCCGACTAGAAGACAGACTGGACTTTACTGATGACGTGCTTTCTGGACGCGCCAAATTGGCACCTTGAGAAGGAATTGATTTGTACCAATCGAAATGGGTTTTTGTTTGAAAACGCGTCGAAAATCGTCCAAATAAAAAACGGCAGCTGTTTTGTCGGAATGGTACCCGCCCGCCCCGAATCTATGCTCAAGGACATCCTGCACAGTAAAACTGCCGTACTGCTTGTGGTCGTTGCTGTTGCTGCCGCAGTCGTCGTCGTATGGGATGTGCTTGGCGTCTGCTGATCTCCGCCCGTTTGGGAAAGCATCGGCGCTCTGCTCGGCACCCGAATCGACTGCTGCTGTTGCTCTTCGCCTGCCCCACTTTTTTGCTGGACTCTCCGCTGCAATGCTTTCATTTTGGTGGCGTCGCACAATGCTAAATGATCCAAAAGTTCATTTACTAATCCAAAACATTGCCGCCCAATCTCACTGCATTCGAGAATGTTGAGCGAGCCTATGGCCTTTTCAAATCGAGCTTCAAATTCTCCGTCGTTGAGCAGTGCAAAAGCCTCAGCCTCGGAGAAAAGGACGCCCTTTTGAAGCAGTGAAAGCAACGCGCCCCGGGGGACTTAAATTAGCCAATGCCGTTTATTGGCCAGATTCTGGTCTGATCACATTTAACTTACCGGCGGTTCCGTCAATGCCCGCATTCAGCACGTTGCATTCATAACCAAAAGTGAAGGCGGAATGCCGAAATCCTGGGAAAAAGCATAATTTTTATGTTGAATGAATTTCAATCCTTTGAATTGTTTCGTGTTGAAAATGTCCCCAGATTAATTGCCCGCCCACACCCACCAGACTCCTCTAAATATCTGTAGACGAGCAAGTTCACTTCATCGCTGTTAAATGCCATCTTTCTTCAAGCGGCTTCTTCACCAATTTGGCGGGATGTTTCTGCAAAAGTTGTTAGTGGTGGCAAAAGGATGCCGTACAGCGAGGGCATAAGACAAATGGGTGAACTGCTTGGAGATTTACGGAGGAGTTCTTCGGGGAGTTTGTCGACGATGAAATGTATCTAATGAATGGTGATGTGATGTGTGGTGAATGGAGTATTAAGACAATTGACGGTTTTGATTTTGACGGCGAATAATTTGTTGGATGGAAAGAAATTGGTGGAAGAAATATTCGTGTGGAGTAATTGTGTGGTGCCCTGAGCTTGCCTGGAACTTAGCAAAATAGATGAAATGTGTAAACATATGTATGTAAGCTATGTATGTTCTGTCTGTCTGGTTCAGGTCATCCGCTGCCCGGCTTGGTCCCTCCAACGCTCGTTAAAGGATTTTGCGGAAATTTCTTAAGTTCCGCGATTTTTTTGCTAGAAGGTGGCAGGGGCTAGGGGAAGGGTCCCGGAGAGAAAACACCCGAAGGGATAAATGTGAGACGGTCCCTAGACACGACGATAGGGTTGGGAGTGAGGAAGGAGGACACGTCCTCCCCACTGCAGAAAGGCTCACAAGGGGAGCTTTTGACAACGACGTCGACAATTCGGGCGGACGAATGGAGATGAGGGAGTAAGCTAGAGAAGGAGAGCAACAAGACGAGCATAGATGTTGACATGAAAGGGCGTGCAGCGCATGTGGAAGTTGGAAACAGCAGACAGTCAGAAAAGAGAACAAGTAGGGAGGAGAGAGAAGTGAGAGCAATCTGAAGGCAGAGTGGTCGGTGACGATGCCTACTGAAAGTGCACCCCCATCCCCGAGGCGGACGATGAGCCGACGACGCCCTGCGGGGAAAGGGGGGGGGGAATAGCAGGTGGCGCGAGAAGCAGATGGGACAGAGAGTGTGGAGAGAAAGACGAAGAGAGCGAGGATAGTGTGAGAGAGCAGCACGACGAGCGCGAATTTCCTCCTCGTCGATTGGCAGGCGGGGTGGCTTGAAATGGATGGAAGGAGAGGGGGGGGGGGGGGATGTGGGCAGGGAGATAAAAGAAAGAGAGGGGGAGGGGGAGGGGGGTGGGGGGGGGGTGTCCATTCAACGAAAAGGGACGAGGGGAATAGGGACCATCTCTGAAAAACATTTTCACATCACAGAAGTGGCAGGCTAACATTTCATCGACTAATTTGTAAGCCAAATCCGACATTTCATCGACTAAGCCAAAATACGACTTTTCGTCTACGCGATATTCGCCGACTAAGCAAAAAACCAAAATTCCCTCGTCTGGCAAAGACCCGACATTTTAAGTCCAAAAAAGTTAGAGTTTTATGCCATTCTGAGAAGTACTCGGGGGTTATCGAGAACCCCTAGAAACACTTATCCATAACAAATTTTAAAAAGTTACAAAAAATCACTGATGTTGAAATCATAGATTTTATACAAGTCAACGAACTTTGTAGCATTAATATGTACATATATGTATGTGAAAAATAAAGGGCTTCTGTATTGTGCGAAAAAAAAAGTCGATTTTGGGGGAAAATTTTTTCTTTGAAAGATCTTGACAAAAAAAAACCCATTTTTTCAAAAACACGGATCACCACGGACTTTTTGGGGGATCCTTGATCACGATACGGATTTTTTTTTAATCACTCCCCACCCTTGCTGCTGATGAGAATGCTGCAGAATGGGATGAGAAAGAACGGAAAAAACTCATTTGTCAGTCAAAGATCAAACGGGGGGCCGCTTTTCGTTATAAAAAAATGCATTTGCAGTTTGCACCAGGGATGGGCGGAATTCCGTTGGTTTTTGGGCCTTTTTTCCGTTTTCCGTTAGGGTTTCAGATCTCCGACTGTGTTACTGATTTTTTCGGACTTTTTCTGAACATTTCCGGTGGTTTAAACAATTCTAAGAATTCTTTTAACTCTAATGGCAATTCACAAGCTTTTCATTCATTTTTTGTAAATCTCTTAAATTGAGTCAAAAATTCAAAATACTCCGGTGGCGCCTATCGGCACCGCTGACCCTCCCCCCCCCCCTCCCTAAAAGCTTAAAGTAGACTTAAGAAGTCCGCTTTTTGTTAACTAAATACTGTTAATATTTCAAAAAATTTATTAAAATAAATTATTTAAAAAAAAATAATTCTTTTAATCCACTTGAAAATTTGCACTGACAAATGAGCCCGGTTCACTTTTACACTCCAGTTTGCGCCGCACATTTATGTTTGTCTGCGGCGTGAGTGTCGTCCAGATGCAAAAGTCCAGACAGCCGACAATTGCATATTATGTTAGCCCCCACCGTATATGTGTTCCACCGTATGTGTGTTATACAGTATCATTAGTCCCACCGTATATGTGTTCCACCGTATGTGTGTTATACAGTATCATTAGTCCCACCGTATATGTGTTCCACCGTATGTGTGTTATACAGTATCATTAGTCCCACCGTATATGTGTTCCACCGTATGTGTGTTATACAGTATCATTAGTCCCACCGTATATGTGTTCCACCGTATGTGTGTTATACAGTATCATTAGTCCCACCGTATATGTGTTCCACCGTATGTGTGTTATACAGTATCATTAGTCCCACCGTATATGTGTTCCACCGTATGTGTGTTATACAGTATCATTAGTCCCACCGTATATGTGTTCCACCGTATGTGTGTTATACAGTATCATTAGTCCCACCGTATATGTGTTCCACCGTATGTGTGTTATACAGTATCATTAGTCCCACCGTATATGTGTTCCACCGTATGTGTGTTATACAGTATCATTAGTCCCACCGTATATGTGTTCCACCGTATGTGTGTTATACAGTATCATTAGTCCCACCGTATATGTGTTCCACCGTATGTGTGTTATACAGTATCATTAGTCCCACCGTATATGTGTTCCACCGTATGTGTGTTATACAGTATCATTAGTCCCACCGTATATGTGTTCCACCGTATGTGTGTTATACAGTATTATTAGTCCCACCGTATATGTGTTCCACCGTATGTGTGTTATACAGTATCATTAGTCCCACCGTATATGTGTTCCACCATATGTGTGTTATACAGTATCATTAGTCCCACCGTATATGTGTTCCACCGTATGTGTGTTATACAGTATCATTAGTCCCACCGTATATGTGTTCCACCGTATGTGTGTTATACAGTATCATTAGTCCCACCGTATGTGTGTTATACAGTATCATTAGTCCCACCGTATATGTGTTATACAGTATCATTAGTCCCACCGTATGTGTGTTGTACAGTATCCATTTTGCGTCAAAATTTACAATTATTCTTTTGGAAAAACCGAATTAATCAGTTTTTAGTAAATCAAAACCTAACATCTGCCATGCTTTTATTTTAATCGGAATTCCTGCTTTAATGCACGGAACAGAATACATAAAATAAGGAGTTATAAATTCGGTTAAGTCTTACCGCAACGTAAATTTGTACCAATTCGATTTGTCTCGTCGAGACGAATCGAATAAATATGACATCATGTAATGGTGCAAAAGTTAGTCGGTTCGTCTCTTTCAAAAAAGTTACAGCTTAAAACGTGTGAAAATCACTATTTTCATGCCTTTCTTGTCGCAGATAACTTCTTTCACATTTGTAGTAAACGATTGTTTGATTTCTTTTTCACCGGAACGTTTTTGTTATAAACAAAAATTGCAATGTCCATTGATTGAGTTTGATCAGTATCGGTACAACATAATTTTTCGGTAAATTTTAATGCCATGGTCACATAAAAAGATTGGGATGGCGAGAATGGACATTAAAACTCGGGATCGGATTTGTGTGGTGTGATGAATTTGGTCCTTCATCAGCGGAGGAGCTAACGGGTCGATCAATCGGCCGATCGAAGGATTGTTACCCCCGCAATTTGGTCCCCGGGTCAGAAGGCCGTCAGCGAATTGGCCACCCTGGAGTAATATTTGGTGGGGCGGTAGGCGGCATAACTGGTCGAAGTTGGCGGAGCATTATAGCGGGTGGAGTACGAGCCGGTCAGCGTGGACACCGAGGAGGGCCGGCCGTAAGTGCGGTAGGCGGATGTGCTGAAGCGGCTGGTGGATCCGGACGATTGGAGCCTATTTTAGGAGTAAAGGGTCCTGCTGATCAATGCTTTCGTTTCTTTTAACGCACCAATACTTGGACAGGGTGCTGACTGTCATGCACTTTTTCTTGAACAGATCTACGGCATCCTCCGTTGGCATGTACCTTCAAATTGTTGTCCGATATTGGCCAAAAGAAGTCGACCAATAGAAAATAAATTAATCGGATACTTGACATAAGAACGGGTGGGCGCCAACGGCCTTTCGATGGACGGCTCCCTCGACACGCGCCTTGAGAAGATGCCGGTATTGTACGTATTCAACTTGCTGAACGATTAAATGCACTTGCACTCGTCAAACACATCACCAACCCCTCCAGCCATCGTTTTGTACCAGTGTCCCTTATGCCGTAGTAATTGGGTGACTTCTGAATTGGAAGGAGGGACAGTAAACGGCTTTAAAGGTCGTCCGTCCCTTATTCATGAGGCAATTGGTTCCATTATTTGCCGTTTTGAGTGTTTATTACCATTTCTGTTTGCGTTTTAATGGCCAATCCGGTCTCAATATTGCCATAACTGTAGCGGACGAATGGATCTAAAGAAGGACAACCGTTGTGCTTTAAACTTTGGATTTTGTTTAATCCGACATTTATCCGTGTAGTGGGGCGTTGGCCGTTGAACGGCGATATTGTGAAACGGGGGAGTTTTGTCGAGGGCGCTTGAGTGTAATCCCCGGCCAAATAAGGACAAAGACGAATCTGACAAAACAAAAAGGTTGACTGGAAAAGACATTACGCACTTGATCTGCTCAACGATCTGGCCATATAGCCACCGCCATAGCCTTAAGAATGATGATTATACATAAGCCCCGACAATTGGGAAGGCATGCCAAAGGTCGTGGATGACTCCAAAATATAAAGAGTGATTCCTTACCCAAGATCTGGTTGATCGAGAATGGAAGTTTTTAAAGCATATAGGTAGCTAGGTTAGGCCAATATTAGCGCGAAAGTCAAAAAATGCAAAAGGCTCGAAAGTTCGGCCTTGCTCTGAATGGGTGAGATATTATGTGCACCGTAGCTGGGTTGGGTGAAGCCTCCGGCACTGTTTGAAGTGAATGAAGCGGACCGCCTAAAAATGGGCAATGCCAGCATAACCATTGGCATTAGCCAAATCGTCAACAAACGTGCGACGGTAGCCAACAAATGTGCCGGCCCGAGTCTCGGAGCGCGAACGAGAACGGACCAAAGGTGAGACATGGTGATGGGCGGGGGTGATGATGAGATGGTCCATTACGCCGAAGTAGAAGAGATCGTCGTCTCTATTCTAAACACATTTTTTGTTAGGGAGGATTTGGCGGGCTTAGCGGAAAGAGCACAAAGAATGATTAGTTCATTTACAATGAAAAAGCAAATTCAATGATGACAACAAAACATCTTGAAAAATATCAGATCAGCCGAACAGAGAATTACGCTGTGATCGGAAGAATTTGAGAAAGGTGGGAAGGAATCGATCGGCTTCATCCCCCCCCCCTCTCCGATCAAGAACTTCCTCTCTCACTCTGGCTAATTTTGGCTCAATTTCCTTTCATTCCTTGCTTCTACTCCTACTCATTCCTTCGTCCGTTGATTCTCTTCTCAATTCCCTTCAAAGTTCCAAACAGCCCCCCCCCCCCCCCTCCTCCTTCCCATTCTTTCGATTCATTGATCGGACAGACGGACGGAGACAATTGGCAAATCTTTCTTTTCCTTTCTTTTACCGCTTCTTTTCTTTTTTTCTTTCATTCGTTTGACCGAAAGGGCGAGCGGAGCGATTAAAATGTTTTGTCCTCTGTGTGTCTGACGCTAATATAAATGCCATCGACAATTAAATGGGAGGGAAGGGGCGGGCAGAATAACGCTTGGGGGGGAGGAGGAGATAAATTGAGATGTGTGATCTTTTAAAAAACAATAACCAAACAAAAAGAAGTTCGTTCTTTGCCGGCTGTATTTGGGCCAGTTTCTTCAATTTTTTCAGTAAATTATGTGAACCCCAAAAATAGTTCAGTTGCGAGAGGAGGCCGCGCCGTTAGTCCAAAACGCAACGACCCAATCACTCTTTACATCGCTGTATTTTTTGTTTTAAACTTGGTACAAAGTAATCGGGCTTCAAAGTAATTTCCGGAAAGCCGTTTATGGGCGGCAAAAAAAAAACAAAAACGAATTAATTCATTTGTGCAAATCATAACGCCAAAACCATTTAAACAAATTGTGCTTTTGTGCAATTCCACCAAGTTTTCCTTAATTTTCAACCAAAACCCGCTTTAAATTCTATTGTTTCAATGCCCCCCACCTGGCTACGCCCTTGCTTCAAAAGGTATTTTAAGAAGAACAATTTGGATTCTGTTGTCGAATAATCACAAAATGCCATTGAATATTTCTAAAACGCGTGAGCTTCTCGAGCGACGGCGTTCCTCCAACAACACTTCAGGTAATTTCTTTAAATAACTCCTTGGACGATTCATTCCGGGCTGATCCGTTCCACTTTTCAAGGGGTTTTTCTATCTAAATGTTTGATTGGTTAGATTTGAAAGAAGTTATAACGAAAAAACCCTTCCCGGAACTCGTCTTTTTAGCGAGCTCGTCATTTTGAAAATTCCTGGACCTGGATTTTAGGGAGGTGCCTGGACCTGATTTCCTAGACAAATCCGAAAAAAATCCAGGTCATGGACGCCTGGGTCTAGGGCCTGTACCCAGGTCCGGGACGGGCTCTATTAAAAACAATAAATGAAATTCCGTTGTAAGGGTTGTTTCTAAAATTCTGAAAATCAATCTTATTTTATGTTGTTTCCAGGATTGAGCAATTCGGCAGCTCAAGTAACATCTGAGCTACAGAAGAAAATTTCTTATCGTCAGAAAAAAATTGATCAGTTGGAGAAAATCAAGGTTGGATTATTTACTAAATTAAAATGCTATGAAAAACGCATTTGAAATATATTGAAAAATAGCGTACGCAAATCCAAGGGGAATTAGCCAGGGACAGAACCCGACTCGTTCCCAGCCAATTCGTACACTCCCAATCAGGGACGTAGCCAGAGGGGAGGTGGGGGGGGGGGGGGGGAATTCCCCCCCCCCCCGAAAGAAATTTGAGAAGAAAAAAAACAAGGGGGGGGACCCTATTGTTTTGCACTTTACACTTTTTTTGACCAATTTTCTTACCAATCGGCACCGCCGACCCCTCCCATTCCTAAAAAACCAAAAAAAAGGGTCGATTTTTAAAATTTTGGTTGAAAATCCTTAACAAACCGAGTCAAAAATTCAAATTTCTCGGCGGCGCCTATCGGCACCGCCGAGCACCCCAAAAAAAATGAGTAAAACGGAAAATGCACCCCCGGAAATCGAGAAAAATTGCTTAACAAAAATGCAATAAAAGGAAAAAATACACCCCTAAGAATCGACTTTCCCCCCCCCCCGAAAATTTTTTCTAGCTACGTCCCTGCTCCCAATTGTTCACTTTTTCAAAAGGTTTTCGTTATATCTTGAATTTGGTGGCATTCGAGAGCGTGAAATGGGTAGAAGCCTTCAAACGCAAAAGCTAAGCCGTTGGACACTCCCCTAAAAAGTTATGCCCAGAAGCTACAGCTTTTTTGATATTGTCCAATAGCTTAGATTTGCTTCTGAGTGTTTCTACTCATTGCACGCTTTCGAATGTATCAAAAATGTTTGCTTTGGTTAGATTTTTGAATTGTAGAAATTTGTGCCAGAATGTAATTAAATGCCAAAAATGTCCAATCTGGAATTCAAAAATTAGAAATCAACACAAAATAATTGAAAAGTAATTTATTTCTTATTAATGATAATTAATAGAAAATTCAATTTTAATTGTAAACTGTGCATTTTTCTTAATAAATAAAAAAAGGAAAATCACGGATAAAATCAATGGCTTGATAGGGCCCTCGACTCCCCCCCCCCCCCCCTCCCCCCTCCCCCTCTAGTATTATGCAAATTTCTGACTCAAAATAATGAAAAAATTCGAGACACCCATTCTCTCGTATCACCAAGACTTTCAATTGCGACTAATACCCCCTCCCCTCTGCTGGAGGGGTCATTTAACAAGCGCATTTAAACTTTCCAAAAAAATGTTATTTTTTAGGCGGCCACCCGCAAAATCAAGGACGCAGCAGCAAAATTGGAAGTTCGTAAAGCTTCGAAGGAGAGAGTGCCGTAAATTGCTGTTGGAATTGCCGGATGTTTTGCTGGTTGACTTATACCCTGAGCCGTTGTTACTTCTTTGACCATGTCTTTCATAACGCTATTTAATGTAAACATTTTTGAGTTAATTATCGGATCGGTTGAGAGATTTTGTCGTATTATCCTTTCTGGGGATGGAACATTTATCGGTAGAAACAAAGGAAAAACAAAATCTTTAGTTTGTACACTTCCTGGTGTGTTATGTTTTCCATCCAATGTGTGTGCCAATTCATGTTTGAGCTGTAGTGGTATGTCGGGCGAAAGGCTGACCATTGACGCGAATGGAACAAAACATTCTCTGAAGCCAGCGTTCGAAGCTAAAATACGGAAAACGAACCCGAAACAATATAACGGACAATGCCAACAACTACCGATTTTCGTGCCTCCCCTAAATCTGAATCTGGCATGGATCAAAACATATTACCAAAACCGCAGACCCCCCCCCCCCCCACTCCCCCATATTCACCAACAACGGCCTAGATTGACCCGTTCTGTATGAGACAATAGTTCCGCCGGTGTGTCGACAAATAATGTGAGCGTGGAATGAATAATTTAAGCCATCAAGTGATCGATGAATGAATACCCGGTGACCTGTCCTGAACAGTGGCCACCAGAGTACATTCACGAACACTTTAACTGGCAACAAGGAAATTTGAAATGGAGTAAATTTATTTAGGAATGTTTATGACGCGACGTACCAGAAATACTCAGATGCAAAGGGAATAAATTTTGGGAGGTTCAACGGACTAACATGGATGGAATAATGAGAGTTGGAGGGATAAATGAATGGCGGGTCTCCTATACCTGGGCAGGGGGAAGAACGGCGGTGGGGAGGGGGGGGGGGGGGGGGGGGGGGGGGGTAAGGAGGAGGAGCTCGGTGACCCGCGTCGTCCCAAATGTTTTTTGCTAAAGGTGAACACAGCGGACACGGATAGAGGGAACAGAATGTGGGGGAGGGGAGGGAGGGGGGGGGGGGGTCGGTGGGTAGGGGTACCATCAGCGGTTGGGTGTCCAATGGGACCGCCCAATTCGAACCGTCGCTTCTTATGAGACGTCCGCCTGCTGACGGTCAGTTTTGGAGGATGAGGAAGAAGATTGGGAAGGGAATGAGAGAGGTCGACAGCGGCGGAAGGGGAAGGGACGCCATTCATCCGACCGACCGTACGTCCGCTTCCAAAACGAGGCCGGTCGGCTGCTCAGGGGCGATGGCGTTGTTTTGACCCTCATCGCCAAAAGGGTTTTGACTTGAATAGGAGGAAATAGTACGAGGCCGATAAAGAGAGAATGCAAGAGACCGCAGGGAAGGAAGGACGGACAAAGAAAGAGGGCATCGCAGACAACATAAGGGTCATCCGAAGAGCGAGGGCGAGGGATGGTACGCCGCGGATGGTACGCCCAGGCGGGGAAGGGGGGGAGGAGAGGGAGGGGGGGGGAGAGGAGCCTCCCTCCCCCTGCAGCAGAGGATGGGAGCACAGCGCCCAACCCCACACCGAGAGGATGGCGTCTTTTCGTTGATGACCCCCCCCCCCCCCCCCCCCATCCACTCCCGTTCACAACTACCGATTGATGGGGATGAATGAAGAAGAGGGAACAGATGTGGGAGAGAGGGGGAGCGGGCAAGGCAGTCGAAGGATGGATGGATGGGATAAGCAAATGGGAGATGAGTAAAAATCAAATAAAAAATGAACAGTGACACACAAAGACAGCAGATAAAGTTAAAACTACATACATATGATGGCAGGTAAAAATTTCAAAAACCTCATTTGGCTGGCATACATAACAAAAAAAAGAAGCGACGACAAAATTTCCGGTAGTGGGGAAAAGGACAAAAGGTGCGATAGCGGGGAAACCCAGACGTGGACAAAATTTCCGGTAAGCCAAAATCGGACAAACCCACTTGCCAGCCGCGAAACGAGCAGGGAATTTGTCTTTATGGCATAATACTAATTATGTTTATCTGCTGCGAAAAGCTTTATAGGTAGGTAATCTGGGAAAAGGATTTTAACGTGTGTACCAGGGCTGTGTATCGTATCGTAATCGTAAATATCGTATTTTAGAGCCATATCGTATCGTATCGGATTATCGCTAAAAATCACCCGTATCGTAATTTTTGAGACCCCAGATTTGGGAGGGGTGTCGGCGGTGCCGATAGGCGCCGCCGAGAAATTTTTGAATTTTTTTACTCAATTTGTTAATAGATTTTCAACCCAAATTTAAAAATACGGTACCTTTTTTTTGAAGTTTTTACGAATGCGAGGGCACAGCGGTGCCGATAGGCGCCGCCGAGGAAAAATCAAAGATTTTGCCGAAATCTGTTGAGGTTCGGTTGAAAATCTCTTAACAAATTGAGTAAAAAATTCAAAATTTTCTCGGCGGCGCCTATCGGCACCGCCAACCCATTCCCAGAAGTAAAGCAGTATTCTAAAAAATTGCATTTTCATTGGGAATTTTTTAAGAATTAAATGAAAAAAACTAGAAATTTCTACCGAAAAAAAATTTGTTTTTTTGAATTTTGAACACGGCCTAGAAAAAATATCGTATCGCAATCGTAAATATCGTAATTTTGGCCGTATCGGGTATCGTTAAAAAAATCGTATCGTATTTTGGTGTATCGTAAATATCGTATATCGTGTATCGTATTTTGAGGAGACGATATCGACAGCCCTGGTCTGTACGGCTTCAATCGTCTGTAGTCAAAAGAGGTCACAAAAGGCTATCGGACATTTCGCCCATTGGACATTTCGCCCAGTAACGAAAAAACGGACGTTTCGCCCAGTAGTGAAAAAACGGACGTTTCTCCCAGTAGTGAAAAAACGGACGTTTCTCCCATTGGACATTTCGCCCATCGCTCGCCCATTGAATAGTTCATATTCGAATAAAAATATCACCAATCGATTCCTCTCGTCGAGCTGATTACGAATCCGCAAAAAGTTTGTGCCGGGAGTCGCTATGAAGAAAGTTATGAGCCAACAAAAGTTGACCAAAATGGGTTGACATTGTGTTTTTTGAGTTTGTTTTGATAACCTAATGAATTTTTGAGTGAAATTTAGCCAAATATTCAACTTTATCTAAATTTCAAATTTATCCATCCATTTAAAATACTTTACAAGCTTTTATTAAATGTGGGCGAAATTTATGGGCGAAACGTCTTTTTCCCCTCAATGGGCGAAACGTCCGTTTTTTCACTACTGGGCGAAATGTCCGGACACCGTCACAAATGTTATGGGCTTGTTTTTGCGGGAATGATGTCGAAAACTTTCTTAAAATTTGAAAACTCAGTTTTTTTTGTTCACTGATTAGGCACCGCCGCACCAACTCCGCCTCTTATTACGGTTCCTCCGTTGGTTTTTGTGCTTCGTTTCGAGCTTCGGGTAGGGTAAAAGGACGACTCGTTCCCGGCCAACTCGTTCACCCCCAACTCGTTCACCACCCCCGACTCGTTCACTTTTACCCAACTCGTTCACTTTTACCCAACTCGTTCACTTTTACCCAACTCGTTCACTTTACCCCGACTTAGAAAAAAAAAATTTGTTTTCCAAAGTCGATAAAAAAGTCTTTCTAGGGGTATACCGGATCGTAGAATCCGATTCTGAACTCCATTTTGATCATTTCTGAACCCCCAACCCCAATTTGAACAATTGGTCGAACCAAAAAAACTTTTTTTTAAATTTTTTTTGTTTTTGTTTTTAGATCTTTAAAAGATACAAAAGGGATGTAAGGATGATCGGGAGAGTAAACTAATATGCATTTTGAAAATTTTTGTTACAGAAAATCGATTTTGAAAAAAAAAATTTTTTCGAAAAAATTTTCGATTTCGGGGTTCGGAACTGGAACAAAATAGTACCCCTAGAACCCCCAAACCCCTAGCAATAACTTTTAAACGACTTAAAACAAAAAAAAAATTTTGAAAAAAAATTTGTGTTCGACCAATTGTTCGAATTCGAGTTAGGGGTTCAACATACGCAACAAAGAAGCTTGGATTCGTGTTTTCCCACTAATTTTGAAAAATTTTCAGGGGTTTAAAGCCATTTTTATAGAGGGGAACGAGTTGGGTAAAAGTGAACGAGTCGGGGGTGGTGAACGAGTTGGGGGTGAACGAGTTGGCCGGGAACGAGTCGGGGTCCGTCCTTCGGGTAGTGAGCCGAGCTTCCCAGCCCTGGTCAGAAGGTTGAATTGTCCCCGAAGGTCCCGAATAGGGTTGTCACCCGACGTCGGAGTTGGTGCGGTGCGGGATCGGGGCTTTTTGGGGGCGGGACTGTCGGGGTTACCCAAATCGGTCGGTTTTAAATTTGCTGGATCCCGCGCGGAATTGCGGGATTTTTTAATTTTACCAAAAAAATCAAATTTTTGAAATTTTGACTCAATTTGTTAAGAGATTTGGAACCCAAATACGGCAATTTTTTGAATTTTTAACTCCATTTATTTACCAATTTGATATGTAAATAAACCGAAGAGACAAACCACCCAGGCCATCGATTCTTTGTCGCCCAAAAATAACCACAACCATGAGTCTCCTCTACAAAATCATTTAAAATTCTGTCTAAAATTCTAAACACAAAAATATTTTTAATTTTTTTTTTGAAGAATTTCACCCAAATTTCAATAAAAGTTTCTTTCCCCTGAGCCGCCGCGCTGTTGCCGTTTCAGCAGTTTGCCACAATTAATAATTCCTTTTTGCAACAATTATTGGTTTCCCAGTGTTATCATAAATTGTAGAGTAACATAAAAATGTTCTTATTATGCCTTTTTGAATTAAAATTAAAAATAATAAATTTAACAATAAAAGTTATGGTTATTTAACCATGGAGTAAAGAACACAATTGGTGGTTAAATGACGGCGGTTGCTGGTTGCTCTGCTGTAAAATTTACTAGCTTTACTGCCTCTTTTCGCATGGTTGGCGGTTATATGACCACGTCAAGACCATGTGGTTAAATGACCAGTTTAAACAATTCTTCTTTTACTACGGGCCTCGAAGGTCGAATGCTTTATAACTTCCTGTAACCTGACCTAACTTGGTTTATACTAAATGAAAGCTCTCGATAAGCAAAAACTAAACGATCTGATAATTATGAAAAAAGATAAAACATTCGACCGTCGGACCGGATGCGCTTTCCGTGGCTTTTCTTTTTTTCATCGGTCTTTGAATGGCGACATATGTACATATTATGTAATTAATGACCAAAAAATTAAACAACAGCTACAAATGCAGAAAAAAGAAATGTTGTGAAAGGAGGAAAATGATGAGGGAAGAGAATGCAAAAGGCAAAGAACAATCCAAAGGCTAATCAGTGATCACCCACCCCCGCCGGCCTTTCCCCCCCTCCATCCATCGATCAATCAAATTCCTTTTGTGAAGAAGCCATCCCATCCCTTATCCGTTGGGAAAAGCGGGATTGATCGAGTGACAAGAAGCAATTGGCCTAGATGCTATTTGGGATTATGACCCTCTCAATGCTTTCCAAATCGCCCTCATATGTCTTCGTACGCCCTTCGACTCACTCTTTACTCTCCCGCTTTCTTTTTGCCCACCCTCCCAATTAACTGTCGCCTCCCCTCCCCTCCCCTCGTCCTCACTCTGCTAAAGTCGGAGGAGGCGAATGCAGAATGGACGATCGGGGAACGGGAAGAGGCTGAGAAGAGTGGGTTATTAGGATAGAGAAACACAAAGGTGCTCCACTTTGAGGAGTCCCCCCCCCCCCCCCCCCCTCCCCTTTCTCTTCTGTTGGTCCTTCGCGGTTCGGTGGTCGTCCGTCCGTCAGTATCCCGCGTCGATGGGCGACGAATGAACGGCCCAACGATTTGGTGTTCCCACCACAATGTGGCGGTTCAATGGATGAGAGAGATGACCCAATTATTTGCTCCATCTTACTAAATGGAGGCTAATTTCCCCTAATTAACTTTATTCACTTCCTTCGCATTAGCTTTTGGCACCAAATTGAGTCGCGCTGTATTTATATAGCAAAGATGCTTTCTTTTTTCCCGCGTGATATTCGATCCGTAAGGTGCAAATTGTCCGTCCGCTTCTCCACCCCTCCCCTTGAGTGCCTTTGAGCTTTCCCGCGAGGACAAGAAGAAATGTGGAGAGGATCCCTTCCTTACCTTTTCCCCCATATTAGTCATCTTCCTCCCCTCACTATCAATCCCCCCCCCGGATCCCTTCACTTTTTCAATTCACACCTTCCTCCCCTCAATAAAAACAAACCCTCTGGTCTTGAAAAAATTGCCATTTTTTTTGCAGCTGTTTCTTCTTCTTCTCGAACTGTACATTGCTTTACCGCAATGTTACTGTTTATTCTTCTTCTGCAGGGCCACAACTTTGTTGCGCATCAATTTTTCAAGAATCATTTTCCTTTATTTATAAATCAATTATAGGTTTTGCGAGGACGGATTTATACAATGCTTTTACTTTCGATCTAACCAAATCTACCAAATACGCCATCAATTTGTCTAAAAACCGAATTTTTAAAATTTGTAGACGAAATGAACGAATGTTAAAGATTGGCATTGTGACACTTTTTTGAACGAAGGCGATATTTAAAGCATTCAAAAATTGAGCTTAATTTTAAGTAGCAATACAATTTAAAATACTAAACATTGCATTGTTTGAAGCTTTGAAATAGTGCCCTCTTCAATTATTGCTTTGTAAACGAGGTCAATTAGCGAATTCCAATCGAAAGTTTCGAGCAGTAAAATGTTTGGCTCCTATCGGAGGCGGTTATCGCGGCAACATCTCGTGACCTCCGTCCTTTTCCTATTGGCCTCCTTCAATCAGACGCCAGAATGCGCGGCCCAACCGGCCGAAAAAACTCCCAGCATCGACCCGAGCCACTATCAGCCCAGTCAAAGTGCCTGTTACGATGAACGGTCTCAGCCCCAGCGGTGCGTGCCAGACTTCATTAACGTCGCTTTCAACTTGGAAGTGGAGGTTAGCCCCCTCCCCCTCCCCCACCGGAAACTCGGTCTTCTACGCCTCACCCCGCACACTGTTTGTCTTGTGACTCAAGGTGACCAATACTTGCGGAGTCCGCCAACCAACTCGGTTTTGTGTACAGACTGGGCATATCGGAATGGGCCAAACATCCAAAGTCTGTGATGTATGCGATGCGCGAGTACCGGTTAGTGCTTCCACTCGACGCGAATCTTGCTAATTTTATAGGCTTTTGCTCATCCGGCCTCACATCTAACCGACTTCAACAACCCGGATAACGAAACATGGTAATTTAAATATGGTTTTTTGATTTGAAAAAAAAACAAAAAAAATACAATTTAATTTTTAAAACAGGTGGCAGTCAGAGACGATGGCGGTCTGTGTTTTGAAGGAAATTCACTAGAAATTTTCAAAATTTAGGAGGGTATCCAATACCCACAGACAGTCAACCTCACCCTGCACATGCACAAACGCTACGACATTACTTATGTTCGGCTAAAATTTGTCAGTCCACGCCCGGAGAGTTTCGTGGTTTACAAGAAAACCAAAGCCGAGGATGATTGGATTCCCTGGCAATATTACAGGTGCTTTGTGTTGCAATTTGTTCAAGGATAGTTTAGCGTTTAATTGCACTTTAGCGGCTCCTGTCGGTCCACCTTCAAATTGCAAGACAAAGCGCCCGTTCTGCCGGGCAATGAAGCGGCCGCTCAATGCACGCGCGAATTCTCCGACATTTCTCCGCTAACCGGGGGAAACATCGCTTTCTCGACTCTCGAAGGACGTCCATCGGCGCAGAATTTCGAGGAGAGCGAAGTGTTGCAGGCAATGCATGGCATATTGTCCACGTTCAAATTGCCTTCGTTTCTTTAGGAATGGGTAACGGCAGAACAAATACGCATTTCGTTGGTCCGAATGAACACTTTTGGCGATGAAATATTCGGGGACAGTCGCGTTTTGCGTTCATATTACTACGGCATTACCGATTTTGCGGTTGGGGGAAGATGCAAATGCAATGGGCACGCTAATCGATGTGTGAAGTCCACCGGTCCCGGAGAGGTTTGGGGCAGCAAATTCCCCAAATATGCCACAACAATTCTATCAAAGGAACAATTGGTCTGCGACTGTCAGCACAACACCGCCGGCGCCGACTGTCAGCAGTGCGCCCCATTATTTCTGGACAGACCGTGGAGACGCGCAACGTCCACCGAAGCCAACGAATGCCTCCGTCAGTTCGTTTCGGATTTCACGGATTTGAATTGGCAATTCTCTGCCTATTCACTTAGATTTGGAAGATAATTCAACTTCCAACGACAGACTGATTGACCTCCTTTTAGCTTGCAATTGCAACGGCCTCTCCAATCGGTGCTTTTTTGACGCCAAACTGTTCGAGAATACCGACCATGGCGGCCATTGCATTGACTGTGCCGGGAACACTCAGGTTGGATGCCGCGACAACGCTTTGATCATCAGCCATTTCCCAATTTAATTATTCCAAATTTAGGGTCCCCACTGCGAAAATTGTCTCCCCGACCATTGGCGCCGCCACGGCGAACATTATTGTCGTCCGTGCCAATGCAATGATATTGGGGCTGTTGACGGCCAATGCGACGAGGGGGGCCAATGTCGCTGTAAGGCGGGGGTCGGTGGACAATTCTGCGATCGATGTGAGCCCGGCTTCTACGACTTTGGCTCAACGGGATGCAAGTAAGTTCGGGTTAGGTAATTTAAAACCTTGATGAGGTCCAGCTTGACGCTTTTAATATAAACAATGGCGACTTTTTTAATTATCTTTTGTTGGAAAAAGATTTAAATTTTGGTTTTGGGGTGGAATCCCCCCCCCCCCTTCTTTCCCACAATTACCCCTCTAACCCTTTTTATTTAATTGTCAGAGACTGTCATTGTGATGCAAACGGCTCTTTCAATAACACTCCGAACTGCTCCCCCTCGTCGGGCGCTTGTGCATGCAAAGAGGTTGGTTAAAATACTAAGTGAGATAATTAGGGTATTCTTTCTTCAGAATGTGGAGGGCCAACGTTGCGACAAATGCAAGCCAAGTTTCTTCCTGTTGTCCGCTTCCAACTCTTTTGGCTGCTCTCCCTGCTTCTGTTTCGGCCATTCATCAGTTTGTTCGGCAGCCGAAGGATACTTTGCAGTAAATGTGTCATCCCAATTTTACGAAAGTATGGCCTTTTTTTCCTGGGACTGAACTGATTGTTGAGCTGTGCGTTTTAGACACCGAAGACTGGACGGGCGGTTCAGATCGACAGTTGGAAGATGTTCAGTGGGCCCAAGGTTGGTGTTGTTCTTTTATGAAAGGTGGGGGGGGGCTTTTTGTGCATGGCGTTGGGGTGGTTATCAGAGACGCATGATCCCTCCCCGTTTTGGCCTCTTTTTCCCTTCACTCTTCACCAAAATTGTTTTTTAACACAGAAATTTAAATGAATTTTCTTCCTTTTCAAGTCGACCGAGCAGCCGCAGTCTCTCAGATGGATGATTATCCCGTAAACGAAAATCTTTAAAAAAATAAAATTAAATTTCTCCTTTAGGTTTATCTCTTTGCACCACCAAAATATTTGGGAGATCAACGCCACATTTACAACAAGTTCATCGAATTCTTCCTCCGAGTTCAGCTGCCCAATCCCGGCCCAAGCAAAAAGTTTTGCCTTTGCTTATTCAAAATTGGGAAATGGTTGCAGGGATGTCGTGGTTGTGGGCGCCAACGGGCAAGAGTTGGTGTTGCCCATCTTTGCCCAGGGCAACCCGTTGCCGACCGTGCGAGAGCAGCGTTATCGCTTCCGTGTCCATTTTCACCCCTCCCTCCAATGGAGCCCGTCACTTCGAGAGACCGGTGGGTTAGCCTTTTGTTAGCAGTCTGAACGGTTACAAAATTGCAGATTTCATCGCTGTGCTTTCCAATGTGAGCGCCTTCAAAATTCGCGGAACTTTCTCCAGAGGCGGTGAGTGAGTGGCAAGAAAGATTCAGTCAAACACGGTAATTTAATCCACTAATTTTGTCAGATGTCGGCTACTTGTACAATTTCACCGTCCAATCGGCCCATTCCATCCCCAACGGCGCCGTCTCTGAGCCTGCCAATTGGGTGGAGCAGTGCAAATGTCCGGACGCATTTGTCGGCCAATTTTGCGAGGCGTGTGCCCCGGGCTATAAGCGTACGCTTCGCTTTGGTGGCCCTTTGGCCAAATGCATTCCCTGCGAATGTCACGGCCATTCCGATAGCTGTGACTCCGAGTCGGGTCCAAATTGCTTTACTTGGTCTCGAAAATTTATTTGCGCATTTCAGGCTCATGTATTTGTCAACACAGCACTGCCGGCGACACTTGTGAGCGTTGTGCGCGAGGCTTTTATGGCGATGCGCTGTCTGGGACAGCTGAAGACTGCAAAAAGTACGTATTGATTGGGAATGGATGATTGATTTTTTTGTTCATTTATTCAAAATTCCGCCTAAACTAAATATACATATTGTATGTTTATGAAAGTCTGACGGTTTTTGTTAGATGTGACTGTCCCGAGGATGGTCCGTGCATGCTGATGGGCGATGGGGACACTTTGTGTACGGAATGCCCGGAGGGATATGCCGGAAGAAAGTGAGTTATTGGAGATGGGCTCGGGCTATAAATGCCGGACTTGGACTGACTTGCTATGGACAGATGCGACATTTGTGCGGAAGAATCGTTTGGGAATCCGGCTGAGGGCCTCCCATGTCAGAAGTGTGACTGTAACGGCAACACCGACTCAAATGCCATTGGAAAGTGCGACACGGTTAGTGGCGAATGCAAACGCTGCATTTACCACACGAGGGGGTGGCGATGTGAGATGTGCATGGCCGGCTATTGGGGTGACGCGCTGTTGGAAGTGAAAGGTTGGGGTGTAATTGATCTTACATGGGCAAGGAGTCCAAGCTGCACTCGGGGCCCCCCAACCGAACATTTTTATTTAATTATAAATGCCAATTTGCACTCATTTTATGGCTCCTCCCCCCTTCCTCCCTTGCCCATGTATTTGTGTAATGGTCCTGTTAATCGTTGATGCTACGTCAGGGGACTGCAGATCGTGCAACTGTTACGCCCCGGGCACTTTGAGGCCGGGCCAGGATTTCGAAGCGCTTGGTGAGTTAAAAAGTGTTAGCTTTCATGTCAGTGTGAATGCACAGAATGTCGCCAAACCGATGGACAATGTTCGTGTCAACCAAACGGTCAGTTTTGTTTGTTATAATTGTCTTGGAAATGTTATGATCATTCAGTGATTGGCCTTCGCTGTGACCAATGCGCACCCGGCTTCTACAACATTTCCTCTGGCAACGGATGCCAACCGTGCGGTTGTGACCCGTTGGGAAGTTTGGAAGGCGGCGTTTGTGATTTGCTAACCGGACAATGCCAATGCAAAAAGGGAGTGACTGGCCGACGATGTGATCAATGCGCCGCGCGCCACTTTGGCTTCAGTGCGGACGGATGCAAAGAGTGCGGTTGTGATCCGATTGGGTGAGGCCGAGTTTCCCTTTGGCTTGGCCATCAACAGAAGATCCAAACGCTTTAGTTCGGAGACTCCGGATTGTGATGTTGCCAGAGGTCAATGTTTGTGCCGACAAAATGTGGAGGGTCGTCGTTGTGATCAATGTTCGGAAAATCGCTTCAATTTGCGCGGAGGCTGTCCCGCTTGTGATGACTGTTACGCGCTGATCCAAGCTCGCAAAAATGACATCAATGGGACAATGAGTGAGCTGCGTGAAAATCTGGACGAGATCATTAACAACCCGGTGAGTCAGAGATTTATCGAAACAAATTTTATTTTATAATTGAAAACAATTTCTTCCATTTTTGTAGATTACGGTAAATGATCGCGAATTTGACGAACATGTGCAAAAGGTGCGGGCCGACGTGGAGACATTGCACGAAAAAGCGACCAAGAAGTTGGGTAAGGAAAGGAACAGTCTTTCTTTGGAAGGGATTTGGACAGAAAATAAACTGCTTCAGAAGGAGACGACTCGCACATTCGAGACCAGGCACTTTCCCTGAAGGGACAACTTGCAGAGGCGGACACTTTGGTGTTGGGACTTCGCGATAGACTGCAGCAAATTGATACGAATGCCGCCGTAGTAGAGGGGCAATTGGATCGATTTGGCGGGGACAAAGGTATGTATAATTCGATTCGTTGTTGAGTTTGATGCCTTTCTTTGCAGAAGCCACCCACAAAGAACTTTCCGTTGGTGTCAATTACGTTCAAACCCAGGGGGAACAGCACTTGACCAATGCCCAGGAGGCGTTCGACCGTTACGGGGAAAAGAGCCAACAATTGTCTGGGATAGCCGGCGAGTCCAAGCAGTTGTCGGAGCGTCAGGAGCAGCGTCGCAGGGAGATCCTTTCATTGGCCGAACAAATTCGCAAGGCATCGCGCCAATCGCTTAGCGATGCCAACGAAGCAATTTTTGGAGGTGTGAAAAGCGTAATTCAAATTCTAAAAATTATTTCAGCTTCAAGCACCAGCCAGCAGATTTCGGCTTTATTGGCAGAGGTTCAGGAACTGGAACAACGTCTAAATGCCATCCAGCAGATGGCGGTGGAGCAGTCTCTTGAGACCAACCAAACACACGACAGCGCGGCATTTATTCTGAGTGGTGTGGAGAGTGTCCGTCTGCCGAATGTGCTTCCAGACGACTTGGTCGAGCAGGTCAAGAAGGCGCGGGAGGAAGGCACGGAAGCGTTGAAAACAACACGGTCGGAGGCGGAAAAACAGTCGGAATTGTTGGGGGAGGCGGACAAAATGCTTGCGGAAGCGTATGAACAGCTTCAATCTGCACGGGAGAAACAGATGGTAGAACATTTGAATCTCTGCATTTTTTCTACCTTTTTCTAAAGAATGTTGACCATTCCTTCGACGAGGTTGAGTCCTTCAACGTACGTACTCAAGCGGCTTTCGACTTGGCCACAAAAACGTGGAATGATGCAAAAGATTCCCACGACGCTCTTTCCGGTTGGTTTTAATTTCCAATAAGTAATGGAAATAAAATGCCTGAATTATTGCAGATTTTCACAGCAAAGTTGAACAAAGCCGCGCGGATGCCACAGAAGAAATGGGCAATTTGGTGGACATTGAGAAGGAAATTGAAGAGGCACAGGCGACCACTTCGGAGGCTGTGGAGGCGGTCGGAAACGCGAGTCAAAATGCTAAGGAAGCGGCAGAAGTTGCGGAGGAGGCCAAAATGAAGGCGCAGAATTTGGCGATGGTAAATGGCAGGGCGTAGCAGGCACAGCCCCCCCCCCCCAACAGACGCCCCCCCCCCCAAACAGACCCCCCCCCCCCCCATAAATACCCAACTAAACTATTGTATTTATGCTCTAAATTCTTTTTTAAAGGAGTCTTCCAAATTGACTGACGCTACTGAGCAGACGACGGTTAGGTCCACAGAAACCATAAATATGCTGGACAGTCTAAGCACCGAATTGGACTCCGTGTTGGCCACCACGAAGGACTTTGAGAATCAGGTTGGCTGAACGTATTGCTTTATCGCGAATTGAATTGTTTTAGGCCACTTCGGACACGGAACGATCCAACGAAGTAGCGAAAAAGGCCACACTCTCTGAGGCCACTTCTAAGTCCCTGCAAGAGAAGCTGAGTGATTCTGACAAGAAACTGTCCGCAGCATTGGATCAACTCAGTGAGATTGCATCGGACAAAAGCAACCAATAAATTGCGTTTGCAGATTCTTTGGACAACGTTGATGACGACCAATTGGACGACGTGGAGAAATTGCTGGAGGCGGCAGAAAGGCGCTACGAATCGAGCGGCAGCGAGGCCAAAATGCGCGAACGCATCAGACGGGCGGAGACGGAGGCGGTGCTGCAGAAGAGGCGAGTCGGCCGTGGCCAAGCTTAATTACCCTTTGAACTCCAGCAGCTTGATTCTTTTTTGAACATGGCCATAACATTTTTATTTCCCCCCCCCCCCCCCGAATTTGAGTCCTTTTTTCTTTACTTCCCTTTCAGGCAAATCGATGCATTGACTAAAGAGTTAGAGAATCTGCGCCAAATTAGGGGTTTGTTATTTATGCGTTGGAATGAAACGATTCTCGCCGTCCCTCTCGCCTTCAGATGCCCTGCCAACACGGTGCTACAACCTGATAAACTTGGAGCAAGAGGGACAATGACAAAGTGACGAATTGCGCGTTTTGACTGAAATGAGCGGACGAAGCCCTCACAGAAAGAATCCCGGCGTTTTCCCATAAAGTTTCTCCTCCGTTAATTAAGAAACAATATAGTCCTACGTAATAATCTTCTTCCTTCCATCTTTGCCTTACAATTTCATTTTTGCACCGATTGATTCCCAACCATTTTAATTTATTTACCTAATCTTTTTAAGCCTTTCCTCCCTTTCGAGTCCCGGCACTTGTTGAGTAAGTATTAAAATTGTCCTATCTTTTCCTGGTCTTTTGTTGGGAGGAGAGGGTGGGACGTCAACTTCAGCAGTCAGGGGCCCATTCGGGAGGGTCAACCGGAAAGGAAAAAAGCATGAAATTCAACCAGTACATTTCTTTATGTAAGCTTTTCTCGGCTGTGCTAGTTGGCGCCAGAGTTTTAGCATTAAAAAAGGTATAAATCTCGCTTCCTTCACTTTTCTCTGGGATTCTTTTTTTTTGTTGGATATTCAAACCGATTATTTTTAAACCTACATATTAATGCAAGTTCCAGATATTTGTTGACATATTTAACTCTTTTTTATTGAATTCTTCGCATTTGATACAATAAAAAACACGAACGCTTTATGCTGTCCCATGTAAACTGTTTTTTAAATTTAACCGTTTTCACCATTTCCGACAGAGAGTAATTTCGGCATTGGGTAATTAGGACGGTAAACTATTACAGCGTGTTACGGACTTAGCTAGTTTAAAATTTATTAACAGTGGGGATGCCCTCACCTCCCCCCCCCCCCCCCCGGATGTACTGCATCGGTTATAATGGATGCAAAACGTCAATACATTAATTTTAAAAGCAAAATGATGCTTACATTGTCTTTTTTATTCCTCTTGAATGTTTCAATCGCATTCCATAGATCGAATGCCAATATGAATAAAAATATCAGAAAACCAGCAGATAAATCATACAAAGACAAAATCCGTAACAATTTTGAGTTGGAGAAAAAAAGTACAGAGAGCGGAGGGCGGGCGGTGAAATGCACTGACAGCAGCATATTTATGTGATATTTTGGGTGCAATAAAATGAACGGACGAATTCGTTGGCCGTTTGTTTTTGATTGAAAGAGACTTTTCAGATGGTTTTGAGTTGGCTAAAATTCACATAAAAATTTGGCAAAATATGATATTGACGAGGCCAGAACGGGCAGCAGCAGCAGCAGGTCAATTGTTATACAGCAAAATGAAAAGTGGACAAATTCTTCTTTCCATTTGCACATCAAAACGACGTCGTACCGCGAGACCAAATCCTAAAAATGGGCGTTTGAATAATGCCAGTTTCTGATCAAAAAATGGCACCCGTCAGATCAATTTGTCTATGATATGAATAGTAATGCCTCCCGGAATTCGTAAGTCCCCAAACTGTATGACGGAGACCCTCCGCCTACTTAATGGTTCCGTCGTCGCTGGCTGAGGCAAGCATGGAGCTGTCCACCGGGTTCCAACTGACCGAATTGACCGTACCTTAATTTGGAGAAACAACGCATTGACATTAATTCTATCTCGAACATTTTTAGGAGGTACTTCTTATCAGGAAATTTCTCAATTTAGGACTCACTCGTGTGGCCGATCAGTCGTTTGACCGGATGCGATCGCCGCAAATTCCAAATCACCACAGAACAATCTAAACAAAAAATAACATTAAGTACATTAGTGGTACGGAATATCGAAACCCCAATAGAACTTGGTACGGAATATTGAAATCCCAATAGAACTTGGTACGGAATATTGAAATCCCAATAGAACTTGGTACGGAATATTGAAATCCCAATAGAACTTGGTACGGAATATCGAAACCCCAATAGAACTTGGTACGGAATATTGAAATCCCAATAGAACTTGGTACGGAATATCGAAACTCCAATAGAACAAGTTTATCGGCAATACCGTCCGGATCCCGATCGAAGTAAAGTCTGATTTTAGTTAAATTGACGAACCTTCAGAGCCCGAAGCGATGAACGACTCGTCGGGACCACCGAAAGAAGAAGTGATCACCTGGAAAAGCAAATGCAAGACCACAAATGATTGATTTGAAAGGTCATCCAAGAAAAACCAACAAATTTGGAAAAACAAACAAATTCACAATGGCTGGAACCGAAGAATGAGCGAATGAGAGCGTTTGTCCTCAGACACCACAACCGAATCCCCTCGGTTTTAGTGGTCACCAGACAGAACTTCTCTTCCCGGTCCACACTGAAAATAAAAACATTAAAAACAAAAAATGTAACAAAATGGCACCAAAATGTGATGATTTGACTGGCCTCCTGGATGATCGTTTGCTCTTGTGCCGACTCGAAGTCGTAGGCCCTTATTCTGAAAGAAGCAAAGTTTTTCCTATCCAAGCGGATTCATGGAATGTTACAAATTCTAAGTTTAAATCTAAAATGGGCTTTTCTCGACCCCCCCCCCCCCCCCCTCTCCCCACCGGTTGTGAGTGTCTGCTGCCAAAACGGTTTTGCCGTCCATGCACGCGTACAGACACCGAATGCGAAAGCCCTCGAACGTTTTGGCGTTGTCCTCGGGTCGATCAATGTCCTAAATTTATAGATGAACGTACCGAACATTCATTTTCTCCTTCGCCCACATAAACATGGAAATGGCCCCTCTCGCCGGCACATGCCAACTTGTGCAAGTCGTCCTGGAAGAACGCGACTGTGGTGAAGGCATCGCCGGTGTAATGGGCGTACTCCTTGATAAAACGACCGCTGGGCACGAAATAGATGAAACACTAAAAAAAGAGGGCAGTCTTCCCAATTCTTACACAAATTCACCCCGACTCCGTTGGCCTGTTCAGTGCTGGTCACCGCCAAATAACGACTGTCCTTACTCCAAGAAAGAGAGGAAATGCCGACGACTTCTTGCAGAATGAGAATGTTCTGATGAATGTGCACTTGGGTCGGACTGAAATTGAAACGATTGGTTGGCACTCCGTCCCGTCCTTCAACCTGATCACCCGCCAGATCAGCACCTGGTTGCCCTTGGCCCCGGAAGCCAGGTAATTGCCACAGGGAGAAAATTTGACGCACCAAACTTCGGAATTGTGTAGATAAAGGGTCTTAAGAACTCGGTTTTCAAAAAATCCAAAAAGAAAAACGTACGCAAGTGTTTTTAGAAGGGAATTCCTGACTGGTGCACTGATGATCCACCAGAATGGCACGTTCGTCCAACACGTTTTGTTCACGCGCGAGCACGTGAAGATCACATTGTTTGGTCTTCGGATAAAAGTTGAGGAAAACGAAGAAGCAATCGAACTCACCTGATACAGCCAAGCTGAAAAGGGAATGCGTATCAATCGTTGGAAAGCAATGGTTCGAGTTATTAGACAAATTTTTGGGTTGTTTCATTCGACTTTGGATAAAATCGCCCCTTTTCCGAACGGTTTCCGCTCCCCCCCCTCCCATTCTCCCCAATGGCACTGACATTGCTTCAGCAGCTCCTGCAGTCTGTTCGGCGGCAGCATCAGCGCAGGTGGCAGGACCTTTCGGAGTGTGCCCAACACTTGCTGGACACTGCTGGCCAAATCGGCGTTCTCTCGCGGCTGTTGTGACGTTTGATTTACCGTTTTCCCGCTGATGCCTCGCGAACACAAAACTGTGGCCCAATGCTCGTGACGGAGCAACAACTCCTTGCATTTGGGGAAGTCCAACTGCAGAAGACGAAGGGCCAACAAGAACTGCGGGAAGGGTGGGGACGGACTCACAATCAGAAGCAATAGAAAATGTCGAATAATTCCGACTATTTAAACCCTCTGCCCAACATTTCCCCAAAGAATTGTTCCGTACCTCTCCCCCTCTGATCAATTCTTTAAAACGCTCCTCCAGCAAAAGCACTCGCACAGTCGTATATTGCCGTTTCGTCAATTGTCCACGCAGTTTTTCCACAATTCCAAGTGCCTTTTGCCACTCACTCTTTTCCACTAAAACAGAGGACACTTTTTTGAAAATCCAAATAAATTCGAATAGATATTATCCTAAAGCCGGAAAAAGTCCATTAACTAACCGCAGTCGCGAAGTTTCTGCGAGAGGGGATTTTCGATGCGACATCCGCTCTCCTCGACGAGCGAATCGACCGTCTCCCTGCAGTTTTTTTAATTTCTTTTTTTTTTGTTCAACTTTCCCTTACATCATTCCCAACTCGCGCAGATACTGCCCGACGACACGCACTGTGTTTTTTTGCAGTTCAGTCAGCACTACCGGCTGGTGCTGACGCAAGTATTGCGCCTGGCACGAGGCGAGCCCGGGGTCTGAAGAAACCAATTAATTTATTTAAATTATCAAGATAATTAAAAACAGTCTCAATCAATCCTTACACTGTTGCGGCCCTCCCCGGACGCCCCTTCCGCCGCCACTGCCGCCGTACGAAGTGCCATTTGCCACGGCTGCGGTTGCCGTTCCCCCGCCGCCGCCGTGCTCTTGCTTCAGCGTGGCATTTTTGATGCGCTGCCCCACCGACTTCGTGGCCGCGACTGTGGCGGAGGGTCCACTGCCGGAAGTGATCACCCCGACGTGCATCCGTCTGTGGTGGCGATGGTTCTGATCACCGTCTCCACAATCATCCACAAAATAATAGTCATCGGATGGTGACGGGGGGTCCACCATTTTTATGCTGATCGCTTTGTAATTTAACACCCAGAAAACAAACATTTTTTAGCGATTAATGCAAATGGAAAAACAGGCAAAAAGTAAGAATGTGGTGGCAGGTAAAACATTTCTAATCGAATTTTCCTGATGAGGCAAAAATTGTCATTTTTATGCAAGGCGACCATTCTATAACACTGATAAGCCAACAGAGGGCGGGGGATTTTTTCCTAAAATTGCTAAAAATCAAACGTAAATCAATCGTTTGGGTAATTGAATTGGAACACTAATTTACTTTATTGAATGACTCTGCTTGGCTCTACAAATCCGCAAATCAGACCTGATTTTACGCGGAGGCGACAAGTAACGACGCAAATCTTCAAAAATATTAACGTTTTGAAATGCTTTTTTAATGGAAGAACCGATCCCCACGTACCACCGGGGAAGGGAGCGGCCCTCTGCTCAGCCGCCGCTTCTTGCTGCTGCTGTCGCGGTTCAGCTGCTGCTGTTCCTGCTCCGACCACAACTTCAGCTGCTGCTGATTCCTCTGCTCGATGTTCTTCTATGTCTTCGTTCTGTTGCTGTATTTGTTGCTGCTGCTGCTGATGCTGCTGGGGGCTATTACTTTGGCGCTGGCGGCGAATTTTGGCTGATGTGTCTGACTGCCTCTTTCTCCACACTCTCTCTTCCTTCTCTCGCCCTCTTTGTCTCTCTTTTGTTCACTCTTTCTTTCTCCTCCTCGTCCTTCTCCTCTGTCGTCGTTGTCGCTCGGATGGAAGACGCAATAAAATAAAATAATTCTGTGTTTGGGTAGGCGACACTATTTGATCTGTTTTGTGTTGTTTTGTATATAAAAGTTGCCCATTTTTTGTTTTGTATATAAAAGTAGAGCCCGGCGAGATCCAGTCCCGACCGAGATTTTCCGAGAGTCCAGGTCTCGAATCTCGGAAATTGGTCGAAAACTCCGAGACCTGGACTCTCGAAATTTTGAGATTTTTGATCTCGCGAGTCCAGGTCTCGGCCCATCCCCAAATCTCGATCTCGGATTTTTCAAAAGTCCGGGCTCTAGAAAAAAATCAGTCCGCTTTTGCAGAGCACCCAATTTTATTCATTTTTTGATTGATCCATTCGACTAAACGAATTAATTAATTGAGTAAATGAGTGGAAGAAAGGTTGATGAACCTTGGTTAGGAAATGCAGAGCAAATCTTCACGATTGCGACTGATTGGGGGAAGGGCGGGGGGCCGGGCCGGGGAATTCTCGTCATCCACTCGCCTCCTTCCCCCCCCCCCCCCCCCCGACTTTCATCCTTCACAGCCCGTTCTTTCAGAACAAAACAGCAAAGGAAAGGAGGGACCCGCCCCCACAGACCCCAGAATTCCCCCTCCCACTCTCCTCTTTCCCCGTTGTCTCTCAGAATGAAAGTCCACTCTCCTCCCCCTGCCACTCTCCTCTTTGCCCGTTGTCTCTCAGAATGAAAGTCCACTCTCCTCCCCCTGCCACTCTCCTCTTTCCCCGTTGTCTCTCAGAATGAAAGTCCGCTCTCCTCCCCCTCCCACTCTCCCCTTTGCCCGTTGTCTCTCAGAATGAAAGTCCACTCTCCTCTCCCTCCCACTCTCCCCTTTGCCCGTTGTCTCTCAACATGCCTCCCGCCCCCCTCTCTATATTTCCTCCTCTTTCATTTCTTAACCCGCACTATTTCATCCCTTCGACGGTCGCTTTATGAGATGAGATTGTGCGATGGGATTTTGGTTCCGTTCCCCAGCACATTCCCAATTTAACTCGTCGACCTATGCACACAAACGTACACAAAATAATGAAGCAGCAGAGAGAGCGTAACCAAAAAGGAAAAATTGATAGTGAACATACAAATTGATATCCCCCAGAGACTTTGTTGGGAGGGGATCAAATGGGGTGGCAGGTGATCGGGACTTGAGACCATTATGGTGTGATTTGTGACGAAAAGTTGTTGGATTGGGGGGGGGGGGTGAAATGCCTTCAGCAGGATGCATCATAATGTATTACCCCCGCCCATTCCTTCCACCCCACCCATCCAATTTCTTCCACCCCCCCCCCCTCCCCCCCCCCCCCCCCGACTTTCTCATCCAATTCTGTCCTCCTCCTCTTCGCTTCCCTCCCTCCCTCCCTCCCTCCCTCATCAGCTGTTCATTCCCCAGCGGGGTTCTTTCGCCTCCATTTCAGCAAAGAATGAGTGTCTGGCAGCACGAAAAAAGACGGACGGGGGGATAGATAGAAGAATGGAAAGTTAGAAGCATTAACGAGGGCGAGGATTGGGTGGGGGGGGGGAAGAGAGAAGGCTGACAAAATGAGGAGAGAGAGAGAGAGTTCAGAGAGAGTGTGGGGATAAGAAGTGCAGAATACAACGAGACGGTTGTGGAGAGATGGCAGGGAAGAAGGAAGTTAGACAGATGGAGGAGGAGAGGGAGCAGGAAATTGTCAGAAGGGGAGGGGAGGGGGGGGGGGGGGGAGAGACTAAAGGAACAGAGAAATGAGTGAGAAGGAAAAAAGAGAGTTTTTGACTTTGTCTGTCCGGTTGGTTGGTTAGTTGGACGAAGGTTGGTTGTGTAAATGTAGAAAAGCGACACAATTATGGTGGGTATTGGGTGTGGAGCAAGTTACCTCCACTATTTATGTACTTTTTGTGGTGTTTTCAACAGAAATAAACCAATTTTATAGAAACTGGATGGAGTTGCATAAGTCCAGCACAATTCAACGATTCCTAGCCCGAATTGGAAATGGCGTTTTCTCAACATTCATGGGATATGAGCGAAGCTTCTTCTTCCGATATAATCTCCTTTTCCCAAATGAATTGTAAATAATGCTTCACCACCATCATAGAAGAGAACAACACAGCAAAACAACGCAATTTGACATAATTCGGAAGAGGGGGGGGGGGGGGGGGGGGGGGGGGGGAGGGGAGGGGGAGAGTCAGCTGAGTTGAGTGCGCCGCGGGTGAGGGGGTGGCAGTCGTGTGAGGGGAGGGGAGGGGAGGGGGTGGGGGTGGAGGACTTGGACATTGGTGGAAGTGGAAGTGGGACAAAGGATTGGGGGGGGGGGGGAGGGGAGGGAGTGCACGTGGTTGTAAAGCGATGGATTAGAGGAAATGGGATATGTATTGCCTCGGGCTATGGTAGCCTTTGATGCTGCAAATTCGCTCTCCCTGCCTACCCTTTTATGGCCCAATTCTCTAGCCAAACGGAAAACAGACGCAGTTTTGTCCATATAAATGTACGTTTTCCAAAACCGGTCTTCACAGATACCTATACTGTAATTAGAAGGTTATGTTAAATAGAGAAGAAACGGACTTATATTTGAGAAAGAAGCAAGTAAGTGGCTGGCCTGCGGAAAATAGGACATTTGCGGCGGTCCGACAAAGCCACAGCAACGAAAAAGATGAAACTAAAAAGCCCCACGGCCCCATAGGGGGGGGGGGGGGGGGGAGGGGGGAGGGGGGGGGGGGCTTCCCTCTCGTCACTGTCTCTCCTCAGCCCTATTTTAGCCCAGCCTTATTTGCCGACTCGTAACCGCCGGTTTGGGTACTT
This sequence comes from Globodera pallida, assembly GCA_020449905.1. Lineage (NCBI taxonomy): Eukaryota > Metazoa > Nematoda > Chromadorea > Rhabditida > Heteroderidae > Globodera > Globodera pallida. The sequence goes on along the minus strand of JAIXHY010000009.1, from coordinate 888,243 downwards.
GGTTATCGGTTAACCGGGATTTTGAAAGCCCGGTTTTCGTTACCGTTTACCTATAACCCCGAGACTCAACCACCCGAATTCCCCAGAGGGACGTGCAACCAACCCGCTTATTTCAGCAAAAAGTGCAGAAAATTTGATAAATACCCCCCCCCCCCACACCCCCCACAGCGTGTTGATCAAAAATAAGGGGAGAGACAAAATAAACAAACAAACGCAAATTGAAGAGAGTAAGTGCATCTATCATAAGCATACCACACACAATGGGTGCGTTGCGTGAATTGGGGGGGAGGGAGGAGAGGGGGGGGGGGGGACTGGTTACCCACCCCCCCCCCCCATTCCCCCCCCCCCCCCCGTGATTGCCCGTCTCCCCTCCCACCCAATTCATTCACTGCACATTTTTGTCACAGGCATTTTTATTTATACTTGATTAATTCAATTGATTGGTTGATTTGTTATGCCGACAAATGAACACAAACTGAGGTGGTACTTTTTAGTTTTATTAGATCTTATGTAAAAGTCTGAACTTGAGTACAATTTAAAGAATGACATATTGCGATCTAATTTGTAAGTGTCGAATCGTCAATTGTAAAAAAGGATAACTATTATCTTAACCGGTTCAGTCGTGAAGCATACCAATCATACTAACATTTTGTTCGCTTCCCTATTGTGCTTGAATATTTTCTGGGAATAAAAGTTTATACTTACAAATGAATCAAAATTCTTTTGTACACAATTTGTTGGGATTCGAGATCAATCATTGTGTTGTGTTTTGACTGTATGACGGAGTTTAAATATTTTGGATTTGCGTAACTTTGCTGTGAACGGTCAATGATTATCCGGGAACACTTTTCTGCTGAAGCTGAACTGCCCCCTGTCTGATCAGCAGCATATGTCCGCAGCTGTGCTGCTTGCCCGGCCCGATCAGTCCGTTCGACCGTCTTTTTTCGTTCAGCATTAAACGTTCCGGCAATGTCTTCCGTCTGCTGACTGTGCTGTCCTCGCTCATCTTATTCTGTCGGCCTCCGTTGATCCCTCGCTGAAGCTGCTGCTGCTGAAGCTGTTCATCCTCCTCTTTCTCCTCTGCTGCTTCCTTTTCGTCCACCGGGAAAATCAAACTGAACGACGAGTCGCGGCTGGAGGAGGTCCGGGAGAACAGCGATTTGGAGAGGCTGCCCATTGCAGGGCATCCGCCGCCGCTTTTTGTCATCCGCCGAATCAATCGCCGCGGAGTTGTCCCTGAGGCAACCTTTTATATGTAAGCACTTAAATATTCTTTCATCGGATGATAGCTTTAATTTTGCCATGAAACATTAAAATTCGAGCAAAAAGGCTTCAATAAAGTTTAAAGACCTTCCGCAGTTGCGGGGGCGTTCGACGGTCGTCCGCTCACCAAAATCATTCCGTTCGTTTCCACTGACTGTCTCTGGCTGAAGTCGACCAGGGCACAGCACGCGCCATTCTAAAAATGCCATTGTCGTCTAATCGAATTGGGAAAAGCCCCCAAATGCCCCCCCCCCCAACGGACTTTCATTTCGCGCAAGGCAATGTTAAAAGTGCGAGTGAACGCCTTCTGCAGATTGGTCAGCACAACTTGCCGCACTTTGGCGGGACTCGGCTGCCATCTGCGGGACGCGTCAACGGATTAATTCTTTTTGAAGGCTTACCGCAATTGGTTGGGCGCGTTCTTGCCGAGGGACAGCACCAATTGAGTCCGCACAATTTTCCATTGGTCCGCCGTCAGAAGGGAATTGACACGGAAAAAGTTGTAGCCAATTTGCCGACACAAATTGACCCATTCCAAAATGGAGTATTCCACGCTATAACTTTTGGCCAGAGCACTTAGCACGGATTCTGAATTAGCATATGAGAAAATGTTTTGAAAAAAGAGTCAAAATGAAATGCCTACCGACAATTTCGGCCAATTCGAGAACGCGTTTCCTTAGGTTGACATTCTGAGGAATAATTATTAATGAATAATAATTAAATTATAATTAATCAATAATAATATTTATTGAATAATAATAATTAAATAATGAATAATAATTAAATGAAGGACAATTACGTCAAGGAAAATGTTTCGGCTGAGAGTGCCCTTTTCCCTTTCGTCGGCGACGCCAAAGGCTTTTGCAATTGCGAGGGAATCGGCGCTAAGCTAAACGATCGGGCAAATATTAGGGCCAAAAGATTGGGCGATCGGACAAATCACCGCCAAAAGAATGTCGGCACAAATTTGTTGCCTCCGTTCAGCGAATCTTTTCAATGCGATTTCGGTCGTTTGGCTGTCGAGAAGAGACGATTTAAGCGCCTCCGGGTTGGAGGAGGAAAAGGAAAAATTGGCCGAAAACTTTCCGTCGCCCCCTCCGCTTTTCTCCCGCTGAAACGAAAGACAAATAAAGTCAATGCCTTGGGGGGACGCCAAGCCAATTAGACTAATTACCTAACAAATAAGTGCACTTTTGTCAAAAAACTAATTAGGTAATACCTTTCCCCCAAAACGGGGCCAATTCCATTTGTAGAAGATCAGCCAATTTGTAGCGGAGTGAATGGCCAACAAACAATTGGAGAAGTCGGTGAGGTACAGCGAACGGATGTACTGAAACAGAACATTTATATTATCGTGTACAGACGACCTCCCCTGACCTGCTCCATCTCCAACTCCGTCTGCTGGCTGCTCGTCTTGCCACCGTATCCTGAACATCCATCCATTGGCTTTCATTTCTTCTCCTTTCTTGGTTAGAAGCTTACCCATGACCTCCATCAAAATGGTGTTGAACAAATAGAGCGTGTTGCACAGGACAAACTTCACCGACAGCAAAGTGAGCATTAAATGAACGGACGAATTGCGCCCGAGGGAGCGATGGCGGACGATTTGTTGGGAGCCGACGGTACGCTGGGCGGAAGCGATTTGGAGCGTTTTAACAGTCAGAATAGCGATGACCAGAATTGGAGTTGGGGCGCGAAAGAGTACGTCGGGCAGCAAATGGGCCACTGAAAACCATCCGATCACTTTATTTAATCGATAGACATAAAAATGTTAGTCCGATCAGTTGCGATCGCTTAAACACTTACGAATAGCATAATATTGGTTATTCGCCAGTTCCTTCTGGACAATCATCGTCCGTATTTTGTAAAGTCCATTTTGGGTGAATTCGTAGCTAAATGATGGAAAGATGGTCAACAGCAATAGCATTTATAATGCCAATCGCTTGCCATTCGATAAGTTTTCGTTCGAATGGCACTGCCAAAAAGTTGAGGGCAAATGCTCCGAAGGCAATGGAACCGCAAATGACTCTCAACGGCAATTGGCCCTTACGACTGCTCAAAGGCCGCGCGACCGCCTTGTACCTGTGGCATTGGAATTGCGAAAGGTTCCGTTGGCTTTCCCCGCCCGCCCGCCTCCCTCCCGCCCGCCCGCCTCCCTCCCGCCCGCCCGCCCGCCTCCCTCCCGCCCGCCCGCCTCCCTCCCGCCCGCCCGCCTCTCACCCGCCCGCCCGCCTCCCTCCCGCCCGCCCGCCCGCCTCCCTCCCGCCCGCCCGCCCGCCCGCCTCCCTCCCGCCCGCCCGCCCGCCCGCCCGCCTCCCTCCCGCCCGCCTCCCTCCCGCCCGCCTCCCTCCCGCCCGCCCGCCCTCCCGCCCGCCCGCCTCCCTCCCGCCCGCCTCCCTCCCGCCCGCCCGCCTCCCTCCCACCCGCCCGCCCTCCCGCCCGCCCGCCTCCCTCCCGCCCGCCCGCCTCCCTCCCGCCCGCCCGCCCGCCTCCCTCCCGCCCGCCCGCCTCCCTCCCGCCCGCCCGCCTCTCACCCGCCCGCCCGCCTCCCTCCCGCCCGCCCGCCCGCCTCCCTCCCGCCCGCCCGCCCGCCCGCCTCCCTCCCGCCCGCCCGCCCGCCCGCCCGCCTCCCTCCCGCCCGCCTCCCTCCCGCCCGCCTCCCTCCCGCCCGCCCGCCCTCCCGCCCGCCCGCCTCCCTCCCGCCCGCCTCCCTCCCGCCCGCCCGCCTCCCTCCCGCCCGCCTCCCTCCCGCCCGCCTCCCTCCCGCCCGCCCGCCCTCCCGCCCGCCCGCCTCCCTCCCGCCCGCCTCCCTCCCGCCCGCCTCCCTCCCGCCCGCCTCCCTCCCGCCCGCCCGCCTCCCTCCCACCCGCCCGCCCTCCCGCCCGCCCGCCTCCCTCCCGCCCGCCCGCCTCCCTCCCGCCCGCCCGCCCTCCCGCCCGCCCGCCTCCCTCCCGCCCGCCTCCCTCCCGCCCGCCTCCCTCCCGCCCTCCCGCCCGCCCGCCTCCCTCCCGCCCGCCTCCCTCCCGCCCGCCCGCCCTCCCGCCCGCCCGCCCTCCCGCCCGCCCGCCTCCCTCCCGCCCGCCTCCCTCCCGCCCGCCCGCCTCCCTTCCACCCGCCCGCCCTCCCGCCCGCCTCCCTCCCGCCCGCCTCCCTCCCGCCCGCCCGCCTCCCTCCCGCCCGCCTCCCTCCCGCCCGCCCGCCTCCCGCACCTTTCGACCGTAATCGCCAACACTTGCCAAATCTGCCAAATAAAATGACATATTGTCCATTGTTCGTGCCAATATTTACCGTTCCGGTGACGCAAAAGGAGGCGAACGGCTGGAACAGATAAAGCAAGTAAGCGGTCAGGCCGAAGAATGGGAGGATGCCGTAGAAAATGCACATTATTCCTGGAACCGATGAAGCGATAGAGAAAAAAAGGCTGGGAGAAGCCAAAGATCAAAGAACAGTTTTTGGCGCTTCAAATTTGATAATTTACCGTAAGAACAGAGACAGCACAACAAAAGAGCGATGTCCCACACAGAAAGCACACACAAATGGTTGGCCAACCGGCGCGAGAAGTAATTGGAACGTCGCAGTTGGAGCAGAAAGGCCAAGTTGCCAAGAAGACCGAACACGGCCAAACAGCAGGTGATGACGCCGTTGGTGACGAAGGAGAACTTCATGTAGCTTAATGGCAAGGCAAATCGTGGGAAGCAACAAGCAGACCAGGCAAGTGCCAGGTTCTGCTTCGATTTACTCGATTAAAGGACTGTTTGTTGATAGCCCAGACAAATTAGTCAGTGGTTGATGAACACCCTAATGGACTTACGCCTCCAATTGGGCGAGCACATTCTTCGCTTGTGGGTCGTCGTCGCCAACCGACCGGTAGAACAACAGCAAATCAAAGCACCAGGCTAAAGCGGAAAGGCCAAATTGGCATTTTGAGGAAAAAACGAACTGTCGACGGGCGGCTCCTCCAAAATGGCAGCTGTACTGCTCGAATTTGTTATTGGGGGTGGGGATGAAGTTGAAGGGAAAATGTTGGACGAAATATTAAAGGGAGAAGGGCCAAAGGCACTGACAGAAGCTGAGGAATGGTTGCCGTTCATTTAGAGGACTTTAATTTGATTCGGCGTCCATAATTGATGTTTGTTGTCTTCGTTTTTTACAAAAATATCTGTGTGATTATAATATGCGATTTTGTGGCCAAAGCTTGCACTTTCTCATTGTTCCATTTATTTTCTTAATTAGGTAACTAATCTTTTTTGATTCTCAATGCTTTCTGTTATTCCGTTTTCTGCACATAAAATGACCCTAATTGCCCACTTTGTGGTGTTCGTTTTCCGTTATCCATCACATTTAGCAAAATTCCACAAGTGCTCTCTCTGTTGGGACTCTCGGGGATTTAAATTATGCCCTCTCGAAGCCTATTTTTGAAATTTTCCGGACTGAAAAAGCGCACAATTCTCTCTGTGGAACGGCGTGTTTGAGTAAACTGACGAAGGAAGGATAGGTAAGTGACGAAACATTGAAGAAGAGAAGCATTTCCGCAAGAGTTGTTGGGGGGGGGGGAGGGGGGGGGGGAGTTGCTGGGGGCAAGGGGGGGGCGGGGGGGGGGGAAGGGGGGGGGGGGAGTTGCTGGGGCAAGGGGGGGGGGGAGGGGGGGGGGAGGGGGGGGGGGGGGAGAGGGGGGCGAGGGGGAGGGGGGGGGGAGGCGTTGGCGGATTTGGAGGTGTTCAGTGGACCGGCAAAACAACGATCGAAGGTGGGGGGGGGCAAAGGAAGGGAACGTAATTGGTCGAAGTTCGGAAGAACAAAATTCGGAGCCCGCCCCCCCCCCCCCCCCGCCTCGCCCACCCATCTTTTTAAATTCACAAAATTCTATTAAATTTTGAATGAAAAAGTCTTCAAATTTAAAATGTCCGTGTATTTGGGCTCCGTCAGAATTAACATAAATATAAATATTTGTTTATTTAATATTTAATTACCAATAAATTTCACCAAAAGGAATCGGCGCTTTTGTGCTCATTTCCTCTGTTTGCCCGGCGGCTGGGCAAACGGCAAAAGGCCGAAAAATGGCGGCAGAGATTTTTTGGGTTTGCGAACGGCGGAAGGGCGGCCAAAACAGAAATGTTTTATTTGTCAAAACGAAAGGGCAAAAATATATAAAAACAAAAAACGATTTTTAGGCCTTTTGTACCAAAAAATCTTTGGAATAAATTCAAAAACTTTGACCTCAACTGATGCGATTCAAATTCTTTCGCGTTTATTTGAATTATAGGCTTTCGTTTCCCCCCGGGGGGGGGGGGGGGGGATTATCCCTTTAAACATTAAAAAAGCCATCGACAGATTATTACCCCAACGCACGAAACGAGCGACGAAAAACGGAAAAGCCGAAGCCGACCAAACGGGTCGTTCGTTTGACTTGCGATTTCTCATAAAATCCCTCACCCAACAAACAAATTTTATGTACAAATTATGAGCCCTTTTTGGCCATAATTGAGGTCTGATGGGATGGCCTGACCGCCGAACAAAGCAAATTTAGATTTGCTACCGAAATGAACTAACAACTATTTAACTATAAGTGCCGTTTTGGAAAATAATTATGTGAAATTTGTTGAGCAAAAAGCCCAAATGAAATGGAAGAATGGCACTGCCAAAGGGTTCGAATGGAATGGTCGTTGGTTGGTTGGTGTTAAAAAAGGGACAAATGGAGGTGAAATGTGAGAAGAGGGGAGGCAAAGGGCCAATGTTGGGATGTACACAACATTTCACGTTATTTAAGAAGCAAATTGGACGCTTTTTGGGGTAGCAACAATGCCATGGGGGGGGGGGGAGGGACGAGAAAATGGGGAAGGGAAGGATCGGCGTGGCCGAGAGGGGTGGGAGGGGGGCGGAGGGGGCGGAGGGGGGGGGGGGGCGCGGACCTTCGGAAAATCCAAAATCCCCCCCCCCCCCCCCAATTCCCCTCGGCTCGGGACTTATTCGGCATTTTAGAATTTGAGACCGATGCCGAAGTTGTTAAATATAAATGGGCGGCTAATGTCCCCCCCCCCCCCGGCGCCTTCTCTCATTCGTTCCGTCCATCCGGATGAAAGAACGTGCGAGGAGGGGGGAAGTTCAATTAAAAGCTAAATGTTGCCGGGGTAGCAATGACAACACTCCCCTCACTTTGCAAATGGAATTGGTATATGGCCAAGCAACTTAAAACATTGGGCAAACTTGGAAGGATTGTGCCAGCACAATTCTGTCATTTGTTTAATGAATGTTTGCAGAAAAGACGCCGCAGGGGACGGAAGGATCGACAGAAAGGAAAGAGCTGCTAAAATGCTTTGGATCGTTGGAGTTTCGCAAAATGCCAGCAGAAAAGTTGGGGGAGATGACGGCACGACTTTTTGTTGGAATAATTTTACTTCAAAACATTTGGAAAACGAATTTTGAAGCGGCGAATTTGTGCTCCGATAGTAATGGAAGAGAGAATTGCGCTAATTGGGACAATTGACACCAGAATGCGACAAATGATCACAATGAAAAAAGGGAGCGAGGGAAAAGAAGAAGCTAATTAATCTGCCGTGCCATTAGTTCAAAGGCGAAAACAAGCCGGAAAAAGACACTTCTCACAAAATAAGTCGGATGGCTCTTTCGTAGACACTGGTGAGGGGGGGGGGGGGATAAATGATGAAAGTTTTGGCGGAAGTTGGCCAATTAGTCCGGGATCTTTCTCTTTTTCGGAATTTCTTCGAGGGATCTTTGGGTGAAGGCGACGGATTCACCACGGAAGCTCAAAAGCCGTTTCACCGCGTCATTAGAAGCATTAAAAGGAATCGGAACTTTGGGGGGGGGGCGGGGGGGGGGAGGGAATTGCCCGTTTCGCTGGAGGGGATTAGTCTTTGGGCCCTTTGGCAATTGTTGTTTAAACGGGCCGTCCAAAACATATAAACAACCCGGCATATTAACGCATTTGGTGGCATACGGACGAACTTTACCGGACGAAAGGCGCGACGGAAAATGAATTATTTGTGAAGACGGAAAGAATGGAAGGGGCGAAAGGGGAAACTGTTTGGCCCGAATGCACTCATTCAACCCCCCCCCCCCAAAAAGAACAATGGTGGGACGGGGGATGCAAGCGAATTATTGGACAACTCAATTATGGCCAAGCAAACCACCCAAACGCCCAAACGTCGAGAGACGGCGTGGACAAATAAATACGTACGTAAAGAATTGGCGCGGATATAGGGCCAATGCCGAAGAGTGAATGTGGTGACGGGAGACGGGGGAGGGTAAAAGTGCCATCCATCAATGCTAATTAGCCGGAAGACAAAGAAAAGGACCGACGGCATGGCATGGATGGGAGGCGAGGGAGGGGGAGAGGGGGGGGGGGTGTGGGAAAGTCGCCGGGGGGGGGGGTGAAGTCGAGATTTTGGAGATTTTCTAACGGAGGGAACCTTAAATTGTCCACGGGGAATTTGTTTCAAAATGTTCTTTAAGCTTTTTTTTAAATTTCGACAAATTAAAATTCAATTTGTTTTGTGAGCCCAATTAATAAGCGGAGAGACGGTGAGAAAATTGGGCGTTTTTATTAAGGAAATTCGGGAAAAGGAAAGAAATAATTGAAAAAAGAAATGGTGAACGGAATGTCTAATTCAATTCGCGACAAAATCGCACTTACAAATTAGGTATAAAGGAAACAAAGCAAATGATTTTAATTGGGCTTTAATTGAAGGGACCCCCCCCCCCCCGGGGGGGTCATTCGTGGAATGTGACTTAGCCAGCAGGCCGTCCTGTGGTTGTAATTGAATTAAGTGAATTTCCTTCCCCCCCCCCCCCCCCCCCCCTAGGGGTCGAAGGAGAAGTTGAGGGAGGGAGTTGCTGGAGGGGGGGGGGGGGTGGAGTAGGGGGGAGGGAGTTGCTGGAGGGGGGGGGGGGTTTTCGGATGGAACTCGGGTCAAAGGTGGGGGGGGGGAGGAGAAGTTCAATAGACGGAGTCAAGTGGAAGACGGATGAAAACAAAGCTTTTTAAGCGTTCATTTCAACTAATACTTATAAAATGAATTGGAAGTTCTCTTGGCGAGGATTAAATACAAAGGCTTTAAAGGATGTTTTAAAGGGTCTTCAAAAAGACATTTCTATGATTTCCCATTAAAATGGGAAAAGTTAGTTATTGTGACTTTTGGTTAAAAAATCAAAAATTGACTTTGTTCATAATTCATTTTGCGGGGAGCCAGCACAGCTAAAGCTCCCCCCCCCCGTGCAATGAAAGGCAATTTTGTTGCATGACCTAAAATTTGGTTTAAGAGCATATTGCCCCAAGGAATGTAATAATTAATTTCTGGGAAATAGCGACGGCAAACGGAACACGCAGAAGGCTAACGATAATTGGACGGGCGGGGAGCAAATTCTCACAGAAAACCGAAGAAATGACTCGGCCGGCCGACAATTTGCTGCGCAATTCAAAAAAAATGCAAATTTACCGGCAGGAGGAAGCTATCAGTAGAAACAGCGGGGGGGGGGGGGGGGAATCGGTCGCGCATTTATAACCATTAAATCATTACCGGCAAACCCTATTAGCTAAAAGCGGTTAATAGGTTAAAGAACGGTAAAATCATTTCAAATGTTACGCTAAATTAGAGAAGCAAGCCCCCAAGTGTTGCCTCATAGTGCCAAACAGAAGAGACCATCGACCCTGGTAATATGTACAATGTCCGATTTGAAATGTGAAAGATTGGGACCACAAAATCAGACTGCTCTAATTTTAGGCCCAAAAAAGTATTGACCCAAAATAAAAAAGACAATATTCTGTTGGTCCAAAAATCCAAAGATTTCATGCAGATTTATCACCTGAAATGACCGTTTTTATTTGTAGAGAATTTAGTGGCCTATTTATCCCTCATTGAAGGGTTTTTTGCAGGAAATTTTTTCCAAGCCCTAAGGCATTTTTCCTCAAAATGACCCACATTTTCAGTGTATTTTGGGGTTTCCGGACATCTCCATGAAGGAGATGTTGTAGCAACTTAGTCCATTTAGCTTTTTTGATCAGTATCAAAAGTAAATTTTTTTTAAAGTCGAGAAAATGATGTTTCTAGGGATATTCGTGGGTGTAGAATCCGATTCTGACCCCCCATTTCAACCGATTCCGAACCCCAGACCCGAATTCTTTTTCCAAAAATTTACATGTGTGTCTTGGGCGAGCGATGGGCGAAATGTCCAGTGGGCGAAACGTTTTTTTCCCTCTTATGTACTTGGAAATCAACATTTTAGTACTTGAAAATTGTTTAGCGGATCGCAGACCTGGGTCATAGTCCTTCTTAGATCGCAAACTTTACGCCCAAACGTGAGCGCCCAGTTTGGTTAGATCCGGATTAGGCTTAGGTGGTGAAACGTCCGGTTTAGGCTTAGGTGGTGAAACGTCCGGTTTAGGCTTAGGTGGTGAAACGTCCGGTTTAGGCTTAGGTGGTGAAACGTCCGGTTTAGGCTTAGGTGGTGAAACGTCCGGTTTAGGCTTAGGTGGTGAAACGTCCGGTTTAGGCTTAGGTAATGAAACGTCCGGTTCAGGCTTAGGTAATGAAACGTCCGGTTCAGGCTTAGGTGGTGAAACGTCCGGTTCAGGCTTAGGTGGTGAAACGTCCGGTTTAGGCTTAGGTGGTGAAACGTCCGGTTCAGGCTTAGGTGGTGAAATGTCCAGCAGGTGGTGAAACGTCCGGTTTAGGCTTAGGTGGTGAAATGTCCAGCAGGTGGTGAAACGTCCGGTTTAGGCTTAGGTGGTGAAACGTCCGGTTCAGGCTTAGGTGGTGAAATGTCCAGCAGGTGGTGAAACGTCCGGTTTAGGCTTAGGTGGTGAAACGTCCGGTTTAGGCTTAGGTAATGAAACGTCCGGTTCAGGCTTAGGTGGTGAAACGTCCGGTTCAGGCTTAGGTGGTGAAATGTCCAGCAGGTGGTGAAACGTCCGGTTTAGGCTTAGGTGGTGAAACGTCCGGTTTAGGCTTAGGTAATGAAACGTCCGGTTCAGGCTTAGGTGGTGAAACGTCCGGTTCAGGCTTAGGTGGTGAAATGTCCAGCAGGTGGTGAAACGTCCGGTTTAGGCTTAGGTGGTGAAACGTCCGGTTTAGGCTTAGGTAATGAAACGTCCGGTTCAGGCTTAGGTGGTGAAATGTCCAGCAGGTGGTGAAACGTCCGGTTTAGGCTTAGGTGGTGAAACGTCCGGTTTAGGCTTAGGTAATGAAACGTCCGGTTCAGGCTTAGGTGGTGAAATGTCCAGCAGGTGGTGAAACGTCCGGTTTAGGCTTAGGTGGTGAAACGTCCGGTTTAGGCTTAGGTAATGAAACGTCCGGTTCAGGCTTAGGTGGTGAAATGTCCAGCAGGTGGTGAAACGTCCGGTTTAGGCTTAGGTGGTGAAACGTCCGGTTTAGGCTTAGGTAATGAAACGTCCGGTTCAGGCTTAGGTGGTGAAATGTCCAGCAGGTGGTGAAACGTCCGGTTTAGGCTTAGGTGGTGAAACGTCCGGTTTAGGCTTAGGTAATGAAACGTCCGGTTCAGGCTTAGGTGGTGAAATGTCCAGCAGGTGGTGAAACGTCCGGTTTAGGCTTAGGTGGTGAAACGTCCGGTTTAGGCTTAGGTAATGAAACGTCCGGTTCAGGCTTAGGTGGTGAAATGTCCAGCAGGTGGTGAAACGTCCGGTTTAGGCTTAGGTGGTGAAACGTCCGGTTTAGGCTTAGGTAATGAAACGTCCGGTTCAGGCTTAGGTGGTGAAATGTCCAGCAGGTGGTGAAACGTCCGGTTTAGGCTTAGGTGGTGAAACGTCCGGTTTAGGCTTAGGTAATGAAACGTCCGGTTCAGGCTTAGGTGGTGAAATGTCCAGCAGGTGGTGAAACGTCCGGTTTAGGCTTAGGTGGTGAAACGTCCGGTTTAGGCTTAGGTAATGAAACGTCCGGTTCAGGCTTAGGTGGTGAAATGTCCAGCAGGTGGTGAAACGTCCGGTTTAGGCTTAGGTGGTGAAACGTCCGGTTTAGGCTTAGGTAATGAAACGTCCGGTTCAGGCTTAGGTGGTGAAATGTCCAGCAGGTGGTGAAACGTCCGGTTTAGGCTTAGGTGGTGAAACGTCCGGTTTAGGCTTAGGTAATGAAACGTCCGGTTCAGGCTTAGGTGGTGAAATGTCCAGCAGGTGGTGAAATGTCGTCGTGCCTTACATCCGACTCCAAATAAAAAGTCAAGATTTTCTGACCATACCCTCCTCTCCAACACTTCTCTGATATGTTTTACGAAATCCTATATTTTTCTCTCATTCAATGGGGTGGGTGGGTGTCCAAGCAAATAAATATTACGACGAAAGAAGCAGAGAATGTGAAAAGGCAGAACGATAGAGAAATTGACATAGAATGAGAGAGGTGGAGAGGAAAAGAAGAGAAATATTCTTTAAGGAATTACAAAGAAGCAGACGAAGACTGCTGAGAGGGGGAGAGAGAATCGCGAGACCAAAATGACGAAATGTGGGGGGCGCCCATTGAAATGGTTGTGAAATTTGAGTGAGGGCAGAGAGAGAGAGAGAAAAGGGGAAAATGGGAGGCGGCACAGCTGAGCGAGCGACAGAGGGACATGGCGAGGCGTACGGGGGAGAGGGGGGGGGGGGGGGGGAGGGGAGGGGGAGGGGGGGGGGACACGCCTCTTCCCCTCCCCCCCCCCCAACCCATTCGAAAACCCAGTGGCGACGACGACGATGGAAGGAAGAGGTGGAGGAAGTCAACCAGCCAACTCCCCTCCCTCAACAACAAACGGCAGAAGAAGCCGCCAACAGAAGGAGGAGTAGCCTCCTCACTTCCCTCCCTCCAATTTAATTCAATTTAATTTTGTAAACATTTAAATGTTTTGTTCAATGTGTGTTTCCCCACCCCCCCCCCGCCCTAACTAATTTACATGAACAAGCCAACAACCACCACCCGTCTCATCCAATCTCCGTCCTTTCGGACCGCAGTCCCTCCCTTCCGATCATCCATCGATCGATTGTGTGTGTACCGTTCACCATCGATTCGCCACTCCCCTCAATCACTCCCCTCCCCCCCCCTCCCATCTTTCCTGCAGATTCTTTCATATTCCCTTTAGCAGATGCTTTGCTAACTTCGTGCCGCTTCCTAACCGCTGATTTGGACTGTAACCCGACCTCTACGGAATTATATGGTGCCGTCCATGCAGCAATTCTTCCCTCAGTCCCCGGCTTCGGATCACTGACAGACCCAAAACCTGGCTGATCGAATGATTGCTCTCGGATAAACTCAATTCACCGACGACTTAATTGACAATTCAACGGATCTCTTCACCACAGCCTCTTCTTCTTCTCTCATTCATTCATTCACTCTCTTCTCGTCCTCTGCTGAAGGCATATCCAACGAAGAAAAACAACCAAAATCCCCGGGAATCCGCCGTCTCCTAAAAAGATAAGACGCCATTACCACCGACAACTGCGCAAAAGGTGGGCTCCTCCGAAATCCGTTCAGTCAGTCTCATAAGTTGGCTTAATTTACTAATTTATTGTTGTTGTTTATGGGGGGAATTGAACAATTGGAAAGGTTAAAAAAGGGAAGAGCAAATAAGGAAATAAATAGACGATACACAAATGTACATATTACACAATATGTAATTGTGACAATTCCCAAAATGTTTTCAATTTGTCACGTCTCGTGCTTTTGGGTAAGGGCGACACGCGACGCGATTCGCCTGCAACTCACGGGGGGGGGGGGGCTTTTGAAATATACGTAAAGAAAGGCGTTGTTTCCAAAACAAATGGAACAAACAACGACCGGACGGGGGGAGGGGGGGGGCATTTCCTTGTCGTCGTCCATTTTAGGCGATCCAATCAAACCCAAATTCCCTAAAGATCAAAAAGACGGACTTTTAAAAAAAAGCTTTTTTCATTCTCCTAAATGTGGAAAAAGTCTCGATATGACTGAGTTAATGAACCGTTTAAAGGTATGCTTCTAATCCCGGCACTTTCCTCGCCGTCGCCGCCCTCCGCTGGTGGCGAAATTCGCCGTCCGTGCACTTTGTCTCTGCCCCCTTCCTTCGCCACGTCTTCCGTTTCTTCCGACGGCTCCTCCCCCGCGGGCACAAACGGCCGCAAGCGTCGCGCGGCAACACTCAGTCGCATTGACCTTAGTGCCGTCGCTTCGCTGACCAAAGAATTGTGCAGTTCCAGCGAGTCGCTGAACGGCGACAAGGGAACCGGAGGGGACGCGAGGGGCGGCGAGGGACAGCAGTCGCCGTCGTTGGGCGCTGAAGAAAGGTCAGTCAGTGGAAGGGAAGAGACTGATTCGGCGGCGGCGGGGGGGGGGGGGGGTTTGCTTCTCGACTCGACGATTATGAGGCCCTTCCGTTACAGTCTGGCCACCTCCGGCGGGGGGGGGGGGGTTTGCTTCTCGACTCGACGATTATGAGGCCCTTCCGTTACAGTCTGGTCACCCCGGCGGGGGGGGGGGGTTTGCTTCTCGACTCGACGATTATGAGGCCCTTCCGTTACAGTCTGGTCACCCCGGCGGGGGGGGGGGGGGGTTTGCTTCTCGACTCGACGATTATGAGGCCCTTCCGTTACAGTCTGGTCACCTCCGTCGGGGGGGGGGGGGGGTTTGCTTCTCGACTTGATGATTATGAAGCCCTTCCGTTAAAGTCTGGTCACCTCCGGCCTCGCCTTCTCCTCCTTTGCCGGCCCGCCGTTCTCCGACAGAATTGACCCTCTGAAGCGTTTGCGGCTTTGTTCCACTTCTTCAACCAGTACAACCATCGGCGGCGGCAGTTCTTTGTCCTCAGACTCGGACACCGAATCTTCCCCCCAATCCGTCGCATCTGTGCATGCCCAGCCACAACAACAGCAGCAGCGGCCTCTCAAACAGCCTCCGACCTTGGCCGAGTTGGAGTTTGAACATGGAGACGAACCCAACGTAAGCCTAAAACAATTAACAACAAACAGTTTATTTTATTCCCTTTCATTCTCAGAGTCCGAAGCAGGCGCACTTTGCGAGTGGCGGCCTTGTCATTGGAGACGATTCGGTCGGCAGTTTCGAGTTGGTTGGGGACGGACGCAATTGCAAGGCGGTCAATATCGCCACCCAATCCGTCTTCCATTGTCAGGTGAGGGCCAATTGACAGAAGCAATTCAAATCCACTCAATTTGAGGTGATGAAAAGTGACGAGTTTCGGCATTTATCGGAGATCGTTGCGCGTGTTCAAATTGCGTCCGTTCATTATAGTGAAGACGAATTCGAACAGCGGAGGTCCCCTCCCCCCCATTTATCCGATTTGTCCAATTTTGTTCCCTTAGGGATTTGCTGCTCCCCCTCCAACAACTTCGGGTGGTCAGAAGTTCGACCAGGGCAGGCTTAGTCTACGTTCTGTTGCCGGACCATTTCGGGAATTTGCACCAATTGGTGGAGGAGGAAAACTTTGGGTCTGACCGACGAAATGCTTCTTCAACACGACTGACAGAGCGACGAATGCAGCCGATCCTGAAACAGATCGCCACGCTGGTCGAATTATGCCATCGGATTGGACTGTTCTTCCGCGATTTTCGATTGCGCAAATTTGTGTTCACCGACTCGGAAAGGTAAAGGCGAGGGGGAATCAGACGCATCATAATTGTCTCGTTTATATCCTTAATTAGGTAATTAAATTGAGGGCCGGGGGAGTCCCTTCTCTCAAAACATTTCCGGCAGGCTGTGGCTTTGGCCCCCACCCATTCATTATGCATCCTTTGGCCTCCTCCTTTCATTCCCCATCATATTTATTTGTTTTCCACTTCTTCTCTCTTTTTCTCCCTCTTTCTTCCTCTCTCTTTTTCTCTCTCTCTCTCTCTCTCTTCTCTCTCTGTACATATTACCCCCCCCCTCCCCCAATGATTCGATCGATCGGACGAAAAGTGCAACAGCAGCACGCGTCCACCCACACCAACACTCGCCCCAACCAACCAACTCTCGTCATGTGTACAAATGCACGAAAGAGGCGCGGGGGGGGGGGGGAATATTTCGTAAACAGCAAAATGCGGTGAAGGGGCAAATCAAATGGAAACAGGGGAAAACAATGTCGAAATTGGTTGGAAGAGAACGGGAAAATGTGTGTATTGACGGGTTGAAATCGTTAAAAAGAATTATTAAAAAAGTCCGGGTTATTACGAGGCCCCCAGCGTATTGTGTAAAAGAGGCTAATTTAGGACTCAAATTCGTGTGAATAACGTCTTGGATTTGTGCCTGGTCGACAACCCGGCGAACGATTTGTTGGCATTTCGGGAGTTCGTCCCGGCTTACGTGGCACCCGAAATATTGGACAAGAAGGTGGAGAAGGGCACGAAGCCGGCTTCGACGATTACATCTCTATTTTAGAATGCCCTTTACGGAGCAAAAGCGGCCGATGTGTGGGCCTTCGGGGTGCTGATGTTTACGCTGCTGAACGGACGTTACCCTTTCTTCGAGTCCAGCCCCAGTCCAATCGCGTTGCTGCGCCGCATTCGGGCACATCGATTGTGTACGGAGACAATGATTCTGACCCAAAAGTTGGGAGTGAACCTGAACCTGATACAATGAGTAGTATTAAATGCAACAGAGGGTTTAATAATTTTACCCTCTCATTTTTTGGGGATATGTTCTCTAAACCCCCAAAATTTGATTTCTCTGACTCATTGTGTTAATTCTTTTCAGCCTTTCCCATCAGCAAATCCATCTCTGAACCCTCCCGATGGCTTCTCCATGCTTTGCTCAATCACAATCCGTCAGAACGTCCCGCTGCAGAAGAACTGCTCGGAGCCCACTGGTTTCGCACCGATACAACACTTTTGGAAGGCGACCTGACGAACGGGTCGAAGTTCTCGGTCCGCGGCAAGCCAAAATATGACAACGAAGTCCCGATTGTGGTTGGCCGTCTTGTTCCTTCCGTTCCGGGCAGAATTTCGCCGCCGGCAGCGCAAGTGCCTTCGGCTACGACGCGCGTTTTGTTTAGTCCGACGGGCGATTCGCCGCCTTCGCTGGCAGAACTGATCGAACTTCGGAGAGCTCAACGGCACTCTCCGCGTTGGCAAAGACAGCAAAGGGCGTCGGCCGATCAGGTGACGCTGGGAATTGTCAAATGCCAGAATCAATGGCATTTGATCAGATGGAGCTCGCCTGGAGACACAATGAGAGGACGCGACATTTGCGGGCACTTTTGGCGGATTTGCCGTTGTTTCCGCGAATGGCAGCCGGAGGAACATTGGCCGCCGCGACGCAGCAAAATGAAGCAAACCGGCACGGAAGGGCGGCAGAACACTTTGAGCGCCATCCGAGGACGGTTTCGGAGAGTCGACGTCGTTCCTCCGAACGTCGTCGAGGTCAATCGCCCGCGTTCCGATCGGTGAGAGAAAGCTTTTTGAGCTGTCCGTCTGGTCTCTCTTGAACAAGCGCTATTCTTTCTGCAGGCACAGCACAGTGATCAATCCGAACGAATTGCGTGGGCACAACCAATGCATGTTCTTCAACGGCAACAGACACACCGTTCGGAGGACCAGGCTCAAATTGTGCCCCGTTAGCTAGCAACGGTAGAAGCGCCGCTTCCATTCCAAGGATTTTTAAAAATTTCTTTTTCTTTCGTTGGATATTGATTGGCCTCTCATTGCTGCCTGTGCCCTCCTCCATCATTGATTCTCTCTCTTCACCGATCATTTTAGGGACGGGATTTTTGGTTTCGTTCATTTTGGGCGCGGTTTTGGTGGCAAAACAAATCTTATTGATGAATTGCTCTGCCAGAGACTATGCTTATCTGCGTTTTAATGTCTTTGATTTTACTAATCCGTCCAAAAGTCCCTCCCCTAACAATTATCGTCGTCATTACCATAGTAAAAAGTACAAAAAGTCAATTCCCCTCCTCCCCCAATCACAAAATGCTGGACATAAAATTTGTATTTGTAACAATTGTACATTCTTTGACGACGAAACGTATATGGCTTAACGGCCCATCAGCCGCTTGCTTTGTCGACAAGGGCTGGGTGTACTCGCGGCCATTTTTGGAGTCCATGATGAAGGATTATTTTGACTTTGTCACTCCAGCAATGTACCCGACTCCAATGAATGGAATTGTTCATGTATATTTAGGCGGTTTAATTGTATTTCCTTCAACCTCTTTTGGCCATTAATAAAGTGATCGGCAATTTAGGGAATCCTTCATAATATTAGTTGAACACTTACTTGGTAAGGGGGGGGGGGAGGGAGGGTCGTCTTAAGCTTCAATTTAGCGGATCGGATCATTCGATGAGTCGGAGGTGTATCGGCCCTACCAAATCTCTGATTTCTGTTGGAATGCCATTTGAGCTCAAAGATTGGTGTCAGCGCAGAAGTACAAATCAAATAGATTTATGTAATATATTCAAATTGGCGACATAAATAAACGATCATCTGCTTGTATTTTCTGAAACGATTCCATTAAACATTTCCTTAATTCTATTGATTGTGAGCATCTCGTCAGCTTCCACCAGTAAATCATTGCTCTGTAAATCCGCCGCCTCCTCCATTTTCCCGATTCGGACGTCCGAAACCGCCACCGCCTCGGCCTCCTCCTCGTCCACCTTCTCTGCCGTCATTCCACCGATTGCCTCTGCCCCCACGACCTTCACCACCGCCACCACCACCCCAACGACTGTTGCCGTCCGATTTCGAATCGTCGTTTCCAAACCCTAAGATGAATTAAATTATAATCTTCCAACCTAACATCCGTTAAAATGAAAAAAAAAAGCCTAAACATAGAAAATGACCTATGACCGACAAACACGAGTTATCATTCGATTGGTCCTCAAGTATATAGGATCTATCTAATACCATTCGAAGGATAAAAATAGGGGGACCATCTTGTTTTGCAAAAAATGAATAATTTTTGGACCAATTTTCTTAACAAATAATATTAAATCTTCAAAATTTTCCCGACGGCGCCTGTCGGCACTGCCGAACCTCCCAGTGCTAAAATGCTTCCAAAAATTACCGTATTTTTAAAATTTTGATTACAAATTTCTTAACAAATTTCATCAAATTTTCAAAATTTTTTCGGCGGCGCCTATCGGCACCGCGAATAAAAAAATTTGCATATCAAATTTAATTTTTATGCAATTTTTTTAAACAAAAAAGTTAAAAAACCTAAAAATTTACCGAAAATCGAACAATTGTTTCGAAAAATTGCTTAAGAAAAAGGGGGGGGGGGAAGAGGAATTCTTTAACAAAAATGCAATAAAAACGAAAAATGCACCCCAAAGAATCGACTACTCTTTTTT
Organism: Globodera pallida; assembly: GCA_020449905.1. Classification (NCBI taxonomy): domain Eukaryota; kingdom Metazoa; phylum Nematoda; class Chromadorea; order Rhabditida; family Heteroderidae; genus Globodera; species Globodera pallida. Next base: position 868,736 of record JAIXHY010000009.1, on the reverse strand, counting down.
TTGGCTTGGCCCCTTGAAATTTTTTTCTGGCTACGAGCCTGCCTAGTTTTGTTTATTTTATCATTTTTTAAATTTCTACAAGATTTTGAAAAAATCAGTCGAACAAAAGTGAGGACAAATAGGTTACCTTATCAAAAAATTGAGATTTTTATTTTTATATAAAGATGTATTTGGATTGTACCGAAGATTGGCTTCGATGCAAAATCCCATTGGAATATTATTAACTAACTTTAAAATACGCACCGGAATTTCCGAAACCGGAGTTGGAAAAGCCATCATTTCCGGAAGCGTCGCCGGAATTCGGACTTGTGACGGACGAACGACGGTCCGACTGGCCGAACCCTCCTCCACCCGAAAAGTCGTTGCTCGGTAAGCCGCCTCCTTCATTGTCCCGGGTTGGACGTCCAAAACCGCCACCGCCGCCTCCTTCATTTTCCCGGTTCGGACGTCCAAAACCGCCACCGCCGCCTCCTTCATTTTCCCGGTTCGGACGTCCAAAACCGCCACCACCACCGCCTCGGCCTCCTCCTCGTCCACCTTCTCTGCCGTCATTCCACCGATTGCCTCTGCCCCCACGACCTTCACCACCGCCACCACCACCCCAACGACTGTTGCCGTCCGATTTCGACTCGTCGTTTCCAAATCCTTAAAATTAATTAGAAAAGCTAACTAGTGAATTTTAAAACGAACCGGAATTTCCGAAACCAGAGTTGGAGAAACCATCATTTCCGGAAGCGGCTCCAAACCCTCCTCCACTCGAAAAGTCGTTGCTCGGTAAGCCGCCTCCTTCATTGTCCCGGTTCGGACGTCCAAAACCGCCACTACTGCCTCCTTCATTGCCCCGGCTCGGACGTCCAAAACCGCCACCGCCTCGGCCTCCTCCTCGTCCACCTTCTCTGCCGTCATTCCACCGATTGCCTCTGCCCCCACGACCTTCACCACCGCCACCACCACCCCAACGACTGTTGCCGTCCGATTTCGACTCGTCGTTTCCAAATCCTTAAAATTAATTAGAAAAGCTAACTAGTGAATTTTAAAACGAACCGGAATTTCCGAAACCAGAGTTGGAGAAACCATCATTTCCGGAAGCGGCTCCAAACCCTCCTCCACTCGAAAAGTCGTTGCTCGGTAAGCCGCCTCCTTCATTGTCCCGGTTCGGACGTCCAAAACCGCCACTACTGCCTCCTTCATTGCCCCGGCTCGGACGTCCAAAACCGCCACCGCCTCGGCCTCCTCCTCGTCCACCTTCTCTGCCGTCATTCCACCGATTGCCTCTGCCCCCACGACCTTCACCACCGCCACCACCACCCCAACGACTGTTGCCGTCCGATTTCGAATCGTCGTTTCCGAAGCCTAAATATACCAAATGTCATTTCCTATTCCCATAAAAGGTCTGAGCAAACATAAAATAGAAGCTTTTAAACATTAAAAACGCCAAGATTATGATTTCTTGCTTATTACGGCATTTATCCAAACAACCAATAATGAACTTTAACAATACGCACCGGAATTTCCAAAACCAGAGTTAGAGAAGCCATCATTCCCGGAAGCGCCTCCAAACCCTCCTCCACCCGAAAAGTCGTTGCTCGGTAAGCCGCCTCCTTCATTGTCCCGGTTCGGACGTCCAAAACCGCCACCGCCGCCTCCTTCATTGCTCCGGCTCGGACGTCCAAAACCGCCACCGCCTCGGCCTCCTCCTCGTCCACCTTCTCTGCCGTCATTCCACCGATTGCCTCTGCCCCCACGACCTTCACCACCGCCACCACCACCCCAACGACTGTTGCCGTCCGATTTTGAATCGTCGTTTCCGAAGCCTAGACAAAAACACGTACTTTTGTAAAAACGGGATTTAATGCGAGATTGATGTTTATCGATACCTCGATTCGGTTCATTTTAATTAATTTAGACACGAATTAGCAGCAAACCTTAAAAAATGAAAAGGCATCGCCCCATATGGACAAACACTGAAATGCTTATTTCTGAACAAATCATTGCCTAAACAAAAATACCGAATACGGTCGGTCGGTATACCAAACCGGAAATTCGTCTATTTCTCATTTTTTGGTATCGGTATTTTACCGAATGCCGATACCAATTACCGAAAACGCCTTTACCAAACACTAATTTTAATCCCATTAAAAATAAACTAATTGTAAAAAATCGCTGATTTTTTTTTGTTGCTAAAATTGCCTCCGGGTGGGGCTTACGAAAACGTTTGAATGTAAAATACGAACCAGAATTTCCGAAACCGGAGTTGGAAAAGCCATCATTTCCGGAAGCGTCGCCGGAATTCGGACTTGTGACGGACGAACGACGGTCCGACTGGCCGAACCCTCCTCCACCCGAAAAGTCGTTGCTCGGTAAGCCGCCTCCTTCATTGTCCCGGGTTGGACGTCCAAAACCGCCACCGCCGCCTCCTTCATTTTCCCGGTTCGGACGTCCAAAACCGCCACCGCCGCCTCCTTCATTTTCCCGGTTCGGACGTCCGAAACCGCCACCACCACCGCCTCGGCCTCCTCCTCGTCCACCTTCTCTGCCGTCATTCCACCGATTGCCTCTGCCCCCACGACCTTCACCACCGCCACCACCACCCCAACGACTGTTGCCGTCCGATTTCGACTCGTCGTTTCCAAATCCTTAAAATTAATTAGAAAAGCTAACTAGTGAATTTTAAAACGAACCGGAATTTCCGAAACCAGAGTTGGAGAAACCATCATTTCCAGAAGCGGCTCCAAACCCTCCTCCACTCGAAAAGTCGTTGCTCGGTAAGCCGCCTCCTTCATTGTCCCGGTTCGGACGTCCAAAACCGCCACTACTGCCTCCTTCATTGCCCCGGCTCGGACGTCCAAAACCGCCACCGCCTCGGCCTCCTCCTCGTCCACCTTCTCTGCCGTCATTCCACCGATTGCCTCTGCCCCCACGACCTTCACCACCGCCACCACCACCCCAACGACTGTTGCCGTCCGATTTCGAATCGTCGTTTCCGAAGCCTAGATAAAAACACTTGTTACATAACGATAAACCGCTTTAAAAACTTTGAAAATGACCTGAGTTGCCGAAACCAGAATTTCCAAAAGAGTCATTGGCTTCCGGACTAGCTACAGATGAGCGACGGCCCGATTGTCCAAATCCGTCCGTGTTGGAAAACACTAAAAAGTAAACAATATGGCAACTCCCACTCATTTTTTCAAACCAATGTCCGGCGACTTATCCCATGTTTTTTCGCCCGAAAATGTCTCAGAACTGTCTGGCACAGCATCTGAGTTTTTTTGGAATTGTGCCATGGTAGTTTTTTATAATAACAGACTTGAAATGGTCGACACTGACTCTTGTGCCTCAACCCTTGGCTTCTTTTTCGGAATGCGAAAATTCATGTTGAACAGTCCTGTAAAAATAACCGTCTCTTTAATATATAAAAGTAAACTTATTGAATTCAAAATAAAGAACTCTAGCTCCATTGAACAAACTCTCGAGTCTGAAAATATTTACTAGTAGCTCCACCCCAGAAGGGCCAAGGTTGTGACAACCTCCCCATAGCTTTTATTTGGACAAGTTGGGATAAAACCATGCTTTTTAAAATCCAGCTATTTGAAAATTCCTTAACAAAAATGCAGTAAAAACGGTAAAATGCCCCAGGGATTCCTCCTTGACAGGAGGGGACAAAAAGGCTCCACAAACGCTACTCAAAAGGACGGACCCACAGGTCCAACGCTTGTCGAATTTTTCTCGGAATTTCCGGCATCATCCATCTGATCGGGACTGTTTTGGGCATTTATATTCGATTGCTCTCCACTGGGTGCCTCGCTGTGCTCACCCTGCAAAAAGTACCAATAAAAGCCGCTTTTATCGCAGAACCTGCGGCTCTGACTGCACAGTGTCCTCAGAATGACCGTTGTCGGCGTCGTCATTCTTAATTGAAAATATTCTTTATTCTTAAATGAAGATATTCGATCCGTTAAATCATTTCAAACCTTTTTCCGTTTGCTCGACTGAGGTCTCTGCTTGAACACGTCTTTCGGAGGTTCGCTTTTTCTGAATACCAAAATCCCATCTGCCGCTGCTTTGCGCACTTCCTCTGCCCTCGTTACGCCCTCATGAAAGGCTAAACGAAGGTTATCGGTTGGTAGTATTTTAATTGACCCCTCCTTTAATTTGCGTTTTTGAAAATTGCTTAACAAAAATTCAAATTATCCCCCCGCGATAAATCCAACTTTATTTTTGACAAAAATTCCTTAAGAAAAATGCAATAAAACCCAAAAAAAGCATCACTAGATTGACTTTTTTTTACAAATTAGCCCCCCCCCCCCTCGAAAAAAGCTCTAGGTACGCCCTTGTCAGTTAGGGGCACTTCACATTTTGCATTTGTTTTAATCAATATTTGGGCTTAAAACAATTTCTAAGCAATAAACCAATCCGAAACTTGGACACGAACAACCAATTCCAGGAAAACCCCCATAAACAATCAAACACCAGACAATACCAACAAATATCACGCACTTTGTGCCTTCGTCGCATCCCCCTTAGCAATCTTCGAAGACTCCATTCTGACGCCCTTCCGTTTGTTGACCTGCTCCCGTATCTGCTTGAGCTTGTCGTATGCTTGGTCCAACTCCTTCTCCTCTTTACTAAGAAAAGCAGAAAAATTCATTGTAGACATTCTACGTATTCCACACTATATAAAATGCAACAATGTTATTGTACATATCCACAGAATTGGAAATAATGCCGGGAATTACTGAACGTATAAACTTGGATAATACAAAGTTAAGGTACAATTGAATAACTTTGACTGCTTTATTTGACAATATAATACTCCCTCTTTTAAAATAAATGAGTGACAGTCACTAAAGGAGGAATGGGTGTCAAATCCCCTATGATCACAAATAACTCGAACAAAAAAAGAAGCTGAGTTCAATTTGGCAGAAGCCCACCTTCATTTACAATACTCCAAATGCAAAAGTTTCACTGTTTTTGAAGAATAACAACGTAAAAAGGCGCACCCATTTACAAACAAAAATGTTGAATTTGAATTAAAATCGGCAAATTCCATCTCTACACCTTTCAAGTCATCTGCGCCCCTAGCCATTTACGACATTGCTCGTAGGTCAGGTAGGAAATGGAGACCGCGGGCAGCACTTTCATGAAATTAGGCGCCAGTCCGCGATATAAGCCGCGGTACCCTTCGTGCTGAACGATGTACGCAACCTATAAAAGAATATAGCACACCCAAAGGCAATTCGGAGTTCTTGAACCTGGCCCCTTATTGTCGACGGCTGATTGGGATCGCTCGAAATTGCTAAATAATAATAACAGAGATACTATAGATACGGAACCCAATAGGGTTGCCGGACGGAAACTAATATTTTTTTAGTATAACTTTTTATTCATTCATTTCGGACCTCTGGCTTGCAATTTTGTTCTAATGAGTGCAATTGGATATGTGATGACTTGTCCGACCGAGCTTGAGACGAGACCACAGCCAAGAATTAAAACGACACCTGACAAAAATAATACAAAAAAACAATGTTCAAAAATGATATTTGGATTAGACGAACGGTTCCCCGCTAGACTAAAAACCCAAATAAATCTGTTTCGATGACACCTTGTTCCGATTTCATTTGACATTGCTTTTCAACCTAAGCTAAATAATCAACCAACCCGGGTCTGTTCCATGCGAATTATTTCTTCGAATCCACAAGTTCTTGAGCGTTTCATAAACAGCCAGGTCAATGCCGGCGTACGGGATAATCCCAATGCAATTGGCGACATATCCCTGCAAAAAGATTCTTTACCGATTGAAAAACAAATTTACGAAACCCGGTAGAAACACGTGAAGCCCTCTCTTCGGTGAATCTCTTTGGCAAAATAGCACACGCCACGACCAAGTTCACCTGTTCTAAAGACCAAAATATAGAAAGTATTACTTTCGTAGCATAAGCATACAAAATTCGAGGTGTCAACTCTTCTCATCACCTCCAACTTTGAACCTTTATAACTCTTTTCAAAATTAAATATTTGGTCTCGTTCATTACGGAGTTATAAAAGTTAAAGGTGCAAATACCACAGAGCATCAACAAAGGATTTTGAATTCCGGCTTAGTATCCCCAAATAAATACGAAAATTTTTGGAGAAAAAACCTTCGAAGAGCCAATCTTGTTTTCAGCACTTCTAACGGGTAAATGGCCGTTTGCGCGATGACTCCAGCAGATGCGCCAGCCATAAAGCGTTCGAAAATGCCAAGGTCCCGGTGTCCCGTCATCGTCTGGAATTCTTGCTTTATCTAAAGGCCAGACATTGTACTTTATGCGCATCCCATTTAAATGAAAAGCTCACCTGTTCATAAAACATAAACTTGATCGCCGATTCGGGGGCAATTTTCAGAATATTAATGCCATTGCCTCTCCAAAATGACAAGAACCCACCTTCGCGATACCTTGACAAAAAACAGATTTTCCAAGAAGTAATAAACAAACAAGTATTCGGTGGCTGATGGCAACGTATGTGGAGTTTTATGGTTTGAATTAACCTGCAAACAGTCAATAAACTAACGCTTTAATGATAGTTTACCTGGAGAAAAACTTTCAACCGATCAAGTGGTGCTGTTACCGTTCGGCTAACACAACCAGCTAAGGCACCGGCGATAAAATGCCTCCACCAACCCCGGTGTTGTTTGACCGCATCATTAGCACCGGAAGTGGAAGAGCCAGAAGCCTCTTGAAAATAATCCGAATGTGATCGTGATTTGATCGAGTTGGATATGATGACCATTTCTGGCAAATGTTCTGTGTGCGGATGAGATTTGACTGAATTGGCTAGCTGATGTGCAGTAACCATTTCAATTCTTAAGTACAGGCACAACGGATGGTATCCTTTGGAATTTTAAAAATAAAAAACGAAAGGAGAGGAGAGGAGGAAATGGAGCAAAAAGACGGGTGGAATAAGGAAGCAGTGACAAGGGCAGGTTACTAAAACTCTAGCCTATTAAAGTACGCCGATTTTTTGCCCCATTATTTCAAACCCGACTTTTAATCTAAGAAAAAGCCCGCACGGGTCCAAGTCGGGTTTCCTAACCCGCCGCCCCCCCCCCCTTTTTTTCAAAAAATACTTTTTTTTCATAAAATCATACAAAACTGTTCATAGGAGTTTTGTAGAAATTACTAATCATAGTTCTAACTACCAACAATTTTTTTCAAAAATTGGGCTTCGGGAGAATGAATTTAGTAAGAAAAAGAATTCGCTCGAAATTTTCTCACTTTGAGACCGTACTTTTTGAAATTCCTTCATTTTTCTTGGCGAAATGTTTTCAAAAACCTAACAATTTCACAAAAATGCTTAAAATTTCAAAATTTTTTTAACGGCGGCGCCTATCGGCACCGCCGACGAATCGGTTGAAATTTTTACGTCGACCCCCAGTTTAAAGAATCCCAAAAGTGTTTAAAAAATGTTCGAATTTTTTTAAATTAATTTTTTCCATTCTCGCCGGGATTCCCGTGAAAAATGAACGGAATTCCCGTTCCCGGAAATTTTATTTTACCGGGCTCTAATATACCTACACAGCGGCCCAATTTTGGGGCTCCAGTTCGGAAAAGATTTAAATTTTGTCCCAGTGGTCAGTGTGCTTTTCAACAAAAAAAGGGTTGAGGGTTCGAAAATTCTGATTTTTGGCACCTGCCATATTAATTTTTAGCCGCTGTGCATAGAAATGATTTGATTTTGTTTTAGAAATGTCGCAGCAACCCAATACTTCATTCAAAATCGTTGATACAGATGACAAACATCAGCTCAAAATTCTAAAAGAGGGCGAAATTGTCAAAGGAAAGAACGGAAAATTGTACCGAGCAAGGTCGGTTTGCTTCACTTTTTACCAAATTATTTGAATCAATTTTAACAACTTTTGCTTGTGTGGTTACGTACGGAAATTCCGATGGCAATTTTCGGAAAATTCCTGTACCGGGTTTAAGCAGAATCCCGGGTCCGTGCGGGACGTACTCAGGTCCCCCCCCCCATCCCCCATTCAGGAAACCGGAATTGTTTTCTTCCGCTCAGAATTTAAGTAAAAAAGGCGGCAATCTTTCACGACCACGGAATCTATTGTAAACGAAATAATTCGGGCACAAGAATTCCGATCATTTATTCTTTTTCGAAATTTGTTACATGATGAGATTTTTTCAGCAATTGTTGCATTTATGCCTCCAAAGTAGTGGAAAGTAGTGGAATTTGCGCGCCCTTTGTTGATTTTCGCGCCAGAGAAATTTTTTAAAATTTTGGCTTGTGGTCACATAACAGGAAAGTACCAAAAAAACTTTAGAAAGACTATTTACCCATCGCAAACTGGCGGCCCCAGGGGAGTTGGTATGTTTTAACATAAATCGGGCTTGTTTTAGCTTTTTGTAGGAGATCCGGAGAGCAGACTTTTAAATCAAATGGAAGAAAAATTGCTTATTCCGGAGATGATGGATAAAGAGGTAATAAACGGATGAAAATAAAATTTAAAAAACAAAAAACAGGTGCATAAGACAGAATGTCGCTCGGAATTTTCTGCGGTTGTCCAATGTTTGCGAGTTGAAGGCTCCCTGTTAGGGCCACAGAAATGCAAGCCGTACCTCAAAGTATACGAAGATTGCAAACTGATGAAGTGTGTTAATTTAATTTGCAAAATTATTGTTTTGGGCCTATCAGAAATATTTCTTTTATTAGGTTCCAAGACGACGACTTTCGTAAAAAAGTGACAGAAGATTATATCGAAGAGCGTTCGAAGTTCAGAGAGATGGGACTGGTAAGTAAATTGAACTTCTCAGAAAAATGGATAATTTCAGAACAAAAAACAGAGGAAGTTTTACGAATACCTCCAGTGGAAAGAGAAGCAGAATGTGGGCGGAACTTATTCAGCCGATTCTGTTAATTGATAGCCGATATTTTGTTTTTGATTAAAAGGAGTTAGTTATAAATGACGAAATGTTTTCTTCACAAATTATGGAGTAATTCGTTCTGCTTTGTTCTTTTTCAACTTTTGTTATTCGGTGTCCTTAGAATTTATTTATTTGCAGTTAAATTGTTTTTTCTGATGGAGTTTAAGTGCGACGTTTGTGATGTTTTGGTCCATTCCCAGAAGCATTGGGACGACCATCTCAAGGGCAAAGGGCACCAGCAAAACACCGAACTCAGGACAAAAACCAGTCAATTGATGAATCGGTCGGTCTATCTGAACAATTTCGCGCGTCCAATAGAAAGCTCTGAGTTGGCCGGGGCGATGGACCAATTCGGGGAGGTGGACAGAGTGATTCTGGACAGGAGTGGCAACGGCGCTTTTGCCATTGTGGAGTTTAAAGAAGAGGACGCCGCTCAAAACTTACTCAGTTCTTTTGAGCGTTTGCGCATTGGGAAGGTGAATTTGGCTGCAATGTTTTGGGTTTAAATCCAGAAAAAGGATTCTTAGAGGGATTACCTTAATCAAATCGTCTGAAATTGTGTGTCGATTTTAGTGTAATGTTCGCATTCATCCGAGACGTGTTGACTTTGAAGGAGCGGGGACTGATCACCATGTCGCTGAACATTTCGGTGAGCTTAAGTCTGTTGAAGTTCTCAACTGTTTGGACGAAAGTGGGGCTTCCGGTCTGGAGAATCAATTGGTAGCGCGGATTAATAACGCACCTTTTGTTTTCAATTATATTTTTAGAATTCAATGATAGCAAAATTTTCAATGGCGACGACTACGGTTATACAATCAAAAAAAGATTGAATTTTGTTATTGATTTTCTCAGGTGAACGACAGAGCCGAATTTGCCCAGCAGCTCAGACACTTTCTTCAGCCTTATTTTGCCTCTCCCCTCCAAATTCGCGTGTTTGGTTCTTCTTCTACTGGCCTCGGCTTCGTCAATTCGGATTTGGTCGGTTCGAGTTTTGCTCCAAGTCCTTATCCATTTTAGGATCTTAATTTGGTTTTCGATGAGGATTTGAGCGAGTCATCTTGCGGTTTTGAAGACAGTCCTTCCGTTTCATCGACTACAAGCGGAGAAATGATGGTCGAAGTTGACAAACAGTTGAGCCCCGAAACGCTCAAACAGAGCCCCATGAGCAGAGACACTTTCATTCGACTTAATAAAATTGGTATAACTTTATACGGGGGACCAATGGTTTTTGTTTTTGTTTTGTTGTGGAACTACCTTTTCTCGTTGAGTAAATTTTAATAGCACCTTTTCCAATCAGATTGCGTTCGTCTTTTGAACCGTCTGGTGAATGCGTTTCGGAAAGAAAAGGGGCTTATCACTGCGCATGTGCCCATTCCCGACGCGCGAACTCCCGTCGTCCGTTTTATGATTCGCCATTTATCGACGCGCATTCCCTGTGAACTTTCTGTGCATAATTTGTTGGGCGAATGCAAAGCGAATTTGATCCGGGATTTGGTCCGAGCGGAAACTACCGGTTCGCGAGGATTTGAATCGAATTGGAACTTTTCTTTATCCCCCCCCCCCTTCTTTTAGGTACTCTTTTGCGTCTCATTTTTTTCCTCAAACTTTGGGCCTCTTGCAACGGACTTTTCTCGCCGATTGTTCCGTCGGCGGAGAACAAAAAGGCGCCGGAAGGCGAAGAAGGGGCGGCGGCCGTCTCAAAGCAGCGGTCGAAGGCCCACCCGAAGGCCAATTGGAATTCGTACGCCCTTTCTTTGCTCGTCGTCGCCTTTCTCCAACAAAAGGGCCGCATTCCGCCCATCCAACTTTTGCTCCGGCACAATTCCCGCAACATCGGAGGGTGGCCAATTGAGTACGACCTCTCCTTTTTCGCTCTCGACGAGGGTTTTCCGACTTTGCTTAAGGTTTCCCGTATTTTACCATTAATTTGAGAAGCCGTTGTTTTAAGGGACTTTTTACTTTTCTCTACCAGCAAATCAAAGAGAATCGTGTGATTTCTCCGCGAGATGGACGAGTGTTTGAAAAGGACGAGTTTAGGCTCCGTTACGTGGCCGAAGACAAAAGAATTGAGAAGAAATGGCGCTTTTCGCTGGTCAATGTTCAGGATCCGTTGGAACTTTCGCATAATGTCGCAGCCAATGTTGGAAAAGCGCATTTGGCCTCGTTGAGGTGGAAAATGATGTGCGTTTTATAATTTCTTCGTCTTTGTTTGGTCTTTAAGCGTCTACTGGTTCAGGTACGCAATTGCAATGTTGAAGCGTTCGCCCGACGATTTGCACTTTTTGTTTCGTTTGGACGACCCGGAACAGCTGAAAGAGCAGAGACGGGCTGAAAAGGCGCAGAATCAAGCGGTCAAACAGCAACAAAATCGTGGCGGACGTGCAAGCAGACGAAAAGGGGAGGCAATGGAAATGGACTGATCAGAGACTACCAAATGATCAGATTTGAGACGGATTGCGAGGGATGGCAATAATTTAAACGAATTTGTTGTGTTTAATTACTCATTCTTCCCTGTGGAGAAGAAAGTTATTCAATACGTATTTATTCTGTCATTTTCGATGTTTCGGATTTATCGAAATGACTGCGCATCAGTCAAAAGGACAAAAATAAAATAGAGTCAAATTCCTTTATTTCTGAACGAATCCTTCGCTCGAATTATCCTTTTTCTAAGACATATTTTTATTTAAAAAAATCGAAAATATTCTTTGCCCTTTAAAAGATTAAATGGTTTCAAAGCACCAAAACATTGCCGCCGTCCACGGAGCCCATACCGGCGCGGGTAACCAATGTTCGACAACTTTGCCGTCCATTTTTGACTTTCTGGCTCAGGATTCTCTGTCTGGGTCGATGAAGCCGGGGATCCGCAGTTTTCTAAATGTAATGAACCCGAATTTGCCCCCCCCCGGGGAAAGCGTCTCACAATCAGTCTTTTCTGGGTATTATTTTTCGAACTTGCCATAAAATGAAAATTTGTATGATGGGGGGTAATAGTAAAGTTGGTGTTTTTTTAATACTTAAATGTAAATTTAGAAAATGATTTTTGAATTGTCTAAATAAGGGTCCCGCCGGGCTCCCGGGGTTCGAAACGAGAGTCAAAAATAGGGGGAACCAACTTTACTATTACCTTGAATTTGCTTGCACTGACTGGGGTACGGTATTTGAAGAAATGGCCTCAAATTACTAAGTATTAAATTAATTTTAGTTATTGCTACATATTTTAAATCGTCGTTTGGAATTTGTGGACAATCACTTTGAGGAGCTGTACCTCGTGCTTCAGTTGTTCCTGGAAAATCATTTCCTGAAAAAATTTTGTCATTTTAAATTTTATAATTTTAATAAAACATTTGCCCAATTCAGCGGCGTCTTTTTCCGAGAATTTCTATGGAATGAAACGGGTTCCCCTGCGGGGGAGTGCGTCCTTTTCCCGCGTTAGGCATCGAATTCGGTCGCTCATTTTTATTGTAAGAACAAAGGCAATAATTTTAAATAAATTTTTGAGCTTTTTTAAGGTCGTCTGGCCTTATATTTACAACAAAATGGAGAAATTGTGTGAAAAGCTTCAATTCGAGCAGGACGCAATTCGGCACAAAGTTCGGTGAAGAAAATAAATTGCAAATTCGAAGGAAAGGATTCGTTCGATGGTGCTGAGAGAGTTGAGCGAATTGGCCGAAATTGGCAATTCGGGAGGTTTCACCGGAACCGGGGGAATCCCGGGAAAAATGACAGTTTATTTCATATATCCGATAAGTACCAAATCCCTCCTGACTTTGCTCAACTACTCTGGTGTTGAGGCCTGCCAAAAACTTATTTAAAGCTTTATACAATAATATCCCCCGAAGGGATGGCGTCGTCTTTTCCTTCGCTTTTACCCCCGGCTGAAGGCCCTCCTCCTCTTCCCGTCGCTGCTCTTCCAATTGGCTTTCGCCTTCTCCATGTCCTCCGTCCCCAGCCCCCTCCTCGTCTTGGCCAAATGTCGACTCGAAAAATTGACTCCCGACGATATGACACGATTCGATGCCGAAGGCCAATTGCCTTTTCACTTGCGCAAGACGAAGTGAGCCTCGAAAAGAAAGTGCCAAAAATGATCTGATCGGTCTTTAAATGCAGCATTTTTGCCCGTCTCTGGCGTTCTCTGCTCTCTTTCCCCTCGGTTTTGGGCCGTTTCGTCTCCTACGCTCTTTTCTTGGTTCAATTTCTCGAGTATTACTACTCGGACGAGCTCGGCCGTCGCTTTGGACAATTGGTGGGCGGAAGACAGAAAATTCGCATCCCGGAACATCCGTACAACGTAACGTCGATGATCCAATTGATTTGATCAAAGCGTTGAGAGAGTTTATTCAGAGTCTGCCCACCGAACAGCAAACTCTTTGCATGGAGGTGGACAAATGTCCGATCTGTCGACGGACTCGCAAAAATGACACTGTTCTCATTGTTTCCGGTTATGTCTTTTGTCATGCCTGCATATACAACTTTGTACGAAGCAACTGTTTAAAGCCCACCCAATCCTTTTTTGATATTTGCAGGTCCGACTCGAAGGCCGTTGTCCGGTCACTTCAATACCCGCCACTTCGAATGAACTCGTCAAAATATACCATTAGAAGCTCTATTACATATTAATTATTCCGTTTATGCTTTTAACGTTAAATGTTGTGACTGAATGTTTCTTTGTTTCTACAATATTGTTTTGTAAAATGACCTCCCAATCTTTGTGAACGAAGGAAACAAACATCGATCGTTTCTCAAAGCAATAACCTCCAAATTCTCACTCAAATAAATTCCCTCTTCCCGTGCCACCAAATCTCCACGCATTTCGGAAGCCGCCGCGAGTCTGTAATGGCTATGGCTATTTCTCGCAAAAGTTAAGCCATTCGAAGAAGACAAAAAAAGTAATAAATGAAATTTTAAGACATTTTACCCATTTGTAAGTTGTAAATTTTCGAGTGACGTTCAACCTCTGCAGGGTTTTATTTGGTTGACTAATTTGTAAGAAAAATTATAATTAATTATTTTCTCTCTCCGATTCAACCATTCATTCCCCCACCATCTTTGTTCATCGATGCACCCCAATTTGGCCATTTGCAAACTTTATTCCCCCCCCCCCCCCTCATTCTGTCATCCCAGCTTTTTGAACGTGCTTATGCATGTAAAGAGTGCACCTTCGTCCCAACCAACCGGATGACAATCACGGATGGATGGATGGGCGTTTAGGGGGGCGGGGGGGGGGTACGGAAAATTGCCCTCCAATAATTTTCTGAGAAAATTGCTCACCGTGAAGGAATGAATGCTCCTCTTTTTTTGATGGTGAGTGATTTTCCGAGAGTAATTCTCCAAAAATTGTTGGGGGAGCAATTTTGCTAGACTCAATGGGAGGGAGGGGGATGGCAATCACGGATGGATGGGTGGACACGTTCAGCATGGCGTGGGGGGGTGGGGTGGGGGAACAGGAAACTTCTCTTCCCTCCCTCATGCAGAATCAACCTTTTTATCATCCCATCAATCCATTTTCGAGTTATGCATATGAATTGAATGAAATTTCCCTCAATTCATCGCATTTGCCCTCCCTCTCGGTTATTCTCCATGGCGAATTGTGCATTTCCCTTAATGGGGGAGGGGGGGGGCGAGTGATTTGATCGATTGCTTTATTCGTTATTTTCGTCTGCCCTCGCGCACGGCGTTTTCGTTTTCTTTTTACACGGGAGGGGGGCGGGGGGAGGGGGGGGGCAAAGAGTGAGGGAAAAATGAGTTCCATCGGCGTTAAAGTAAGTTAATTAATTTATCAATTAATGAGGGAGGGGCCCTCAAATTTAAAGATGGACCCCCGGGTTTCTATCTTTTTGAAAATCTCAAAAACGGGCAAACGAATCGAAAAGTTTTGAAATGAGAAACTTTGGCAGAAGAAAACAAGCACAAACTTCAAGTGAGCCCGAAGGTTGACTTTACGTTAAAGCAACAATCCTTAGCTACCTTACCGGACTTTCCTTAATTACTTTATTTATTCCCGTATTTAGCCCAATCTCTCACTAACATTTTCCCTCGAAATTTGGCCCGCGAAATGTACTCCTTCCTTTTGGCGGGTCGGCAATTGTACGGCGACTACCTCGTCGAGTTATTCACCCAATTGCTTTACCCGACAGAGGCAAATGCATCCGGTGGGACGACGACTGATAATAAATTGGCTCAGCACCAACAGCAGCAACAGCAATCGCTTAAGGTGCAGTTTTTGTTTATCTTTGAGTTGCCTCCCGTCAGCAGCTGCAATTTAATTATACGTCTCGAAGAACGCGTGCGGGGGGGAGGGGGGGGGGGGGGGGGAGGAGTGATTGGGTGGGTAAACATCGAATTGGTAAATGTGTAAAACTTGAGGGGGGGGGGCCTATTTTGGACACGAAACGGTCGATTTCCCCATTTGGGGGAGGGAGTTGTCTTGGAAACGTGTTTTTTATGTTCAATTGCCCTTTCTTAACCAACTCTTTCAGCAGCCCGAGTTTATCGGCCTCCTCTTCTCCCTGCTGACCACGCTGCTCGGCATGGCTTTGTGGTGGCTTTTGCTGTCCGTCTTCGTCCTCTTAATATTACTCGCCGCTCTCCATCGACCACTACCCGCGCGCATCGCAGACCGGAAGAAAATTGCTTTCTTCGAGTTTCTGATGCGACTGTCCAACGAGTACTTTGTTGGTAATAGGGACGGGGAGATCGTAGCATTCAAATCGAATTTTTTTTTGAATGAATTTTCTAATTGTTCCCCTTGGGCACCTTTCCCCCGTTTAGGATTTTGTCTTTCCCCCATTACCCTCCCCCCCCCCCATCCCCCGAAGGGTTCCCTCGTCGAATTTGTCGCCGGCCATTCCGTCCGCAACAAATTGAGCCGCGCTCTCTCCTACGTCATGTTCCCCACCCTCCCACGTTGGCTTTTCCGTTGGCTCTTCGGGGCCCATTGGTGCGATGTGAACAATGAACGAATAGCGGGCGTCAAATGTCGACTGTACTTGCCGAAGGGGGAGAAACGACGGCACAACGGGGCCATTGTGTTCATCCACGGCGGTGGCTGGTGCATCGGAAAGCCCAGCAAGCATTATTTGATTATTCCGATAGCTTTTGTTTTATTGTAGGGTTTTATGATGGCGCTCTTCTGTACTTGAGTTGGAAGCTCGGCCTTCCGGTGATCTCCATCGATTATTCTCTTTCGCCCGAGGCAAAGTTCCCGACGGCACTTTTTGAATGCGAGCGCGTAATTGCGGAATTAAACAGCCAGCGATTTGTGGCCTACGGCATCGACCCAACAAAAATCGCTTTGATGGGCGACTCGGCGGGCGCTAATTTGTGCGCCGTTATTTGTCAGAGAGCTTTGAAGGCCGGAAACCCATCGACAATCAGGGCAATTGGCACCAACAGCCGAACATTTTGAATATCTTTGCGTTCAGTGCCAAGTTCTGGTGTACCCAGTGATCCACATGCTGAACTTCCGGTCTTCATCCTATCGCTACTTTTATCAAAGCTATCCGGGGACCGGACTGCTCAACCCGAACTTGCTTATCCGATGGTAAATGATGATGACGAAAAGCATTTTACTTCTAATGATGTATAGGCAAAAGCATTTAAGGTCGACTTTTCAGGTGTCTTATGTATTTGGGCATCGATCCGTCGCCGCATAACATTCGGAAGATCGCTCAAAATCGGCATTTGTCAAAGCAGCTTTTGGGGAACGAGCAGATGATGGCACTGATCGACGAACGGAATTTGCCTCCGGGGCTGCCGGGAGGGGAGGGAGGAATGTGCCGTGGGCAAGAACAAAAGGAAGGGAAGGAATTTGCGCGGAACGGACACAGCAAAAGCAACAAAGTCGGGGACGTGCCGCGGCCGGACATTGAGGTGGGCATGCCACGGCTTCAATTTCTTCTGTGGAATTGACAGATTTAGCTGTCCGAGAGGATGGCGCCGTTTCTGACGAATCCGGACATTTGTCCGCTTTTGGGCACTAATTTGGAGGGTCTCTGCTCAGCTATGATTTGCACTGCCGGCGTGGACATTCTTCGCGACGAGGGCATTCTGTACACGCAACGGCTGCGCCAATTCGGCGTTGCGGTGGAATGGAAGCATTACGAACGTAAAGAATTATGCCGCCTTAAACACGCCGAACAGTCGCAACTTTAGACGCATACCACGGCATTTTGAACATGTGCAAAAGTCGGCAACGCCTTAGAATCCTTGCTGACATCAGCGATTACCTGCAGAGGAAGCTGATTGATTGCTAACATTGGCGGAGAGGGGGAGGGGAGGGGGGGGGGGAGAGAATGTTGTCGAGAGTCTGTAGCCAACTCACCTTTCCGTCCCATTATGCGTGTAGGTAGTGTACGATAGAGAGGCAACTAACAAATCTTCCATCCTCAAAGATCGCTTATCCCCTCAACACTAACTGTTTAAACTTTCGATATTCCCTTTTTTCTTTTTCTGCTCGTTCTGACACCAATTACACAAAATGGAAATCTTTTATTTGTCTTGATTTAAGCTCTTTTCTCCACTCTAATTACTTATGCCATTTTTGTATTTGTAACGTGTATATGAATGAATTACGATGGCAGGCGAACGCTTATAAAACAATATAACGCAGACATGGCCATATTCGATTGTTGGAGCAAATGTTCTCAAGCAGTGCGTGTTTCTGAAGATCGTACGGGGACGCTTTAGGCTCGGCGAAATGTCCGATTTTGGCCAACTCATCGACCTTTTTCGATGCATTTTTTAAATTGGCATTGGATTGGCGATATGTTACAAACCGAGTTGGTCGCACTTCGAAAACAAGAAATTTTGATTAAAAGCACTGATTTGCCTAATTTTTTGCTAATTAAATCAAATAAATAGTATCCAGAAGCTCTTTATTTGAAAGCGAAAGCTACGTTTCTTTTTCGAAAAACTTATATGTAGCTTAAAACGTGTAAATTGCTTTTTCGTGCATTACACTTGAAGGTAAAATTGCCTTATATATGATTTTTGTAAAATCACTTAAAAACACGTTTATAGGTTTTCTTAGGTGCTGAAAACGATAGAGCAATCAAAATTTTGGCGCGGAAAAGCATTTAAACCGGTTTTTGAACCGGTTCAAATTTTGAAAAACCATAGGGGGGACCCTTTTGGTCAAATTTTTTGGGAAATATTTTTATTCTAAAAATTGTCTGAAAATATGTTATTTGACGCGATGAATACGAATTCGTCAATAGAAAATAAAAATTGAGAATTTAAAACGGTTTTTGAACCGGTTAAAATTTTGAAAATTAAAGAAAAAAGGAATGTTAAGTAAACCAACGCCCGATAAAGGAAAATTTAGACAGTAAGGTGGAAAATAGCAGCCAAAGTACCGCACACTCGACTACGGCGGCCAGTAGGTGGGGCGAGACTCCGGGCTCCGGAAGAAGTCCGCGCGTGACCCGGCTGGGGGTCTCGCGCGCGCCCGCTTCGCGGGTCCCCGCGCGCTCGCCCCCCAGTGGCGCTCGTCAGACTTCTTCCTCCGCCCTCCGTCTCGCCCCACTACTTGCTCCGTCTCCGCATGCTCGCTGTTGGCGGGCCGTTACACGGCCTTTCATTTTATTATCCGGCTTTTGTTACTTAAAAGTGGCTTTTTCCTTAATTTCAAAAATTTAAACCGGTTCAAAAACCGTTTTAAATTCTCAATTTTTATTTTCTATTGACGAATTCGTATTCATCGCGTCAAATAACATATTTTCAGACAATTTTTAGAATAAAAATATTTCCCAAAAAATTTGACCAAAAGGGTCCCCCCTATGGTTTTTCAAAATTTGAACCGGTTCAAAAACCGGTTTAAATGCTTTTCCGCGCCAAAATTTTGATTGCTCTATCGTTTTCAGCACCTAAGAAAACCTATAAACGTGTTTTTAAGTGATTTTACAAAAATCATATAAGGCAATTTTTCCCACTTGAACCTGTGGAAAAGAATCAAATCTCGAATGGCTCTTTGGGTGGACAAATACAGGCCGCGGGACTTCCCCAAGCTCACTTTCCATAAAGAACAAGCGGAGCAGCTAATCAGTCTGGTCAGCACCAGCGATTTTCCCCATTTGCTGTTTTGCGGGCCGAGCGGGGCCGGGAAACGGACACGAATTCACTGTCTGCTGAAGAAGCTGTACGGAAAAGGCGTGGAAAATGTGCATGTCGAGGAGATTCCTTTTACGGTTCGCTTCTCCTTCCAGAGAAGGCCATTTAAATGAATGATTTCTGGAATTTCTGCAGTCGTTTTAAAATAAATATTCATTCATCTTCAGGTGCCCAGCGGTAAAAAGCTCCAAATTCACTCCGTCAACAGTAACTATCACATTGAGCTGACGCCAAGGTTCTTTTGCCATTCTTCAACAATTTGGGGTATGGTACCATTCAGGCCCTATCTAGAAAAAAATTTTGTGGGAAGAAGTTCCGTTTTTAGCATATTTGTTAAGGTTTTCAAAAATGCAGATTTTTTTGCGAATTCTACTTTAAATGAAAAATTTCGAAACAGTGACGTGGGCATTTACGACCGAGTAATTGTGCAAGAAGTGGTCAAAACGATGGCGCAGGTTGAGCAGCTGAACAGAACCGCTCAAAAGGCATTTAAAGTCGTCGTTCTGATGGAAGCGGAGAATCTGAGCAGAGAAGCGCAGCAATCGTTGCGTCGGACTATGGAGAAATACGCGGGCACGTGCAAAATCGTTTTGTGCTGTGAATCGGCCAGTCGCGTCATCGACCCGTTGCGCAGCCGTTGCATGCTCATCAGAGTGGCGGCGCCGAGCGACTCGGAGGTCGAAATTGGCCCCGTCTTTTCCATTAAACAGACCGATAAGATGTAGAAATTTGATTGAACCTATTAAGAATTAAGTACGAATTAACCTTCTGTTAAAGCAATTCACAATTTTCCTTTATAAATGCCTTCTTAGATGCGCGCTTGCATTGAGTTCGTTTGCGCGAAAGAACATGTGAATTTGTCTGAATTTTGGATGAAGTTGCTAATTGAAAAGGCTGCTGGAAATGTTCGACGTGCGATTTGTTTGTTAGAAGGGAGCGTAGCACAGCAGTAAGAAACAATTTTAGGAATCAAATTTTTGAAATTTAAATTGCCGTTTTTTAGCGGTAAAGATTTGGTCAAGCAGTCCGTTATGGAGCCCGAATGGGAGACTTATTTGAAACAGACCGCTGAGCTGATAATGCAGAAGAAAAATGCGAATGGGTGACCTATTCAAAAAGCGAATGTCTGTTCACTTTGCCTTCTTTCAGAGTTCTCGAGGTCCGTCAACGCTTCTACGAGTTGCTGTGCAGGTGCATCCCTCCCTCCGTCATATTTATTGTAAGGGATTATCGAAATGTACCCGTCTTTTTTTTTTGCTTAATTAAATTTGATTTTTGGAAAGTTCAATTCATTTAAACGGGAAGAGTTTCAGACATTTTTAAATCTTTTTAGAATTTGGTGGATGAGCTGTCAAAAATGTGTGACCGTTCTCTTGTTGGCCCGTTGGTAACTGCCGCGGCGCGCTATGAACACAGTTCAAAGTTGGGTAGCAAGGAAATCTACCATCTGGAGGCATTTGTGGCCACGTTCATGGAATTGGCATGCGCACATCAACAGAGCTGATGATTTACGGAATTTTTGTTTTTGCTGACTTTCAGATATTTGATCTCCATTTAATGTTCGTTTGTCGTATATAAACAATGTTTTACATTGGGTCTATAATCCGAATCAGAACCGTATCATTGGTTTATGGAAACGCTTTTTTTATTCTTAAAAGGGGCCCGTCCCACCTTTACGAATACAATTTAAATTATGGTCAAAATAAAGTACGATAAATTGCAGTTTATCTGGGAATTCGTTTAAAGGCAAGACAAAACATTTCTTCACCTTCGTCAGATTTTGTTGCATGAATTTGAAACCATAAAAAAGGGTTTTTCGTTCGCGTAGCCATCCGGGTCACCGTTCAACCATTGATTTTGTGAAACATTGTGCAGCGTCTTCTCGGCTTTTCTTCACGAAATTCCTTCACACTGAACACTAAAATTTCGAATTATTTAAAATTCCTTTCTATTTATTCGACTTACGAGCAGCGTTTTCCTTTTCGTCTGCCCAATGCACACCCTTCGCCTCGTGGTTAACGGACGGATTAGGCTTTATGGATGAGACTTTATCCGGCGATTGCGACTCCAAGGATGTTGAGGGTGGCGAAGAAGAAACTAAATTAAACTTAATTATTCTAACGATTCATTTAATTTTCAATTTAACATACCAAAAACCATTAATTAACCAATTATGATGTATAATAATGGTTTAACAAATACAAAGGGAAAATACACCCCTAAAAATCGACTTCCGCCCACCCCCCCCCCTTTTCTAGATCTAACCTTCGATGGCGTTCACTTTCTTCTTTGGTCTCGAATCGTTCTTTTTTACCCTTTGCTTCACTTCCTTGGCATTTGAGCGATTATTTCTTCGGAAAGACACACAGTCCGACAAAAATATCTTCATTTCTATGCCATCCTCGTTTAGTTTCATTGTGTCAACGTCCTGCCCCTTCCCTTCTTTCTGCTCCGTATCTTCGACGTTTGTACAACCTCCTCTCTTTCGACCCGTACTTCCCCGATATTCCTCACATCTTTCTTCCGTCCAGTCCATCTCTTCTCTTTCTTCCTTCCGATCAACCTCCTCTTCTACTTTCTTCCGATCAACCTCCTCTTCTACTTCCTTCCGATGAACCTCCTCTTCTACTTCCTTCCGGTCATTCTCTTCTCTCTCTTCCTTCCGATCATTCTCCTCTTCTACTTCCTTCGGATCAACCTCCTCTTCTACTTCCTTCCGATCAACCTCCTCTTCTACTTCCTTCCGATCAATCTCTTCTTCTACTTCCTTCCGATCATTCTCCTCTTCTACTTCCTTCGGATCAACCTCCTCTTCTACTTCCTTCCGATCAACCTCCTCTTCTACTTCCTTCCGATCAACCTCTTCTAATTCCTTCCGATCAACCTCCTCTTCTACTTCCTTCCGATCATTGTCCTCTTCTACTTCCTTTGAATCAAACTCCTCTTCTACTTCCTTCCCTTCATTCTCTTCTCTCTCTTCCTTCAAATCAATCTCCTCTTCTACTTCCTTCGGATCAACCTCCTCTTCTACTTCCTTCGGATCAAACTCCTCTCCACTCCCGATTTCATCTGCAATAAAATTGTAAAACAGTCGCATTACAAATTAGCGTACTTATAAAAACGGAAAATGCACCCCTAAGAATCGACTCTTTTTTTTTGCCTTGCCCCCCCCCCAGAAAATTTTTCCTGGCTACGGCCCTGCTTTTGTCACTTGGTGTCGTCCCCTCGTCGTCCTTTGGCTCTTCTTCCTCAGCCGTCGTCCATTTGTCCGTTTCTATTTTCTCTTCTTCCGTTTCCTCCTCTTCTTTTATTGCGAAGTTTGACAGTTGTTTCAGTGCGGAACAACGGCGGTTGTCAAAAACTTTTCCACTGCGTAGAACCCTCGGGGCTGCTAAAAAAAAATCATAATAAAAAATTTGAGTCAAAAATTTGAGGTAAAAAATCCAGGTCCTGTGATCCGCATAAAGCACCCAGGATCAGGATATCCCGAAAAGCAGGATTTTTAATCCTGGTAAATCCAGATCCAGGTCATTTGCCAACAAAAAACAGGCATTTACCTGAAAGTGCCATCCCTATTAATCACCCAAAAATACTAACCAGCACTCCGGATAATCGAGTCCCGCGTTCGCTTATGACCAGAAAGTTGCTTCGCTTCATAAAATGTGCTCTTCTTCGATCTGACTTTCGATTTGACGCAGCCAAAAGTTGGTGCTGATTGGTCAGAATTTATATGCATAAGAATCTATCAATCGGTGAAACAGTTTCACTAAACTAAAATTGGAATTCCATCATTTTTTGGAAAAATATTAAGAATGTTTGAACCACGATTCGAGTTCTTCATCTCCCATTTTAAGATAAATAATTCCTTGGTTTAATACATATGTTGACCACACATAAATCTGAATTGAAATTTAATTGTTTCTTTGAGACCACATTTTCAAAATTAAAGTTTCGCGCTCTATTATTTAAAGGACAATTCAGTACAGCTGATTTTTGTTTTGCCTTTTAACCAGTTGGCATAAATTCGTTCATTATTTTATTTTTTAATGATTTACTATTTATCAAAAAATCCTCATTTATATTAGAATTATGTGACAAGTCATTTATTTACACAATAAAAGGGTTCCAAATACGAGCATTATAGGCTTACATAGCATATCATCACAGACTTCCCGGACATGGCGTGTTTGAGAATTTGGGACAATTATTTAACAGATCAAAGACTCTGTCACGTTTTTGTAATTCCGACAATTCCGAAGAGGCGAGAATGGCATCAATCTCAGAATTCTCCGTTCGAGTGAAATTCAGCAAGTCGATTAATTCTGTATAAATTTCCACGCCCTTTGAGTCTGACAAATGTGACAATTCGATGCCAAATATTTGTGAAGCCTCCAGATAATTGTCGTGTTCGACGGCGGAAATAAATTGTGAGAACGACTGGAACTCCCTTTTCGTGGTGACACTGCTCCTGCCACTGTCCCTCCAATTGCCTTCGTAGGTCGACAGGAAGTGCCTTTTCACTGGAACATTCGGCGGAAGGGTCGAACACGACTGAAATCCATGAAAAGATTGTTCAAGCAACGAATGTGGTGGGTGATACAATGAGGGAGAAGGGTATAATGAAAAATAAATGATTAAAATAATTCATTTTCCTTCCCTTAACGACTCCTATCTGTGGATGGAATCCATGCAATTACCTCAGTTTTCCGCCGTTTTAGATGCAAAAGAATGACCCTGGCCTCGAGAGATAACATTCGCTCGCGCATCCCTTGCCCCCTAAAAGATTTCGGATTTTGAGTTATGAACATTACAAATGTGTTACTTCGGCAACGACACCCAAACGGAGTCCACCTCAGAAAGCACTTCTCCACAATAAGTGTTTCCGATGGTTTGTACCAAATCGCACAATTTCTCAAGAATTTGAAGTTGGATTGGTAGATTGCCCTGCACAAAACGGTTTGCTAAACAGGACAGCGAGCTCGGTGTTTGACTCCATTTAACCTAAAACAAACCTTTCTTCAAATAAATAAATGTCTTGAAGTGTTCCTTCAACGATTGCATTCGAGTCGCCAGTTCGAAGTGAGTCAGGCCAATAATGGTGAAGAAATTGGATGACGTCTCCGGCCTCAACAACCCGTGAATCACTTCCAAATAGCACTCCTCCATAAGCTTTTCGAACTCAGAAACGCCTAAATTTGGAGGAGGTTCCAAACTGTGCCATTCCTTTCGTTATGCCCCAGCCTCACTCCCAAAATATTTTCAAAAGCGGTTCATAGATCGACCCACCAAATATGGTAAATGAGACATTTACGTCCCAATCTCAACCTACACGCAGAATTAGTCCGCTGGATCAGCATTTGTGCGGAGTAATACAATTTCGCCGCTTTCAGCAAATGCCTCCGCTCCATAAACTGATTTCCAATCTTCGCATATAATGAAGCGATTTCGCGATGGCACGAAGCCGACTGGCCGAACTGTTCGGCTTCTCTAAAAGTGGCAAATTAAAAAATATAATATGAGTATACTTTTCCGGCCCTTTTTTCAATTCGAATTAAAATATATAATGAAAAGTCAGTGTAATAAAGTGGGCGTCAAAACAAAATTCCCCAAACAAAAAATGTAACGATATTATTATGCACCAGAGCTGGTGCGCGACCTGCTGCGCAGCAATCTTCCCGTGACGCAGGGTTTAAAATTGTTCGAAAAGGAGGTCAGATTCGAATTCACCCAAAACCCCTAAAAGCATATTTTCCAGTCTTTTTGGAATCTGGGGACCAGCCAGCTTCACTGCAACATATTACTTATTTAAGATCAGACCCAAGAATTTAAATACTAATGAAAAGGTGCAATTTCCACTCACTGCATAAAATCGGCAATTCGACGGCACTGAATAATCGCTTCATGGAAATTCGGCTTTTTGAGCAATTTCTTCTGAACGGATGCCTTTATCTGGTGAAATTCACCCCACAGATCTTTAATGTTAATTTCACTCATTCACACTTAAATAGTAAAAATTAAGCCTTTCAATAACATAAATAAATAAACAAATTGCAAGTGACTGAAACTCATTCACATGGTCCGAATTAATTAAAGTCCGAATAATGTAGCATTCATTTATTAATCCAAATCAAAATCTAAAAAGAGAATTTTCCATCAGCTCTCGATCGATTTCAGATGTCATTGTATTTACACTCATCCGAAGAGCGCTGTAATCACTTTCATACTGTTTCAGTTGCTTTTTAAAATCCTCTTCTGCCCTAAAAAATAGCACAAAAAAGATTAATTTACCCTGATCTTTTATTTGTAAAATCAATGTTTGGACTGCATAACCAAATAGGTTAATAACATAATTAATTGTTAACATATAAAGCATTCAAAAGCTTACTTGGAGATTGAGGTGCTTATAAAGTTGAAATCACGAAGAGTGAGAAATTCCCGAATCTCGCTGAATTAAATCAAATTCAATTGGCTTTTATCGAAAAGGGATCGATTAGATAAAAGGAGTGGCCCAAAAACACCGGGATAACGGGGCCGTGCGCTGTAAAATCCTGACAGGATCCTGGCCGCTAATTCATTAATTTTTGCGTGTTTGCGAGCCCAAGCCCAAATATCTACGCACTTTGTCAACATTTTCAGTTCATTCGTAGCCTTGACGAGAAGTGCAGCCCTGGCAAGTGCTTCATTTCTGATTGCATAATGCTCTCCCAATTTTCCAATACTGTTTGACCGATGTGTTGCGTCATCACAATTTACCTTTAAATCGTTTCATTTAACAAAGACAAAAGTTACCTAAGTACTGTGAAAACTTTGAGCATTTTGTTTAATAATTTCCGTTTTTCTTATAAATAATATTAATATTCAACAAATTAGCAAAATTCAAACCTTCGACGCGCTTAAAATGCAATCAAAATTGTCATTTAACGATTTGATGTTGTCCTTCAGACGATTTTTGTATTCTTGCACGATCAGCTTCTTTGTAGCAATTGTTTTACTTGTTGAATAATGTTTTTGGCTTTGTTTATTAACGTTAGAACGGTCAGCCATTGAGCCTAAACAATTTATGGAGTTTTTTTAGACTGGATGAGAGGAACTTTGCCACACCGCATTTGGTTAATTAGTGACCGGCGAGTGAAAAATTGGAAACCGGGATTAGAGAAAATGGCCGGGCGGGAATCAAAAATCCCGATTTAATCCCGAACAACAAAAATCCGTGATCCCGACACGACGGAACCGGGATTTTTTTAGAAACTTTTATTCACTTAGCACTAAATTGTCGTAAAACATTAAAACTGTGGCCCAGAGATTTATTTTTGCATCTGATTACCGCTAACCATTTCGTCAAGAGTTTCGACACGAAAGTCCGATTTTGGCTTACCGGACATTTTGTCGTCGTACCGGACGTTGCGTGTTGGATTTTGTGTTGATCTCGCTACGCTAACGGATCCGAAAATGCGTTCTTTTCCAAATTTATTGAATTTTTATTTACATCTATTTTGCAGAGAAATTATTCAATTGTATAATAAACTAGTGCGAGAACCGAGAACTCATGAATAATCCACCAGGTACATCAAAAAATGTCAACGAAAAAAACGATATCGGAAATAGAAGGGACTTGTCAGACGTCGACCTATTCAGGGTAAGGTTTTAGTTTTCAAAACTCAACCAAAAAATGTTGCTTGGGACTTTCAAGTGTTTCGGCGCGTAACCGACTAGAACTGCGCATAAAATGACAATGGCAAAACTGACAATTGCGTTTAGGAGATTTGTGGCATTGATGAAGCCATTGCTGTTGACTTGTTGCGAGAGTCTGGTGGTAACCTTGAAGCGGCAGTTCACCAATATTTTTTTGTATTTTTTCGTTGTTGGATTGTTGTGTTGTTCTTTTATTTAGACTCGAGAAAATCCCGAAGTCCTTCAGAATGAGGACAATGAAGTGCAGGAGCTTAGAAGACGTGCCATTATTAGTTCTAAACAGGAGTGAGTTCGTTTTTTTTTGAGTTTGTTAGTCACATCCATTGTCACCATCATAGTCTGAAAAAGATCTTGTGGATCCATTTTTAGGAATTTAATTTATTTACACAGAATTTTTCCGAATCGTTTTTACTGTCGATGTTAAACTAATTATTGAGCAATTTCTTATGGGCTTTGTAGGCCTACCTCGACACTGGTGCCTCCGCAGCCTATGCCACTTACCTGGTCACAATGGGTTCAAGGAATTGTGGTGATTCCGTTTCAATATTTTTATTCAACAACGATGGATGTTCTCCTCTTCGCCTGTACGCTTTCAATTTCAAATATGTTACACAAAAGAAGCTTTCAGACAATTTGTTTTTTGGGCCTCCTTCAAACCGACGCCCAATTGATGGGGGCACTCATCAAAAGTTAGACTTGCATTAAGTCGTTTTTTCCATCAATAGACCACAAGTTTTAGCCCACAAACTGCGCGAGAACCGGATGTTTTGGCCGATCGAATGTGAGATTCCCTGAGCTTTATTACGCCTCAAATCATAAATATTCAGCATAATGCGTGAACAACAAAAAGCCTACGATAAGGCATTGGCCATAGACAAACAGAAGACGGAGCAGCGGAAGATGGAAGAGAGACGGACGCGAGAGGAAGCGGACAGAGCGGAGAGCAAAAGGGCGTTTTTGCGGCAAAAAAGGGAGGAAGTGGGGGCCACCATGCGAAGAGAACCGGACGGGACGGAGGGAGATTTGGTGCGCATTCGGATCTCGTTTCCGTCTTGTGCCAAGCTGGAAAGGAACTTCCGACACTCGGACAGTCTCGAGGTTGGAGTTCGGTGACAAAATGGTGGCTTTCCATTGCCAAATTTTAGCGTCTGTTCGAAGTCGTCTTTATCCATCAGGACTGCCCCGATAACTTCTCTCTGTTCACCAACTTCCCGGTCAAACAACTGAATTGCGCTCCCGATTGGTACAGGAGTGCGTTTTGCGCGGATGCCGACGGTTCGATGGAAAATGACGAGCCCATTGGGACATTCGCCGGAGCCGGACTGTTTAAATCTGCCAATATTGTGGTTCGTGACAACGATGCTTGACTAATTGCTATGAGAAAAACGTAAAATTTTGTTCGTGGGGAGTCGACCCAACTAACAGAATAAGTGTCAGTTTCCGGTATCATTGCAAACAAAAGTACCTGTTTAATCTCCATTCCGTTTCTATTATCATTATGTGGTGATAAAATATAAAGGTGAAATTTAATTTGTTTTCGATTGAAATTTCACTGTAACTTAAAAAAACCAATTCATTAAAAAGATGGCCAGATCGATCGATACGGGCGTTTTTTACTTTAACGTTCGTCTCGTATTGTTATTGTGGCCTAAAAGTAATTTCAACGGGATTCACACTTTCCATGGAGCATTGCCTAAATATTCTCCATGGTCTTATTTTTCCGACAGAATAGCGAAATAATACTGATAAAAACCAGCGAAAAATTTACCGCCTCCGCTTAATGTCTAATTACCGGGAACCGGATATGCGTAGAACAAGAACCAGTCTCGGTTTGCAAATGCCGAACCCGAATTCGAACAGTCGATCGAAAAACATAATTTTCTTTAATTCCTCAGCAAGCGTCTTATATGTATTATGAGTTTGTTTGAGCATATTAACACAAGTGAAAATGCGATTAATTCTTTCGTGAGCGTGGCATTAGCATGGGAAGACGACGTCGGAGCGTAGGAGATGACAAGATTTGGTGCGGTCCTACTCACAAATAAAACGGAGTTTTTTAGCACCTAAAATCCGGGCCTTAGTAATCAGTAAGAAAAGTTATGCGTTTGTTTTTTTAGGATTTTGTGAATTTCCTGAATTATGAAACGATATTTTTTGAGAAGATGGGATAAATTTTGAACAGTGTGTTTCAATGCAAATATTTTACACAGTTTACAATAAACAAAAAAAATATTGATGGGTACGCGTGCACACGAAATGATGTGAACAGCTCGGAGGGGGTGGAGTTGCTGACGCCTCGGTGCGTGCGAGTGTCTAAATTCGTTCCTTTTTCACTTTAACTGCGGCAAATGGCGTCGTCGAAGCGTTGCGGAATGCGCGAGTTTGCTGTAGGCGGCGAATCGTCGGGAAGCGACCGAATGTTCTAAGAGCGGCGGCGAATCGTCGTTCTTTGAAGAATTATTTCCTGCCGAAACTGTCGGATTACTTTATCCGACCGACAACCTCTCACCGTCGTAATGCTTGGCATTTACAATTGGGTAGGCAGGGACAGTACTCGTAGCCGGAGCTAGAGGCGTGCCCTCCTCGGCGCCTTTTGACCGTTCAGGACATGGACAATATTCTAAAGGACAGGTGAAGCTTTAGCTGAACTTCGTCCGCCGCTGTTCAATCCAACCTGCATCCGCGCCGGGCGAGCCTTGCTGACCGGTTTGCCCCGGAGTTCCGTCTTTGCCCCTCTCCCCGGATCGACCCGGGGGTCCCATTCCTCCCTGTAGGCCTAAAACCGTTACATTAATATGTTATTTTTTGTTTTGTTCCCACCGGGAGGGGAATCGTCGCCTCTCTCCCCGGGAGGCCCTTCGTCTCCGACCATTCCGGGCGCGCCGCTCTCCCCCTTAGGCCCCGGTGTGCCCTTCGCGTAGCCAATTCCGTCCTCCCCGGGGGTGCCCTTCGGCCCATCGTCCCCAACATCCCCAGGCAATCCAATTTCGCCCTCCGGTCCTTCGTCGCCCGGCTGTCCGTCACGACCCGCCACGCCCGAAGCACCTTTAAAAAATTTGAAATTAGTTGGATTTGTTGACAGCAGAATCTCCTCACCCTTCGGCCCCTTTTCTCCACGCGTCCCCCGTTTTCCTTTATAGCCTAAACAATTGGGAAATAAAATATATTTTACTCTTTTTTTTTGGTTAATGCCTGGCAATCCAGCAGGTCCTGCCGGGCTGAAAATTGCAAAGTTTGTGAGCCTCTTTAATAGCCAACTCGCCATTTCCCACAGCTTTGTCCGCCTCCTCCGCCCCCGTAGGGACTTTCTGCCGGAGGGGCTGCCGCTGCTGATGGGCTCGAGCCCGGTGATCCCGGCACACCGGGATCGCCATCTGAGCCTGGAAACTTGGCACTTACCAAAAAAGGGCCGGTATGTAATTCAACCAACCCGGTTCTCCAGCTTCGCCCGGGTTGCCTTTTGGTCCTTGGGGACACAATGTTTTGGGTGCTGCCGTTGTAGTGGAAGTTTCATCTAGAAAAAGTAAATTCTGTTTGAGGGTCATTTTCTCTAATTTACAAAAGCCAAAACTAAAAAACTCTCACATTGTCTTCGTTGACGGATGGCATCGGCGGAACGTTCCATGCGAATCACTTCGTTCTGCTCCATAACACTTTTCCACATTTTATTACTCTGACAAATCTTCATTTTCCACTAATTACGTCCATTAAAACCGACCAAATCCATGTAAATTTTTCTCTGATGAGAAATATCGCTCTCCAATTGTGTCTAGAATTAATTAGAAGGCTTTTCAATTGTCGTCCGTTTCCCACCATATCGTTGAGCATCAGCGGAACACCAACTAAAACGGACGCGAGGGACAGAAAAGCCATTGAAGCCGCGGTCCTAACGGACCATTTCGGAAGAACGCATGGATTGTGTCGGTTATTAGTAACGGAGTTATTCATCCGAACACTTAAACGAGAGAGGGGTAAAGGATATGAATTTTGTGCTTAAAAATATTTACATTTTCAACGGATTTAATTCTTTTTGATAAATGTAATGGAAATGTTGGGGCGGGCGTATAGTAAACAATGAAGGCAATGTCTGAGCCGAGGGAATGCACTTTAACGCGGTGCCCTCCTTTTGCGCATTAACTAGCAAAGAATTTCCTGTTTTATCGCTGAAAGAGCAAATGATTGAAGTGCAACGAATATTAGCTCTCGTTGTCAGCCAAATTCTGTTACCGAATTTCATCGGACTTACAAAAGAGCCATTCACCCAAAGCGGACTAATGGATAAACCATAAAATCCTGAAAAACAATGCCACAACAAGCCCCCACCCGCCGCCCTCGTCGGTGAAACAAACAAGCAATGTCAGCAACAACACAACACCCCCCACCCTCCCCCCGTGAGATGAGAGAGACCACCCGCCACCAATCATCGCCTCATTATCGTAGTTTTATTCATCTTAAGTTTTCTCCGAAACAATTCTCTTCGGTGCAAAGCTTGTTTTTTGTTTCCACCATTAAAGGACCGCGCTGCAAGTGAAGGAACAGCGAAGGCCATCCTGGAATAAGCTGGATGTGGGCAAATATTGGGAATCCTCCAAAAGGGTCCCCCCACCCAATGCATCTCATCTCAAATCGGAATCAGCAGGATCAATGTGTGTGTTTACTGGTAGAAAAATAAAGTAAAATGAATTGGGCAGAATGTAAGAAAGAACTCGTAGGAAAATAATGGAACATCAAATAATGAATGGGGTTATATGCAAGAGAGACGAAACATAAGGGCATGGAACGAATCATCGACACTTTATAGTAATAAGTTGAATTATACGTCTTTCGACGCTGTTTTTGTGCACTCCGGTCTGTCTCACCCATAACGACGCCGAGCAGCAGAAGGCAGAATCTGCTGAAGAAAGGCATAATCTTGAAGAAAGGCACACCAATCAGCAGGAGTCAGAATCTGCTGAAGAACGGCACAAGTTAAACTCTTCCAATGAAAGATAAAATATACTAACCGAGCTGCGGTGAATGAAATGACATTTGGCCTGAATACGAAGTGTGATTTAGTTAAAAGTAACTTTAGGGGAGTGGAAAGTGACGGCAGTGCCGATTGGCGCGGTATTTTGTTAAAAAAAAGCTCATAAAAATCTCCAAAAAGCCTTATTTATTCGTGCCCCGTGCGTTTTGTTGCTTACCCCGTGCTTGCAAAAGCCATCTTCCTCGAAGTTGCGACAGAGTTTCGTTTTGTAGTTACGCGGCAGCTGTCCAATGAAATAGCAAATGCTTTAACAATAATTGGCAAAGATACCGGCCGAAAACGGAGCTGTTCAATGCTGTGAGCAAAACGGCACTCGTCACCAAAACGGCACGTCCCGGAATTTTGATACTCGCGACAAAGCTCCGTGCGGTAAGAGAGTTCAAAACGATGAATATGTTTTTCTTCCGACCGCTGGTTGTCCGATTTGCGGAAGTCCTTCAAACGATTCTCAAATCTCTGAAATAAACTCACATTTATCAAAGAAAAAAAGATTAAAAAACAGACCTCAACAATTTTGTCAACGTTCTCGGCGGCCATTTACAGAATTATGTACAAGTCGGAAATCAATTAAAAGTGAAAAGTTGTGAGAAAATTAGTCGATTTCTAAAAATATATAAGATGATCGTAGAGCCTTGGTTGACAAGGGCGATGTGTTCGAAAAACCGCAATAGGCATAAAATGTTCAAAATTAGTGTTCAGAAAATGCGTATTTCGGTATTCATACCTAAAAAACCGAAACCACCTTACAAATGTGGCATTTTTTCTGTGTTTAGTGCCTATTTTAGAAAATTCGTGCCTACATATTTAGGCGCTATTTTGTAATTTTTCTTAAAAGTTCAGCACTTAAGAAAACTTGAGTTTTTGCACAATTTTTTGGAGGTTTTGATGCCTTTTTTTAAAGGAACGAAAAAGGGGCGAATCGGATGCCGTTCTTGACATTAGCTTTGCGAATGGACTCAGAAAGAAAGTTATGCCAAATGGGGGAACTAGCCTGTGATTAGAATAATACATAATACAGAGAAATCGTTTCGATAAAAATTCATTGTTTAAACAACGAAAACACCGGACGGTAGACAGCGTACGGTCAGACACTATATCCCCACCATTGAAATTGCTCGAGACTTTGTAACACAGGCTAACAGTCATATTTTGTGACCAATTTTGCAGACGTTCTTCTAGTGCCCCCTTCTTACCCTTACCAAAATTTAATGGAGTTTGGAGAATTTTGAAAAAAGTGTGAAGAAATTTAAACGTTTTAACCTATAACTTGAGAATGAGCGCATAACTTTTATCCAAACCTTTAGAAACAATTTGTTATTTTGCTTTCTAGCGATGAACAAAGTTTGAGAGGATCTGCCAGAGGAAAAAAAGTTTTCCAGAGCAAAAGCGTGACGACTTTTTCTGAAGAAAAAACTCAAAATGCATTTTGTCGACACGTTCCATTAATTTAATGTTCTCTATCCTAGTCCCGTTTTTTGCAAGATTTGGCGTAGGTGCGGCATCGACATGCACAACCTTACGTGGGCACCGTGAGTAGGGGGTACTGTAGTATCAGTTATTTTGGGGTGTCAGGATCTATCTCCATAAAAAAGAGGTGTTGTAGCAGCAGCTTGGTCCAATAACCTTTTTTGATCAGCATTAAAAGTTATATTGGCAGACTTATTTATTGTTTAATACGCTTTTATTTTGTATTTTCTCTCTTTTGCCATTCCCGGTTGAATTTAATGGGGCAAAAGTTGCGCGGTGGGATGAATGAATATGCTTTAGGGGCGGGGGGTGCCCGTTTTTGGGCGGGGGGGGGGGGGTGCCCGGAGGGATTTGGGGGGGTGGGCTCATCATTGCTTCTTCTTCGGCAGGCACAGATCGTTTACAGAAAGCCCCATATCGTTTGATGCTTCTTCACCCCACGACCAGCAGCCATCCCCTCGAGGAGAGCGTTTTCATTCACAATTAACAAGCAGTCCAGATTTAATGATCTTTATCATATTTTGGGCTTTTTGAGAAGCCGCCGATGATAAAAAATAAATGAATTTGCTAATTTATGAGAGTTTTTAGAATCGGAGAGCTCGCAAAGGGCGATTTGTGGAATTTGTATACCCCCAAAATGGATTTTGCTAAAAAATGTTTGATTTTAGGGGGTGCATTTTCCGTTATTACATTTTTGTTAAGGAATTTCAAACATAAAAGATGGGGTTTTTCTCAAATTTCCCCATTGGGGGGGGGGGGGGGAGGGGGTACGTACCCCACCCCCTTAAATACATACCGGCCCTTAGGCATTTCAGTTTTTTAATCTCCTTTTTTATTCGAGAGTACAAAAACCGCCGAAATTCATTACCCAAAAGAAAAATGCTAAAGAATTAACAAACACTCAAAGAATAGACAATTTATGCCGTTTTTATTCAAATGGATTAAGGCCCCCCCCCCCCCCCCCTCAACTTTCAAGTGCCATTCACTTTCGTCGTTCCCATTCCCAACTTACAATTATTCCTTCCAAAAACTATGCTGCCCACCCAATCAACGGATGCAAATTAACGTGCTGAGGAGGATGAAAGCTAAACAAATCCTTTCGAATCGATCGATCGATGGATTCATGGGGAGGGGGAGGGGGGAGGGGGGGGGGGGGAGGCGTTGGGTGGACACGCCCGGGTGGACGACACCCGCCGGGGATGGAGGAGAGGAATTTGATGTTGTTGGAAGGGTTGGGGCGGTGGTGGGTTTGCTTCTTCCCCCCCCCCCCCCCCCCCCTTATGTTAGTGGACAATGTCGACAAAGATGACTAGTTTTGGAGGCTTGCGCAAAGAAGAAAAGTATTGCGAGGCGCGTGCCCCGGGCAACATCTTTCCCAAATTCTTAGCAATGATTGAAGAAAGATGGGAGGGGGTGAAGCGGAGAAGGATTTTCTTTCTTTTGGCTTTTCCTTTTTGGCTGACCGACCAGCAGCCTTCGTGAATTATTGTGATGGCTTCATTTCCATTCACTTTGCTTATCAATACCAAAACTCAACTACCGTATTCAACGTTTTATCGACAATTAATTTAGCCATGCCACACACAGCAACATCACAATTTGGTCAGCAGCTGAACTTCCCGCCGTTCATCAGCCGGCGTTTGCGTCGTTCGCGGGTGCGATGTCCTCCTCCAATTCGCGTCCGTCCTCCGCCGCCTCTTCGCTTCCATTTGAAACGTCTCGTCGTTCACTTTGGCCTTCTTTTTGTGCTCATTTCCCAGGCCACTGGCCAATTCGGAGAGATCGCGTCAGTCCCATTTGGGGTCCGTTCCCTCCCACCGGGCGAGTCCCGCTTGTTTATGGCCGGACATTCCTTCGTTACTCCCCCGTTTGGTTGGCCCCACCCATAAAAGTCCTTTGATTTTTACCGACACCCCCAGGGCCTTTTGGACAAATAACGCCCGAAGTCAGCGCGCTTTTTTTAGTTCCGTAATTTCTTCACTTGTGGCCAACGGAGCCCCTGCCGGTTTGGCCGGACTCGGCACAGCCGGCTCCCTCGGCTCCCTCGGGTCGTTGGGCGCTTCGGCAGGCTCTGGCGCCGCAGGGGCGCTGAGCAATTTTGGACCACGTGAGATTTTTGAGCTTTTATATTTCCCCAAAAAGTCGCTAATTAGTGTATCAATTGGCCCAAGCAGCACTTCAACTGACGGGCACCGGAGTGGGAATCGCCAATCAGGCATCCGAAAGGTGGCATATTTGAAGCAGTGCTTGAATTTAAAAGCTTTCAGTGCTTGGTTCCCCGTCGTTGTGGAGAATGCGGTCAGTTGGCAATGAGAGAGAAAGGTGCTGACCAAACGGTTCAGGCCAAAATGCATCGCGACTTCCAGGACAGACTCGTCCAGGGCGGCGGTGGGGGCGGCGGGGGCGCGGCGGTTGCCGGATCTGCTGGAGGAACAGCGAGTTGGTCGAATTGACTTCATCAGTCACAAATAATCGCCGTATTTTGAACTAGCGGCCGGCCCTAAGGACCGTTCGGGCAGTAAAAGTGGAGGAGGTGAATTTGGCACGGACTACGGCAAGGAGTTCGGGAGCGAGGAGAAAGGAGGCGGCGTCGGGAACGGAGGAGGCGGCGTCGGGAACGGAGGAGGCGCCGTCGGACGCGTGGACCCCCCCGGCGGCGACATCTTTGGCTCCCGTGGCTCTCTGCTGCCACTTTTGCCTGGCTTTGGCGTCACTTCGGCCACTCTTTTGCCGGAGGGCGCGAAAAGGTGCCGAAAAAGAAAAAGGCCAACAAAGCCCCGAAAATTGCAGGCCAAAGTTGCCCGTGCCGGGCTCGCTTTTGCCTGGCGAAAGTCCGCTCGGAGAGTTTAATGGAAAAGAAAACGAAGAATTCAAATCGGGAAAGGTAAAAAGCGCGTAAAAAGCCTCGGAAGAAACATTTCCGCCAGAAACTGATCGGAATAGGCTCTGTGGAGGAAGTGCCCCTCTCGCCCCCATCGACAGAGCCCAACGAAAACTTCGGCAAGGGAATTGCCTCCCCCGAGGCATCCCTTGGACAATTTTTGCCGGGCGAAGTTGTGCCGACAAAGAGCCGTCCCATGACAAACATTGCGAAACCCTCTGACATTTCACCTTCTGCCATCTCATCGCCGAAAATTACAGTCCAGTTGCCAGATTACGATGAGGAGAAAGACTTGGCGAAGAGTCGGGGAGAGATGGAGACGAAACAGCAGAAGAAGAAGAAGACTAAAGTGACCGAAAATATTGAGACGGGGTTCAGTACGGACAACAACGGAGCGGAAGAAGAAGCCAGAGGAGGAGGAGAAGGCGGGACGGAGGAGAGCCGATTGGAACCACTAGTCAGTTCGAATTGTTTCCGATCAACATCTTTCAATCTTTAATCATTCAGACATCTTCCGATCATTATCTTTCAATCTTTAACCATTCGGACCCCTTCCGATCACTGTTTAATCACATGATCAACTCCTTAACTTCAACATTATCCTTAATCAGTCATTTAGATCCCAGCTGAACCTTCCGCGCAGCGTGTCCAGGGACTAAACATGACGCACATTGAATTGAGCACCAGCAAAGAGGCGAGTGAGAAGGAATTGGGTGGCACCGGTGATGGCGGCGAAATGACCCACATGGTCCCTGAACTTCAAAAGTTGATCAGTCAATTGAAAACTGGCAATTTGAGCGAGTTGGACTTGGAGGAGTTGCAAAATCAGGTGGAATTTTGGGAAATTGGGGGATTGTTGAGAGTATTTACGTATTTTGTCAGCTGATTGGAAATTCGGAGCCGGGGGAGCCGAGAGAGAACACCGGCCCAGCGACGGCAACGCCATCGGAAGACGAAACAGCGCCCGAAGACGGGGCACAAAAAGCTGAAACAGCCAAATCGGGCAGCAAATTAAACGCCAGAGGTCGGAAGATTTTGGGAATTTCGCCCTTTCAATTGAAGAAAAAAAGCATTCACCGGAGTTTATAAGAATTTTACCACCATTTGCTGTCCTCAAATTCAAATGATTGATTCTGTGAAGAAAAGCCGGGGTCCGATACTTTTGGATTAAAGTTCAATAAAATGCTTACATATTTTTGAGGCAATGCTAACACTTCAAAGGCTTCCTCCTCCCATTGGCACTGGACCCGAACACTTTATGCAACTTTATTTCTCATTTTGGGACAGGCTCAAAGCGGGTTCGACTGCCAAATCCAAAGAGAGAGAAGGCATCCAATCGAAATTTGGAGGCATTTCGGAAAGGGTCGGAAAGAACGCCGGCGGCGGGGGCGGGGGCGGGGGAGGGGGCGGGGAGAGGGGGCGGAGGAGGGCAATTTGGGCAGAACAGCGGAGAGGACGGCGTAGAGCTGGTGGACGGACATCGGGACTCAATTTTGCGTAAAATCGTCGACTTCAAAAACCCTCCCGTCATCCTTTCGCTGGAGAGGCCCCAGCGCGACCCGGCCGGGGTTTGTTTACTTTGGGGTTCGTAGGACAAATTGTCCATCGCTTCTCCGATTTTCAAGGGATTCAACTCAGCCCGGAAGGGGGGGGGGGGGAAGCTACACGAATAAACATTCATTCCCTGAATATACATTAGCATTTTGACCAATTTCAGCTTACTCCGTTTCATCACTCAAATAAAGGGGCCGAAAAACGACGAAGCAATCGGATTGATGGCGGAGAGGCTGACGGTCGGAGGAGTGAAGAAATGATTCCGTTACATGCGCTGGGAGTACGGTCCGAAAGAGTGGGGGAGCAAATTGGGGAGGGCGGCTTTAAGAGCGTCGAGTGGACGGCCCCCGAGGGGCCGGAGGTGGTGACGCCGATAAGGACGAAAAGCGCGGGAAAAGTGGGAAATGAAACGGAGAAAAGCACTCAGAGACTGACAGAGGTGAGAGGGGGAGAGGGGGAGGGGAGGAAGGGGGGGGGGGGGAGGGAGGGGAGGGAAAGGGGGGAACAGCTTATAGAAAGGGGACCAGAATACTGATCAGGGCTTGGGTTGATCGGTTCAATTCGAGATGCTTCAGAAGAGACGGCCGCCTACTTCGACGACGACGCTGGCAAAGGACGAGTTGACGACGACGACGACGACCGAAGCTGGACAAATTGAGGAAAAGAATGCAGAAGATGATCATCAACAGTTGCCTGTTGTGGATTCAATGGTGGAGAAGTCGGAAGTGGAGCAGCAACATCAGCAAATACAGTCAAACGTTCAGTCTCTTCTTTCTCGCCATGTCGCCGGAACATCGTGGCCATCCAACCCTCAACAATCTCTCCAAAATTCACAATTTCAACATTCTCACCAACAGCAACTTCAACAACAAATGCCAAAATTTGATCAAAATGGCCAACAATTTTTCCACCAGCAACATTCGAATGTCAACGGGCAAAATTTGCATAATTATCAAAGCGTTTTTTACCCAAATCAGCCGAATGATCGATGGAATCAGCAGCAACAGCAAAGCGAAAATTGGCATCAAAACCGGCACTCTGGTGCTCAACAGCAAAACCATCCACAGCAGCAAAACCAGCTACAGTACCTTCAACAGCAAAACCAACAACAGTATCCTCAACAGCAAAACCAACAACAGTATCCTCAACAGCAAAACCAACAACAGTATCCTCAACAGCAAAACCAACAACAGTATCCTCAACAGCAAAACCAACAACAGTATCTTCAGCAGCAAAACCATCCACAGTATCCTCAGCAGCAAAACCATCCACAGTATCCTCAGCAAAAGTACCCACAGTATCCTCAGCAAAACCAGCTACAGTATCCTCAACAGCAAAACCAACTACAGCAACAGAATCAACTGCAAAATTTTCAGCAACAGAACAACCAAATGCATTATCAGCTGCAACAACCGAACCAAACGCACCAGCGACCCCAACAAGAACTTGGACAGAATGGACAACAATTTCCCCAAACTGTCGGCGGCGACACGGCATCCCACGGGCGCCGCCAGTTCGGCCAACGGCAACGTGCAGTTAAGCAGCCGATAGAGCAGCAGAGCCGCGGACGGCACAACGAGCAGAGGGCGGATGGGAAGAAAGTGCCGAAGGGCCTTTCGTCCACCCCTCCGGGGAGAGTGCCGTCGCCCCAACTCCCTGCCAAGAAATTCCAACAGCTGCAGAGGCAGGGGAAGACTCCTTCACGGAACTTCCCGGCCAGGACGCTCCCTCCCCCGTCCGGTCTCAGCCAACAGACGACGACGACCCCCTCCGAGGTCGGTATCGACGGGAAGATACTGTCTGAACCCTTTGATCAGGTACAGTATCCATTCTCCAGCGGCACTTTGCTTACGTTGGCCCAACCCGCGCAATATCAGCCGCAGACAACATCCATTGGCAGGAAGTAGAAAAAGCCACAAATTGCATTATTTTATTTGTAAATTATTTATGTGTGTATGTGTAGAATTATCGAGTACCCATAAACAGTTGCATCTTTCATATGATCAACATCAGATCGTTCCATCTTTCATATGATCAACATCAGATCGTTCCATCTTTCATATGATCAACATCAGATCGTTCCATCTTTCATATGATCAACATCAGATCGTCCGTCCTCCATCACATCTTCCTCCTCCTCCTTCTCCTTCCTTCCTTAAGGGGTTAATCGTTCGTTCTCTTCCACTTCACTCCCTCATCGTCCCACATGTTTGTCCGTCCATCGTTCTGCCGTCTCTCCCAATCACGGCACTGTCAGTCAGTTCAGTCGGCCACCATCGTCTCAAGAATGGATTCCTCTCTTCCCAGTCCGCCTCCTCCGTTTGCTGCCCTCCCTGCCATCGTCGCCATTGTTTGCCTCTGCTGCTGACTGACACTTCGCCTCTTCTGCTTGTTCGTCTCCCTGTACGTGTTGCGGCCCACGTTTCCGTAAGAGTTTGAACTCATCGTCCGCCCCACACTAATCCCGGCACCGCCGATGGCGGTGGCCGAGAGCGGTGCCCCCAGGGCATCTCTGTCGATTTGCTCAGACAACCGGTGGTTCCGCAACAGCATTATCATTTCGGTCTTCCGCTGCAATTTTATGGCTTAAAAGTTGCTCAAGCCGGAGACTTCTTCAGCGAATTTATATGTGTTTAAATGCAATTAACAAGCAGTTTAAGACTTTTCAATTAACTTTTAGGACCCCCCCCCCCCCCCCCCCCCCCTCCCCCCCCCTTCTGACCTGCTCTTTGCGCTTTTTAAAGCTGAAAGTGTCCCAAATGGCGGAGCGGAAGCGTTGGGAAAGGAACGCGTAAAGAATTGGATTGATGCCACTGGCGAAGAACATCAAAAGGAAGGTGGTCGGCTGGACCAGAGCCGAGAGACAGTTTAGACAGCGGGGGGCTAACAAAAGTGATCATGATTAAATAAGCAAAGTGATCGAGAAAGAGAAAGAACTCACCGTTAACTTCTCGCCAAACGGACCAAGTGAAGTAAATCTGGGTAATTATCGATTAAATCGTT
Organism: Globodera pallida; assembly: GCA_020449905.1. Taxonomy (NCBI): domain Eukaryota; kingdom Metazoa; phylum Nematoda; class Chromadorea; order Rhabditida; family Heteroderidae; genus Globodera; species Globodera pallida. Next base: position 828,097 of record JAIXHY010000009.1, on the reverse strand, counting down.
TTGAGGCCATTGTCCATACGTATCGGGGAAGGGAAAGGACGGCAAAGGCGAGAACGATGACGGCACAAAGTCGAATAACGCGTCGTCGACTGTCCACTAACTGAAAACGGTCGGGCATTGGCTTCTTTTCTTCGATTAGTAACAAAATGTGAGGAGTCTTTTTGAATTCTTTCATTTGAACGTAACGCCAAAGACGGAGTCTCCTCGGCAAGTAACGACGGGTCCGTTGCCCTTCGGCAGAAAAGACCTCGATCTTTGGCAGCCTCCGCACGTGCCCGCCTCCGGAGTCCGTGCCCAGGCTGTTCAGCTGCGACAACTTCTGCTGGCTCAGCTGGGACGCTTTCCGACCTCCGGCGGAGGCTAACGACAGTTTTTGTGGGGGACTGTCCCGTGAGGAGTGGCGCCGGCCCAAGTCGGAGCCGTTCAGCAGGGAATTTTCTGTAAATGCCAACTCAGTCTATTAACTCGGCATTTATCTAACTTTTTCGGCCAAAGCCAAAAGTGGCATTTGTGTTGGACGATGCCCTGGCCAACTGGGAAGTGCGTGCCACTGAATCGTCGTCCGTCGTCCGAATTAGCACAAGCCTTAACGGGGGCACTCACTCTAAGCAAACACAAAATGGACGTTAAATTAAATATTTCATAATCTCCAAAATCAAAGGCAATAAAATTTTCTGCATTTTACCCAATTCTGGCATAAATTGTGAAGAGCAGAGTCAGCGGAAGAACGTACCAGACCATCAAGTTTACGGTGGACACCAACTGGAGAATGTTAATGTCCGACCTTTGGGGTGGGGGGGGGTCATAAATAAAGTGGGCAATGAATGGCAATTTAGCACTAAAACAAATTTTGAAATTAAAGAAACATTTTAAAGTGAGGAATTCGAAAAACAGCAGCAGAATTTTTGCCAAAACCAACCAAAGAAGGAAGCGGCGGGTGCAAATCTGCTCAAAAGATCAAAGATCAGCTAGCGATTGCCGCAGAAACAAACCCCGTAATTTTGGTTGGGATGGTGCGCATTATGCATTTCGATGTATTGGACAGCGATCAGATAGGGAATGTTCATCATGGCGGAAAGGGACCAGACGAGGGCAGTGCACAAGCACAACACGGACCTTTGGGTAATTATAGAAATTAAAGCTTTTTGCCAATTTAAAAGCATAAAAGAAAAGCCCCGACTTCGTTAGCAGCTGGTGGACAAGCATCGGACGTAACACCGCAATGAATCGCTCCACGGAGAGAAGCACCTGGGGGGAGGAACAGTCAGTTGGAACAAAATGCCTGCCGGGGTTTGGGTATTGTTACCAGAATTCCGGCGGACGAGTTTGGAATCCTAAAAGGGCGATGGATGAGAAAGGTCAAAAGGAAAAGCCAAACGGACGAACATATGCAAAATGTACACATAAGCATGGCAGAGGGCCCTTCCGAATGGCCAAGTCCCGTGGGCAAACACCACAAAATGGGCCGCATTTTGACAGACGCAAAATATTCCCACTGAACGAACAAAGCAAAAAGTCAGGCGATGAGAAGCACTGACTTTGGCCGCACTCACCGAGAAGGTCGGCAATTGCCAAATTGGCCAGAAAAAAGTTTGTGACGGTGCGCATTGAACGGTTAATAATAATGCAAATCAGCACAACGGAATTGCCTAATGACCGGTGTGGGGCTAACAAAACCAAAAGGACGTCCCATTGACTCACCGACGACGCAGGAAACAAAGACCAATATGTAAGCGAACAGAAAGAAGCCTTTGACCAACGGTCGATTCATCACATTGCCGTCTTCTGCCTCCAACGCCTCCAGCGCTTCCGCTGAACGGGCCATAAAAGTGACAGAGAAGTTCAAAGGCGTGGCCATCGAATCGAATGCATCGGACTCCATTTGAGAGGAATGGCACAAAGGGAGTGATTGGGCTAAGTTGGCGCGAATTACCAAATTAGATTGACTCAATTTGACTTCTTCAACCAACAAAACTCAATTAGTACATTGCTTAAATGATATGAAGCTTTCTATAATTAATTTCCTTTGCGGCTAATTTGGTACAATTAAACATCGCTGGAGGATGGAAATGGACGGACCGCCACAATCCATCAAAAGTTGCAAAATGTCCCCCCCCCCTCCTCCTCCTCCATGTGCCTCTTCGCCCCCCCCCCCTCCTCCAAAACTTCATCTTTGATGAGTGCTGACGTGAAAGCGGAAGACTCATCCCGAATGGGTCCTCGAGAGAGGTGCTTCCCACTCGACAATGTCTCTCATCGCCGCTAAAAAGGTTGGGGAGAAGCGTTGGGCTGGGCTGGCAATGGGAATGGGAAGAAGTGACATCGACGGACGGTCGGAAGGACGGAGATGGGATGGATATGAGAGGGTGGGGGGGGGAGAAGGGGGGAGGGGGGGGGGGAGAGGGTGGGGGTGTCCACACTTTCGTACAAAGAACGGATAAACTGCTGAGGCGACGGGAGTAAATTGCTTGGTTGGGCCGGGTGGGAAAACCCTTTTCGACACCTCCGAATGGACAAAAGACAAATTTGAGGGGTTGGGGATGCAGAGCTTTTGGGTACGGCGTGGGGGGGGGGGGAAATATGGAAATGGAGCGACAAGGAGAAGAGGGGGGAGGAGGGGGGGGGGGGGGGGGGGTTGGGTAATGGGATTTGCGCGGATGGGTGGTGAGGGCAAATGGGTGGAAGTGGGGAAATGTTGGCAAATTGCTTAGAGTGACAAAACACAAACATTCTCCAAATTCCCTTTTTTGAGGCCGAGTAAAATGCACAAAGTCGGCACAAAATGTAAAAGAACAAAGATTGGGTGGGTGAAAGGTGGGCCAATCAAAAAATGGCCTTATGTCTTTAAATGGCACACTCAAATCTCAAATTGTGCAGAACTCTCTCTTCTGCTGCTGCTGCGCTACATTTAAGGTAATAGAAGGAAAGGGGGGGGGGAGGGGGGTAGGGGGGGGGGAGAAGAGAATGCCCCCGAGGGGAGGGGGGAATGCCCCCGAGGGGAGGGGGGAATGCCCCCGAGAAACCCCCCGCCCCTAAGGGCGACAAGATGCTGCTTTTTCAGAAGGTGGCGGGTCTGGAAAGACCATGCCAAATTATGTAATGGGACGAGAAAGGAAAGGGCCAAGGGGAGGCAAAAAAGAAATATGTGTCCCCCCGGGGGGGGGGGGGAAATGCGGAAAAATTACATTAACTAACGCCATAACCATTCGAGGGGGGGGGGGGGGAGCCTTTATTTATCGAGAAGCGAATGTTTTTGTTGGAAAGGAAAGGTATTTCCATTTTCGTTTAACAACAATTTGTGTCGCTGCAAAATGTTTGTCAAATGTCCAAATTTGTCTGCATTTTGTCCAGAAATGTTCCCTTTCCTCCCCCACTTTATTTTATTTTAAAGACATCTTTTGCAGAGCGTCCAAATTGGAATAAAAATTAAGCTTTTGGGGGAAAAATAAACAGTGACCGATGAGGAAGACAAAAGGAGGACATTTTGTTGTGGAAGTGACTAAAAGACGAAACGGACGGACAAAGGAATTGTCACCCCCCGGGGGGGGGGGGGGAGGTTCCCCCTCCCCACAAAAATTTAGCCACCTTTAAAGAAAAGGGTGACGACAACTGCCGTTTTTTAAAGAATCCATACGTCCGAACTTTTTCATTTCCCTTTCACCCCCCCCCCCCGCCCTTTCAGAATCGGCCCCCTCCCACCCGTCTCAAATTTCACCCCCCCCCCCCCCCGGGGGGTTGATTTTGTTCGCGTGAAATGAACGACGAATGAATGCCCGGGCAAAGAGCACTCTGTGAGGGGACGGACGGACAAAGAGAACAAAATCCGCGCGATTGCCAAAGAGTCGCTTCGGAGAATAAATGGAAAACAAAACAAAAAAATAAGCGCAGGTGAAGTGAGAAAGTCGGAGGATAAGTCGATTTTTGGGGATGGATGGCATCACCGAGGGGGGGGGGGGTAATTTTGGATGCCCCGGGGGGGGGGGTAACTTGGAGAATCCCCCGGGGGGAGGGGGTAACTTGGAGAATGCCCCCCCCCGGCAGTGTCCATTCTCTCTCTTTCTCAGTCCGAATTAAATCGGCTTTCTTTGGACCGCCCTCAGTTTTGCACTTTACTTTTGCCCTTCAAAGCAATTAATTTTTCAAATTGTCTTCATTTTCTTGCCCTTAACCTTCTGTCTGACCTTTCGAGGACGGCGAAGTCAAAATGTCCGCTGAATTAAATTAAAATTAACATTGTTGTCACTCCTATAAATTAAAAGAAGCCCCCCCCCCCCCCAGGCACGGAAATTTATGAAATAAGTTCAGAAATTCCCTTAAATTTCCTTCCGCGTTGGGTAAAAGCGAAACGGAGAACGAAGATCATTTTCTGAAACAAAAAATCCCAATTTGACACGGCAACGTAAAGGAAATGGCATTTGAGAATGAATGGGCACAAATACTCTCTGTGGTGGAGGGAGAACAACGATGGGGGCGGGTCGGATTTCCCTCCAGCGGACTGGGGAACTGTGACTGACCCCCGCGGGGATCGGCTTTGGGAGAAATAGAGCAAAATTGGATGAATGGATGGTTTGGCACAATACCCTCCCCCCCCCCCCCCCCCGGGGGTTGGGAGGGAGGGTTCTGTCTGTTGTGAATGGGGGGGGGGGGAGGGGAGGCAAATGCCGTCGGCATTCATTGCTTGCAATAATTACTTCCAATTGGCCCTAAAATTCAGCAGGTGAAAATTATGCAGACGGCAAAAATGACGGCGCTTCGTTTCCCGGGTATTTTCGAGTTTTGCTAATGCGCGGCGACTTTACTGCAAATTATATACAACCCTTTGAGAGTTTAAAGGTGGGAAAATGGATATAATTGGGAATCGGCAGATTAGGATAATTCCCATAAAAGAATGTTTATGCTGGAAAGCATTCGAAGCACTGAAGGGCAAATGGCAAAATTAGGCCAACAATCACAACGAATAAATCGTCCGCAGCTTCGCTAGCAAAAAGGATTTATCTGATGGAAACAGTAAATGCTCAAGACGTAATTTACCGACTTTTTCGTTTGAAAACTTTTTTGAGGTTCAAAAAGGTTAAATCAAATATTTAACCGGTTTCTCATTCCGTCAAATTGCAATGCAAAAAATACGGCTTTACAGCTGACCAGACGCATATATGTCGGCGCATTTCGCCGAGTAGGCCAAAATCGGACTCCCCGACCGGATTTCCCAATATTTACCTAATTTCTCTTTTTGTTGGATGTGAAGGCCTTCCATACGGGATTGGAATGCTAAAATTTAAGAAATGCTTAATATTAGAGTCCGGACCCAAAACCCAAAATTTTTTTGGGTTTTTTGTACAAAAAATTGGACCAAAAACAAGTTTCCGGTCTCTACTTAATATACTGTAATTAAAATCGCTTCCGGTCTGAATCCCCTCCGCCCGAATCTCCCCGCAGCCAAAACTTCCCGAATCCCCTCAATCTTAGGCTAAGCCTAAGCTAGGCTTAGGCTAGCTTGGGCTTAGGCCTAACCCCGACCCAGGGTGGCTTAAACCTAAGTTAGGCTTAATCAAACGGCTGTACTCAAACGTCTTTCAAACGGCTGTACTCAAACGTCCCTCAAACGGCTGTACTCACGTACTGCACTGCTTTTACAGAACCAATTTAAGAATTGACTCGGATATTAAACCTTCCAAAACCTTCACTGCCACACGTATCGGCATAAGTTTAACAAATAAATTATGAGTTTCGACTTTTAGATTTAGACATCTTTCTTTGCTCTGCTGATTAACTTTCAATGAATGCTCAATAAATAATTATATAAATAAGCGGAATTTCATGAATGCTGAGGAATCTTCACAATCGGAGCCCAAGTTTTTGGGAAGAACATTGTCTGCTTCTGCTGCTGATTTCGAGCGGAAAAGAAAAGGCGCCGCAGAAATTGCGACTTCAGTGCCAGCTCAGACAAATTTATTCCAGGTTTTTACGATAATAGGCATTTGCTATTCATAACCTTGGAGTATAACTTCATGCTGGTCTGCACTGACTTTAAAATTATAAAAAAAGGATTCCAAAACATTTGATATCGTTCAAACGGTTTTTAATTTGCAACATTTTAAGTTTTCCTTTGGAAATGACCATCAATCTCCAGTTCGCCACTCAATAATTGGTTTGAAACGGAAATACAGTTCACAAGAATATTCGTCGTCCAGCAGTCCGATCAAAGTCCTGCCAAATTTTACCAGCACATTTCCATCGGATTTAACAAATGCCCAAGTTTTGAAGCCGAAGCCGACCGTTGTTGAACGCTTTCCATCACCAAATTCCGAATTTATTACACCGAATCAACCGAAAAAAGTGCAAAACTTTTAATGAATTTTGAGTAAAATGTACGAACTTTAAGCAACAAAGTCGTCCTAACTCGCCTTCGAACGCCGGGTCGAGATTAATACTTCCAAGAGGCCGACTCGCCTCAATACGTCGTGAATCGGATTGCAGTTCAGAGAAAAAATTTGTTGAAACAGAAGCAGCACATGAAAAATTGGTGAAGTCGGCTCAACAAGTGGCGATGGGATTTGAGGATTTTTGCCTTGTGCGTCTGTCGATATACGACGCTAATTTTCGGAGTTTTTTTACGAATTTAGGACGACAAATTATTCGAGGAGCGCAAAAGAGCCAAATCGCTGACTGAGCCAATTTCCATATTCACCAGTGCATTTCTTCCACAAAGTTCGTCGCCGTCACCGAGTAGAGGCTGTGTGGATGGGCAAAAGGTTGGAATTGAAAGCATTTCGACTTATAATTTCTTTCTGCAACATTTAGCAATGTTATTCTCCGTCCGCACAACAGGTCGTCCGAAGCAATTTGGCATATTCACCGAGTCCGAGCCCCACCCCGGCTAGCAGTCCATCGATGCATCGGATGAGGTCATTCTCGAGCTTTGGTTTTTACTTGGATTTTTTTAAAAAAAGAAATGTTGCCGTGTTGTGATACTAGTAAATGCAAATTTTGTCGTTTTTATTAAAGGGAGTATTAAGAATTAATAATATTTTTTAGAAGTATGAGTCCAATTGCAGTCCGCCAAATTGCAAAACGGCGTTACACCGGAAGTTCAAATGGTAACGGCGGCAATGGAAACGTTTCTGGTCTGGAAAGTGATGGAGAAGGGTCAGCGAGGTCTTTAAACATGAATATTGTTTTTGAGTAACTTTCGATTGACTTTTAGCTCCTTTTCCCACTCGACGCCCGCCCCAAAAAGACAATGCACGACGCCGAAAAACAATTCGAATTCTTCCCCATTAGTCCGGGACCCGTCCACAAATTTACTCCCTCAGCAGTCGCCGCTGCTGTCCTCCTCCTCCTCTTCCTCAATGTGCTTGTTCAACAGCTTAAATGTTTTTTTTAATAATTTATTTTCCCACAGGGCCGACTTTTTTTCTGCTTCCAATCCGTCTTATTCCGCAGTTTCGAATTTGAGTGCCCGTTTTGGCCCTTTGCACTCTGCCAGATTCCTTGTTGACCCCAACTTGACACAGTTACTCGCTTTTTGGAGGCATTTCTCGAAACTTTATTTTGCAGTTTTCCGCCATCTGCTTCCTTCCATAGACAAGAGGAAGAAAACATGGGCGAGGAAGAGGACGAACCACGTGACAATCCGCTGATGTCTTCCTTTTGCTCCAGCACAATGTTCATTGATGCCAATTCTTCAACAACTTTCTCCTCCCGAGCCAACACTCCCGAGAGCTCGCAGTATGGCGTTGATAATGTAATATTGCCAATTTTCCATTTACGATAGCATTTCTCGTCCTTAAGGACCATTCCTCTACGTCGCTCTTTCCTCCGCCTCCACCACATTCGACCTGTTCATCCGATGGGACATCGTCGAACTGTTCAACCTCTCAGCTTCTGACCAATTCTGACCACAACAGCAATTCTACGTGTAAACCGATCGGGTTTGGGCTTTTGCCGGTTTCGTGCCCTTCTCGGAATGGCCCATTGACCTCCGTCGGGGCAAAGGGAGATGAAGCCATCAAAGACAATACGAATGGTAAAATGGCGTAATGCTCAGCACAGAAACAGACACCGCGCGACTTTGGGAAAAATATTTTTGATTGAAAGGCCAAAATATTTATTTGTATATTGTATCTATTTAAAACAAATTCCGGATCCCCCTCGGCACTTAGTGCCATAAGAACTCGGCATGGCCAATCCTTTGTCCATTTATTCTATTGTCATCATTATATATCAAACGAACGCCGTTCCATTATCTTTGTTTGTTTGTTCTACTTCCCACATATTTGCAAGTCCAAGTCGGGTAGTATTTGACTGTGCTCCATTTGTTTGCAATTTCTGCGACTGCTCCGTTGAATTAATTAATGTAAATTCCTCTATTAATGCCCCAATTTCTCAAAAGTTATATTATGTTCGCCTTATTTTTGGCTTTTTTTCATGTATTTATATTTTACATTTGGTGGACATTTATATTCTTCACATGGTGTTCATCGTTTGGCTTCGTCACGTACTTCTAGCCCCTTTTATTGGTGGCTGGATGGCTAGCGGCAAAGTTATGGCGGATGTGAGCCCTCAACGATTGGACCCTGCATTATCGGCAGAAAAAGCTCCAAAGAAACATGAACCGGTGTTTTTATTGAACCTTTGATTAAGTGAAAGCTAACCGATTCGTCTTTTCTTAAAAAGTTGTAGCTTGAAACGTGAAAATCGCCATTTTTCGTGCCATTTTGGCGCGCTTAGTCGTAATGGTAGACTAGTCTGCGCCAAATTGACCCCGATTGCTTCTAACTGCAGAAGTTAATGCAGATGGAAGCCGTGTCCTGGATAGTCAAAACAGATTTGTTCGTACATTCCTGTGTAGACCAAATTCTTGGCATCAAATCCAGCTGAGAACGATGTCACAATACGTATTGCTCCCAGGTCATCGTTGTCGGTGGTGGACTTGCTGGAATGGCCGCCACATTGGAGGCGTTGAGTGCTGGTGCCCATGTGATACTAATTGACAAAGAGCCTATGTTGGGCGGTAATAGTGCCAAGGCAAGCAGCGGTTAGAACCCTTTAAGTGTTTTCTTTGTAAAAGAGTTTAAGGGATTAATGGTTGTGGGACAAAAGTGCAGAAAATACTCGGAATCGCCGATTCGCCCGAGAAATTTTACTCGGACACAATGCTGGCGGGTGATAGGGAGAACAACGCGGTTCTTGTGGATGTTTTGGTCGGTCTCATTTGTTCGAGTTGTTCAATTAACCATTTAAGGTTCACGAGTCGACATCAGCAGTCAATTTTTTGATAGAACAAGGAGTCGAGTTGGCAGATATAAACCTTTGTGGCGGACACTCCGTTCCCAGAACACACTGGTATTATTTTGCTTTCAAAATAATTCGATGTGCCAACGACGTCCATACAAATTTCTGTTTAATTTGATTAAGAATTTATATTTTTCTTTCTTAGGTTGCTCTCACCAAAAGAAGGCAAACCGTTGCCGGTCGGAGTTGCAATAATCCGCGCAATGAAGTCCAAATTGGACGAATGGAAGGGAAATAACCCCGAGAAGTTCGAAGTCCTTCTTGGCATGTCCGTTTTGGGGTTGGTCACCTGGAATGATTACGTGACGGGCGTAAGAGTGATGGGCGAAGGCAACAAAATTTGTTTGTTGTTATACAATTACCCAGCAATTATTGTAAATAAATTGTGTTCTTTCAGCAGAGATAAATGGGAAGGCGGTGATTCTAACCACCGGTGGATTTTCTTCCGGTAATATTTTTTGCGTTTGTTAATTGTTCGTAATGACTTAATTAGCAACGTCTTAGCTTTTTAATTCGTTTTTAAGACCGGGACAATGAAACTTCCCTGTTGACCGAATTTGCACCCGACGTCCTTACACTGCCGACCACCAATGGCCCATTCGCCACCGGAGATGGCGTAAAGATGGCGCGAGCGATGGGTGCCAGTCTGATTGGAATGAAAAGCGTTCAAATTCACCCCACGGCATTTATCGGTTGGGGCAGCCGTCGGACTTATAATGTCCAACCATTTCAATAGACCCAAAGAATCCATCGGCCCACACCAAATTTTTGGCGGCGGAAGCATTGCGTGGGAAGGGCGCAATTTTGGTTCGAGAAGGGAAGGGGAGGGGGGGGGGGGGGGGCTTTGTTAATCGTAATAATTTCAATTTGAGAATTAAACCGTATAGATTAATGAGCACGGAAAGCGCTTTGGAAACGAGCTTGGACGAAGGGATTATCTGACAGAGAAAATAAACAAAGTGAGCTTACAAATTAATCGACAAAGAAAGATTGGAGGAAACCTTTCTCTCTGTTGTTAGAACTGTGCTCGTCAGAAGTCTGTGGGTGATTTACCCGTTGCCTGGATGTTGATGAACAATGCTTCTGCCGATTCCTTTGGGCGCCCTGCGTTCAATTTTTATGCGAAAATCAAAGGATTCTTCACGGTCCGTTATGAAAATGCATTCTTTTGGTGATAATGGATCACTGATTAAAGAAAACGCCACCTTTTCATAATAAAATTATTCTTTTCCGTTCTTTTTTACAGGCCTTTGCTAATGCCGATGAACTCGCGTCTGCAATTGGTTGTTCTGTCGAGCAGTTGCATAAAACATTCGCCGAGTACAATGAATATGTGAAGATGAGCGAGTCGGACGAGCAGTTCAGAGACCCTTTTGGAAAGAGTGGGCCCTTTTCCATTTTATTGCCAAGCAATAAACTAGAACTGTTTTTTATTTTAGAGAATTTTCCCTTCAAATTTGACCCTGGCCAACAAATTTTTGCTGCGAAGGTTACACCGTAAGTTTTGTCTTTGTATACTTTCTGTACCATTTATTCATTTTGTTAGTGCGATTCATTACACGATGGGCGGCCTTCAGATTGACAAGAAAGTGTTGCATTTTGTCTAACCCAAAATCTTTCAATTTGCTAAGGCCGTGGTTTTCAATGAGTTTATGGGCCGACCCTTCCAAGGACTTTTGGCCGCTGGAGAAGTGACTGGTGGGGTGCATGGCAACAACAGACTGGCGGGCAATTCTCTTTTGGAATGCGTTGTTTTTGGTCGCATTGCTGGTCGATCGGCTGCCGAAATTGACTATCAGGTCGAGTTCCGGTTTTAAATTTTATAGACTAACCTAAGAAAAGCGTCAGTTTGTGCTTTATTGTAATAGAGTTCAGACCATTGATTTAGCCACAATAAGGTTTTCCTTAAGAGCGCAAACGATGCTCAATTTGTGGGCAGGAACAGCTTTGTCAACGAACACACAGAATACGATGAACGGGAAGAACTTTGAACACACTCAATAGGGAGGGACATAGCCTCTGGGGGGGGGGGGGGGGGGGTCTGTGATGGAGAGGGAGGGGACCTGTTTTTTCATATTTATTACCGCGTTGGACAAACCGTTAGAGATCAAACAGAATGAACCGCTGCTCCTCGGCGTGTCCAACATTAGTGCTGTTATATTTTACTTTCATTGGCAAATTTTCACTTATGACATTACTCCACTCGTTGACATGTGTTCTTTACTTCTTAAAAGAAGCCATAATTATTTATTTATTCATTTAATGTGCGGAGCGGTGATCAACGATTAAAAAAATATTTTAATTAATTTATGTGTTGATAATTTCTTAGGAGGAAATGTTTTTCCAACCCAACAAAAGGGGAATTTTGCCAAAGGTTGTAGAACGGGGAGCGCGGAGTCATCCTACCAACCCCATACTTTCAAGATTTATGGTGCGCTTATTACAACTGTTCGCTTCAAAAACGACACTTCGCCGCGAACACAACAGCAGATGACTTATCATCAGCATCGAATAAAATATTTTTAAGGGACAATCAAAACAACAAAATTTGGAAAGAAAAAAGCAATTGTTAGGATAGAGAACGCCCCTGGGGTTGACAACCGTTTTCTTGGGATTCTGATTGTTTTTTAGTTGTTTTTGAATTTACTCGGCAAACAATCGGCGGAATGTCGGCGAAACGTCCGATTTTGGCCTACTCGGCGAACAGAATTCGCCCGATTCTCATGTAAGAGGGGGCGGGCATCTGCGAAAGCCAAAGATCGCCAACCCAACCACTATATAAAATAAACGCCGCGTCGCTTTAAGTGGCCACTTTGTACCAAAGTCTAAAAACCGGTTTAAAGGCCTTTTTGATTGGCTATGGAAGACACCAGTTCCCTGACCGGATGCAACCTGGCATTTCTGACGAAAGAAGCTGACGCATCGCATGACGGCTAATCGTCATGATTTGTCAAAGCATGGCTTTAAGGGTGTCGTCAAAAAACGATTTCTGTCTCCTTTTTTGCATTTATTATTCTTTCACAAAGTTTCCAACAATTCGTTTTGAAACAAAAGGGGGGGGGGGGGTTTCGGCGGTTATCATTCGCTACACCGGAGGGGAGAAAAGAATGGAAGGGCGTGCACTGATGAGTAACCACCACCCATTCATTGTTACTCCGGTGGGTGGTGATGAATAATCGTTTTGCTTATGGTTTATCACGTCGATGGACGTTGGGGCGGGGGCGGAGGGGAGGTCCCCCCCCACCCCCCCCCCCCTTTGATTATTCTTCCTGCCCGAATTGAATAAAGAATGGATAGAAATGCCTTCCCCCCGCCCCTTTGCCTCCCTCTCCTTTTGGGCTTTTCCATAATCTCCCCCCCCTCCCCCCCCCCCCCCCCCCCCCTCCATTCTCCCCTCTCCTCCCTTGTCATATGTAAAAGAAGGTGGGTGGGGGGGGGGGGGGGGAGTGAGAATAATGGGGGGGGGGGGGGGGGCGTTGGATGTGTCTCGGTCGGTCGATCATTTGTTTTCTTTCTTCCCGCTGCTTTCGATGCGCGCGTTTATTTCGTTTTGGTTAGTCGAAGTGCGTGGCGATCGGCTTGTTCTCCCTTTTTCTAGGCATTTAATTGATTTTGGCAAGCAAAAACGTAATGATTTTATTGCGTTTCATCCAATATTTTATCCCATTTTTAAGAATTGCCTTTCAGGAAATTTCTAATAATTAATCACTGCTGCAAAATTTCACCAATTCCCATTCGATTTTAACCGAGTTGTGTTGAATTGTATCGTAAGAAATGGGTTCTTGTGGGTTATGTGTCAACAAACAAAAAAATATATTTTTAATTAATAAAAAGCTGTTTATAGGGGTTTTTGGGGTTGTAGAATCCGAATCTGACCTCCGCGTTTCGCCCAATTCGGGCTCCGAACCTGAATTCGAACAATTTCCTAAACAATTTTTTCTTTGAATTTTGCCATTAAATTGTCGAAATTTCGGTGAATTCGATGAAATTTTGCAAAACATTATTGAATTCATGCGACCAAACGCATATTCTTTTGTCTGTACAATGAAAATCAGAAATAAAATTTAATTAAAAAATTCGAAAATTTTTTTTTCAAAAAATTGTTCGAATTCGGGTTCGGGGTTTGTAATTGGTCGAAATGAAAGTCAGATTCAGGCACTACGACCCCGAAACCCCCTAAAAACATCTTTTTATCAACTTTGAAAAAAATTTAGTTTTTTTGTTTGTTGACACATAACCCACAAGAACCAAGAAATGTGCCTTTCTCGTCTGGGACAAATAATTTACGGGGGACTTGCTCTTGTCACGATCGCTCTGATCAGCGTGTCGATGTTCACTGACGGTGAGTCAAATGTCCCGATAATGTGCTTCACTGTAGCATCCTTTTCCGGTCCCGGCCCAGTCTTTTTATGGCTTGGATCGATTTGATTTTTTGAACATATATTTTAGGGGTTTTGGATGAACGAAATCATTTTTGGGCATTTTTTTGCCTTTTTGAAATAACCCCTAAGAATTGACTTTTTGCGATTTTGGAAAAATTTTTTCGAAAATAATTTTGGCTGGGAAATTTAAAAACGAAAAAGCGTTAATTCTAATTAATATTAATGAACAGAAAATTGATCAAAAAAGCAATGCTTAAGAAGAGGCATTTCTCGGTGCATAGTTGACGTTTTGTTAATTTAAATTATATAAACATTGAGAGTTACGGTAGTTTGCCCTTGGGGGTCCAGCAGCAGGCCAATGATTGAGTATACAGTAGTATGGGTAGGGTTGGCTACGGCCGGGCCCCGGGGGCCAGTTTAACCGGGCTTGGTCAACCCTTGAGGGGTCGGGGGGGGCGGAGGATGGGAATTTTCAAAAATCATTTATTTAAAGGATGGCGAAAATTGAAGTCATCGGATACTACCGGAGTTGTAAAGGATTTTGCTGACAATCCAACAGTCAACATGGGGCTAATGTTCTGCAGAGGCTCAACGATGGGAGTGAACAGCAGCTCATCGTCCGACAACGAGCCAGTCCAGCAGGCTAACAACCAGCAGCAACTGGTGGACATGTGCAAACAATGGTTCCTGGTAAGAACAAACACTTTCAATTTAGCCTGTCCTCCTTTACTTCCAGAACAAACCGGATTGGGAGAAGATTGTGGTCGGAGGCATGATCGTTGCGTTGGCCTTGGCTTGTCTTGCGTTCATCTGGAACTTGGTGACTTTCTGCGCGTGCTGCTGCCATTCCCATGTGATGAAACCGTTGCCTGGGCTTGCCGGCCTCACCGGACTGTTTTTGGCTGTGGCACTTGCCGTTTTTTACATAAAGAACCAACAATACATCCGTAAGCCTTTCCATGCAGGGCATTCCGGAGTCCGAACGAACGCTTTCACTTTAGCGATGATGAAAGAGAAACAGTTCGACAGCACTGGCGAATTTCGGAAGTTCATCGATAAACTCGAAACGGTAAGAAGGAATTCTCTTACAAATTATCGTTAATTAAACAATAATTAATGAATGGTTGGGGGGGTTAAGGACGGCAACCACGTCGGACACTCTTTTTACATGGGCTGTGGTGCGGCCGTTGTTGCATTCGCTAATTCGGTCGTTGGTGCGTTTATGGTGTGCCTTGCCGACAAATATTTGTGAGAAGTTACGCGTGCAATTCGAATTGACAAACGGCCGATTAAACCCATCAAAATCATTTCCAGATTTTTATTATTTTATATTCTGCACAGATTTAAAACCTTCCGATCAAAGCTTTTATTTTATTTAATTGTTCTTCCATTCCAACATTTTGAGGACCGTTTATTGTTCTATTTGCTAATTCTCTGGGATTCCGTCTCTTTCCTGTGAACACATCTTTTAAAAACTTATAATTTTGCAAAAGTAAAATATTGAAACTATTTGTCTAGATTTTAAAATCCTTATACTGTATGGTGGTCGGTCATATGTTTAGTCGCATTTTTAAATAAGAAATGAGAAGGCTATATACATATACTAGGCTTTAAAAAAAATTCTGAGAACCAAAGTGCTGACCGTCCATTGGGGGTACTGTAGCGCGATTTGGATAAATCTAATTTCCGATAGACGTAATCAAATATTAGATACATCTATAAATCAATTTTCAAGCCTTTTTCAATATTTAAGTAAATAAAAACGGTCATTTTAAAGATAAATGATTTTTGACTACAGTACCTCCAATGAGGTCAGTGCCATGTTTTTGAAATTTACCGAGAACCGAGACCCAAAAAAACCGAGAAATTTCCCTACTCGAGAACCGAGACTCTCGAGCAGCCCTAGTGCATCCTCCCTCAGCTCACCGGAGAAAAGTCGCAGAGCTTAGCGGTCTTTTCGCTTTTGTAGAAAATTTGACTTCATTTTCAGTGTTTCGGCGCCTTCGAATTGTCCTATGAAGGCGGTGTTTAACAAACTTACAAATTAGTGCAGGTAGCTTTTTTGATTAGTCCCTATTTTGGCACTTTTTGGGGTCCTTGGCCCATATTTTGGGAATTTTTGGTACATACTATTTTAAGTAGTCCGGTAAAATAGAATTTCCGGGAATTGGAACGGAGTTTCAAATTTAACGGGACGGGAATCCCGTGTTTTTCCCGTTCCCGTAAAAAATGCCGCTGGGCAAAAAGACGGCACCGGGAATCCTGTATTTCCTGCGGGAATCCCGTTCCCGCCGATGTTTAATTTTAAGTCAATTCATTTATGTATTTATTTTCTCAGTGAAAATGCAATTATGTAGCGTGTCCGGACAAGTCGGCTACGGACAACTCGGCTACTGGCGACTTTTTTTTGTTACAACTTTTTTCAAACTACTCCAAATGATTAGCTTTCTTTTGTAATATTACTCAACTCAACGAGAGCTTTCGATTGATACTAATTAAAACTAGCTATCTTGAGCATAAAAAGTTAGGACAGGAAAGGACGAGTCTATAGGAGACGAACTGCTTTTCAAGTCTTAACTTTTTTGCAAGTCAACAGAATCAGAAGAAATTACTATCAATCGAAAGCTCTCGTTGAGTTGAGTAATATTACAAACGAAAGCTAATCATTTGGAGTAGTTAAAAAAAAGTTGTAACAAAAAAAAGTCGCCAGTAGCCGAGTTGTCCGTAGCCGAGTCAGCACCACGCTTTATGTAGGGTAAAATGTTTAATTTGTAAGTATATTTTGGCATAACGAATATCATAAAGCTTAAAATGACTTTGAAATAATGCAATAAATTAGCCCATATCGAATTCGATCGAATATCAAATTTGCAGCATAGCTGCGTCTTAAATTTCTTCTAAAGTTCAGGATATCAAATTCAAAGCCGAGTCAATTGAATTGTTTCTATCGCTGATTTGTCTGTGCTCTTCCATGGAATAAGTATCCGCAAATTTAATTTGTTAATGCGCTTTTGAGTATGTTTAGAATAATTGTCCTTTTGTTGGATTGCTGGCTCTCTCACCTCTTTATAATGGCATTGGTTCATGTGAGTTTTGCTTTGCTTCAGTTTATTGCGTTTATCGGTTCATTTGTTTAGATAAAGTCCAAATTTGATTCGGAGTTTCGTCGTTTTTCCATTCCAATAAACAGCGAGCGTTTTATGAGTTATTCGGAATTTCGTTCTTTCATCGAAACAGTTCATTCCCTCCATCAAATTCCCTTTACGCTCTGTTACACCAGTTATACCGGAGATTTGCTGCCGATTACGAATGATGACGTTAGGTTTTGCTTTTTAAACCTTTTTATTTTTCGTTTTTTTAGAATTTCCGAAAATCTCTCGACTCGGCAAGGCCCTATTTGCAGCTGCTAATCCAGCGGAAGGGCGAGTCTTGGGAAGAGAAGTATGGGTACGGCACCGACGCCTCAGACCGAAGACGGAAGGGACTTTCCATGCTTATTTCGACAAATGCGCGACCTAACAAAAGAAATTATAATATAAGCAATCCCGAAGACTTCAGACAGGTGACGGGTTGCCTTAAAATTGTATAAAATGTTTAGGTTTCTTCAATTATCGATGTTAACATTGTGCCTGCCAGTCATCGGCGCGTAAAACTTTGCAAATATGGTGGAGATGATCGGAAGTTGGGCTTTTTCATAAGAGATGGTGAGTTTTTTTGTTTTGTTTTTTGTCTAAAATATTCCGGAATATTAAAAAAGGAACATCGTTGAGGATGACCCATCAGGGTCCAGTTAAGTGCGAAGGAATTTTCATCTCGAGGCTGGTCGAGGGAGGGTTGGCGGAGTCGACGGGTTTATTGAGTGTCGGTGACGAAGTGGTTGAAGTCAACGGAATTGAGGCAAATATTCTTTTAAAAGTTAAAGTTAATTTGTTGTTCTCTTAAGGTCAATGGCAAAAAGTTGGACCAAGTCGCGGATATGATGGTCGCAAATGTGTGTTTATTTTGTCCCCCTGGGGCATTACCTGGTGGAGGGGGGGGGGGGACAGTTCAAACCGAGCTGTAAATATGCCATTTTCATGTTAAAACAGTTTAGGCCCACAATCTGATTGTTACCATAAAGCCGGCCAACCAGCGCAATTCTCTTCAACGCAGAGGGAAAACGGATCCCTTCGGAGCTCAAGGCCAGTATGTGTCAAACCAGCAACAGTTTTTCGCTGGCGAAGGCTCGTCGTCCGCAGCCGTTGTAAAATTGGGCGGTTTCGGATTGGGGACAGGCGGTGGAGGCGGGAAGGTTTACCCGACCGGCCAGGGCGTGACTTCATACCAGACGGGGCCGAGTCGACATCCCCTCCATATGAACGAACTTGACGATGATTATGTTGAGGATGATGACGACGAGGAGGAAGATGAGATTGTGGATCATACCAAGAATGCTCTCAAAATCCGCTAAAATTGTCTTGGCATGGCTACCTTAAACTTTCTCTCTGGTACATATCACCAAATTAACAATTATTGTATGTATTTTGTACAAACTGCTGAGATCGCAGCTATAAGTTATTCGAAGTCGAGCAGCTTTTATCATTTGATTTTTAATATTGAAGTAATTTTTCATTGTGAAATTATATGTGCCTTATTTATGCTGTAAAACCATTGAACAAATGAGAAAATAAATAGATCTTGTCGAAATTTCAAATCCTAATTATTTTTTTTCACTTTTGGTGCTTCTTTAATTCAGCGGCTTTGACTCACAAAAAAATTCTCCAAAAAATGGACGAATTCAGAGTTGTAGCGTTAATTGACATGGGTAAGTAAGTGTAGGGAAAAGGAATGAGTGATTATTGCATGACATGAAGCTAACTTGAACACCTCCGGCAGATTCCTTCTACGCCCAAGTGGAGGAAAGGGAAAGACCCGAGTGTCGTGGTAAGCCGCTGGCCGTTGTCCAAATCACCGCAAATGGACAAAGCGGACAGTTGAGACTCTCCCGCAAGATTTTATCTTAAACCCTTTTTTAGAGCAATTGCTGTTAATTATGCGGCTCGTGCTTTTGGCGTACAGCGAGGGATGGGCACGGCGGAGGTCGTCCGTTGTCTTCCCAAAATTCCTTATACAAAATTAATTGTCAGATGCGGAGGATTTGCCCGATTATCCATTTGTGCCGCGTCCCTCCAATCGATGGGCTTCAAGAAAAAGGTGACCTTGGGAAGTACAGGTGAGGCGATTGATTGGTGTTACAAAAGAGGGCGATTCCATCAAATTTTGTTAGGGCAAGGAAGCATTATTGGCCAAATAAAAATAAAGGATGAATTTTGAAAAAACAAATTGAAAGGTGATAGTATTCTTGACTTTTCCAAAAATGGGGGAGATAGGCTGGAAATTAGTTGCTTCATTCAATTTTTATTTAACTGACTAATAGAGGGGGATCGAGACGCATTGTGTGTGTGCCGTCACTGGCACGACTCCCTTTTTGAACAAATCTTTAACCATTTTTCGATATATTGCCAGATTTATTGCAAATTAACATTGGTGAGACTGGGTTCGGACCCGCTTGAGTGCAATCAATTATTTGTTTTGCTTTTTGTCACCAGACTCTTCCCTTACTATTAAATATTTTTTAATAAATTTTTAAAATATTTTTTAATTAAAAACAAAAAAATAATTTTAGAAAAAATCATCACATTTTTGAATTTTGCTTTAATTTTCTTAACAAATATTGCTACTATGGTTTTTGGCAAACTTTGAGGAGCCACAACTTTCTTCATAGTTCTTTCCGGCAAGAAATTTTTTCAGATTCTTACTCTGCTCGATGAGCAGAATCGAATGGTTTATAATTTATTAGGTTTGGCGCCATTCCTGATAAAATAGAAATTTCAAATTTTGTTAGGGCAAGGAGGCATTATTGGCCAACTAAAAATAAAGGATGAATTTTGAAAAAACAAATTAACATTTTCTTTGACAGAAGCGCCTCTGAGGAAGTGTTCGAAGTATTGGCGGGCTTTTCGCAAAATATTATTGTGGAAAAGGCTTCTATTGACGAGGTTTTTCCTTTTTCAAACACTGAAATTTTTAATTTTACAGGCATATTTGGATTTGACAGAAAGCTGTAAAAACGAATTGGCCAATGAAACGACTGAAGATTTTGTGAGAAAGGTTAAATATTTTGCGCTTTTGCAATTCTTTTGGATTGTTTACAAAATTGACCAAATTTAAACCGCGTTAACGGATGCTTCGATGTTTTTTTTTTGTCTTAAACCCTCCTGTTATGTTTATTATATAGCCAAAATAAAAGCATTTATTCAGATGGTTTCTGAGACGGATAAACTTTTCCCCGGCACATTTTTGGTGAACGGAAATGATCGAAATTGCTCTGATGAGAACAGATTGTGCATTTTGAGGAAATGGCTTGGCCAATGCTGTCTTCTGGACCAAAATCAGCTGGCCATTGCGACCGGGGCCATACTGGTGGAGCGAATCCGTCGTCGAATTTGGGAACGAACGCATTTCACTTGTTCAGCCGGAATTGCACGCAACAAGGCATTGTTTTTGCAAAGAATCTGGCAAAAAAAGTTCACGTTGTTAAGGTGCTGGCAAAGCTCGTCTGTTCAAGGTGTTTGAGTTTCCCTTTTAAAAATCATTTGGAAATCGAAGGCATAAGCCTTCTCGTCAAAGTGTGATTGTGCCACAAAACATCGCGCAGCTTTTTGAGGACACGCCGATCAGTTCGGTCAGAAGCTTGGGCGGGAAATTTGGTCATCAGCTCATGCAGCAGTTTAGTGTAAAGGTTAGAAGGTCACATAGCTTTGGGTCGTTTTATTTTTTAGGATTTATTTAAATTGTAATTCTTATAGACAATGGGCGACCTCCAACTCGTTCCACACAAAGAACTCTTTGACCATTTCCCAGAAAGTGCCGTTTGGTTAATTCGTCTTTTGGATGGTTAGTTCGAACAGTTTGGGTAGCTCATCGCCGATTGCTTTTCGTTATAATTCAGGTGAAGACGACGACGTAGTTTCTGCTAAATTACCACCAAAATCCGTTGGTGTTTCCAAAAACTTCCCTGGCCAGACAGCGCTGAATTCGACTGCGTCTGCGAAAAAATGGGTGCAGGGTTTATCTGTTGAATTGTCGAAACGACTGATTGAGCACGAGTCTAAAGTGAATCATTTCTTGGTAAAATTGTCTTTTAATCTTCTAAGTTTGGACAATATGCCCAAAGCATTGTGGTGGGCTTCACAACTTCGAACGGTGAGCACAATGTTCGAACTTTCCAATTGGTCGACCATTCGCAAAATGCCATCCGACGAACAGTTTGGCATTTTATGAAGGCATTCAACAAGGAAACGGACCGGGAAGGATGGCACGTGCAGCGCTATTTTTAGGAAATTTGAATTCAAAAAGAATTTAGGTATCCGCACATAAGCAACATCCATTTTTCTGCGAGTCGCTTCGAAGCAACGGAGAGGCGAGTTAAGAAAATCACTGAATTTTTCCAAGGACCGCAAAAGAAAGAGGAGGGTGGAAATGTAGAGGATGCATACGACAAAGAAGGTCTGATCGTTTAATGACAAAAGTCCCAATTGTCCGATTTGTTCAGATAGTGATGACATTCTCTTTTTGGATAAAGAAGTGTTGTCGGAAGATTTACACTCGCCACGCGAACTCAGTGAGGCCAAAAAAGATGAAGCGCAAGTCGAGGATGATGCGGCTGTAACATCGACCACTGAAAATGTGCACGATGAAATCGTCGTCATCACTTTGTCAGACGACTCAACGGATGCATCCGTAGGAAACAGTGACATATTTAGGCTAGGGAAATGTGGTACCGGAGGCGTAAATTGAATTATCTCAAAAGTTATTAGGAAAAGCGTTTAACTCGTTTCTAAGCCGGCTTGTTTTAGTCTGAAATTCCAAAAATCTAAATTATAAACTGTTACAACTTTCTGCCGGGTTTGGGCACCCACGTCAAGTTTTTTGGTGGCAAATAATAAACTGTTTTTTTGAAGGATTTACCGGCCGAACAGCGGAAGAAAGGAGAAACAAGAAAAGAAGAAATGAGAAAATTGAAAAATGTACAAAGAAGAAACAATACAGAAGAAAAAGGAAAGAAGCGAAGTGTGGAGAAAACGTTGTTTGATTTCTTTCCAAATCTGACGAAAAAGAAACAAATAAATATGTAGAGCCTGGGATTTTTTTTTTTTGTAGAATAGGGCGATCATAAGAGAAGCCCAAAAATAGCATAATAAATCCTTATGTTAGGCATTTTTCCAAAAATTCCTGAAAAAATTCAAGATTTTAGGCTTCTAAGTAAAATTCAATAAAAACGGAAATGTATACTTAAAATTAGGGTAGGACGGGACCGGGACTTTTGGAAAAACCGGGACCGGGACTAAATTTGGTCCCGGTCAAAAAAAACCGGGACTACTGGACAAAAACAAGAAAAAAAAATGCTTGGTAAAAAACCGGGACCATTATAAGGGGATTTTAAAAGAATTTTGAAAAACCGGGACCAAAATTTCAGTACCAAAATGCGAAAAATTGACCATTTCAGTACTGGTCCCGGTCCCGTCCCACCCTACTTAAAATTCAAAAATGTTTTCTTTCACAGTTTTTGGTCCCTTAAGTCCGTATTTCGCGTTTTTTAGTACATACGGATAAGGGAGCACTAAAAGCACGTCTGAAAATTTGGTCTCGAAATATAAGCATTAGCCTGTGTTACAATCCCGAAAAAGAAATAAAATTCAATGGTGTGGGATTTAGTGTGAACATGTCTGCTGCTGGACTTGACCGATAGTGTCCATATAAATCCTGGACTTGACCGATAGTGTCCATATAAATCCTGGACTTGACCGATAGTGTCCATATAAATCCTGGACTTGACCGATAGTGTCCATATAAATTCTAGACTTGACCGATAGTGTCCATATAAATTCTAGACTTGACCCATAGTGTCCATATTTGTAAATCCCAGTTCTATAAATAAGTAATTGCGACCCTTTTTTTTTACATACCTATTTGAATTTTCAATGTTTGACTTGACACCAATCAAACAATATTGGTACTATATTAGAAAGTTTTAAATAAATAGCATAAAAGATATGTTTCAACAAGGTCAAGCGGTGTTCAAAGCCAAAGATTTTCAGAGCTTTTCGAACTTTTCTGCGTATAGCTTTTTTGATTTTATCGAAACACACGCTGCCCCACAAAATGTGAACGCCACAAAATGCTAACAACCATTTTTTTTTTCTTACATAATCGTCCTTCGTGGGGCGTAGAATCAGAATCCGACCTCCATTTCGACTGATTTCGAATCCGGACCCGAATTCAATTTTTTTTTTTTCAAATCAAAATTTCTCCAAAATCAATTTTCGTCTGGAATTGTTCAAAAGCACATAAATTCAACAAGAAGGCAAATTATGATTGCACTCATTTTTTGAGCAATTTCGAGGCCAAAAAGATTTGTTCGAATTCGGTCGGGTCTGGGGTTTGAACTCGGTCAAAAAATTTTCCAACGCAAATTCATTTTGTTATGTTAACATTTTTTTGGGACGAATTAGATAATTTTACAACAGGTCCAAGTTAATTATCTTAATCCTAAGTCATGTTACCAAACGGCAATAGAATTGAAGGCGTAAGGCAGCACCGAATGCATGCCGTGAATCAGGAGGAATCTGCCATTAAGGCTCATCTTCAAGAGGAAGTGCGACAGATTTTGCTTACCTGGGAGGATCAAAATGAAAACAGTGATTGGGATGTCGAACCGTCTCTAAAGCGGTTAGTCCGACCTTAGTTTCTTAAACACTCTTTTAGAGCATGCTTTTTAGAATGGCCGAAATACTCGAAGAAGCGATCAACGATTATCTGCAGAACAACCCGGACCCAATGGTCGGGGAAGCAAACTTTGGTTCCCAATAAAAACATTATTTAGGATGAGCGACATCCATTCAAATCGCAGCCCACGCGGCCGCTCGGCTATTTGCTGAAGATGATCACCAAGGAGGAAGACTTTCTGAACAAGGTTTTCTTTGGTTTAAGAAGCATTGGTTCATCTCCACTTTCAGCTCATTATTTCGTACCTTCTTGCCCGCGACAATACACGGCTGAATACTATCGCTGCCCGACTTCTCTTGGATTTGCTTCCAGGTATCGACACAAATGTGATTCTTGCGGTCAGTTTTGCCTATTTCAGATCCAAGCATGCTTAGTCGTTTACAGGACGCCGATTCGCTGTTGACACAACTCTTCCGCTGGGCCGAAAATTCGGACTCCCGCGAACTCCGAGCGTACAGTATGGCTTTACTCGGCTCGGCAATGGACGCAGAACAGGCACATCAATATCGCCAACAAAACGCCACGCTGATTCCGATTGCTTTGCAACGGCTTCAATCGCTTTATGTAATGTTTTGCAAATAGCTTAAGAGTCTATACCAAAAAATTATTTATAGATGCAGATGTTGTCAGAATATGATCGTCAAGAAGAGCAGTGCAGAATGGAAAGTCGGGTTATTGGTCCTACTGATTTCGCGCATTTACGTCGCGAGGAGCGGGAGATTTTATCGGATCTTCCTCCAACTGACAATGATGTAGACGACCTGCGTCAGTCAACATCCTCTAACAATAACACAAACGCACTTCCGTCAATTGGCGCGGTATTGAAAAACATTTTGGGTTTCTCTTTTTTGCGTGTCAAAATAACAGCACTAAATTTCCCTCAGAATTTTATTTTTGCTAAATGCTCCGATCTCTTAACTTGCAAATTTTGGTTAAATTGCCTTTTTGTTATTTGAAATTTCATATTTTCCTGTACTAAAAATTTTCCAGAAAAACCTCTGCCGAGTCCGTGTGTTAAAAACTCCAGATTTTTTGACCGGGCCCGGGTCTGTTATAGCTGAGAAAATCCGGGTACCCGGCTTTTTGAAATTCAAAGCTATTGTATTTCAGGAAGTGGGGCCACAAATGAGCAGCAGAAAACGGCACTCTGAGCGACAGAGCGGACTTTCTCCGCCTTCTAAACGTTCCTTTTCCAACCAAATTGCCGACTCACCGACCAATAATTCGCTTCGTGGCGTCACTGCAACCGAAGGGTGCAACAGCAACAGCAGTTGGCGTCAAATCTTGCAACCGATTTTGGTCGGCACACACTCATTGTACCCTCTTTCGGTTGAGATGGAGCAGAGACTTATCCTCAACTATTTGGGTCCGACCAGCGAATACCAGGATGTACTGTTTAGTTCGTTTGTTTCTTGTTTAGAGGCTTTTTATTGTTTTCAGAATTTGAGTATCGTTCTTGAAAACCACGCGCTTGATGTCGTGCTGAGTTATTTGGAAATTGATGGCTTGAACCACAAATGTCGGGACATCCGACTCCTTTTTGATGCAATTCGCTACATCTCTTCGCTGCTCATTCACCGCAAATTTGCTTGGGAGTTCATTGCTGCGCAGGGAATCCAACGCCTTTTGCGAATCAACCGGAAATCGATAGCCTCCACTGCAGTGACGACTTGTCTTTACTATTTGGCATATTCGGCGGATATAATGGAGAAGGTGCTGGATGATGCAACCGAGCCTTATAGCTAAAAGCTTATTTTAGGTGTGCCATTTGCCTGAGCAAGTGTTGAACGACATCATCGACTACGCATTGTATGAGCTCGACCACAACCACGAGAGCGGTCGTGCGTCCATTGCGATGTTCCTTGCTCATGCACTCCAGTTTCGACCCATCCTTGACCGGTTCGACCAGCGCGATGGTCTTCGACGGCTCTACAATTACATTTCAACTCTGACTGTGTTGCAAAGAATCGAAGAAGACGGGTCGGAGCTGCTCAACGATGAGCACATCGCCCAAAGCATTGTCACAATAAAAAATGCAGTTTTCGCTTTTCGAACGTGAGTTTAAATCTGTCAGA
This sequence comes from Globodera pallida, assembly GCA_020449905.1. NCBI lineage: Eukaryota > Metazoa > Nematoda > Chromadorea > Rhabditida > Heteroderidae > Globodera > Globodera pallida. Next base: position 802,518 of record JAIXHY010000009.1, on the reverse strand, counting down.
AATGGGGCCATTTTATTTAATACGGTCGTCGAAATATCACGAGAGACAATTACGAGCAACAAGCAAAAATCTTTTGTTTGTCTTTTTGTGAATGATAAAATAACATTTGTGCTCCAATTTTGTCTTAACTTTATTTTTGGCCTCCTTTTATCATTTTCCGTCCAAATTTAGCTATTTGTCGTCGCATGTCTTTCTCAAAATGGAACAAATTAAACGCTCTCACGGTGGGCGTCATCATCAATTGCAATTGGGTAGTTTCCGCCTTCCCACCATTCCAAGCGCGATTCCGGGCGGTTCACATCCGTATTCAAAGGTTGTTTAGCTTTGGATTCACATAAAAATAATTCCAATTGTAATTAAGCCGATGTCCTTGGACGATGAAACTGAGCGTTGCTGCGTTGACTATCTGATAAAGAGCCAGTGTATGCTTCAGCCGCACCATCACAATTGGCGACCAATTGAAGAAATGCGCAATTTGGGCGTGTTTAAACTGCTGTTCAATCTCATTACCAATTATCCAAACTGGAACAGCTGGGAGCGTTCCACAAACAAATTCGAGTCGCTGAAACTGTTGCTGGAACTATTTCGGCTAGCCACTGTGTCGCCAAAAGTCCAATTGGATAGTTGCGAAACGATGAAAATTCGCTCATCGCCAATACAAGGAATTGGGTGAGTCTAATGCGCTTATTTCACTTACAAATTAGGATAATTTTGGATTTTGTTTGGGTTCAATAATTGAGAGAAAATCCCCTCTATCTTTGGGTATGTTATGTTAATTACAATATATTCCATTAACAATCAATTAAGCCTCATTTTGGAATTGGCTGAGGGCTTGCTCATAAATGATATCCAAGTACAACGATTAGCACTCGAAGTGTTGATCAACTGTCTTTGTGGACAAACCAATCAGGTATTATTTTCACACGTTGGTGTTTATGTACTTCTGTGTTAAGGGAAACGTGTGCTTGGGTCTGCATTATCGTTTTACATCAAATTTTGAACGCGATCTGCTTCCTCGTGAACTGTTGGTGAAACTTCCATTGGTGACTTTGCCTGTGGTCGATGGTCCACAGACCTCCTCAACTTCGTCGCATCCAAACGCACAGCAAAACTTGCGATTGTTCGTCACCCCTGCGCAGATTCTAAAAATCATATGGAAATGTTCGCAGCAGAATAACGCGATCATGGCAATTTTTAGGGTCAACATTTTTTTTTTAAATTTTGAATTTAGGTTCTCACTACCCTCTTGCATAAGCAACAGCCTGCAACAGAAGCGGATTCAATCCGAGAGATCGCTTGCCGTGCACTGAATGGCATTGCTCGATTTGAGCCGATCCGTCAAATTTTAAGCAAATTGCCTATTATTGCGAATAACGAGCTTATCAGTGAGTTTCTTATAGAAAACAAACATGCATTAATAATATTTTAAGCACTAATCCAATCGCCGGTTCTTCTGGAAAAGCGGATGGAGCATAGCCGCTTCTGTGAGCAGGCTCGTCAATTGATTGAGTGCGTCAGTCAGACGAAACTGCAGGATTTCGCCATGGAAATGACTCAGGTAGCGGATCTCTCGGGTGAATGGGTGAGAATTTTGACTACAGGAAAACCTCTGGCGAGCTGCCGTTGTTGCGGAGACGCACATCAAATTCAATGAAAAGGAGTTGCTGCAGTTGATCTATCAGCATCTGAGCGACATTGGCTTTAAACGAACGGCCAAACAGCTGCAGACGGAGGCCGATCTGCCGAACGTTCCTGCCAGTCGTATTCCTTCGACGCCCGCGTCATTGCCCGGATTTGTAATTTTATTTTTTATCTTTGAGCAGTCATTGGTAAGACAATTAAGCCTCGCCAAAATGAAGCCGCTTTCGCTAACGTGCTAGCGCGACGTGCTGTCAAGATCGACGCATCATTTGCACACCCGCTACCAACTACGCCACGGCCACAATCGACCTCCTCCAGACAGATTGCCTCCGGGAGCAAACTCCCACTGAAATTGCATTCTTCCACTCACAACACACTCTCAACGGCTTCGTCCAATTCTTCCGCAGTCGGCTGCTCCTCACTGCAAACCCCGGCGACCATCTCAAGCAGTGCCTTTTCGTTGAAATTCCGACCACACAAATCGCTCAGCGAAATTGTCATCAACTACTTCAGGTAAGCTAATTTAAAAGATTTTGAATTTGAATATTTTCATAACGTGTAATTGTTTGCTTTCAGGAATGAACACTCCACGTGTCGGAATCCAGTTGCAAACTGTCCTCCTTTCTCGCTTTTTTAGTAAGTAGATTTATCTTTTTTGTGATAACTATGTTGGAACTTGCTTTTGCTTCAGCCCTCATCGATGTCCAGAGCCGAAGATGCTTTACCCTGCCCAGACAAACATTGTCAATCGCCTTCTTTCTCGTCCGAGTCCTTCCTACCGGTGCACAATGGACACACTTCGCAGAGCGGATCGACGCTTGGTGTTTAGCAGATTCAGACACTGGAAGACGTTCAGTGAGGAGTCGGAGGCGCTTACCTGTTGCACTTTTTCGGTTGGTTATTTTAATGCTTGTGGTCAATCAACGAATATTTATGCATTGTTTTATCAGCCTACGGACAATTACGTTTTTTTGGGAACATATGCTGGCGACATTTTCGTCTTTAATATTCACACCGGAACAATAGAAGCAAATTACAATGCACAACATTCCGCTATAAAGTCGATTCAGCCATCGAGGGTGAGCAATTTGAGTTCTGAACCAAGGCAACATTGCTTTATGAATTTATTGGATGTTTCCATTAAAGGATCAGCTGATGTTGACATCGTCGGCCTACGTAAAGCCCTATTGTGTTCTTTGGAAAATGGACGAGAAGGGAATTTCCATTCATGAGCGTTTGGTCGATTTCAACGAAGAAGAGTCGGTCGAATTTGCCAATTTATCCACGAGTCAAATCGTTGCTACCCAAGGGCCACGCGCAACGGTTAATTTTAGAAAATTTAAATCCAACAGTTTTTTTTTGTTTAAAGATTTATGACACGGAAACGGCTGCGCCGGTGGTGCAATTGTACGATGAGCGTTTAGCCAACCATTATTTACGGAATAAGGCCTATTTTGACCCGATGGACGAGTTGGTGCTCAATGATGGCATTTTGTTCGACCCGCGCATTGGTGCTCGTGGACGAGTTGTGCATAAGTTTGACAAACTCAATCCGGAGAACAGTGGCATTTTCCACCCGCGTGGTACTGAAGTGATCATAAATTGCGAAGTGGTCAGTCCAAAATATTTTGTTTTATCAGTATTTTTGATCACGATCTCACACTTTTAGTGGGATTTGCGAACGCATCGTCTTTTGCATACGGTTCCCGCGTTAAATCAGTGTAACATTGCTTTCAATGCGACGGGTGCCATTTTGTATGGCATAGTGCACCAATCTGCCGACGAAATTGATGACCGATTCCAGCAGATGTTCGGCAATTATTTTCGTTCTTTTGATTCAACGGATTATCAGGTATTAAATAATGTTGGGTTTTGTTTAATATAATTTTTAAGGTCATAACCACAATTGACACGAAGAAGCCCCTTTTGGATTTCTGCTCTGGTCATACCGACAATTTAGTTGGTCTCATTGAGATTGGTCGGTCTGACGACGACACAAATTTCTTCAAACTTTATGAGATTGGACGTCGAAGGGACTTTGATGAGGATGAGGAGGACCAGGATGAGCAGGTAGAATCTTATTGTTATCTCTTTAACACTCATTGAATGATGACTTTATTTATTATATATTTAGAATCCAGAGGAAGAGGAGGAGGAAGACTTTTCGTTGGGAAGCAGTTCATCGAGCAGCAGCAGTAGCAGCTCAAACAATTCAGAGGCAGAATCGCATTATGTAATGTCGTTAGCACTACTACGATCGAAAAGCACTGTTCACATCCATTTCCGATTAAATCAACCAGAATGTTAACCTTTTTCTCTTCAAGGTTCAATCCTCGGACGAACTACGCCATGCAGGGGGTCTGGATGAGGACGATGTGCTTTTTGTGGCTGCGTCCGGTGAGAGCAATGACCAGCATCATGAAGAGGAGGAGGAAGAGGGTCGTGAACAGGATGTCGAAAACATCGATTCTTTGGAAGAGAACATTGAGGGTGACGATGACAACGAAGAGGACGGTGATTATGAAGAAAGCACTTCCGACAGCGAATTTGAGCTCAGCTCCAGCGATTTCTCTCCATGATTTTTACTCACGACACTAACTGATGTCCATGTCAAATATAATTGTTGTGCCGCTCGCTCAACTGGTAGAATGATCACCACCTAATGGGTCAATATTTTTGACTCAATTGTACCGATTATTCCTCATCATTGTTGTAATTTATGTTTATATTTCCTATGGGTATAATAAATCACGACAAAATTGAAATTCCGAGAAAGCGAGGTTTATAACATAAGGAGTATTACTTTTCTTGGTTGGGCAAATAAACAAATTAAAGCTGTTGGAGGAAATAATAAGCAAACATTCTTATGGCTGTGTCTTAGCTGAATTCATTTCGGCTGTTCTTAGAAGTACTTCGTCGACTTTCCGATGGCCTCTCTCTCGCGCGTTCCGAAGAAAGTGCCGTCGGACTCCAATGGCGATGTGATGAATGGAGAAAGCAAAATGAGCGGCCAACGCGTGCCAAGCCCCTGGGCTAAATTCTCTCGGAAGGACACGTTGTAGGCGTGGACTTCCTAATTGAATTGAAAAAATCAAAATGAAACAAAGAAATACCATCAAAAATTCAACACGCGTTTGACCGCGCCAAAATCCAAAAAGTTGGGCGGCGATCAGGTAGGTCGTGAAGAGCAGGGTGATCAGCGAGAAAGCGAAGGCCAAAACCACGAGAAACTGATAGAAAGTGATGGACCGAAGCAGCAGCGCCACGTGGGGGAACACCCACTTAAGAAGGTCAAGCGGACTGAGCGGAGAGAACGCCAGTAGAAGGACGTTCCAGTTCCAGCTGAAAAAAACGCTTTAAATGCACTATATCAGAGACCGACCCGAACTCGTTGTCAGTATTTGGTTTAGATCCGAAAGAAATTTTGTTTTGTATGGACAGTGTACCCATTCGATAATGAGTAATTTCGATGTGTAACCGAATACCCACCCAATAACGTTTAAAGATTACACGCAACAGACAAGTGCAATCGGCCACAAATTAAAAACTGCTGCCACAAAATACCGCTGGTTGAAATGCCCCACACAGGAGGCCGTAAAAGAACAATGATGGTCTCGACGGAGGACGCAAAAGTCGCAAACTGTCGGGAAAGATTATTTTTAAACTTCCACGCCAAATTCTACTTGGATTTACCGGGACAGTGAAATGAACGTGGCGGAGAATTCGTTTGGCACTGGTGGCAGAAGTGAAAGGCGGCCTTCACAACCGATGGCAAAATATCGCCATTTGAATTTGGGCCGACTTTGATCAACATCAACGCGTTCAGGTACACGTTCAGACCAAGAAGCGAGCACGGCACAACCCTCATCAGCCATCCATAAAACAAATTCCTTGTTAATTTCGTTCAACACAACGTATAAAGTTTATGACCGTTTTTTGGTGTCATTTTTTACAAGTTTGAACGGTTTTTGCTTTGGAGGTAACAATTTTAAAAATTTTAGCATTTAATTTCAAGAATTGGGGGAACATGTGCCCATACCCTAAGTAGTACGGGTTTGACAATCAAATCGAGAGTTCTTATACCTTGCTGAACGGTTCGAACCAAAAGGAAAGCGGAAAGGTGACTGCGTACAGAAATCCCATAGGGAGGAGCGCAAAAAAAATGATGATTCCGATCTGAATGGCAAAATCAAAATGTATTTAGTACATAATAAATAAATGGACCCACAAAATCTTGCGTCTGCAATTTTGCCGTGAATTTCCGTATCGACTGCACCAAAGCTTTGTTTTGTTTGACAAAGCCATCTGCTGCTGTTGAGACGTATTCATTATGGCTATTCATTGTCTTGCGCTTTAAACCGATTTTACTAAAAATAGGAAAGTCAAATTTTAAATAAAATATTTTGGCTTAACGAATAACAAAAACTTTGAATGAATCCTCAAATATTCGACTTTAAAGTCAGAAAAGCGTGGTTTTTAGGGTCTTCGGCGGCGTAGATTTCGATACTTTCCATTTGCCTATTTCGAACTCCAACCCCGGATTCGAACAATTTTTTTAAAATTCAAATTTTTTCGAAATTTAATGCGGCCCTTCGGTTTTTGCTGAGTCGAAATTTCGTGGCTTTGACCCATTTTTCAAAAAATGACTGTTCCAGCCTTTTGATCCTCACATAAATTAATTTAAAAAGAATCTCATCAATTCAAGTCTTGGCCAGGTAATAATTGTTATCGCAGAATGGCTACCGCCAATTACCGGATTTGTCCCAAATGCAAAACGAGTGAATTTCAAAATCGTTCATTGGTATGTTTAATTTATTCTGTTCACAACCAAATTCAGTCAAAACTTTTAGGTAATGATGCTCAACGAATGCTGTCACCCCTTATGCCAAAATTGTGTTGAAAATTTATTTGCCAGGAACGTGGCACCCTGCCCATACGAAGGATGCGGAAAAATGCTGAAGAGGTCCGGCTTTTGGGTTCAGCAATTTGACGACCCCAGAGTGGAACGCGAGAATTTTGTCCGCAAAAGACTCAGCAAGGTGTTTTTAGTTTTTAACGGATTTAAACAGCTTTTAAGATTTTTAACCTTCAAGAAGATGACTTTACAACGTTGCGGGAGTTTAACGACTATTTGGAACGGGTGGAAGACATCGTGTTCAGGTGCCACTGTTTGTTCGCCTTTTGTATGAGGGAGAAGCATGGCGTGCTTCAGATTGGTCAATGAATTGAAGGTGGAAGAGACGGAGCAGGAAATGCACACGTTCAAAGAGGAATTCGCGGAAGCAATTGAGCGTAATCGAAGACGGCCAACGAAGGACGACTTGTGGGTCAAGGCAATGCTCGACGAAGAGATGGCCAGGAGGAGTAAAGTGCAGGAGGATAATGTACGGGTAGAATCGGTCATCCAGGCCGTCCGTTCTAGAAAAAAAAAACTTCGGGGGGGGGGGCAGTTGGGAAAAAAGTCAATTTCTAGGGGTGTATTTTTCCTTTTTTTTATTGCATTTTTCTAAACGAATTTAGAAGAAAAAAAGTTTGATTTTTAGGGGGTGCCCCGTTTTTATTCCATTTTTGTTAAGGAATTTTCAAAAATCATTTTGTTTTTAGAATTCTGCTTCACTTCCGGGTGGAGAGGAAAATTTTAATATGATTTTTTTTCTCAAAAACTCCTTGGATACGGGCCTGCGGTCATCCCAAGCGAATGGAAAGTATTTTCAGACCGAGAGAAGAGAGCGTTCGGGAAGTGTCAAGTTCAACCCGAAGGCAATTATAGAAGAATTGAGGTCGAGCGATTTGCCAGCCGAAGTCGTGCTGGACCGGCAACGAAAGAAGCGAATAGAGCAGGAAATGGCCGACAAGGAAGAAATGATGCGACGAAAACAAGACAAACAAGGTTAGGAAACATTGCAAATTTGTGAAAGAAAAGAAAACGGCGGCTTTAATCCCTCAGAGGAGAAGCAAAGGGCCAAGGAGCGGGCCACCTTTGGAGTCATCCGGCCCAGCGGAAAGCCCTATTATCACAGCCAACCGACGCTTTCTCTCAACGGCCCTCCGGTCCCGGGGGACGAGGAGCTCGAACGGTCCGGATGCCTTCAATTTGTCCGTCAAGCGCCGCCTTCCTCCGTCGCTGGCGGCTATTTGGCACGTATCGGATGCACGCGAGCAATTTTGGAAGCCCACGCGGAACTTTTAAATTCATTATAAACAAATATTTATGTCACATGTTATTTGTCGTTTTCTTTATTTGATTCGTGTTAAATTATTTTAAAAGAAATTTTTTTGTGCTACGCTTGGATTTTTATAATATGCAAATATAATTTATTTTTCGTTATTCGAGTAATTATGTTAAAAAATGTATTTGTTTTGTTCACATTTTCATATTCAAAAGTTGTGCTTACGTTTTGGAAAATGGCAATTACTACTGAACGGGTTTATGAAGCGTTGTCTGCTCTACAAAGCAATGAAACACAACAAAATATGCAAGCGTCGAGGTGGCTTGAGGACTTTCAAAAATCGGTTGGTTTGAAGGAATGACATTTTGGACAAGTTGGAGGAGGAATTTACATTTCTGTATGGGTGTAATGCAGGAATAACCAACAAGTTGAAGCAGTCTGCGGAGTTCAGGTTTATGCATGGACAGTCGCCGACCAAATGCTCGCGGAGGGCCGTTCTTTTGAGGCGTGTTTATTCGCTGCGCAAACGCTCCGTGCGAAAGTGCTTCACTCGGCGAGGGAACTTCCCAGCGACGCGGTTGCACCGTTACGCGATTCTCTGCTTAACCAACTCGGGTCGGTCTTAACGGCTGACACATCGTCACAGTCCTAATGACATGTTTAGCTCCATCGAGTCCAGATTGGGCAGAAACACAACCGCAATTGTCATACAACTAAGTGCCGCCCTTTCCGACCTGTACATCCAAGTCGTCGATTGGAAAGGCTTCGTTGCCCAAATACTCGTCCAGTTGGGCTCCTCCCCCTCTTCCTCGTCCAGTCCTATTCTTCTTGCACTGTTCAAAGCGCTTCCCGAAGAGTTATATAGCCGAAAGCTTAAAATTGGCGAGAATAGACGGGCCGAAGTCGAAGAAGAAATGGCGGCTCACACTGAAACTGTGCTCAACAAATTGGTGGGTATTTGTTGTATTTATGAAGCTAACGCCTCAGCTGCTCCTGTGGCGCAATCGGTTAGCGCGTTCGGCTGTTAACCGAAAGGTTGGTGGTTCGAATCCACCCAGGAGCGGACTGTTTTTTTTCGATTTTCTGTCTTTTATTTAGTTTCATTTATGTTCAACGGATGCGTCCGAGGAGAACGGATTGCGCTCACAGGTTTTTCTTTTGTTTTGTTTTTGCTCATAAATCGTTTTGGTGAAATTAAGGCGGTCAACTGCTTGTCTTCGTGGCTTCTGAACTGTCGTTGTCCCGCAGGCGTTGTGCGTTTGTCCCTTTCCGAGACCACCCAAATTTTGTCGTCTTTAATTTTCAGCTCGCGCGTTCCCCTTTCTTCCGGTCGGTGCTCTCTTTGCTGAGCCAACCCAACATTTCTCAGCAACTGCACGACGCGGCCACAGAATGTGCAGTGAATGCGCTCCAATTGATCGGTTATGAGGGTGAGAAGCTTGTGCTGTCCAGCGAACAAAGTGAACTGGCCCAACTTCTGCAGCAGAGTATCTTTGAAACCGCCGATGCATTTCGAGTCGCCATGAGGGAAGAGGACTCGGAGAAGTAAGACGCATTTAACTCCGCGTTTAGGTCAAGAAACAAATTCCTTCCTTATATTTACACAATTTAGACGACAATCAATGTCATATATTAATGCTTTATTTAGATTGCAAAATTTCGCTCGACTTTACGCAGAACAGTCCAATGCATTTCTCACTGAGATGGCCAACCAGCACCGCAAGGGATTTGGCGACTTGCGAATGATGGACATGCTTCAGATGGTCAGCGACTACCACGATTATTCGGTAATAAAGTCGGGGACGAGTTAAATGTGACTCCGAGTTGTTTAAGCTGTGTGAGATGAGTTTCAATGTGTGGTATCAATTGTCCGAGTATTTGTACCGGTGCGAAGATGCCGATTTCGAGGAACTTCGATGTGTTTTCGCGCCCTATGTGGAAAAGCACATCCTTTCGGTGTGTAAGCACTGCCGTGTGGAGCCGGACTCGCACGAATTGCTTGACAGGAATTCGGAGCACGCCGACTTTCGGTCAAAGACCCAGGAAAGTGTTAAGGACGTGGTGAGTTTGCTTTTGTATTTATATTCCTGCTGTTCTTAAACCAAGATTTTCATCGTTGGCTCTGTCAATTTGCTCAAACGTTTGATGGAGGTGCTGAACAGTTCGGACAGTTGGGACCAAATGGAGGCCATTCTTTTCATCATTTCCGCCTTTGTGGGAAACGTTGCTGAGTGAACAATTGCTGCTTATTAAGCGCCGATTGATCTCTCACATTGTTTTCATTTTAGAACTGATCGGTCGGTCATCCCCCTTCTGTTGGAGGCCATCCTCAAATTCCCCATTATGGCCACCCATCGGCAGCTGTTGAAGACGAGCGTCCAAATGATTGGCAACCTCCAGAATTGGCTGGAATTCAATTGGGAATACACCGGTAGGCATTTTTTGGTAGGAGTAACTTTTGCGTCTAAAAAAGCATTTAAGAGCGCATTTTTAATTGGCTTGCTTCTCTCTTTGGCCTCGGTGGAGGAATCCTGGGACTGACTGTTGCTGAGTGCTTGGAACAGCTTATGGAAAGGGGTTGGCAGGAGGCAAGGCTTTGTCCGGTTATGAGAAAATTTTAAAACTTTCAAAGGTCCAAAAGAGGAATTTCCATAACGAATACTTGGCAACTTTGAACGAACTGCTCGCACGTGTCGAACAAGCGCAAAGCAGTGGACAGGAGATGGAGCAGGCGGCGCACCATTTGCTTAGGGGTAAATCGTTCTTTCCCGTGAAACCAATGAAGTTGAGAAAGTTCGCCGGCTATAACCTTCAAATGTCCCCTCCCCCACGTCTCATTAACGTATTCAAAAGAGCGCTTTTAAGCCTCTGCCCATCTGATCAACGACCTCCCGGCTCACCAACTTTGTGTCGGTCTTGGTCGCCTTTGTGCGGGGCCTAATGCTCGTCTTGGCGAGGTTTCGTTTTCCTCTATAAATATGGAGGAGAACTAACGCAATTTCAGATAAATCAAAAGACACTTGGCCAAGTCCACGCCTCCCAAATAGCTTCTTCGTCAACTTTGTTCGAAGAAAATAAGGAGAACGGCCCGGACAGCTGGGCCAAGTTGCAAACCGACCCTGTCCTTTGGCTGGACAGACTCGCCGGTGTGTGGCGCATTCTCCTTCCATGGCAACAACAATTGGCCTATAAACAGGTGGGAGCCCTATAAGCGAGTTCAAAAACAAAATATCGGAAATTTAAGTAAAAAGTATTCAAAATTTGCAGATGGCCAATGAACGACAAGAGATGCCCCCTGAATGTCCTTGGCTGACACTCTGCTCAAATGCGATGGAATCTGCTCTGACCACACTTCAGCGTCATCAGTCGGAGCAAAGTAAATTCTCTTTTTATATATTTATTCGTTTATTCTCCCCCAAGGGGTCGTTGAGCATTCGTGTCGAACCATTCGCTTTCTGATCCGTTCGATGGGCGTCCAGTCGGTCGTGTTTATTGAACCGTTGGCCAGCCAAATAATGCTCACCTACGGCCAATTCCCGCATTCTTGCCTTCTCTACCTGTCCAGCATTCTGGTAGATGAGTACGGCGCAATGGCCCACCTTCAGCCGGGAATGCTTCTGATGCTGGACGTGGGTCAATTGAGAAACATTAACTCTCTCGTCCATTTATGCCTTTCATAAGAAATTGGCTAACCATGAGATTCATTGGCAAATTGAAAGTTTCTTTTGATAAGGGTTGGTGTTTACCTAATCAGCTCGTTTAAATATGATTAGAAAATCTCGTTCTTATGATACCATCACTCCGGTATTATAGAATTTGGCAACGCGATCTCTCGCCCTTTTGGCGGCTGATTCCGAGAATGGGCTGCAAAACCATCCGGACACGGTGGACGACCTGTACAGATTGGCCATTCGATTCGTTCAGGTTAGGGTTGAATGGATTGGAAGTCGTCCTTCCGCCGTCATTTAGTGCTATTTGTCTTTATGCTGCGAAAATTACAGCGTTCACCGTCCATTCTGTTCTCGCATCCGGTCGTAGTCCAACTTTTCCAAGGCGCCATCCACGGGCTCGTCCTCAACCACCAAGACGCCAACAAATCGGTCACCAAATTTGTGTTGGAGATAATTGCCGTTGCGAATGGTAAACGCGTAAGTTTTTTTTGTGATTTGGAGAAATGAAAATTTGTTAAAATTATTGTCAAAAAATGATTGGGGTACATTTAATTCCTCCCCTTTTAAAGGGCCAAGCACTTTCGAAGGATATAACCGCACGAGTGGGCCAATTGCTTGCCGAAAACGGACCCCAATTGATGTTGGCCTCTGTCAGTGCCGCACTGTTCCATCTCTCCAATTCGTTGTGCAAAGAAATGGCCGAAATTGTTCACGAGTTGCTCAAAACGGACAAACAGGTCATTTGAAACGGAAATTCACAAAGTGTTCAGGCGAATTCGTTGTTTTTTATGTGCTAATTATGTCCGTTTCGACTCACAGAAAGCGGAGCAATGGCTGAATTTTGTCTGTATGCAATTGCCCAATGACGGGGGGCACAGTGCGACCCCAAAACAATTGAACGATTTTCGCGTCACAGTTTTAGAGTAATTTTTTAATTATGAGCTTAATGAGATATAATGTTTTTTGTTTTGTTTTGTTAGATCGGTGCGTCCCTATGATATTTTGGAGGCGATGCGTGAACTGCGCAAATTTTATGCGTGACGACGACGACGGAAGGAAGGAAATGAACATAATTGCGGGTCGTTTGGATGTGTGGGGAAATGGCAACGAACTAAAGTGTTACACATTCAGCAATTACAATAAATTCATGATCAATTTGTCGTGGGTTTGCAAATTTGATGTGTTTTATTACAACAATTGAAACATTAATTCCGCCATTTTTCTTTTTTCAGTCCGTGTACCATGTTTATTTTCTTTTGCGCAATAAAAATTTAATGACAAAAAATTGCTCTCTCCCTCTGTTGAAAATATTTATTAATTGTTTTGATTTAATCATGGGTTTATAAGAATCTGTTTGGTTGTTTAAGTATGATTATCACAATTAAGAAAGAAAACTTAAATGCACAAAACTTAAAACAAAAAGCGATTTTGCCTTCAACAAACCATCAGAGCATATCGGATTTGGAATTTTGCGCATTTGAATTTTGGACACATCAAAAAAATGATTTTCAAAAAGTTAAGTGAAAAGTGAGAAAACGGGAGGAGAATGAATGTTTTGGAGTGTAAGCGAAGTCCCTTTTGTTTATTTTTCGTCCGTTTTACTCCCGCCTTCGGAGCACTTCGATACTGAATTGTCCCGACAAATCTTTTAGCCGCTTCACAACACTGGCTGGTGACTCTCCAGCAACGACATGTTCCCCCTGCACACGCCAAATTCTGTCCCCCACGCGCAAAGTGCCCTCCCGTGCAGCAATTGAACCCGGCGCAATGTTTCGCACAAAGACCCCCTCGAAACCCATCCGTTTGGCCAAACTGAGGCCTGAAAGTTTTGTTGTGTCAAATAACCAAAGTAAAAGAACAACATTAACCGATTGCGCCACTCTGCGTCTTGTCGAGAGTGACCAGCAAAGTCTGCTCCTCCGCCTCACTGACTTCCTCCACCACCGTCCGTTCAATAGTCAGCTCCAACTCCGTCCTCCCACGTCCAGCACAAACCATCTTATCAACGACATGTTCCCATGCGTATCCGATCACCGACACTCCGTCAACCTGCGCATTTATTTTCAAAAAGATTAAACTTTTCCAATGCTGCCGATACCCACCGCGACAAGGCGATCTTTGACACGTAAAGTGACCGACTCGGGCATTTTCGCTGCGTCAATTTCGCTCACAAAAAGGCCTTTTCCGGGCAGCGAATGGACTTTGAAAGGCAAAGAGTCGGCGGAACTCACGCGCGCTATTCGAATAGTAAATTTTTTGTGCTTTCGGCCGGACGGTGACGACGCCCGAGGCGAAGGTGAAGGTGAAGGAGAAGAAGAATCGGCCCTTTCCACGTCGGAGAGACAATTAGTCCAGTCAAGGTTATTGCCGTTGTTGTTTCTGAGAAATACAAATCGAGATGAAAGTAAGACAAGCTTCACGCAATAAAATGTTGATGACCCCAATCAAATTCAACCCACCCTTTGGAGCGTCTAGCGTCCTTTGCCGATAGTTTTGCACTGTTCCACGAAATTGAATCCGTCGCATTTTCCACACGAACGAAACGTTCAACGGCCGAAGCAAACGGTGACTGACCACCGGGAGAATCCTTTGAATTGTTGCGACTTTCAATTGCTAAAAACGGACAAATTTTGACGTGCTGAAGTACGAGGCTAACAAACAGAAACAAGCGCCGAAGGGTGAGTGAAATCGTTGGTCCGCATTCGGCTGCACATTGGACGCCGATTTGGACATAAAGTTCGTCTCGTCCACGTCCTCTTCATCGCCCAGGAAGGAGTACATAGACAATGCCGGCGGCAAATGCGGCTTGTATTCGCCTCGTCGAGCAGCGTCAGTTACTTTTTTGGCGATATCACTTCGACTGTCCCCGCTGTCCGAGTCAGAATCCGCCGAATTTCTTTAGTTAAAAACAATTCAGAAAAAAGTATAAATAATTTTGTACTTTGACTCGTTAAATCCGGCACTGGTTTTGTGCCGTCTGTAACGCGGGGGCCTTTCGATTGCTCGGCCCGCATTTGTGCTGCCCAACGCCAAAATGTCATCGGTCTTTAGGGCAGGCAAATACAAAGCGCCAAAGTCCGAAACTGCACGCTGACGTCGTTGGGCGGACGAAATTGTGGAATGGGACGTGCCGCCACTAACTGAGCTGACTCTGACAATGAAAACGAAAGATCATTAACGCCGAGTCATCTAAGAAACTGAAAGTTGTTATTTATTTTGCATTAGGGATTAGGGAGTGGGCTTAAACTGTTGTTGTACGTCGTCAACCCGACCCACTTGCTTTCATTGGTCGCCGTCGAACCTTTCCGCAAATCGTTAACCCCTTCCTTTTCTTTGGTCCCTTGTGTTCGGACAGCTTTGACCGAAGCGTTGGAAGCGCGCCGTCTCAACCCGACGGACGAAGGCCTTTCTCCTCTCTTTTTATCGGTTTGGTCGGCTGTCTCTTTCTCCGGGGAAGAAAAGGCATCTAAATCCGGCATTATATTTAAACTCCAATCACTCAATCCGGCACTTTGGGGAGAGCCCTGCGCGAGCACTTCTGAGACGGACGGAAAGCGCAGAAGTTCAAGTCGTACTTCCCTCCCACAGCTGGAAACCAGGTCGACCGCGTCATGTCTGCTCTTGTTGAAGAGAGAAATGCCTGGACAGGGACATTTTGTAAATTCTCGTCAGCATTCTCTCAATCTCTCAACCGTTAACACTTAGAAGACAGTCGCCGATCAGCAAACCCTTCCGTTTGCCGTCACCCTCGGGGCTCAACGACTTCACAAACACTGTCTAATTAATTGATGGAATCGATTAAGATCAGTTTCAACAAACAAATACCTTAATCCCATTCATGTCCCCATCGATCAGAGTCAGTCCCAACCCATGCACGGGGTCCTTCTCCATAAGAACATCGACCCGTTGTGCCTCGGAACCATAAAAATACTTAAAAAGAAAAAGTGGAAGAAGCTCTCTCAAAATGTGAAGTTGCCTCAATGTATTCCCTCTCCGTTTCGAACATTAAACGATTGTTGTCGGATGAATACTCGGAGGGTGGAGACATCGCCCCAAATTCTATTCAGAGGGTTAAAACGAATAAAGAAGACCAATCCGATTAAAGAAAAGGCAGGCACCTTGTCCAATTCCCATTTGAGGATATGAAGTGTTCCTGACATGAGTTTGAAGTCCATCGTTGGCTCCTCCAATTTGCTGGTCGCTTACTACGTCTGAAATAGTGCATTTTTTTGTGAGCTTTAGCCCTGCCGATGGGCACCGGCGTCAAAATTCGCCAAGGAATTAAATAAACAACAAACAGTTTAGTTGAGAATCCAGGACTGTTCTACTCACCCAGCAAATTTCTTTCCGAAACTCCACGGACAACTGGGGACCTTTTGTTCGGGATAGACTGTGCCAATTTCTCGGTGTTACTTCTCTCAATTTCAAACATTCAGAACATCAAACGTAAAAGCCAAATTTAGTTTGGTGAATATCCCCATCGGCAATGGTAGGTGCACAACCCGTTCCCCCCTCCCCCCACCCCCAACTTGGCAACTTACCGTCGCTTCGTCTTCTCTGTTCCACTCCGACGTCTTTCTGCCGTTGCACCAAATGCATTCGATTCAGCGTTCCCTGCCATTGCCGCATCTTCAGCATGAACCTGTGCTGAGAGGCGGCAAAGCGAACCAAATAAGAGGCCCTCAAATTTATATTTCAAAAGGACAAAAAACAAAATATAAACTTTGAGTGATGGTCCGTGTAGAAAACGTGGTCGACGGCAATGTTTTCTTCGATGGTACCCAACAGAAAACGCTTCCGATCGAATTGGAGGGTTCGAATCGTATGCCTTAAGCATTGGAAATTATCCAATCCGATCCGATCAGATCAGAGACCGGGAAGAAGACAATATTTCAAAACAGTCCCTTCTCTCCCTCTCAAAAAAAAGAATGGACTCGTCCACTCTCAACCCACCAACCATTCGTGGATTGAATTAAGCAGCCGTTGTGTGCCGGTACGCTCCTCACGACAAATGCCAATGCCAGAGGGTATCACGGCAATTAGGCGCATGTCGGACAGAAACGGTTTTGAAGGTACGGAATGACCGCGCTTTGGCTTTATTTTGTGCACGCGGTAAAAGTGAGCACCGTAAAGAGACTGGGAAAGAAAGAATGGCATTTTGGTTGGGAGGGAGGGAATTTCGGCATTTGTGCCACCTCTGTTTGACACCGCGCAATGAATCGTTCCTCAGCCTCCAAATAGCCAAATGAGGCGGCCAAACGGCGGTGCAATTCCGCAATCTGTCGCTGCGTTTGAACGGCTTCGCTCGGTTCGACTTCGTAGAATTTCTTGAAAGCAATTAAATTGTTTTTAAACTACTCCCAATGTCATGAAATGCAACCATTGGCAAATAGTCCTCCAATCTGAAGGATTCCTCCTGCCCCTGCGGCAATGCGCGAGCCTCGGCACACAATGCCAACGCCGCCATTTCCATCGCGCGCTCTTTGGGCAAAAATCGCAGCGTTCCGTTGAGAATGTCCTGACGAAGTTGGAGGTACAATTGGTGGGCCGTGGTCGCTGTTCTGCATTAATTACGATTGATTATCAGTCAATTCCAACCGAATTCACTTGACAAATTCCCGCTTCTTGGGGTAGTAACGAAATCTCAGCAAAAGTGTGAACTGCTCGACCCCATCTCCACCAGAATGATCCCATGGGCGAGAAAGAGTGCCTGAACAAATAAAAATGAAAAAATTAATTCGGGTCCATTCAATTCAAAAAGTAAATACCGCCAGCTCCGAAGCTTCTCCTCAGCCCGGGCCCTCCTTTCCATCCTGGCGGGGCCCACTTCTCCAATCGTTGGTCCTCCTCCAAAAAGAGATTCTCACCGAATCGTTGTTGGAGGGTCAATCCGAAAAACATGTGTTCGGTGATATTCAAATGCTGCAACATTTACACTTTCCTTGCCGAATTTCGTGTTCAAACCTCAGCGACGGTGTGAAACACCGAGCCGACCAAAGCGTCGGTCCTGCAATTCACTTCCACAATATGACCGTTTAGTAGCCGAACGTAAACCACGGCCGGGTCAGAGCGATGCAAAGTGACCATTTTCTTCTGAAACAAATTAATTAAAAAGTTCCAAAATAAACTGCAACCTTTTTCATGCTCTGCGCTCGGAGTCTAATGAGCGGCTGGGCGCCGGGACTCAAAAACTCGGGCACAGTCGGCAGAAGTGAAGAAGACTAAGCATAACAAAATCACCTCCATAATTGCCATAATTTGGAGGGAATAGCACCTTAGTGCCCGGAAGTGCCCTCCTCCTCCCAAAACTCTCTTTTTTTTTGCTACATCGCGACGGCTCCAAAGAGTTTCGGCGTTGAAACTGTTCGCGTGGCTCTTCCGACTCAGTCATTTGGCTGTCTTTGTCGCTTTCCTGCTGCGTTTTTTGTCTCGTACCGGGCGAAAAGCCAGCGACTGGAGGCGCAATGGCCGCAGCGGCGCCGTCCGAAGAATCCGCGAACAAATCCTCGCGTCGTTTTTCCGGGCGAAATGACAAAACCTACGAAATAATGCCATCCCATGGACATTGCGGGTCACAATTCTTAACCCACCTCAATTTCGGGTTCTTTCTTGACCACAGCCCTTGGCACTTTGCCGGTTTGCGCAGCTTTGGCGTAGAGTCGACCAGTCGGTTTCGGAGGTTGTGGCTGTTGCGGTGAAGCATTGTGCACGGATTCCAAAGGCGAGTGCACCTCCACCTCGATGGACTGTACGCTCTGTTCTTGCCGCCCGATGTGTCCATTCTGCACCGATCCATCCCTTAGAGGCGCTTCCTCCAATGCCTTCGCAAAGCACTCCTCCGCATTTGTGGCACTTCTCTCTTTGGCATCAGCCAAATCCCCTCGTTCACTGGTCGGAATGGGCGTTGGACGCCTCGGGGTTAATTCCCCTTCGTCTTCTGAGTGTTCATAAGGCTTTTGCTGTTGCGTCGGGGGGTGCTGAGATTGTTGTGTTGGCGTTATACTCCCTTTTCGTTCAAATCCGGAGGGAATGTCCACGGCATTGATCGTCGTGCATTCCTTAAATTGGGAGAAATTCCTTTTGGAATTTATATTTCAACTCAACTTACGTCATCAAATAAATATGAAAATTCTGTTCGCAGTCGATCCGTAACCTCAGAGACCAACAAATTCTGCTGATGGTCGCTCGTTTCATGGGCTGTTTGAAAGTTTCACAAATTCATAATTTAAATAAATAAAAAACCAAAATGCTCCGGCGCCCCAGGCCCCGGAATGATGCTTAGTTTAGAAGAACGACTGGAGGAGAAGCGAATGTCGTCATCGAATGAGTCCGCTAACTAAAATAAAAGCATCGGACGGGTATTGGAAGAATTGAACGCACCAACTCGTCTAAATCGCCCATTACTTCCTTGAAAAGGCTCGAAACAACTTCGGGCACTTTGGCCAACCCGTCAACGCCGAGTTGGTTGCGTACCATCAGCCACACTTTTGAAAGAGTTGGCCTCGACTGGACATGGCCAACAGTCATTAGATTGAGCAGCGAGAAAAGCGTCACATCGGAATGGCCTGACCGAACAACCTCAAAATTTAAAAAAACGTCCGACTCAATTTCCAAAAGTTAAAGTCGCACCCGCAAGCAGCTGGTGCCCAAACACCAAACCAACTGGGCTTCCGACAAATTTGGTTGTTCTTCAAACTGTTCATTCTGTTCCTGCAACTCCGGTGGAACAAACTTTTTTGATAAGCCACAAGAAGACAACTGGATCTGAAATGAGGTGCGAAATTGGTGTGACAATAACCACCGCTTGACTGACCTCCACACGACCGTTCCTCGTCAGAAACATTTGATCCACCAAAAAAAGCTTTCCGTGCGTACCACTTTTTGCGCTAATGAGGTACTCGCATGAACTTGCGAGCACCGAAAGAAGCTCAGACGGCGTTAAGCCATCCCCGCGCACCTCTAACACTTCAGTCAAATTAACTTTGGGCACAGTGCTTCCCTCAACCATTGACTTTGCTACAAAAGCAAAATATTGCGCGTTAATATATTTGTAAATGAAGGAAATTAAATGTGAATTAAAGAAGGGATTAGACCGGACCCAGATCCAATCCCTGCTTTGTCGAATGGATTTTAGAAGGTCAAAAACCGGGCGGGATTTAAAACGGAACCCGAAAGTCCGCCGATTCGTCTCAATGCGGTAAATTTTGAACTCCCGGAAATAATCCTTGGCGAAATGTTCCAATTTCATATTATTTTATTTTGTTCATTCATTTTTTTTGGATAGAATAAAAGGATGGATTGTTCGAATTGCACTCTTCTTAGAATAAACATCGAGGAGCAAAAATCACAACTTCTTCGATATGAGGCCAAGTTTAAAGGTAATTTAAACTTCTAAAACCCTCCAATGTCCCAAAATTACTAAAATGCGCGGAATTGCGCTTTTAAAAATTTTATACTCATGCCCTTTCATTTCAGATTTGATAAACGCGTACAAAAGTCTGACGGATGCGAAGCAATCGTTTGAAGTTGCGCTGAGTTTGCTTTCATCTGATGAAGGAATTGTCGAAAAGGGCGGAGGGGGACAACCGAATGAGGACGGAGGAGAGAATAAGGGGGGAATTGCGTTAGGGACGCCGGGGGAGGGGGAGAAGGTGCCGTTTAAGGGTTTTTGTTGCACTATTTATGCCAATATTCTCAGCTGTCCGTAGTCGAACAGATGGAGGCGTTGAAGCAGGCGATTTCAACTCTAACTTTGGTCAACAAACGCAAAGAGATGGAGTTCAAAAAGGACAGACGGTCGCTGGTGGTGGGTGGACTTACCAAGAATAATTTCCCCCCCCCCCAAAACGGGAAATTGAGAATAAAAACCGGTTCTAGTCCGGTTTAGGCGTCCCATGAACTTTTATGCGTCCCATAAACTTTTATGCGTCCCATAAAACTTTATGCGTCCCATGTATTGGAAAATTGTTTTAACAGAAATGCACTAAAAAACGGGAAGAGCCCCCTTTTTCTTTAAGGAAGCGAAAGACGAGCTGCTAAAACGGAGCAATGATTTGGAGCAGCAGCTCATGTCGTTGAAACAGCAGAATAAAACGCAACACTTGGTGAATGCTGAGAACATTTCGTTGGGCGGATTCTTTTGAATTATTTGTCTGGGAAAACTTTTGACAACGAAAGGACAAAAATTCGATGATTTTTTTACATTTTGTGTGGGATCTCTTACGCCATTGGATTTTTTTCTATTTAGGAATACACGACGATCAATGCCGTGGACATTCCCTCCGGATTTGAACGAAAAGGGAGTATAACGCCAACACAACCATCTCAGCACCCCCCGACGCAACAGCAAAAGCCTTATGAACACTCAGAAGACGAGGGGGAATTAACCCCGAGGCGTCCAACGCCCATTCCGACCAGCGAACGAGGGGATTTGGCGGATGCCAAAGAGAGAAGTGCCACAAATGCGGAGGAGTGCTTTGCGAAGGCATTGGAGGAAGGGCCTCTAAGGGACGGATCGGTGCAGAATGGACACACCGGGCGGCAAGAACAGAGCGTACAGTCCATCGAGGTGGAGGTGCACTCGCCTTTGGAATCCGTGCAGAATGCTTCACCGCAACAGCCACAACCTCCGAAACCGACCGGTCGACTCTACGCCAAAGCTGCGCAAACCGGCAAAGTGCCAAGGGCTGTGGCCAAGAAAGAACCCGAAATTGAGGTGGTTCAGTAATTCGTTTATTTTATTTAACATGACCTCAATGTGTTAATATCTTTTTAGGGGGGTGAACTTGAACCGTTGTTTCCGGTTAACCGGACAAATATGCCAGACCAACAAAATACGCCGCCTCCGAGAGAGCCTCTGCCATTGAGCATTGACAGCTTTTGCCTCGAAGAAGGGTTGGCCAATCCAATCAGCGGAATTGTCGTCACATTCACTGGGTTGAGCAGGGACAAGCGGGCAAGTCCATTCCCCCCCCCCCCCCGCCCTCTATTAGTAATCAAAAGATGATTAATTACTCTTTTAGGTCAGTCTGAGCGAAAAGTTACGCAAAATGGGCGCGCAAGCTTCGACAGAAATGGATTCCAAAATCACTCATCTGATTGCCGAGAAATGCGACCCAAATTCCGAAAAATATAAGGCACCCTTTTTTGTATTTCTTTCAAAAAACATTTTTACTCCCAACGCTTTCCAATTTAAGTTATTCTGATGGAAAAAATTTTGTTTCTGTAAATGAAAACAAACTTTTGAATTACAGAAACTTTAATAATTAATCATTTTAAAATTGCGACAATTTTTTTGTCTTTAAGGAAGCCCGTCGCAGGAAATTGCCCGTACTGTTACCTGAGTGGGTTTATGCCGCTTCTGCGGGTGACGACTTGGGCACGCGCTGTGTTATAACTCCGGAGGAAATTGTTGGCACTTTCAAAACGCCGCTTTTCGCCGCATGCGTACGCTTTTTTTCGCTTTGTTTAGACAGTTTAAGAAACAAATTTCGAGTAATCGATTTTAGGGGTGCATTTTTATTATTCAATTTTTCCAAAAAAGTTCGATTTTGGCGTGGGGGGGGGGCATTTTCCGGTTTGATTTCATTTTTATTAAATAATTTGTCACCAGAATTTCAAATCGAGTCAAGTAAAACCCGCCAAAAAAAATTTAATTTATAATAACTAAAGATCGTTAGCCAAAAAATACGGAATTAAAGGAATTTTTTGAAGCTTGGGAAAATTTTTTTGAAGATTTTAACGGTGCTTGTTAAGAAAATTGGTTCAAATTGGTCTCCCTATTGTTTTTTAACGCCACAGTTTTTCCTTTTTTGCCAACTACAGGAGATAACCGTGTCCGGATTTCCTGGCGCGGAGCGTGTAGACATTGGACGTCTCGTGGAATTGCACGGCGGGGTGTTCACCGGGCAAATGAGTCGTTCGTCGTGCACCCATTTAATCGCTGCCAATAATTCGGGCGACAAATTCCGTCTGGCGCACGAATGGGGCACCGTTCGGGTGGTGACGAGCCGATGGCTTCGCAAATGCATTGAAACGGTCCGTCGTTCTTTTTTGTTTGTTCCCTTTGAAGTTTTGTTGTTCTTTTAGGGCTATCGTTTGTCGGAGAGTAATTTTGCATTTCTCACTGATGACAAAGTTGGACAGCGGCCGTTTTCTCCGGGTTGGTCGTGCCTGTCCCTGCCCACCAATCAGAAGGCCGACAACGGCACGAGGGCAGAGACAATGGCACTGGCACCGGCAGCAAAGAAAATGAAAATGACGCCGATCGCAAAAGGAAAATTGGCACGTGCCTGACATTGAGATTCCTTCACGTATCGATCTCATAATTTTCGGGTTTTTTAGTGCGATCGATTGTTCAAAATCGCCACTAAGAATTGACATTTCTCATTTGAATAAAATTATATTTTATACATACATAATTGCTTGTCCGAGCAAGAACCCAGTGGCGTAGCCAGAAAAAATTTTCGGGGGGGGGGAAACTCGATTCTTAGGGGTGTATGCCGTTTGGGCCCCAAACCTTTGAAGTGCCATAACTCTTCATGGAACCAACCAAACTAAATAAATTAGCTACCAATCGAAAGCTCTATATGTTTAGAAACTATTATCTACCAGGGACTAAACGATCCTATAAACCATTAAAAAGTTATGGTTTAAAAAGAGCGAAAACCTAAGTTTTGTTCTAATTTTCGATTTTAACTTTTTTGAAAGGGATCTAATCACTTGTTGATTTGAATATAAAATCTACCCAACAAAAGCTTTCGATTGTTAGTTTGGTTGGTTCCATGAAGAGTTATGGCACTTCAAAGGTTTGGGGCCCAAACGGCGGGGCCTAAACAGCGGGGCCCAAACGTCCCCGACCCTTAGGGAGTGGGGTCGGCGGTGCCTGAAAATAAAAGAAAAATTGGCGGAATTAATGTTTCAATTGTTGTAATAAATCACATCAGATTTGCAAACTCCACGACAAAAATTGGGTAATAGTAAAGAACATTGCTCCCGATTTTGTCGCATTTTCCGGACGCGCGTCCATCAGACCCCTCCCCCCCCCCCAATTGAGCCTTCTAATCTCTCTTCAGCTTATTCAGGTCTTCAGAACTTGCATAAGCTACAGGGAGCGAAAATGTTCGTGAGGAGCCAAGTCAGAGAGAGGGTCTGCAGCCCCGTGGTTAATATTTTGAAGTTTTCTATTCTTAAGCTCTCATCCCACCCCCTCTTCGTTGATAACAATAAACGACCATAATTTTTGCATTTGGGCACTCACTCTAGCAATAAGCATTTTATGTATGCGTAATATTCCGTCGACAACTCTTTCAGAACGTTATCGATGCATTTTTAGATTTTTAAAACGATCTCTATTTTCATCTTTGGCTTATATCGTTGGTCGAAGCGGAGGAAGCAATTATTTAGTGCTTTGCTACAATTTGTTATATTTCCAGGTGCGTTTCGTTTGTTTCTTATGCCAACATTTATGGACGGATTAATTCGGATTTAAGGAAGTCATTTGCACCATCCGACATTGCGATGGATGCCGGCTTTTATCGAGGGACCTCGACGGATCAGGACATTCGCTTCACCGACAAAGAGCGCAAATTGTTGAGACAGATGAAATTTGAGAATGTGCTCGACACAAAGGTGCATCTCTTTCTTTTTATGGCAATTATTTTTGAACTCAGATCGATTTGGCCAAAATCAATCTCGACGTGATCAAGCCGTGGATAACGCTCAAACTGAACGAAATCCTTGGGATGGAAGACGACGTGGTAGTGGAGTACGTGTTCACGCAGCTAGAGGAAAAGGAGCTGAACCCGAAGAAAATGCAGATTAACCTTACCGGGTTTTTGAATGCCCGCAGAGCTCGTGAATTTATGGTTGTTTTCCCAGCATTTTTTGTTGAACTTTTGTCACTGTCCAGGGGGAGCTTTGGCAAATGTTCGTCGAAGCACAAAGCAGTCCAGAAGGGATTCCGACAAGTTTAGTGGAAAAGAAAGTGCAGGAATTGAAGGTTGGTGCGGAGGAGGCTTCCCAATTGCCATATCATTATTTGTGGGTGGATTTCAGGCATCGAATTCCAACAAACCGCCGTCACAGACGTATCACAAAGCGACCGAAGTGGACTGGAATCAGCGTTACCAGACACTGACGGGCGGGCGATATGGAAAATCCGACCTGAAAGTTCAGGCAAGAATTTTGCTTCTTTTTTTTTAAATTTTTATTTTATTTTGTAGGCAGAAGAGGACGATCAGCAGCGAAAGCGACGCGACCCGGAGGACGACCGAGACGAACGGGCGGAAAGAAGAATGAAGTACGAAGAGGCGAGGTTCAAGGAAAGAAAGGCAAGTGCCGAACATGCCGGTCACGTTTAGGTTCCTTTCCTAAAAGTGTTTTTGAGGATTTGTTGCGAGAGAAGCAGCGACACGAAGAAAAGCGACGTGAGAAGTCGTCTTCACCCGAATCGTCGATTCGTCGCTTCAGCGAAAGGGGAGGCGGAGAAAAAGCACCGTCGGCCGGTGGGACGGCGCCGGGCGGCAAGCCGCAAGAGAAGTGATTTGGGTGCGGGGAAAGCCGGGATTAATGCATTTCCCAACTCAGGCGAAACGGAGACGAAGAGAAGGAAAAGTAACGGAATTGGCATTTTACTTTAATCATTAAAATTTAATAACTTGACAGAAGAAAGAAGAGCAAAAAGGAAAAAAGCCACAAACGACGTCGCAGTGACTCGGACAGTGGAGACGAACGTGGAAAGAAGAAGAAGCACAAAAAGGAGAAGAAAAGCAAGAAGCACAAGGAAAGAAACTAAAAACATCGTCCAGAAATAGCGGACGAATCAACTGACAATGAGTAATAGCAAAACAGCAACAAGGATTAAAACTTATTTTCGAGTATTTTTTTTAAATGCGTCGAACGCTAGAAAGCAAATTTTTGCGAGTTTTGAACACTGATTTCGGTCGGTATTTTGCACTATTACTCTGTCATTTTTGAACCCACCCGCCGCTCATACATTTATTTTAAATCTGTTTTCATGCGTATTTATTTCTAATTTCCATCAACTGAATTGTTATTGTAACTTCAATTGTTTTGATAAAACAAAACTATTGGTGGAATTGAACATGAAAATGCATTGTTTACACTTACAATCAGACCGGGTACAATCAGAAGAACCGTAATTTGTTCCAAATCAGGTCTCGTAGCGAGTTCAATCGAAAAAAGATAGCGTGAAACAACAATCAATTCAAAAGCAACAACAGAGCGCAATTAAAGTTTCCGTTTTTACTTTTTGACCCAACTCTTTTCCTGCGCTATATAAAAGTCTATTCGGAACGGAATACAACGAATGTGAGGTTTTATCGTTAACTCTGCTTATTGTTAGGCCAGTCCTGAAATATTTGAAAGTCCATGCGATTAATGGTGGGGAAGCTGAGCGACATAACGCAAAGAGAAGAAACAGAGTAATACCCTCTTCATGTTGGTTCATAAATATGCAAAAATTACAACGGTTTTGGTTCAATTCTTCCAATGGGGACTGGTTGAATTCTCAGCGGTTGCAGGTCATTCCCCCACAGCACTTCCCCTCGCTCAGCTCCATGTCCAACATTACCTCCTCTTCCTCCCTCCTCTTCTGTCTATCCGCCTCCTTCCTCATCAGTACGTGCTCAGCCCCAATTCGATGCTGGGAATGCCACAGGTCCGCGTATTTACCGCCTAAAAGCAAATCTTGCGCTAATTTTGTATGGACATCCAATGTGCGTAATTGCCAAATAATTTCGGAAAACGGATAAAATGTATGTATACCTGACAGCCCCATCAGTTGGGAGTGGGTGCCGGCCTCGACGACCATTCCCCGATCCAACACGTAAATGATGTCCGCGTCCACAATGGTTGCCAACCGATGGGCGATGAACAGTGAGGTTCGGCCGGTGGAAGCTTGCTTCAACGAGCGCATTATGTTTTCTTCGGTGAGAGCATCCAGCGATGAAGTGGCCTCGTCGTAAACGATCTGAACAAAACGGAACAGCTTTCAACGCCGCCCCAACTACAAGGTTGCGGGCCTGTTTATTTCATAGTGATTCGCTTTTTCCGTTATTTTCCAAACTCTCACAATTGGAGCGTCTTTAAGAATGGCGCGCGCGATGGCAACTCTTTGCTTCTCCCCGCCGGACAGTTTCAGCCCCCGCTCGCCAACAATTGTGTTGTAACCCGCTGGCATTCTCATGATGGCATTGTGAAGGTCTGCAATCTTTGCCACCTCGTATACCTAAAGTCAATTCTCTAGTGAATGTGTCGCTTATAAAACAATATTCGGTGGTAATCTCTTCCATTTGCAAAATAAAAAGTTTAAAAACAGATACCGGACCCAAAATTAAAAGCCTCTTTCGTAAAAACCTTCTCCAGCGGCGCATCTTTGTTCCCGTAGTGGATGTTGTACAAAATGGTGTCGTGGAAGAGCACACTGTCCTGTGGGACGATGGCAATTGCTTGGCGAAGACTTTCCAGTTTGGATAAGGCAATGTCCTGCCCATTGATGGAAATCTGGCCGTCTTGTGCGTCAAAAAGCCGATAGAGCAGCCGAACAATTGTCGACTTTCCGGAGCCCGAACTTCCGACGAGGGCGACTTTCTTTCCCGAAGGAACGTCGAAGGACAAAGAGCGAAGAATGGGTGCGTTGCCGGGGACGTAACTGCAAAATGCGGGCGGACGAAGCATAATTAGTCCCCGTAGTCCAAAACTGCCAAAGGCAAACCCGAAAGTGATGTCCCGAAAGGAAATGTGCGAATTGGCGAACGACACACTCAGCGGAGGGGCGTCAGAGCGTTCAACGACGCGACTCTTCAGTTCAATCAGCGAAAACATCGTCTGCATGTCGAGAAAACATGAAAATTTGAAAAGCGGTTAAGACCCAAAAATTATTCAAAATAGAATATCAATTGACATGCTCCGATCCCAAACCTTGGCGTATATCACGATACACGGATCCGAGGAAGTTCAAAGGAATAGACATTTGAAAGAGAAGCGTGTTGACCAGCACAATGTCACCCACACTCATAACACCTTCGGGAAGTACAAATCTGAGCGAGATTTGCTTGAGCACATGTTTTACCGTTTTGTACATTAAATGCGGCCAAACACATCACTCCGATGAGACCGGCACTAAAAATAGCGCCCTGCGTGAAGTTGAGCAGTGCTAACGACGTGGAGGTCTTCAGCGAGGCATACTCAAATCGCTGCATAAAATGGTCATAACGGTCCGCCTCTAACTTTTCGTTGTTAAAATACTGAAAAGGGATTGAATGTTCGGCAAATCAATCCCCTCCCGAATGCCTTGCCTTCACTGTCTCGTAGTTAATCAGTGAGTCTACCGCTCTGTTGCCCGCCTCATTGTCCGCCTCGTTCATTTGCAAGCGGAATTTTGTCCTCCACCGAGTGATTCCGATGGTTGCCGTGGCGTACATCCCCAAACAGCCAGCCATTGCCCATGTGAATTCGGGACCACATTTTGTGTACTGATAAAAAAAACTTCCGTCAGGTCGGCATTTTATGAATATTTACAAAAATTGTGCCGACGAGTGCCATTTCCAGCGTAGTCGGCAAAATGTTAAAAACCAGCGAATTCAGCGTGGTGCTCATCCCACGAGTTCCCCGGTCGATAGCCTACAGAATGGTTTTTTGTGTGCAAAATGCTCGAGACAAACTTTGGACAATGCGCCAGTCTGTCGGTTGAGGTGGAAAGAAAGGTCGAGACTGTGCAGGTGCAGGAAAATGTTTCGAGAAATGTCGCGGATAGACCGCTGGGCAACACGCGCAAAAACAGCATTTCGCAGCTGTGAAAAATGTTCAACAATTTGCTTATTTTGAATTTCACCCCGCAGCTTTTTTGCCTGCTGCATATGTAAGGAAGTCCCATTTAAAATCTCTTATTTTATAAATTTGGGCACCAGAATTTTGTATTCTAATTTCTGTTTATTTTTTTGCGACCAAAATTCGAAGGGACCCCGATTCGCTTTTTTTAGGCTTTGTTTTTTTCTCTGCTCTCTTACCAAACAACACTATTTCTCTATTTTCTCTATCTCTCTTTAACACACAAAAAAGCGAATCGGGTATTTACCCCAAAATTCTGGTTTTTAAAAACCACACCACAGACTTCATTGAACATCGATGTGCCGACCCTGGCAGCTCCATCTTAAATTGATAAATAAAAAGCAAGCCGCTTGTTACTTACAAGCAATGATCAAGGCAATTCCCGTTGACAAAATGGCTTCGCTGGGCAATGAAAAGCCGAGTGACAGTTCATTCGGAAGTTTTCCATTGAAGTAGTCGATGATGTCGCGGAGAATGAACGGGACGGTCGCGTTGAGTAACTAATCGTAACAGAACGTTTCGTCTGAGAAACATTCCCTTGCCTCAACTCACTTTGGCAGCGATTAACAACGAAAAGGCAAAGAGTACGCGCCTCTTCACACCCCACTGCCCTTTAGGCCAAACATGGCGCGCAAGTCGCTTCGCCATCTCCCAGCCACTCGGCGACGGCCCGCCAATGCTCTAAATATATTTGAAACGCTCTGTAAAAATGATGCCAATTCCAAGAATCAAATAGAACGTCCTCAACAAACATTTAAAGAACAGGAAACAGAATAGACCACTCCCACCTCATAGCCAGTTTCGGGCGCTCCACATTTAGTAACAATAAAAACATTCGCTTACACGGATTGGCACATCCGCGGGAGGACCAGCGTGGAAACGACGATACAAACGCGCCGAACGCCTTACCTGTTATTTGTGATTGGAGTTCGTTAGCAACGAAGTAACCGTTTTAAGTTTTTTAAAATTTCTAAACCTCAGAATTTGAGAAGCGTATCAGCTGACGAGTAAACAGTGGCCTCAGCGCGCACCGATAAAATAGCATCTCTGAAGTGAATGCGAATAAATGCGAATTTTATGCCCATCGAGCCAAATTAATAATCTTCCAAGAAAAGTCGATAATGTTTCTTTCTTTGGTGATTCAAACGTTGGAGCCGTATCGACAGACGTTTATTGGACTCGGAGTATGAATTTATGGGAGGAAGAGAAATCTTCATTCATCAGATTTACAGGAATTGACGGGGAGTGTGAAAATTACAAATTGGAGATTACAAATTATTGTTCATCGCACTAATGGTCAAAATCCATTTCGAGTCTTGGTGAACAAACAAAAGTCAGTGCAATCATCTTCTTTCCTTTACAACGGCTCATCACGCTATTTAATCCATCGCACAATTTCAATTTTCACTCCCAAAGTTCTTCGGTACGCCCAAATTTATAAATCAGCGAAGCCACGAAAATGAAAAACGTATGCAAAAACAGTGCAATTCCGGGCCAATTGTCATTTTGCCCTTCCTTGAGTACAAAATCACCGAACCTAAAAAGAAAGAAATCAAATGAAGCAAATGAACGGGCACGGTGACAAATCGGCAATAGAAGTTTCAGTAAACAAAGTAACGAAATGCAATTCAAAAGATATACCGATTTGTATTTTAATAATTTTGTCTTGGAAAACGGCTAACTTACATGATCCAGACACCGGCAACAATACAAGCGAATGAACCGATAAAGCCAAACATCAGCCAAAGACGGGCACCTAAACCTCGGTAATAAATGTCACTCAGGAAGAGCGCCTGTCCTCAAGCACCTTTCACCCCGAGAACACCCTCGTCGAGGTAATTGCCTTGGATTGCGCTGTTAGACACGGAGTTGACCCTAAAAACTCATTTATTAATTGAAGTCAGTCGGATTGAATTTACATAAACATCGCGAAGGTGCTGGCCACAGTAAGCGCAAAGTACCTTAAGGTGATTTGAAGCAAATTAACTTTTACTCACGCGATCAAAGCCCCCCCCCCCCTTACCAATTTGTCCAGTGGGCCTCTGGCGCAGTGACCGCCGTGTCAATCATAAGCCACCATGCCAAAAAGAACTAAACAAAGCTCATAAAGAATCACTACCAGCTTAATTCATACCAAAAATCCTGCAGCAATGGCAGAATATGTATTTCGTTTCGTGTCCCAGTCGAAATGAGCCTGATGTGGGAGCACATCTAGGCAACCGGCCATTTTTAAACTGCTTGCTTTCAGTAAATTCTTTATTCGAAGAAAATTTGATAATTGAAACTTTGTTAATTCAGGTCTAATTAGGTATTACATAAATACAAATAGTAAGAAAAAAGAGAAAGAAGCATTGGAAAAATATAATTAACTAAAATCAATTCTTTGGAAAAAAGTTGGCCTGTTTTCGTTGATTTGAAAAACGGTGCCGCCGTCATGCGAAATTTTTTAAAAATTTCACGAATATTGTTAAGAAATTGATCAAAACTGAAAAAGTATTTTTCAGTTTTTCGAACCATACAAAACATTAATTCGACGCAGCCTTGCTCAAAGCACCTTGCCTCCATCACCACCTGGGCAAAAACAGATGTTTCACAATTTTTAAGCCAAAACCGGACGTCGCCAATTTCTAACGATTTATACCAATAATTAATACATAAACCATGCATCAATCTGATGATGATGTTCTTAAAATTACACACAGCCAGCTTATTTTGGGTTCATAGAAAAAAAATTTTCCAGCACCAAATCCACTATAAAGCAAAAATCATCGTGATGAAAAATGCAAAAAGCTTTTAAATTTTTTGCGACTGCAATTGTTATCAGTTTACTCCCAATTGCAATTCATTTTTATGGCGACAACCGGATAACACTTCCTGCAAAGCATGACGAACATTGGCTTCTGCTTATCGCGCATCCAGATGACGAGTCGTAAGGAATATAGCCCCCGGAATGATATGATCTTCTTGTTAAGGATGTTTTTTGGGCCGACTTTATTGTTCCTTTCGTCCATTGGTGTTCATGTACATTTATTGTGCGTTACAGCCGGCAATTCCGAAGGACTAGGCACGTTAAGGCTAAGCGAATTGTATTCCGCCGCTTCTGTGTACGGCATCCACGCCAAACATGTCCATTTTGTGGACCCCGAAGAACAGACCTTCCGGGACGGTTTCTTTGATTGGAATGTGACCAGCCTTTCCGCATCCATTTACGCCCACATAAAGCGATCAAGGCCCAATGGACTAATCACTTTTGACGAATGGGGTATCAGCGGACATCCGAACCACATAAGCTGTTTCAGAGCTATTCACAACCTGAAGGGCGAAGGAAAGCTCAATGAGCTCGGAGTGAAAAAGACATTGGCATTGAAAAGCGTGGGGATCTGGAGAAAATATATTGGGTTTGCTGACCTTTTAACAATTTGTTGCGAGACGCTTGAGAAAGAACAATTCGTAACGTATATGACAAATCCACTGAGGTGTGATGCCCTTATTTAATTTGAGCACATCCCCACATTTAAGAATTTACGAGGCAATGCTGCGGCACCGATCACAGCTTTTGTGGTTTCGATATATATACATGGCCTTGTCCCGATATGTTTACGTAAACATTTTCGTTCCGTTAACTTAAAGCCATATGAACCGTTGATGAAATTCCTTTTATTAATTGTAGATACAAATATTTCAGCTTCAATGTAAAAAATAAAAAATTGTTCGTCCATCTGTTTAAAAAAGGCTATAAATCCTCAGGACTCATTGCACCGGCGAGTGCGTGAGACAAGCTTCCATCGGGATCAACTTGCTGTTGTGGTATTGAGTGCTGAGATGGATGAGAAGAAAAGGGCCTAAAATTAAGCGGGCATCACGGCTAAGGCTCTAAAAGAGAATTTAAGCTAAATTATTCAACTAGCATCATTTTTCTCAGAAAAATCACTGTAGTGTCTGGTAAATGATTTGTGGCGCTCCGCTCTGTTGTACGAAGTAAGCTGCTTGTTGCGGGTGAGCAGCTGCAAAAGGAATAGCACCACTCACAGGAAATTGATGCGCATTGTTGATGACCCCAGGCGGTGTAGAAACT
The DNA here is from genome assembly GCA_020449905.1 of Globodera pallida. Taxonomy (NCBI): domain Eukaryota; kingdom Metazoa; phylum Nematoda; class Chromadorea; order Rhabditida; family Heteroderidae; genus Globodera; species Globodera pallida. The sequence goes on along the minus strand of JAIXHY010000009.1, from coordinate 770,110 downwards.
GGAGTGTTGTTTTTATCAACAAAAGAAATGCCCAAACAAAATACCATTCACGATCTGCAGAGGCTGGTGCGCTACAGTGTATGCGGCATAAGACGCCGGTGGAGAAGGTTCTGCTTGGAAACGGGTTCCATGGGTGGTAGAAACGACTGTCGCCGGAGGCTGCAGCTCCTGTTGCTGTTGTTGTTGTCTCTGATTACTCGGAAAAGTCGGCCGCATAAAGTATTGAGACAGTTGTTGCGGGTGAATTTGCTGGAAAACAGTCGTTGTCTTAGTGTTAATAGGCGATGCCGTTGTCATTGTGGACGTAATTGGTGGTAGAACCGTTGAATTGACAGTAAATGGTGCGTGTGCGGCCTTACTCATCGGAGTGAGGGGAGTTTTTGTTGATGTCACCGGGGACGGTATCACACGTTCTTCACTTTTAATCTGCAGCGGTTTCGACTCTCTCTCAGCCTCAACAGCCACTTTTGACGGCGATCTTCTCTCTCTCAGTTGGTCGCCAAAGTTTTCAGAAGTTGATGGCAAATCGTTCACCGAATCTTCAGATTCAGCATTTGTTTGCATCTGTTATTAGAAATTATTTGGCCAATGTTTTTATGGAGGGGGCAAGGGAATTCCACAAACCCCTTTCTATCCCCCTAAGGGTATAACGGGAGATTACCAGCGATTGTTGCTTTTTGAGTTGTTGTCTCGTCTGTCGTTGAATCGAAGAATGGGCAGCTGCAGAATCAGCCGAACTCGCTTTGTCAGGGCTCTCTTTAAGCGATTCTTCCGTTTCTGTTTGTGTCAACCTTTTCACTGGAGATGACTTTTTCGAGTGCTGGAAAGCTAACGATTATAGCGAAGAATTTTTCGTTCATCAAAAATACCGATTGTTTCCTTGGTAGCCCTCTTTTCCTGTCCGAGTTTTGTTTTGGTTTATGTTTTTTGGCAACTGTCAATCCCTTCTTGTTCGGAGAGTCAGATGATTCTTCTGCTTCATAAGCCTCCTCCACCCCGACCTCCTCATCATCGCTCATGCTCGACTCGCTCCCTTCTTCCGTTTCTCCGTCTTCATTAAACACCTCCAATTCCTCCTTCTCAGCCTCCTCCTCCTCTTCGTCCGCCTCTGCTTCGTCATCCTCATCCGGCTTAAATTCTGCAGCATCGCCGTCCTCGGACCTATTCGGAAAATAATGTTAAAAATATAATTAATTAATCTGACTCACCTAAGCGTTATTCGTTGAGGTCTCGCGAGAGCACTGACGGCTCGGTCTGCCAGTCTTCCCCCGTGCTCCGCAGTTTTGTCCTTTCCCTCCTCCTCCTCTTCCACCTCCGTGCCTTCATCCTCCCCCTCTTCCTCATATTGAAGTTCTTCTTTCAGCTTCATACGCATATTCACTGCTGCTCTTCGCAGAGGTCGACCCGTCTCTGTGCGTTCAACCTCGTTTTCTCCTGGTTAGCCAGAAAATGAGTTCGGATGGGATTTTATTTTTTAAAGACGAACCGGGGACATTTTCGTCGTCATTTTCAGACGAACTCGCCTTCGGACCCCATTTCCTACTAAAAGCCTGCGCCTTGGATGGCTTTGTTCTTTTTCTGTTTGAAGGTCCCGCTTCGCTTTCACTGTCACTCAAGTTTAACTCATTGGCACCTTCGCTACTGCTGGTCGATCCTCGCCTAAAATGACAAAATTAGTAATCGGAATAAAAGTGAGATTACTTCTTCCGCTTTTTTGTTTTTGCAAAGCCTCCGCTCCGTTTTCCGACACCTTTCTTTTTTCCCGTTGGCGTGTAATCGCTGTCCGAATTGTCGTTTATGAAATCATCATCACTTACGCGACGCCCTTGGAAGCCAATACCCCTTAACATTCTGACAGTAAATCCTCTATAACCAATCAGTGTCAAAATCACTTAGCAGATCGTCGTTCTGATGGCAAATATTCATCTTCAGATGGTTCTGGATCCTCTTCGACCTCATCAGCGCTGCCCGCCTTCCATTCGTCCTAATAGCTTGGCTTATGAAAGCATTACCAAGCTCAAAACCGTGTCTGATTCAGTTGCATTGTCAATGTCCAGATCCGTCAGTCGCTTGGCTTTTCGTCCGCCCTTTTTCAAAATTCTTACGCCCTCTCTGCTGTTTGGGGGTCTCGCCGGTGCGTCATCTTCTCGTTCACATTCATTTTGGTCCTTGTCTTTTAGCTGCTTCTTTTCAGCCTCATATATATTTTGCATGTCCTTGCCACGACCCGATGTCACATCATCTGCAAGGCTCAAGATTAACGATTTAAGTGCAAAACGTTGACCTTAAGTTCTACACGTCTTTCGTTAACAAAAAAAAAGTACCGTTCTCAATCTTCACGTCCGGATCAATTGACTCCATGGCTTCCTTAATATTATTGTATTGAATATTTGAGTTCTTCCAGGGCACCCGTCTCCCACCCCTACGAAGGTGCGTATTCGTCTACAAACCAAATCTGACAGCGACTTACCCTTCGGTTGATATTTAATCTGAGGTCGGGGTGAACAAATAAGTAGCATAAATTTTAGAGTGAAGGGAGGGGGAGGGTGACAGAACCATAAACACCTTCCAAAACCCTTTTTATGCAATGTTTGCCTGCAATTGCTCATCGTATGCGTGGAAGTTGTAGTCCACTCTGTTCAGCGCTCTTCGTGACCGACCCTCTGCGATTGTGACAATTGGCCCGCAGAATTTCTCGATCCGCTGCTTCTCCCTCGTCTTGCTCATCACAATTTTCATAGCCTTCTTTTTGGACCTCCGTTCGCCATCCCCTCCAGCGTCTTCTTCCGAACTCTCGGACCATTCCCGCGACTGGCCATTGTCGTCCTTTTTATTAAGTGCCTTAATCACAAGGAAAGAAGTGAATAAGCTTGGCAAATTATGCCTTTTACCAAGGGAATAATGTTATTCAGCGAAATCCCAATGTAATCCATCTCTCTCTTCAGTCGATCTGCTGCTTCCTTTCTGCAATATTATTTAAAAAAAGAATTGAAACGATGTAAAACTTCTTCCGCACGGCCTCAGAAGCTTTCTTTTCCTCCCTCAGCATAATGAGAGTATAAATTAGGCGACGAATCAACGTGGTGTGCTCACAGAATGGACAAAACCAATCGCCGTCCGGCACAAACCAAAGTTGGGGACGGAGACAAAAGGTATGCCAGGCAGTATCACAAGAATCACAAAGGAGCAACTAGAGAAAAAACATCCCAAACTTTCTCCCATTTGCACAACCCCTAAAAATGTCTCGAGAATGCTCACCAATTCGGGACTTTTGGAGCCTTTGCAAGTCTGACAAAGCGTCAGCTCCGTGGCCTTCTTCCGCTCTCGTCGTTCTTTTAACTCCATTGTTTCCTCTCCATCTTCACTCGACTCCCCGTCTTCAAAGAGAAGGGCCAAAGGTTGTTTTTTTAGATGGGTTCTATAGCCATGAGAAGCTGCCGGACGACCAATGAGGCGCAAACGTCGGGCTCCGGACTTTTTAAGACTTAATTTGTAAAAGGTTAAAAAAACATCGACTTGGCAAACCCCTTTCCAGACGTCCTCTTCTTCCCCTTCGTTCTCCCGCTTTTTCCGCCCCTCACTCTCTTAGTAGGAGGACGACCGAGTTTTCTCTTCGGCTTCTCCTCCCCGTTTAGTAAAAAGTCATCGTCCGATGAATTCTCGCCAGACTCTTCGTCGTCCTCCTCGGATTCGTCGTCACTGTCCTCATCGGTACAACTGCCTGCCGTTGCCGGGACAAACCCCTAGTATTTGTTAATGCACGCACAAAAAAAACTAGCCACATTAGTACCAATTTTTTTGAGCTGAGAGGCGATGAACTCCTCGTCTTCTGTTCATTTGTGAGTTGGCGTCGAGGTGAGCCTCCAAACGTCTTTAGGTTGTGGATTGCAGCATTTCGCGCGCTTCTCCTCGGAAGAATGCGACGCTGTTCTTCCTGTCCAGAGTGAAACAACATTACTCATAATTTTTTGCGGATTACTTATATTTTTTAATTTTTGTACAAATCGCCAAGTTAAAAATTTATTCATATTTCTCATGTCCCAACGCATGCAGAATTGGGATCCCGATATTTTCAAAAATAAAAATTCAAATTAATTCGTAAAAAAGATGCTTTGGTCGTTTCCGGGTTTTCTGATGTATAGAATTCCTGATGTCTAAAAAGCCAAATTAATGTTGTTTTTTTTTTTTGAAAAATTGATTTTTTGAATATCGGGGACGCCAGCTTTACTATTACCGAAATCTGATGTCAGATTCGTGATCAGCACCCTCAAAACCCCTCTCCGGTTGTAAATTTTTAGCTCAAATAACAAAAATGAAAGAGGGAAGATCCCCATTCTGCACGATTGCCTCAACGCAAATATAAATATGCTATTTTTTGTGCTAAATAACAAAAATTTAATTGCAAACAAGTTTAATTTGAAATTTGGGTGTTCAGCAAACCCCATTCGAATAACGCTGAATATTTGGTAAAAAGCGGACGGACACAACAAAAAAGTTCGTAAGTAAACCAACCGCTTCGATCTCTGCAAGAAGCGCCGCGTCCAATTCCGGCGACTTATCCAAACTCTCTCGTTGAACTTCCTTTTCCGACTGCTCCCCTTTTTCGCCATTTTGTGACTTCGCTTCAGTCGCGTCTTCATTTTCGTCCTCATCGTCCAGTTTGGCCATTGAAATATTTACGTTTACGTCTCCAGCGTCCTCCGACACAATTCTCACCGTTGGCTCTTTGGTGGTATTTGACGTTGACAACGTTGCGGCAGTTTGTCCCTTTCGTTTTTCTTTCTCACTTTTTCGCTAAAACGTACATTGATTAATTAGTTCTGAAGGATTTAAGTCAATTCACTTTGTTCAAAACGTCTGCTTTTTTGTAATGATCCCAAAGGACTGAAAACTTTGCATCCAACTGTATTTTTGATCTCTCTTCTTCGCTTAAATAGGGCTGATACGGTTTTGCGGTGGACGACGCTGAGGAGGGCCTCGTCTGAATCGCGTCTTTCTTCGCTAAAATAAAAACCGATGGATGTTTCGGTATAAAGCTTCTTATTATCAACTCAAAGCATTGGACAATTAAGTTTATGGCCTTTATTTTCTTTCGCATCAACCTTCCTCCGTGGGCTGATCCAACAGTTGTTCCTCGTCAATATCAGCCTCTTCATCTTCTTGTTCTTCCTTAGTAACCACACCGTAGTCTGGGTTTTGCAATGTCTCGATGAGTTCGGACAATTCGCCTTCTGTTCGAGACCTCAAAGTCCAGCTTACACCGGCCATGTCATCAGTTTCCTCCGAATAGACGCGAAAGTCGAGGTCACAATCGACCTGAACATAGTAAAGTTGGCCACGCTTGTCAGTTCCGATTGGCGCCAGTCGGAGGTCGTTGTGACGGAATGTATTCGCAATCTGCAAACTCGATATTAACACATTAAATGTTAGGCTAACAATAAAGATAAGCGTTTACATTCTCCTTGAACTTCAAATTATAGTCGAATTGGCTGTCACAAAGTGCCTTCAGCACGGCGAGTTTCGAACCGATTGGAATGTTGCCATAATTGTTGCGTTGTAATTGTCGTAGTTCCGCGTCCAATCCGGGTGAGATGGCACAAAACTTATGCAGCGACTGCTCCCACTTGTCCGCGCGAGCAGATTTTACGTAAATTTTTCTCATTAGCATTACGTGCAGCTCAATCAATTCGCGAGTTGCTGAAGCTATTACTATTGTTTCGCTCATCCCTCTCAAACAGACCATCTCCATCGACCAATGTACAAAGCATCCTCTCCAAAGTGGCAAAGGAAATCGGCTTGAAACCGAACAACGGAGTGAACATGTTGAAGAAGGAACATATTTCAGCAAAGGTTGGGTCCCGATACAGTGGAGCGTGGTCCAATCGTTCAACCAGCTGATCATTTTCTTCGTCAGCCTCTTCTGAGGAGTATTGCATCCCTTCCTCTTGCTTGGCATTACCAAGTGATGATTTTCGTCTGATGTTTTCTTCTTTTTCTTTATACTCCATTTCCATGTTTTGTCCTTCAATTGCTTGGTTCTGGCTCTCTTTCAGGTTAACCACCGATTCGTCCGATTGTTCTGCCCGATTATCCTCTTTCTTGCACTTTTCACTGTCTCCTTCGTTCTGATGAATGCTCTTTTGGTTGTTGCTATCTGCAGCAATAGAATACATTGCAGGTTATTACTGTTAATTGCCAATGAAGTGATGGATTAAATCAGGGTGGCCATCGATTTCTGGAAAAAGTACATCTACACCAACAAAAACGGCTTTAAAATTCTCCTATTGACGAATTCGTAACCTGTGCATCAAATAAGCAGGTGTCTGATTAATTTGGTGTAGCCATCTTTTTAGATCAGCATCAAAAGTTGTTTTCCGTTTTTTCTAGGGTTGGACGGGACCGGGACCAGTACTGAAATGATCTACATATTTTTTCATTTTGGTACTGAAATTTTAGTCCCGGTTTTTTTTTAAATTCATTTAAAATCCCCTTATAATGGGTAGAGAGCGGATTTTTAGTCCAGGTTTTTGCAAAAATCCCGGTCTCGTCCAACCCACGTTTTTCTATTTGAATCTTAATATTTTCAGAAATGCCACTAATGGTAAAATTCAGCTACGGATCAGTCCGAGTAAGTGTACGGACATTTCGACCATTGGGCATTTTGCCTAGTAGTGAAAAACGGTTGTTCTGCCTATTGCGAAAACGTTCACACACAAATTTCGCCCAGCCTAGCTGATTCCACCCCAACCCGGTTTAAACCGACAAATGTCTTTCGGGAATTTGACACAACCGATCCGAGTACGTTTTTTCGTAGCCAAATTAAAAAGGAACTTAAGGAAGAGATTTTTTCTCGCGATTTTGATAATTATTTGTACATTAACTTATTTATACGTATTTAAAGCATTCCACAGTAAAATGAGATCGATGTCAAAATGCGGCCGAGATCAGAAGCAATTTAGTGAAAGCATTTGAACTATGAGAGAAATGAGAAAAAGTCACAAACACTGACAACGTAGAAATAGTTGTTACATTAACGACAGAGAAAATGATCCGCTGCCCCACGAAATGTTAATTAAGCCAAAACCATTGGGTCAAGATTTCAATGTCGATAAAGATTTTTCGGGGTACAGAAGCCGAATCTGACCCTCATTTTGGCCAATTCCTAACTACGGATCTTTGTTCATTTGGTCGAAAATTTAAAATGTTATACGCTACGCCAGTGGTTGACTTTTACCCAGTTTTTCTGTGATGTAGCAAAAGATGAGAACATACGGACAATGGAACTTGAAAACAAAAATCAAAAATTAGATTAATTTGGAGGGAAGCGACCAAAGTACGGCGGTTTTGTCGGCTGACGTGCTAAGGAAGACGAAGTCGCGTGGATGCCATCTCAATTAAGTACTTTTTGTCAATAATTAATGCGATGTTTACACTTCACATACCGGCACTGGATCACCTTATCGCGGTGTTCTGAAACAGGCAAATAGGGAAGGGGTTCAGTCAAATTCCCTCGCATGTCAGTGATAACAATGCTAAATTAAATTAAATTATCGGTTCGAAAATTGTGTTTGTTACCGTTTGTCGTAAGAGCCCGAGAGGAGATAATATGCCGCATTGCTAAATCTAACAGTTCTGACCTTAATTAAGCTAACAAAGATAAAACGACTGTGTTCAAATCAATATTATTACTTCGTCTCCATGAGGGCGAAATATTTGTACAGTTCTGCCACCACTAATGTCGTATAGCATCACTGACGCATCCTCATGACCAGAAACCAATAATTTCCCACAAGGATCAACACATACACTCGTTACTCGCGAATCTGCACCAAAACATAAATTTTTTGCATTAATGCATTTTGAACTTGTTGTGTTTGTAGTTGGCCAAATCACTGAAGTGGCGTTTGCTGCGCGAAGGTCCCAAAAACGAATGGTTTTGTCGTGGGAACAGCTCACAAACGAATTGGTCGAGCCCCAATTGTAAAGTCCGAGAATCGGCGCTTGAATGAATAAGTTAATCTCTCATATGGGCAGTAAATGTCACACCGGTATGCTCCTGAAAGGAACGGAATGTTCGACCAGTCTCACAATTTGTGACACATAAACGACAACTTCCGGCACCACCAGAAATTAAAATGCTGGAGGATGAGCCTACGGACATTCGCTCTTCCATAAAAATGATATCCCGTACAGTACCTGGCAAAAAAAACTTTACTGAACGATTTCACCACCCATGCCCTGCCCAAATCCAAACAAAGCATACCATCGTGCACTTGTTGTAAGTCCATTTCAACTCCAATTCGACACATATCCGCGTCAATCTTTTAAAAAGCGTTCTCAAACATTGTCAAGTCCAAGCTCACCTGAACGGCCATTAGTTTAATAGTCTTATCGTTGGAGCCAGTTGCGAGCAACTCGCCGGTCTGATTAAATGATGCACAGTACACAGACCCGCGGTGATGTTTGTTTCTGTTTAGCATAACATTTGGCGGTAGAGCAACTCCGAGAAGATAATCCCTAAAAGTCATCATGTAAATAATCTATTACCGCTTATGCATATTTAGTGATTCCTCCGCTCTTATAACTACTTAAATCTAAATTTTATATACATCATAAAATTGACTCATTAAGTGATGCTCGGAAATCGCTCGACTGATATCGGCATATCAACAAATTCCTCGAATTTGTTCCAATTGCAAAATAGCCACCACTGGGATGGAATGCAACAGCTCGAATCGCCTGCAATTGAACACTGACCAGATTTAAGGATATTCGATATGTGCACCGCACCTGCGCATCTTCATAACAACAAACCGGAACAAATTTTAAGGCCTCCATTTGTTCTTTGTCTGCACTTCTCCCAACAGAAAGATCATTTTCGCCACACTCCAATAGCAGATCATCGTCCTCAATGCTTTGTTTTCTTACGTCATTCTCAGAACCGACAGAAACATTCGGATACTCGGGAGAATACTGGTCCGAGACGACAGGCTGGTCCAAATAGGATCTGTCCGTGAAAAATTCAAAAACAAATTTTTTAAACTAATACCTTGGTCTGACAAAGTTTGGCCCTATCGTGTCAGGGTCCCCCATTGTGACTGAGGGAATGTTCATTGATGTTGGTCGGTTTGACATTGGCGGAAGACACACTAACAAAGAATTTAATAAAAAATTGGGCTCTGACAATACTTCACGAATTACAATTGGCCGCTGGAAATGCATTATTATGTCGCATCGCAATTGGCAGCGGGGTTTGAAAATACGCATTTCGAGGGTCATTTTGAGAAAGAAAGTGCGGAGACACAAACACCGGGTGGCAATTGACGTCTTAAATCAAATTTCAAGTAACAAAATTATGATCAATTAGTTTAAAATAACTTTGTTGTTGAACAGCCTGTTGCTGGTAATATCCAGAAGTGGTTTGAATTTGTTGTTGTTCAAGACTTTTTACAGCTTGAAATTGCTGGAAGAGTCGCGACTGCTCCATTGAAATGTCGTGCCTAGCATGGCCCATACAGAACGGCAAGGTTCCTTCAACGGTATCAGCGGCGGGAGTGTCCAATTCTAAATTTCAAAAATTGTTGACTATTCTGTTTATTCTACCAACACAAAAGGCATATTTTCTCTAAAATACCTGGGACGGGAGCCAATGAGTTAGCACCCGATTCAGAGCCAATTTTATCGCGTTGGTTTTGATGCAAGGGCAACTTCAATTGGTTTCGCTGACAAATAGCCTCTAATTGTTGGTGAGGATTCCGGGAAAAAGAGTCAGAAGTCATTGACCGATCTTGAGAACCCGTAGATGTTGAGGACAAAGCATGGCTGAAATAAGCCTAAAAGCTAAACGCAAAAGTTGGAACGCACTCACCTCACTCCACTACTTTTAACAGTGCGTCTTCTGGGTTGACTTAGATTGGATGGTAATGTGTTGGAGCTTGACTCGGAGAGCATATCCGATATAATTTGACTCTAAAAACGGAAAACTGCCACTATTATAATTGTGCTTTAAATCTCGCAAAAAGGTACCTGTCTCATTACATCGCTATCCAATTCGTGTCCATTGTCTAATGATTGTTGGATGGAAAACGAACTGGCGGACGGCAAAGTGCTTTGAGACATCGGTTGATTGCAAAAGGTTCTGATAGGACGACGTCTTCCTAATATTCGGCATTTATATACATTTCCCAAATAGAGAAAAACCCGGGTCAAAAATGAGTGAAGCGGTCATCGATTGAGCCATCAGTTTCTGGGCAAATTTAGGCTTTGAATGAGGCACCATCGAATAAGGAAATTGTCCTCCGGGTTTAATTGGTGTCGACAGAATTTGTTCACTCCACTGAGCTTCCAAGTTTGGCTTTCTGGCATAGTAAAACCGCAGTTAATTTATTTTATGCAATTAAAATAAAGAATAATTACTTACGCGTGTGAATTTATACGGAAAAAGAATTCTTTCTGTTGAAAGGGAATTGTAAATTGTTCGTTTCCCAGCATTTCCAGCCATGAAATAAGTGACAAATCGGCCGACGATATCTTCTCCTTACGGGAAAGCAAGTCAGGAATGTGGCAATCACTTTGAATTGAAGCTAAAAAACAATCAATTGCTGTAATTAAACAACTCCTGTCTATTCCTAACTATTTTTTCCTCCCATTGCTTGCTGTTGACAGAAAACCAAGGCATATTCGTACAAAAGTCCTTTAACGACGAGCTGAACCAAGCGATCGCCGACCGAATGTTTATCTCGTCCCTCCAAGGAGACATGGTTTTTCTGTGTGATTCCATCCATAAAATCGACAACGAGCGGAAGAACCGCTTGAAAACAATCAATTCTAAATTTTAATAAATTAATCAAAATTAGAATTCATCACAAACCTTGCGCTGTAGGGATTCCATGAACGAAAATGCTCAGTTTCCGAAAGTTTTGGAAGTGTTAAAAGAGCACATAATTTACGAAATTCTTCGGCCTTTTCACTTAAACCCTCAAGTTCCCTTAGACATTCAACTATTTCCTAAATTGAAATAAAAAATTATTTAAAAAAAAGTTATAAGCACCTCAACCGCAAATTCGCTGTTTTGTAACGGACCTGGCTCTTGTTTGATACAAAGCAATTCGAAGAATTTGTATTTTGTGATCTGAGCAAAAATACGTACTTTGCTCAAATTGTAAGAATTACCAAAAATTGAAATTTGTCAGAAGGAAAACCCTCGAATTCTTTAAGCGGCTCAATGAATTGCAATGCTGAGTCCCACTGACCATCCTGTTTTCAAAGCAAATGATTTCCAGTTCAGAAGAGCATACCAAAATTAGTTGACGTAAAAACAGAATATCATCGGAGTAATCTCCATTGATAACTCCCGTCTCTCGCTCCAAAGCTACCTTATTAAAAATACCTAACTGGTTGTACACAACAAATGATATGAACCAAAAACGATATTCCTTCCAAACCAACTTGAGTGATGTGAATACGCCGATTTTCCAAAAATTCGAGCACCAACTTGACTACATCACGTTCATCGATTGATAAAGCCACTTTCTGGCCTGAACTAACCATGGCTTGGTCACCAGTAAAGCTTCCTTCCTCTTTTTAAAGTCAAATATTTTAAAAACAAATTCAATTTAAAAAAGATACACGTATTCTACAGAACATAAATAAGTATCGTAAACATTCAAATTGTCTTAGCAATATTTTAAGAAATGTAAGCCGGAAAATCTGAGTGTTTTACATAAATTCGTGAACAACCAATAAAAACATTATCGATCCAACGATAAAGCTCCGTTAAGAAATTCGGTGACGGTGTCCGTGTCCCACTTTTCAACACTGAGCGTTTTGTGCGTCTGTCCATCCTCACTCTTCAGCAAAATTGTAGGAAGCACTCCACGGACTTGCCTGACCTTCAGTTTGCCTCCCCATTGATTCTTCATCTCACTACGAACAAATGCTTAATTTCTTGCCTCAATTTGCGTTTGAAACAACTCACACTCGTCAATTGACATTTTTGTGGGGGATTCATTGACAAAATCAATTACCTGCAATCTGCGGAAATCGATGCAAATTGCAATCGCAGACGTGCATTTCAGCGTATGGGAAGCGCTAAATATGCATTGAGACAAATTCTTCAAATAATCCGAATCCTACAATAAAAGTGACACGAGGAATAAGCCGAGAATTTTTAACACATTTTTTTACTTATTTTGTTTTGGGGCTACTTTTAAGATTCCAACTTACTGATAGGCCCCGAAGAAAATTAATGGAATTAAAACCTCTTCTTCAACTTTTAACTCTTCACAGCATCTCAAACAATCCGTCAAGATTTCTTCCAAACTGAATTGACCCAATAATCTGCAGGCCGAACATTTCAATGTGTCGGAATTCAACCCAGCCAATAGACAATCCTCTCCAGACATTCGTTCTTCATCAATGAATTCCGAAAATGTTAAGCTCGCATAGCTGTACAAAATAAATTGAAGAACATACGTATGTACTAGCATTGAAACTTATTGCGTATTATTCTAAAAAAAATATCACACTATTTCTTCATTTCCTCAGACGCTATTTTATTCGTGATTTGGGCTTAAAACACACCACCAGCAGGAACGGATCCACTGGTGCGGATCCTGCTGGTGGCGTGGCTTAATCATGATCACAGTTGTCCAGATTTATAAATTCTTCTCTCCAAGCCCGATTTGTTGAGAAAAATTGTTGGTGGTGAGAATATGATTAGTATTTCTACACAGCAACTCACATTTATTCCAAAATAAATGGCTTGGTAATCATGGAGAATGGGGGTCCCGAATTTAGCCTCCGGTTATTTCCCATTTTTTTTTATGAAAATAAGAAATTTATTTGAATTTTATATGTACATATGCGAAATGGTGCTTTTTAGTAGCAGTGCCGTTTCATCGAGAATCGAACCGAATCTGATCTCCATTTCGATCACAAACCCGAATTCGAACAAAAAACTTTCCATAAATTTTAAAAGGGTCCCCTCAAACTTTTAGCCGTTTCAAAAACCGGTTTAAGGCAATTATGGCAAAAAAGCGTTTTCTGGACAACTTCCATCACTAACCATAAATTTAATAATAAAGTTAATCTAGCTCAATTTAGTTACATGAACAAATCCGAAACAACTTCCGTTGGTTCTAAGCTAACCGAACTTTGGTGTGAAGTTTTCTCTCGTCCCTCTCCAGTAAATATACATAAATTATGGGATGAACATTGTAAAATTAATAGCGACCTGAAAATGCTCAAACTCGCGAATTGCAATCTACTACAAGAACCAAAAAGTAGGAACATTTTTACAATCAATTCAATATGATTCACGTTTTACTTTAAAGATCGTCTTGGTCAACTATCATCTTTTTTGGAGTGGTGCAAGAAAATGCAAATTCAACATTCGGCATTGGAGGTTCTGTCTTCACCTCATGGACTTTGTCTTACTTCTACAGAACCTCTTGAATGTGGAATTATAGCTGCCAAAGTTCCGTTATCCGCCACCTTTTCAACGGACATAGCATTTGCAGCGAATGTTGATTCTTTAAAGTATTTTTTATTCTGTTAGCACTGCAAGCCTAATATTTACCAATAAGGAAAATTTTGACGGAGGACGAACTTATTCAAAGCATGGAAAATGTTGCATTGGCTATGTCGGTGGCTCACGAAGTTTTGCGCGGTTCTGAAAGTGAATGGGCCCCTTACTTCAATATGCTGCCGTCTACATTTTTTACTCCAATTTTTTATACCGAAGAACAATTCCAAGTAAATCCGAATATTTAATACTGCATATTATACCAATTTTTGAGGCTTTGAAACCTTCGCCGGTGTTTGAGGAATCTCTCCGAATGTTTCGTGCTGTGGCCCGACAGTTCGTCTATTTCTACTTGAGAATTCTTGGCGATAATGGCAAGAAGGTCAATTATTCTATTATGACTAGGGAACGTGGTACTTTTCCGTTATAGGACTCCAGACGAGATATAAATCAAATTAAATTCAAAAACACTTATCCAGAGGTTCGTGTATTATGTTTTTGAATTTAATTTGGTTTATATTTCGTCTGGAGTCCTATAACGGAAAAGTATCGGGAACGGATTATATGCCTTTTGCATATTTTGTTTGCTTGGTTAAAAATAGTGTTTCGCGCTGGTTTGAACTTTTTTAGTCAAGTTTTTAAATGGCATATTTTGGGGTTCGTGCATATCGGTGCATATTTTTGTACACCCCTAAAGATTAATTTTTGGACCTTTTTTTAAAATAATTCAGCTTTAAATATACATTACCTAGTCATTTTCAAAAAAAGGGCTCCAGAAATTGAACGTTCGTATAAAAAAAAGGGGAAGTGCGGCGCTGAAATGACCCGGAGCTCAAATGGAGCCGAGATGACCATGCGATGAGTTGGCCTGACGGTAAAAATGCCGGAACTTCAGATTTTTGCAACTTTCAAAAAAAACGAAATTAAGTGCATATCGATACGTTCCCTAATTATGACTTGTCAGTGTCTTATCTTAATTATTGTTTTAAGAGCAGAAAATGTCTGTCTGATACTTCCAGAATCTTTGCCGGCTCGCCATTTACTGCTCATAATTTTACATTTGACTTCTACCGTTGGTGTGTGTCCGCCGTCTCTACAAGGATTAACATGGTGCCAAGTCGGTGCAGGAAAAATATTGAGGATGATAGCCCGAAGCTGGTATCCATAACCTTTAAAATGCGTTAGAATGTTTGACGGGAAACAAGCTGACACTAGGTGTTAGGTAGAGCATTCGTGATAATCACACCAAGGTCGTACCCGGGGGGGGGGGCAGTCCCCCCCCCCCCCCTCCGAAATGAAATTTGAGGGAAAAACCATAGGGGAGGGACCTTTTTGTTTTGTAAAATTAATCACTTTTGGGCCAATTACGGGGAACTACATTGTTTTCCGTGTTTGGGAGTTATATTTTTTTAATATACTGAATTAAAATTAACGCAAACGTAAAGAAATGATTTTTGATTTCGTGTATTTTTTTTTTAACTTAGTCTGCCACCTCCTGAACCATTTTCCCACAAATTCTTATGAATGCGTGCTAACAGTGGGTCTGTTTCAGATACCTGCGCTGATCCCATTTATTGACATGGCCAACCACGCACATTCTTTGGAGAATTCTGGTTCCTTATATTTTGAGTATGAAACGAATTCAGTAAATATACAGGTAAACTCATTTTGAAAATTAATTTCAAAAAACATTTATAGCTTAACAAACGTGTAGAAGGGGGGCAAGAGTTGTGCATTCATTACGGCCCACGGAATAATTCAAAATTCCTTTTACACAACGGATTTGTTCCTCAATTCCCAAATCCGGATGACTTTTTTGAAATTAAAATCGGTAAATCATTTGAAAAAATATTTTATTTAATGGAAATTTTAGGCTTGCCTCGCTCTACGTCCGATTTTGAAATAAAATTACAACATTTGACAACGAGTTCAATTCTTCCAATCAACAACCAGTCCCTTCAGAACGTAGTTTACACTTTCCAGCTAAAAATGAACCCGAGCGTTGGGAATATAAAACAATCGGCGCTTTGGACTTTCGCCAAAATTTTTGTAGCGGATGATAATTTGGCATGCAATTAGGAATACTTGATTTCTTAGAATTCTGAATTTTCAGGTAAACTTTGAAACTGGAGAAAATGACCAAAGAGCCAAGAAATTTATTACCGATCGATTCAAATTGCTCATTCATGGATACAAAACGAAGCAGCAAAGTTTGGCCGAATGTTTAACAAAAGAC
The DNA here is from genome assembly GCA_020449905.1 of Globodera pallida. Lineage (NCBI taxonomy): Eukaryota > Metazoa > Nematoda > Chromadorea > Rhabditida > Heteroderidae > Globodera > Globodera pallida. The sequence continues at coordinate 754,349 of JAIXHY010000009.1, read as the reverse complement.
ATCCAAAGGCTGAAAGACGCAGAAATTGCACTACTCCGATGTCATTTGGAGTGTTATGAAAAACTTTGTTGATTGTTTGTCTAGAACAGGGACGTAACCAGAGGGCGGGGGGGAGGGTGTATGAAGAATTATGGGTCGTTTTGGCCCCAAGCATTGTCAAACAAACAATTATGTCTGATGTATCTGGAACGCCAAATTTGCTATTTAACTGGGTAGTCATGTGTAAAGCGCTACCATTGAAAGACGTTGATCCTAGCCAGAATTCATTTGCGTTCTCAATACATCGGGCATCATTGGTTGTCCAAAGAATGTTTGGGACCAAACCGGTCCTTTCCCGTCGCCCATCCCGCTATGCCCCTGATTTGAAATAGGAACATTAGTGCCCGATTGTATTTTTCTCTCTTGCGATGCCCCGATTATATTTTTTACTCTCTTACGATGTGTGCCTTTGCTTAATTCGAGAAGCTTTATAATAAAACTTTATACAAGAATGCAATAAAAATGCCAATTTACAACTTGTGTCAGAACCAAACATTTCCCGAGTATCCCATCTGAACGGCGGCTTCAAATGTGGCATAATCGTTCTGCGGATGATACACTTTTGGAAGACGATTGTTTGGTTGATCCCTTGAAGGTTGGAGCTTTTTAGCAGAGGGAAAGGCCTTTGAGCTCGATGGATTATGAATTGGAATGGGTGCGCCTGCCTTCGCAGAGGGGTGATATTTTGGAGCCTTTGGGCGGAAACGGGATTGGTGATTCGATGGCAAATGTTGTGGATAGGCATAAAAGCCATAAGGAGAAGATGCCGCGTAAGGCATCGGCGGTTGCATCTGTGGGTGGCTCTAAAATATAAATAATAAAGGACTCGAAAATCGTTTCGTTTTACCATTGCTGAGGCCATTGGTCTGTGGAACCGATTAGGGTAGGGTTGGTAACAGGCTGCCCTTCCATATGTTTGGGGTGGCCTCGGTCGCAAAGCTTCGTATCGAACTGGCCAGTGCGGAAACCGAGCAGGACGAAGTGGGGGAGGGTAAAAGGACAGCCAGGGGGGTGGAGAAGGCTGGAACATCGCATGCTCAGCCTTAAAGACACAAGAGGAATAAGGTAGACAGAGAACCGGCACATTTTGCTCCTCCTGCCACTCCTTTAGTTTCTTCAACAATTTCGTCGAGTTTTCCCTCTCTGCTTCGATCGTTGCCAATTTGATGACATCTACCGGTGGCCCCCTGGGAGGCTCAGACAAAACGGTGGCCAATTCCTTTGCTTTGTGTGAAATGAATTCCCGACACGGATATTCCTCATCCTGAAAGAGAAAGAACCCAAAATCTGTATGCCGCTGGACTTATGCTTACCCATTGGCGCATGTCATCCAACCATTGGTTATAAACTTCTTGAGATATTCCATCTGGTTTGTTCCAATATGGCAATTGGCTCATTCTTTCATCGCGAAAATGCCGAAATTTGAGAACGATCGTCAATGGTCTTTGAAACATTATGTAGGGTTTGGTTGCCCAAGAAACTCCAATTATTTGATCCATGAATATTCCCGATTCATTCGACTTTTTATCCTAAATGAATGCGTAAAATCCATTTAAATTCGAATCCCTACCTTTGACACGCTCGGATTTGGCGGAGCCCGTATCTGAGTGTAAAATCCGGTCACGGTACGATCAAACAGCTCTCTCCCGTAGTCAATGAGCTTGACCATTTCCTCTACGGTGATAACCAACTTCGTCAAATCAATTCTCGAAATGTCACATGGCTTATGCTTAACTTCCAATGGTTTGCAGTCAGAATCCGGCGGCGGCTTTGTTTCTTCTGCCGGAAGGGATGCCAGCGCCTCTTTTATCGAATCCAACTTCGATGCCTGGGCATCCATAAACGGCAGCGGCTCATTCTTTAGGGAACGAAAATAAGGAACCAAAGCCACATCAATACCCATTTCTTCATGTCGCTGGCCCACAGATTGAATACCCGCTGATCAATCTCATTTTCGGGCGCCTTAATCTTATGGATGCTTCGGTAGCTGTTATCCCGACAATGCTTGAAACGTATCCCGTCTCTGTTGACGTGAATAATCTTGTCAATGTAGAAATTCGAATCAGAATCCTGAAAACTTTGAATCCAAACGTTTTCTTTAGAGTACATTATGCCTTCAAAATCTCTCGAATCGCATGGTAGCGCATGTAACATCCAACCATCAGCGATCTGAGCAGGCTCAGGGGCAATGGAGATGTAAGCAATTTTATGGCCGTTTCCACGTCCAACAGCGATCTCCCCAGCTGCTCGGCATTTTTTGGCGGGGAAAATGGACTCAACTGTGGCGAGACAACCTTTTTTACTGTGCTCACACACTGCTGGAATGGAATACAGGCGCTATCAGAGGTAAAATCAATCTCCGGAACGCCCGCCCCATTTTGTGTGCTAATCATTGCTAGAATATACGGCATATCATTTTTAAAACAATTCATTTGAGAGTAATACTTGATATAGATGTTATATCAAACACCAACCAAAACGGACATAGGTATAACATTTGCGAAGGATATCGATTTATTTATAAAAGGATTCGAAAATTAATTTAAAATCGAGCCATCGACATCATTTTCGTTCACTGAAATGCCGAAACATCGAGCATTGCAGCCAAACTCTGCACCAAATTGTCGGCCAACAGCTGATTCACAGTGTCTCCCAAATGCCGCTTCGGATCCTGCTTACCAACATTTTTGATCGCCAGTTGCTCATCAGTCATCTTTTCCTCCTCTTCCAACGACTGCAATTAATAATACAGCTTTAGCAAACTTTAAAGGGGATAATTGTCCGAAAAGACGGTTAAGGACGAGAGGGAATGGCGGGTGCCCTTAGAGTGACGAATCCGTGGATGAGCGTAGGAGGCCAAATTCAAAATTCAAACCTTCTTGTAAAGCTTTGCGAGCTTAAGCATGTGCTCGATAGACTTCTCAGTTTGTGAACAGTGCTCACTATAATTCATCAGATTCATTGAGTCCATCCAACTTTGTTTGTTTAGGTTAAGCAGCATCTTACAATTAGAAATTTTCATGGTCATGTAAGTCCAAAAGGAAAATACCTGTTGCTCATTTTCACTGGTTCGGTAAGCAATTGGGATGGAGTAGTAATGACGGTTCAGTCCATGAATGAGAGCCTGAATCGAAGGCTTTTGCAAATGCCCAATGTTGCTCGTTGTTTGGCGAGGCTCTTGATTGAGCGCAATGGTTTGCGGGTTAATTGTGCGAAACGCGTCAATGACGACCCAAAGTAAACGATTAAAAGATTACGGTCAAATCAGCTACCTTCCCCTTCACAGATTGAATCGGATCAACCACAACCGCAACCGCTCTGTCAGACAACGCTTCGAAACTCTGTTGAGTGTTTATGTCGACTCCAGACAGCCAGCATCCAAACCCCGGATGAGAGTGATACCATCCCACAACCATTTCAGGTCGTCCTGTTTGCTTGAGCATATCCAACATTTTAGCCTGAAAGACTGGGTCGACGGCTTCCACAGAAACGCCCTAATTTTGGAAATAAATCAATGAAAAAAAGAAACAAAACAACCGTTCCAGACTGCGGCATCGCAAAAACATCAATAACATTAACGGTGTAATCATCAACAAACTCGCCAAGCATCAAGCCCATCACCTCAAAAAGGACAACCGATACATTAGTAATTTTATCCATCCTCCTTTATAAAAAACAACCTCCATTGGAACGCCAGCTCGTCCATGTTTTAACATTTTCAACAACGCCAATGAGCTAATGTAAACGGTTTCGGAAGTATCGACTTGGTTAGAATCGTGTGGTGTCGCATTCAATGCACCTGCTCCTAGACCGCCAAGGCCTCCCAAACGCAACAAACGCTCCATTGAGTCAAAATTTAACAATTAAACTTAATGTAATGAATCATTTGTTTGGAAATTAAATTTGTCATCAACTACATATCAGAATTAAACTTATTGTTAGTGAAAATGATGACAATTGCAACTTCATACATCAGGGCCGTAGCCAGAAAAATTTTTTGGAAGGAGGAATTTGGCCATTTGAGCGCCAGTGCATTTTATTTTAAAGAATTTTCAAAAAAGCAAATTTTTGAAAGTTATGAGCTCTGGACTGAAGTGTCCCTTCATTTTGAAACACCACTGCGCCACACGTGCAAATTCGCTATTTCTCCAAAGCTATTGGAGCGTAAGGTATAATATGTAGTTTCCTTACAAATTAGGGTACCCATTTTTGTATTACATTGGATATTGAATTCGGTGTACATATTTTGATGGTTGCTCCGGCCAGAAATGTCGAAGAAATTTTTCCACCTCCATTCAAAGTAACAGGTAAACAAGGATTATATTTTGATTTGTTTTAATATTTTATGTTTTTGAGGAAAGAGTAAATTGCTCAATTACTGTACTAATGAATTGGGCCATTTTCTGAACAATACTGCAAATGCTTTAGTCGGAAATCCGTTGAGAATAATTCCGCTCGATGGGCTGAATACGCCGCAAAAGGTAATTAATATTGCTGAAAATATCGTCTGAGGGTGCCTCAAAATCACTCAAACAATTTTACAGCTTTCTTTGGTGCTGAGAAAAAATTTTGAAATTTTTTGGCAAAACATTTGGCTTTTTAAGTTAGGTAACGCAACCTTCTGCCCGATATTAAAACTTTTTAACTTTTATTCGGGGTTCTGAGTTGTGCCCAATTTTTGGTCAATTTTGCGCGTCCTCAAAATCATCTACTCACCTATGTCCAAATATTGAGCTTTCGTTCTTTTTTTGCATTTTCCCCCCGAAAATAACGATTTTACAGCAAATTGCTTGCGCAAACTCGCCAACCTCAGTGGGACTCAATTGCTCCGAGCGATACCTTTCCTTGACAAATGGCTGTGATCTTAGTGTTTACGATTTGCAGAAAGGTAAGTTTACATGATTAAACCAATTAATTTATTCTGACAAATTATTTGTTTCGTAAATAAAATAGTTTTGACTGGCGGGCGGGGACCATTCCTCAATGGCACAAAAACAAAATCACTAATTGTCTTAATGAAATCTTCGTTCTTTCTTAAAGGCACCCGGGTCGTTTTAAGGGTTTGAATGTTTCAAGGAAAAACGGTCAAAGTTTTTGTTCAACGGTTTCTGCTGAAGTGTTCGTTACACACACCACTCATTCTCGACCATCCCCAATAGGAAGCACACTTCGTGAATTACACGATCATGACGGGAATATTGGCGGGGTCGCCTGGCACAGAGAAAGTCCTTGGCTATTGGCCAGTGTCGGCGACGATTGTACGTTGCGGCTGTGGGATTTGCGTTCGCATCCGGCACAAATTGCAATTCGCCGTTCGACAAAACCCTATAGGTATTCTTTTCAACAAAAACGAGTCCCCTATTAGATTAAATTAAATTAAAATATTAATTCTGTTTATTATTGGCTGTTTCTACAAAGAATAAAACAATAAATTGATGAATAATATTGTTGTTTTTTTTCTGCTTATTTAGGCGTTTGGAGTTTTCGCCCGATTGCAATTTCATCGCATGTGCTGGTGAACTTGTTTCAATTTATGAATTGTGCATGGCTCAAAATGTCGTCCATATGCTTTCGAGTTCACCGGTATTTTATCATTAATTAATTAATAGGTTTTTAATTTGGTTTCTCACCTTTTTTTAATTTTGAGATTTTCCTTTCAGTCCGTGGCTGTGCGTTTCAATCCTTCTGAGTACCTTTTGGCCACTGCTGGTGACGATCGGACCGTTCGTTTTTGGGACATTGACACCGGAGAATGCGTTACACAATCGCCGACATTTGATGCTCAAATAGGACATATTAATTTTGAGCCGGACGGCAAATATTTAATTGTCGAAACAGAGAGACAAATGTGAGTCAAAACGTGGCATTAATACATATTTCATAAATTTATTTTAATCTTTTAGCGCTACAATTCGTTGGGAGCCTTTCGAGTTGCTGTCGCAGTTCAATCACGCGCAACAATTGCATTTCCCCTTCATGCCAACCCCGAATCCATCCGGCTTGAGTTTGCTGACAAACGAAGTGAAAGAGAGTCAACGCTTGACTTTGCTGGGCATCCACTTTCTCCCCTATTGTTTTGCTTATTCCTTTCTTTCAGATATGAATGTGAAAAATGGCCGACTCTATCAACTTGTCGTCGAACAAAGCTTGGATCCCGCAAAGTGTGCCACTGTTTATTCCGCAAGTCTTTCATTGAATGTAAACGATTTTGGGTTTGGGTAAAAATCCGTATAGGATTAATTGACTTGTGAAGTGATCGCGCCCCCACCACCCGTGGGGATTTTTGAATTTTCAAGAAATTATTTGAATTCGGGTCCGGGATTCGAAATTCGTCGAAATGGAACTCCGATTCGGATTTCTGACCCACAGGGGTTGGGGACCAGCTTTAGTATTTACCTAAAATGTTGTGTGGATCGAGAACAGTTGTTTTTAACGATAAAATATTGTTTTTTTTTTCAAATTCGATGACATAATAAGTTGGAAGCTCTGACCCTAGCTCCCCTACCATATAGTTATTATGTGGGCTGGTCGACTCCCCTCCCCCCCCCCCCCCCCCCCCCCACTATTTAATGTGTGTGTTTCGTCTCAACAATTTAGTCTCCTAGCAACTCGCTTCCTTTGCAAGAGGAGGAAATTTATCTCATTTCAATGCATCGTTTATTACGTTGTTTATTTGTAATATTGCCAATTGTTCCAAATTTGATAATGTCACAAACTGCACTAGTATTATAACAATGCTTGATTCTGTGCAACGAACCATTTAGCAACTGGACAAATGTGGAATTGCTGCCAGTTCGATTGTCGAGAAAGGTGGAATTTCGGCACAAGGACTTTTTGGCAATGGTCTTGAACCGGTGGACAAAAAGGACGGCGAACTTACTCCTGAAGCTGCTCTGTCATCAACGCCGAGTTCGCTGTTGGACAGTCTCATAATCGACCAAGAGGAGGACGATGGCACGGATCAGAAGTCTTTGCTTTCTGTGCAAAACAACCGAAGAAATGTATCCGTGGCCCAAAGAAGCGGCGTTTCCTCAATGACGGATGGGGCCATGCCAAAACCCGAACATCGTCAACAAATATCCACAAGCGTTGCAGATCATCCTCAGGAACTTCAGAGTTCAACTTCACAATTCCATAGGCCCAACCGGCTGATCATTGTGCCAAACAGCTCGAGCAAAAACTCTGCAGGCCACATTTCCTCCATCAACAACAATAGGTCATATCATATTATTGATTACTTTATCGTTTAACCAACAATATGAATTTGTTTTGTTTGTCACGAAATCTATTTTAGACCAAAGCCCTCCTCTCTCATTCGTCGTGGAAGTTCTTTGAACGACGTGGCAAACTGTGCATCGGCATCAGTCCATAATACTTTAGCAGCCACTCATAATCTGTCGCCAAGTATGCCGACCAACTCATTTGGCGTAGCAAAGGCTCCAGTCCGTCAGTCGCACTTTTCTTCGTCCACGATGTATTCTTCCAGCAATGCTTCCTCGAATGCCTCTTCATCTTCAGTCGGACGTGACGGTGAAGGGACGATTAAAAGGCGTTCAGAGTCGCAGGTTCGGTCGGTGGAGGAGTTTATGCAGGTCTTACCAATCAAAAAGCCAAATTAATGCTTAAAATGTACGTTTAGGTCAATCCAAAGTTAAAGGCGAGTGCACACAAATTGAAAATCGAAGCTGGCAGCCTGTTATCCAGTCTCAATTCCATTCAGTTGAATAAAGGTAATTTTGTGCTAATGAATTTTTAATATTTCTTTTGACGATTGCGTTTCTTATCCGCTTATTCAGCCGAACACATTGTCAGTGCGGTGGCCTACTTCGAAGAGCTGCACATCTTCGCCAAACTCCTCAACGATTACGTGCGACAGCCGAGAGACCAAACTCTCGCACTGAGCGCTGCCTTTTTGCCGCGTGTTGAGCTTCTGCTAAAGCACAGGAATAGCGCTTATCCGCAAATGGCGCTGGCCTTTCTTGAAATTGTGCTCAGCTCACATGGCGATGCCATTCGTCACGGACTTTCGTCGCGCGATTTTTCCATTGGCGTCGATATAGCGGCTGAGCAGCGTTTTGATCGCTGTACCAAATGCAAAAATGCGCTGTTGCAGGTATAAGCAGTGACTGTTAATTCCAAAACAAACAATTATGTAGATCCGGATGAACTCCTCCTACTGTGTCGACCGACTGGACATTGGCCAACGCCAGCGCTTTGAAGCTTTAATGGCTCTCGTCGACAATCTCTTCGGCAGTTCACTTGGAGCTCAACACAGCTGTACTTTGCCTTGAGTGCATTGCATTTCATTTCATTTTCCGCTTGCTCCGACCCAACCCAAAGCCACGATTTGATGTTATGTATTTAACGCCAGGAACTTTGTTGTTTTTCTATTCTCTTGACTACATGTGCCTCCTTTTAGCCGCTACCTCCTAATGTAAATATTCAATCAAAAAGCTCAACTTTCTTTATTCACTTTCTTCAATGTAGTGAGTGCCTTTCATCGACAAATTTTGTATTCTTTTGTCCGTGAGGATAAAGACAAATCCATTCCACGGTTTTATTTATAATCAACAGAAAAATATTTATGGGCAACATAAGCGCTTTATTTACAATCCATTATCGCCTCCGCTTTTTCTTCTTTGGGCCCTCCAACGATTCCTCGAAATTTCCTGCGCTTTCTGTGTCCATCAAATTATGTCCTTCGTTTCCATCCAGTCGATTTATCTTTCCCCGAAATGAAAATTTGTCTAAAATGCATTAATATGCGTTTAATAAAAAACACTTTCTGCCTACGTCTTCTGGTCACGGTTACCCAGCCATCCTCATCAGGTTCTTTGGAGTCAACCGTTCCGGCAACCTGAGGGTTATTTTTGAATGTTTTTAAATTTTTGGTTATTTACCTTCCCCTCATCCGGAATTTCCATTTTCTCTTCATCAGTAATGTGCCTACCTAAACAATGCTGTTTTTTATTCAGTTTCATTTCTCCCTCCTCCCACGAAATGTTACGCTTTCCGAGACGATTCGCGATCGGCTTGTGCCAGGCCGGAAGGTTCACATTTAAATTCTCGAGTTTTAATGGTGCAATTGAACTGCCAATCGCGTCGAAAGCTCGGCGACGCGCCTGTATTGTGGAGAACACCAAACGACCGGAACGATAACCCTAAATTGATGCCTTGGATATTAATTCGATGCGCACCACTCGCCGCCCTCAACAAACCCTCTTCAGATTTCCGTGTAAGGCTGTGCTCACTGTTATGTGGGCTTCAGCAACTTCTGTTCCAAGCGCACATGAACAAAACTCCTTCAAAGCTGCCTGAAGAAGGCATACGATAAAAGAAAAGACAATTTTTCATAGCTGGTTTTTACTTTTAGATCAAACATTCGGGTTTTCTTTACCGCCCAGACCCAAAATCAGACAAAACACTTCCAAATTTTCTTTTTTAGCTGTAAACCTAAAAAATAAAAACGTGACATTGTTTCGTTTTTAGCTCGACCCCCCTCCCCAGACATCGAAGTTGATGTAGAAAAGAAAATATTCTTTACTTTTCCAAGACCTGAGCCGCTATGACAAACTCCTTAGCTAATATATTTAATAAATCACCTCATCCAAATAATAGGGGACGTTTGCAACCGCCAAACTGTTGCCGCAATTAAGGTCGACTTTCAGAAATATTTCACACGCAACGCCCCCGAAGGAATATGGAAGCGCTGCAAAGGAAATTATCCACCGTATTTTACTTAACGCTCGTAATAACTAAACTCGGAGGCCGTACTTCTGAGATAGTAATTAAATTTCTCAAGTGACTTATAATCCATGTCCTCTACTTTTCATTGTCTCGTTTTAATGATTACCTCTTATTTCACAATTCGTCTCCTCGTTGAAGCGACCCAACAGTTGTTTTAGTCTGTTCTTCTTGCCCATATAATTTAATTAATTCCTTTCCAATCATAAAACACATTTAATAAATCAAACAAACAAAAAAGAACTTTCCTGATCACCAGAACAGTTAATCGAAAATGTCAAAACAGAGTATTTTTATTTACCAAACACCTTGTGTTAGTTATTAAAATTGTACACAGCAAAATTAACATTCTCAAGAAAACACCGAGTGAAGAATGCAGAGAAGACACAATAAAAGCGGCTTACTCGTGATTTAAATGAGTGATTTGCCAAAATAACTATCCAGAACTACTAGCAAGATCATCAGACAGAAGCGTAATTCATGAATATAACTGTCATGCATCCAGGCACACGAAACCAGGGAAGGGGGAGGGAACGCATGCCCCTCCCAATGCTTGTGTTAAAAAAATCATAGAGGGGAACTTTTGCTTTGTAAATTAAAATCCTGAGAGCGCTGTTGGACCTCATATTACAAAAAACTTCAAAAATTTTGCCGATTTTTCAAAATACCCATACATCCCTAAAAAACGACTTTATTCCCCAAACCGTACCCCCGATTTTTTCTTTCTGGTTACGTGCCTGCATACATCCGTAAATGCTTCTCCTATTTTGTCTAAATTTACTTTAACAAAATATTTTGCACCTTTTCTCTTACGCCCTGTCATCAGACAATCGGAATCGGACGTGGATAAGAAGCCAAACCAGCCAGTCATACATATTAAAGTACCCATAATAGGAAAGAGTAAAAGTTTTGTGACATCTCCCCACCAAACTAGCGAATGTATCTAATCGAGACTGCTCTCAACTCTTTTGTTCCACTCCTCCAATGCCTTTTTGATGACATTTAACTTCGCGTGAAGGTCAGTGTGTCTTTGACGCTTGTACATAAATTGCTGGTCATTCTGCAGATTTGAAAACTTCTCACGGATCAATTTTGTCATCTAAAGCGTTTAGAAAAGCATAACTCAAACTAAAAAAAGAAGAAAAATGAACGGATTACCGTTTGACCTTCCAATTCGTCATTAGTCCTTGCCAGGTTTGATTTAAGAGAGATGAAATCTTCAGCCACACGCGTTAAATCATCGTAATACCGTCGATATTCCGGATATTCGTTCTGAAATAAATAAACAACTCAGGGCCGAGCCAGGACGGTGTGATACAAGTCGCACCCCAAATCCAAGACATAGACCTTCCAAGATACAACTCTTAATCAATTTTTCCCGTTAATCTGAACCCTCTCAAAATCAAAAAGTATAACAACACGTAGGCGCAAGCTTTACTTTAAAGATGCTGTGATAGCGTTCAGCATCATCTTTATTTGCGAGCACTCCGAATTCCTGAGACCAATCCCTCGATGGCTTTGTCGGGATCGTCATAGACCCAACCGAATCTTCTGGCGAACACGAAGAGCTGTGTTGCAGAGTGCTGTCTACGGAAGCGGGACGAACGAGAAAAGGTGGCGAAATTGTTTTTGGAGTCGAAGTGGCGGTAGAAGCGGGGGAAATCGATGGTGCACCGTGTAATGGCTTGCGCTTCGGAATGTAAAAAAGATCCTTCTTCGGCGAGGACTGCTCAATGACCTTTGCGATTTGCTTAAAATATGCTTGTGCAAATAAACAGGGACCTTTAATCCAATAACAAAGAACACGCTTCATTTACACCGAAAGACAATGTAAAACTTTTTTTTAACACTACAAATTCTCAATCACAACCAAATTAAATACATACCTTAACATTAGAAAACTCGACGGCGTTCACTTTTTGTGATATGTTTGTCTTTGCAAAAGTTGTTGACTCGTTCTGTGTTACTGCCACGTCATCAATTTTCTCTCGCATTTCGAACGGAATGAGTTTCGTTTGCGGGATGGGAGCCTCTTGTTTTGCCTCGGTTTGTCTTTGCTGTTTTGCTGCTGGCGCGCTAGTGAACTTCCGAGTATTTGCCACGGGCGACGGGCTGTGCGTCCGTTTTGATGCGAATTTGGCTAAGAAGCTCGAATGGCTCTTCACTTGTCGTTGTGGTTGAACTTCATTTGCAGCAAAATTATGTTTTTTCTGAGATTTCGGCATATCCTTGGCCTTCTTTTGCTGCTCCGCTTCGACTAATTTCTGCGTCTTTTCTTTCATGTCCGCAAACGCTTTAGCAGTTGCTTGCACCTGAATAACTAATAACTTCATCGATTTAAAGGTTATTGACCTGTAGTCTTGTTTTTGTAGCAGGGCCAACATTTTTGTAGACATTTTCCTTTGGGTCAAAACAAACTGAGTCAGTCTCCGTTTGATTTTGAAAGGTGCATTTGAAAATAGTAGAACCAGCTTCACGCCCATCAATCTCGATTTCAGCCTCCTTAAATTCGGAGTCGTAAAATTGGTAACCCTAGACCATTTTTCAAAAAGATTGAATTTCTTTGAAATTGGTCAATTGTGAGGAAAATTCGGATTCTAGCCCATGAAAACCCACGAACTCTTTGTGCCTAAAACTTCTAAGGGGAACACCAACTACAAATTACTGATCAAAAGAACGAATTCAAAATGTAGACCTGTTTTCGGATGTGCATCCGGATAGCGCGTCTGAGCTTGATTGCTTGTCTAATTGCGGCGCTACACTCATCAGTAAGTTTGAGGAACAAACTCTGATTGTCGTGACCCGTATTGGTAAGCTCACAAACGGTGAAGAGAGGACCATGTTCAAATGTCGAAATTGAGCTGTTAGATTGATTAGATTGAAGACCATTCGAATAACTATTTTTAGACATTTTTAAAGCTAAAAAGATTTGAAATCTATTATCAGGCAAGACCAAAAAAAAGAAGCTTGGCTTAAATAAAGGAAAATATTAGCAATAACGTTTATCTATCCCATATAAGTTATAACCGATGAACTGTTGGTGGTAAAATAAGTTATTGTTTACTTTAACAAATGGTGAATACTAGAAACTGGAATAAATCAATTGGGGTCGGGGACGGTTGGGCCCCGACGTTTGGGCCCCGCCGTTTGGGCCCCGACGTTTGGGCCCCGCCGTTTGGGCCCCGCCGTTTGGGCCCCGCCGTTTGGGCCCCAAACCTTTGAAGTGCCATAACTCTTCATGGAACCAACCAAACTAAATAAATTAGCTACCAATCGAAAGCTCTATATGTTTAGAAACTAATCTAACAGGGACTAAACGATCATATAAATCTTTAAAAAGTTATGGTTTGAAAAGTGTGAAAAACTAGGTTTCTTGATATTTTCGATTATAACTTTTTTTAAAGGTATCTAATCACTTTATTGAATACAAAATCTACCCAGCTTTCGATTGGTACCTATTTTATTTAGTTTGGTTGGTTCCATGAAGAGTTATGGCACTTCAAAGGTTTGGGGCCCAAACGGCGGGGCCTAAACAGCGGGGCCCAAACGTCCCGCTCTCATCAATTGAAAGACAATATGCCACGATATAAAAATTCAAGTTAAATATGTACAGTACATTAGCGCGCCCTGATTATGATAACCCCTAAATGCTGATATTAATATACAATGATACTCATCATACACCTCCTTGAAATCCTACCTTCGTTCTATACTAGTAGATTGAAAAAGCGCTTATTTTTAAGAACGTCTTTGAAAAAGAGAATTTTAAAATGGTGATGCCGGTTTTAGTCAAATTTTCCTAACTAAATCACTAATTTCATTTTCTTTCTAAGGCGCCTATCGGCAGCCGGACCCTTTTCATTTTTGACACACATTGGCGAGCTCAAATTTGTTGATAAATTACGTCTTTCAGAATATAAAGACACATTTCATCGAAAAAATGTCTGATGCTAAAATGGAAGTTGAAGAGAGCGCGACCATTACTGCTTTGGTGAAATCGAATAAGAAACGTTTTGAGGTGGAATTTATGGCTTTTTAAATTTTGAACAAATCAAAATGTAAGGTCAAAAAATGGAATGCAGTTGCACTTTGGGCCTGGGACATTGTTGTTGACACTTGTGCAATCTGTCGTAATCACATAATGGTATTATTTGATACTAACAATCAGCATTTACTTCTTAATTTATTAAGGATTTGTGCATCGAATGTCAGGCAAATCAGGTTGGTTTAAAAGTTGTACAAATAAAGAAGTTTCGAGTTAAGGCTTCTTCAACCAACGAGGAGTGCACGGTGGCTTGGGGTGTCTGCAATCATGCTTTCCATTTCCATTGTATTTCGCGTTGGCTTCGAACGCGACAGGTTTCGTTTAATTTTGCGAAAATATAATTTGGTTTATTTGTTTTCTTTTAGGTTTGCCCGTTGGACAATCGTGACTGGTAAGGTGTTTTCTGGGATTTATACGTTACATTTTACGGGCGGGAATGTTTGCAAGATCACGGCATTTTACTTTTGAACGATTTTGGTTTGATGCGTTAATGTTATACGGCCCCTAGATGGACTAGTTCGACGTTTCTTTACCTGATAAACACGAATCTGACACGAGAGAAGCACCTCCATCGAGTTCTGCGAACGGAAACAAAATTAACAGTAATACAACGGATAAATTTTGCAATATGAAATTGTTGATTCATGTTTAGCGGGTAAAAAACGTCGGTGGGCCGTCTAATTAACATTTTGGGAGGGGAGGGGTCGATAACAGGACTTCGCTTACATGACGTATAAATGGTAATAATAAGTTCATTGTAATATTTTTTGGATAATTTATTCAATTCACACAGGGAGTTCCAAAAATACGGTCACTGAAGAGCTTTTTTGTTGTTCATAATCGACCGACGGCAATGTTGAGTGGGAATTTAAAGACATATTTGAAATTCACCTAAAATTGACAACAAGGCGTAACCAACATTGGATTTCAAATAACTGGGAATAAGTGATCGGCCGAAGAGCAAAAGAAACAAAACGATAAACGCTAGTTACGAAAACGATAAACGGCAGTTACGCCTTTTTATTATTGCTCATGCGTATAAAATGAAATGATGTTTTGCATCCTTTTTATTTGTTTGTTTGTTTATTAACGCACAAATAACGCATTATTTTGTCATTTGTTGTTTACATGACACCAAAAAATTTAAGCGAAACATTTTAACTGACTGACTGTTTCTTTGTGAAGATGGACAAACCGATAAAACTTGCGAAGGTGACCCGTGTTCTCGGTTTGTCTCGTAATATTGCAACTTAATTTGAGTCTGACATTTAGGGCGCACCGGTAGTCAGGGCCAATGTACTCAGGTCCGCGTGGAGTTTTTGGACGATACCAACCGATCGATCATCAGAAATGTGAAGGGGCCCGTTCGGGAGGGCGATATTCTGACTTTGCTGGTGAGTGGCAACCTTGCATTTTACGTTTAAACCTAACATTAGGAAGCTGAGCGCGAAGCACGTCGTCTTCGCTGATTGGAGAAATGATGATTGTTTTGTTGTTGTCTTTTTGAAGTATTGGTAAATGTGTTTTATGTTGCGTTGTTGGTTCTCTCATTAAACAGGAAATCGATCCAATTTTATTTTGACTGCAAAATGTGCCTTTATCCGTTCATTCAAGCGTAAAGAATGCCCCGTGTTGCCTTAATCCATTCTTTGTTTTGCGTTGGTCGGCAAAGTCAGTTGAGTGTCCAGTGTGCACTCTGTCGTTTTCAATCGACGATTCGCCCACATTCTCTTCCCATAAAACGGGTGCGTATTGGGGCATAGCTATTCATTTTCTGTCGTTGTTTAGGTCACTCATGCAAAGTACGGTGGACGTTACACTGTCACAGCTCTTCCCGGCGATGGAATCGGTCCGGAAGTATGTTTTTTGTAGGGCTGGCTATTTTCTAGCGTTGTGGATGGAAATTTCATGAAATTTTGTTATTTTCCTTGAGAAGGTAAAATCTATACCGATACCAAAAAAACGAACACACAAAATTCCATCGGTACAGTATGTCGTACCATGCCGAACACTGCCACTTAATTTTCGTCAGATGCTGGCCCATATTCGACGGATCTTCCGCTTTGCTAACATTCCGGTGGACTTTGAGGAGATGGAACTGAGCTCGAAAGACCCTGCGAACGAGGCACTGGAGAATGCCATCACGGCCATTGAACGCAACGGACTCGCAATCAAAGTTAGTTGATTATTAAAATTTTGTAATCGTATATTCAATGTCTTTCTAAAGAATAAACTATATTCCATTAGGGAAACATCGAAACCAAATTTGACGACCCAACGTACAAGTCTCGCAATGTCGAGCTTCGCAAACGACTTGATTTGTTTGAGCATCATTTTCTTCTCTCTAAACTAATCTTTTTTTCGATTCGCAAATGTGCTCCATTGTGTCTCCATTCCAACTATACCCGCAAAGCATCACGACCTGGATTTGGTCCTCATTCGTGAAAACACTGAGGGAGAATACAGCGGGCTCGAGCACGAGTCGGTTAAAGGCATCGTGGAGAGTATTAAGGTACACACTACAATTAGTCTTCTGTTCGGCTTCAATTTTGGAATTCAAGCAACTCTAGGGGTTGTCTCTTTGTTCAGATTGTAACGCGTCGAAACATCGAACGAATTGCGCGCTTTGCATTCGATTATGCGATTTTGAATAACCGTCCTCAGATAACGGCCATCCACAAAGCTAACATTCAGAAGCTTGGTGACGGACTCTTTCTTAAAGTAACATTGCACAAACGAAGCAAATCGAATTTTAATTGCTTTTAGGTATGTAAGGACATTGCCGAAGCTGAGTACAAAAGTGAGGGTCTGCAATTTAATTCGATGCTTGGTCTGTCAATTTGTTTTCTGCTTATTGACTTCTAAACACCTTTCTTTAATTCAGTGGACAATGCGTGCATGCAATTGGTCAGTTGTCCTCAACAGTTCAACAATGGAATCCTCTTGATGCCGAACCTCTACGGCAACATTGTAAATGACTCCCAGTGAAAATAAGACTTAATTGTTAAAGATTTCAAACATTGCGTGTGGCCTCGTCGGTGGGCCGGGCCTCGTCTCCGGAATGTGAGTTTTTACTGAACAGTTTTACTTTGAACTGTTGCAAACTTTTAATATTAAATTAAGGAACATCGGTGAAAAATATGCCGTTTTTGAAACAGTGAGTTTGGCTTTGTCTGTTAATTTATCTGGAGCTTTAGTAATTTGAAAGAAAAGTTTAATTCCGAATTTTTTTACAGAATATATTTTATAAAACAGGGCACAAGAAACACGGGCACTTCGTTGGTGGGCAAGGACGTAGCCAACCCAACTGCCTTCATAAGGGCCTCCGTCGATATGCTCCGCTTTCTTGAGCTTCACACTTACGCGGACAAACTGTCGGACGCTCTTTACAGCGCTTTAACTGAGCAAAGAACGCACACACCCGACATCGGAGTGAGAAATATGAATATCGTATAGTGACAATTCGTTTTTTTATTTGCAGGGCACAAATCACAGCACAGAAGTCGTCCAGGCGGTCATTGACAATTACAAAGAAAACATTTAGTCAGAATAGCATAAACCCATACAATTAGTGTTAAACCAGAATGTTTGGAGGGTCGAATAAATGTAGATTTTTTCACAATTTGGAAGAAAGCCAAGATGTTTTTAACAGCAGGAATTCCCTTCCGCTTCTTTCACCTCTTTATTAGCCAGAAGAGAAAATATCCGCTTTTTTAAATCATAATAAATCTACTCTATTTGTTTCTCAATATTATTCAGTCCATTCTCGGCGCCACTACAACTCGCCTATGTAACATTTCGCCTACACAGCCAAAAGGCAACATTTCGCCTACGCAACATTTCGCCTATTTACATTTCGCCTACACAGCCAATAGGCAACATTTCGCCTACAAGGTTAAAATGTTACATCTCGCCTACGCAACATTTCGCCTATGTAACATTTCGCCTACCCAGTCAAAAAGCAACATTTCGCATTCAAATTTTAAAAATTCTGATTTTTTTAAAATTTTATTTGACAAACGATTAAGCATTTTGTAATGCAAGAATTAAAGCTTCAATTTTATTCTCATTGGCAACAAAGAAATGATACAAAATGAATAATTGAATAGATTTTGGTAGTAGAATTGATCTCTCATCTAGGCACGTTTGCGAAACTGGGCATTGACGGAGTTGGCGGTCTTGGCGAATAAAACGCAACTTGAATTGAGTAGTTGTAGTCAAAAACGTTGACGTTATGACTGTGCCCGGTTGAATTTGGAACTAGACTCCCTAAAACAAAGGAAAACTTGTGTAGTTCCATATACATGCCAACTTTTCTTTACTCAGGACTAGAGACCGGATTTTTAGTACCTAAAAACTTCAAAAATAGTCAAAAGTCTAAAACCGGTCCCTATTCAGAACATCCAGTAACCAAACAACTTTTTGTTTTATTAATTGATTGAACTAACCTTGTGAATCGCGAGAACCAACACAACGTCGCCTCGATTTGGTCGTGAAATCTGCTGTTGTATAAAATCAGCATCGATTCACCATCCTTCCTTGATAATGAGAGCATCAGAAAGCTTAATTATAAGTGGGTTTGCTGAATTGATATTACCAAACACTTTTGCCCTTTCACAAATTTACACCATTCAAAAAACCAATGCATAAGAATTTACCGTCTCAACATTTGTCGAAGTGAAATGTCTGTGCCCGTCTCCACAAAAACCTCGCAGTTGACGTCCTTCCTTACTTGCCCGAAAATTTTGAGGCTTTGCGCTTGGCTCTTCCTTTTCAGATCCAGTTTTTTCGAAACAGCCTAAAATTCAACAGACTCCAAGGTTTAGTCTCCAACAAGTGATTGGCGAATCTCGATGAAGTATTGCTGTTTTGTTTC
Organism: Globodera pallida; assembly: GCA_020449905.1. Lineage (NCBI taxonomy): Eukaryota > Metazoa > Nematoda > Chromadorea > Rhabditida > Heteroderidae > Globodera > Globodera pallida. The sequence goes on along the minus strand of JAIXHY010000009.1, from coordinate 735,645 downwards.
TTCTTCTCGGACTTCGCTTTGCCGCATTGGTATTGCTTCTTCATCTTCTGCTGGCTCTCAACTTCGTTGCGCATCAATTTTTTAAGATTCATTTTTCCTTTATCTGTAAATCAATTAGGTATACGTGTGTGAAGATGGATTTATACAATGCTTTTGCTTTCGATCTAAACAAATAAGCCTTAAATTTGTCAAAGAAATGTTAAAAATCAAATTTTTAAAATTTGTAGGCGAAATGTTACATAGGCGAAATGTTGCGTAGGCGAGATGTAACATTTTAACCTTGTAGGCGAAATGTTGCCTTTTGGCTTTGTAGGCGAAATGTTGCGTAGGCAAAATGTTTCGTAGGCGAAGTGTTACATAGGCGAGTTGTACGGCAGCGCCATTCTCCACCCGCTAATTTTTTTTCCCAATCTAGTCACAAAAATTACTGAGTAAAATTACGTGATGCATTGCATTTGTGTGATTAAACGGCGACATGAAGTTTGGGCACCGGGAAGTTTGGGCACCAGGAAGTTTGGGCACCAGAAGTTTGGGCACCGAGAAGTTTAGGCACCGCAATACAATTAAAAAATAAATAAAAAAAGCATTTAAACTTGATTGTTTTGTACATTATTGCATGGAATTTAATTTTCGACAAACAAAAATATTGAGTTCTGATATAAAATTTTTATGAATGTTGGAAAGGAATATTTGCATATCATATCAGGGTTTTTGAGTATGAAAGAAGGTCAGTTGTTGGTGTGCCGCGTTTATTACTTAATTTAGGTCATTTTGCATAATCCTCAAAAAGTCCTCCGGTGAGAAAAGTCTTGGAGATCCCATGGGAAATCTTGAAGAAGCAGAATGTTTCCAGTGATTCTTCTGAAAAAGCAGCGGGAACTGAATCCAGACCGGGCATAACTGACTCTAAACTTAACCGATTCAGACTTTCTAAACCCGTTCAACAGGTCTTGTCGAGATGAAGTTATTCCCCGGTCTGGGTTCGGTCCGTACGCCGAAGCAGCACAAGTGATTGCCCCTCAAAACATACAATTTGCAGAAAGTGTTTCAAACTCTCATGGCCAGAAGGAAACTCTAACCCATAATGGGTTTGCCAAGTATTTAATGAGAGCCTAAAATGGCAAATTTTGAAATTTTATTTTTTTTAATTGTATTGCGGTGCCCAAACTTCCCGGTGCCCAAACTTCTGGTGCCCAAACTTCCTGGTGCCCAAACTTCCCGGTGCCCAAACTTCCCCCCGCCGATTAAACACATTCAACTTAAATATTGATAGCTTGATTTATAAAGTGTTTATTAAACCAACTACCAGAAAAAAAAAACAGGAGTTAAGTGAACTTGGCCTTTCAGTGTAATTTCCTACCGTAGAGAATTCGAATTTGGGCCTGTTTAGGTCAGGGCTGCCATCGAAAATGTTTCAAAATAAGGACAGTGGAAGTCAAAAACAAGATTTTGGTGGCAAAAATAAGGACACTTTACAAAATGTTCAAAAATGCAGCAAATTCTTTATTTTTGGCATGAAATGTGCGTATTTTAACCATATTTCTCTCCACCAACAACTCAAATTTGGGGGTTGGAAATTGCTCCCGTGGATTTTAGAAAATTTTGCCGATTTACGATTTCAAAAATGCATTTTTTTTTTTGCGAATTCTGCTTTAGTAGGGGGGGGGGGTCGGCGGTGCCGATAGGCGCCGCCAAGAAAATTTTGAATTTTCGACTCATTTTGTTCAGGGATTTGCAACCAACATTTAAAAAATGCGGTACTTTTTTTTTGAAGTTTTTTGCGTTCTGGGAGGGGAAAATTTTTGAAATTTCGACTCAATTTGGTGAGAAAATTGGTCCAATTCGCTTCGAAATTTTCTAATTTTGAAAATTGGATCAAAATATTATGAAAATCTTCACAAAATTCGAAAAATAAGAACAAAATAAGGACGGAGGCCTCAAATAAGGACAAATCTTACAAATAAGGACATTTTTAATTTGTAAGATTAGGACCCTCCAAATAAGGACAAATCTTATAAATAAGGACAAATGGCAGCTCTGGTTTAGGTGAATTAAACGACATACATACAATTTTTCGAATGTATTTTTTGGTTCCAACGTGTTCTGCAGTACCAGCAGCTGCTGATAATTCAGAATCTAAAGCGGGGACCAGTTTGAACGTTGACAACGAATCGGTGGTCTGCGCTGATGAGCTCGCTATACCTCAAAAGGAGTACCAAATTTGTGGGAATGACGTGTTGGGACTGTCGACTAGTAACAATCATTCAACAGAATTTTGGGTTTTCAACGACGGGCTCGGCAATTTTTCATTCGTCTGTATGTGGGTTGGATGTCAACAACGACTTAAAACTTTGGACCAATTGGAAGCGCACATGGACCAACATTTGGCCGAATACGGAGCAGAGGCACTGACAAATATAGGCACTATTTTGATAGAAGAGGGAAAGTGCGCCCCCCAAAATTGAAATGAAATTTTAGTCTGTCAAGTCCAAAGCTGTCAAATTCTCGTTTCATCGGCCGAAGAGTTAGCGCGACACATGAAAATGCACATTTTCCATGCCAATCGAATACTCCGCGGACTTTGCGTGGTGAGGGAGCGCTGCCCAAAAGTCAAAAGGTGCGTTTGTTGGCGTGTGCCTTTGTACTTTCCCAGTAATTTAATGCTAATTTCGCCCGAAGGGATGGGGGCGGGGACTATTCTTTGGGATTTCCGTTTCTTCGAAATTCTTTAATCGTTTAGTTGCAACTTTGCGAAGACTAGCCGACTTGTTTACCAGGGCGATCCATTGCTTTGTGAATGGAATTCCTGTTTGGTGAGCTAGAGTCATTAATGGATGGATAAGATGAATGTCTAGGAAGGTTTCACGGACATCAACGAGTTTATTGAGCATGTTGAGCTCCACATCCAATTGCTTTCCACTGGGAGTCGCAGTAAGGACGGCTTTTACGGATGCCTTTGGAACGGTCGAGCACCGAAGCCTTTTGCTGGCATTTATTCTGTTAGTAACTTTTTAGACTGCAAAGCATCCTTCGGGAACAGAACGCACCTGCTAAGACACGCCCAGCATCACAGCGGAGACAAAATATGCGCCTGCCCTTTTTGTGGTTTGTTATACTGACGATGCGAAGACCGGTTTTTATACAATAGAAAGACTTCGTTCGGGTTGTGTTTGTTTGCTTTATTGACAGATTGGAATTTTAGTAAATTATGAATTCGGTTCAATTTACACAGGGGCCTTTTTCTCTCACACCGCTGGGCTCATCAAACACGTCTTTCGCAGACAGAATGGTTGTCGATAAGTGCACAAGGGGTGCTGCAGTGCAATTAAATTGCCTTTGCGTTTTTTGTTTTGTTTTTAACTTTTTAACATGTTTTAATTTCAAACTTTTTCTGTGCTGTTGCTGGTCACCGGACTTCGCGCGATTAAAATTGAACTAAAATCGTCGTCAAAGATTTTGAGCAATTTTTTTTTTTTTGAATTTTCTGACGGCGCTTACACCGCCGAACCGACCATTCGACTATAATTTAACTTAACTGACTCATAGGCATTTTTTCGGTTTTTCTGGACTTCAGTAAAGCTTAGTTTGTATTTATTGCCACTTCGTATTGAAATTGGCCTGGCGCACCCCTTTATAATACGCGAATGATTTGACTTTGTTTTCTTGTTTCTTTTCAGGAGACTCGTCACTTATTTGCCGTTTTTGTCAGAAAACCTTCGCAGATGAGGCCTTGCTGAGGAAGCATTGCATTCGACACATAAAAACGCACAAATGCCATTTTTGCTCGTTGGTTCTCACTTCTCCGTACGATTTGAACCGACACGTTCAAACAGTTCACGCGAAAGTGCGCAATCATTGTTGTGATTATTGTGGAAGGGCGTAAGTGATTCTGTACTTCGCTGTCCAAAGGTCCTAACTGAGCTCAATTTTGGGTTTTACCAACGCTCCGATCTGAACAAACATGTCGAACTTCACTTCAGCGATGCCATCCACGAGTGCGAACAGTGTGGCCAGAAGTTTCGGTGGTCCAAACAACTCAGAGAACACGCAAGACAGCACAGAGAGGTTGAATGACCGTCTGTTGGCTTAGTGAGGGGAATGTTTAAACTTTAAAGAGCTACAGGAAAGGAAACCTATCCAAATGAATAAAATGCATTTTTAAACGAGCTAAATCAACCGTTAAGGATTTTAACCCGACTCCGTACGAATGTCATTTGTGCAATTCTCGCTATGCTCGCGGTTCGGCACTCTCCAAGCATTTCAAAACCATTCACCAAATGCTTGTCCCAGTAGGGTTTTCTCGCTTTCAGGTGCACTTGTCATTTCAAAAAGTGAAACGATAAAACTTTTCTTTACAGTACAAAAAGTGCCAAGATGGTCTCTTCCGACTCCAAACAAAGTGTTACGTACGTGACAATTTGCCAACAAATGAGGAGGAACAAAACGAATGCAAATAATAATTATGCTCTTTATATTTTATTTCTCTTTGTTTAATGAAGTCACAATTTCTGTCTGTGTTTTTGATAGTGTTGATTAGTAAATTAATCTAAGAATATGTGAAAATAAATTGTCTGGCCCTTTATCATTTGTTTTGGTTACTTTTTGTAGAATTTATGCCTGTTTTTCGTGCCAGTCTTTTCGTTCTCCGTTCTGGACTTATCGTTAATCGCCATGCTTTGTTCCGCCCGTGTACAACGGTCGGGGCGTCCAATTCGTCTCCCAAATTTCTCAACTCCGATTTCTCTCTCCCGGCCGAATGGGGCAACCGGCTGGGCCAGTTGAGCGTGGACGAGCTCGGCGGTGTCAATTTTGAGTGGTTGATTGCGGTTCAGAAGAAGTTTAGCAGTGGCGGGAAGGCAAGGTGTGTTCTAAGATTATTTGCCAATTTCACCCTACACATTTTGAGTGCGGTCGATTTGGACATGGCCTGCTCCGTCCCCGTGGCTTCCAACCAGATCGGCGATTTGGTCGATCTCTGCTACAAACTCAGGCACACAAGTTCTGCGGCCGATTTGTTGCCGTCCACAGAGTCTGACCTAACTTTTGGCAATTTACCCCAATACCCGATTTGTTGTCAGATACACCATCTGCCGGCTTTTGTTGGAATCCGGCGACTTAGACACTTTTATGAGACTGCTGAATGATCCGGTTTCGGCATTTTAATGTTCCGGCATTTGCTCTTTTGTCCCTTCAGATAAACTACGGCATTTTCCCAAACGAACACATTTGCTGCCTGTTCTTGGACCACTTTCTCTGCTCTGCAAGAGTGCAATGTCAGCTATTTTAAGCTGAACCAATCAGTCAAAGACCAGGAGACCTTCCTGATAAAAATGTACTTATTCATTTGCTTTTTCCTTCAGATGCAGCAAAGTTGGCCACTTATGTGCTGTTGCAGGAACTGTTCGATTTCCCTCTGCTCAATTTCCTCGCGACACGGGCACTTCTCGAGTGGACGGAGTTGCCACATGCCGAGAGAATATTCGACGAACAAATCCATCCGAAAGTTCCGCCAACATTGGAGGAGGAGACCAACTTCAACGAGGAGAATGTGGTCTGTCGAGAAGCGTTCATTGCCAATCATTCATTAGCAAATTTTGCCATTTCATTATAAAATACGTTTTATGCCATTGACGCAGAGCCTTTTGTCATTTCAGCGTCTTTTTCGCTACCCGTTCCTGAAGAATCCGCATTGGGACGGTCATTTCGATCAGACTGAGGCCGATCAGCTGGCGGGAAAGTCTCTCGAATGGCTTTCATGGCACTTGAAATTTGCCGAAACTAATGAGAAGAACGACGAAACGCTGACCGGAGTAATTAGAATTGTGGGGCTTATATTGCAGCGGAAATGGGCTGAAGCCAAGGGACTGGCGGAGACGATTTGCACCGGCGGAAATGCGAGAGGTCAGTCCATTCGCTAAAATTACGCAATTTTCCCGATTTTTTTTTATTGCTTTTCACTCTCTTCGGGGTCGGCATGTCGGGGCTAACTGAAGGGGAAGTTTGTGGGCCCTTGTTCCCCCCCCCCCTTTTGGTGGCTAATTTCTCAAATCGCAGTTGAGTCATCTGAACGTGAAATAATTCGCGCCGCCGTGCGGCTTTCGCAGCAACTTTTGAATTTTGCTGAAGCGGTTGAAAAGCAAACAGAGGACGGAAAAAGCAACGAAAGCACTGAGGAACGTGAGAAACTGGCACTGAAAGTGCGTTTTACCAACGATTTTTTGTTTCGATTTATTTATTTTCTATTTCAGGAATTGATAGAACAAAAAAGTGCCGAATTTGGCGCTGGCAGTACGAAAGCATCCGATAAACTTTCCGCAGTGTTAGCCGTGCAATTTCGACCCATTCTCCGGGAGAAGGAGCGACAATTGATGGAAAGACAGCGGAAGGACTTTAGGGAATGGGCCCGGCACAGAAAGGAGCTCATCCACAGTCAGGTCGCGCATATCGAAGTGTCCAATTCGACGTCAGAGGACCGTCGCTTCAAATTAACGGGACATTACAATAAATGCCATTTTCCCAATTCCCCGCAGGCGCAACGCGCGGAACATTGGGCACGACTGAGCGAAGTTCGGGAGCGAGCAGCCAGCCTGCGAGAGGAGAAGGAACTGCTGCACTTCTTCGAGAATCGCGTTCGGATTGAGGACGAGGCCCGGGAACGCACTGAACTAATCAAGGAGCTAGGCTTGATGAAGAAGAAGGGCGAACTCACGTGAGTGGAGGGGGGAAACTTCAAAACATGGCCGGGCCGGTCATTCAGAGAGGAGGAATACGCCCAGGGAATCTTCCATTTGGCACGTCGGCTCAAGGAGGGCAAAACAGCCAAACAGGTGACAATGGAATAAAAACTTTATTCTGATCGGCGTTGAATTTAACTTTTAAAGGCTTTGGACGAGATTTCCGGCTCCGATTTGTTCTCCCGGGTCCAAAACAGGGCAATGTCGACGCATTTGTCCAATAACAATTGACGAACTTTGATAATTCATTCATTCTGAGATCATCTCATTTCTTGCACACATTCACTTCCATTGCTTTTAAACCATTAAAGAACAAAACGCTGAAGGCGACTGAGTCGAAAATTGGAAATGTCCCTAATTCCCTATAGTTGCCAAATGTCCGGAGGAATGTGTGCTATCGTTGATTTTATAATAAATTCATCATTTCAAATTGGTTGTTTTGCATTGTGCATTTGTCCCTATGGCAATACTAGTATCAGCTTTCATTTCAGTGTTTTTTCCAAGTTTAATTTTTGTTCACAGAAATGAAGCCTCAAAGTTCTCCTCCCATCAACCGCGAGCTGCACCTCCGATCAAAGCAAAGTAAGTCATCTTGCACTCCCAAAATCAATTGCAGTACTGAAAGTGTTCGGCCACAAAAGGTAGCGGCGGGCGATCGTTACCGCTGCTGCTGGCTGAACCCCAATTGCCGAGTCGGGGTTGAGTTTTAGGGCTTTACCCCCTCATTAAGTTGCCGAACGTTTGTCGGAGAGTGTGCACATCCTCGACCACGATCCGTCGATGGCACTCTATCGGCTGCAGGAGCATGCCAACAAAATGGTCCCCAGATTGGTCATGAGGTGCCGCGAATCGTTCTCTTTTAACCAAAAAACTAGACAAATTCCCTAATTCTGACACCATTCTCAAGACGCCATCAGATGGGCCAGCAGAACGGCAACATCCAAGGCGCCTGTTTTGACTTGGACAACGCTATTCAGTGCTGTTTGAATTTGGCATGGCATTTTGAATTATCGAAATTAATTAAGAACATTGGACCAAATGAAAAGGGCACAGCCGACCTTCGAACGGATTCAAAGCGCGCTGAGGAATTCGGTGTACTTCAAACAGCAAATTGAGCACGAAATGGTGCGGAAGCGAAGTGTCGTTTCGGACAATGCAAATGCAAATGAAAAATTGTAGCAAAACGTTTAAAATATTTATATTCAATTGCAGAAAAAAACGAAATATAAACATTCATAAATATATGGTGAACAAACAATACATTAAGGCACTTTGCTAACCACACTGATCGATCAGACTTTCTTTAGCCACGATTCTTCAAGAAAAAAGGGAGAGGGCATAAATACGGAGGGATATTTGCACTTAAACATTCATCACGCATTGAATGTTTTCTGTACGAGTTCTATCAAAATGTAATAAAATAATGCCGTACAAACAAGGGGGTCTTTCTCAGAATGTGTAAGTGCCAACAAACGGTAACAACACTAATGAAAAGCAAAACAGTTTTTGTTGGGTAATGTGATTAGGAGAGCAAATGATTATGAATCCTTTTTATTTTATTTTTACATATGTACAATTAAAGCGACGCAAGTTGAGGGTGCTGAAAGCAGAAGGGAAAGAATAACAAAAGAATGAAGGGTGGTATCATACCATTTAAGTCAATAATTAATTGATTAATTAGTGCAGATGAGAAAGAACATTTTGCCGTAGGGGGGGGGGGGATGATTTGTTAACAAATAAATACCCGCGGGGGGGGGGGGGTACAAAAATAAAAAATTGCGCAAAACAGAGATTAGTTGAGAGGAGAAGCTCTCTTCTCGCAAAGAATAATGGATGACACTGTTGGCAAAGTTGAAGTTGGCCATGGCACTCGAAGGCACGCCATCGTTCAGACCCTAAAACGGACGGAGAGGCAAAATGCCATGGGCTCGGCGAAGATTCGCTGGTAAATGGTACTAATCAGATGGCCGACTGATCGTTGGGACCGACGGCGAATGTGTGCGATTGGTGCTGAGGGGGCCGGCCGAAGGACAGCGGCGGGCCGCCGTTTTTTCCCGACGACGAAAGGGGCGTCGGATGAATGAGCCCGTCACTGAATTCGATACTTTGTCAAAATGCGCTGAATTCGAATACTTTGTCAAAATCCGCTGAATTCGACACTTTGTCAAAATCGGACGGATTCGTTTCTAGTGCTGCACGAGAGTCTCGATCTCGAGTCTCGGAAAATTTTAGGTCTCGTGCAGCACTATTCGTTTCGCCTTCCCCCCCCCCCCCCACTCACCCAATTTGAGTGGCGCCTCCGTTGGTCAATGACTCCCTTTCGGTGTTAGTGCCCGCACTTCCCACGTGATTTGACTTTGTCTGCCCCCCAAAATGGTTGGCAAAATTGGAGCAGTCCGTGTTCCTCTCCTCGATGAAAGATCTGCTCGAGTGACGGCCGTCGTGGAGATTCTGTCGACAACAGCACTGCAGGGGAAAGGGGTCGGGAAATTGGTCAGAAAGAGGACGACCGACGGTCTGGCCTTAAAGTTTCCCCTGGGGGTAAGTGGAGGTACCCCCCCCTCCACTCAAATAATAGGCTAAAACCCATTGGACTGGGCCCAAGTTGAAAATAAAAAGAATCCAGCTAGGCTATGCCCAGGCCATTTTATTTTCTCTGAAAATCCCCCAAATAACGCCATTTAACCGCGAGACGACCTGATAGCATCCGCACACAAAGCACACGATCACGGCCATAAGAACGACTCCAAAGATGACGTACTCGAATAGAGAGGCATTGGTGACGTGGTTGACTATTTTCTCGTGGAATGGTCGTGACGGGGGCTTCAACTGAAAGGGAACGATGTAAACGAACTCCGACGTCAAAAGTTACAAGACTGGACTCGACTTGGTCAGTCACCTGAGTGCAGATCCAGATGAACCTTGGCTGCTCGAACTCCTTGATCGTGTCGCCCATGTCAGTGAAGGGAAACGAGAAACAGTCCAGTTCACAACGTTCTTGACACTTGTCCTTCTCCCCAAAACTCCAGCCGCCGGACTTTCTCTGTTGGTGGTCGGACATTTGCGGACGCTGTTGGGAGAAGAGGTCGGAGGAGTGGCGACGGCTGGCCTCAAACGGAAGGGTTTTAGCTCGATTGTGCGCAACAAAGGCAATTCCTTAGCGGTACATCGAGGGAACCCGTTCAGTTAAAAGCCCGCCCTCACCCTGCCCAGCTGCTGCTGCCTGCGCTGGTCGCTCTCCGAATCCGTCCGACGCGTGTCGTCACTCGGTCCACCGCCGCCGTAGGTGAAATAGCCCTAAAATTGGCATTTCAAAGGGAAGGCGCCGAACGGACACTTTGCGGGAGGGGGGGGGGGGCGGGAGGGGGCATAAACTGACCGGCAATTGTTGCTGAGCAAAATGGCCATTGCCCGATGAGGCGGCGGCGGCGGCGGCGCCGTTTCTCAGAATGGTGCCGAGGAAAAGGAGGCAGAGGAAAAATGCCATCGGGGGAAGGACGGAAAAGCTTTAGCCAGCCGATTGATTTGACTGATCAGAGAATAATGGGACGGCAAAACTTTGAACAAATTTAGTGTCTTATACGCATAATTAATTGTCTTTGTGCCTTCGATTAATTAAGCACGGCAATAGCCGACCTTTGGGGGAGGAAAGGGGCGGCGGGGGCAGAAAAATTCGGAACAAAGCTAAAAAGGCCATCGATCAGAAGAACAAGGCGCTTGAGGTTTTATTAAGTGGATGATGAATAAGGGAGAAGAAGCGAAGAGGGGGGGGGGGGGGGAAACTGTGCAAACAGAACAGTCAATTGGTTGGGTGAAGCGATGACTGGAATAAACAGCGCTGGCGGGGATGGAAGTGGGAGAAGACACATCACCGAAGGCACGCGTCCCCCCCCCCCCCCCCCCCCGGCCATCCCCCCTCTGATACCAGCAGCTTCATCGGGCCATTGGAGGGGGTTAGGAAAATGGATGAATGAATCGTTTGCTGGGTGGGAGAGGAAAGGGAATGGAGGGGGGGGGGGAGGGGGGGGGGGGAAGGGGGGGGGGGGGGGTGGGGGGGGATGAATAATCAGAAAAGGCAAACGAAGAGGAGGAAAGGGCAAAAGTGGCCGAAGAAGGGCGGATGGAATGTCTATGGTTGGAAGGTGAACAGGCGAGGCCGTAAGGGGCTAGACGGTACAGAAACAAATCGGTTGGAATTAATGATCGGATCGGCGAGGAGTGGAGGGGAGGGTAGAGGAGGGGGGGAGAGGGGGGGGGGAGGGAAAGGGGGAGGGGGGAGGAGAGGGGAGAGGGGGGGGAGAAAGGGGGGGAGAGGGGGGGGGAGGGAAAGGGGGAGGGGGGAGGAGAGGGGAGAGGGGGGGAGAAAGGGGGGGAGAGGGGGGGAGGGGGGGGGGGAGGGGGAGAGGGGGATAGGAGGGTAGGGGAGGGGGAGAGGGGGGGAGTAGGGGAGGGGGGAGGGAGGGGGGGAGAGGGGGGGGGTAGAGGGTGGGGGATGGGGAGAGGAGGGGGGGGGGGGGAGGGAGGGGGGAGGCTGTAGAATGGGGAACGGTTGAAGCGATGAATGTATGGGAAACGTGTGAAAATGGATGGAGCTGTTGTCGGCGAGAAGGCTTAAGGCAAAAACAGCCGACAAAACTGGCAGTGACAATGGTCAGCTGATAAAGCATCAATTGGTCGTTGTCAGCTTCTCTCGTGGGAGGGAAACGAATCGAATTTGTTTTTACTGTAAAAGAAATACGGAAGGCGGCAGAAGGCCGGGAATCGCGGGATTATGGCGGCTGGATAAATAATAAAGCTTCTGAGAAGTGAAGAGCAGAAACTCGAAAAAGCGAAGGACAAAAGGGGAGAAAGGGGAAAAGCGCGGAAGTGTTGAATTTCAGTTGGAAGCGGGGGGGGGGGGGAGCGGCGGGTAAGACGAAGACGGAAAATGACCGGTCGGTCGCAAAGTAAAAGAGGAGAAAGAAAAATGAGAAATTTGGGGGGGGGGGGAGACGAGTACTGCTGGGGGGAGTAAGCGGGGGAGGGGGCGGGGGGGGGACTTGACAGGTTGGAGGAGTTCGATATCATTTGCTTCTGAATCTTCCTTCAGCCACCCAACTCAATTCTGACAGGATGACATTGTGTAAGGGATGAAATAAGGTCAGAATGACGATTGGCCGGAAGATGATGGGGGGATGGGGGGGATGGGGGGGATGGGGGGGATGGGGGGGATGGGGGGGATGGGGGGGATGGGGGGGATGGGGGGGAGGGGGGGGGGATGGGGGGGGAGGGGGGGGAGTGATGTGAGTGGTGGGGTTTGTGGGGATGGGAATCCGAAGGGCGGATCAAGCAAAGAGGGTAGGCCAGGCCGCTGTGATTGACGGAAGACTGCCTGCTGATCAGAGAGGGGGGGGGGGAGGCTCAAAAACGATCGGTTGATTTGTTTGTTAATGAAAGAATGGAGAAAGCAAATTGAAAACCGGGGAGGGGAAGAATGGCTAATACACTGACCGGACTGTACGTACATTTAATTGCATTTTCCCGTCTCCGATCGATTTAATTTGGAACAACCATTTTTGGGATATATGGCCAATTTTTGAGGACACTCGACCAACCCCCCCCCCCCCCCCCCCTCCCCCTTTCGCGTTCTTCACCCCCCGCCGCTCAATTTGCATATCCTCCGCCCCCCCACCTTCAGTTTGCTTATGCATCCACCGACTTTCCCATCCATCTCATTTGAATGCTTTGCAATACCCTCCCCCCTCCCTTCCTCCCCCCCTCCCCCCCCCCCAACTTTTTATTCTTTCTTTGTCCCACATAAAGCTGATTTTTGGGTACGTGAATTTAGAACTGGCGGAAACGAATGCACTAAATTGAGTGAGCGATGCACAATAATAACACATTTGGCTTGGCACTCTTTTGTGCCCTTTTCGTCCAATTCATTTCCGATTCTTTTTTGTGGCAATGGGAAAGGTTGAGAGCAAATTAGAAAGGGAGGGGGGGGGGAGGGTTGTGATGGCGGAGGAAAAGCATTGGGGGGGGGGAGGGGGAGGGCACGCTAGCTTCGAATGAATGGCATTATGTGTGTGAAAACGTGCAGCGCATTCACTCTGTCGATGCATCCCAGAGTAAATGCATGCGCAAGGATGGGAAGCTTAAGCAAAACATTCGCTTTTTGGTTGAGGGAATTGCAAAAACCAAACTTTTTGATGGACGGACGAAAAGCCCTTTTTCCGTTCCAAATTCTCAATGAATGACTTTTCTTTTCTGCCTCCGTTTCTCCACCCTTTCGATCGCATTCCATCAGAAATCGTTCGAATTGTTTACTCTTTTGCTTGAATCCGGTGGCCACTTCAATTCCATTCGCTTTCAGCCAATGTCCGTCCCGTCCATCGCGGGGGGGGGGGCGGGGATTAGCCGATGAACTTCTGTCGGGGGGGGGGGGGGGGTAAACATTGGGAAAAATGGAAGATAAGGGGAGGCAATGGGACGGGGGGCCTTTTTTGGTCCGATTGCCGCGATCTAGCAAGCGAAGCAAGGGACAAAATAAGGCGACGATAGCGTAAATACATACCGGTATGTTGTACATATTATTTTTACCGAATTGAAATGGGAAATGAAAGAAAACGAACGCTTTGTTGGTCAACGGTCAACGGGGGGTGGGGGGGGGAGGGGATTAGACATTGTGACCGACCACGTTAAATACAAAAATATTCTTTTTTTATTCAGTGAATGAGATGTAAATGAACGATTGGGGGGGGGGGGGGTCATTCGTCCGTCGTTTGCCTCGGGCAATGAATGCCGTCCGATGGATGGACAAAAGAATAAATAGGGGGGGGGGGGGATTTGATGGGAACGACTTGCCTTGTTTAACGGCGGTTGTGTGGGGCTGCGTCTCGCCGTCCCATCGTCGAGATCGAGAAGACACGATAAGGGGGGGGGGGATTGGGAGGAATGCCAAGGAAATGCCAATTTATGTCCGATTGGCTTTGTTCTGTCGTAGGCTTTTACTGGAAAGAATTCATGCCATCCTCCGAAATCAGCTGATGGACTTGACGAGCGGATTGTTTGTTATTGCACAGCTGTGAGAAGAAGATTTTGGATGGACGGACGGACATCGGCAGATGGCGGAGCAACAAAATGGGGGGGGGGGGACAAAGGGAGGGGAAGTTGGGGTTTTGGAGGCCGAGTTGTAACGGATGAGCTCAAATCCGTTATCCGGAATTCGCATGTTTTTTCCAATCCGATATTTGATTCAAAACTTTAGACCAATCCAATCCGTACCCTTTCCAAGTGAATGTGCACGAATGGAGAGAGCAGCAATTGATAAGAGGGGGGGGAGGGGGGGGGGGGCTGAAGTGATAACGGCACAAAGTGCAGACGGCGGGGGGGGGGAGGGGAAAGGACAGTCACTTATTCGCATTTAGTCAGTCCTCCTCACTTTTTGAGTCAATTTAGCAAAGGGGCGAGGCAAACATTGGGAAAAGTAAGGCGGTTGGGCAGGGGGGAGGGGGGGGGGGGGTCATTCGGAATGTCCGTTTGTGGGGGGAGGGGGAGGGGGAGGGGGGGGGGTCATTCGGAATGTCCGTTTGTGGGTGGGTCATTCGGCGGTGGTCGGACTCCGCACATTTTAAATTTGTCAAAAAATGGCGGATTGCGACCGACTAAAGTGATTGTCGATAGCGGCTTCAATTGAATGAGAAATTAACGCTTCGATTGCTTCTTTGTCCGTCCATTTGTTTATGCCATCCTTCGACTGCCAATGAATTCGCGCTTTTTTGGTTTCAAATACCGACTAAACCAAAAAGCCTTTTTATATTTTTGTGTTCGAGTTAATGTGGGCATATTTATGGAGTGAATGGTCGAAATGGATAATGGCGCCGGGGGGGGGGGCTAAGAGGCAAAGGCCGACCCGCCAATTTGGGCCACCCATTCAGCGCATTTCCCTTTCAATGATGGCTAATGCGTTTTTTATTCCCCGGTTAGAGGGTTTGTTTTGTCGGCATTTTAAGCTTAAATCTTACAAATTAGTTAAAGTTGTAATGAATGGCTGTCCAAAAGGAAATGTCCAACCGATCGACCGGAGGATGGGAAAGTGCCACAAACGAAGGCATCGGTCGTCGAATGGTTGGCACCGTGGGATTTTGCAAGTACAACGGAAGGTGGAGGAAATGAGAGGGAATGCCATGAAACAAATGCCGCTTTTCCTTTTCCCACTTCAACCAATCCAATGGCCATTTGAAATGATTTACCCCCCCCCCCCCCGCCTTTTGGTGCCAATTGGCCAAATTTGAATGGCGCGGGAACATTCATTGGCAAGGCATTTGATGGCATTTCACATTAATTATTCACTTTAATCAAATAAAGTCGCAATTCCATTGGTGTATTTGTTTTCTTATAATTCATCAATAAGTAAAAATGGAATTTTTGAAATTTTGGCGTTTGGCATTTGCCACAGAAAAGGGAGCGTTGGGTGAGGGGACAATGCCGCGGCATTGGCGTCTGGAGAGAGTGAGCGGGCGCCGGGAGGCGGGCACCATCAATTATGCACAGAAAGCCCCGTGAAAATTCTTTGTCTGTTCGTGAAGAGGTGTTTAAGCATAACGGACAAAATCGTCAGGGTTTGTGAAAATATAATTTTTTTTAAATGTGCAAATGATGGCAGGGAAACGAGTGATCGAAGCGATCAGTCAGTGATCTAATCGAATCGCCCAAAGGAATGCCATTGAATGGACAGAACGGCGTGAGCCGACAGAATCAGCAAAGTGACCAACGACAGAACGGAAAAGACGGCAGAGCCGGCGGCGGATGAGAGCAAATCCGTTTGGCAGTCCAAATGCCCGAGGGGAACTTCGCTGAGACGGCTTCCGCTTAACTTCTGGGGAGAGGCGCGGGAGCAAATCAGAAAACGATAGTCGGCCATCTGAAATCTGATCGTTATTTGCAAGAACCGGCTCGGCTGCTGGTCTCTGTCATTTTAGCCTTACCCCCCGGGGGGGGGGGGACTTTGACTTTTGTCGCTTTTCCTTTCCTTCCCTTTTAAACTGACCATTCCCGAATGTTCGCGCAGCCATTGGATCCATTCAACACTGGAACAATCGCAAAAAAAAGAATTCCGCAACAAAAATTGGACGAGCGGAGTGCGTGCGGCCAATTCTGTGGCGAACGTGCGAAATTGGGCATCCAACGAATGGAAATAATTTCTGAAATGAATTTGGGGGGATTGAGGGGGGGGGGGGGAATGGCACGGACCTCTCCAAATTAATGGTGCCAATGTGTGCCAGGCAAGTCGAGTTCAGGAACAAAGACCCCAGCAAATTCTGCCTGAAATCAAAGGACGAGGTTGGCAAAGTGCCAATGGACGAATGGCACCCACCGTAAGTCCAAATGGCGAAGGGATGGGAATGGACACGGTAATTGGGAGGGGACGTTGCTGAAGAAGTTGTAGCTGAGGTCCAACAGCTGAAAGGACGCCATGTAAATGAGTGAAAAGAATGGAGAAAACCTCCAACCGGCGTAAGTCGGCCTTTTCGAACAGTTTGAGCATAAGCGCGAATTGGGCGTTTCGATTATGAGGGGAAGTAAATGCACGGCGAAGGAACAGCTGCCGGCCGTATTGGGAAGCGGCATTTACATTAAATTGCCTTCGGCACAAAACTCACTTTACGAAGTCGCGGCGTGTGACTCAAAAAGTGAATGTTCTCCTCGCCCAGCACTATCTGAACGAATTGACTGAATGTAATGTTGGAGAAGCTGTGCAAAAGGCTTGGCTTGCCTCGTTGTTGCTTAAATCCAACACTTCAATGTTCGGCGCTCCCCTCAGGGCATTCCGGTGTAAGTTGACGATGTACTGTTCCAACATTAACTACAAGTCTCCTAATGACTCACATTCGCCGAAATGTTCAGAACTCGAAGTCGGTCCAAAGTGTGCGAGCCGAAAAGCGGCCCCTCCGGCAAATCTTGGAAATTGTTTCCGTGAAAGGTCAATTGCACGGCCGAACTGATCCAATGGGAGGGGGGTAAAGCATTTGCTCGGCTTTCGTTGGGCCCATTTCCTCACTTATAATGGCCATTAACGTATTGGAACACGGCATTGTCCACAAATTGGGCATTTATGCAGGCGACCTCCAGGGACTGATCGTTGCACAGACAAGCGGCAAACTCCCCCAAAGCGCCCCGACACTGGAATTGCACGTTGGGATCCTAATTGGGGTGATCAAAGGACATTAAGCGGACATTCGGTCTGTTCAAAAGACCATTCCAATTCACTCACAATCTCAACCCCGACGCGAAGCTGTCTTTGTCGTTCCTGGGGTGACGGTGCCAACCCCTGAAGCAATTTTGGCGCATCAAAACACAGAACGGACAGCAAAAGTAGCGTGTATAAGAACGCGGGAAATTGGAGCAGTACAGGAAAGAGCAGGAAGTTGTTGGTGAAGGACAGAAGATGCTGGGGTTGGTCGGCGATTGGCATGCCCTTCAACGGACGGAAGGGCATAATGACAGCGGGGAATAAAGCCGACTGAGAAGAAACGGAGGAAAAGCGTGTTCCATTTGGAGGGACAAGCGGTCCAAACGCTCTGAAAAAGGGGGGGGGCGGGTGACAATGAGCGCCTCCGAAACGGTGAAGAGAAGTGACATTGGTTGGTACAAGCAGCGGAAGTGGACGACGGATGAATATGCTTCTTCATCCATCCGGCTTCATTTCACTGAATGAATGGGGGGGGGGGGGGGGAGGGACTCCCCCCAGGGAACCCAAATTGGGAATAATCGATGACGTAGGATCGACAGACAAAAAGCTTCCGGCGTCAGGGACTCAGAACAAATCGGCTCTGATCTTCCCCTCGATCTTTCAATTTATTTTGTTTATGCTTAATCGATATTAAATTTAGCGAATAATGGACAGAGAGAGAAGAGAAGAATGGTTGGGTGGATGTGTATGAAAGGAAGTGAATGGGGCGGGGGGGGGGAAGGTAAAAGGGGCCAAGGAGAAGGAACCAACAAATTGGCATTGGCATGGGGCCTCACAATAAACACTCCTCAATTTAACTTTGGAAGTCTCGGGAGAAGTGAATGAATGAATAAATAAAAGGGCAGCAAAATGGTGGGTGGGGGGAGGAGGGGGTTAAGGGGGGGGGGGGGGAGGGGGTTAGGGGGGGGGGTGCCTTGGCGTTTGGCTTTAATTAAATCCAGCTAATTGGAGACAGAAAAAAATTAAGAAGCACCGGAAAACAATGCCGTGAGGAAGGGATGAGAGGGTTGGCTGACATCGGTGGCAATTTGGCCGGAGGGGGAAGGGGGGGGGGGGAAACGAAGTTATGTGTCCTCATCCCCTGGCCATATTCCCCCCCCCCCCACCGCCGCAAATGCTATGCCCGTGGGAGAAAAACTGGAGGGCGACCTCCACACTCACCCCCAACACATCGGCTGGCCGGTTGGTGCTCGGCTGACGCCGCGAAAATGTGTCCCACCGCATCCCCTCAGGCAATTCCCCCCCCCCCCCCCCCCCAGGGACACAATCAGAAGAGAGAGAGAGAGAGAGAGAGAGAGAGGAAGAAAAGAGTTAGACGACGAGAGAAAGAGGGCAAGGAAAAAAGGAAGAGAGAGAGAGAGAGAGAGAGAGAGAGAGAGAGAGAGAGAGAGAGAGAGAGAGAGAGAGAGAGAGAGAGAGAGAGAGAGAGCGAATAACGACGAAAGAACAAAAACGGAATTCATATTGGCACATTGCAATTGACAAGATAAATAAATGTTCAGAATGCATGCGCAATTTAAATAATACACCGATCGCCGAGTGAATTCCGTTCCCCCCCCCCCCCCCACTTAAACAAAGTGTACAAAGTCCCGGACAGGTGATACAAAGTCCCGGACAGGTGATACAAAGTCCCGGACAGATGCTAAAAACCCTTTCGATCCAACCCGACTCCCCCCCCCCCAGCTACACGTGGCGAATCAATGCCGTAGTCAACTATACGATCAGGCACTGACCGTGGCGAAGTTGAAGTTTGGGGATCGCTTATCGGAGTAATGCCCAACATTCTGCGATGACATTGCTTCTGTTTAAAAGAAATTACTGCTTTCAGCTCGATGTACTTTTTTGTACTGATTTTTGGGGCGCAGAGAAATCTTAAACGTATATTTTTGAAGCGAATTTTGAATTAGCGCCTTTAATCTTAGAAACAAAGCCCTATTTTTGAATAATTTCTTAAGAAAATGCAATAAAAGCTGAAAAATGCGCCCCCTAAAGACCGACTTTTGTTAGGGGTGCATTTGTTTTGGTTTGTAGGATTTATTGCATTGAAAAAATTTAGAGCAATTTCCGTAACAAAATATCCCCAAATCTTCAAAAAGCCCCCCCCCCCCCTCCTGCCCATCACTTCCATCAAATTTCGCGCCACTTCATCATCAGCTCGCCTCGCTTCAGCAATGGACCCTTTGTCATTTCGTTATTCTCTCAATCCCTTCAGCTCTGCTGACCTTGATACGGCGGAATGAACGGGCCGACGTCTGTGGGGGGGGGGGTGGGGGGATGGTCTTGCGGAAGGACGGAAGATGACGGGGAGAGGGGGGGGGGGGGGGGGGAAGTGGGGAGAGGGGGGGGAGAGGGGGGAGGGGGGGGGGAGAGGGGGGGAGGGGGGGGGGATGAATGTGGGGGAAGGAAGGACCGAGTGATACTGCAAAGTGGGCCGAACGGTGGACGCGGAAGCAGAAGGATGTGATGCTTATGTATGTATTTGCGTTGTTATTTATTGAGCGGCGCGAGAGTGACCTGACCAGAGCGACGCCCCCCCCCCCTTTCCCCCCCCCCCAACCTCCCCCTCCCGTCATTGATCCCCTCCCGCCCTCTCCCCAACCTCCCCCCCCCCCCCCCCCCCACGGCGGTCGGCCTCTCACCACCAAACACTGACCGATCGCGCAATTTTCGAATCGATGCGTTCCAGACACGCCAATCGGCGTCAGTTCGCAATCGTTCGAGCATTTCCGACGTAACCACCGGCAATTCATTCCCCCCCCCCCTCCCCCCAAATCCGATAAAGTTTTAAACCATTCAATTCTGTTGCCCTAAGGGCTGGACGAATTCGAATTCTAACAGCCAGAAATATCCCTTACCCCAGTACTTTCTCCGCCCATTATCACCACTTTCTGCCTCTGCCGTCCGCCCTTCCCGACCGGTTTGTTCCGGTCCCCCCCCCCCCCCCCCCCCCCCCCCCCCCAAATGCATTTGCATTCGTTCGCCCCCTTCCCTCCCATACATCTGCCAATTGCCTGTACTTGCCCCCCCCCCCTCCCCCCTCCCCCCCCCCCCCCCTCCCCCCGCTTTCGTTGTTTTGCCCCCTCCGACTGTCCGAATCGTTCGATAACGAAGAATGAATGGGTGGGGGGGGGGAGAATGAACAGCGGGGGAATAGCTCAATTTCTTTGCTCCTCACTTCAGCAGGGCAATGAATTGGCTGGCGGACGATTATTTTGGAGTAATTTAAGCCAAAATGCCCCGCCCCCCCAATCATCGGCCAATGTGCCAATAAAGCCGTTTTGTTTATTCCCCCCCCCCCCCCCCTCCGTTTCCCTTCACTATTCTTTCTATTCGACTTACGACGGAAATGATTCGTAATCGCGGCGAAGATGAACATTCTGCAGCCGATGTTGGATGAATTGAGAGTGGGTTAATGCCTCGTTTCGGTCAGTGCCCTCGGGGGATCATCCCCCCCGCCGCGTCATCCTTCCCTTCATCCTCATCCGTCATCCTTCTCTTCTTCCCTTCATCCCTTCTTCCCTTCATCCCTTCTTCCCTTCATCCTCATCCGTCATCCTTCTCTTCTTCCCTTCATCCCTTCTTCCCTTCATCCTCATCCGTCATCCTTCTCTTCTTCCCTTCATCCCTTCTTCCCTTCATCCTCATCCGTCATCCTTCTCTTCTTCCCTTCATCCCTTCTTCCCTTCATCCTCATCCGTCATCCTTCTCTTCTTCTCTTCTTCCTCATCCGTCATCTTTCCCTTCTTCTATTTTCCCTTCTTCCTCATCCTTCCCTTCTTCCTCTTCCGTCATCCTTCCCTTCTTCCCTTCTTCCCTTCTTCCCTTTTTCCCTTCTTCCCTTTTTCCTTTCTTCCTTCTTCCTCATCCGTCATCGGCCGACCAATCCCCGTCCCAATTTCATCGGAGTATTTCTGATCACATCCATTTGGATTAGGGAGAGTGGTGTGATTTGGTATTTGTTACACCATCCGATCTTAAAATTCGATCCGATCGGTCTCCCTCAATGCCCCCCCCCCCCCCCCCCTCCCACAAGCATTGGACGCGTCCCCATTATTTTATTTTGTGAAAATGTCGCCCTTTGGCGACGCATTCGCAAAATCAATTCAAATTGTTCAAAGCAACTCTTTGCCGCCAGTGAATCGATCCCAAACAAATCCCCCCAAATTCGCCGCCATTCCAAGAACATAAAGAAGAATAATAATCCGCCGCCGGCATAATTCTCACCCACCCGCCGACAGAAAGCGTTCGTTTGGCGGCGTCGTTACCCCCCCCCCCCCCCCCCTCTCCCCATTATCCGATCATTATCTCTACAGTTTCTGATCATAATTGCGCTTTTTATTCCGCAATTACCCTCCAGAATTGCTCATTTTGATTGTATGTAAAGGCAGGCTTCTGGTGAAAGTGTCAGGCACAAATTAAACGATGGGAAATTGCCTGGGGGCCCATTGTGGACGAAAAAAGGTTATTTGCTGGAGGCTCTTGCCCGGCGGCTGAATATCATTTGAATCGATCACTTCCCAGGGCCCTTTGGACTTGCGCGATGCAATCTCCGATCAGCATCAGCTTCATCTCCAACTTCAGTCCCAGCAGCCGCTTTCCCCGCTGTCATGCCACCCGCCGCCCGCACTTCTCCTCCAAAAACATATGGCCGATTCAGCAGTTTTGGCTATTGTCAACAATTGTACTGAATAGGCCAATTAACCGCCGCCGTATCAGTCAAATAAATCCCCCCCCCCCTCCAGCCGCCCCGCCGACTCCGTCCTCACCTCAAATTGGCCCCGCTGGTTCCACTCCCATTTTGAAGTCGGTGAGGAGCAACGGCGGAGGGTCGCCATGTTCCACAATTTTGAGCGGCACAGAGGGCGGCCCAAAGAGTGGCGGCGGTGGCAGTAATGGAAGCGGAAGTCCTCCGGGGGCGGCGGCGGCAAACGCGACGACCGGAAGCGGGAATAATATTTTCATTGCTCTGTTCGACTACAGTGAGTGAAGCGAGGCCATATGATCCGATCTGATCTGATCTGATCATTTGATCATTCAACAAAAAGATTTCAGACGGGAATTGACTAAAATGTTGGGATCAAAGAGGAGCCGCCGACGTGGGGCAACAAATAATTATACCAACCCCAAAACCATCAGATGCCCGGACGGACGACGACCTGAACTTTAAGAGGGGAGAACCTCTGGAGATTCTGAACGACTTCCAAGGGGACTGGTGGTACGCGAACAGTTTGGTCAGCGGGAAGTGCGGGTTCATCCCGTCAAATTACGTGGCACGCGAGGTGAAAGTAAATTGAATTTAAATTTACTTTGAACTTTTATTCAGTCTTCAATCGATGCGCAGCCGTAAGCATTGGGAGGGGTGGGGGCTTTAGGGGGGGCAACAAAGTGCCAATTTTCGCGTCAGATGGTACTTCGGAAAACTGCGGAGGATCGACGCGGAGAAGTTGCTGATGTTGAGTGTCAATGAGCACGGCGCTTTCCTCGTCCGTGACTCGGAGTCGCGGCACAACGAATTTTCTCTGTCCGGTTTGTTTTTGTTTTCTGATCGTTTTGCTGCCAAATGAATTTGGCCGGCGGATTTATGAAGCTTTCAGTTAGGGACGGCGGGGTGGTGAAGCATTACCGGATCCGGCAATTGGACAACGGCGGCTTTTTCATCGCTCGGCGGGTCAGCTTCGGCACTTTGCAGGAACTCGTCCAGCACTACAACAAGGAGGCCGGTGGGAAACATTGCAAAATTCGCTTTCATTGCAAAAACTTTTCAGACGGACTTTGTGTAATGCTAACAAAGCCCGCCATGAAAGTTGAGGTCGGCCACATTTACTGGAAAGGTCGAATTTTGGGGGTTTAGACGCCGATGACGAGCACTTTCACCCACGACGACCAATGGGAGATCGACCGAAGGAGTCTCCGATTGGTTCGCCAAGTCGGCGCCGGACAGTTTGGGGAGGTCAGTCAATTCACTAATTATTTTGAGGGTTTCGATTACTCAAAAGGTCTGGGAAGCGAGATGGAACCATTCGATGCCGGTGGCCGTCAAAAAGGTGACAATTTCCTGAAAATTTCGAAATTGCCCTTCCGATTAAGCTAAAGCCCGGCTCCACCGCATGCGTCGCGGACTTTCTTGCAGAGGCAACGCCCGCGGGCCTTTTGCCAAAAGATTTACCGTTTTTAGGCCCAATTGATGAAGCGTCTGCGACATCCAAAGCTGCTTCAACTTTACGCGGTGTGTACTCGGGAGGAGCCCTTTTTGATCGTCACCGAACTTATGCAGGGTTTGACTCGCCGGGGGGGGGGGAAAGTGTCGGATAAACCGGGATTGGATTTGTTCAGAGAATTTGCTGCACTTTCTGCAAGGCCATGGTCGGGTTTGCAACATTGCGCAGGTCAGAAAAAAAGCAATTCCAAATTGAGAACATTTGCAGTTGGTCGACATTTCCGCACAAATTGCCTCCGGCATGCGCTATTTGGAGGTGCCAAAGTCGGCAATTTTAAATCCCCCACAAAATTATTCAGGAGAAAAATTTCATCCATCGGGACCTCGCGGCGCGTAACATTCTCATCTCCCACCCGTCCATCGTCAAAATTGCGGACTTTGGTCTCGCCCGACTTATTCGGGAAAACGAATACGAAGCCCGAGTTGGGGCCCGTTTCCCAATAAAAGTTCGCATAAATTATTTACGCCTTTCCCAAAAGTAAATTCAGTGGACGGCGCCGGAGGCGGCTAATTACAACAAATTTACGGTCAAATCTGACGTGTGGTCCTTCGGCATTTTGCTAACCGAATTGGTCACCTTTGGCAGAATACCGTACCCGGGTGGGCTTATCGTAATCCTTAATTTATTCTACAAAACATTTTGCCGCAGGCATGACAAACGCCGAGGTTCTGCAAAAGGTGGAGAACTGCTACCGGATGCCGTGCCCGCCCGGCTGTCCGATTGTTCTCTACGAAATTATGCTACAGTATGACACAAAAGCAAGCGTTTCATATTTTTAAATTTGTTGTAAAGGTGTTGGCATAAAGACGCGGAGAAACGGCCCACTTTCGAAACGCTGCAGTGGAAGTTGGAGGAGCTGTTCACCAGTGAGGGGTCGGAGTACAAAGAGGCGATGATGAGCTATTAAGGACCGTGCCCTTGGGGGATCCCCCGAAGGGAGGGGGATGATCTCCCTTATCCCCTAGGGGAGGGGGGTATGATCTCCCTTAAAGGGGGGGGGGGGGGATGATCTCCCTTATCCCCCTAGGGGGGGGGGGGTACCCTCAGGCAAAGAATGAATGGCTTCCGGCTATTTTCAGTTCGAATTTCTTTATCCTCCAAAAACCTCCGTCTTTTTCAAAACGCCGCCAATTTCCCTTTGCTCAACAAATCCCCGCAATTCACAACAAATGTTTACATTTTCTCATTTTTACCCTTTCTCTTTCCGTTCGCAAATTGTCTTTTTGATGAGACGCATTTTATACATTTGAAAAATAAAACAAATGAAAATGAATGGACTCGCGCACCCGTTTTGTTATCTCAGAAATGCGTTGAGAAATTTTGCAGAGAATCGTTTCATTTTGGACGATTTTTCATCGGTTTGACGTATTCGCGGCACTTTCCCATCAAACGACAAAATGATTGAGTCGCCTTCGCTCCGCCCTCGGCGATGTTGGTGCCGTCAAAATAGTGCCTTAATTGGATAATTAGGAGTGGGCGGGGGGGGACAAAGGACTGACCTATCCCCCCTTCAAAGGATGGCCGCGTAATGCGCACTTCGGGGGGAGCGATTGTGGCGGTGGGGAAGGGGGGCAAGCGGGGAAGGGAGCGCCCGGGGGGTTGGGCCTGCTGAGCCATCGGACTGAAACAAAACTTTGAAAGTCAAAACGGGGAGGGGGGGGGGGGGGGGGGGGGGGGGACGACCTGACGGAGATGGTCACCCGACTGATCGGTTTCGCAATTGCCCCACCCGCGTGGAATGGTTGCATGGAGGTGGACCGACTCATGAAGGGGCTAAACAAATTAAAAATATTAAATATAAATTCATTTCCGTACCTTCCCGGAGGGGTCGTAAAAGGCGAGGAAAGCGCCGTCGGCGATTTTGCCCGAACACCGGCAATGCAATCGTCTAGATGGGTCTGCAAAAGATCGCACACCAAAAGGGACTCGGCCACCTGCGAAAGCAACGATTATGGCATCCCTCCCGGGCAAATTTAATCAAATGTTTGGTTTTTAGTAGAGAGAGAGACCAGACAAAACGAGTTCGGGCTAAATCTCGATCATTAACTCAATCCAGAAAATTTCAAAAAACGCTGGGTCGGATTTCGACTCGAGATCCCGACCAAATCCCGAATAATTCAAAAACCGCTCGATCGGAATACCGGTGACGAGATCCCGAATTCATTTGGCATGATCTCGACTTCTAGCAAAAGTAACAGCTTCACATTTTTTCCGATTAATAATTTTAAAGCATTTTTTGTCCTTCACCATTTTGTCGTACACCTCCTCGCCGTACAAGCAATGCCGTCTCTGCCGTTCAAGCAACAGCCGCGGGTCCTCCGGAATGAACGCGTGTTTTGGAGTCGATCTGTTTGGCCGTGTTCGTTCGCGTTCAGCTTCAAATTGCCCCCTCACCTCGCCACGCGCGGCTGTTCGTCCCCCAAAGTGCGCAAAGCCTCCGCAATATAATCCGAATCGTTGTTAAGCTGGCGAATGTCATCGGCGGACAAATAAACGCCCTTTCCTTTGACGGCGGGATGCTTTTCCCCTGAAGGGACAATTGTTGTGTCGTTGCCCATTTGATCAATCAGGCACAACAACAACAACAACAACAATCACATGGAAAGGCATCATCAACCTTCAACTACCCGCCAATTCTCACTCAAAAGTTATTGAAGCGAATATTTGTGAATTTTGGAGGACTTTCCAAGGTCGATGAACGGAATAACCAGAGAGAGACCCCCAAACGAAAGAAGAAACTGCACAATTTGCAGCAGCCAATTAGTTTAATTTATTTGGTGTCATTTAATAATTGATTTTGAGAAACTATTGAAATGAATGAATTGAATGGCTTAAATTAAGTAAAAGAATGGAAGGATATAAATAATTAACCCATAAATATCTTATCTTATCTTCCTCCGTATTCGTAATTCCGATCAAAACGGGCTGATCAAAACATCCGACCCGTCCACACGCCCACCTTTTCTGCTCCCGCCCCGATATGTCTGATGGAGTGCGTCCATTGGGATTTTGCCCGTCCTGACGCCCTTATGCAACCGAATTCGCTGCCTAAAGCTCAATGCCGTCGGATGTTCTTCATCAGCGCCGTTTTGGCTTGGTCGGTGCCTCGAGAGTCCATTCGGCATTTTTATTGAAGGCGGCGGCGGCGGCTGTGGCGGGACGGCGGAGGAGTCGCGGGACTGCGGCGTCCGGGAAGAGAACAATCCGAGGGGCCTAAAGGGGGCGGGGCGGGGGGCGGGACGTTCGGGGAACGGTTTCACAAAGCGCCCGCCAACCATTTCCGCGAGGCGGCCGTCTGCTGGGGCGAGTTGGGCGCCGAGCTCACCGCTTTTTTTGACGGCGTGTGATGGGACGACGTGCCGGGCGCCGTCGCTGCAACGGACGGACACTTTCAAAAACATTTTTGGCCCGCCGACCTTCGCCCGCCGCCTCCCTCCAATTTTTGCCCTCCGCTGCCGCGGCCGCCTTCGCCGCGTGCAAATCGGCAGTCGACTTGGACCGCCCCCCGCCCTTTACGCTCGCTCTGTCCCACGCGCCGCGTCCGTCCGTCGCGTTCGCGCAGCCGCCCTTCGCCTTGGACGAGGGAAGCGGAGGCTTATCCGCGACGGCACATTTCTGTCCAATTCAAAGTTTTTCGAAAGTTTTGCCCCAATTCTTACCCGGATTTCCCCCTGCGACTGTGCCGCCTTCGACTTGGCCTTTTCCCCGTCCCTCTCCCCGTCCTTCTCCAACAGTTCGCCCCGACTTTGAGACTTTGTCTAAACTTTGAATTACGCTTTGTCAAAGACTTTCACAGACCACCCGGCTGATTCCGCTAATGCCCCGGTAAAAAACGGAGAAAAAGGGTGCCATTTCGCGGGTTGGCGAACTTTTGGCAGATTGCTGCCGTCTTCTGTCCGTCTCCGACTGTTTGCGCCTCTCTGCCACCGGCAACGACGACTTGGACGGGGCCGACTTCATTTTCGGCAAAACCCCTGGGGGGGGGGGGGGGGGGGCGTTAACCAAAATATATTTATTCAACAATAATACAATACTCAGTGCTGGAGACATAAAAACGGATGGAGCGAATGGGGGGGAGCAAAAAAGGGGGGGGGGAGGGCGTTTTGGATTGGTGATGAACAGAAGCGACATTTTGGAGGAGGGGGCTTTGGCTCAAAGGGCCAAAAGGGCATTGAATGAACGATATGAAAACGGGAATAAGCGTGAAGGAGAGACATTTTGTCCCTCGGGATTGAGGGAATTGTGCAAAGTGACAGAGTAAAGGGCCCTTTTCAAAGTTTCAGCGGTGGAAGAATTGAAGGAACTTGGCGCTTTTTTGCATTGTTTTGGAGAAATCAGAAAAGTGCGAAGGATTAGAAAGGGTTAATGACGGTAAATAAGCCTCCGGGACTGCTACAGAAGGATCGAAGCATCGGAAAGTCCCCCGTCCGTCCGTCTTCCGGCCACGGAATTTGTTGTATCTTTTCTTAACTGTCATTTGACTGTCCACCCGCTTGATTGGAACCACCGAAAGCCAAATCGAAATTTGATTTTAGCACCTTTGAGATGGTGGAGAGGCGACAGAGCCCCCCCCCCTTCCCTCGAAAGACAAAAGCTTTTTTATTGCCTTTGTAATGTGTATTTTTTTGTTCAAAAAATGTTAATTTCTCTTTTTAGTCTAAAAATGTTGAATTGGACGTATGGAAAATGGCCACACTATTTGAGAGAAAAACACCAAAAACCTTTGTGGTGGCCCTGGGTCCTGTCCCGGGTGTTGTGCACTGACCCCCCCCCCCCCCCCCGACACTTTCAGTCATTCCTCCCCTCCCCTCCTCTCCCCCCTCTTTTTACATTATTCATTCATTGTCAGCCTCCAGACTTTCCATGCGCTGTGTTGATTAACTGCAACATAAGACCAACAGCAAACATTCACAAACGAATGGTGAACAAAAAACGGGGGAGAGGCGGGGGGGGGGGGGGGGAAGGGCGGGGACACCCTCCAGCAGTTTCGTTTGGACTAGCGTTGAGCCCCGCCCGACCACCGACCCCCCCCCGGCATGCCGCCCCCGAAGGGTCTGGGCTTAACCCTATTTTAGACAAAAGTCAAGAGAATTAGATGAGCTAATTAATATCACTTCATGAGTTTCTATTGGAGAGTGCTGAACCCGAATCGTTGTTGCTTGTGATGGACCATAAATTTTGGAGTCCAATAAATTGGAAAAGTTTTGGGAAGGGGCAAATGGGCATGGCCCAGTTGGGCAAACGGAGTGAGGGAAACGTGGAAAGGAAAGAATGAAGGGAAGATAATTCTAAAGTCCGATTAATCGAGAATTAAGTCGGGACTTTAAGCAAATAGTAAAATTAAATATGTCTCAAGGGGGCGAGGGGGGGGGGCAAAAACAAATACGACACTCATTCGGTGCTCAGCTGCTGCTGCTGTCCGGTCCGTCCGGTCCGTCCAAACACCGAATTAAAAGGAAATATAATTTCGGTGAAACGGCGCTTTTCTCCGAGTGATGGCATTGCTTCTGTGGGTTAATGTGCCACATAAAAGGCAAATGTTGAGCGTAATTTATTCCCGAAGTGACGCGGCATTTGCATTTTAATCAGGGCTCCCCCCCCCCCCCACTTTGTTAAGGCTAGGGTTTAAGGACGAGAATATGTTAATTTGAAGGCATTTTTGTGCGGTCAAAATTGAATATATCAACAGATCCGTCCATCTTTTAAGAGGGCGCGTTATCTGCGCAAAAGCTGATTTAATTACAAATTAAGACCGCCTCATTTTCAAGTACTTTTAGGTGCGTGGGTCAGTTTTTAAGGGCTGTACTTACCATCAAGTACGTTATGGGAGCCCCACCATTTTTTGGAAGCGAACATTGGGGGCAAGCTTCATGAATTCAGCTAAACGAATTGAATAAATGTGCCGTGCCGTATCCATGGGCCAATGGATGCAAACGAAAGAGGCCTAATTTTGTTGAGAGCCCAAGTTCAGATAAAATCCGTCCATCTGTCCCATCTCACCAAACGAATCCCTCCCAATTCGCATTTATCTCCCTCCAATCGGAGAACGCCGGCGGCCATAAGGGGGGGGGGGGGGGTCTTTTGCTCTTTTGGCCTTATTGTTAGTTCCCGCGTCCTATTTTCCCGAATGTTCTCAGCAGTGAAAAAGTCTCCGTGGGAACGGACCAAAATGGGAAAAATATTTGGGCTGAGGGATCCCTGGCCAAAAGAGGGGAGAGGGGAGGGGGGTCCCTGGCCAAAAGAGAGGGGAGGGGGGGGGGGGGGTCCCTGTCCAAAAGAGAGGGGAGGGGGGGGGGGGGGGGTCCCTGTCCAAAAGAGAGGGGAGGGGGGGGAGGGGGGTCCCTGGCCAAAAGAGAGGGGAGGGGGGGGGGGGGGGGTCCCTGTCCAAAAGAGAGGGGAGGGGGGGGGGGGGGGGGGGGTCCCTGTCCAAAAGAGAGGGGAGGGGGGGGGGGGGTCCCTGGCCAAAAGAGAGGGGAGGGGGGGGGGGGGGGGGTCCCTGTCCAAAAGAGAGGGGAGGGGGGGGAGGGGGGTCCCTGTCCAAAAGAGAGGGGAGGGGGGGGGGGGGGTCCCTGTCCAAAAGAGAGGGGAGGGGGGGGGGGGTCCCTGGCCAAAAGAGAGGGGAGGGGGGGGGGGGGGGGTCCCTGTCCAAAAGAGAGGGGAGGGGGGGGGGGGGGGTCCCTGTCCAAAAGAGAGGGGAGGGGGGGGGGGGTCCCTGTCCAAAGAGAGGGGAGGGGGGGGGGGGGGTCCCTGTCCAAAAGAGAGGGGAGGGGGGGGAGGGGGGTCCCTGTCCAAAAGAGAGGGGAGGGGGGGGGGGGGGTCCCTGTCCAAAAGAGAGGGGAGGGGGGGGGGGGGGGGTCCCTGTCCAAAAGAGAGGGGAGGGGGGGGGGGGGGTCCCTGGCCAAAAGAGAGGGGAGGGGGGGGGGGGGGGGGTCCCTGTCCAAAAGAGAGGGGAGGGGGGGGGGGGGGAGGGGGGGACTTATTGTTGGAGAAAATCGAACGTGTGCAATTCATTCATCGGTTGAGGCAATTAGCGGGTGTTTTGAAAAACGGAAATTGGGTTCCATCGATTATAAAGCCGCTTTGCAAAGGGAGGGGTTGATCTTCTGATTGGGCTGGAAGCTTTTTCAGCTATGAAAGAAAAAGAGTGCAATTGGAGAGGGGAGAATCGCTGGAGGGCGCGTAATTGCGAGAGCAGTTGCCGAGAGTGAGCAGCGATGGCCCCGGGGCATTATTCTCAACGTCCGGGGGGGGGGGGGATTTCTCGTCCCCCACAGAGTTTGCCTTCCCTCCCTCCCCCCCCCCCCCATGTCCCTCTTCCGTTAAACTGACCGACTAAAAAGGAAAGGGTAAATTACCCAAACTTAAATAGGGGGACGGCCCGACCGAATTGGGCATTTGGCAGCGGAGGGCGTTGGATGGGCGGGTGGGTCCGGTGGGGTGCGGGTGAATCCGCCCCAAACATTTCCTTCCAAGCATTCACACAGTGCAACTGAGAGGGGCTAAACCGGGGGGGGGGGCTAACCGGGAGAGGGGAGACTAACCGGGGGGGGGGGGGGGGGAAAGGGGGGGGAGGAGTTGTGACCACTGCCCGCCTGCCTCTCCTCTCACCCACCGGTGTTTGAGATGGCTGGATATGTTATGGTTCAACGACGGATGGTTTATATTAACAAAATATGCCCAAGAGAAATGTTATTGACTCAGCGTGTGTGAATGGGTGAGGGGTTTTGTTGAAGGTGAGGATGAGATTGGGCCATTAGACGGAGGGAGGACAGGGACAGCTGTTCCTTCCTCCCCTCGGGGGGTGTGAGAAGGGTGCAAATTAATGGATGGGGGGGGGGGAGTGAGGGAATGAAGGAAAATAAGGTGAAGATGGATTAGGGGTGGGAGGAAATACGCGTCATTTTTGTTCGTTTGAAGAATCGCAGGGCCTTCCTTGCTGGTCTTCCCCTCCCCCGGGGGATGACTGCCCCCCCCCCCGCGGGGTTATGCGACATGAGAGCCCCCGGCGGGCAGAAGCCGCCGTTCGTTTGTAGCCCCCCCCCGCCCTCCCTTTGTTCGCGTTTAAATCCCATTCCGTTCGTTTATTTACGCCTTTTGGCGACCCCCCCCCCCCCTCTCCCCTTTACTCCATCTTCCTCCGATCGGTTATTAAATGCCCCTTAATCGACGGGAAATCCGTTATTTCTTGGCGTTATAAATGCAATCCATTCAAACTCCTCTCCATTCCATCTTTGAGAAAAAGATTTAAAAGTGAAGTTTTCGTAATGGGACGAGAGTTCGAACAGATCACTTATCATCTTAAGCAGCTTATGCGGCCAGGTCTGCATCAGAGGTCAGGCCTTTTGGAATTAAGATCACATCGGCAGTTATGAATGAATGAATGTGTCTGTGAAGGGTGGACGGATGGTTGATCAGTGATCAGTCAGCGGAATCCTTTGGTTGTGTTTCCTTTGTACATTGTGCGAAGAGTAATGACGATAAAAGGAAATAAAGACATAGACCGGTCGTGGAAAGATAGACAGAAGCAACGTTTCCGGGAAAGGCAATTAATACATAAATGAGGGGGGGGGGGGATTCATCCATTTGGGGACAAAGAGACGAAGGGACGAGAAGCATTGGGAAATGACCGTCCGGATGGTGGAGCTTCGTTCCTAATACTTCAATTTGAATTATACCAATTTTGCAGTAATCATACTCCGGATAACGCGCATTTAATCAGATTTTTTGAATCGTGGTGAACAGAAAATTGGGGACTTCCCAGAGGGCGGGCGGTTTGTGAGGAGAATGGGGGGGGGGGGGGGGGAGGGGGTGGGGGGAGGAGGGAGTGTATATTTATGTATCATCTATCTGTATATGAGGGGAGGGCGTCTGTTTGAGGTTGGAAGGAAAGGGGGGGGGGGAGGGGGGGGGGGGGGGGGGGAATAATGGGCGTCCTTTTTGGTCGGTGTCAAAAATGTGTGATGGTTGGCTTGTTTTGTTGCTTCCAAAATATTCGTTGAATTCCGTCGAACTCGGGCATTTGAATATTTCTGGCAGCACCGAATCTCGACGGTTACTCAATTTAGCCCTTCCCAACACCAAAAAGCTTTCTTCCAGCCCTGGTTCTTATTTTTTATTGGCCTTCCAAAGCGTAGGCGAAAGTCGGCATCGGAATGAAATTTGAATTAAAAGTTGGCATTATGTTTATTTCCTTCCCTACGGCTAATCTCTCTGAATGTTTTCTCCCGAACATCCTTTAAAACACAAAATTAAACGTGGCTATTTTTCTTTTTTTACACATAAAAGCATACAAATTTTGTTGAAAATGTGCTGGTCTAGCTCTTTTAACGTTTTGCAGATTTTTATTTGTTTTAAACGATTTGCCGCTCAATGAAAAGCGAAAGAAAAAGCGGCGGTG
The DNA here is from genome assembly GCA_020449905.1 of Globodera pallida. Taxonomy (NCBI): domain Eukaryota; kingdom Metazoa; phylum Nematoda; class Chromadorea; order Rhabditida; family Heteroderidae; genus Globodera; species Globodera pallida. The sequence goes on along the minus strand of JAIXHY010000009.1, from coordinate 703,065 downwards.
TATCGTCCTCCTCGAAAAAGCAGCAGCAGCAACATAATTTGGCTTCGGCTTTACCTTCGTCAACGGAAATCACGGCCCCGACCCGGTCGTCGTTGCCCTTAGCAGTGAAAAATGTTGCTAACAAAGGTCAACAACCGCCACAAAAGCACATTTACAGCGACTCAGCCTTGCGCAATAACTATCAGGTTCTTTCTGATCAACTCGTAAACCGTCCGCTGGAAAAATATTTTTTTGATTTATTGCATTTTGACATTAAAATTAGCGATTGGCGCGAAAAAGAATTATAAGGTTAAATCCTGCTAAAAAGGGCAAGTTCCATTTTTATTTACCGCGTTTATTTGCCGGGATCTGCCCACCTAATGGATGATGGCTGTTCAGGTGTTGGAACAGAGCAGGACGTGCCAGGCGGCCGTGAGTGGGATGGCCAGTGGCATTCTTGGCCTAACTGGCACATTGGGCTTCTTGTTATACTTCATCTGTGTTTTTTTGCAGGTCCTACGAATTAAAATATAATATCTGACGATAGTTAATGACTTTCTAATCCGACCAAACTTTCCTTTCGAAGGCTTTTGTCTGGCATTACAAGGCGGGATTTCGGTGGAGCGCTTTCTTCACGAGTCGTTCACTTCTTCTCACCCATTCGGTCGTCGGCGGCCTTTTCACTTACGTGCTCTTTTGGGTGTTTGTCTACGGACTTGTGCACGTTTATTAGGCTTTTCCAATTGACCTCCTTCACATTTCTATTTCCATTCAATAAAATGCTAAAATTTTTGAACACTTTCGACCGCGAAAGGGTTAAGTCCTCGTTCAAACGTTACATAAAATATATTTTAATTGTTTATCATTTATGTAAATAATCGTCAAATTTGAAACAGAAAAAAATATGGATTGTTCTAATTGCTCTCTTTTGAGAAGAGACTTTGAGGAGCAGAAGTCGCAAATTGTCCGATATGAAGTGAAGATCAAAGGTGATCGCCGCGGTGTACGGACTACTCGGCAATGGACAAGTTTGAAGCATCATGGCTTTTTTTGTTAGTTAACCAGATAGATAATCTTGGTACCATTCGGAAATTATTGTTTCGGTTCTCTTTTCTCAAAAAAGATATTAAAAGGTGTGGAATCGCAAATTTTTGTGCCAACTTACCGCGCCGAAATAACCCTTAAATTAGTTCGAATTGCCTTCTTTCGTGCTATCGAACGGTACCAAACTAACAAAAAGAAGAACTTTCAAACTGGTCCATTACCAAGTGGTCTAACGCAGAAAAGTAGTTTTATGCAGTTACGATTAAGCCATTCACAGATTTGGTGAGCGCGTACAAAAGTCTGACGACTGAGAAGCAATCGTTGGAAGTTGCGCTGAGTCTGCTTTCATCTGATGAAGGAACTGTCGAAAAGGGCGGAGGGGGACAACCGAATGAGGACGGAGAAGAGAATGAGGGGGGAATTGCGTTAGGGACGCCGAGGGAGGGGGAGAAGGTGCCGTTTAAGGGGTTTTTGTGGCACTATTTATGCCAATATTTTCAGCTGTCCGTAGTCGAACAAATGGAGGCGCTAAAGCAGGCGATTTCAACTCTAACTTTGGTCAACAAGCGCAAAGAGATGGAGTTCAAAAAGGACAGACGGTTGCTGGTGGTGGGTGGACTTACCAAGAATAATAGGCGTAAGGAGAGGCGTGGCCATAAGGGCAGAAGTCTGTCCCTCCCCTCTCGAAATCCGAAAAAGAATTTTTCTTTGAGGAAGCGAAAGACGAGCTGCTTAAACGGAGCAATGATATGGAGCAACAGCTCAAGTTGTTGAAACAGCAGAATAAGACCCAACACTTGGTACTGAACCAATTGGGGGAACGACATTGATTAACCCCCTTTGGCAGAAGCAACTCCGTGCGAATTTGACCGAGTCTAAAGAGGCATATGAGAAGGCGATGACGGAACATGGCATGGTGTTGGCAGAGCTTCAGCAGCAGTACTCGAAAGAGAAGAAACACACGGAACTGCTTGAGAAACAGGTCAATTCGAAGCCTCATTTGAGTTGGACAGTCTGGACTCAATATTTTGGTTATTTAGATCACAGAAATGAGTCAAAGATTGGCGTCGAAGGACGAGCTGATCAAGCGGGTGGAGGTTCGATTGAAGCTGATGGGTCATTTGGAGCAAGAAATGGAAACATTGCGCAAAAAGGCGGAGCTGACTCCGACAGTGCGTGTTATAAAAGACGAATTGATCAACGTGAAGGTAGAGCGTGTATTTCCATGATTTCAGTGTATTCGTCTTATTCGGTTTAGTCGTCATGCGACAAGGAGCTTAGTGTATTTCGAACGCGAAATGCCATTAACGAAACACAACTGCGCGAAAAAGATGTAAGAATTGAACAACTGGAGCAGAGAGTTAGGGAAATCAGTGAACGATGTGCCCAGGCCGAGAGGAGCGGAATCGAATTGGAGGCAAAAGTGGCGGAGTCGGACCAATTGCGAGCAAAAAAAGCATTGGAAAAGGACAACACTTTAAAGACGGAAGAAGAGGAAGTGTCCGCTATGGATAGATTTCGAGCCCTTTATCATGAATTGCTGAAGCAACAGCCCGATCTGGATCCTATTGGTTTGGTACCTTTGTTCAGATTTTTCCGATTGTTTTCCCATTCAGCTGCGCTTTTCCCTGTCGCATCGTCACCTGACCCCCGAAGACCATTGTCCAGTAACAGCGAAGTGCACTCCAACATTTTAGACTATTTGGGCAACTCCTCGTCCACGCCCGTGCCGCCTTTTTGTTCAGAATCTCCCAGTCGTAATGAGTCCTCCGTCAGTTTGAATGTTCTCAACACGGTTGAACCACCTCATGCGGCAACCAACGAAGAAAACCTTTGCGGCTTTTGTCTGACGTCTCGCAAAGAATTGGACCACTTCAAGTCTTTGATTGGGCATTTACAACACAAATTAGGAACTTTGGAAGAGAACCACGAGCGCACTAAGAAGCAACATGACAATGTAAATGCTGAAACAGGGGCCGCTTGCTCGTCTTCGGGTTCTTAACCCGAGTTAACGCTTGAGGTTAAAGACAGCAAGTCGGTTAAACTCGGGCGTTAACCCGGCCCGAAGACGCGCAAGGGCATTCATATTTTGTTAATATGACAATTCATTTCGATAATGGAATTTTCTCTTAAATCCAAATAATTTGCTTTTTAGGCAGCCGATGTGCTTAGACAGCGTATCATCGAATTGGAGAACAGCCAGCAGCGTTCATTCGTCCAACTCACAGCCGAGGCTCGGCAAAAAGGTATTCTGATTTACTTGCCGATTATCAGACTGTACTCCGTAAATTTTATTGATGCTTTTAGTAACCGAATTAGAAGACGAATTGGCCAAACAGAGGGCACGAATTGCTGAAGTGATCGCGGAAAAGGACAGGGAGATCGAATTGACGAAGTTTGTTTGGCTTACTGATCACTCGTATTATATGTATTCATCATGTTTAGCAACAAAGTTGAATTTTCTGTAGGAACGGTTTGGCTGCACACCACGCCTTTTCCAACGCCCACTTTTGTCCCGTGGAGGCCGTTCCCAATCTTCCCATGGACCCACGGCCTAACGATAGTTCGACGTCCGCAACTCCGTCACTCAGCGGCCGCACGAACTCGGAATGTCGAGTCCGAGGACCGAATTGTGGCAGGTCACGAAACGCCGGCATTTCAAAGAGGCGGGACACGGGGCAAAGCATCGGGGAAATGGACGACAGGCGCCCTTCGGTTGGTGAAGAAGGCGCTGTTGAAGCACTGACCCAAACAGATTTCTCCGGTGGGTTTTTGGCCGTTTCATTGGATTTTCGCGCTTAGCTTCTTTCCATTCGACCACTTCTCGTCGTACGAGCCACGCTTTGATATTTGCCGGAGTAAATTCTGCCCCAATGGGAGAGAATGCCTCGACAAGTGCAGGGACAGCGGCGCGCAACATTTTTTACGAGCAAGAACTGAGCAAGGGGGAGCAGGAAATAGGAGAACTGAGGTTGGAGGAGAGGGGAGGGGAGGGAACGATGGACGGAAGATTCGGGAAAATTTCAGAAATATAATTCGTCTATTGGAGCTCAAAATGCGTGACATAGAGCAGGCAATGCTGATGAAGGATGTTCAGTACCTGCAGATAATAGAAACACTGAAAGAGGAGATACGAGTGCTGGAAGGTGGACGATCAAACAAATAGTCAAACAATTGGGACTGCTTTTTGGACAAAAAGTTGGGTGGAAATTAAAGGGTTGCTCCAACGCATCAAAAAGTTCGACAATTTTAACTTTCAAATTGCCACCCATTCCACCTTGAGGTCGTCTCACATTGGCGAGCAGTCAGACGAATATGGCCTATCTGCGCAACATTTTTGTCCAATTCGTCGGCCAGGGGTCGGTCATCGGACGAAGGCACATTCTCAAGGCAATTGGTCCGTACGTTTTGCTAACGTTTTGAGCGGTGTTTGATTCCCTTTTTTGCATTTTAAGGTGCTGTTTTGCAGCTGACGCCGGCTGAAATGCGCCGAGTCGATCGCTGGTCGCATTGACGGAAGACGTATAACCAACTGACAATAAGCCAAAGATTGAAAATTAAAAATTGAAATATTGACAGACATTGCATTCCAAACACAAACAAAACAAAGAGGAATAGTTAAACATACCGCAGAATTGTAAGAGGGTTCTTTTTTGGAATGCAAATAATACATATACAAAATATAATTATATTATCATTTATTGTAATCTGTGCTTTTCGTGTCAATTTACAGTTTTAAAAGTCACAACCATTTAATTTGTTCGCTGTTTTTTTCATGCATATTTTTATTTATTTTTTTGTTTGGACTTAAAAAAATACTTTTGGCACGGAAGTGATGAGCGCCACTGCGACCCAACGCCTCCAGGCGAAGCGGCAAACGTTGGATGAGGCTTATGCGCCGCCGGCAAATTTTTTGGAGATCGAAGTCGTCAATTCCGTAATGTTTTTGTCGGAGTGAAAAGTTAAAAATTCATTTTGGATTACCCACGGGGTTGGCAAGAACCGCTACACGGACTACGAAGTCCGACTGCGGACCAATTTGCCGGTCTTCAAGCATAAGGTAATGGCAATATTCTTTGACCCGTAGTTTCTTAGGGCTTTTTTGTTGAATTCGTAGCGTTTGGGCTATTCGATTTACAAAAAGGGCTAAATGCTTAGGGCAATTTCATCCCCACAGGAATCGAGTGTTCGTCGCCGTTACTCGGACTTTGAATGGTTGAGGAACGAGTTGGAACGCGACAGCAAAGTTCGAATTTTCTTTCATTGTCTCTTCGAATGCAAAATAATCCCAAACAACGACAGATAATTGTCCCGCCTCTGCCTGGAAAAGCCCTCAAACGCCAGCTTCCATTCCGTTCCGACGACGGCATCTTCGAGGAGGGATTCATCGAGGAACGCCGCAAGGGATTGGAACAGTTCCTGAACAAAGTTGCCGGGTTCGTGTAACTTGTTGCTTTAAGCATCTGACACTTGATTTAGAGAAGTGCCTTTTAAAGTTAAATATTCCGAATTTTGATTCAGACATCCGCTGGCCCAAAATGAGAAGTCGCTGCACATCTTTTTGCAGATGAACGAACTTGACAAGTTTGTTTGCTATTCCCCCTCCCGCGAAAGTTCCAACAAAAAGCATTCACTCGTTTTGTTATGGCTTCTTTTGCTTTTTTTTTTGTTAGGAATTACGTCCCGGGACGCATTCGTACGGCGTGACCGATTGAAGACGGAAGAGCGGTTTTTGACGTTTTCACCACAATCGCCCTTTGTCCGTTGGTACGCATTGACTGACTGTTCATATCTTTCCTCGGTTTGACTCCCCCCCCCTGCCCAATTTGCAATTTAATCACTTTATGACTACATAATTACTTACGTCCAAAATTTGCCACGCTGAGAAACGACACATACCGATAACAGATCCTATATGTAAAATAATATATAATTTGTTGAATTCCGAACCCCCCGTGCGTGCCACCATGTGTTTGTATTCACAATAAACATTAAAACGATTTTTGGAAGAACCGAACAAAGGGAATGAACCAATTGGATTTTTCAGCAAGATTTCTCCGAAAACCGAACCATAAAGCCGGTTTCGGTTAGGATATCCGAAAAGTTTCGGGTTTTGGAGTCTTGGACTATAACGGTTCCTTTATTTTTTTTTACCAACAACAATGTCTTTCAACAAAGGAATCGGGGGGATGTCTTTCAATGGATCGGTCTCGTCCTCGGCTGCATCGTCTTCCGTTGCGCTTCCAATTTCATTTTCTCTTCTCGGAATGCCTCTTTGTTGACCTTTTTCTCCTTCCTGCGCTCCCTCCGTTCCTCCCTCACCGCCTTTTTACGCAGTCGCCGCGCTTCCGCGGTTTCTCCCTTCGGGCGTACAGAACTGGCCATTGAAGTGCGAGTGCGGACGGATTCGATTGCGCCACAACTTTCACTGCCGTCAACGTCCATTTCCTAAACGAAAAGAGTTGCCTCCGCCCTTTTTCCCTTTTATTGACCACCTCCAAATCGCTTTTGCCTTTTTTACTCGCCGGCGCTTCCCCTGTTCGACTTCTCTTTGACTGTTCCCTTATCGCTGTTGGATGGTTGTACAGCTGAAAGGACTTTTTTTAATGGGAAACCGCAAATTGCAGCAAAGTAACGTTGGAGTGCGTCGAGAGGATGGACTCGCAGTCCCAGCGACTTCTTTTCGCACTGTCCATGAGAATGTCCTCCGTCTGTTCGCTCCGTCCCTCCCCCGCGCGGCCTTTCATTGCCTTCGCGTAGCGCAACACCGACGCCTTCAGCTCAGCGTCTGGCAACTGCAAAATAAAAGTGTTTAGAGAAAAATTAAAAATTTGATGACGCCGAAATAACATTCGGAGGCAGCTTTTTCAATTTTAAGAAAAGTGAAAGTTTGACGGACTTCTCTCTGAAAACGTGCACCAATTCGTTCGGGTTGTTCTTCGCCCAGCAGAGAAAGCAAATGTTCGGAGTCCGCGCCTATTGGCCCGTCTCTTTCTTCTCCGTTCTCTTCGTCGTTACCCTCCGCATATTGTTCCGCGTACATCGTCTAATTGTAAGCAAAAACGAGTAAAGCAAAAAATCGCATTATTTTATTCTTTGACCTTTTAAATGACCAAGGAAATGTTCAATTCAAAGAAAACCTCAAAATGATCGTCGATCAGACGCAGACCATCGGGGCGTTTAATTACGGAGGAACTGATCGAATAATTGGTGAACGTCGTCTTGCGTTCCCCAACATCCGAAGAGGCGGTCGAATCTCAAAAAGCGACTCACCAAGCAAACGCATCAGTTTAATTACCGGTTTCTTCGTCGTCGTCGTCGCCCTCTTCATCCGTCGAACTCTCATCGGAAAACTTTTCTCGCGCGTTGCTAAGTCCAAAACGCTGCAAAACTTCGGCCCTTCCTCGACTCTCATCAAAAAAATCGAACAAATTCGCGCCATCTTAATCATTAAAGGGATTAAAAGTTGCTTAAATGTCCACCCGCCCGCCCTTCCCTCTGTAAGTGAGTGACCTCTGTCCCCTGGCGCATTGGCTTTCGTAACAAAATCGTCGTCCAACTCGCAATCCGCATCTGAAGCCCCCATGTCCCCGTCCAATGCGGCCACAATGTCAGGATCGATGTCGGGAAGAAGTTCTATGACCGGAATGCATTGAACGTAAAGCGAATCCAAAATGAAAGTTATTTGTTATAGGGGCAGACGGACCATTGGAAGACGCGGCCTGGTTGAGCATCCCAACTTTCAGCTCTACTCCGCGCGTCTCGAATATGCACGAGTTGAGCTCTTTTAACGGATTCTCGGCCTTTATCACTTCCTGCTCCTCAACCGGTTCACCTCCGACGATTTCGACTGTCTGAACTCATAAATTGGTCTTTCGTCAAAAGAAAGGGCCGGGCCGTTGCGTTACCTCTCCGACTTCCTTCAGATGCTGCAGGTAATCGTAGCCATCACGATAATAAATTCCGAATTTCCGCCGCTCCTCAAGCTCCTTAACAGGGGAAGGAAGGTAAAGTCTCAGCCCGTCCGTCGGCCCAACCTTCGGGTCCGACATCGGATGGAGCACCCGTTCCCCAAGGGACTCATCCGCGATCAAAGGATCCTTCTGACTGCGATGGAGCAGACGGAAACTCACTGCACTTTTGCGGTCGATGAACGGCGTTTTTCGCTTGCCCTTAAAATGACGGCACTCACATTGTATTTGGATCTTTCCGGCACAAAAATATCATCCAAAACCGGCCCAGACAATCCCCCCGTTTTTGAGATAACGCAAAATAACTTAAAAGTACCATTTTTAACGCAGCGTCGAAACTCTGAGCAACTTAAAAGCAATATTCAGTGCACGAAGAAAAAAAGAAGAAAGTACGCATGCAAATCAATTAACTGTTGCAAAGATAAAAAAATATACAATTTGCAAAAGTTTTGCTTAAATTATCCTAAGTGAGACAGTGTGTGAAAACGAGATCTTCTTAACAAAATCATTGCGATCAGTAATCAAAACTCTCATTGGAGCACTCATGTAAGGCACGGATTTGCTCAGAAAGCTCGGCGATTTCGTCTAAATTCTGTTCATTGTCGCATAAAGCCGCCATTTTCGCCAGCGAAGAAGCGATCTGAAGTTTTTGAAATTAAATCGATCAACATCAGTCATTTTTACAAACAAAATGAAAGAAAAAAAAAGATAATTTCAGTGAATGATGACCAATTTCTTTCGCTTGTCCACTTCCTCCTCGGACATCCGTCTCAACGTGCACTTGGCCTCCCCGAACTGTCCCTCATCAATTTGACGAATCCAGTTGATCTCTTGGCGATGGGAGAGGAAGTCGCTGATCCTTTTGCCACGTTCGGCCAACAAGTGATTGTACATCCCTTGGAGAGCGCACAAATGTTAAACAGAAAAACCCGCAACAATATTCATCCACCTTTTTGTTGATACCACGTGTAAAGAAAGTTGTGAAACCTTAAAAATTGCCAAAATTGAACCTTTCCCTCCCCTCCCTTTCCACTCACCCGTCCTTTTCGTATTGCTCTTTATACCGCTCCAGCGTTTTGGCACATTGCTGCTTGTCCAGTTGGTTGTGGCAGTAGACGACCAACATAGTGAAGTCCTACGAAAGAAAAGTTTGTAATTGTATTCGATAAAAACCACTTTATATTTTTCCGCCAGTCCCAGTGCCACTTCCATTTTGCCGAGGCTCGCAAAACGAGAAATGATTTTAGAATCATTTCGTTGTGTTGGCGATTGCTGTGACAGCACAAAATCAGCGAGCTGTAAAAAGCGTAAGCAACTTACTAAAGGCCAAAACGCTAAAAGGATTAATTAATTGATTTGCCTGGATGCACTGCTTGAAAATCACAGAATTCTGCTGCTGAGAAGGATTTAGAACAGCTTCCTCCGCTTGGTTATCGGTGGTGGTTCTGTTTCCGGTAGACTGGAGAAAGTCCAAAGCGGTGTTCAGCTTAAAAGTAAAATTTTGTTTTTCTAGATAAATTTCCCAAAATTCATCAATTTTTGCCGAAGTGCGGGCCCACCTCCCAACACCACGGCACTTGCCGAGACGCCTTCATCACCCCGTTTCCCATTGCTCTATGAATTAAACGCATTTACACGTGACTGAGAGCATTTATCAACCGGAACTTTCCATTTAAGAATGGCTTTTGACTAACGTGCGTTGTGAAGTGAGTGAGGAAATCGGGTTGGTTTAGCCAAGTCGAATGGTCGTCCTCCACTTGCAGAGCCCAATCCTCACGGCGCATTTCCTTTATTCCTTGGACGATTGTGACGAGGAGGTCGCCGACCTGTTTATCGATGCGACGGTTCAAATTTTAACCCTCTTCAAAAAAAAACACCTCAATGATCACTTTAGTTTTGTCCACACGTCCCTCCATGGCCTGTTCACTGAATTGGACGACCGCAGAAACCAACTCGTGGAATGAGGAAACCTGCGAAATAATTTTGAGGTTTGCAGAGGGAAGGCGACCAAAGGAAAACTTTGCAGAAGACGAGGTCGACCGCACTCAGAAACGGATTGCCTTTCGGAAAGCCAAAACGAGTGGCGTACTGCTTCGCCAATTCGTTAACCGCCGAATTCACCAGAGGCAAAGAATCGCCTGACATTTTAAGAGATAAACTCAGCAAAATGATGGAACATCCCCAGCCCATTTACCATTTTCAGCAAGCCATTGGAAGCAAAGAATGGCGGCGGCCAACTTTTCCCCCAACTCCGCAATCACCGCCTTTCCGTTCCGATTTTGGAATGCTTCCAGCGGCTGATCCAACTGAAGAAAAATGAAGATTAAAATAAATTGCAAAGCGACACTTATTAATTATTGATGCGGGAAAAAATAGAATTGAAACAAATGTGAGAGCGCATATTCATCCCATGCCCTGTGATATCCGGTAATGGGACGTCTTTTAGCTCAATTTCAATTTTGCCTTGTTCAAATGCAGAAACTCATTTGGACAGCTGAGTCTCCAGCGGGACGAGGCAACAATTACAAAAACGGCGATGGGAATAGAACCAAACCAAGACAAGTCAAACAAACAAACGAATAAACCCTCTGAGACATAAAAGACGAATTGAACGTGTAAATTACCCTTTCGATAAGGTTGAAAGTGCGCAAAAAAAGGACAGCCATCTAAACAAAAAAGAATCCAATTAAAACTAAAATATTCCCAGAATTGCCTTATAATGCGCATGTTTGTCCCCAAGCAGTCGTAAAACCAAAGTGAATTTCCTTCCCGAAGATAATTCGCGGAGTTTTACTTTTTGTTCTGTCAAAGTCAAAACAAAATCGTTCATTAAAGGAAGGAATAAAGGGACAAATTACCATTGGAAATTTGAGCACTGGCAGCGTAAGACCACCGTGGGTCCTCCTTCAGCGACGGTTGGCGGTCGAGCAGAAAAAGTGCCAAATCCACCGACTGAATTCTTTTACTATATAATAAATGCTTCGAATAAAAACATTTCTCACAAAACAGAAATGTCAGAGAACCAACAAACCAACCATTTCGGCTATGCTGCTTTCCGTTTTGTGGGGAGACGAAGTCGCCGCTGACTGGCAGGCCCCAACATCCTCCGCACTTTCGTTCTCAGTCATCCGTTGGTCCAAATCACGCAAAATCGACTTTGTCTTTTTCTTAAACCAAAAGGAATCACTGCTAATTTTTGCGCCTTTTCACTTACTATATCTTTTGCACAGAATTCGATGAACGCATCTTTCAGGCGGTGTTCTTCCCCCACAAAGACATTCGGCTGCTCTTCCATTTGGAGCAAAATGGATCGATACTGAAAACAAAAAAGCGAAGGAATTTGCGATTAAAGTTTGCTTACTTTCTTCCAAAAACTTAAATCAAAGAGTTCCGGCAGTCTCCGCACCGTACACAGCCCTTTCTCCTTCAGCATAACATGCGACAGTCCATTAACGGAGGCTTAATGCAAAACGATCATTTAAATATAACGAAAAAGTCCATTACATGCGCCCAACAATTGTTCTCCGGTCTCTCCAAAGCTATCCAAACAAAATGTTGTAGCTCCGGTCGGCTTAATCGGATGGCGGACAAGCAAAAAGGCATCGGAGAAGACGATGGCACATTCCTCGGCAGACGGCACTAACAAAGAGCAACGGGAAAGACGTTTGTCCTGCGAAGCGTTCATTAATTTTAGACTGAAGATATTGTGTGAGTAACTGACAAGTCCGGTGGCACTCAGCGATTCGGGAATTTCAATGGGAACCAATGTTTTGAGTGAACGCGGCAAAGAGGCAGCTTGTTCACGATGAGTTCCCTCTTCGTAATAACCTAAGTTTGTTGAATATGGGTAAAAGAATCGGATAAATATGCAAATACCAATAAAAATTTGTTTGTCATCATTGACTCCTTCATTGCTGAGAACTCCAACGAACAGCAGTAAAATGCCGGAACGAAACGTTGTTGCATCCAATACCAGAAAGTGACGACGTTCGGCATTGTCTCGACCCTTCGATTTTTATTAAATAAATTTAACATTTCAGGCTTTTCATCTTGCTCAAGACCACCACCATCAATAGGCTGTCCACCTTATTGTATTTGCTCAGTGCCATGTCCGCAATGTCGACCTCGTGAAGCAGTGCTTTGCGTTCAAAAATAGCGTAGAAGCGCAAATAACGAGGCAAAACATTGACTAGATCCGCGAGCCCAAAGTTGCCTCTCACAATGAGCGTTTTTTGAATTCTAACAAAAAAAAATTTTGGGAAAAAAGGAAATATAGACGCACTGTTCTCTTTCCGATGCCGAATTTCCAAAGAGAAAAAGGGACATTCGTTTTCCGATGCCTCCTCCCGGTACTCCCAAATCCAATGGACGAGTTGCCATTCGTCTAAAATTTGAATCTGAACATCGTTTTTTCTTAGTTAAAATGATGGACTCTGCTTGGCCAGCCGAACTGCGAAAAATATCAATCATGTGAAAAGAACCAGTTGTTGTGGTCAAAAGAAAACGATGGACGTGATCTGCAGGAACAATGGTAATAAACAAATTGAGAAGTGCGAGAGATTGGCCACCTTGTGAGTCGACTAATTGAATAGAGTGGGCCACCTCGTTGTTGAGCAGACAACTCTCATCCCGACACGGCTTTCCAAGTTCTGACCAATAGCGAACATTCCCTTCCGGGGAAACGGCCAGCAGACACGTGCAATGCTTATGGGATAAGCCTAATTGTCAAAAAAAATTGAGAACATTATAATTCATTCAATATTCCTTTAAGAAAAATGGTTGACACCTTTGGAAAAGATGCAGATAAGCTGTGTCGAATATTTAAGTCCACTCGCTGGCAAATTCATTCGCGTGGCGTGCGGAATGCCCGAATCCTAGGGGAAACGCGTGAATTAATTAGTGTAAAAGTCCAAGCCTAAGCAAAACTGAAGAACTGCGTCGCGTCAGAAAAGAACGGAGCATTTATAGTAAAGTATAGTATTGTAATAGCGCTTTTCCTTTTAACAATTAAATGCCAAAAAATTGCCTTTGAACTGTACGACCAAACGTAGACAGAATTGCCGCAAATGAGCGCGCATTTTCCAAACGGAGTGACAGTCGCAGAAATCCCGGTCTTCCGGTGCGCTAAAATTTTTAGATTTGATAAATTGACGGAAAAATAGCTCACCATCCGCCAAAACCTCACGAACCAACGTCGGATACTCAACTTCGTGCGGGTCAACAAACAGTTTAAGATTAACCATACTGCACCGAGCCTACTAATTCTTTTGCGAACAAATCAATTACAACCAGAAAAAATTGTATAACAACTTAATTGCAATAAAAAGTAATCCGACAATAAAAAACGGTTTAAAACAATTACAAAATTGGGTTATTTTAAAGCTCGCAATCCTTGCTGAAAATTTGTAAAGTTTTGAAAACGAAATGTATGGAATGGGGGCAAAATCAGTGACAACATTCGAATGGTTAAAAGAAATTCAATTGCGCCTAGCCTAGCTCCTTCTTCTCGGCATCTTTTTTGCTTTTCGCCGCATCCAATTTGCGTAGGTGCTGAAGCGCTCTCTTTGCGGCGGTACATTTGGCAATGCGATAGCCTCTCCCCATTCCAGTGAAATGTAAATTTTCATTGACAGTCACCTGACAATAATGACCCAATTTAATTTTGAGAATCGTAGCATTTTTGGGAGAACATTTCTTACCGTCACGCGGACTTTTCCCGTCTCCAATTTCCTTTCTAATTTCCTGCAATATAGTGAGCGTTGTCGAGTCCGCAAAATATAATTACACTTACGCAAATTTGGCTTTACAATTTTTGCGTTCAAAGAGCTCTCTGACGGGCGATTGTGGCGGATTGACACAACACTTTTCGATCACGTCACGCATCAATCCGTAAAAGACTCGCCAAACAATGTCCAAATCCATGCCACAGTCCAAATAAACCGCGCCGGCAAGTGACTCAAAAATGTCACCCATTGCCTTTGGCACTTCAACGTCCTCCTCGTGACCTTCGTCAATCTCCTCCTCCGTAATCATAAAGATCTGATTTTTAAAAAATAATTTGATTTAGCTTGGAATTGCGACCTCGTCATCAAAGTTGGCACAATGCAGAAAATCCTTTTGCTTGCAAAAATTGACGAATTTTTCTATCATTTGAAAAAGCGGAGGACACAGCATAATGAAATGCTGTTTTTAAATATTTTAAATTTGGGGATTAACGGATTAGGAAGCAGCAACTTTGTGGAAATTGTATTTGACAGCGAGTGACGCAAAAATTGTGTTATTGACAAGTGCTGATCGGAGATCCGTCAGAACGCCGGGAGAATATTGTTTGCGATGTTCAAACAAAAAGCGTGTTATCATGTAGTCGAGAATGGCATCACCAAGAAATTCTAATCGCTTAAATAGCAACTGATTGGTGAGACAAACCAGAAGATGTCAATTGACCTGATAGCATCCAGTTACACGATTGTTGAAGTATGAGGCGTGAGTGAAGGCTTGAATCAAAAACCCCTTAAGCAGATATTTAAAGCTTTTCACAGTGTCATCTGGTCACCTTGTCGGCAAATTTATACCCAATTGTTTCTTCGACCTTAGAAAAATCGAATTTGTTGTATAACAAAAGTAAAGATTTCCGAGAATGAGTATCAAGTGGTTGAGGTTGTACACAAAATCGTTTCGTCAAAACCTAAACATGCCAATGTAAGCGTTTTATTTTTAACAGCCCTTAAATAAAATTGTTGTCAAAATTTTCGAAAGAGCCAACAATTTTAAATTTTAAAGCTTTCTTTCTTGGCTACAGCAACTTACTCGAACTCCCAACCAATTCATAAACTTAAGCACAGCTTCCTGTCCAAGCTGGATCAAATGTGCACCAATAAGTGCTTCGACCGCATCGGCAATGGATTTGTCGCTGATCCATTGCTGTGTGAGCATGTTATAAGGCAAAGGTGGTAGATCCAGCTCGATTTTCTGTTTTATCTCCTAAAATATTTTATTTAATTAGAAAGCACCGCGGATATGCGTTTGCCTGTGGGAATATGATAGTTTCTACGCCATTTTCGCATTTGTAATGCTGTCTGTCGTCGTCCAATGTGCCCCAACCAGTCAATTCCACCTTTACGACCATAAAAAGGAGCATCACAAGCGTATGCAATAAATACCAATTCGCTACCTTTTTTTCGTCTATAACACTTTGTTGCGCAATTTCTCCGACTTCCTCCTCATGATCATTTTGATCCAAGGGGTTTACCGCATGAAACTCGGAAGTGGACGCATAACAGGGCGGAAGCCAATTGACGTGCGGGTCGAACTTTGCTGTTTCCATCAGAACAGGAATGTTACGTTGGCGGCCAAGGTAAAATAATCGAGAGTTCGACACCTCGAAAGTTATGGGGATAAAAACAAAATTTTATTTATAAAACCTCCTTCGAACGTGCAAAACTCAGTTTTCCTTCGTGCTGCTCCGGGTGAGTATGATATAAGTCTAAAAATATTTTTCGTATTTTAAAATATTGCAATTCTAAAGAAATACAATCAGTGACAGCCATTTTCAGGAAAGAGTCGCCAATCTAAAAAAGGGAAATTGCCGGCGGCGCTAAAATACAAAATACCGTCTCCAGCCTCTCCAGGTTAATCCCGTCCGAAGCACTTGAAGTGGTCAGTGCCTGGAGCAGAAGGACCGGCGAAACTCCGTGCGGATGATCGGCGAGTTTATTGTGCATAAAGGAAAATTGCATCCAATCGGAAATGTCGGGAGCGGTGACTTCAAATTGCTTAAATCATTTGCACTTTTAGACCATCATTGAAAAGTTACTTGATTGTCAATAGAAAAGTCAACACATTCCGGAGAATCTGGTCGTTTGGTGTTTTCATCTAAATTACAGTTAAAAACCAACAATTAAGTTATTGGAACAACCAATTCGGCCAAATTCTTCCAATTTCATCACCGCATCCTGATCATCCCAGTAAAAGAATTCCTCTCCCACCACATCTTCCTCCAGTCTTTTTTCCAGTTCATCCATCGCATGCATCGGGTCAAGACAAAGCTGTACTTGTATAAATTATTGAACAATTTTGTTAAACATTTACCTCATTTATAAGTAGAGCAGGTTTTGGCTGCTTGTGAGAGGCAGGTCCGGCTTTGTTGTGAACCCTCGGGTTTTGTTTTGCTTGCTGACTCTCTCCACCATTCGAAAGCACCCCCCCAAGGTCTCCGGAAAAATTCTTTTGCAAATCGTCCATCAAAGTCACAATGTTAATGTCGGGATTGTTGCGCGATATTGTCTGTAATTAGTTAAATAATTAAAGTAAAATAATGTTGTCGTACCAATGGAAGAAAATCATTTTCAATTTGAATGTTGTTTATAACTAAGTCCTCCTCGTCATTTTCTCCCCATCCTCTTTCACGCAAGCCGGTATGCTCAAAATCGCCGAGATCAATGTCTAAATTTCTCAGAAATAAATTTCCGCTTAAATGCAAGCAAATGTCCGAAACATCAACACACCAGAGACTTT
Organism: Globodera pallida; assembly: GCA_020449905.1. Classification (NCBI taxonomy): domain Eukaryota; kingdom Metazoa; phylum Nematoda; class Chromadorea; order Rhabditida; family Heteroderidae; genus Globodera; species Globodera pallida. The sequence goes on along the minus strand of JAIXHY010000009.1, from coordinate 686,557 downwards.
GTTGTTCATGAGAAATGTGCAATTTGCATATTCGGCCGCCACCTCATCGTCGTCCGAAAGGTCTCCGTAGCTGTGGATGGAATAGTCGGAGCCGATCGCTATCAGCTCCGATATTTCTTCCTCTCGCGTAGAACTCAATTCTCTCAGTCCGTTCCTCAAACCGTTTGGAAGATGTCCACCATTTTCTGCAGACAGTGAATTCACAACTTGCGTCGAATGAATCCGTTCGGCGGAAGGTGTAACCAAATCTTCAGGGTCCCAAACTCCAATTTCAAACTAAACCAAGGATGTCCAAAATGCGCAAAATGACAAGCAAAAACCTCCTTCAAATTGCCTTCCCCGTGCTTCTCAGTTCTTTGTTTAGTTTCCGCCCCACTTCCATTCTTCTTCAGTCCCTCTTCCTCCTGATTTATTTTCTTCAATTGATCCAGATTTTTTATAATTATTTGCTGGTGCGGTTTCTGTCGTTCAGCTTCCCCAACGCAGCCATTTGCTTGCGGCACATTGTAGCATAAAGGCCCCCACTTCCATTCCGCCGACGGTGTTTTAGCACACTCGGACATTTTCAGTGCGTCTTCCATAATTTTTACACGAAATTCATCGGCAAGCAAAAGAGAATTTGTCCTTAAACAAATTCAAAAATTTACGTTAAAAAAAGCATAAAAAACCTATATAAAATTGTTGGCAACGCAATTATCATCGACCAAAGAGCAGCAGAAAACGGGTGAATGTTCACCAATTCGGGAACAAGAATTTGACGTTGCGACGGATCCAATGGCTTTTTGGACACTTTTCCAGAGCCCGACCGCGGAAGAAGCAAGTCTTTGTTTAGTAAATATTAGAACCTTTTCTTCCAAAATGCTTACTCATCCTTGCCGAAGTGTGGTCAACATCCAGTAGGCATTGTTCTTGGTTAAAAATTTTCAATTGGTATTTGGTCGTAAAATACCTTAAAATAATCTGCTAAAAACAAAAAATGAAAATTTTTCTACTCGTTAAAACTGCTGAATTTTGGGTCAGGGAAGGGTGAGGCTGGACTTTGGTCTCCACATATCTGAACAAAAAATGCGTTAATTTGCCACGGTTATAACAAACCTCGGCAACATAATAAAAAGCAGATTGCTCTTCGGATCTATACCTTTAATTGACCATATTAACGCTTTCCATCTTTGTGTTAAAATCTCCTGTAAAAATACCATGGCATGACGACTGCGTCTGCGTAGCGCGATTCGTCGAATGAAAAATTTCGACGGCATTCCTCGGGCGGCATAGTTGGATGGTCACGAATATCACAACGAAGATGGCTCCTGTCGAGCTCATAATCGTCGTCAGTAGGTCCAACTAATGGTTTCAAACCGTTGCATATTTTAAATATTGAATTTCAATCATACGCACCCCGTTTCAATGGCACAATTGGTAATGGAATTGGCGAATATTCGGGAGAATATGCGAGTCCACCGCGGGCAATTCGCAAAATGTCTTCAAATATGTGCTGATGGAATAAGGAAACTAGCTGGAACAGCTCCTGAGTCAAAAGCAACGGAGCATTCGCCTTCCGAATTTTGACCAGCATTTCCCCTTGTCGTTGGTAAACGGGAAAAGCAGGAATCTTAAGATTTTACAACAAAAAAATGATTTTAAAAAAATCGTTGTTCGAACCGATGGCAATTCCTTGCAGGAAAGAAACCCGAAAGCCCAATCGATCTCGTGAGGGTCAATTATCCGACGCTTTTTTGGATTGTTTTCCTCGCTGATTGGCTTTACCAGTCTCATTTCTATCACGTAAACAATGCAAATTGAATCCAATGCTGGCAATGTTCCAACCAACGATTTGGAAGTCTAAAAAAGTATCATTTATTGTAGTCACAGAAAAGCAAAACAAATCTCATCTTAAATTAAGTAAAATAAAATTAAAATAAAATATTTCAGTTCAACCATTAAACACAACAAAATGACCTTTCGGTCGTAAAGTCTTCGTCTCTTCGTTGGTCCGCTTTTGTTGAGCAAATAAGGCAAGTATTCCTCGTCGTCTTCCAATTCCCCGAGAAGATTAGTGACAATTTCTTTCCCAGTTGGTGTTAGCTGATCACTCAATTCTTTATTCTGATGCAATTTTTTACACGCCTTAAATTTATTTTTCAACTCAATCATTTGCTCAACCGACTCACTTCCAGTGCTACAGACATTAATGCCAGTGATTTTGATGCAAAAACCGCTCCAATCTCAGCTATTCCATCAGATTCATTCAACCAAATGCATTCTTTTAACGGTGAGTTGATCGGAAGAAGAAGCTGTGCAAAATGGAAATGCTTTCCGTCACTTTGTTGAGCAGAATTGAATTCATAATGGGGGACCAATCGGGTGAAGACGTCGGAAGGCAGTTTGGAACAATAACTAAGTAAGCCAAAAATACATCGTCAGCCCATTGAAATATTTACCGATTTATTAACGGAATTGCTCCACTGAGTGTAACTTGAGCTCTCCCCGAAGGCGATTCGACGGCATATGGTGGAAGCAATTCGTCCACATTTTTGGGTATCTCCTCCTCTTTCAAAATTTCATTAGAGCTATAATGGTCCATAATAAACTGTTAATAGTGAAATTTAGAAAATTAAAGTAACAAAAATCACTTCTTCAATTTTGGAGTAGTTTTCAAGCTCATTCACAAGACTGGCATAATTTCGCTCCTTCGGTTATAATGTAAAACGCTCCATTTTCTCTGCGAGCTCGACCGCTAGACTAAATTCAAAGGGAGTACAATTGTTCTCTATCTTTATGCATACCAAAACAAAGGAGCGAAAATCGACTGGCACATCGAAGCGAATGACCAAATTGCAGTTTCTAATGTCCACCCCTTCTTCAAGAACATTGGTGGTCACCAAAACATTCAGTTGACCGTTCCGAAATCTCTGCAATGTCTGTTCCAGCTTCTTGTTTGCCAATTTCCGCTCCTCCTCTCCCGATTCACACGGTGGATAGTTGTTGTCCACCAAAAAGTCGACTTTCAAATGTCCGAACATTTCCGTCTCCCATTTGACCAGAGCTTTCAACAATGTCTAAATAAATAATTAAACGTCCAAAATTTAAAAGACAAACATTAATCATAAAAGCGACGAATCGTTCATTCACAAAAACCAAAGCGGACAAAGGCGCTTTGGCATTTAGCGCCGTTCTTTTTGATGGGGCATTATCTTTTAGAATCTCCAGCAACTTCCGTACTCGGTCGCTAACAAAAGAAGCCTGCGGCGACTCACCGACCAATTTTGCAAATGAATTGACACCACTGACCTAAAATTGAACAATATTTCTCACAATTAAAAAAACAAACCTTTTGGCCAAGTATTTTGGAACATAAATGAAAAGTTGCTTCGGCTGTTTTCAATGCTGAGCGCTGTTTAGGCCCGAGAAACGGTTCTTCTGCTAATTTGGCCAACTTTTTCTTCCATAACAAACATCCCCTCATCGCGCACCAACTTCCAACTTGACGTAACGTTGCGGAGGCGCGATTTATTGCCTATAATACAAAAAAACAGGAAAACCCAACAGAAATTCAGGTTTTACTTCTAAAATCGGCTTTCGCGGGTCAACTTGCGTCACTTCTTCACGAAAATCAGTGTTTATTTCAATAAAAACGCGAAGCTTCTCCTGAAAAATAAATTTGTCTGGAAACTATTGTACTTTAAAATACCAAAGATTCGAGGACTAGATTTTCGACCGTTCCATCGTTTTTCGCGCAAACTATGAACTTCTTCGGCTTATTCACATATTTACAAATCTAAAACTAAATCTGAAACCAAAGTCACGTGTTTCTTGTACGGTATTATCCATACAATTGCCAGATCACTCGCTGTTTCCAGACGAGAATGCAAGATTCTCTCGAGTCTTTTAGCCGTGCCTTTGATGTTTGAGGGGGAGACCCGCTTGTTCAGAAGCGATGGAGTAAGTCCAAGTATTCTCGGTCTCTTCGCTAAAATAAGTAAACAAATTCGACTATTCCCATCGCAAAAAAATTCATGGGTGTTAACGATAACATTTACCACTAAGCGTCCGATACTTCTTCATGATTTGACAGTATGGGTGTGACTCGATTAGACAATGATGACAGTCATCCAAAATAAGCAAAGCCACCATTTTCAAATCAACTACCTAAAAAGGAATAAATTTATAAACAAAATCATGATGCTTTAATTTACCTTTTTATTTAGAAGTCCCAGAAAAATTTGGGGAGAGATGACCAGAACCTGAACATAAAACATTCAATGGTTCTAAAAGATTACAGCTATACTTGAGATTCCTTTATCAATTCTGATATACTATCGGAAAATCCGCCACCAATTCGCAAGACTTTCAAACTCGAGTGAAATTCAATTTGAGTTGCACGTTCTTCTAATAACGAAACTGAACCAAAAATTGCAAAAGGCAAAATTGAGAACCGACCCGAATTGACAAGGAGGACAGCCTTTTCATGATTTCTCATAAGACGATGCGAATATTCTTTGATCAATTGAATCGAGACAAATATTTTGCTACCGTTCTTGCTTAAGGGTATAATTGTGTTCTGACAAATTGCACGCCCAACGAGTTCAACCTGTTAATATTATTTAGATAGGACCACAGACCCACGAAAGATATTTAGCTAAAAAATACTGAAAAATCAAAATAAGCATATGGACCAGACCAGGGACGTAGCTAGAAAAAATTTTCGGGGGGGGGGGGGGGGGAAAAAGTCGATTCTTAGGGGTGTGTTTTTTCCTTTTTATTGCATTTTTGTTAAGCAATTTTTCTCGATTTCTGGGGGTGCATTTTTCGTTTTACTCCATTTTTTGGGTGGCTCGGCGGTGCCGATAGGCGCCGCCGAGAAAAATTTGAATTTTTGACTCGATTTGTTAAGGATTTTCAACCAAAATTTAAAAAATCGGCCTTTTTTTTGAAGTTTTTTAGGAATGGGAGGGGTCGGCGGTGCCGATAGGCGCCGCCGGAGAAAATTTTTGCATTTTAATTGGAATTTGTTAAGAAAATTGGTCAAAAAAATTGCAAAAGTGCAAAACAATAGGGTCCCCCCTCTTGTTTTTTTTTCTAAAATTTCATTTCGGGGGGGGGGGAATTCCCCCCCCCCCCCACCCCCCCTCTGGCTACGTCCCTGGACCAGACTTAAAAACACTAAATTTGTACCTGATAATCACTCGGAAGAATTTGCCTCATATTGAAGTCCCTCGGTCTCCAAGACATTTTGTAGACGAATCAATTCCTATCAAATCAAAATGCCGCTGAAAAAATAAACTATCGAGAATGTCAATAATTTCGTTGAAACTTTCAAATCAAGCAACAGGAGAGGGGGTTCAAGTGTAATGAAGATGAATGAGTAACCGAGGTCTTGTTTATGCGTTTTCTTAAAAGGACATGCCACGAGGACTCGAACTGATGTTAGGTATTTGAAGAGATCAGATGGTATTTGAGTATCATTAAGTGTTGACATGACTTGAGATGCAATGGAACTATCAAAGATTCTGCATAAAATTTTGGACATTTTATAGCGAATATTCAAAAAAGCGGACACGGACGTTTGAGTGTGGCCGTTTGAGTGTGGCCGTTTGAGTATGGCCGTTTGAGTTTGGCCGTTTGAGTGTAGCCGTTTGAGTGTGGCGCCGTTTGAGTGTGGCGCCGTTTGAGTGTGGCCGTTTGAGTATGAAATCAAAAATGGACTTTTCAGTGTCAATGAATTCAATCTAATAAAAAACCTTGAAACCTAAAAAAATTCTTATAACTAGGGATGCTACTTTTAGGATCGTAAAATCTCAAAATAGGATCGAAAAAAATGTTTGTAAAAATAACAATAATAGCTTAAAAAATTTGTTTTTTTACATGTAAAAATTATCATTCAGTAGGTCTGTTTGTTAAGGTAAAATATCAACTCGTTTTTCACCAACTCGTTTTTTAATCAACTCGTTTTTTTGGAAACGAGTTGATTTTTTAAGAGTTGAATAAAAAAGAATTAAAAATTCAACTCGTTTTTTAGTAACAAATGTATTTATGATCAAAATCGCGCAGAAACTTAGGCCTAAGCCTAACGAACCCCAAGCCAGGGTGGCTTAGGCCTAAGCCTAACAAACCCCCTAAGCTCAAAACTTTCTTCTTTTTATTCATTCGTAGGAAAATGAATACGGCCGATATTTCAACCAAAAAAGGAAAACCAAAATTGCTTTATAAAATTTGACACTGAAAGGTCCATTTTTGACTTCTCACTCAAACGGTCACACTCAAACGGCGGCACTCAAACGGCGCCACACTCAAACGGCGCCACACTCAAACGGCCACACTCAAACGGCCACACTCAAACGGCCACACTCAAACGGCCACACTCAAACGTACCGCACCGCAAAAAAGGGGAGCCGGTCATTTGGGCATAAGTCATTTGGGCACGAGTCATTTGGGCACCGAGTCTTTAGGGCACCGAGTCATTTGGGCACTAATTCCGGATTTTATTTAAATAATACATTACGAAATAGGGTAATACTGTGGTTTGTGGGCTCCCTGTTTTGAAAAAATAATTTGTTTTCAAAGTCACTAGGGGTATTCAGGTGGTGTAGAATTCGAATCTGACTTCCGTTTCGATCAAATGCGAACCCCGAACCCGAATTCGAACAATTTTGGAACATGCTTTCTAAAAGGGTTCTAGTTAGTTCGGGGTTCGCATTTGGTCGAACGGAAGTCAGATTCGGATTCTACACCACCTGAATACCCCTAGAAACACTTTTTTATCGACTTTGAAAACAAAAAAATTATTTTTTCAAAACAGGGAGCCCACAAACCACAGTATTACCCTATTTCGTAATGTATTATTTAAATAAAATCCGGAATTAGTGCCCAAATGACTCGGTGCCCTAAAGACTCGGTGCCCAAATGACTCGTGCCCAAATGACTTGTGCCCAAATGACATGGTGCCCAAAAAAGCGTGCAAAAAATGCTTGAAAAATTAACAAATTTGGCCATCTGTCTAAAGATTATTCAAAATTTAAACAAAAATTCTTCAAAAAGCTCCAGAAATCTCAAATAAAGGACAAAAAAGGACGTGTACCCCAAAAAAGGACAAATCTTTAAAAAAAAGGACAGTTGGCAACCCTGCCCTAGTCATAGTTAATATTTCAAGGAGACAAAAAATGGGTTGTCTCTGATGGGCGTCGTCCTCGGGACGTGCAAAGCCTAAGCTTTTAATTAAATCTACTCTTTTTTTCGTTTTTAAAATCGTGTGATGTCTGACGACAGTACTCTTACGGACTCTTCGGTCGATTCAGAAGTTGTTCCAGCAAAGAAATCCAAAATCCAATCCAAGAAAAAAGAGACTGTGGAGTTAAAGTCCAAGGTTTTTTAACATAGCGCAATACTGATAGAACAGTTTTAAATTGTTTCCGCTAATTTAAGAATGGTGCGGATAAAAAGAAGAAGGCAAAAGTTATGTCGGAAGAAAGTCCAGAAGACGAAGATAGCGGTTCAGAAAAAGTTAAAGGCCCGGAAAAAACGGGAGCGAAGACTTCGAACCGTTCGCCTGATTCATCTGAAGATGAACTGGAGAAGGACGACAAGAAGGGCGTGAAGCGAGAGCGCGATCAGCAAGGAAATGAGGTGGGCAAAGCGCAAATTTCGACGATTGAATTAATAACTTGTTAAGATTATTCCGATTGGTGGCAACCGTTTTATTTCCGTCGACAGATTCAAAGGTCGTATTCTGATTGGAATAAGGGAATACTACCAGAAGGACGGCAAATGGTTCCCTGGAAAGAAAGGAATCAGGTAATTTGCAATAATGGGCGCGCCTTTATTAATTTCAGAAAGCTTTAAAATTCTCATAGAATTCTGTCAAAAGAAATTACCCTCGCAAATTAATGTTTTTTAGTTTAATTTTATCCTTTTTAAAAAATGGCTGCAACATTTTTGAATTTAGTCTCAATCAGGATCAATATCAGGCATTCGTGAAGGTTTGTTTCACCTAAAATAATGTTTTAACCTCCTTATCTTACGGTTTGCATTAAGGTTCTTCCTGATGTGAAGAAGATGGTAAGTTCGGCCTGAACTGATTGTGAGCGCATCTCTTCACATTCGATCTTTAATTTCTACATTTTGACTTTCATCACTTTGTTTCAGAATTTTATTTCAGAAGTACAATTCTGACAAAACAAATTACCGATTTGTTGAGTTACATTGTTAAAGGCTTTAATATACTGATGAATTAGTTAAATGTGATTAAGCGCTTTTCATTACTTTTTCCTGTAAATGTGTGAACCCGCGGCTGGGAGTTCAAATATTGCCATGGTATTTAATTATCGATTTTATTATACTTTTGTTACTACAACTAGAATCCTGGTGATGTTCCTCCTGCACATCAACATTTTGGTGCTGGAAATGGATGTGTTGGGTTCGGATCAGTCAGTCCTCTTGAGCCGTTGGATCCGACCAAATTTCGGAACATAATGGTCGAGAAGCATGAGGCGGCAGCATTCGGCCACTTCGAGCTTGCTAAAGGTGTTAAAGAATCGGTTGGCAGTTTTTGCAATACTATGACGGCTGAAGGCGAATTGAGTGGTATTTGGGGCTGGGGAGTTTTGAGTTTTTCTTTGAAATTATTTTCAAGCCGCCCAATCTGAGTCAGATCAACAACAGCGGGCCAGTGGGACTTTTGTGCATCCGCGCTTCCCTCCGGCTATTGCGACGCCCGCCTTTCACCAGATAAACTCTCAACAGCTGCGTGAATCCCAGCAGCAACCATACTTTGTCCAACAAAGTACTTGATTTGGTTGGCTTTGAAAGAAATTCTAACGAAAAAACACTTGCCGAACGAATCGGAGTGTAACGAATCGGCCCTAAACTAATCGTCCTTTTACCGAGGGAATAACCAGAAATCCCACCATTTACTTTTTGATAAAATACATTATAATTCGGAATTTTGGTTCTTTTTTAGACATTCAAGGCCATTATGGAACAATGCAGTCGCCGTCTTCCGCCTCACTTTATGGGGTGGGCGGACAACAAATGGGTTATTTGGTCCACGGCGATGCTTCTTCCGTCCAGCCGAGTTGGAATCAGCCACAACAGACGCAGCAGAAGGTGAACTCGTTCACGTAAAGATACGCCCTACCACTGTTTTAGCCTCAATATGTCAGTTCCCAGCTTTGCCAACTGAGCAGCAGAATGTCTTCACCTCAACAACAGCAATTCGGAATTGCCAAGCCGCAGCCGTCCCAACTGACTTCTTATCCTGCAGAAAGCGGCCAGCACACGATCTCTTATCCTTCACCACATCCGCTTCATCAAAGCTCTTCTCCGATTGGCAACGTGCCAAAGCAAGAATTACAGCACCAGTATCAGCAGCAAATGCTCCCACAACAACAGCAGCAAACCCCGAGGTTCACCGCTGCGTATACACCGCATCAGCTCTTGTCGTCACGCCCGAGTCCTGCTGCATTTCACATGAGCTCAAATTGCGGAGTTACAAATGCTACGATGGACCTTCGACATTACATGAATTTGAGTCAGTTCTTACCTACCTTCTTTTGTTTTATTGTTTAAATGTTGTTTAAGCTTCGGGAGCATCACATTCAGTTGCTGTTCCGGGAAGTACTACACATAATGACCCATCGGTGCAGCAACAGTCAGGGGCCCAGTCAATAAAAAAGGCTCAGTCCATGTTTTTTACCGCTTCTTCCGAAATGGCTCATCAGCAGCATATCGGAGGTGGTAACCCACCAAGTGCGTAGAATCCTTACAATGTAAATGTATCGGACAGTCTAGACGTCACTTTTCCTTCTCCTCCCGCAACGTTTGTCCGTCCTTTGCCCTCTCAAGACTTCGGAGTCGTCCAGCACCACAACAAACATCAACAACAGATGCTTCGTCTGCCATCGTCCCAGCAACCGTCTCACGCCCACTTCCTTCAAATACCTTCCCAGCCTCAGTTTTTCGGGCACGAACCAAATTTAGCTGCCACGCTTAACCCAGACATCTGTTTGGCCGGCTGTGTTTTTCTTTTGGTCGACGACTGTGACCCGCATTTAGTCGACTTGTGCGTAAAGTGTTGCTGTCCCATGACAATTTTCCCCCTTTTTTCAGCTCATTGTTGCCGAGCATCATCAGATTATACGGAGGTGTTCTTTCAATCATTTTTATTCGTTATCGCGTTTTAAGGAGACATTGAGTCAAATAATCCGCGTGGCATTCCGGAGGTTTGTTAGAACTACAGAACGAACGCTCTGCCACCATTGTTATTTTAGCGTGTTACCCATGTGGTCTGTTCGAATTGGATTGAAAATGAGGCGCTGGTTCAGCAAGCACTGACACCCGTATTTGCGTCTGTGCTGTTGACCAGTTAATGTTTGGACTTTCAGAGTTTTATCGATCGAATGCCACGCAAACTAAAAAGAGTTGTTACTCTGAATTGGTTAAACGACGCAATCGCGAAAAGACAAGTGACTGCACCCAGCAAAGCTTGTCATTTACCGAGGTAATCGGTTATAGCTGGAATAAAATTTGCATTTGATCAAAAACAGCGTCTGGAGTTCTACGAGGCATAACCCGAAGACATTTTCAAAAGTTTGTGAGCAAAATTGTTTGTAAATATTTTTAATTTTTTAGGTGATTGCTGCTCATGGCTTTAGCAAACGCGAACTGCTCGAGCTTAAATACATGGTTCGAATGATTGGCGCTCATTTCTGTTCTAATATTGAACAGAAAAGCGACTTTTTAGTGGGCACCAAAAGGCGAGTGAATTTTATTAAGTTTTACAGTGATCCTAATGTCTCAGTGTTCTTGGCGAGCAATTGTGCCAATTGGCTGCCCGAACGGGTTCTGTCCTTGTGAACTTCCAGTGGCTTCTCGAGCTGTACTTTGGTTGCATTAATTGTTTTACCTCGTCTGATGACCCGCGATTTTCATTGCAAAATGAGAATTCTCTGCTCAGTGCTTCGTCATGCTCGCCGCTTGCATTGTCCAAAGTGTGCGAAATGTGCCATAAATTGATTGGTTTTGCTGTTTCCTTTTTCGAGTTTAATACTGAATAACGCCTTTAGTCCCTTGGAGTCAGTCGACCATTCCGTTGCACGAAGAAATCATTCGGTTGGCACACCAATCAAGGGAGAATCTGATGAGTGACGTTACACTTTTTCCGGAAAAACATTTTAAGTTGGTGAAATCTGTTAAAACGAATTTAATTGATTACTTTGAAGAATCTCCAACATTGCTCTAACGGATAAACAAATTGAAGAAGCGACTGATCTTTACGCCAAGTCGGGACGTGAAGTAAAAGTACATTTTTGTGGGATAACCTCGCCTCAACAGCCCCCCCTCCCTCCCACATACGCATTTTTATTTTAATTCTGGATACGGATAGATTTTACTTTCGAGCGAGTTCTTCTTGACTCCCCCCCCCAGAAAATACTTGGATACTAACTTAAATAAATGTGATAAAATATATATGACGATTTAAGTTTGTCTTGCTTTTCGACGGGCTTTTTCCAGAGCAAATCGAAAACCTGTCAAGAAAGGCGCGCTTTCTCGGTGCAGAAATCGCCTCTTCGGTTGCGGCGTGCACACATTTTGTGACTACCAGTTTGCATAGAACGTATGTTGCAAAAGTGAATTCCTTTTTATCAGCTAAAATGCTCTTAAGAGTGAATTTGCTCGAGGCAATTGCGTTGGGAAAGAGTGTGGTGACTCCGCTGTGGGTGGAGGCGAGCCTTCGTCGGCTGGGATTCGTCCGTGCGTTTGTTTTTTATAGGTCTAATAAAGGCAAAGAGTTCTTCCTGCAGAAGACCTTAGTTTTTTCGTAAGAGACCGAGAAAATGAGAAGAAGTACGGCTTCAACCTGAAGGCAACAACACTAAGAACGCGAAACCGAAGGGTTTTTAAGGTTATCATATTTACTTTTGACCGAGAAAGTTGGGCGACAAAATATCGGGAAATTGGGCGACGACTGTTTCATTGTTGGACGCGATAAAAAGAAATTCGTTAATCACATTTTGGAATCCAAATAAAAAAATAAAACACATAATAATGAATTTTCACAAATTAAGTAATGTTAAAAATTTCTAATTCTGATTAGTTTTACGGCGCCTAAATTTCCTAGTCCTTTTTTTTAGGGCGTTACATTGCACTTGAGTGTCGGAGTTCAGCCAAAATATGAAGTTATCCAGCGGTTAATAGAAGCGGCAGGTGGCAAAGTACAAAAGGAAAAGCCGAAGGGAAGGGAACTTTTGCAGTATATCCAGGTGGCTATAGAAAAGCAGGCCATTTTATTAACGCTTTGTGTTCCAGGAAGACAAGACTTTTTTTGTCATTTGCGATCGGAACAGTCTCAGTTCCTACCAATTCCTTATAGACTGGAGCTTTCGTGAGTTATTTTTTATTTGAAGTTTTAACTCGCAACATTTAGCGATTTTCAACGAAGACTTCGTTTTGATGTCGATTCTACGCCATAAAATAGATATTTCTGTAGAATTTCATGCATCTCCAATTAGCCATTGCCATGTCCCAAGTAAAAGCCAATGAATTAATATTTTCATCAATCCGGGGAAAATTGCATCGGTTAAAGCACAGGGGAAGATAGGGGGAGAGGGGTTGGGATAGAAAGGAGGGGGGTGGTTGGCATAAAATGGAGGTGTAACAACCACTGAACTGAGTAAAGATAATTGGCTTAAATAGCCAGTGATTTCTAGTTGATATGAGGTTGAAGGATCGTGGGAAAGTCGGGAGGCATTTGCGTAGGAAAGACCAGTGATTACGATGGAAATGATAGGGGCATAATTTTATGGCCGTGTTTCCGGTCGGTTGTGTGACCGGAAATTGCGAGAAATGGGAGAAGGGATGGACCTTGGGGAAAGAATGGAGAGCGGGGGGAGCGCGGGAAATGGATTTCGCGATCCGCTACACCACTGATGTTAATTCTGAAAGTGCAGGGTTGCCATCAAAATTTTCCAATGTGACATCCAAGAGCGACAATGAGATTTAGGGCCCGAGTTTTTGAATAACAAATTTCAGGTAGTAAGTACTATAGCCGGCGCTTCGATCATTATTTGCTTTTTTGTAATTTTATGCTTTTTGTTTAAAACATAAACAAAAGTTCAGTTCATAAATGTTTAAAATAAATTGAAAGAAACTACTTAATAAACTCCAAATCTAAAGTAAGAATGAATGGCCATCGAAAAGGAATCTGTTAAATAAGAACATTTTTTGATTGAGACTCTCCAAAGAAAAGAATCCATCCGTGTTATGATGAAACTCAATATGAATAAAGGATGTAACGGAAATTAGGTATATAATCACATGATTCTACAATTCTGCTCATGGTTATCTCGAAGAAGAGCATCTCCACTACCGGTCCTGAGGCTATCTTCTTCAACGGACGTTGCTATCTCCGCGGTAATGTCATTCGTCTGCGCTTTGTTGAAATAGAGTCTCGGCTGATCGCGCACGGCGTCCTCGGGAATTCGGTTCGTCTTTTTGGGATGGTTGACCCGTCTTTTGGCAGTAACTCTCTTAATCTTCGCATCGCATCGTACAGCCGCTGTCAAATTTAGCATTTTTAAGACTAAAATTAGAAAAATAACCATCGCTGAAGTTCAGACTGGAGCTCTGCTTAGATGCTTCGCTATAAGTGTCTTTCGGGCTCGGTAAGCTCCTCCAGACGTCATAACAACCGCTTTCATCCTCTTCTCGCCACCCGGGGCTTCCCGTCAAATCTTCGTATTCGATCGCGTCAGTGCTGTTATTGACCATCAGAGAATTCACCGCGTTGACGACCGACACTTCTCCCCTTGACGCTCTCAAATTGACCCCTCCCCGTCCCTTCCGGTCTCTCGCAACTCTTCCAGATGGGATTTGTTTAGCCCAAAACCGTCGACCTTCTTCATCGCTCGAGCACGAAAGCGGCGACAAATCGCTGACGGTGCCTTCGTCCTCATCTTCTGACTCCGAAGTTGAGGAGTCCGACGCAGAATCTTAAAATTAATTTGGATATACATTTAGATTGATATAAAACAACCAATGAATCTGCGCTTTTGAATCAACATTTCGGGCCTCTTCTTTCTCTCTATGCGTACGTTTTCCGAATAAACAGTCTCTTTGAGACACCTTCGAATCAGCACCAGATTCTGTGCCAAAATTTGGTCATTAAAGTCTAAGTTGCCGGCAAAACCATCCACCAAAACTGCATTGTTGGCAACACAATAGTTCACGAAGCTAAAGAGCATTCTGATACAAATTCAATAATTTCAAAATACTCGCGCCAATAATTGTGAGGAGAACGGTTAGGATGCAAATTCCGCACAAAATCCAAAGAAGCGACCACAATTATCAATTCCTTGGCCCGAGTCAGCGAAGTGTTGAGGCGCTGCAATTAACATCTTTTATTGACTCTTTTCTGTTGCCTTTTATATTTCCCTTTCAATTCGTACAGAATGCCATGTTTCAATCACCGAAACCTTACCTTATATTCAGCAAGAAATCCAATTTGCTTAGATCGGGAGAGTGTGAGAATTATCACACGTCTTTCAGAGCCCTGATAACATTCCACGGAATCGACCGTAATTTTTCTGCTGCCCGAGAGACACTGGCGGATTTTCTGAGTCTGTTGCAAAAAGAGTGATTTCACAAGTTACAAGCGTCCTTCACCTGCTGTTTGTACGGACTGATCACGCCAATGTCCTCGTCCTCAATGTTCGTAGTTTCCCTCAACATTTTTATGTACTTTAACACAACTTCCACTTCTTCTTCGTTGTGGTAAGATGACCCTTCAAACTGTCTCACTTCAGCTCCCTTTGTAAGCGCGTGGAATATAATTGGAAAGTTCTGAAAACCGTTTGTCGATAAAATGAATTAGCGAAAAAACACCTTTGAAGGCAAATGTTTCCAATCGCAAAACGATTTTCTGTTCTCTTCGTTAACAGCGCAAAGAGTTCCCGCGTAGAAATGGTCGGAGGAAAATTGAATAATTTTCGGATGACAGCGGTAACTGGCAGTCAATTGGCAGAAGGTCCGTCTAAAGAAGTTTTGGGTCAAGGAACAGTCAATATTCGAAAGCTATACCCGTCCGTATAAACGTTTTGTGCTCCTTCCGGCTCCAAATCGGTACACTCTGTCCGCATTGTGACCATCAGACGCTCCATCAACGAAAAATGACAGGATTTAAACCGCTTGAGGAAGTTTGCCTTTACGACGGGACCTATTGTAATTGTGCGGATTAAAACATTTTGCAATTCCCATAATTAAGCCACCCAATTGCTGATGATCGCCGCACAAAACTATGCGTGTGTTTCTTGTTGCAAAGCGCGTGATTGGAATCAGCGTCTCGGGCTCAATTGATTGGCCAGCTTCGTCGATGAAAATGTGTCTAAAAACGTGCACAAGACTTATAAAAGGCAAAGCTTATTGGCGTTTTACGAAAAAAAGTCCGGTTCCTGAATTTCCTTGCTGAGATAACTGGAACAAGCGAGTGTCGTAAAAATAAGCCGAACATTCTGTCTCAGCAGCGTATCGTAGTCATCAATCTTGAAGCGATCATCGTAGAGACCATAAAAAGCGCAACTAAAACACAAACATTTCGTTCAATTCATCCAAACGGCTAATTGTAAGCCATGTCCTTAACTAACTTTTCCATTTTTATAATTTCATCCAATTCTTGGTCCCTATCGTCGACGTTTTTGCCCAAACTGTAATAGCGACGAATCTGGGCTCGACTGAGCTTAGTAGTAGCCATTATGCGACGAGCGATCAGGTCAGCGGCTGTGTTCGAAGGAGTACAGATAAGAATCCGGAGTGAATCGTCTCTCTGCATCAGCTGTCGCACGCACTCCACCAATGTAACGGTCTTTCCGGTGCCTTTTCAAACTTTCTTTTTCAATATTTTAAAATGGATTAAACCTGGAGGTCCCCACAGCACAAATGGAACTGTCCCGTGAATTCCATTGACAATGGAAAATATCGCCAGTTGCTGCTGTTCGTCAAACCTCATAAGATCCGGATCATTTCGGGCACTGCGCTTGAATTCGATCAGTCGTTTGGCAAATTCATCACCGGGGATCTGAATTGAATTTTGTATTGGTTTTTGTATCTGTCCGGCCCCGAAAAAAACCAGTTCCGAAGAGTTTGGAAAAACGACAAAATCAGCGCGTCCTTTCTTTTCAACCAAATAAATGGAGTCCATAAATGCTTCATATTGACGTTCGTTAAATTCAATGTCCAAACAATAGCTTATCTGTAGAAGAGAGCATTAAGAAATATAAACTAACATATTGCAAAGGTAGAAAGAAAGGAGAAAAAAAGGCAGACGAAAAAGCGTTATCTCCTAATAAAAAACACTATCTGAATCCCAGTGTTCAGTAATAAAGCGGCAAATTTTAAAAAACTCCCAACGAGCTTGGTACGTTATCGGAAGATTCGCAGAATTAATAAGTAATTTTAAAAAAACACACCGGCAAATAGTTTCCATAAACTGTTCGATTCATTTCTTGACAAAAATAAAAATTGCGGCGCTTATTGGCACCGCTGACCCCCCCCCCCCCCCAAAGTAAAACAAAACTCGCACAAAAAATTCGCCTTTTTGAAAATTCCTTAACAAAATTGGAGAAAAAACGGAAATGCACCCTAAAGTCGAACATTGTTTTTATTAGGCGAATATTCTTACATTCTCATCGAATTTCAATTGGCCCTTTTTGTCCTCAAATGCGACTTCTATTCTGCTTGAACCACGGTTTATGTGTGTGATTTTGCCCTAAAAGTCATTAGAAAATTCACTTTGCGGAAGATAACAAACTTTGATCCCGTCAATGGAAATCGTTTGATATAAAATAAGGTCTTCAATTTTTTGAGCCGGAAGCATAAACACGTAAACGGCATATGCACTAGCGTATTTCCCTTTTTTGGCTTTGTTTGAAGCAGACCGATGACCAATGTATCTAAAAACGAATCTCGAAAGGTAAATTTATGAAAAATTGCCATAGTGCAGAGAATAGCTAACTATTTTAGCCAAATATAGGAGAAAGCCATTTAAGTACTTACTGCACGTTTATATCTTCCTTGAACCGGCCTTCCAAATCTAACTTAAAAACAATGAATTAATTAGCAATTTAAGACTTGAAAAAAACCTTTTCCTCTGCAAAGAACAAATGTACAAAGTGTCGAAATTTTTCTACATATTTCTCGAGTGGATCATATTCGCTGCCCATCAAAGATGTCTGAACCTTCTAAATTTCAACTAAATTATTTTATAGTCAAACCCGAATCTGCTATTTTTTTCTGAATGTGTGAATCTCGTTTGGAATTTTTGTGTCAAAAACTAAAAGGTCAACATTTTCGCTTACTTCGTAAAACTCAAGGAGTTCAGTAAAAGCTTCGTCATTGAGTGAAGCCTTCTTTGGTTTTTCCATCCTCAATTCAGCTAACTTCTTATAGTAATCTTGTTTATAATACTCCATCACACTTTGAATTCCCATATTCTCGGCTAGAGCAAGCAATGCTTGGGAATTAACAGATTAATGATTCTTTTTGAAAATTTTAAAGATTTTTTAAGTAACAACAAAGCCGAATAGAATAACAAGTTAGCAATTTGTACATTATTTGGAGCACCTCAATCTTTACAATTTGAAGTGTATTTCTTTTAAAGGTTTGTATCTTGGCCCATATTAATTCAGTCGCGTTCGTACGTACGATTATTTTTTTTTGAATTATTTTTGAGGGGTTCAAATCCTTCTCTGTCCTTTATGTATTTGAGATTTTTGGAATTTTTTGAAAATTCATTTAAATTTTAAATAATATTAGACAGATGGCCAAATTAGTCATTACATTTGAATTTGCTTAAAAATATCCAAAATGGGTCCCACCCAACTCATCCATACCCAACTCATCCATAAGAGCATAACTCGCTTCAACCTTAACCGATTTAGAAAGTCTTAACGCCATTGGATAGATCTCGAAGAGTTGAAGCTAACATTAAGTTAAAGCTTTGTGATTGGACAACTTTCATTCATGACCTTAAAACTTGACAAAATTTCAAAAATCGAGATTTTTGTCGGTTTTCTGGCCATAACTTTTTTGAAAGTTGTCCAATCACAAAGGTTTAACTCGAGATCTATCCAATGGCGTTAAGACTTTCTAAATCGGTTAAGGTTGAAGCAAGTTATGCTCTTATGGATGAGTTGGATATGGATGAGATGGGTATGGATGAGTTGGTATGGATGAGTTGGGTTTACCCCCCAAAATATAACAATTTTTTTTTGCTATTTTTATCCGAATTCCTAAAATTCTAGAGCACTTTTTTTAAACAAACATTGTTAAACTCTTAAAAAAATTTTTCCCAGCGGTGCCTATCGGACCGCCGACTCCTCCCATTCCTAAAAGCTTTAAAAAATACGCCCATTTTTTAAAATTTTGATTGCAAATCTTTAACAAAATTGAGTTTCTTTTCAAATTTCAGGTGCCCAATTTTCCGTACGCCTTACAACACAAAAGGAATAGAATACAGATTTAGCAACACTGATATATGCAGCAAATCAAATAAATTGGTTGAAAATGATTCGACAGAAGCGTCAACACTTAACCTCAATCTTCAAGAAGAATGGAGTCGATTTGGATCTTCTTCCTCTATCAGTAAAGTTGCCAATGAGTTGCTTCCAGCTTATTCTTACTGTTAGTATTTTGTTATTTAATTACGTTTTGGGACTGCCAATTGGCTCCTCTCGTCGAAAAATTTTTGGATTTTTTTTCTTAATTAAAAAAAACTCCAATTATTTTTATGGATTAAGCCTAACGGGACTTCAAAAGCTTAAATTAGGAATTACTTTAAAACGGACAAATGTATTTTGTAATTTTATTTTAATTGCGTTTAGGCCGAAAAGATTGAAGACAAACATAAAGCAAAAATCAGTCTTTTTGTTAAACCCCAGGCTGATGCAGGTGGCTATGAACTTATTGTAGATTATAAACTAGTGGTCGGTACTTGGAGTAAACTGGTATGTGAAGATATTTACTAAATAGGAATAAAAGTGCATTCTTTTTTGAGGTACAAAAAGACAAATGGAACGTCGAAGAAACACTCTTAAGCATGGAGCACGATTCTTGTTACATTGATACTTTGGAATTATGTGCCAATATAAGAGAAACGCTGGCATCCCAAGGTTGTGTTAAATCGCTAAGTGCATTAGTGGTGCCCCTCCTCCCCCCATTTAAAAAATGTTCGGGTCGAGTAATTTGAGTATGACTTCCATTTTGTCCAATTTCGAATTCCTTACACGTTAGAACAATTTTTCGAAAATGCAAACGACAATGGGACATTTAAAAAGTATGTTCAGATGGTTTTTTAATTAAAATGCAAAAAAATGAAATTTTGAGCATCACATCTTTCTGTATGGTTGAAAATCTCGTAAAAATTGAGTCAAAAATCAAATCGACGTCGTCCATCGGTACCGCCTACCTCAAAAAACCTTTATTCTTGGCCAATTTTCTTAACAAAAAAGTAAAAATTCTAAAAAAAATTCCCCGACGGCGCCTGCCGTCAGACCCTCCCAATGTATATCAGAAATTTACCGCAAACGCGTTAATTATATTTACTATAATTAAATTGGTTTTTAGACATCAAAACAGCGAATAGCTTCCGCAGCTTTAATGTTTTGGCAAGTTTTGACAATTGTACGTTAAAGTTGAACTGTTTAAGTGTTCTGGACGTAGTTTTTATCTTAACACGGCGCATTTGAATTCGTTGGGTGGCCGAATGTTCAAAGAGTGGTATGAAAGAGAATGTCAAGGTTCGTTTTACCAAGTGAATATAGTAATTAGGAAATTGTTATTTAAAGGCGAACAAAATGCAGTTATTCAGTCGATTGACGCTGATGAGTTGGAAGAATTGCTCCGGACTTGCTGTGCTTACGGACCAACTCCAGCCATACACAGGTGCATTGTTTTGGTAAAATTGCGTCATAGCTCCAAGACTCGAATTCATTATGCAAAGTCCGGAGGAAGCGATAGAAACATTTTTATTTATCAAATAAATCTTGGAGCTATTATAATTTCGTCATTTAACAGGCAACTATTTTTTATCCAAGGAAGAATTTTCGAAAAGTTCTGGAGATAGCGGACAAGGAGAAAATTACAGGGTTGTTTTAAAGATTCTCGTTTAATTCCTTAATTATTTAGGCTTTTACGCATGGTTGAGTCATTTATTATCGATTTTGAATGCATTCATCCAATTCAAAAACTTGAATATGCGGCAGGTGCTTTGACTTTTACCCTCTCATTTGACAATTTTTTGCAGAATATCGAATGAGTCGACTTGCTGACACCGTTTTGCGTTCATTTCCTGTACAGCTTGATCGGCTTGACTTATTGTTTGCTTACTTAGCACAGAACGGAGAGACATTGGCCGATGTGCATTTGGATGTGTTAAAAATGCTTCAAATTTATGATTCCCATATCATTATGTAATAGATTTAAGTAATCGTCGAGTTTGAATGGTCTCTTAATTCATATTGGTAATATATTTTTTTGCCAATAAATTATATAATTCTATTTTGAATGCCATCTTGTAATCGTTTGTAGTGTTTTTTTCAGCTTGCGGATGTATGCGGAGTATTTTCTCGAGCAATTTTTCTCATGGGCGGTGATTGCGCTTGCGATATTCAATGGTTGTCTCTTGGTCGTTAATCTGGCTATTTGGTGGAGGGGTGACGCCGCAAGACAAAGCCGTCCTGGACGGGTTGGAGGAGGTGCACTGAGATTTTGGGGATGTAATGTTGGGATTCAGGGCGTAAGCTAATGGCAGTGCTTGGGTCCGGTGGTCATACGACGGAGATGTTCAAAATGTTGGCAGTTCAGGATGACCTCTTTCCAGAGAGAACGTACGTAATTGCGCAATCGGATAAGCTGAGTGGTCTTAAGGTGAGTCGACTGCGTTTTTCCTGAGAAATTTTTCTCCATTTTAATCGCTGTTTTTCTCTTTAATAGGATTGGAATTTTGAAAACGCCGCTGGGATGGGACCGGGAATTTCGTGCTCTTCCCGCGGGTACCCCATTCCCGCCGTCTAGTCACAATTATCCAGCTTAACGCGAAATCCTGTTTAACCTACATGAAAACATGTTTGTGAAAGCGTAAATGGACTGACCAAAAAAGTCTTGGGACGCGTAAAATGCGGGCGAACCAAATTTTGTCTTTACCATAGGTTGAAGAATTTGAGCGAGAGCATGGCAACCGATTTAGCGTTAAAACCATTCCGAGAGCGCGTGAAGTTGACCAAAGCTATCTGTCGTAAGTTATTTGAAAGGAAACGAAACCTCCGCTACTAAACATTAAATTTAGTGCCGTGGGAAGCACGTTGACCGCTTTTTTCCATTCTTTTTTACTCGTCAACAAAGAAAGGTAATCGGAGATAAAATCTCTGGAGCTTTCGAATTTTAATTGGTCCTCTTACACCGACAGAGCCGACGTTGTCATTAGCAATGGGCCAGCAATTGGTCTTGGCATTTGTTTTTTTGCCCGCTTCTTTGACTTAACTCGAATACACCGGTGTCGGGTCGTGTTCATCGAATCAATTTGTCGTGTTCAGAAACTTTCATTGACAGGCTGTAATTTATTCAATATCTATTCATCTATGACCCCATGCTAAAAACACAAAATAACTTTTTGGTTTTGCCCACGGCTATGACATTAATTTTAGCGCCTATGGAATACCATTTGCATTTTAGCAGGGGGCCCATACGGACCCTTAGTCCTGAACCCGGGGTTTTAACCGATCTGGGATTAAACGTAGTTTTTGGGCAAATATAGTCATCATCTACATAATCCATTTAGGGATTGTTTATCACTTTCGAATCGCTCATGCCTTTCTCGTTCAATGGAAGGACTTGCAAAAGAAATATCCGAAAACCGAATATGTTGGTCGTCTTGTTTAATTGAAATGTTTGTTTCGATCTGTTTTACTCGGCGAATTATAAATATGACTACACATTTGTTTACTTCCTATCTTCAGGAAACAATGCTTCGAATGGATTGGGTCGTTTTTCTAAGTGCGGGATAAGCAATATCTACGTCCAAGAATTATTCTTTTCCATGAAGAAATTTTGAAAGAAAATCCTGAAAGGGTATAAAACGCATTCAATAAAGGTCTTTTGCTTACGATTACCTTAGGTTTCGGCTCGATATTTTCGGCAAACAACATATTTCTAACATGGTATTCGTTGTAGTAATAGAACCTAAATGGAAAGGGCCTTTCTATTGCTGCTTGTACGTTTTTTACTTCATCGCCACCATGTGCTGTTTACACTCATCAACCTTTCGGTCGACAATTCGGGCATCCGTGATGTGAGCGTTCTTCGTGAATTCTTAATGGTGTTGCACAAGAATTAATCTTTACACAAACACACGTACGGTTCTTCAGTACTTCACGGAAAACAGGAATTGGAATGTCCCAGAGCGCTAAAGTTTGTCTAAAATATTGAAAATGACGTATTTCTCACCAAAGTCCCACCAGTATCGCTTTACACTTCTCTGCAATTTCTTGTACACAACAAGCACATTCTTTCGGGCTTCGTTTGAGTTTTGCGAAACGATCGGCTTGACAATACGAGTTAAAGTTGTTGGCACATGTGACACAGTCATTTCTGCGCAAAAACCCGATTAAATGACTGAACTCGAGGATAAATAAAAAATTGACGGCTCGCAGAAAAATATTTTAATGGGATTTAAATTCCACAAATGAAACGCGGCGCGGCTGATAATATTGTAATTTAAACAGCATTTTGAGATAATGTGAGGCCAAAAACATTTTGATCAGTTTTTAACAGCGAAGCAATGATAGGCCATTTGTCAAAACTGCTAAAAGCTTTTTTCATTCCATCATCAAAGTGAAGCACTGCCCACGGGATATCAAAACACTTCTAAAACGTTGCATTGATTCTTATAAACAAACTAAAGTTCTCACACTCCGAATAAAAAATTTCATTGAGAAAAACCCCGTCAAAAAATGTGTTAAAAAATCAGATCAAAATCGGCACGACGACAAAAGATCCGGTAAGCCAAAATCGGACAAAAATTTCCGAAGCGCCGAATTGAGAAAAAAATTCCAGCAACCTCAAAAAACAATTCTCTAAATTTGTTTTGGTGCAGAAATCAAATTTACGATCAAAAATTTCGTGCGGAAAAGCCCTTAAACCGGGTTAAGTTAGATTACCAGACCTTTTGTCCGATTTTGACTTACCGGGACTTGTGCCCACATACGATCAAAAACCACATAATTTCAAAGAAAATCCCCGCCCCCAAAGCTTTTTGATTAAAACAATTTAGCCGATAAAATGTTTCTGGTTTTTGGTGTGGAAAATTTGCTTCTTCTGTTCGTTGTCAGTTATTTAACCTGGTTATTCAAAAGCTCATGATGACATTCCTCAACCATTCTTCCCCATTTGTTGTCAAATATGAGATCTTCAGACGGAATCGGAATATTCGATTTTTTGAGAATCTAAATTAATAATCAAAAAAATCATTTTTATTATAATACTTCATGCAATCCCTCGCTGTGTAAGTGTCCGTTGCGGATCCACAACTCCCGCCAGAGATTTCTTGAAAATTCAACCAAGTTCGAGTGAGTTCCCTCCGATGCGACCATGTTCATAAAACATTGAGGTAGTAACGAGTTGGAAAGTTCAGCAAGCAAATTGTCGATGACACCCTTAAATGTAAATTAGGGCAATTAGGTTAACACAGAGAAAGGGTGGGGTCATTCATTATACATGACTGGTTCCAATTGTGATGCCGTGCAATCGCGCCAATTCTCTTTGCTGTTCAAAGAAATTTTTTCTCAGCGCCGCCGTTGAGAAAGGCACCAGACTTCCTGGCAATGAGTAAATGTTTTACAACTCAATGTTATTAAATACCAGCGGCGGTTAACAAACTCGAATAATGCACGGGCCTAAAGTTGTGCTCAATGGAGGGAAAATGTGTCCGTGTAATATTAAATCGCTAAAAATTAAAAAAATGTTGGTCTTTATGACAATAAACAATAACCTCAAACATTATCCATGAAGATATCGTTGTGACATCGTAATAAAAATCAATCCTTTTGACAATTTTTGTAATATTTGGCATTAGTAAGTTCTATGTAGTAGAATCTAAATTTCACCATCCAGAGGTCTCGAGAACGACACTTTTTCGAAAATTTTTAATTTTATGTTCAAAGAAATGAAAATTTCAGCCGTTTTTAACCACAAAAAAAAATTGCACGCAAAAACCGACAAATCCTGCCAAAAAGAAGGGAAAGTGTTAATAAACAGTTGAAATCAACATGATTTATTTTAATTTTATCAATTAAACATAACATAAAACCCTAAAAAAACTATATCGTGACGTTGACTTGACACGCTGTAAATTATTTCATTCATTCTATGATATACATGTATTTATTTACAAATCTCAAAGCCTGTGTCTCAAAACCCCCAATTTTACAAAAGCCTATCTGATTAAAAAAAGCCAAATAAATATTATTTTGATAATCCTGATGATTCGTGCATTAATTGAGTGAACGCGTCATCACAAGATAGGCTACCAATTTGTATTTCAGCTACACAAATTGTTAAAATGAGCATTATCCTTACTCTCATTGCCCGAGTGCGCGATGGACTGATTTTGGCAACTTCGATTGAAGGGGCTGATGATGTAAGTTTCTCAGTTCTTTTTTGGTATTTTCTGAAACTTTAGCCCGAGCACAATACTGTCAAGTACATGACACAAGCGAAAATGCTTTTCAAGAAGTTGAACAGCCCGGGAACGCCTCAAGCTCAGTCTGTCGCCAGTGGCCAATATTTCTTTCAGTGAGTACTTACTTATCTTTCTCAATACTTTGTTGAATCGCAATTCCTTCCAGTTATATTGTCAAAGGCACAGTCTGTGCCCTCTGTTTGTGTGATCAAAACTTCCCGAGAAAGGCTGCTTTTTCATATTTGGAGGACGTTGGTAGTGAATTTCTCAATCAGCATGGAACTCAGATTGAGACGACCGCCAGACCGTACCATTTTCTCGAATTCGGTGCCTGTTTTAAAATTATTCAATTTGAATTTATTTATTTTCAGACAGTTATATCCAGAATACCAAACGGAAGCATTTGGACAAGGGTCGTAACGGTAAGCATTTTATTTGTTTTAATTGGACGCAATAATAAAAAGGAATTTAACAGCGATGGCAGCTGTTAACAACGAGCTTCAGGACGTGACACGCATTATGGTATCCAACATCGAAGATGTCATCCATCGCGGAGAAGCATTAAACAGTATGAGAAGATCGTTCCGAAATGAAACTTGAGAAAATAAACCATAGGGGGACCCTTTTGTTTTGCAAATTTTAAAATTTTTTAAACAAATTCCATCAAAAAATTTCCCGGAGGCGCCTATTAGGACCGCCGACCCCCCCCCCCCCCCCCCCCCTCCCCCCACAGGCCATTTTTAGCCAAAATGCGGGTCGTAGCCAAAATAGCATTTTGGCCCAATTGTATGGGTACGAGACCACAGGTAGCTGCTACCCCTTAGGCACCTATGACCCATAATATGATGCTTGTCAATTGGTTGTAAATATCTCCCATTGCAGTTTTGGAATCGAGGGCCTCGGACCTTTCGGATCTGAGCAAAAAATACCGCGAAGATGCGAGACAGCTGAATCGGAGGACGACGATTATCAATTTATTCATCGGACTTGCGGTCGCGTTCGTCCTGTTTATGTTCTATCGCTTTGTTTATATGTGAACTTAAAGCCGTTCGATAGTATCACTTATTATGTCCACATCCGTTCTTTCGCTTTGTCGGCTTCCCACAATCATTTCCTTTATGGGCGGGCGGCCTTCCGCCTTTTGCCGTTTTAACTTTCAAAGCTCTTAAAAGAGCTTTTAATTTGAGACAAACAACCCAACTGTTATTGTTATCATATCTATTGTATGTCATTTGAGACGATATATTGCGAAAATTATCCGATTTTATTTTCCCTTACTCATATCGGCTTGAATTGAAAGAGTATTTGTCTATTTTATTAATCGGTGTAAATTGATTTATATTTTTCGATTCGATTTCTCGTCAATGAGCACCCTCTGCATTGAACTGAACAGTGGGGAATTCTTGGACAGCAAAGTTGTTCGAGTCGAAAAGGGATGGAATTTGCGTTTTACTCTCGGGAGTGGTCTCTCTGGGAAGGCAGTTCGGGTTCGAATCTGCGAGTCGGAAGTCGAGTATTTTTTTACGGAAATGGCGGCGGTCGGCGATTTGGATTCTCGGATCAGTTGGGAGTACCATTGTGATCAGTTCGGAGCCTTCTGGTTGCGATTCGCTTGATTTTATGTGAATTCTGCTTTTTTAGTTACGAATTTTTTGATGTCAAAGGGAACGCGCTTGCCGCTGTGGGCAGGGGGTTTTTCTGTGTAGTGCCCGAGTGGCGGATTGCCGGCGCGGAGAAGCGACTCACGCTGAACGGACTCAGTGTGGTCACGCACTTGGCCAAACTCTTGGGACCCCTCGGAGAGTGGGAGGACCGTCTGATGGTGGCCAGGGAGGCCGGTTACAATGTTTGTGGACTGACATTTGCAAGACAAAATTGTTCTCTTTGAGGTGGTTCACTTGACACCCGTTCATAGGTTGGGCATTTCCAACAGCAGGTGAGGCTTTGGCCGAAATTGTCTATAAATATTCCATCTTTCAGTTATTCAATTTCGGAGTACGATCAGCTGAATCCGACATTTGAGGCAAACTTTGCCGCTTTAAAGCATTTTGTTGACAAAATGGAGAGGGAATGGCACATGCTGACCATACAGGACGTGGTTTGGAACCACGCGGCAAAAAACGCGAAATGGCTACAAGTTGGCTTCTCCGCCCAATGCCATTCTTGAAAGACTGTTCTGTTTAAGGACCATCCGGAGTGTGCTTTTAATTGTGCCAATTCTGCCCATCTTAGACCGGCATACGTGCTGGACCGGGCACTGCAACAGTTCAGCAGAGAAATTGGTGAAGGAAAATGGGCACACGAGGGAATTCCGACGGTCATTCAACATGACTCACATCTTTCGGTGTGAAAGTTTCGCTTTTGAGTAAGATAATGTCCAGAATATCACATTTTGTGTAGGCTCTTCGGCATGTTCTCTCTTCAAAGGTTTTTCCATCCATCCGGTTGCACGAGTTCTTTCAAACCGATGTGGAGAGTTTGGAAAACGAGTTTAGATCGTATATTTTGAGTAAGTTTATCCAGAACTCTTAAATCGGCTGATTATGATGAGCGGCACGCCTTCGTTCAGCACTTTTTTGTTAAGCGAACATTCCATCGAATAACAACGCTTTGTCAGACGTCGAATCCATCGAACTGATCTCTGACCCAAACTTTTGTCGTTTTGGATGCACTGTTAATTTAAGCCAAGCGGCGGTTGTTTTTCTTCGGAAACCGTAAGGCTCTTCTGCTTTTTTATAATAATGGCGTAACTTTGTCCCGTACCAATTGGAGTGGTGGCGTTGATTCTGCTGCTGTTTTGGGAGCGGATGAAAGTATTTGTCGATTTGTTGCCCATTTGAATCGAATAAATGGGGACGCCCGACGAACGGTTGACGGGCACATTGCTACCGCAATTGATGCTATTATTGGACATGTGCATTATGAAGTTGTTGTTTTTATAAATTCCTTTAATTTTTCCTTTTACTGCAAATTGCAGAGAGTGGCAGAAAATGGACCTCGGCAAGGTGCGGTGATGCTCAATCAACCGCTGGTCACAAAGTGAGCAAAATCGAGCCGAAGGGTTATCTCGTCTTGATATTCGGAATTTCAGCTATTTTCTCCATCCCCCGGAATTTGGCCTCAATGCTTGGAAGGAGGATGAAAAGCTCGCCTTCAATTCTCGGACCGCTGTCCGACTCATGGCGTGCAACGGGTGGGTGATGAACGCGGACCCGCTGGCCAACTTTGCGGAGTGGCCCTGCCAAGTTTACTTGCGTCGGGAGTTGGTCTGCTGGGGCGACTGTGTGAAGTTAAACTACGGTCGACGGCCGGAGGACTGTCCCTTTCTGTGGGATTACATGCGCCGTTACTCGGTGGAATGTGCGAGGATTTTCCACGGATTTCGCATTGACAATTGCCATAGTACGCCCATCCACGTCGCGGAGTATTTGCTGAGGGCAGCCCGTCATGTTCGCAGGGACCTTTACGTGGTGGCCGAGCTGTTCACTGGCAGTGAAAAACTGGACAATCTCTTCGTCAACCGACTCGGAATAACGTCACTGATCCGAGGTCAAAATTTGATCCGCTTGTACTTTGTATTATTCTCGGTTGACTGTGGAAGACAAACAAAAAAGTGTTTTAGAAGCGCAGAATGCAAATGACAGTCATGAACAGGCAGGTCCAGTGCATTTTTAGAGTTAATTTAAAGGTATTTGAAGGGCCGTTTTATTTACCGTTACGGGGGCGACCCGGTGGGGGCTTTTCATTGTAAATCGACACGACCCGCCCCATGGGCAGTGGCCCATGCGTTGCTCTACGATCAGACGCATGACAATCCATCCCCGGCTCAGGTTTTTCTGTCCGAGTTTGAGCAGTTCACGGACTTTGGCACTTTCCATCTTAGAAAAGGACTCCTTATGACTTTGTGCCGACTGCAGCGATGTGCGCAATCAGTGGCAGTGCATGCGGTACGGTGCGCGGATACGACGAATTTGTGGCGCACAACATCGACGTGGTCAACGAGGATCGAATGTACCGGAAATGGTCGGAATTCACCGAAGACGCCAAGGGAATGATAAGGGCACGGCGGCTTCTCAACGGTCGATTTTTGAACAAACGAAAATGCCAATCGACGGCAATTGACACACATTGTGATCAATCGTCGGCTGTCAATTTGTCACGACATATTTCCTTTCATTTTACGATTTTTGACTTTAGACTTGCACGTCCAATTGAGCACTAGCGGATACTCCGAAGTGCGTAGTTTCTAACCCGAACACAATTTTAATTATTTTTGAAGATTTTCGTGGACCAAGTCAACGAGGACGTTGTTGCTGTCACTCGCCATAATCCGAACAACCACGAGTCCGTCTTGCTGATTGCCCACACGTGCTTCTCTTCTTTCAAATGGACCCCCAACTGCCGGCCGGTCCAAGTGGCAGATGACATAACCGGCATTTTATTCGAACTCAAAACGGTGGAGCATCCACAGAAAGATGTAATTGCATTAAAATTTTGTTTTTAAAAATTCTGTAAATTCAGGATTCAAAAGTTTTTCAAAACGGCGATGGGATTATCAGTGGCTTGCACAATTTTTACGTTGAATGTTTTGAGAACATCGATTTGGACAACTCGGAGGCCATTGAGGTCGTGGACGGTGCCATTAAGTTCAAACTGTTTCTTTCCGGAAGCGCAATTGCTCTGAAGTGGGCAATGATTTTTCAATATTAACATAAAGAAGCCACTTCTTTTAAGGATAAAGCCCACAAGGAAGACGAAGATTGCATGTGAACAAATTGATGCCATTATTTCAAATGAAACGGCACGCACTGGTCAGCACTTTCATTAGATCGCTAGGCCCAGACCGAAATTACCTAAATTACTTTTATATTCAAAAGTGCTAAAAATGAATGTGAATTCACATAGGGCTTTATACGATATACCCCTTTCCGGCCGTTCCGTTCCGCCCATGATCAATATTTCCGTTGCTAATTTTGGCTGTTGTCGAAGAACCGTTGTTTAGAAGCGAGGAAACTGCTTGAACAACTGTCTTTTCTTGACTTCAATTATTTGCTTTTTCGGTGTGAGCCCGAAGAACGTGCCGAATTTGGCGGAAATGCCGCCTACGAAGTGCCAAATCTGGGAAAATTGGTTTTCTGTGGACTGATGGGCATCCGGACCGTTTTGCAACGCATTCAGCGGGAAAACGATCTTGGACATCCGTTTTGCGAGAACATTCGTCGGGGGAATTGGCTGTTTGGTACGTCCATTTGTGGGTACAACAAATATTTGTTGCCCTAAAATGTCGAAGGGGGGTTTTATAAGCGGTCTCGAGGGTCCGACTCGTTCCCGAGTCTCACATTTCAGATTACTCCGTCGCTCGTTTAAACCGTCGCGAATCCCTCCGTCCGTTCGCCTCTCTCCTCGCCGAAGCGTTCTGTCCGCTCGTCGATGTGCCCCATTTCTTGCGTCCCTGTTATTTTGAATTGCTCTTCACTTATTTCTTTTCGGCCATCGAAGAAACGCTCATCCAAAAATTATTGTAAATTGAAGAAAACGATGCCTAAAATTATATTCATTCCATTCCAAATTTTATTGCCTACGCCACAATTCCCCGGATTCGTCTTTCGGAACTCCTCGCCATTTCTTCCGTTTCTTTCACTGCACAAATTCCGTCCGCTAACCTTCCGCCGGCACTGGTGGAGGAAAACGGCGGCGAAATGGCCTCCCTTTCTGCCGGACTTCCCCACTTCGCGGAAGGTGGGGGGTATCGTTGGGGGGGGGGCTTACAAATTAATGGCTAATTGATTGGACTTCCTTTAATCCCTTCCCTTTGTGTGTTTGAACTTTGGTAATGCGAGTTTGGCTTATTTTTTACATTAGGAATTTGGCGCAATTGGGGCCGCGACACTTTCATCGCTCTGCCAGGCCTTCTCCTCCTCACGGGACGCCACGCTGAAGCGCGTACAATCATTTTGGCATTTGCTGCGACTCTTCGGCACGGACTGATCCCGAATCTTCTCGCGGAGGGCAAAGCACCGCGGTACAATTGCCGAGACGCCGTGTGGTTTTGGCTGGTGGCCATCATTCGCTATACGGAAAAGGTAAAACATGTTGGGAAACTCCACATTAAAATAACATCTTGAAAAAACAGGTGGAGAATGGAGAAGCAATTCTTGGAGAGTCCGTGCTTAGACTGTACCCAACCGATGAGGCCGAATATGGCGAAGAAACAAAGGTAAAATGCGCGAAGGTTGCCATGAGAATTCATTTGCTTCATCAGATGGAACCACTAAGTGTGACAATGTTCGAAGCACTGAATCGGCACTTTCAGGGCATTGCCTTTCGCGAGAGAAATGCCGGGCCTCGGATTGACGAACACATGCGCGACGAAGGTCTTTGTGATCAGGACTTTTTTGAAATTGCCAATTTTAAGGTTTTAATGTGAGGGCGTTCATCGACGAGCAGTCTGGGTTGGTTTTTGGAGGCAACCGATGGAATTGTGGCACTTGGATGGACAAAATGGGCAGCTCAGAGCGGGCGGGGAACCGCGGGGAGCCGGCGTCTCCGCGGGATGGGGCCGCCGTCGAGCTTCAGGGGTCGGTCGGCATAGGACAAATAAATAACAATTAGTCCAATCATTTATTTATGCCAATTAGTCCAATCATTTATTTATGCCCGTCTTTTTAGACTCGCCCTTCGCGTCGCCCGTGGACTCGACCGCCTTTGCCGAAACGGGGCGTTTCCTTACAACGGAATGAAAGGCGGGTTTATTCTTTAAATTCTGCATATTCTTTTTATTATGAGGTCCACTCAAAAAGTCTAATAATTTATTTGAGCATATGAGCGCCTTTTTTATTTAGGCGAAAATTTTTAGACTTAATTTAGTAAAGCGATCGGCTTCTCTGAACTGATCTTTCCTATGGAAGAAGGATTTTTTTTTAGTTTGGAATTCGGTTAAATAAAAAGTACTCACTAATTATGACTCGACCGTAAAGCTTTCTTAAAACATGGTTAGCTTTTCTGAACTTTAGGCAAATCATCGTTTTTGTCATGGGCTGAATGGGCGACTAAAATCCAACGATCGTTCGAAGAACACTTTTTTGTTGACGACAAATGCAATTCGGAGTTCGTCAACCGTCGCTTCATCGTCAAAGACTCTTTTGGCGCATCTCTCGGTTACGCGGACTTCCAACTTCGTCCCAACTTTTGCATTGCTTTGGATGCCGTTCGTTATTTAGGACAATTTTCCAAAATATTTAATTTTAGTCTCCGGACATTCTCCCCCCTGAGAAAGCCTGGTCCGCGTTAGAAATTGCAGGCAAAGTTTTGGCGGAAAATGCTCCGTACGGAATTTGTACGCTGGACCCGAAGTGGGCGAATTGATAAATTAAATTTGATCTTTGACCATCGATCCCCTCAGGGATTGGGCCTATTGTGGCCATTATAACAATGACGATGACGGAACAAACAAAATCAGTGCAAAGGGATGGAATTACCACCAGGGACCGGTAATGATGCAATGGTCGGGGGGGGGGGGGGTGCTTTGAGAGAGGGTGTCGGAGGAAGAAGGACTCTTCCCCTCCTTTCCCCTCGAGCGTTCTATCAAATTCATTGGCCACTCTCTCTGCTTAAGGAATGGCTTTGGGTCGCCGGCTGTTATATGAGTGCCAAGCTGAAAGTGGCTTCGTTGATGTACCAAAACAGCGGTGACCCGACTGAATGGATGTCCGCCGTGAACGAAGTCCGGACGCGGCTGTTCGCGCTCGAGCATTGCCTTCAAAGAAGCGAGTGGGCCTCTCTTCCCGAGCTGACTAACCGCGGAGGGGCCTTTTGCGCCCATTCTTGCCCTGCACAAGCGTGGTCGGTGGGATGTGTGTTGGAGACGTTGGACACCTTTGACGGGACGATGGCTATGATAAATGCGATGAAAGGAACGAACGGAGGCGTGGGAGACGCAGATGAAGCGGAGAAACGCTAATTAGGACTTAATTAAGTCATTCTGACACACTTTCAATTTAGTCACTTTTTATTCTGTGAATTATTACTTAATTTGCTGCAGGTGCCTTCCTTATTCGTAATAATAAACTTTTTGGGAAAAGCCGTTTTGGTCTAAGATAATCTTTTCATTAATTACTGTCGGCGGTCATTCCCCTAAAGTCTCCTTATTAGTTAAAGCAAACAAACGACGCTGGAGGGGGGGGGGCGGGCAAGACAAAGAAAGACTTTCTTCGATTAACGGAAAATGGACAATAATGGGTGGCTGGGGGAAAAGATATGCAAACATTTTGTCGCTTAAATCCCGGAAAGCAGCTAGACACTGAAGCATTTTTCTCGCTTTTTTTGTTTTGTTTGAACTTCTTGCCAAATTGTCAGTCCGTCGATGGGTTTTTACAGTGCCTTCTTACTCCTCGATTTTGTTGTTTTCAAATTATTCTGTGCCAAACAGCAGTCGGATTTGAGCTGGCGTAAGTCTACATTTTTTCAAGTCAACCCCCTAGGGGATGTCTCTGCGTCATTTTCTCCCTTTTGTGCACAGCGTGCGTGTTCAATTTGTGTCCGGACAAACAGACCGCTTGCAGCGGCGACTTCGGCTGTCCTCCGCCCCATTGCGACCCCTCGAGGGCGGACGACTCCGTCTGTGAGGGTTCCGGGTGCCGAAGGGATCCGACTTCGCCCACCGGCGGGACGTGCGGCACTTTTATCAATTTCAGTAGAAAAAGTGGGCGTTTTGATGCGTTTGGCGCCACTTTGCCATTTTTCTTAGGGGAGGACGAAAAGTGCTTCAAACACAACGAATGCCGCTCGATGTTTTTGTGCAAGGGCGGACAATGTCGCGCTTCGCAACGCATTGGCACGTACAGTGAGTTATGGACCCTGTGGATGTTTTGTTTACCCCGGGGGGGGATGATCGAGAGTTTATCAAACAATGAATAAAACGTTTGTGAAAATGCCTTTTTGTTTGGACATTTAGCCGTTTGCTCAGTTGGGTCCCGAAATCAGTGCACAAACGACGAGGAGTGCTTTGTCGGTGGAACAAACAGCAGGGAGGGCGTCTGCCTCAGGCCATCGACGGATCCGGACCAGTTCCAGCTTGACTTTGACCGGGGATTCGGGACGCAACAGTGCGACAATAATAATACGGCCCGACAAGGAGGACGTAAGGACATTAAGCCATGAATCCTAAGCCTATTCTTGTCTTATCCCGTTTGGAAATTTTTTCGTGCTGCTTGTGTTTCCTTTTCGCCATCATCTCCGACCAGGACATTATAATTCTTAGTAGGGTTGAGTCCCGATCCCTTCCCGCTTCATTGACCCTAACCCTGAACTGCTGCATCCCCTGAAGGGTTATGACTCAACCATTTTTAGCCTGCAATCCGTCCGATTTGTCCTGTGACGTGCCCTTCTTGTGCATTGGTGGTTGTTGCGCGACGACCGCGAACAACAGAAATGGGAAGGGCCAACGGATTCCTCCGCAGCCAAACGACCCGAACTGTCGAGACGCGTTGGATTCGGGGGAGACGGAGCCGGGTCGGTCGAAATGTGTGGGCAAAAGGGAATTGTGTGGGCAACGGCACTACAGACAATTGATGCGTGAACAGTGCCCCAAAACGTAAGGAAAAAAGGGTGCCGGGTAATTTTTGTGGCCCGGCGGTTTAGGTGCGGATTCTGTGACGCGGAGGGATCGCCGGAGGGGGAGGAGTCGGAGGAGTATTTGGCCGATAAGGCAAATGCTTCGGTCCGGGAGGGGGACGGAACGGTGAAAGGTTTGTCGGTAAACACTGACCCGGTCAACTGACGACACTTTATCCAGTGAGCCCTTTGACGGACTGTTCCGATCGGAAGATGCCGAACCGCGCCTCGGACTGTCCTCGGCTGAAGTACCTCTGCGAGGACGACTCTTACCGGGAAGTGATGCGACGACAGTGCCCCGAAACGTGCGGTTACTGTGCTGAAGACGGAGTCCGTTTATAAATAAAGATTTTTTGATATTTTAAACTTTGTCCGAACCGGTGAAGCCCAACAGGCCCTCGCCCACCTCAAAGCCCCCCTTCAGCTTCCCAATCGGTCCGACGTCCTTATGATTAGGGCTAGGATTTATATGTGGTAAAAACCCCAAAAGATTTTTTGAATTGTTCGAATTTTTTACTTTTTCAGGTATTTTATATCATTACATGGGTCGAAATGCCTAAAAAATACGAATTTTCGACTTCGTGGAAAATTACAGAATTTTTAACAGTGGCACTGTCGAAATCACTTACTGTTAAAATCAACTACTGTCGGAACCTTCACATCAGGAATTTAATGATCTGTTTAAATTTTGTAGAAGCACTTTTTGACAAAAATTAGTCTGGGTTGAGCCCGCTTTAGTGCAAACCACTATGACTGCTCATTTTTTATTGGTATGATAGAATATACAACAAATAATATCCACAGAATCCAATATTAATACAGCAAATGAGTGAACCAACAATTATAATCAATTTAATCGATTTTCTGTTTGAATTTCGTCCATTAAATTCGTCCGCCTTCTCTGTCCGTCCATTCACTTCCTGGGCTCACTTGGGCCTTCGTCGTTTGCGTCAAGCATTCTGAAAATTAGAAAAATTTTGACTTTGGGAGGGATATTTTGACAATTTATTCGCTTACCCGATGTCCCTGTCTTTGAAGGTTATGTAGATGAAATTCCTTTCACGGCGCAATTCCCACTCAATTGCATCCTTCTCCCATCCGGCCCATTTGTCCTCTTCTCGCACAATTGGACAACGCACCAACAGCCAAAAGTTGTCCATTTGTCGCAAAGTCAATCGCTCCGCCGTCTTGTTCTCCAGTTCGAATGGCACAACTTCATCGTCATAAATCCAACATTTGATGATGATGACAAATGCCTAAAACGAAGGAAATAATTACTCTCAAATTGATTATAAAAATGACAAATTAATTACTTCTTTGAGTCGTTCCATTCCTTCCGAATAAAAGCGACAATGAGCATCTTCGGAAGACCGTCTTTACGTCGAGTGATCAACCATTTGGCCAGGGCTTGTTCAGAAGAAGCGCCGGCGTTGTCTTCGGCTGGGAATGCGGGGGATAATTAAGATGCAGCTTTGGTTGAGGAATTCATCAAATGCAATAATTCGACGAATGTGCAGCGAACTCAGCGACCATTTCTTCAATCTGAAGTGTTCGTTCACCAAAACGTCGAATCGATCACTGATCAACGCTATTATTTGTCCAAGCTCAAGAGGGCTAACTAAGGCAAAGACTTCAAGCCAAACGTCGGCACAAATGCGACTGAAATTTGGGATTAATGGCGGGCTAGGATTTATATGTGCTAAAAACCCCAGAAAATGCCAAAATATGGTGAGCGGGACGTTTGGGCGCTGATGTTTGGGCGCCAACATTTGGGCGCCGACATTTGGGCGCCGACATTTGGGCGCCGACGTTTGGGCGCCAGACCTTTGAAGTGCCATAGCTCTTCATGGAACCAACCAAACTAAATAAATTAGGTACCAATCGAAAGCGCTTTTGTTGGGTAGATTTTGTATTCAAATCAACAAGTGATCTAATCCCTTTCAAAAAAAGTTATAATTGAAAATTAGAACAAAAACTTAGGGTTTCGCACTTTTTAAACCATAACTTTTTAAAGGTTTATATGATCGTTTAGTCCATGCTAAAAAATAGCTTCTAAACATATAGAGCTTTCGATTGATACCTAATTTATTTAGTTTGGTTGGTTCCATGAAGAGCTATGGCACTTCAAAAGTCTGGCGCCCAAACGGCAGCGCGTCGGCGCCCAAACGTCAGCACCCATTCCCCGACTAGAGACCGGCAAAATCAAATTTGCGGATCCTGTTGCAGGATTGAAATTCAAAATTTTTTGCAGGACCGGATCCGGCAGGATTAATCCTGCAAATCCTGCAATCCTGCTAATCCTGCATTTAGAATTGCAGGATTGAGTAAAAATTTTTGAAAAATTAATTTTGGCCTCAAAATTAGGATTCCTCCCCGGCCCCTCAGGATTGGGCAAGTCGGGGCTCGGGTTGGCTATGCTGGGGATTGGGAACGTCCAATTATTCGGGTCGGGGTGAAGAAAGTCTTATCAAAAAAATTTTTTCATAAAATTTCAGCAATGTCTTCAGTGGAAAGCATAAAATATTAATTTTTTATATCCATTTATCGTCCTTATATTGGGTACTTTTTTGCCGCATTTATTTTTAAATCTTTTTAGGAATGGGAGAAGCCGGCGGTGCCGATAGGCGCCGCCGGGGAAATTTTTTTGAAGATTTAACAATGTTTTTAAGAAAAGTTGCTACAAAATTAAAGAAAATGGGCCAATACTTCTTAAATTTTGAGTGTAGTTGTGATTTTTCTGCATTTTATAACACTAAAATAATTAAGATCATTCAACTTTGAACAAAGTTATGCATTTTTAACTATTCACCCAATTTTGCTGGGCAAAAAAATGAAAATTTAACATTAATGTTATAAAATTAATTTTAAAAAATCAAAATATTTTTAGAAATTGTTTACTCCACACTAAAAAATAATTTATATGGTCGGGGGTTTGAACCCCCAACCAAAACCTTTCCCAACCATAGCACTAACCACTACACCACAACATTATTAACATGAAATTGGCATTATCCTTTACTAAATTAATGCTTGCAGGATCCGCAGTCAAATTTGCGGATCCTGTTGCAGGATTGGAATTCAAAAATTTTGCAGGACCGGATCCTGCAGGATTAATCCTGCAAATCCTGCAAAAGGCCAAAAAGTGCAGGATTGCGGACCGGATCCCGCAAAATCCTGCGCAGGATCCGGTCCTGCGCCGGACTCTATCCCCGACCCAAAATATGTATGTATGTGCCAAAAATGGCCAAAATCTAGTCAGTTTATGCATAAAAACTAGAGACCGGTCGAGACGAGATCTCGTCTCGAAATCTCGAAAAATCTCGACGAGATTCTCGAGAAATCTCGTCTCGACATCTCGTCTCGAATAAAATTGAATTTTCGAGACCTCAGCATTGAATTTTCTTTTGATTTTCAAAACCTTGGAACACAGGCTAACATTTATATTTCGTGACCTTTGCAGACATGCTTCTAGTGCTCTCTTCTTACCCGTACAAAATTTGGTGGGTTCCGGCTCGAGATTTTTCGATATCCGAAATTCTCGAAAAATCTCGTCTCGACATCTCGTCTCGAATAAAACTGAGTTTTCGAGATTTTTCGAGATACGTTTCGAGAATCTCGTCTCGCTCGAAGCTCAAGTCCGGTCTCTAATAAAAACCTTCAAAATTCGGGAGCGGGACGTTCGGGCGCTGCCGTTTGGGCGCCGGGGACGTTTGGCCGCCAATAATTTTTTGAAATTTTTTTTTCACATGTAGCTAAAAAAAAACAGGTTTAAATGCAACACTGAAAATTTGCAAAAGAAAGGGGTTTATATGATAATTGCTGGAAATGCCACGAAAAAAATATGATGTGTAGCTTTTTTTTTGTCGGCTGCTGGAGTGGACCAATAGTTTGCCTTATAGTTAGGTTTAAGCGGCACCTTAGGCCTAAGCCTCAGCTTAGGCTCCTTAGGCTTAAACCTAAGCCTCAGCATAGGCTCCTTAGGCCTAAGTTTTTTTAATCAAGCGAAAGCTGTCGATTCGTCTTTTTCAAAAATTAATTGATACGTGAAATCGTTATTTTTATCCCGTAATGCATGCGTTCCCTAAAATATACAAAATGTTACTGGTGCCCAAACGTTCGGCGCCCAAACAGCGGCGCCCAAACGTCCCCGGTGCATCACTCCTCTCCCATGCTCAACTTCACCTGCTGCCACTACGCCCACGTCTTTTGCTATTTTTATTTGACCTTTTTGGTGAATTTGTAAGGCATAAAGGGGGCAAGCAACAAGCATTACGGTAGAATAAATATTGGGGAGGGGGCGATGAATTGCCGGACGAAGAAAGCATCGGCAAGTTGTGCAGCCGTTGACCTCTCCACTTTTGCCCCGGTTTGTCTCTCGTGACGGCCCCCCCCCCCCGATTTTGGCCTGCCGTTTGCTTCCCGCCCACTTCCAAACACACAAATGCCCTTTTATCCAACTGCCAAAACAACAAAAATTAATCAGCTCAAAGGCACCCACCGTTTATTCACTCAAACATTGGCATTTATCATTCATTTATTCTTTAAATGTCAAACATTGGGTGATAAATGAATTAATGAACGAACGAGAGAATGAATGCAGTATGTTTTGTGCCCCCCCCCCCCCCCCCCTCTTGACGTTGTTCCCGAGGCCATAAGCAGGTGTTCTTCATTCGTTCGTTCGTTCGTCCGTCCGTCTGTCCGTATCTTTGGACATCGAAATGCCACATTT
Source organism: Globodera pallida (assembly GCA_020449905.1). Taxonomy (NCBI): domain Eukaryota; kingdom Metazoa; phylum Nematoda; class Chromadorea; order Rhabditida; family Heteroderidae; genus Globodera; species Globodera pallida. The sequence continues at coordinate 647,498 of JAIXHY010000009.1, read as the reverse complement.
TCTGACGACTGGCAAGGTATTTAAGGAGTTGGGTGCGTGAGGGGTGCGGGAGGGGTGCGGGAGGGGTGCGGGAGGGGTGCGGGAGGGGTGCGGGAGGGGTGCGGGAGGGGTGCGGGAGGGGTGCGGGAGGGGTGCGGGAGGGGTGCGGGAGGGGTGTCCCCTGGAGCGAACTCCACCCGACTTTAACCCTCTGATCTCCCCGTTTTGCTGCTTCCATGTTCTGTTCCAATTAAATCTCCCAATTTCAGCTCTTCCCCACTCCCTGCCACCGTCGATGAACTGCTCTTCCCGCACGGCCTTCCCCTTGCCCCCCTTAAGGCCATTCATTTTGCTCTCTCTCGTCCTCTTCCCCTCTCTCACTTCCGCCTACTATTTCGGTGAGTCTAACCAATTCTCTTCCAAATCGCCGGCCGACTTTCAGTGCTGACCAGATATTCGCCCCTCCGCGCGACTTCCCTTCGCTTTCTTCCGTCAATTTCCTCTCGAACATCGGAAGAGAGAGAATGGGCGGTTGGAATGAGCACTTTGGGCGGTGAGGACAGTCAATTCGGTTGGGACGCCAATTGGGGGAAGCAGTACTTGCCGAACAGGAGGGATGACGTCGGAATGGAAGGGAAGAAGCGGTCGGTCGGAAGTGTCAAAACTTTGCCGGGGCATGAACATGTGTGCACTGTGAGTCGGGGGAGGGGGGGGGGGAGTTTTGTGATGAGTCGGGGGAGGGGGGGGGGGGGAGTTTTGTGATGAGTCGGGGGAGGGGGGGGGGAGTTTTGTGATGAGTCGGGGGAGGGGGGGGGGAGTTTTGTGATGAGTCGGGGGAGGGGGGGGGGGAGTTTTGTGATGAGTCGGGGGAGGGGGGGGGGGGGGGGAGTTTTGTGATGAGTCGGGGGAGGGGGGGGGGAGTTTTGTGATGAGTCGGGGGAGGGGGGGGGGGAGTTTTGTGATGAGTCGGGGGAGGGGGGGGGGGGAGTTTTGTGATGAGTCGGGGGAGGGGGGGGGGGGAGTTTTGTGATGAGTCGGGGGAGGGGGGGGGGGACTTTTGTAACAAAAAAAATTCAGATGATTATTCGCACTGACCACCGGCCCGAATTTGGACACGGTCAGTTTATTTGTTTGGATTCGCTGGTTCATTTGTCCGTTCGCTGCGCTTTTTAGAACAAAACGGGACTCGAATGGAAGTTCAGCAAGACGAACATCGCCAATTCAGCGCCACTTTTGTGGAATGCGCGAATACAATGAGAGGGAATTGCCACGGCATCGACAACAAAATGTGAGGGCAAATTGACAAAACCCCCACAAAATTTGTCACAGTTTTTCCTCCGAATGCGTCACTTTGTTCGAATTCCGACCGGCGGCCGTTCGCGTGGAGGGAAATTCGAGGGCATTTGAGGAAGGATTCATTCGCGTGCCCATCGCCTGCCAATGCCGACTCCGCCGGAAGATTGGGCACGGAATTTATTCGAGTTGATGCATTTGGGGCATTCATTCACCAATCCAATTAATAATCAATTAACTGTCACTAAGAATCGCAATTACTTTGTGTGCCCCCACCCCTCCCCCACAAATTGGCAGACAAATGAATGAACGCAATTTATTTATTTGTTTTGTTTGTTTGTTTGTTCGGAGTTTGTCAGAATATGGCATTTTGTTCTGTGTTGGTGCCTCTGCCCGTTCCATCCCATGCCCTCAGCAGGGCGACTTCAACTTGGTCTGTTGACGATTGTTGGCTCGGGCGAATTGTGCCATCTTTGACGGCCAACCCGCTCCCGAATGCACAGCCCTCTTCCAGCTTCAATTTTTTTTATTTATCGAAACCCCCCCCCCCCTACCCCCGGGGCTTTTCAGTCACTTGCCTTGCTAAAAAGGTTCTGTTCAGCATGCAAATAAAAGTTAGTGTCCTCGTAAGAGGGCCGAGGCTGCACTTGGTTCAACATCGACCAGTTCATCACCCAACCCGAAAAGAGTCCCCCAACGATGGCCACCAGAAAGGTCAGTGCCAGTCCGGCCAGTTGGAAGAACGCTGGGGGGGGGGGGGGGATGAGTCATTCAATTGGTGCCCCCCCCCCTCCCCTCCCATTCTTCCACCTTGAGTCCTCAAGTCCCGAATGGCACCGGAACCTCCGGAACCCTTCCTTAAGTGTCGAATTGCTTCCAAATGCTTTAGCGAATCCTACCATTTAGGGTAAATAGCGCTGTACTGCTCCACAAAGTTTTCTCCATACTCTTTCGGCTCGTAGAGAAGCACAAAAAGTGCGCTGAGGAACTGAAAAGGTAAATGGCAGTAAATAGGACTCATTTGTTTGATTCGATTAAAAATGATCAGCTGATTTGATGGCTAAAACGGATTCAGTCAGAGTCATTACCCCCGCAAGAAGCGAAGGGAGTCCGTGGAGAGAATGAGCGCCGCAAGTGTCGTTGATTGACAGACGCTTCTCCAGAATTTTCGGCTGATTTTATTGTTTAGACTTTCAATGGAACAATTTGGTCGTGTCGTACCGTTACATAAACGTGGCCGAGCACCGAAATGAGTGCGGCTGCTGCTCCAACGACAATGGCATGGTGCGGGTAAAGAATCACATTGGCAACGGCACCGATCGCTATTCCGCCGGCCAATGAAGAACTTTGGATGTGCGCCATGTTGAAGCGCCCGAGGTGGTCGGCCATTGAGGAAAGCATAAAAGTTGCCGTGGTGCAGGCCGCCTGCAGAAACATTGCATCCCAACCCTTGGAAGCTCCACTAATACCATGGCAAGATATGAGTTGAGAAAGGCCCGGTGACGCATTTCCGGCGTGGAGTGGGGAATCGAACCGGCATTGAACGAGGGGAAGAAGGACCAAATGAACAGAGTGCCTGGAAAGGCAAGGTCATGCTGAATGTGTACAGTACCAGGAGGAACCGACCGAGCATGGCGAACAGCTCGAAGTTCCCGGCAGTTTCCTCGTCATCCACGACCATTGTGTTTTTCTTATGACAAATTTTTGCTGCAGCCAGGCCAAAATAGGCACCAAAGCAATGGACGACCAGAGAGCGTCCGGCATCGTTAATCTGTGATGGTAAATATGTTGATTTGTTAAGTGTACCAAGAACACATAGAGTAGGTTGTAGAGGAGGTGCTCGAGCAGTACGGTCAAGGAGGTCTCCAGGAAGGCGAGGACGAGGAATTGGACGGGTGTCAGACGGCCGAGCAGGACTCCCATCGTGATCAGAACGGTTACACAGGAAAGGTCGGCTTGGACAAGCCCAAAGGGAGTGAGTGGGGAATTGGGGCCCAAATTTAGGAATAAAATGAATTTGCGGTTTTTACTCGTCTATGGAAATTGTGTAAAGGCCGGTTCTGATGAATTGGGGCGAAAGAAAGCCGCGAAGGAGTAAAGCGTATTGCATGACGAAGGAGCTGAGAAGAAGGTTAATGGAAAGAGCCGAGAAGCCGTATCTGAAGATGAAGAAGGGACAGAACGGACAGCAGGAGGGGGATAGATTGGGAAGCGAACGAACTTCTTCAAGAAGGAAAGGAGGAAACCGAATCCGATGATCACCTCGAGTTAAAATCTGTAATTTGTGATTGGGACTTGGATAACAACCATGGTGTGAATGTCCTGGAACATTGGATAGTTGGCATGGACCCGGTTGTGCTTGTCCTCCTCGTGGTTGTGGAACTCGCCGAACGAGGCAAACAGAACGACGAACAGCGACTGAAACACGCTTGCCAAAACGGCGAATTGCCGACGCTGGATAAAATGACGTTCAATGAGAAGGAAGAAAATTGCCATCATCACGGGAGGAAAATGCCAAAAGGGGAGGGGGGTAAGGGGAAGATGCCAAAAGGGGGGGGGGGAGGAAGGGAAAATGCCAAAAGGGGGGGGGGAGGAAGGGAAAATGCCAAAAGGGGAGGGGGGGTAAGGGGAAGATGCCAAAAGGGGGGGGGAGGAAGGGAAGATGCCAAAAGGGGGGGGGGGGGGGAGGAAGGGAAAATGACAAAAGGGGAGGGGGGGTAAGGGGAAGATGCCAAAAGGGGGGGGGGAGGAAGGGAAAATGCCAAAAGGGGGGGGGGGGCAGCACACGGAAGAATGAGTTGGGGGAGGACGAGAATGACAGATACCCCTCACCAACCTGAAGAGTGTTAGTGACCGCATTTTGCATTTTGTGTGCCATCGAATGGATGCGATTGTTTGAGACGATGTCCAATCCAATGTCCACAGCTAACAAATTAGAGGAATGCTCGGAAATGAATGGCTTCGCTTTGTTTGGGCGAAATGTTCGCTTGTCTTTCCATTCGTCGCCTCCATCTTCGCCCTTCCCCCCCCCCCCCCAATCGACCGCCGCCATTATTTCCCATTTGTTCAACCAAATAAATTGGTCCCATCCATCCATAATTGATTAAACGCCCTTTCCAATCGCATTAAAAGAGGACACTTACAAATTAATTGAATTAATCGCCGTCAAAACATTGGCCATAGAAACCGCCCTTTCCATCTATCAGCTCCAAATGTCCTCTCAACAAAAGAAATAGGCACCCCTAACTATAAGGGGGTAACCATCCCGTTATATTCATCGTTGGCGTTTACTAATACGCGAAACCAAACCGTACTCAAGTAGGACTTTTCCGGGTTTTTAGCGCTTCCGGGTTTATCCGGAAAAAGCCCTCCGGCATAAAAAACAATCGGAAATTATATTTCTTTTTGTAGAACATCGCGAAGCATGAAAATGCGCCATCTTTTTGTGCGGGAGCGCCGAAGATTTGCTCGCATAAATCGAATGCATTGGAGGGGATTTGAACCCGGGTCGTAGTTTGAAAATAGTGTAAATTTTGGTGTTTTGCCTAATTTTGTCTGCTGCTGCTGGAGTTGACCCAAGTGGGGCACTGAATTGTCCCACTGAAATGAACTGCTTCCTCTCCCTTCAATCGAAGTGGAGTTTCGTCATTTACCATGACTTGGCTAATGAGCCTAAAACACGCCGACCTAATATGTACTAAAGCTTTTTGTGCGTTTTTGCTAGGCGTTGTTTATATTTTATTTTGGGGTTTTGTTGGAAGGTCAATTGGGGGTTTTTTTCTGAAATTTTGGAGCTTTTTGGTGGAGATTGCTGAGGCTTATTTGAAATTTTGGGGCATTTTAACAAAATTAAAGTAAAAAAAAAAAAATTCGACAGCGCCTTTCGGCACCGCCGGACCCCTCCCTATCATTTTTAAATAGGACTTTTTCAGTTTTATTCAATTTGCTTGTGGTTTTTTTCTCAAATTTCATTTCGGGGGGGGGGGGGAATTCGGAATTCCCCCCCTCCCCCCCTCTGGCTACGTTCCTGTGGGTAACAATTATTATTTATAGATTTATTTTTTTGGGTTATTTCTCACCATTAATTAATAAATCAATCAATCAATATGTCCACCAATAATGGAACACAGAAAAAAACTTATGCGCAAGTTGCTGCTTCTCCACCACAAAGCGAAGATGGCACCGGGTCGGAGACGGGGGAAGGCGGGGAAAGCCATGGAAAAATCCAGCAGAACGACGAGGGTAAGGGCAGCAATGTTTCCAGCTTTATTATTATTAATAACTTAATTTAGAGGCTTTGACATCATCGACCACTAAAAGTGGAAACATTAAATCATCGATGGGCTCCGAACCGAAAATTAGCAACGTACTATAATTTACCTTTCATTATTATATCCGGCTTTTGTTTCTTAAAAGTCGTTTTTTCCTTAATTTTCAAAAACCGATTTTTTATTTTTTATTGACGAATTCGTAATCAGAGCATCAAATGACATGTTTTCAGACAATTTTTAGAATAAAAATATTTTTTCCCACGAATTACCAAAACAAAAGGATCCTCCCCATTATGGTTTTATTTTATTACAATTAAAATGGAAAATACACCCTTTAAAATCAACTTTTTTCTTTTTTTCTTCCCCCCCCCCTCCCCCGAAACTTTTGTTCTTGCTAGGCCCTGAGCGTTCGTCATATTTGGGGTAAACAACTCAAAGCTTTGATGTAAAAAAGCATTTTTGGTTTAAGCCTGTGGACAAAGCCTCCGAGGAGTTCATTCCAAAGAAGAGGACGAGCATGCTCACTAACAAAGAGAATGGGGCTAAGGACAAACACTCGTCGGACTTGCCGGTCTTTTGATTATGCTTAGAGCCCGGGGGCTTACAAATGGGCGTTGGAATTTTGTCAAAGTTTAGGCTTTAAACGATGAAATGGAGCAAAAGCGACTTTTACGGCGAAGGGTTTTCGCATTCGCCGGCGGGGCGGTTGTCGGTTTGGCCGTTGTCGGCGCGATTTGGTGGGCCGTGAGGCGCCGTCCGACTTCGCCGTCCGTCGGAGGCTGAGAGGCCGAAGAAAGCATCGCATTTATTTTGGAAGTTTCCCAATTTATTTTGTTAAGAAACGTAATGGCCATTTATTTATTATGCAATATTTTCTTCCATTCAAAGGCCGAATCATTATTATTAGCTAACGGAAAGTGCCACGCTTTTGTCAGCCGTCGCCGAAGAAAATATTTTGATAGAGTTCTCTTTTTCTGCATTAATTAACGATCAGTTTTTGGAGTTTCATTACCATTTCCATAACTTTTTGTTTAGATTCTTTCTCATTATGAGCTTTTAAACATTGTCTGAATGGCATTCTTTTCTTCGGTAAAGCACTTAAATTCGCTTAGGACCGAAATGGTTTAAGTTTTCGGTTGGATTTGAGCTCGTGGACTGTAATTCTTTTTTGAATTCGATTGGACCGTTTCCTCCGAGACAATTCAATTACCCCCCCCCCCCCCTTTACCCCCCCCCCCCCCCCCCCCCCCTCCGCATTTTCACCCACAGACATTCCCAGCCCATTTTTCAGTTGCTCTCCTCACTTCCCGGCAATCTGCCCCAGATTTCCTCCGACTTTGTTCTCCGTCTTCGGGATGTCCTCCCAACTCTTTCTTCGCTTCCTCCCGAAAATTGCGCCCGGGGATAGGGCGGGAGGGGGGGGGGGGGGGGTTGTGCATTCGATGAATTGGGGACAGCCAGCGGGAGCAGAAGGATCGCCGTGTTTGGGGAGGGCTCAGCCCCTCTCCAGCCAGCCAGCAGCTTTTCGCTCAATCGGGAATGGGGAAAGGGCAAATTTGGAGGAGAGAGACGGCGGTTGGGGTGGGGGGGGGGGAGATTGGAATCAGAGGGGGGGGGGGGGGGGGGGGGGAAGATGGATGGGGATGAATTTTGTGGAGGGGGGGGGGGGGGGTCGGCTGGCAGAAGAGGGAAGTTGGTCACGGAATTGGGGGATGACCCATTGGAATCCTCTCTCCCCTTGCCCTATCGTCGTATAAATTCTCTCTCTGCCTCCCACCGTATGGATCATCCATCCCCAATACCACCACCCAAACTATTTTGGGACCGGCGGGTGTCCGAAACCATTTCAATTCCGTCGTTCGTTGTTCAGTGGCCCTCCGCCGGGGATGACCCATTTCACCCCCTCCCCCCCCCCCCCCCACCAACTGCCCTCGGCGTCTATGCCTGGTTGACCTAAATTTGTCGTCCATCGCCAGGGGCACAATCTGCAGCTCTTGCGATGTGATCATCCCTCCCGCCCCCCCCGTCCCCCCCCCCCCCCCTCCGTCCCCCCCCCCCCCCCCCTCCGTCCCCCCCCCCCCTCCGTCCCCCCCCCCTCCGTCGTCACCCCCGGCCGTCCCATCGGGTGCCCTAGGGCGCGACCATCAAAACAATTTGTCGCGCGATTTCTCCCCCCCCCCCCCAATTCTTCACTGCCCATCCCGCCGACCATCGAGTTCCGGACTCTTCTCCCATGAATGAACAGAGTTTGTGTGGGGGGGGGTGGGGTGGGCTGATTGATTTGCCCCAAATGTTGTGCAAAGTGTGGATTTGCCGTTACTCCCTGGGGTCAGAGTTAAGTTCGCTTCGCTCTCGATGAACTTAGAGATCGCGGGACGGATGGCCTTGTGCCGAGCCAATTAGGCCATAAAAAGGCTTTGCATGAGATTGATCTTCGCCCGCGTTCCGCAACGTCTTCTTCTCTCCTTTCCAGCAGCCATAAATGTCCGAATTGGGGAGGGGGGGGGGGGGGGGGGGGTTCGGTTGGGATGGAGAGAACCCAAAGCAGCGGATGAACGACAGCCACCCGAACAGTGGCCCCGACCGTCGCGCAAGTCAAGGCCAAATACAGCAGAGAGATGCAAGATTTGATAGGGAGGGGAGGGAGAGACTAAAGGAGCAAAATCCCCCCCCCCGGGGGAATCAAAATTATTCAAATTCGCCCTTCGACACTTTTCCTCTTTCCTGCACTTCCCTTATTTTGCGCACCTCCCACTCAAGTTCTTACGTCCCTTTGATCACTCTCTGTGGCCAAATTCGTCCATCTCTCCCGCCTCTCCAACTCTCCCCCCTCCCCTCCCATTCTATTTTCTCCATTTCCCTCTTTTTAACGAGTTCGACGACGGGGACAACACACAAAATTCGTGGCCTTGGGCCCGGCCTCTGTCTCTTCCGAGTTGGGGATGCGGGGGGGGGGGGGAGTGGCGCGGACTGGGACGGAAGGAAGGGATTGAATTGGGGGGAGTTGCACACCCCGACTCGACACTACAACAGCAGAGACAACGGCGTCAAGGCCAAAAGATGATCGAGATGGGAGAGGATGAGTAAGGAGGAGTGGCAGCGAAGAAGAAGGGGGAGGGGGGGGGGGGTGGTAGGAGGGGGGGGGGTGGAGGTGGATCAGAGGATTTAGAAGTGATCTCCCCCCTTTATGGGAGTTGGATGGACTCTTCACTGAGGCGTGTGGTTGGGAGAGGAGACGGACGGACGTGGTGGATGAATGGACTGATGGATGATGATGTCCCCAGCAGTGTCCCCTTGTCATGGGACATTGGTTTCGTCACCCACCCCACCCTTTGGCCTATTTTGGCCCTCTCGGGGTTGTTGTCGTTTTGGAGTGGGAGAAATCGCTCAGAATGAATGAGCTGCTGGGCCCTTTTTGTGCTGTGGCCTCTTCGCGAGTTTTGTGCCCACCCATTCATTTCAGTGTTTTGTCGACGGTTTGGAATTTTGTCAATTTCAAATGCGTGGAAATCTCAACGAGGCAAGTCACTCTTTGGGAAAGGGCGTTTTAATTGCTTAAGGTGGCCATACTGGACATTCACGGGGACTTGGCACTGAATCAGGTGCTAATTGCCTGATAAATGGAGCAAGAAGAATGCCTCAAAATACGCGACGATTAGAAATACAAAATATTTATCTAAAGAATTCCAAAAACTGGCCTTTTAAATGCTTGCAAATGATAAAAACATTTTACGAATTAATGTACAAATGCTTAAGTGCCATCGGAGAATGCCTGCAATTCTCGGCATTGGCACAGTTCACATGGAATTTGTTCCCGTCAAAGCGCCTCGTGCAGCGCACAGCGAATTTTACTTTTTTCGTTGTTTTGGGCCGTTTTGCGTTAGAAAAATGTTTCCGTTTTTTCAAATAAATTCCCTCCCATCCCCCTGCTGGTGGCGGCATCGTTAATTCGTCGTTTTACGAGGCTATAAAATGCAATCAATTCGAATTTTGTAAAAATCCCTCAAGAAAGTTTTTTCCCTTGTCCAAAAATGCACCCCAATCTTCTTTTTTTTTTGGCCAACATACCCTTAGATTGAAAGTTTTCAAGCAAAAAACTACAGTTTTTCTTTGCTTTTTTTATATTTCAAAAATGATGTGAAATACCTCGACTGATAATTTTAATGCTCAGTATTATAGCCACTTTAGTTGCCAAGCTCTGTGCAAAAAATCAGGAAAATCTGACTGTTTAAAAAAAAATTCCACTGTTCGATGTGTTGACCAACTCGACTTCTGCTGTAATTCTCTCTTTTTTTAAATTGACATAACGCCAACGCTCAATGCCTATTTAATTGCTATTTCCTTCGTTAAGTTATAGTGATTTAGTGCTTTATTTCGTGTTTTCCCTTCGTTCCGTTTTAGTCCCTGGAGGACGATTCGTTCCGGGCCGATTCGTTCCTTTTTTTTTGAGTTTTTTCGTTATAACTTCTTTCAAAGTCAACCAAATGAAACATTTTCGGTATCATTCGAAAGGGTAAAAGGACGATTCGTTCCGGGCCGATTCGTTCCACCCCGATTCGTTTTTTTGGTCCAAGTCATTTTTAGCGAGTGCATTTTTGGTTTAAAAAAATTTTGAATTTTAAGGATACATTTTCGTTTGTATTGAATTCCACTTAAGAAATTTGGGGAAAAGTGCCTAAAATCTTGAATTTCTTCAAGAATTTTTGATCAAAAAGGCCAAATGGATTTCAGGGGGGGTAGGCATGCCCCCCCCCCGAAATTAAATTTGAGAAAAAACCCATAAGGTGTGCAACATTCGTATTATTTTTTTCTTGACTGCCTGCACATGAGTAACAATAACAGAGCCAACAAACTTCGGGAGAGGATGATTATTCCATATAGCAGAAATTTTTTAATTTTAAAAAGTTATTTTTCCCTGTATAAGTTTATCTTTAAAAGGAAATCAAAAGCTTGCTCTCATGTCAAGTATTACTTAGTCATTATTATTATATATACGAATATAACGTTTTGCACTTTTTCAGATTTTTGGGTAATATGGTTCTTCACTTGTGGGATTGTGGTGGACAGGAAACATTCATGGAGAATTATATGACAGCACAAAGAGACCAAATTTTCAAAAATGTTCAGGCATGTTTGTTCCCCCTATTTTTTGAGAAAAAATAACATTTTAGAAGTCGGGTATAAGGTGTTTCAGGGGGTTTGAGGGCGTAGAATCCGAATCTCAATTGTTCGAAAAGCACAGTCGATTTTTACGGGTACATTTTAACAGCATTTGATCTAATATTTACAATAATTGTAAGTTTGGTTAATAGAGTTTGATTAATCTCTATTTTTCACAGGTTCTCATTTATGTTTTTGATGTGGAAAGCAGAGAGGTGCAGAAGGACTACCGAAATTATCAGTCATGTTTGGACGCGCTTATGCAAAATTCACCGACCGCCAAAGTTTTTTGTTTGGTGCATAAAATGGATCTCATTCAGGAGGAAATGCGGGATAAAGTTAGGAAAAAAGTGATTTTCGTCCAATGTTTTTAAAAGTTTAGATTTTCCAAGACAAAGAGAGGGACATTAATCAACTGTCCGAGGCCACCGCTCTCCGCCAGCATACCAACCCAAGCATCCAATGCTTTCGCTCGTCGATTTGGGACGAAACGCTCTACAATGCGTGGTCAGCCATTGTTTATCAATTGGTGCCGAATGTGAGTTCGATGGAACACAAACTGAAGAAGTTTGCTGACATTATGGATGCGGATGAGGTTGTCCTCCAATCTGGAAGTGATTAAATCCCTTCTTTCAGATTTTGCTCTTTGAGAAGGCCACCTTTCTTGTAATCGCCCAGGCACAGCGAGCAAAACATGAAGACATCCATCGCTTTGAAAAAGTTTCAAACATCATCAAACAGTTCAAACTTTCGTGCAGGCAATTATTCACTTTCTAACCAACCAGCTTTAATACATTTTCAGTCGAATGGGCTCTCAATTCGAAATCCGCAATAGCACTTTTGCTGCCTTCATTGAAAGTGCCAGATTTCTTTTTTTTAAATCTTAACTTTGTTATTCTAGGCTTCACTTATAACACTTACGTTATGCTTGTTCTGTCTGACGGAAATGTTTCGTCGGCCGCCATTAAAATGTAAGTTGATAACAGAAGAAAAGGCCCTACCCATCGGGGGGGGGGCCTAATTCATGGACGTAACCAGGTGGGGGGCACCCGAAATTGGAACAAAAAAGGGAACATTTTCTAAAGTTTCTTCCCCTCCAGGGAAGTATTCGACAAAAATATGTATCGCCCCTAGAAGTATTGTAAGTCTCTGAATATATTAATTGAGTACCCCTTTCTTCCCGGAGCAGTGAGGAGGGGAGCTGTGGTCGAGCAATTCGAACAGCGGGAAGCAAAACGTCCACACAGCCCGGAGGATGGAACGATGATTTTGTACTCCTTCGACAGTTTGGTGCACGCATTCCTTCCTTCATTTGCATGCACAATGCTCCGGACTCAGCAACCGCAATGGGTTTTGCGTACGTGGTCATCAACAAAAAACGATTTTGTTTTCTAATAGACACCGGTAATAATAGAAGTAAAACGCATATAAAGTAGAGTTTTACGTAGGCAGTCAAACCACTCTCATGTCGCGGAACACATATATAAAAGCACAGACAACGGTGAACACAGGGAAAAGGATTAGAATGAATGGCGTAGGAGGAGAGCAACTCACTGATGGCACTTCAGACGTTACACTGGCCTTCCCTTCTTTGCGACAAGGCATTCCGGACTTAAAACTCACAATGACGCTCCATGTGGTTTTTCTCGTTTTTGACGGAGCGTAAGCAATTTTTTTGCACCGATCCAGTACAATAAAATTTTAGTATTGGGCGTGACATACTCGATCAATCAATTGTGAATATGAAAGACAAAATTCTCACGTTGCCCGACGGATTCGAAACTCCTATACATAAGGCACCGTTTGAACATGTGTGTCCGAAATGACAATCGTTATATTATTCCTCATAATTGTTGTAACTTATGTTTATAAAATAAAAACGAAGGTACTTTTCCGTTATACGACCCCCTCGCCAAATTGGACGAATTATATCAGGTTCTACTTGACTTTACGCGTCCCATTCATATGCCAATCGATGTCTCGTATCGAGCTGAACACAAAAAGATTTTTGCGCGAAAACGGCTATGTCAAAAGTTATGGCTCCTCAAAGGACCCTTTTAGTCAAAATTTATGGAAATAAGTAGGTAACAAAGCAGGTGTGGTTCTATATATGTGCTTTAACCTTGTTTTAAAATTGTGAATTGAGTAGTTTGGGTAATTTTTTGATCCAATTTTTCGTCACAAGAATGTGTTGGGACACCTTAAATTCTTGGGACGCGTAAAAGTCTTTGGGACGCGTAAACCTTCATGGGACGCGTAAAGTCGACTAGAACCCAATTCAAACCCCCCCCCCCCCCCCCCCCCCCCTCCCCCTCCGCATTTTCACCCACAGACATTCCCAGCCCATTTTTCAGTTGCTCTCCTCACTTCCCGGCAATCTGCCCCAGATTTCCTCCGACTTTGTTCTCCGTCTTCGGGATGTCCTCCCAACTCTTTCTCCGCTTCCTCCCGAAAATTGCGCCCGGGGATAGGGCGGGAGGGGGGGGGGGGGGGGGGGGTTGTGCATTCGATGAATTGGGGACAGCCAGCGGGAGCAGAAGGATCGCCGTGTTTGGGGAGGGCTCAGCCCCTCTCCAGCCAGCCAGCAGCTTTTCGCTCAATCGGGAATGGGGAAAGGGCAAATTTGGAGGAGAGAGACGGCGGTTGGGGTGGGGGGGGGGAGATTGGAATCAGAGGGGGGGGGGGGGGGGGGGGAAGATGGATGGGGATGAATTTTGTGGAGGGGGGGGGGGGGTCGGCTGGCAGAAGAGGGAAGTTGGTCACGGAATTGGGGGATGACCCATTGGAATCCTCTCTCCCCTTGCCCTATCGTCGTATAAATTCTCTCTCTGCCTCCCACCGTATGGATCATCCATCCCCAATACCACCACCCAAACTATTTTGGGACCGGCGGGTGTCCGAAACCATTTCAATTCCGTCGTTCGTTGTTCAGTGGCCCTCCGCCGGGGATGACCCATTTCACCCCCTCCCCCCCCCCCCCACCAACTGCCCTCGGCGTCTATGCCTGGTTGACCTAAATTTGTCGTCCATCGCCAGGGGCACAATCTGCAGCTCTTGCGATGTGATCATCCCTCCCGCCCCCCCCCGTCCCCCCCCCCTCCGTCCCCCCCCCCCCTCCGTCCCCCCCCCCTCCGTCCCCCCCCCCTCCGTCCCCCCCCCCCTCCGTCGTCACCCCCGGCCGTCCCATCGGGTGCCCTAGGGCGCGACCATCAAAACAATTTGTCGCGCGATTTCTCCCCCCCCCCCCCAATTCTTCACTGCCCATCCCGCCGACCATCGAGTTCCGGACTCTTCTCCCATGAATGAACAGAGTTTGTGTGGGGGGGGGGGGTGGGCTGATTGATTTGCCCCAAATGTTGTGCAAAGTGTGGATTTGCCGTTACTCCCTGGGGTCAGAGTTAAGTTCGCTTCGCTCTCGATGAACTTAGAGATCGCGGGACGGATGGCCTTGTGCCGAGCCAATTAGGCCATAAAAAGGCTTTGCATGAGATTGATCTTCGCCCGCGTTCCGCAACGTCTTCTTCTCTCCTTTCCAGCAGCCATAAATGTCCGAATTGGGGAGGGGGGGGGGGGGGGGGGGGTTCGGTTGGGATGGAGAGAACCCAAAGCAGCGGATGAACGACAGCCACCCGAACAGTGGCCCCGACCGTCGCGCAAGTCAAGGCCAAATACAGCAGAGAGATGCAAGATTTGATAGGGAGGGGAGAGAGAGACTAAAGGAGCAAAATCCCCCCCCCCCGGGGGAATCAAAATTATTCAAATTCGCCCTTCGACACTTTTCCTCTTTCCTGCACTTCCCTTATTTTGCGCACCTCCCACTCAAGTTCTTACGTCCCTTTGATCACTCTCTGTGGCCAAATTCGTCCATCTCTCCCGCCTCTCTCCAACTCTCCCCCCTCCCCTCCCATTCTATTTTCTCCATTTCCCTCTTTTTAACGAGTTCGACGACGGGGACAACACACAAAATTCGTGGCCTTGGGCCCGGCCTCTGTCTCTTCCGAGTTGGGGATGCGGGGGGGGGGGGGGGAGTGGCGCGGACTGGGACGGAAGGAAGGGATTGAATTGGGGGGAGTTGCACACCCCGACTCGACACTACAACAGCAGAGACAACGGCGTCAAGGCCAAAAGATGATCGAGATGGGAGAGGATGAGTAAGGAGGAGTGGCAGCGAAGAAGAAGGGGGAGGGGGGGGGGGGTGGTAGGAGGGGGGGGGGTGGAGGTGGATCAGAGGATTTAGAAGTGATCTCCCCCCTTTATGGGAGTTGGATGGACTCTTCACTGAGGCGTGTGGTTGGGAGAGGAGACGGACGGACGTGGTGGATGAATGGACTGATGGATGATGATGTCCCCAGCAGTGTCCCCTTGTCATGGGACATTGGTTTCGTCACCCACCCCACCCTTTGGCCTATTTTGGCCCTCTCGGGGTTGTTGTCGTTTTGGAGTGGGAGAAATCGCTCAGAATGAATGAGCTGCTGGGCCCTTTTTGTGCTGTGGCCTCTTCGCGAGTTTTGTCCCCCGGGGGGTGGGGGAGGCATGTTGATGGGAGAAAAACAACAAAAACAGTCCCCGGCCCCATCAGCACCTCCCCTTTCTCCCCGTCGCCTCCCTCATCTCGTTTCTGTCTTCCGTTAAGTCCCCTCCGGGGACGTTTTCACAACCTCTACGCCTTTTCCTTTCCTCACCATCGCGCGCCCAATCTTTGCCAAGACATCCATTTACATTCTCGCCCCCCCCCCTCCCCCCCCCCTCCCCCCTCTCACCTTATCCTCTTCGACTGGGCCATTCACGATTATTATGCACAAATTTCGTATTAAGAACTGTCCAATTAACGCAATTTGGGCCCACACATGCCTCCCTCCCTTCACACCTCTCCCATTTCCAACTAAATCGATACATTGCCCACCCGAAAAGTGCCTTTCTCCCCCCCCCCCCCCCCCACTGTGTCCAACAATTTACGACGATATGGAGGAATGAGCAGCGAAGGCCCCCCGCACCTCCTCTGCCTCCGTTGAATGCATGTGCCGGTGGCCTTGATGCCCACCATCCCAGGGGCCCAGGCATTCATTCATTCATTCTGCTGATGAGTGATGGGAGATGGACAGTGGCGAGGTGGAAAGGAAAGGGCGGGGGGGGGGGGGAGGAGGGGGGGAGGCCATTTTGCCGTGGAGAAAGGACATTCAGTGAGTGGGGGAGGGGGGGGGGGTCTTCGGCAGTCTTTCTTCCCCCCGTCCCATCCATTCCCAGGCCATCCCCCCCCCCCCCCGCCGTCAACATGATGACCAACTTCGGCCCCCTCCTTTCCCCCCCCCCTTCATTTGATATTTTTGTTTCACTTTGCTTCTGTCATTTATTGCTTCTTCTTTTTATTAATTCCTATCATTGCAACTTTTGTGGAGGCCATGGCCAATAAATCATTTGTACTTGAAAGGCCTTAACTCTGTCCAAATCGAACTGTCTGTGTTCCTTACTCCCCCCCCCCGCCCCCCGCCATTTCAAATTCTCCAAGGCCCACTCTTTGGCCTTGAAGGGCCGTTCGGTTGTGTTGCTGGCACCGCCGGGTTCTTCCTCTCCTCCGACGGCCCATTTATGCTGGTTGAGCGAACTCTCAAGATTCCGTCCGCCGATGATGGACTAACCGAACGAACCAACGGGGACAAGGGGGGGAGGGGGGGGGGAGACGCGCGGGGGTAAGGGGGGGGGCGGGGGGTGGAGGCGGGAGGCCATCCATTCAGTCGCCCTCGCGCGCATTTATCAATGGGCTGGTATTGGACGATAGGGAAATACGGGAGTTAACCGACAGCGCACACCTTCAAATTACCCCGTCATGATGAGAAGCCATGGACAAACTTTGCAGCAATTATTTCCAAAGCCTTTCCATCCTCCAATCCCCCCCCCCCCTCCTCCTCCCCCCCCCCTCCTCCCCCCCTCCTCCCCCCCTCCTACGGTGGACAGATGGAGGCGAGGCGCTTATGGGGTCATGTTCAAGTCGCGGAAAATGGGGCACACGCCGAAGTCCGGAACAGAGGACGACAATGGCGAAAGGGGGGGGGGGGGAAGCGGCCGTGCGGGTCCCGTCCCCTTTCCTTTTCCCACCCCTCCCACCCCCCCCCCCCCCCCAATGCTCCGTCAAATAGACCAAGGGCCCTCGAGCGCTTTCACTGCTCTGAGGACGGGGAGGGGGGGGGGGGGGGGGCTAATGAGGGTGGAGTGCAGAAGAGGCCGGCTCTATCCATGATGACCCACCCACCCATCCAACCAGCCGGCCCCTGTCCCCTCCCCCCCCCCCCCCCCCCCCCGCCCGCCGTCCATCCGTGTACTTTTCCACCGCTCCACTTTTTTGGCGGACGGATAGGAAAGAAAGAGGGGGGGGGGGAGGGGTTGACCCAGATTTGGCGGGGAGCGCGTTCAGCCGGGAGAGGCTATGCATGGAGACAAATTCCAACGGAAGAGATCAGCCCCCCCCCCGTCAGCCATTCTCCATTCGAAAACTCATTGGCATAAATTGAAGGGTTGGCATTGGTTCATGCGATGCTTTCTGTCCATTTGGTCTGACGGACGCGAACCTTCGCTCCGCCCGTCTTACGTTCACCAATCATCACTGTCTCTTAGAGTTGCGATGTAACCCAACGGTTATTTGGTCCCCGTCAATTTGTCGTCCATTTGCCTGAAGGCACAGTTGCTGACATTGGCTGGGACAGAGAGGCATTGGCATCCGTCCGCCCGTTCATAGTCCATTCTCCCCCCCCCCTCATGCCCCCCCCCCTCCCCCATGCCCTATCCCCTCACTATCCAACCCGTCCGTCCGTCCGTCCTTATCTGTCCAGTTCACTTTCTTCTACAGCTTTCTCAGTAATCCGATGGCAAATTAACTTTGATTTCCTTTTTCCACAAAAAAACTGTTTTCCTTCCTTCCATTAGAGGTCTGCTGAATCTTTATTTTGTTATATTTTGTAATTCTAAATTTGTTTGTCCATGTCCCCCATTACTGCCCGAATTTCTCGTCCCTCTTTCTCGCTTCGTTTTTGCCTCGTCTCCAGCTAGCAGTTCGCTCCCCGCTTGCTGCCCCCATCGCAAATCCCCTGAGGGGTTGACCCAAATCTCCCCCCCCTCCCCTCCCCCCCCACTTCCCTTGGATCCCCTTCCTTCCTCGGACGCGATTTAATTGTGCTAGGGATGGATGTGGAGAAAGAGCTGCCGCAACAGCCAACAGTGGCAGTTCGAGCTTCTCTGAGCCATTGCCCGTCGCCAGCCGACCCTTGTCCAGAGAGGGCACTTTATCCGTCCGCGCGAGACCCCCCCCCCCTTCGCCCCCCCCCCCTTTCCCCCCCTACCCCCCCCCCCCCCTTCCCCCCCCCTTACCCCCCCCCCCCCCCTACCCCCCCCCTTCCCCTGCAGCGTCTTGCTTTGTTGCTTTGCCTGGCGCTGCCCCACCCCAAATTGGGAAGCTGCGAACTTTGGGCGGGAGAAGATCGCCCCAGTTCCCCTTCCCCCGAGGAAATCTTTCCATGCACTCGCCTCGCCGTGCCCCTTCCCTTCCTTGCTCCAATCGCCCCGCCCTCGGTGGATATCTCTCCACTTTATACAGCCCCACCGCCCCCCCCCATCTCCGATCCCCCCCCCCCCCCCCCCCCCCTCTCCCCCCTCTTTCATTCCTTCGCCGACCTGGCAATTTCGTCCATCATTCAGCGCGTCCTTCCTTTTCGGGTTTTATTCTTAAATCCAACGAAAGGATACATAAAAGGAGGGAGGGAGTGAAGGAATTTGACTCTATTCTATTCTTTTACCCAATACTAACCAAGTGAAACAAAGACTTTTTCTGTTCACTTTTTGTATCCGTCCATTTCCAATTTCCATTTGCCATTTAATTCAGATTTCTCAGTCAAATGGACGCGGTCACTGCGACTTCCACAGCAGCGACGTCCGCATTTGGGGGGATGGAGCCGCAAAAGTTCGATTTGGCCGCTCTTCTGAAGAATGTTGCGGCTGCGGCGGCCGCTTCGTCGGCGGCTTCTGTCGCGCCGGTTGCGTCAATGGCGGCTGTTGGCGGCGGCGGCACGACGACGGCAACTTTGGCAATGCCAATGGCCACAAGTTCCACGGCCACTTCGCCCAATTCGGTGGGAAAACCAAAGCCATTGATTGCGCAATGCTTTACAAATTAGCTATTAGCGTTAATGGGAATTAACGCGGTGCCTTTGTCAGGTGGAAAGTTCGGCCAGCACAAACGGAGCGCCGACCGCGAGTCCGTCGCCTCCGCACTCCGCCGCCTCCGTGGCCGACATGAAACCGATTTCGGCCGCTTCGCTGGCCCCGCCCGGTGTCTATCAGCGCCGGCAACTTCCGTTCACGCCGATAAAGCCCAGCTACGCGCCCAGCGGCCACGGCCGCCAGATTTTGGTCTACGACTCGCGCTCGCATCCCGGACGCCGACGCGAGTTTGCCTACAAAACGCGTTTCACCAACCAATCCGGACTTACCACTGTCTATTACCGGTGCATGGCGTGTCGCGCACTCAGACACCGGGTAAGCATTTGGAAAGCGAAAAGCCGTCCATAAATAACAAATTTGGTGTTTAGCTTCAACGCGTGTTCCCGAAGGATAAACTGCCAGCGGTGAGTATTATTTATTAGGTTAATGACATTCACCGTCAGATAATTAACTTTTGTTTTGTTTTTGTTCAAATGAGTCCTATCATTTTGCCCATTTTCGCGCTCAAACACCGCTCTGACCTATTTTTGTTCCCCCGTAAAGCTGCAGGTGCCGTGTATCGCTGTCAAAAATGATCTGCTGATCAACGACCCCGACTTCCCAGACGCTTCTGATCACTTCTGTTCTCCGTTAACCATTGAAGAGTCTAACCAACGACTGCAGAACACTTTCGAGCGGGGACATAAGCGAGCCCGGATGAAGATGGCTTCCACAGCCGTAGAGGAGACTATTCGAAAGGTTGGACGACTGAATGCGGCGGCGGCTGCAGAGGGCGGCATCAAAGCGGAGGAGGAAAGTGAAGACGGAGGGGACGAGCGCGACGAGAGCGGTTCCGCCGCATTGCAAATTGACCTGTGGACGAAGTCGGCGGATGCGACCACGACCAGCTCGGGATTGATGGAACTGAGTGGGAACGGCGGCGGGACGTACAGGGGAGCAGTGCAGACGGGGGGCGAGGGCAGCGACTGTTCCAGTGACAGTTTGGTGGTCGATGTGCTCAAAGGTAGTGGTGGGGGAGTCGATGGGAGACAACAAAAAGTGGTTTAGAGCAAAGTCCTGATGAAGAACTTCTGGGCAGGGCGAGGAGAGATTTACTGCACCAGCACATGCCGCTGCACAAAATAAAGGAAGAGAATGGCGGTGAGAGCTTCACGGGCACGGCACGGCTAAACTTTGCTTTTCAGCAAAAGCCTTCGCTGATTCCGCCGGCGGCCGACTCCGACAGCCGCTGACCTCGTTGGCTTCGACGACAGCGACAACTTCGAAGGGCAGTGGGACGACCACGTCGGCAAGAAGTCCACGGAAGAAACTGGACGCGCTGTTGAAGTTGGCTGAAATGAGAGCGGCGGCGAGCGCCAATGGAGGGCCAAACGGCAAGGAGGAGGGGAAGGCCGGAGAGGCACCGGTCGGTGTACGGCACGGCGACGGGGAGGAGGGCGCCCAGCAGCGGGGAGTGACCGCTCTGCTGCTGGGGCAGCACCAGCACAAACAGACGGACAATGTTCACCCTTCGTCGTTGTCAAACTGTTCCACTTCCTCGTCTTCCTCCAGCTCCTGTCGTGGCCATTCGGGCCATGCGATTCAGAACCTGGCAAGTCCATTTTCAGTAAAACTTCTGGTAACTCAATACGTCCATGTCTATTCAGCAATTCAACTCTCTGGGCAGTCTTCTGACTAATTCATCTTCAAGTCAATTCCCAAACGCTCTTTCGGCCGCCATCATCAACCAAAACTACCACCAACACCCTCACCACCAGTCACCGACCAACTCCAACCCCTTCAACAACAACAACAACAACAACAGCAGTAACTTGTCCAACGGCGTCGCCGATTCCATCCAAAGTATCCAGGCCATTGCGTCACGCCTTAGCCGTGGCGGAGGGACAACTGGGAGTGCGTCTGAATTGAGTAAAGCATTGGACGGAAAGGCTCATCAACAGCAGCAGCAGAAGGGGGCGGGACTTTTTGTAAATGGAAATTGGGAAAAACCGACGTTCGGGACGACAAACCCAATGATGATGATGATGGGCACAGCACATCAACAGCAACAACTTTTGAAGGGAGCGCTGGTCAACGGAAATGGTCAGCAACAGCAAATGATGGTTGGGGAGCTGTTGAAGAAGTACGTGGAGAACAACGCGGAATTGGCCACGTCGGCGGAAAACAGTTCGTTTTGAGCGTGGGGAGGGAGAATGTTTGTGGATCATTGTGAACATTTCAGTGACAAACAGCGGAGGCCCTCATTCGAGAAATTCGGGGGAGTTGGCCTGCGCCATGTTCATGGCTCAGATGGTGGAGAATGCGGAGTTGCGGCAGGAGGTGCAGAAGCTAAGGGCGGAGTTGGACTCGCTTAAGGCGCTGGTGGCAGCGGCAGCTGTGGTCGGCACCAACAACGGATTTGACAACGGCGGGAACGGTTCGAACGGACACCACCGACACATTCACTGAGGGGGGATTTGCAGCTTCTGGCGGGCTTCCATTTCGAGTCGCACTCTCGAGAGTACCTCCTAATTCAATTCATAATATCGTCATCATTTGGGGTCCGGCTGCTAGGAACATGGAAAATGTACC
Organism: Globodera pallida; assembly: GCA_020449905.1. Lineage (NCBI taxonomy): Eukaryota > Metazoa > Nematoda > Chromadorea > Rhabditida > Heteroderidae > Globodera > Globodera pallida. The sequence goes on along the minus strand of JAIXHY010000009.1, from coordinate 626,016 downwards.
AAAATCAAAGTATTTTTGAGCATTTTTTGGCATATTTAACTTTCCCAAAGCCCGCCCGACCCGTCGTTAATTATGCATTTTAAATGTTTATTCTTGGCAAGTCCAAAAAGTGCCGTGCCGCTGCAATTTCCGTTTTGTTTTTGGTAAAATGCCCGCCCCTCCGCGTTTCGTTCTTGCCTTTCCATCGCAAATTGTGATCGTTTCTTGCCTCTTTCCTCTCATTCACTCATTTTGTTTCTTTTGTTGCCTTTGGTTATTTTATTATTTATTTATTTTGCGTTCTTCCGCCGGCAATTCCCTCAAAAAGTGCAATTCGCATAATTTATTCATATTATTTATTTCGCTTCAGTTTGACATAAACATTTTATAAAATTATATATTTCATTTATTCGTTTTTTTTCATGGCATTCCTTAAATTGCATAAATGCGTCTTGAAGGAACTTTTTCTGTTGATCAGCAGAAAGCCAAATATTTTAATAAGCGATTTGTTTGCAACACAAAAATGGGGTAAATATAAATTTCCCCACCTTTTCTGTATGAAAAGCAGGGTAAAAGGTCTGTTTCTACGTTTAAATTCATTCCCGGCCTGCCCTATCAGCCGAACTTTGCTTTTGTCCGGCTTACCGAACCTTTTTTCCGTCGTGCCGATTGGTGTTTTTGGATATTTTTAAAGTGAATATATTAATTTATTAAAATAAATCATTTTTTAAATTCACTGAAAAAATTCAGTTATTTTGAAAATAGTTTCCGCCCATCCCTCACATATGCCAAATCTTGCAAAAAATGGAACTAGGATAGAGAACGTAGGTGCCCTGGTGATCAACCGTATCCGCCCGTCCTCAAAAATCTAAGCCTTTTTTATCGAGCGAAGGCTGTCAATTCATGTACATATTCAAAAAAATGGTTGAAAGTAGGGTTGGACGGGACCGGTACCGGGACCGGGACGGGATTTCCCGGTTTTTTCAGGTCCCGGTCCCGGTCGGGACGGGACTTTTTGAAAACTAAAAGTCCCGGTCCCGGTCGGGAGTCCCGACCGGGACCGGGACTAAATGTACACCCCTAATGATGGCATCATCAAGCGACAATTTCAATCTTTTTTACTTATGTATCCCTACCAAGTCGATGGCTTAGTGGTATGTCCTTTTGGTGAGTCTCATGTTATGTGTTAGTTCTAACCCGCTTGCGTGCAAGCACTTATTTATTGGTTTTCCCCTCTACTCAAATTGGCATCCCCTCATTAATAAGATTTTAAATACATAAATATTCTAATATTTTTTAATTAAAAATGTGCGCAAAAAAAACACGTCCCTTCATTAATAAGATATTTTAAATAAATATTCTAATATTTTTTAATTAAAAGCTCGCAAAAAAAGAATAGAGACAAGAATTTTTGAAATAAATTCATCACGTCTTTCTGAATTTTGCTTCAATTTCCTTAACAAAGATTGCCAATTTTTGTAAAAATTTTTCCGGCGGCGCCTGTCGGCACCGCCGGACATCCTCCACTCTTTTATGTAAACCAGTTTTTTCCCTGATTCCGAAGCAAAATTCATAATTTTGCTAAAATTTTGATGAAATTTCTTAACAAAAATTCAAAAATTTTTCTCGGCGGCGCCTATCGGCACCGCCGACCTCCACCTCCCCTACCAAAAGTAAAGCAGAATCTCAACAAAAAAAATGATTATGATAAAATTGAAGTTAAAGACAATAAGGAAGATTTTGAATAACAAAAAAAAAAATTTTGTTTTACCATTGAACATTACAAAAAAAATTTTCTCCCTTGAAAAGTCCCGGTTGGTCCCGGTCCCGGTCCCGGTTGAAAACCTTGGTACCGGTCCCGGTCCCGGTTTTTCTGGTCCCGGCAAGTCCCGGTCCCGGTTTTTCCCAAAAGTCCCGGTCCCGTCCAACCCTAGTTGAAAGTTCCTAAAAAAGGGCTTATTTAGACTCAGTCGTCTACATGTTCTGTTACACAACGTAACGTAACGCAACGAAATGTTCGCTATTCGTTCAGCACTCTTCACAGACCGAAAAGATGCTGGCCAAAAATTGGCCAAAGCATTGGCTCAGCTTCTGCCCCAACGCGACAACATCGTAAGGGCGGGGAGGGCAAACGAAAGCGGTCGGATGTTCTTCGTTTGCAGGTCGTTTTGGCGCTTCCTCGTGGCGGAGTCCCAGTCGCATGCGAAGTTGCCGAAGCCTTCCAGGCTCCGCTCGATCTTTTGATGGTTAGTCCGTCCACATAAGGCCGGCCATAGCCAGAAATTTTCGGGGGAGGGGGCAGTTGGGGGAAAAACGATTTTAAATTTGCTAAAAGATTTCTTTTAAGTAAACAATGTCCGTTTTATTGTTTTTTAACACCGTTTTCTTTGTTTTTTAACAATCTTTTTTTGTCATACCTGAAGGCCTCCTTTCTGTGCTGGCAGGCCTTTACACACGCATCTTGAATAATGATTAAATCGAATAGGTATTTTTGTTCATTCTCTTTTTATGCTTTTGATTAAACGGATATTGATTGACTAGTGCCGCCTATAGCCAAATCCTTCGTCAAATCCTTTGCATTATTTATTTATTTTGTTTAGGTCAGAAAGATTGGGGCTCCAAATCACGAAGAATATGGAATTGGCGCTGTTGTGGAGGGAGACCCGCCTGAACTTGTCATGGTAAGTCCAACTTTCTCGTTTTGGGTCACAAGTTGAAACCCCAAAAATATTTATTTGTTTGGTAAATTTAAACAAATTAAAGAACGAGGACGCTTTGAGGATCACGCGACCGTCGGAAGGGTATGTGCAGCAGCAAATGCACAAACAATTGAAGGAAATTTCACGGCAACGCAAAGTCTGTTTTTTTTAATACAAATTATGTAATTTGTGCCATTTTAGTCGTATTTGGGTGATCGTCCACCGGTTTCGCTAGAGGGAAAAATTGCCATTGTCGTGGACGACGGAATCGCAACGGGCGGAACTGCGCGAGTCGCACTCAAAGCCTTGCGACAGAAAAACGTGGCCCGTGCTATTTTGGCCTCTCCAGTGGCACCTGCCGACACTTTGGGTGAGGCGTACGTAACTTCTCGGTAAGGGGTGGTAAGAGCATAAAAGACAATCGCGTGATTCGAATACGGCTAACACCAAAAAGCGAATAACCATTTTGGGGTAATCTTCCACCTCCAATTTGTTCACTGATATTAATGTTTGTCCAGTCACCGGTTGTGCTTTAGGCGAATTGCGTTCCGAAGGGAAATGAAGTGCTCTGCTTGGAAACACCGCCAAATTTCAGCGCAGTCGGCAATCACTACCAACGCTTTGACCAAACCAGCGACGAAGAGGTTGTCCGCTGTTTGGAGAAGGCCAAGACTTGGAGTGGAAGTCGGTGAATTCAAAGAGCGTGATAAAATTCTAATCATTACCAGCTTTTGTCTGGCAATATACGGCCCTTTATATTCTCCCCACATGTGATTGATCATAATTTAATATTTTTACCTCTTAAGAGGTCCACAAATAAGTCATAATATCAGGAACCAATCAATTTACCAGCTTTTTTAAATTGGGTTAGAAAGCTTTTTCAATATAAGTTATAACCGAAAAATCTGAAACTGTGGCGGGTAGGTAAACGTAAGGAAAAGTCGGCTTAAACGAACGAAAGACATGAACGGTTACCACCACTATACATTCTAATCAGTGATTGAATTAGCTGCCGGTCGCCTTTGGAAGCCTTTACAAATCAGGAATCATTGCCTTTCATCGTCAGTGTCCGTATTCGCCATGAGTTGCTGATGAGATGAACGAGGGGATGATGGCCGACGTGCAGAAGAGACAGAGTTCGATTAGGGAGAAGCGAGAAGGGGCCGAGGCGGAAGCCACCACCTTCTCGCCACCGCCAAGAAGCATTTCACGACTTCCGCTCATTCCTCCGCCAGCGAATGTTCCACTGCACTTAGCCTCCTGTTAATGTGAGATGAAAGGATCGGTTAAATTGTGAAATGTCTACGCACGACAAGTTCGGGAAGTACATGCACTGTGGCGATGTATAAGAAAGTCCCGGCTGAGAAGAGCAGAACCATCCCTGTGAAGTGAGACGACGTCCCCTTGTGAGTGCCCGTTAAAATGCCATCCGACGGACTCGATGATTGTATCTGATTTAAGTCAAAAATCACTGACAGAACCTCCTCGGAGTTTTCGGACCATGTGTAGAAATGCGTAAGTGAGCACTGTCCCGATTGGGGCAGCCAGCGAAAAGATAAGCAGATGCCGACGGACGCGAACTTTGTCCATTCCGCTTGCAAGTAAAATGCTGATCAAAGCAAAAGCGGTGGGTGCCTAAAGCGTTGTCAAAAAAACAAACATTCTCAGGAAATGGGATGCATTGACCTTATGTAACATTATGGCAACAAAAACGAGGATCTGCAGTTCCGCCTGAGAACCCGCGCTCGACGCACTTCCCATTGCAATTCCATCCGCTGAAATCTCCCGATTCGTCAAACAAAGCCCGCCAAAAAGCCATCAAACACCCCCTTCCAACCCACCAAAAGCGTGAATGACGAGGCCGAGCGTGGGCACTCCTTTGTGACGGCTGTGGGACAGTTTGGAGAGTTGGTCAATGACGTGCATGAACAGAAAGCCGACCAGCAGAGAGAGGCCAATCACTCCGTTCAGCCGCTCGAAATTGTTCATTCGTTCGTCGTGGTGCTGTGGTTGATCGTTTTCCTTTTTGTTCAGCCCTTCCATCGGAGGCCCCTTTTCACGCGATCCACTCAAAGTGTTTGCGCCTCTTCGCCTTCGCTGATTCGTTCCCTGGTTTCCGTTTCCAATGGCACTTTGATGCCGTCCTTCTTCATCCAACCAATCCCTTATTGCCCTCCGGTGCAATTTCTCTCCCGATGTCTTTCCGTTCTCCTTCGGTGAAGTTCATTAGACAGTAAAAACATTTACTAGTATTTAGTTATTAATTAACCAATTTCGGGAGGTTGGCGTCGATTATGTTGTGATTTCTGTAGGCAAACGAAGACTCGGCAAGCGACGAAATACCTTCGGGGATGATCACGCAAAAGGCGGTGCCGACAAGCAAACCCGCGCCGAAAATGCTCGCTATGCGAATTCTCCTCTGTGGTAGTAAATATATATTATTTTTGAGTGATTAGTATGTTCATTACTAACAAAACTCAAAAACCCAAGATTTCAAATTAAGTTTGGAAGTTTTATTTCACTTCCGAATTTTAATATTTTTCTTTTGCGACACCTCGAAAAAAGAAACAGACTCCAACTTAAGCACCTCGTTAAGCGAAAAGAACAGCGGAATGCAACCAGCCAAGTAAGAACCGACGAACATTGTCAGTGAAATTACCACAAGAATTGGCTCGTCCATCTCAGTTTATTGTCTGTGATAAGCGATTGGGAGATATTTCAAACATCAACACATTAAACAAGAAACAAAAGTAGAAAAGGACAAGGCTAACCAATTCGGACAAATGCCAACAATTAAAAGACATAAATTCAATTGCAAAATGGCAAAGGGTTCAACGGATTTCGATGCCAAACTTTTCTGAAAGTTCTTTTTCGATTGCCTTATGGATGACATTCACTTCGTCTTTGCTCAATGGACGTTCCATACTCCGGTACACAATTCTGTAAGTCTGACTCTTCCTTCCAGTCTTCTTGTTCTCAAACTGATCGAAGAGATTGACCTGCAGATAAAAACAAATTAACTTTTTATTGTTTCTGAGTCAATCGGTGCTGTTTTGTAAGGATGTTCTTTGTGTGAGAACATATGTTCGATAGCTCACCTGTTCCACGAGATCGCCTCCCAACGATCTGATCACATCATAAACATCGGCCCTCAGTGAGTCACCAATTTGTTTATTCTGATCAGGCAACCAAAATGACAAGTCCATGAGGAGTTGTGGCTGTTTGCTGAACGGCTTGTACTTGACGACTTCATCCGGTCGAAGATCGACAAATTGAGACAAAAACCCGCTATCTTTGGACCAGAAAAGCCGAATGTCCGGAATTTGATAAAGAACCATCGCCAAACGTTCCAATCCTTAAAACAACAATTCACAATGTTACTGCAACAAAATAATATGGAAACACCGAGGCCAAAAGCCCATCCGACTTTGCTCCCGGCCCCCGCAGAATCGAGCAATTTCTGCTCAATAATGCCACAACCGAGCACTTCCAGCCATTTGCCATTGAAGAAGACTTCCAATTCATAAGACGGATGTGTGAAGGGAAAGAAGCAAGAAGTCCACCGCATTGACACATTCGGCCCAAAAAGGGCTTGACAAAGCGACTCCAGTGTCCCTTTGAGCTGGGCCTCCAAACTTTTGGTCGTGTCGAGAGTGTGCCGTTCTTGTCTCGTCTCACTTCTCTCTTCGGCGGGAGTCTCTTCGAAGAGGGAGAACATTCGCGACATGTCGGGACGCTGTTCCCCGTACAATTCATGTGCTGCGTAAAGTCGAACACCTGTAAAAGTGCAATTCCCCATGAATTAGGTTGGCACAGATTCTGCTCGTCCTCTTATACCTTCGATCTGATGGAAACACGGGAAATGGGTCCTGTCGATCTCGTCTCGTCTGTACACATCGCCAACAACCAGAAAATTGTCCAGTCCCTGTCTCAAAAGTCTGAATTGGTGTGCCGAAGTGTGCGCCCGTAGACAATAGTCGCGACTGGTGTAATAAGTGTCGGATGCGCGTCGGCTCGGGTGATCCGCGGGGATGAGCAGAGAATCGAAATTGTCAAAAACGCTGACCAACCGGGGTTCCCCCTCGCATACAGTGAAAAGAGGCGAACTGCCACGAGGGTTTCTTAAACGAAGACGAAATAACTTTTAATTGCTACAAAATCAAAAAACATTCCCACCGGTAATGAGAATCGAAAAATGTGACTATGCGCCGCTTAAGAAGATTCAGCGGATTTCCATTTTCATGGAGCAGCCGACGACTCAACAAGATTTGGATCCGTTCCGACACATTCCACCAGTCGGGATCAGGCACAATTCGAAGACCATCGAGCTCGAACAGAGCGGGGGACTGAAACCGTCTGACGACGGCGGGCTCAGCCGATTCGGTGATGTTCGGAACATTCGACAAACAAAATGCTCTGAAAATTGCATTTGTACAACGTACTGAATTCAATCATAGGTTTAAGCTAGGGTTAGGCAAGACCGGCCAACCGAAAGAAAACCTAGAGAAAGCGTTAACCGAGCCTAAAAGCGTTAACCGGCCTAGTCCACTAAAACTAGGCGAAACAGAAAATGCCTCCGCGTTCAGGCTCACCTGGAATTGAAGCAAGAAGTTCTTTCCGGCTTTGGAAGTAGCAATCGGACAAGCTTAGACCAGCCCATACTTAATCTCTTAAAAAAACCACGAACAAAAATGATAATAAAACACGGGAAAAGAATTGCCCTGTACAGTGTAATAACATAACAACATGAACATAAAGCACTTTCAACCAAAATTATCATATTTCGGTTTTTGTTCTTTTATTTTCAGTCCCGTGCCCGTTGTTTTTTGGGTGTACAGCCGTTGGTATTCGGCCTCGTCAACAATTAGGCCCCTCTGAGCAGCCATTTGCTTGACCAATTGCAACTCAATCCGATAGTTTTGCACAATAATAAATGCAAACTTTCCTAAAATCTTATTTTAAAAGAAAAACAGAGCCGCCCATCGATTTCGCGCTATTCGTTCGCTTTGCTCACCTGGAAAAACTTTGCTCCTTGGGGGCTGAGTGCGAAACATTTCTTGCAAATGTCGCATTCCCTCGTCTCTTTGCTTCCAAAGCCGTTCTTCCTCAACTCTCACGGCTTCGATCACTCTGTGCTGACTCTTCTCAATTTCTGGATAAGTTTCACCCTTAACAAATATTTTCAACGAACATTCCCCCATTTAAATCAATTACCAACTGTTGGACAATTATTGGAACTAACAAATTCATGCTCATCCGTTCCATTCCGAGCACTTCACAAGCATAAATCGTGGCACGTTTGAACAATTCATTGATCTTACGCCTAAAATTTAAGAATTCACCGTATAAAATAGGAGTCCTACGTGTTTTTTCTCCGCTTTTTGTCGGAAAAATTAATTCCATCGGATAATGCAACGGTCACAGCACGCATATGATCAGAAGCAATTCGATAAGCAGCGTCAATTCCATCTTTGTCGTAGTCTCCGAACCGTCCCTGGTATTGATGTGTTGCAGCAGTATGCTTAAATGCCAAGAATCAAACAAGTTCAATGGTATAACTAACGCCAAATAAACAACAAAAAACCCATAATTTTTGCTTGCGTAAAGGATTCTCAACGCAATTGTCTTTCATTAATACCCCCCCCCCCCCCTCCCGGTCGCGGTTTGTTTGACCCACCTTTTGAATTTCGTGGAATATCGGAGTGAAAAGATCCGTGTCGTAGTTGGATGTCTTTTGTTGCACTACCGACACCAACCGTTCGAATCCCATGCCGCAGTCGATGTATTTACTGGACAACGGCCTTAGCCCTTTATTGGCCTCCCTAAATTACTTCCGTAGGTATTCATTCAGAGGACACAGCAAATGACCTGCAGTGTTGAATAAAGACCAAATTCCATATTTCCACAACCATTGGGTGGTCCGTGTTCACCAAATGAGACGCATCTCTTCCGCCGATGCGGTCATAATGAATCTCCGAACAAGGCCCACACGGCCCAATGCCGCTCATTTCCCAGAAATTGTCCTTCATTCCAAATGGCAAAATGCGACCAGCGGGAACACCAATATCCAGCCAAATTTTCCTAATATATTTATTATTTAGCTTCTGTCCAGTGGCGTAGCCAGGGGGGGGGGGGGGGGGTGGGGGGGGAATTCCCCCCCCCCCGAAATGAAATTTGAAGAAAAAAAACAAGAGGGGGGACCCTATTGTTTTTCACTTTTACAATTTTTTGACCAATTTTCTTAACAAATTGTCAACAAAAAACAACAAAAAATTTCTCGGCGGCGCCTATCGGCACCGCCGACCGCCTCCGTAAAAATTCGCAAAAAAAAATTTGCATTTTTGAAAATTTCTTAACAAAAATGGGGGAAAAATGAAAAAAGCACCCTTAAAAATTGAACATTTTTTGGGAAAATTGCTTAACAAAAATGCAATAAAAAGGAAAAACACACCCCTAAGAATCGATTTTAAAAAGCAAAAAGTACACCCCTAAGAATCGAGTTTTTCCCCCCCCCCCCGAAAATTTTTCCTGGCTACGCCACTGCTTCTGTCCCCAAAGGTATCCATGAAATGTAATCATTTCGTCAAACTAATGGAAAACTTGACAATTTTTGATTAATTCCCCAAAAACCCTAACATTTCCGAGTGCAAGTCAGTGGGCCGATTTATAATAAAATGTGGACAAAAAATTTAATAAATAATCCGATTTTTGATATTTCAAGCAACATCTTTCCAAAATTTACCGGCATTCTTCGTCCGATGACAACCCGTTAGCAGAACAGCCGCCAAAATAAGTGACATAAAGTTTTTCGGATGGAATGTTCAAATTGTTTACGAGGAACTCCCAAGCCCAGGCACATGCTTCTTTCTGAAATTTTGGGCAGTAAATGCCGAAGATATTGAAGAAAGCACAACTTAAAATAGTCTCCGAATGACCAATTGCCAAGCATCTCGAAAAAAGAGTGGTGATAGCCGTCCCTTCCGACCAATTCAATGTCTTTTATATGGCTACCGCCAAGCCGTAAACATTTTTGAGAATTTACGACCCGCGGAGCGACTGCCTCTGTCCCACCTTTTATAATGTCTGTGAACTGAAGAGAAATTTAATTGATATAATTAGTTTGTTATTACCTGCTGAACACCAGCATAAACAAAATCAATGTTCGTGTCCCACGAAGGAATCACCGAAGACGAAGGGACAAACGTATGTCCTTTTGAAAGAAAAAAGTCGACAAAACTCTTCCGTATTTCCTTGCTGCTAAATTCCGCAGAAGTAAATGATGCGGGTATTTTAAAGGCACGACATAAAAGTGGAGAGCATCTTCCAGACAAAACAATCAAAGACATTGCTGAAAATTGCAAAAAACGATTTATGGACCCCAAAAAATCTTATCGGTAGCAACACGGGAATGGGATGGGATTTCCGGTTTTTTTCAGGTCCCGATCCAGGCGGGATTTTTTCGCAAAGTCCGTCCGGACCTTTTTGGGTTGCCCGGAACCCGGCCCCGAAAACCCGAATATTTTTCAAATATTCTTTTTTTGTCATTTTGGCATTTAAATTAACATCCAACAGAATGCCAAATATTTTGCCAAAAAAATTGCAAATTTTTTTCCGAACGGTTTTTTGTTTGGTTGCGATCGCGCCAGGGATGGGATTCCGACTGCCCCAAAAATTTGGGAAACTTGGAATCTGGTTTTTCGCAATTCTTCGGACTTTGATCGCGGGGGGAAATTAAACTGGCGCAATTTCAACAATTCAGTTTGCTTTTAGGGATTGTTTCACCAATTGCTAATTAGTAATTACCATACAAAACACTAAAAATAACAACATGGACTCGTCTTCGCGTCAGTATGAAGACGAATGTTGTGAAATGCTTGGTCAGCCGTCACGACATTTGGAAAGCAAACTTTGTGCGAGTGGTGACCAGAAAAGCTTCAAGTCAATGTTAGAAAACTTTCACTCACTTCGCGTCAACAAGAAATTGTGCGATGTTGAAATCGAGGTTAATCATTGCATTTTCTGCTGATTGACGTTTTAAAGCCTTCTCATTTAAATAATTCAGTGCCAGGAAAAGTCGCTGCTGGCGCATAAGGTCATTTTGGCTGCAACGATAGATTATTTTCGCGGGTTGTATAATTTCGGCATGGTCGACGCGCATGCAAACAAAATAGAAATTAAAGTGAGTTGTTTTCTTTCCATTCAAATTGTTTTTAAATGTTTGCTAAAGGAGGTCTCGTTTAACGGACTCAGTCAAATCGTTGACTTCGCTTACACTTACGAGATCAAAATAGACGAAGACAACGTGAGGGAGCTGTTACATGCAGCAAATTATCTCGGAGTAATTTTTCATTAGTCGACTATTTTTCATTTTGGCAATTTGTCTGACTTGGCAGGTAAACTTTGTAAAGGATGGCTGTGAACGTTTTCTTACGAAACTTTTGACAATCGAAAACTGTTTGGAGCTGCGCGAACTCGCTGATCAACACAGTTGCCAACAACTTCTAATTGCAATTGAGGCATTTCTGCTGGAACACTTTATGGTGAGGAACAGTTGTGGCGGTGCAGGGAGCTATCGACATTTAATTAAAGCGCTGTAGTTCTTCTCAGCAATCAAACATTTTAATACTTTTATATCCTTCCAAAACAAATTACATGATTTGATGTATGGGTCGACAGATTTTGTTATGGTTATTTAAGCCTTGTAAGATCCGGCGGTGCGATAGTCGCCGTTGAGAAAATTTAAAATCTCAAGAGTTGGGGTAACACCATTTTTGTAGGAATTATGTCACAAGCAAGAGTTCATGGCATTGAACTCAGTTTCCACTTTGGAGCGGCTGGCAAAAAGTGACGATTTAAATATAACAGATGAACAGTTTCTGTTCGAGTTCATCGTCAGATGGGTGGAGATGGACAAAACCGGGTTAATCAGACGGAACGGATTCGGGAAGTCGGTACTTTGGTTAAGGTCGAGGGCGGATTCTTTCAACCGCCTGCTTCGTTTCGTCCGTTACTTTCAACTTCCACTCTCCTACTTCTTGAACCTTAAGCAACACCCGCTGGTTTCCCAATCGCCCGCGGCATTGGCATTGGTACAATTTCAGACCGAAGCCTTTTTGGAGACAGTTTCCGCCTCTGGTAATTTTGAGTTTTTTCTTTCATAATTTAGTAATGAGTTACAGTTTCTTCCACTTCATACTCGAATTTTGGTCAACAACGATTTTTCAACAGAGAGCCACCGCTTACAGCTTCAAATTGTTTGGACCATCGCCAGTTAAACGTTTTATATAAGAAGAATGGTAGGAGCTGTAACCGGACATTGCCCCATTTATATTAGCATTTCAGAAGAATTGAAGCTCTTAACACGGCCAAGAAAGGCCGGGGCTGGTGTTATATTTTGTGTTGGCGGACGTGGGCCAAAATTGGACCCATTTCGATCGGTTGAAGTGTACGATTGGTTGCACAACCAATGGAAGCAAATCGGTGAGCTGCGCATTGGGAGAAGGTTTGTTAAGAAATATGCAAGTGCCATTGAATTTTAAGGCACGTGGGCGTTGTTTGCGCTGGACCGCGCATTTATGCCATTGGAGGCCACGATGGTACAGAACATTTGAGCTCTGTTGAATGTTTGGACTTGGGTGACGAATCATGGAGCGAAGTGGCGCCGCTAAATGTGCGCAGACGAGGAATGGCCGTTGGAATGCTCGGAGGGGCCATTTATGCGATTGGTGGTCTTGACGATCAAAACTGCTACAAGACGGTCGAACGCTATGACATTGAACGGAACGAATGGACTCACGCCCAAGAAATGAACATTCCGAGGGGGGGTGTTGCAGTGGCCACTTACGGTGAGCTATACAAATACGATTCCATTTTGTTATTGTAAAAAAAAGATAACGTAGAGAACCATAAAACCCCTTTTAAAAAAAGGAAAATTCATAAAATAAAACAATCGTGGATCCGCCTCCTAAGCATAAAACCTGCCTAGAAGGGCGACTAAAGTAAGAATAGGGCAGGATTGTACCGCCGACACTCCCCCCCCCCCCTCCCTCCAGAAATGGAGCAGAATTCTTTAAAAAACTTGTAAACGGATTTCAGAAAATTCTCTCTTTGCCATCGGAGGGAACAGCGGGACATGCTCTCTGGATACGTGTGAACGTTATGACCCTTTTCTGAACAAATGGTCCCCAATTGCGCCGATGAAAAACAGAAGGTTTCCCCTTTTTTCTGACCCCTCGGAGTGAGAATTGGACGACTCTTGGGTCTACTAGACCTGGGTTTTCCTGGACTCCAGGTATTTTCGTCTGAGCACTCTGGACCTGGAGTCCAGCAAAATCCAGGTCCAAGTAAAACCAGGTCCAGGATTTTTTAAAATTTCGGTCTCTACTCTAGCTGTTTTTACCGAAAACATTTCCTTTGAATAGAATAAAAATTCGGAAAAATTGCTAGCGCAAAGACTCTAAATCATATAAAAATCGACTCAACGCATGCATTTAAATTTTTGCGCGGAAGCAAGTTGTGAGCCCGGAACTGAAGCGATGACGGAGCAAGTACCAATGAAAAAGACTCGTCCCGGGCTTATAACTTGCTTCCGCACAACAATTTTTATGCTTTTACCGGAAATTCTCTGTTAGATTGCCAAAAGACATTCAATGAAAACAAATTTTGTCCATGTTTAGAGCCGGGGCTGGGGTGGCCGTCATTGGATCACACCTGTATGTAATTGGAGGTTTTGACGACGATAGTCCGTTGAGCACTTGCGAGCGGTACAGTTTTGCGGATGATTCGTGGACAGAGATTCCGCCACTTTCGTGCGCTCGTGGTGATTTTTTCGGTTTTTTTATTGTTAAATTCTTTCTGCAAAGGCGGCGTTGGTGTGGCGGCGATGGGCGCGAGAATCTTCGCTATTGGAGGTCATGACAGCAAAAGTTACTTGAACACCGTTGAGGCATATGACCCCCTAAGCCAAAAATGGACGGATGTTGCGCCAATTAACCAGCGGCGGTACATTTTTTAGTTTTAGATATAGTGAATGAATGATTTTGTCTTGTTGTAGGGCTGGAGCTGGCGTAGCTTGGTCAAATTGTTCAATAAATGACATAACATTCCCATCGAAATAACGGATTCTCCCATTTGCGATTTATTTTTACATCTTGTCGTTTTCTCCATATATTGTAGAATAAAGCCCACTCATGATGTGTGAAAGAAAATAGCAAGGAAATATAATGAATGTGCACTACGTTGAGTGCGCTTTAGAATTGAAGTGTATTTATTAACCACCTTTAAAGCATAACGGTAACAAATGTAAAAAGATTTAACTCTGGCTGCGGCCAATCATGTCTAATCGCGTCACTGGCCCGGGAGCCCCGGCATTTCATTTTTGTTCTTCGGGTTCTTGATAGTCTGGTCAATACTTAGCACCAAGCAAGCCGCTTCGGTCGCCGATACAATGGCGTTCTGATAACGGTAAATTCAGTTGTAGTTTTTTTTGGCGTTTACCTCCTTGACAAGTGCGGGTTCCCACACGCATCCATCCATGTTGTCCGCCACACACTCCCGTTGAATGTCAACACCGGCCCATTTCTCACCACGTTGATGGGCGGCACGAAGTTCGCCGAGCGTTGAAATGGAATCCACGCCGGCATTTTGACAAAGTTGTTGTGGAATCATCTGGTAAAATATGGTCTTAACTCGTATAGCCAGGGTCGGACGTATATACTTCAAATGCCTTTGCGTAGGCCTTCCAAAAGAACTGGTCTTTCATTTCACGACTGTTGGCCAATGCGAGCAAATGCTTGGACAATTCCATTTCAATCGCTCCTCCGCCTAAAGAAAGAACGTATCCTCTGAGGGTAAACTACGTGTAAACTGAGCCAAAGATTATTAATTTAAAACATTGCATTTTTCTCAATTCAACATGCCACTACCAGCAACGATGGAATCATTCTTCTTAGCACGTCGCACGATCATAATGGCGTCATGGAGAGATCGTTCCGTCTCCGCAATGAACTGTTCAGCGCCTCCACGCAAAAGCAAAGTGCAAGACTTTTCTTTTGATCCGTCAATGAAAAAGTTGTAACTAAATATAAAAAGCTTTCAACAGCACACAATGCATTTTTCGTGCCGAAGAATTGACGGCGCAGCCCAATACAATTCTTTGTTTTAAAAGTCATTATTTGACAACAAAAAAAAAAGTACCGTTCGCTTCCAACCTGCTGCTCATAAAATTCAGCACACTTGCCCAAAACGGATTTGTCAATTTGTGAAACCGTAGTCAGAGTTGAGCCGCCACAAGCAGCCATGACACGGCCTAAAAATAGAAACAAAATAAAAAAGATAATATAAAAAACCGAGATCGTCTTCCTGAATTCGTCCAGCGCAGAACATATCGCTATTTTGGATTAATTAACCAAACCATACAAATAAAAAACTGCTTAAAAAATTACCGATCTGCAAACCACTGAGTGGCAACATCGCCAATTGGCAACTTCGATAACACAATTTTGGCACCGCTTTCATGTATCTTCTCCAGCTTTTGATAAAGAATGGTCCACTCGGCATTCACCACCTGGATATAGAATGATGGGATTCGCTACTTTGATAACACCCAATTCAAAGAAATTGACTCAAATTCCAACCTCCTGATAATCGGCCACACTCCCAATGCGCAACTCGGCGTTGTCACGTTCGGCCTTCAACTCTAACTCAATGTTCAGGACGGCAATCAGAGGCTCTTTGTAGTGTTTTGGTTGCATTTCAAAACCGGCATAGCTGAATGCCTTTTTGAATGCCACTCCCGTGACGAGTCTCGAATCCTTAATTTAATTATAGAATTTGGTTGCAAATTGTCTAGCTACCTTTATCGAACCACCGCTCACTTTCTTGATGCCAATCATATTCAGGGGCAAGTCCACATCCAAATGATCGACTGCGCTGACCACCATACTCGCGAAATGGTGACGTTCTTGTTTAAGCTTTTGTGTGTAAACGAATAAGCACATTTAATTGCTGTGCCTAACTCACCAATTTGCTGCTGAGCGTTGTTGCAGCACAACGAATCAGCATTTCGCGGTTTTCTTCAGTCCCCTTTACTTTTATGGCCAACTCGCGTAATTTTTTTATTGCCTTAAATGAAGTAAATGAGAGCATAAAATTGTCTCCCTCCCCTTTACTTCTTGTGAAGCTGCGTTGAATGCTTTAATAACCAATTGAGGGCTCACGCCCTCTTCGACAAACGGTTTGACAGATTTGAGGAATTCGGCAGCCAATAACACAACTTTAAAAAAACTTTCCAATGCCTTATCATTTCTGGAATCGCCTTTCATACCACTGGTCGTGCCGTCACCCACTTCGGCGTCCTGACTTTTCGCAATGTCGCACATCATGACTGCAGCAGGAAAAACAATGTCAAGTTGCTTCAAAATCGTAGCTCCGTCGTTGGATATCGTAGTTTGGCCTAAATGTCTTTCATTTTAACTTAGGTAATAGCAAGCGGTTATACCGGATTGCCAAACTCACCCTTTCTATCCACAAGCAATTTGTCCAATCCCCTAGGCCCAAGTGTTGTGCGAATATTGTCCGCAACAGCACAACATGCGCTGATATTGCTCAAAATCTGGTCGCGTCCTTGCTTTGACTGTGTGCCTTCGCGAAGAAGAACAATAGGAACAGACATTGTGTTTTAAAAAAGACGCTTCAATTGCTAAATTTTGTATTGGTAGAATGATAACTTTGATTTTGGAAGCATATAAAATCCTCATTTTGCCAAAATACAAGAACATTTTTGTTTTTTGGCTATGTTCTGGTGCGCTTTAAGCAAGGAATGTGAATGTCATTTTTTTGATTTGTCCTTTTTTGGGGGTACCCCAACCTTTACAATTTGGAATGTCCTTTTTTAAAGATTCGTCCTTTATTTAGGCTACCCGTCCTTTTTTGTCTTTATTTTTTTGGAGTTTTTGAAGAATTTTCTTTTAAATTTTGAATTGTGACAGATGGCCAAATTAGTTAATTTTAAAGCATCATACTTTTTGAATTTGCTTGGAATTTTGCTTTAAAAATGTAACAATTGCTCATTTTAATCCAAATTTTTAAAGCAGAATACGCAAATTATGAATGCCAGGAGATGCGCAAACTGCTGATTTGTTTTTTCCTGATTTTTGGGTTTGACAAGTGGCCACCCTGTTTATGAAAACAGACTTCAAACTTAACCGATTCAGATAACCTAACAGCCTTTCCAAAGATCGAATGGTTTATAACTTTCTTCAACAGATTTGCCTACGCACAATTTTTTTCAATTAGTACATTAGATTGCGAATGGAGTCGATTAGTTTATATGATTTGACAGGAACGGACACACCAATCTCCTTAGCTCGTATTCGTGCAGCCAAATTCCTTCACTCGTACAAAAATGTCATTGATGGTTGGCCGTTAGTCCTTGGGACACCTAAAATATCCTACGGCCCGTACTTGAAAAATGATTGCATTTATGACCACGTTTTCTTCGCGTTGCCACCTTTTTCTCTGCCGACAATCTCTTTTCGTTCATTTTAAGCAAATTTTACTTTTTTATTTATCGAATTGGAATTAAAATTTTTGTAACCTGATACATATCAATTTAATTTATGCTCAACATTTTGACAATTAGGTAACCCCAAAGGAAGTCTCCGTCTTTTCCGTCCCCCTCTTTCAGTCTGTCACAGAAGGCTCTGTCCATCTTCCGAGCCTCTCACCTCGTCTACTCTCTCTCTCTCACTCCGTCTTTCGTCTCCTCCTTCCTCTCCCTTCGCCGCCTTCGTCGTTGTGTATCTGCCATCGGCTGCGCAGCGATTGAATGTGTCGCAGTTAACGTGACCGAATTTCTGCTTGAGCTGAAGCACAAATATTTTGGGGCCGCCCGATTTGGGGTCAGAGTTAAGCAAAGCGAACAATTTGCCCATCTGCCATTATATAAAATTCCGTTTGGGTGTCGAGAAACCGGCACTCGGGGAGACCGGGTTTCTGATTACGATATAATTGTAAGTGCTCTCGACCTTCCGCTTCCGTAGATACGGTTCAGCTCGTGCATTCGTTCCTCCAATGGATCCGTGCGCGGAAGAACGCGAGAATCGAATTTCCGCAGGATGAGTGCGCCCATTGGGGCGGTTCCGCCGATCGCTGCGGAAGCGGTGCCGGCGAACACTCGCTGTTGGGCAGAATATAACACTGCCGGGCGCGTTCCAACAGCGCCCGCGGCGGCAGCAGCCCTTTGCGAGGCGATGATGGCCGCTGCACTTATTCGATCACGCTCCTCCAAGTAGATAAGCTTCAGCTGGTCTGAGAGCAGGTCTAAGATTGACCGGCTTCAGCTGGACTAAGATTGACCGGCTTCAGCTGGACTAAGATTGACCGGCTTCAGCTGGACTAAGATTGACCGGCTTCAGCTGGACTAAGATTGACCGGCTTCAGCTGGACTAAGATTGACCGGCTTCAGCTGGACTAAGATTGACCGGCTTCAGCTGGACTAAGATTGACCGGCTTCAGCTGGACTAAGATTGACCGGCTTCAGCTGGACTAAGATTGACCGGCTTCAGCTGGACTAAGATTGACCGGCTTCAGCTGGACTAAGATTGACCGGCTTCAGCTGGACTAAGATTGACCGGCTTCAGCTGGACTAAGATTGACCGGCTTCAGCTGGACTAAGATTGACCGGCTTCAGCTGGACTAAGATTGACCGGCTTCAGCTGGACTAAGATTGACCGGCTTCAGCTGGACTAAGATTGACCGGCTTCAGCTGGACTAAGATTGACCGGCTTCAGCTGGACTAAGATTGACCGGCTTCAGCTGGACTAAGATTGACCGGCTTCAGCTGGACTAAGATTGACCGGCTTCAGCTGGACTAAGATTGACCGGCTTCAGCTGGACTAAGATTGACCGGCTTCAGCTGGACTAAGATTGACCGGCTTCAGCTGGACTAAGATTGACCGGCTTCAGCTGGACTAAGATTGACCGGCTTCAGCTGGACTAAGATTGACCGGCTTCAGCTGGACTAAGATTGACCGGCTTCAGCTGGACTAAGATTGACCGGCTTCAGCTGGACTAAGATTGACCGGCTTCAGCTGGACTAAGATTGACCGGCTTCAGCTGGACTAAGATTGACCGGCTTCAGCTGGACTAAGATTGACCGGCTTCAGCTGGACTAAGATTGACCGGCTTCAGCTGGACTAAGATTGACCGGCTTCAGCTGGACTAAGATTGACCGGCTTCAGCTGGACTAAGATTGACCGGCTTCAGCTGGACTAAGATTGACCGGCTTCAGCTGGACTAAGATTGACCGGCTTCAGCTGGACTAAGATTGACCGGCTTCAGCTGGACTAAGATTGACCGGCTTCAGCTGGACTAAGATTGACCGGCTTCAGCTGGACTAAGATTGACCGGCTTCAGCTGGACTAAGATTGACCGGCTTCAGCTGGACTAGATTGACCGGCTTCAGCTGGACTAAGATTGACCCGGCTTCAGCTGGACTAAGATTGACCGGCTTCAGCTGGACTAAGATTGACCGGCTTCAGCTGGACTAAGATTGACCGGCTTCAGCTGGACTAAGATTGACCGGCTTCAGCTGGACTAAGATTGACCGGCTTCAGCTGGACTAAGATTGACCGGCTTCAGCTGGACTAAGATTGACCGGCTTCAGCTGGACTAAGATTGACCGGCTTCAGCTGGACTAAGATTGACCGGCTTCAGCTGGACTAAGATTGACCGGCTTCAGCTGGACTAAGATTGACCGGCTTCAGCTGGACTAAGATTGACCGGCTTCAGCTGGACTAAGATTGACCGGCTTCAGCTGGACTAAGATTGACCGGCTTCAGCTGGACTAAGATTGACCGGCTTCAGCTGGACTAAGATTGACCGGCTTCAGCTGGACTAAGATTGACCGGCTTCAGCTGGACTAAGATTGACCGGCTTCAGCTGGACTAAGATTGACCGGCTTCAGCTGGACTAAGATTGACCGGCTTCAGCTGGACTAAGATTGACCGGCTTCAGCTGGAGTAAGCCTATCGCTAATGCCCCACCCTTCTCACCGTACAGAAACTTTTCCCACTGGTGAAAAGTGTGCACACGGCGGAAGTGTGCGGGATTGATGGAATGCATTCGGCAAAAGTTTTGGACAAGCGATCGGACGAGAACGGCTTCGCTCACGCGCCTGTACTGGAGTTGCATCCGTTTTAAATGTGTCAGCTCGTCGAAGATGGCTTTTTCGTGGATGTAACGGCGAGTGATCGAAGAACTTGGCGCATTGTGATTTGTGTTATTAGCTGAGAGTTTAGGGAAAATTTGACAAATTGTTTCATTTTTAAATGACTTTTATTCCCACCGAATTGGGCCATCCGTCCGATGGGCTGCTGGGACACTGGCGGGGATAGCCCCTGTTCGAGGATGTGCAGTTCGGTCACTTCTCCGACGTCTTCCTCATCTTCATCCACTCGCTGTGTCCCCCGCGGCGTCATCCTCCTCAGAATTTGCTGTTGTCTTGTGCCCCCCTCTTCCCCAACCCTAACACCCTCGTCCTCCATCTTCAAACGCACTCTTCCACCAACTGAAAGGTGTGCAGGGAAGCGAAAGAAGGAAAAGCAAACGGACTTTTCTGCTCATTCTTCCGATGTACGTCCTCTTCTTCGTGATCGCTAGCGGGAGTTCGTACTTTCTTTCCCCTTGCCGAATGTTTTGCACGGAATTCCGCCACTGCGGGGGCGGGGGTTGGCACGATGTTCTGTCCGCCTTCCTCTCGTTCGCTCTCTCTCCCCTCTTGCTCAGCTATCTTCTCACTATCCACGCTTTCTCGTCGTCTTTTACTCTCCTCATTCTCGGCGCTATCTCGTCCCGCCCCACTCTCCCAATTTGCCGTCACTCCCTCCCGCTTCATTCCATTCACATTTTGCAATTCCTCTTGCACAATGCGTTGGATAGTCTTCTCCATCTCGGCACGTTCGGTTTCATTTTGGATCACTTTCCCTCTCCCTCTTTCGTTCCCCCCTTGCCGCTGGGCATAAAATGATGGGCTCAAAGCCAACAGATCAGTCGTGCTCGTTGTCCTAGGCACTTTTTTATGCAAATGCAACGATCCCGCCGAGACGGAAGAAGAACGGCGCTGGAAAATTTAATGGCGAGAGTTTGATTAAATATGCCGACTTTGCGCTTACCGACATTGTCGTGCTCGCGTCAACCATTTCCCGCCGGTCGGCACGGCGGGCCTTTTTCGACGTACGCAGAGAATGGTCCCTCCCCAGCAACTCCTCTTGTGCCATTTCTTCGTACGCCATCAATTCGACGTGCATTTTGCGCAATTTGGCTGAACCCCTCCAATAAAGTCAACCCTCCCCCCCCAAGGGCACCCACCCGTCTTTAATCTTTCCTCAATGCTTAGCCTCTGGAAGTCCCGTCCCTCCGGTGAAACTCCGGCTGCTGTTAATGCGTCATGCTTTCCGCTCAAATAGTCAATGATCAGCTCGTGCCCGCGACTTTTCGCAACATCCAATGGAGTCAGCAGTTGGCCCTGAACCCCCAAAGTGGCTCCGACCATAAATTTCCTCCGTCCCTTTCTATTCGATCAGGACAGTAAAAATAAGTTGACCGTAACAAATAATAACTGGAGTCTGTTTTGTTCTACAACCCGTACCGATCACCTCAGTACGATCATTGTCCCCCCCCCCCCTCCCTCCCTCCCTCTGACCTCCCTCTGGAATCTGCTTGTTCTCCAACCATCACCGATCACTTCAGTCCGATCATTGTCCCCCCTCTCCCTCCCTCCCTCCCTCCCTCCCCTCCCTCCCTCTGACCTCCCTCTGGAATCTGCTTGTTCTCCAACCATCACCGATCACTTCAGTCCGATCATTGTCCCCCCCCTCCCTCCCTCCCTCCCTCCCTCCCCTCCCTCCCTCTGACCTCCCTCTGGAATCTGCTTGTTCTCCAACCATCACCGATCACTTCAGTCCAATCATTGTCCCCCCCCCCTCCCCCCCCCCCTCCCTCTGACCTTGTGCATCATCAAAGCATTAATTTGGGCGCCGCGAGTACACAGCAAAACGACCAATTCTATGTCGCCTTTGGAAGCCGCCAAATGCAAAGGAGTACGGCCACAAAAGTTTGGTGCCGATACAAAGTTGGGATCAATGTCCAAAAACCATTCGATGACATCTTACAAATTAAGGTCCCATATTTTTAATGTCAAATTCAGTCAGCTTCATTTGGGCCCAAATTTCTCAGGTCCCCACTCTCCCTCGCCCCCACCTTTAAGCCCCGTCTGAACAGCTTCGTGGAAGGGCAAGTCCCCGCGGTAGTTCTGTAGACTGAAGCTGGCACCAAACTGTCACAAAAAACACTTTGTCCTGTCGGCCATTCGTTCATTTCCCCCGCGGCGCCCTTCCCCCCCCCCCCCCACCGTCCATTACCTGTCTCAACAGCTTCAGAATCCTCAACTGCCCTTTTGCCGCTGCACAATGTGCCGCCGTCCGAATTCGCTTATCCTTTTATTGGGTTTATTTCCCTTTCCACCCCCCCCCTCCCCTCCCACCGTTTGGTTCACATTGGCGCCTTTATCCAACAAAAGTTTGGCACATTCGAAATGCCCGAAGGTGGCGGCATAGAACAAAGGCGTGTCGGAGTTTCGGTCCTTCACAAAAAATCAAACAAATCCCTTCCCCCCCCGGCAAAACCTTCGCGTCCACAGTCATCGCTCCCTTTTGTCCGGTCATTAGGGAAATCATTTCGCGCAAAATTTCCACATATCCGTGGCTTGCGGCGCAGTGGAGAACGCCGAGTCGGTCGCGGTCCACCGAAAAACGATTGGCACCCGTTTGGACCAGACTGCGAAAGGCCGGCAAATTGCCTGAAGCATTGGCCGATGGCATTTTAATGCCTCATGAGAAACCATCGCTTGCCGCCCATAGCAGCGGAGTCCGTCCGTCCACGTCAGCACATTCCAATTGGGCGCCGTGTCGGAGCAGTACATGGAGGACGGCCTCTGCCCGATAGGGCGGCACTTCCTCCTCCAAAGCCGATCTTACCGTGGCGTAATGCAACGGATGCGCTCCGTGAACGTCCGCCAAAGCAATCGGCGCACCGTGGCGTTGAAGCGCGATGAGAACATCCAACTGATGTGAGGTGCAAATGCATCGGAGGTCCCCCCTCCCCCCCCCCCCCCCCCCCCCCCCTCTCCCCGACCAAACTTGTCCACACACGACGGCCCAATGCACCGCAGAGTGTCCATCCCGATCCAAAAGGTCCAATTGAGCACCCTTTCTCACAAAAACGGTGAGTTTAACCATCTCCACTGACGAGCCCACCGACCTGTTCGATCAGACTTTCCAGCACCTCCAAGTTCCCGGCCATCACAGAGACCAGCAGAGGAGTGAAGCCGAACTTGTCTTGTGCGTCCATTAGCGTCCGATTCAGTCCTCAGTTTGAATAATTTTGATAAATTTCATAAACTCACTCAGAATCCGCTGAAAGGTTTCCAAATCAGCGCAGTCGGCCGCATAATGGAGAGGGACCTAAACAATTTAACGGATAATGAACGTGTTGGGCCCGTTGCCAAGAATCCTCTCGATTTTCTCTGTCCCTCTCTAGTCGTTCATCCGTCCGATCACCCTTTCTCCCGCTGACTCTTCTGCTGATCAGTGATCACACTTACCCGCAGCTCCTCATCCCTGGCGTCCACACTCTCCGGGTGTCCATCCAAAACTTCATTGCTCTCTTCCATATCGCCGCCATCCAACGCGGCGAAAAGCAATTCGCCCGCGTTGCCGACGGAATTGGTCGCGACCATTTCGGTGGGTCGGGTGGGCAAAAAAAGCCTCAAAATGGGGAAAAGCCCAAATGGGAAAAGGAATGTTTAATTGCGAGGGGGAGGGGGGGGGGGGGGGGCTTAATGCTTTAATACCCTTCACGGATAGGGGGCACTTTGGCATTTTGCCAGCTTCTTACAACGAACTTTCGCGTCGATGATCCCTCAAAGTATAAATCGGAAGGGAAGCGGCACATTCGCAAGGCGGCTGCAATTTAGCCAAAAAACGTGCCTCTCGCGTCCCCCCCCCCCCTCCCACTCTCTCAAAACGTGCCGTTTCCACGGGCAACAAGTGCCCTTTTCGGAGGAAAGCAAATCGGTGTGGCGAGGAGTGCTTTTATCCCCAAATGCTTTAAACCAAGAGTTTGTCGAGGGGTCCGGCGGCTAACAATTTAAATTATATGAAGATGAACGATTTCATCGGTCTATAAAAGATTTGGGAGCCCTGCCCAAACCCTTCGACGGGTGTTAAAATGGCATGTGACCGGCCCAATGGGGTGGCTAATCAAAGACTAATTCATTTAATGCATTTATTTGTAAGTTTATTAATATGGAAATTAAGATTATTTGCCTCTTGCAAGAGATTGACAAAAAGTGTAACTGATTGACGGTGTTGAACAAACATTTGCGAAAAACGGTTTCGAGAGTTGCATGGGAATTCAAAAGAATGGGAGAGAATGGAACCGCTGTGAATGGATGAGACAAAAGCAAATGAAATGAATGAACAAAATGTGAACCAAACAAATTAATCTCAAAACGCATAATTAAAAGCTAACTCTTCAAAGATGGCTCATATAAATAAACAAAAGCCATGGGACGACGACAACTCTCATAAACAGCAAATAAAATATGGCGGAGGAGTTCTACACGTATTCAGAGCAAATGAGTTACTTATTTGGGGAGAATCTGACAAATTCCTTCTGCTGGACGTCCATCCGTCCGTCTCTTCGATCGCCGCAAAGCAATCAGCCGTCCAAATTTCCCCGGTGCGTCGGGTTCAGATCGATACTTCCCCAACCGCCGCCGCCGCCGCTAACACCCGCCATCGGATTCAGTGCGTATGGAGAGAGCATCGACGGCATTCCGCCCATTCCCGTGAATGGAAAGCCGCTAAAAAGTGTAAATGTAAAGCCTAAGCCAATAAAACCGCTCAATTCGCGGCCAATTCCAGCAGATACTCACGCGGTTGCCCCGGCGAAGTTGGCGTAAGGATTGGATGCCGCGGCTGCTGCCACCGCCGCTGCCGCGGCAGCATTTGCCTGATAAGACGGCATCACCGAGGCGGTTGCCGGAGACGACAAAGGCACAATAATGCCCGCGGCAGCCGCGCCAAGAAGAGGGGACGACTGCTGGACAGAAGAGCCCTGCGCAGAGGCGTGGAGAGAGCGGAGAGATGAAGCCGAGGAGTTGCTAGTAGACGACGAACCGCCGTTGTTTACAGCGATCGTCGATGGGTCCTCCGGAGTTGTGCCAAAGTCACCGTCATTCCGGCTCACCGTGCCGGTAGTTCCGCTTCCATTGAGTAACAGTTCGGGTGATTGGCCTTCCGGCACCGGACTCGGCGAAGTGCCGACTCCTCCCCCAAGACCGTCGCTGCCCTTCCGCCGCCTGTTCTTGAACACTTGCACTGGACGCCCTGCGCGGTTGTTTGAGTCGATCATCGGCTGCACAATGCGACGCCGCGCATTTATAAACCTAACAAATTACAATTTTAAGAATTATTGAGATGATTTTGGAAGTGCCATTTTCATACCGTGCCAACCCCCCTAATTTACCCCCTCCCTACGGTATTTTTGGTGCAA
The DNA here is from genome assembly GCA_020449905.1 of Globodera pallida. NCBI lineage: Eukaryota > Metazoa > Nematoda > Chromadorea > Rhabditida > Heteroderidae > Globodera > Globodera pallida. The sequence continues at coordinate 600,721 of JAIXHY010000009.1, read as the reverse complement.
AATTGCTAAGAGCGTAGTAAAAAAGTTGTCAATGTTGCGCCCAAATGATTAAATCTTCCGCCCCCGTCCCTCCAAATGAATTTACGATCGCCGTTTCCCTCCCCCCCCCCTCCCCTCAACCATTTTATTGCATATTTATTCATTTGGATTTATTGTCGAAGACTGTGGCAAGTTAATAAATCGAGAGTCAAAATAATGCGAAAGAAAAACGGCATTAAATGACGCAAGCAAATGACATTTTGAAAAAGAATTGCTTTTGCTTATCCTTTAAATTTACCCAACTATTTTTGTCCACAAAGTGATTTATGCGATTAACCGACAATTTAAGAAAGGTTAATAAAAAAATCCCCAATCTGCAAAAATAAGGAACAAAAAATAATAATCATTTTTTCAAATAATTTTTGAATTTTCAATATTCAATCCATTAATTTAATGTCTAATTTTAAAAGAATTTCATTAACAGTTTCCATGACACTTCGCATTTTGTTTTCTATGTGCTTTTAGTGAATGCCCATCCCAAAACACTTTTGGGAAAGGGAATATTCGAGAGTATTAAATATGCAAATCCCTCGTCACTCACTCGTCCACAAAACCTTCGCCCTTCCAAGCCCAACCTTCCCCCCCCCCCCCTCCAATTGCCCATATCCATTCAGCCCATTGACAACTGTTCGTCCTCCCGACTATGTGCCCCCCCCCTCCCCTCCTTTTACTTTCGCCCCCCCCACCCAACCCAACCCAACCCAACCCAACTCATTCATCATCCATTCATTCGCCCCCCAGGGGCTGGTGCAGAAGAAAGATGATGGTGGAGATGGAGAAAGAAATTGAAGGCTCTGAAATCCTTTCCATCGGGCCGGAGGGTACAGTGCACGAGGGGAGGGGGGAACGGCAATCCATCATTCTGTCCCTGCGAGATTCACCAACACCCCCCGGGGGGAGGGGGGGGGGGTTGTGACTAAAGAACGATTTTGTGTATTTGTTGGGACAAATGAAAGGCAAAATGAAGCGACCGACGATCGTAGCAAAATGAACTTAAAGAAACCAATCAGCCGAACGAATTAAAGAAAATGTAAAGTCTTTTTGGTTGGTTGGGAAGTGACAACCGACAATTAGGCTGGCACATTCGACCAAATTGTGGAGAAAATGGCACACAAATTACACCCTTAAGCCAAAGAGGCACGTCCTTTTGACAAAATAAATGGAAAAACGTACCAATTGTTCACCTGCAGAATGGTCAGTCCAGTCTCATTGGCCAGCTGCTTCTTTTGCTCTTCCGTTGGGTACGGATGCTGAAAAAAGATTCGATTTGATTTTTGAGTTTATTTTCCATTTTCTTGAAAATACTTCACGACAAATCGACTGACGTACAGCACACAAAGACTAATTATAGTATAGTAACAACATGCACAACGAATGAACGAATACGGTACCGACCGTAATGTTGTTGAAGAGCCATGCCCGGAATTTGCTTATGGCCTCCTTGGAAAACACTTTGGGCACCTTTTTCCTGTGGCCGTCACTTCCACTCTCTTCGGCCGACCTTTTCTGACCGCCCACGTAGGGCTTCTGCTCGCCTTCACTTCCCGCCGAATCGCGCTCCTCCCCCATGGAATCACCACAATTGGAAAAGATGTCATCGCCTGGCAAAAGGACGGGAGGAAAATTGAAACTTTCTCGGAAAGAAGAGCATAAGGGAAAGGTAAAATCAGTCAAGAAGACAGAAACAGAACAAAAATGGAAACGGAGTGAATAAAGGGAATGCGCAAGACGTACAAGCACAGTCAGGAAGTCACTGATAGAGCAAAACACCACACAAAAGCTAAACCAACAAAACGGCACTTTGAGAAAGACGCCATTTCATTCCATCCATACACACCGTGACGTTGACGAAGAGCCAATTCTTCAGTTTGTTGGTCGCGTTCTTTGGGAAACATCCGCGCTTTTTGCTTACAGAGCCGACACCTCCGCAGTTTCTGTCAGTTGTCGACGATGGGGAACAGTTCCCACAGTCCAAAATTGGGTCAACACCGTCAAAGGTGCCGGCAAAGACTGGGCCACTGTCACAGAACTGTTGCTGTTCGTGGACCGTTTCGGTCAACCAAAGATGCGAGTGGACATCGACGCCGTAGAAGGACGACCAGCAGTTAGGCTCGACCAGGTCGAACCCTTCGGCCGATGCTGTCGTTGAAAGAAGATGGGCAAGTTCAACCGTCTCATCGCTTTCCTCACTTTCGGCTTTTTCTTCTTTCTTTTCTTCCGCAAAAACCGTCGCCTTTTTTCCCCATCTGTCCTTAAGGACAGAAAGTTCGGCCTTTTTCATGCCGAGTTCGATAAACCCCGAAGCAGAAGCATTGTTTCCCGAGGGGACAGAGAAGGGTGGCCCGTCGAAGTTGTCCATTTCTTCTGAAAGATGGCAGAAACGAATGAAGCAACGCGTGTAACGGCTACTTTCTTGTTTGGAAACGAACGATTTCTTATTCCATTCGTAAAGCGTCGAGATAAATGCCCTAATAAGCAAGAGATATAAACACATTGTGGCACAAATAGCCGCAAAACAAATTAATTTCAGCGAGATAAGCAAGAAGCATTGATGGAATGGGGCGACGCATTGAGGCGGAAACATTGGAGATGAGAAAGTGAAAGGATGCGGCAAGCCTTACAAATTAGGGTCCCCCTCAAAGACTTCCCCCCCCCTATCCTTTCATTTAGGCATTGGCACATCTTTTCGAGTGTTTTTGACAGTTCCTAATCACGTAACAATTTATAACTTTTCAGGCGTCCAAAAAATCGACCAAAATAAAATTGAATTGCTTTGCTTATTTTGGTTTGCGTATAATGCGCTAACGCCCATTTATTAAACAGAACGAAATGGCCGTCGACATTTTTTTTCCGCCCCACCCAATTATAATTTTAGTGGGGGGGGGGGACTCTCACAAATACAAATAGTGTCAATGCAAAAACAAATGTTGGAGAGGGGGGGGGGGGGGGGAGTCGAAAAATGGCACGGAGATTTATGGCTTTTCCAACTAACTTTTTGCCCTCATTTCCCTGGGTGGTGGTGAGGGTGAGCATAACAGAGGGACTGGACTAATGTGTGTGTGTGTGTTGTAAAAGAAAGACTGACTGAAGTGTGCCAATAAAAGACCATAAATATTCTGAGGACAGACAGACGTACAGAAAATGAAAAATAAAAAGTTGAGGGAGGGGGGGGGGGGTAATCGGTCCTCTCACTCACCATTCTCCTCCACCAGTCCGTCCACATTGTTCTGCTGTTGGTGGAGATGCTTTGTTATCTCCCCGTTAAAATGTTGTTGTTGTTGCTCCTCACTGCCGCCCATCGCCGCAGCGGTACTGCTCCGAGAAGCCGTGCCACCGTCACCTGCTGAGTCAGCTCGTGCCGTCGTGTCGGGACTCGGCTGATCGGCGGACGGGTCGTTCTGTTGCTGCCCGGACAGCTTCGCCTTCTTATGCGACTTTCTGCAAGAGTTGTGATTGAACCCCCGCGTTATTTAGGCTTTTCCCTCCCATTGTTACCTCTTCCCTTCGAATTGGTCCACCAATGTCGTGCCACCCAACGCCGCCGTTCTCCCAAATTGGTGCTGCTGTTGAGCATAGAAATGTGTTGTCTGCTCAAAGTCGATCCCCGCCGGAGTTCCCACCGCAGACGGGTTGCTATTTACAACGGACGAAGGTGTTGCACCACTGCTGCCAAGGTCCAAAAAGCCCATTTGCATAGGCGTAGATGAACACGGCTGATGATGTTGGAGGGACTAAACGAAGACAAAAATTGCGAAAAATGATAATTCCGTATCCAATTTAAATTCTTCCAATCCAAACGAATTTGAGCAAAAAAAAATGGCTTTTTCAGTGATACTTTCTATACTTTATCGTCCCATTGAATTCAATTGTCTCCGACCTCCATATGTGCGGCCATCTGTTCTCCTCCACCACCGCCGAATTGAGGCCCCCCAAAGTGTTGCTGAAGTTGTTGATGCTGCTCCATCGTCGTCACCGATGCGCTGTTGTTGTTTGCTGTTTGGGGGACCATTTGGTGATGGATTTGCCGATGTTGCGGAATTTGGTCAATATGTTGCGCCTGGGGGGGCGGCGGCTGGGCTTGTTCCCCCGCGTTTATGTCCATTTGGGTGCGCTCTTTGATTTTGTTGACATATTTAGTGCAGAAATTGTCGCAGAGTTCGTGCACCTGTTCAAGGCGTATTTTGCTTTTGTTCAATACAAACAAAAAACTTTTCTTTATAATAATTTGTACGGTAGCCAAAGCCCCCCCCCCCCCCTTTTGCATAAATTCCCAAATCCTTCAGGGATTACTGTAATATGGCAACCAATAACTCCCTCTCCACCCCAAATAATAGCACCAATTCGATGGTTTGAAAAAATATTTTATCTCTTTTCTCCGTTCAATACCATCGCACATTCGATTCCCTCATTTTCGTGCCCCCCCCCCCTACCCATCCCATTTGCATTCCCCCCCCCTCCCCCCCCCCCCGTCGCCCTCATCCATTTCATTTGCCTCTCTGCAGGATACCCCCCCCCCCTCCTCTCCCCCCCCCCTTTTGCCCCTTTGCGCATTCAAAAAAGGCCCGCCGCTGCTGAGTAATGAGGGTGGAGATGGAGATGGGGAGGAGGGGGGGGGGGGGGGGGGGGGGGCGTCCACCAACCAGCCGCAATTCTCCTCGGAATTTTCACCAATGAGGAAGGCAACCCCCACAGTTAAACATCAAATGGGTCATCGCGTTTCGCATTTTCCCGCGGAAAAAAGAAAAATTTGAAGTATATGCATAAGGGAGGTTGGAAGGTTGGAGTAATTTGGATGAAGGCAACTTTGAAGAACCAACGACCACAAGTTCCCGGGATTAGCCAAATGTCTGTCAAAAGTTTCGCTTACTTTTTCCAACTCCAGCAAATGATAACGGAGCACTTGGATGGAATTCAACATCTAAACTTTTGAAATAAACTAAATAAGTTCTATATGTTTTCTCTTACGAGCGAGTCCAACTCGGGGTTGGGCACGTAGTAGGGTTTGTTAATCTGGACAGTCTTCGCAAACTCGGCCAAGTCTTCGTCGAAAGAATTGGCCGAACACACGTGAGACGTGTCCACCTGGTCCCCATCGCGAAACGGCTCTCGAGGTGTGCAGGTGGCCAATTCACACTTTTGGAAGAGGACGGTAAGCAACGGGAAGAGCGGGTGACTGAAAGCACAGCATGGTTAAGGGGGGAGGACGGACGGGTCGCCTGCCTGTAGATGAGGTCCTTGTCCCGCTTGAGCTGTTCCGACTCGTCGTTTCCACTCAACATCCCCAACGCCCCACCACCGCCAAGCAGCGGACCCATGGCCGAGTGCATTAGAGCGGCCGGCGTTGCGGGATAGGCACCGGTAGCGAACAAATTGAGGGCGGAGGAATATTGATGTTGCTGTTGATCCAGGGAACTTGTCGTCGTGTACATCTGCGAACTCTCTCCCGCGGACGATGTGCCTTCGGACGCGCCTCCCAATGGAGTGATGTTATAGCCGGACAGATCGCCATACTGCTGAAAGTAGCCAAATGTTTAAATTACAAAAACCGTTGATTTTAAGCCAAAAACAGTCCCAATCCGAACATTTAATTAAATTCAATTCCATTCTCCAACCCATGCAGCCCCATTTATTCTAATCCTGTGCAAATCAATCTTCCAACAAAATCTCAAACAGTCAGTGCAATTTAAACCCCCCCCCCCGCCACTCACTTTCGCCCATACTTAATTGGCTTAGGCAACAGCTGCTGCTGCTGCCATCATTACTCTATCACTATTAGATTAAACTTGAGCAAAGTGATTGAAAAGACAATCGATCTGATGGGTGGGTGGGTGACGACGCACGCCCAACTAATTAAACCAAATGTTTATTATTTAAATTATATTAGGTATTTTGCTTACCCAAAAGCAAAACAAATCGTTTCTTTTCCATATCTGTCGTCAATTTGTCCTTCCCCAATCCCTAGCATCACACGGCCATATCACGCACATCATTTTGGTGTGAATAAAAACCGGTTGACGACGACTATTCTACGCTTACCAATTCACCAACCATCGAAAAAATTATGTACCAAATGAACAAAATGAGACATCATTTCTGTAAAAAACGCAAATTCAAATGGTCTGAAGTGCGTAAGGTTCGGAGATCATTGTCAAATCAGGAAGAGAACGCTTAGGGCGGGTAAAGATCATTCAGAGGAGATTGGAAGTGCGGAGGGGGCAGGGATTGTCGACCATGGTTTTTGTAAAAGGAATTGCCGCCGAATTTGGGGTGAGAAGAGAGAGAAGAGCCGAGGGGAGGGGGGGGGGGGGCGAGGGGGGAGACGAGACGGGAATTGGGGGGGGGGACGAGAATTGGGAGGGGGAATAATGGGATGAAGGTCAAACGACGCATCGCTCGCCGGCATTATTAATATTACTTTTTCATCATCAGTTAAACAGTTCAAATTTAATGGGTTGTCCAGGCAAAGTAATTGGGGGAGTGTTGCGAGCGGAGATAAGCGAGAAGAGATTGATGACAGTCATTTTTGAGAAAAAAACTGAAGGAACGAATAAAATTGTCTCGGGGGGAAAGGGACCGAACACTTTGTCCAAAATCGTATATATTTTATTTATATTGTGGCACAAAAACTCACTCATCAATGACAAATAAATGTCAACGTAATTCTGTCGGCTTTCATCAGAGACTCTCCCCCGAATTTTTGCTATCTTTTTCAGAGAGAACATTCATTAGCAAATGCAACCCGTAAATGTCCGTCCAAAGCCCAAATAAATTCAATAAGCTGCAACACTACGTTTAATTGTCACAGACAATCCAATTAAACCAAAGGATTATCCATTTTAATTTTGAAATGCATTTTATTCCCCATTTTAAACCGCCGACCCCCCTCAGCGTGCTTAAATATTGACGCGACCCTCCCGGCTACCATTTTTATTCTTTAGCACCTGTCACTTACCCGTTGCGACATTTCGCCTGAAATGAAAGTGATTTCTGCGGATGAATGTGTCAATAATCCGATTATTTGGTCGGATAATCACAGCCAATTCGGGTGAGCCGGTGTGGCGTGATTACGGCGATCGGTCGTGCAGATAATTCCCTCGTCGTCCAATTCACAGAGAGTGAGTGAGTTATGACGTGCAATAAATCTCCGGCTGAGATGATAAGCTGTCTCGGATGCTAACGTTGTCAAGCTGTCCGTTCAGCTGTCAATGCTGGAGGAGTTCAATTGATGTTGCGATTACAATGACAACTTTCTCTGGATTGAGATGGTCCAAAAGGAAAATGACATTCTAAACGAAATTCGAGATAATCATCGAATGAATCAATCCATTCAGACAAATGGGGGAACGGAGATTGGGACAGATTTTGACGGATGGCCCTCCGTCCGCGTCAATTGACCCGCGCGCCGTCAGGACATGTCAAATGGATCACACACGCGGACCCATCCATTCAACACAACCAACCGACAACGCGGGGGCAATCATTCATCGTCCAGCCGGCCATCAAGCATCGCTATCGCCATGTATCAACTCGAATCAGTCAGTCACTCATTGTTAAAGGGGGGGGGGGGGGGAAAGGGGGGGGAGGATGGATGAGTGGCAGAAAATAAATATTTCCGTGAAATTAATTGCAGTTGAGTGCTCTCCTCCCCATCGTTGTTTGATTGACACTCCACTTGAGTGGCGGCGGTTCGGAGTCACGTAAAAGTGATGCCCGCCCCTCCCCCCCGCCACAACCCATCCATCCCCCTCGCCCCCCCCCCCCCGACGCCCCGCCCCTCAGGGGCAACTGTGGGTAAAGGGACGGGCAAAGGAATACCATTGGACGACCCAACAAACGTTGCGGTGATGACGACGGAGACAAAACCAACCAAAACGGATAAACCCGCAGATTTTAACGGATTAACCAACAAACGGCGCTTTTATTGACAAGAAAGCTCTAACAAAATCAATCCCAATTTGCCTTTAAATGTTACCAATCTCAACATAATTATGGCAAATGAGCAGAAAGCACTCATTAGCCTTCCTCCCCCTCTGAACAGACTCACCCGAAAAGTGTCGAATTTCTCACTAAACGCCACATTCACTGCGATTCGCGCCACATACACTCGTCGACCCAATCATTCGTTGCACATCAAAATGCAAACCATTCATCAGCCAAAAACAATTGTCCACCGGAGGGGGGGGGGGGGGGGGGGGGGGGGGCAACGAATCGAACCCCCAGACAGCTGACTTAATCACCCCCTCCCCCCTCCCCTCGTCTCCATCCATCCCGACCAAACCAATCTCTCCCTCCCAACAGAAGTGATTTCGATGGGGTTGAGTGTCTGTCATCCATCAACTCGCACATCCTTCCCCCCCCCTCGCCCCCCCCGTCACTCCGTTCCGGCGCGAAATGGGATTATCCCACTTTTCGCTCTTAATCCCCATTAAAGTGCTGCCTGCAGCCATCATTAATCTGATTGACGGCAGAAATTTAGCGGCAGAAACCACAGTAAGGAAACAAATTACAAAAACAATGTTTTTCGAATTGAAACACAAAATGATAATTGGACAGTAAAGAAGACTATCGTTTTATGAAATTTTTCTGTTTGTACTTTGAAAAAAGCCTAAACCGTAAAGAGAAACCCCTCCCCCGCCTCGTTGCCATCCTCCAACAACGCCGGCCCTTTCCTTTACCCCCCTCCCCTCCCTCCCCCTTTGCTGTCCCTTCCAATCGCAATGCCATCAATCATCCGGGCCGGTCCACACCAGCCACCACCCTCCCCCCCCCCCTCCTCCCTACCCTCCCCTCCCCTCCCCTCCCCTCCCCTCCCCTCCCCCCCTCCCATCTGCTCTTAGTAAAAGGGGGGGGGGGGGGGGGGGAAGGCGCCCGTCGTTGGGGTTGAGGGGGTGCCCAACGCCATTGAGACAGCCACCGCCACTGGTATGGGAAGGGGGGGGGGGGGGAGCGGGTGTTTCGCTACCGTATGCGTTTCCTCCTTTGCTTTCACCTCGTCATGACAAAACAGACGACAAATTAAGCACAGCCCCCCCCCCCCCCTCCCCTCACAACATTTGTCATGGCAAGGAAAAATTCAATTACCTTTCCGAAATTTTCGGGAAAAGTGAATTTGTCAGGACAATCGGAGACTTATTATTGATTTTGACCCATCCCCTCCAATCAATTGAGCAATGCTAATGACCCCCGCCCTCTCTTTATCCCGATTTGCTTCCCCCCCCCCTCCGATTACTACCCAAAAAGAACAAACCGATTCGCATTTGACGGTGGCCGATTGCGGGCAAAAAAGCGATTGATGCGTCCGATGTGTCGCATCCGCCGATGTCGGCGTGGACGCGGCGCAATTGGCCGAGTAACCGTTGAATTGATGGTAAGGTGCCCAATGCGTTTGGTCGTAAGAAGCGGCGGTCAGAAGATGGTACATTAAATGATTCGGCGGCGGCTGTTGTTCCTCCATTTGTATTATTTTTGTACAATTTTAAGAAATTCCCCTGCAAAATGCAAACAATCATTGAACTTTTAACGCAGTTGATCCCTTTTCTTTTTGCGATAAAGACCATTTTAAGCAGGAATAACCAACAAATTCTGTAAGATATAGCAGGGCGACGGGCGACCCCCTGAAAAGTCCAAATAACCGTCAATTTGCCAAAAATATCGACAACCAAAAACCATCACATTCAATTGTTTTTGACTTGTCTTGCTAAAAACTTAAGTTAAAAAGGACACCATTGGAAAAATTTGGTTTTTTCAAAAGTTTATGCTTTTTTTCGATTAGAAAATTTATATACCTATATCTAAAGACAAACAGTTCAAAATTGATAAAAACCCAAAAAATCCCCTTTATGCAGAAATTTTAATGCCGGGTAAATATATTCAAACCCAATTAAAGAGAAATTGTCAGGGCCAAGTTTGAGGGGGAAAATTGGGGTAAATACGGGAAAAAATGCTTGAGGGCTTGAAAAACAATTAAAAAAAAATAGCCAACAAATTCTCTACAAAATCGCCCGTTGACTCTAAGCTCTCCGGCTTTTCCCCGAGGAGTTAAGCTTGTACAAATCAAGTGACTATAAAGTGAAAGTTGTGGACTAAAAACTGTCAACCCCTTTTTGACATTTGAAACAAGTTGATTTGCAATGGCGAAGCTATTATTTTGCTTGTCAAATTTTACTAAAATAGCCAAATTTTAGGACCCCCTAAATTCAAATTAATCGTCAATTTACATATCGACAGTGTCCAAATACCAACAAAAAAGGAACAAATAAATCTTTGAGAAGTTCGCACCATTAAAAAGAAAAGAATTATGGCTTATTGTTGTTAGCCCTTCGTTTCGCCCCTCTTATATAAATCAATCACGCCCAAGGGGCTGACTGGGATTGATGACTTACACATACATAAATATATTGCATGTGGAAAGTGGGGAATGCTCCCAATTGATGGAGAAAAGTTGTAGACGATGATAGGATTGATTAATCGCGCCCCGGGTGTTGATGAAAATTGATGGGAAAAGTTATGGATGGACACGACGATGATTGGCATTTGATGGAGTGGAACAAACCGATGAATGACAACAGAAAGGGGAGGGGGGGGGGGGGAGGGGATGAGTTGGGATGGTGGCAGAGGGCAAGATGGATGGAAGTGAAGTTGCTAAGTGATTCATGAGATTTGAGGTGGAAAGCTTCCGGAAGAAACACATCAAAAGGCATTTGCAACCAATCCGAGAAGTGAGACTTGTCGAAGCTGGTTGATGGGTTTGGCGAATCTTCTTTTCAATAATGCTGAAGAATAACTCCGACTTTTTGCTCATTCAGAGGACTTCCAAGAGTGGGGGGGGGGGGGAGGGGGGGGGGTCGCTTTGACGGCTGAACAGTTGACAGGTTAAAGTAGGGCATTGTGATGGAGGAGGTCGGCGGAGTGAATGGAGAAGCGCATATGAGGGGAATGGTGGGGGGGGCGAGGGGGGGGGCAACTGAGCCAGGCATCGCTGTGATTGCGTAGGAGGAAGGGGGGGGGGAGGGGGGGGGGGGGGGGGGGGAGGGGGGGGGGGGGGAAGGTGGGGGGGGGGGATCAAATCAGAAGGAGGGTCTCCCCTCTCTTGGCCTCTATCGGACGATGGCCTTACAGTAATCCTCCGCCGATGGGCAAACGGCACACAACAAACCAAACACCAACTGCGTCTCTCTCCCCCCGCTCTCCCCCCCCCCCCCCCCACCCGATGACCCGTCGTATCCATTGCCAACAAAATCCGCTCTTTGTAAGAAAGGGATTTGGGAAACAAAAGCTTTTGGGAAGGAAGGGGCCTCAGGGAATCGGGAAGAATGAGAAAGGGGCAACTGGGCACTCGCTTCATTGGCCTTGAGCAGTGTAATCACTCTGCTCTGACTGACGGGGGGGGGGGAAGGAGGGGCGAGGGGGATAAGAGGATGAACGAAAGCGGGGGGAGGGGGGGAGGGGCATTCTGAATTCAGAGGAGTCTGGACATTCGGGGGGGGAGGGGGGGAGGGCATTTGTGGAAGAGGTCGACGCAACAACCGGTAAAAGATGAAAGCACAAAGGATGAATTGCCTGCTGTTATCAATTCTCGAAACGCCTTTCCATTCACTGTAAGCATTTTCTGAGTTCAGAACTTTGGGTATTCGGTAGAAAGATTCGATGTGACCCCATCAGTGATTAATGGTCGGTCGTCGCGCGGATCCAGAAGGGAGGGAGGGAGGGGGGGGGGAAGTTTTCCCCCGAAGGATGCTCAAAGTCGAATGAGGAGGGTCGGGGACGAGTTCCTCATCCCCACTTTCCTCCAACCTCTCCCAGCTTTATCTTGGCACGCCATCTCTCCGTTCTGGGAAAGATGGTGGAATAGAGAGGGATTAGATGGAGATTTTGGCGAAAATATCGCCCCCCCCCCCCTCCGCCCCCGCCGCCCTGGGAAGGGCCTTTAACTTCCAATTTGCTTAATCTCTCAAGTTTCAAAATATCAATGCTCTGATGTAAGCGGGGAAACAACATGCATAAATGTATATTTCTATGAAGATTGGATCGCGGCGGCGTTGACAAAAAAATAAATGGAAAAATGATGGGAGAGTATTTATTTATAAGGTGGGAGGGGGGGGGGGGGGGTAAATTTGCAAAAACTGATAGAAGGCTGAATGAACGGTTTTCCTTCCAATTGTTCCCCAGAAACAATTGAAAGATGGAGGGAGGGGGAGGGGGAGGGAGGGAGGGAGTAATCCAATCCAATTCATCCGGAAAGAAGCGTTCTCAAGGAGAGGATAATCGCTCTGTTGGTTGGAAAAGGGGAGGGAATGCGCGACCCTTCGTCCCTTCGTCGGTTGACGGCATTGGAGAAATTGGAAAATGTCGAAAAACGCACATTCTAAAACCTAACGGATTAGGCATTAAAAAGTTCGATCACCCGTCAAAAATAATCTATTATTGGAAGTTGGGAATCACTCCAAATATTTGCGTAACGCACAAAAAATGGGAAATGAGAAGGAAGTGCCGCCGCCGCATTTACCTTCAAATGACCCAATGAATAAATAGCAAACATTGGCGAAACGAAAGTATCAATGAAGCGCTTTTTGCTCGAAGCAAATTCCAAATGCCCCAAAAGTTGATCGCCGTAGGCAAAAAGGAACATATACATTTTGGAGGAAAGGGGAAGAGGGGGGGAGGGGGGGGGGGGATTATTCGTTGGGCTAATAAAGAAATTGGGCGAGGGGGGGGGGGAGGGCAAATCCACCCGACCCATCCAAGGCATCATCGATGGGGCGAATTCATTTGTCAGTCATCCGCCACAGCCTTTTGCGTTAAGCGATTGGCACTTCCCATGCGACCTGAGAATCTTTCAAAGTGTGCCGGAATTTCCATTTTATGCCCGCCCGTCCCCCCTTCGGATGCTTTGTATTCATTTCGGCCGTTGGTTCCTTCGAAGTTCGGATGGATATTCTCTCGTCCATTCGATGCGTCAATACATAATAATGTCCAAGTAAATAATTCCATCCGCCGGCGGCGAAACCCTTTCCTTCAACAGTTTATTCTTTCTCATCCCCTTTCATTGCCCAAAGTCAAAAAGAAACAAATGAAAGATGAAATCGGATCGGAATACTTTTTTTCCCCTTTTGGACTCCCCTTTTATGCAATCACTGCACACAATGGCCCCCCCCCCCCCGCCCTTTGATGGGAGGGAGTTGAGAGGGCCAATCCAAGTCAACGAAAGTGAAGCGAAGTGGGGAAGTGAAGGGGAGGGGATAAAGACTGCTCGAACGGCTCCCCCCCCCCCCCCGTTGAAATGTTCGATTCCATGACATAAACTTGCATGCTTTTGCTAACTCTTCAACCAAAGCTTCCTTTAATTTATTCCCTTGCATTTATCTTCCGCCGGAACTCTTTTTAAGGAAAAAAAGGGGGGGGGGGTGGCCATTTGCATTGGCGCACCTATAAATAACGACAACAAACACATAAATAATAAGCCCCCCCCCGCCCCCCGCCGCCCATTGACTTCGGATGCGGCCGCGCATCATTCAAAAGGGATGAAAAGAATCGACCGTTTCCGCCCGCAATTCGCCACAATATTTTCATGGGATAAACAGTGAGAGAGGGGTGGGGGGCGGAGGCCGAACGGAACGGGGAGGGAGGGACAGAAGGCCGAAAGAGCGGCAGATGGGGGGGGGGGCGTGAGGGCAAGCAGACAATGCCTTTCAATTTTCATCAAATAATTCTGATCGGACGTTCGTCTTAACCTCCTTTTTTTAAAGTTAAGAAATGTTGTTTCTGGAGGGTTTCGAGGACGTAGAATCTAATCTGACTTCCATTTGACCAATTTCGAACTCCGTACCCGAATTTAAACAATTTGTCGAAAAAGCATATTGGTTTCTTGTTAACCTTTGCCGACCCATTCAGAATCCAAAAGTTTTCAATTAAAAAAAGGTACAATTTAAATTGTGTGTTGATGTCGGGGGGTTCGAAAGCGACATTGGGAAAATTGATGCATTTTCCCAAAAAAAATAATCTAATCGACATAAAAAAAGAAACAACCATAACACTTGTTTTAGGAACAAAAGGCGGAGAGGAGAAGTGAACCAAGAATGTTGATTGGGGAATAATACAAATTTTATTTGTAGTGCATTTTCCTTCAGAGTTTGATTTAAATGACGCTTTCTTTGGGGTTATCGACGATCCGTTGGATAGAAAAGCGTTTGAATTCGTTGCTCCCGTGCAAATGGCCAATGGTGACGGTGAAGCGCACGTTCGGAAGGTGCGAGTTAGACAGTGAATACTTCGAGTGGGTGAGGTCATTCTCCACAGTCCTTCCGAGACATTTTGAAGAGCGCAAATCGGGCCATGGAAAATCGTCAACAGTGTGAAACTCAATGGTCCCGACCATGGTCAACGGATTCAGCGCGTTCTCAGCATGCTAGTAATAAGCCGTTTTTGACGCACTCTTTTGATCACTCACATAAATGATCAGATTCTGCAGTTCCACCGTTGAGTGAACGGGCCCAACAGGGACCACGACCGACCCAATGCGGGAGCCATTCTAAACTCCGCTGAGCTGTAGGAAGCGTTTGGTAACTTAAATCCCACCTTCAGGAGCAGGTCGAGGATACCTTCAAAGTAAATTCCACAACGGAGCGTCAGATAACCGGTCGTTACACAAGTCGAAACAAATCGCAGAAAGCGTCCGTTGTGAAGCTCGTCGGGCACGCCCACTTTGAGCGATAATTGGTGACTGTGGAGGTCGAACGGCCGAGAACGGAGCGACCGGGCGTTTTTCGACGGGGACAGAAGAGCGCTGACCATTTCAGGATTGAAGAAGAAGCGACCTAAAGAGAACGAAACGCATAAAAGAGCACACTTTAGGACCAGTAATGTTCTCAAACCCAAGTCCATCCACCAAAAATGGACGCGAGAAAGCTGAAGAAGCCAAAAACGGATTAGAGAGAGATCTTCGGCGCTTTCGGCGTACAAAGGGAGCTCCAAACACAGTTTCGGCTTCCCGTCATCTGTTATAGTATGTCATTTTATGTATTTGCGTTTATTTTTGAACTCAACTCACCCTCTTTGGTGATGAACAGAAGGTAACTGTCAACTGCGTCATGCTGAATTTGCAAAGCAAAAGAAGCATCGGGGAAGGCAAAAAGAGGCAGTTTTTGATCAAGAAGCCGAGTCCATCCCTTAGGAACAAAAAGCAATGCTCAAGATCAAAACGGCATTTTTACTTCATTTTCCATCTCTTCGACACTTGGCAACTCTTCCAACGGACCATTTTCATGGTAAAAATCTTCAGTAATTTCAAAAGCCCGACGGTATGATGTGAGCGAAACTGCAGGCTCAGGGATCTAAAAACATGTGGTTTTACCAAACGACTTTAATAGTCCTTCAAAAAAAGCATCCATAAGCAAGTGAAGGCTAAGTGATAAGACAGCCTTAACTCACGTGCAATGGCAAAAGGTAACTGCCATGAAAAATCAAAATTGCCGGCGGCGCCTACAGGCACGCCAACCCCTCCCATTCCTACGGCACTGGGTCATCATCGAATATAAGAAAACTCAAGAGTTCTAGCCCATTTTATGACTCCCATGGATAAACCGATATGTACCGCTACTTCCAGGTACGTACTTCGAAACCGGCAATGCTGACTCACCAGTTGTATTTGATAAAAACTGCACAACGCCAATTCATTCCTATAGCGATTCACCATCAAACGGAAGAGGTTAGAAGTGGATTCCATTTGGCAGCTTTCATAATAATTCAAGAACTTCAACACGTCCAACATCACTTCCGCTACATTCATAAGCTTCGTAAGGGCATTATCTTTCTGACTCCGATTGCACATAGTGGCTCTCAAAAGTTTAGCAAAAAAAGAAAACAAAATTAAAACATTTTGAAAAAAGTATCACATCTTTCAATTCAAAAGAATTCTAAATCTACAAATTTCGATAATTATAAATAAAGCGAATATCCAATCACATGAAACCAAAATGGTGGAACAAATGAACAAACAAAATAAAGTCTAGAAATGACATGATTACGGAAACATAACAAGCTTTGCTTTACTCATAGAATGGTCGGACTTGCTTGCACTCATAAAGAATCACGTAGAAGCAGAAACTGCCAACTTTCGTAAATGTTCCATAAACACTTGCATGGACACATCGTCCGTGAACACCGGAGCGCCGCCCTCCTGAAACGAAAATGTTTACAATGAACACAAAAGTAATTTCCACCTGGGAATACGGGTTGTTGTGTGTCAACGACGGGTTCACTTTGGAGAGCAAAAAACGCGCCTTAAAATGGAGACCACTCGACATAGGCTCTTTTTTAAAATCAAACCTGCGAGCCTTCGTATTCCGTGACTATGTATCGAGGCACTGGGAAGCGATCCTGAATGATGGACGTGGCATCCTGCACAGGAGCTTCAAGCAGCTGCTTGAATGATGCATATTGTGGGTCCGTGTGATAGTTGGCTTTCCGCCAAGAAGCAATTGTCTGCAAATTTCATACACGTAGATTCGCAAAATGTCAAAACCTGTCCATGATAAATGAGCACATGGAAGTAGTCGTCCATCAGCAAAATACGGTCAGGCAAAATGCTGGACGTGTCCAATAGAACTGGTTCGGGCGGTCCGTTGAAAGAATAAGAAAAGAGCTGAGGTTGTATCATCGTCGTACTTTCAAACACGTTTTCACTCATCATAATATGACTAAACAGACAAATGAGGAATGCAAAGGCAAAGTCCGCCAAACCAACCGATAATAAACCGTCTCATCCGGAGAATTGTTAAACACTTGCAGAAATTGCGAGCGTCGCAAATGGAACATAAATTGAGGAAACAACGAAAATTTGTCAGAAAGCTTCAGAGAAGCAGGATCTTCTTTATGGTAATCTCCAAATCTTTGCACCTAAAGGAAGTTAAATGAGGGTCATCCCACATAGCGGGCCAATTACCAATCGGATAAGGCTTCTGTCCAACCATCGTAAAGTGTCCGGCGAATCATTTTCACTGGACGCTCTCCAAGAAGCCAATCGAGCCATATAAACAGTGCCAGCATCTTGGTCAAAACTGTATCCAACAGACTGTTTGTTGGCTTCCATATCGGCCCATGAACGACACGTTGTAGTCACTCGAACACGCCTGTGTCCATCCGAATGTTGATATTGGGTTATAAATTGAATCATTGCGCGAGCCCCTTGTGGGATGCCGACGCCGTGCTAAAAGGAGTCCAAACACTGGGGTTTAAGCGGAACCCTAAGAAAGAACAAAGGCGAATCTCATAGAGCCCCTGTGGCCTAGTGGACTAAGGCGTCGGTCTCCTAAACCGGCGACGCGGGTTCGACTCCCGCCAGGGGTAAACTTTTTGTTTTTGTTTCTCAAATCTATTAATTTTAAGTGTGCTTGTTACCTGTCCCGATATTTCGAATGCCACGGCAATTGTATTTCTCGGTGTAAGAGAACAGAACTTCCATTGTGTTGTTCCACCAACCCCTACTTCCGTGTCGGAAGCCATCAAATTTTTTACTTTTGCCGAAGAACAACATCCAAGAACACCTTCGACTTTGAGACCGTTACTAACTTTAACCTGTAAAAGCGATTGTCACAAATAAGACTTATAAACCAAATAAAGTCACCTCCAAGCTGGCATTAAATGTCATTTTCAAAGCTCCATCGGCGTCCTTCTCAAATACTTTTTGGAATGTCTGCTTAAAAAGAGTCGAATCAAATGAATCGGCCATCACCACAAGCCCATTGGTGCTATTGTAAAGTGATTTCATTTCGTACAATCCAGTTTGATCAAGCGCACACGAGAAAATGTCAATAGCGTGCCCATTCTTTACAGACCTCTCAGCCAATGAATCGTAAAATTTAAAAGCCTAAACAAATTCGAAAGGAAATTATTTACTTTTTCTAAAATGAGTCGTTAATTAAAAAAAGTTTTTTATAGGTACTCATCATCTAGCACCTTGAATCAGACCTCAATTGATAAATTTGAAAATGAAATAAGCTTTCTCGACTGGTTGTCTGTCTAATTCGATGTCTCGAATTGGGGGGGGGCGGGGAGAGGTCGAGGAGATTCATAAAAACAAATCGATTTTGGGGTGGGATTTTTCCGTTTTTATTGCATTTGTGCAATTTTCAAAAAAAACAAAAACCAAATTTTCGTTTGAAGGGGGGGGGGGCGTGAGGAAAAGTTAAGAATTCAGCAAGCAAAAATACCAAAATACCTTGCGCATAAATGGCACATTGTCTTCTTTAATATCGTGCCAAGAGCGAATTGGATCCCTCAATTCTTCATTGACCACCATCCCAGGCCCATGGGTGCAAGGGCCACCAATGAAAGACATTATCCGCGCACCAGTGTTCGGGAAGCTCACCTTAATTATACGCAATATAAGGTTTTTACACATTCAATCAACAAAACGGCACCTCTAACAAAGTAACGGCAACTGAAAAAGCGGCACCGATGGCACGAAGCGAGCGTTGGCCCTGAGGCACTGGCCATCGATCCGTTTGAATCTTCTCAATCAGCTCTCCAATAGAAACTTCACAATCGGAAATGGGCTAAAAGGCACGCACAATAATATACTAGTTTGCGTTAATTTAAAAATTGTGTTGTATACGTTTTTAAATACCTATTTGACGCATATCACAAAACGAACACAAACAACAAAAGAAATCGCATTCCACCTGAAGGAACTTGTTGAAAACATTTTGCACTGCAGAAGCACCTCCGACCAGAGAAAGATTTGAAACGCCTGCTTGCACGTGTGGACCCGCTGGCGGTAACTGTCCCGGACCGGGAAATTGTGCAGCCCCCCTGTGCGCTTGGGGCCCTCCAGCAAATGGTGTTCCACAGCCCGGTGCAGCAGGATGCGTTGGAATAACGCCCGGGTGAATTCCGTTTATCAACGACTGTTGGCCTGGCTGGTGAGGGATCGGCGTAGAAGCGGCGGATTGACGACGAACAGTCCCATTCGGAAGCCCAATTTGCAAGGCAATGATGTCACGCAGTTGCTTCGGATTTGCTTCTTTTGTCCCCTAAATAAAAGAAAACGTCATTCAAATCCTCTTTGATACATTCCAAACATGCACATTACATACGCTTTTGGTTTAAATGGCGTGAAACGAAACAAATTTAAATGAAGCAACAATTTAATTACATCCAAAAGCTAGCCTATGATTTGCATAACGAAATGGGCGAGAGATTAATCTGATGTGAAATGGAATAATTAACATCATAACAAGGTTAAATTCTTTCCGAAATTAGAGACAGCGTGCTTTTACCCAATCTTTTGAAATTTGCATAATTTCTTTACACTCCAAAACACTAATGCTTAAAGAGGTGCACAAAATAAAATTTTCCATGCGGCCGAGATTAACATGAATTACGACGCTCCCTCTTTTCAATGCTTTCTCTTCATTCTAATTGTAAGCATGAAAGAAATGCGTCATCTCATTATTTTTCGGAAGTTGAATAAAAGGTTTTGTTTTTCCCCCAAGCAGTGTTATTATTAAATGCCATCCTTCGGGATGCGGTGTATTTCAAGCAACATGATTCCTTAAGTTTTAATTACATGTTTTTTATTCGGATTCTTTTCAATGTGTGCCCAAATTCAAGAAACATCACACCCACTCCTTTTATTGTTGTGTTTGGATCTGAGGCGACTTTTTGCCCTTCTGATTGTAAGAGGCATCGTGAGTGAGTGGCTTTGAGTGGGCTCGGCCACTGACTTGTCGTCACTCCAATTTAATCGTTTATACCAGTAGTGGGCCGCAGTCTATATGTTTTCGAAATTTTACGTCTCTTAATGAAAAAATCAAAATCAAAAAGAACCTAACCGAATTAGAGTTGTTGTTAAAAACACCAAGGAGAAGCTGTGAAGAAAAAAAAGAGGAAAAATCACCAAATGGACAGTTCTAGCCGAATTGGTAATAAAAATGTTCGCTGATCACAAAAAACCCCCACCGTACCACGAATTAATCAAAAAAGATCTTTTAAGGATATTCAAATGCACAATGCTATTTTTGGGTCAACATGCTGACGCCTAATTGAGCAAATGCACAATTACAGCACCATTAGTTGATTGCACATCCCTCGACAAATTCTGAAAGGCGGTCATTCAACGCATTCTTTAATTCACCAAAAACCAAAGAACGAAATCCAAAGACCGTTTTAAGCTCTTCATACTAAAAAGTGCAGTCAAAATGCTCCTATTCACTCTTATCCCGCTTATTGCATTGATTCCAACTTTGACAACAGAAAATGGCGTAATGGCAGCCTCCGTCGCCAGTCCAGCCTTCAAATTTGGCATCTTTGACCCTCCTCAAACGGCCATTCTCAAATTAGATGAGGAGGAATACCGTTCAATACTTGACGAACTTTTGCGACGGGATAACGAAAGCGGAGGCAATGACGAAGAAGACGCATTCAGCGAAAGACCATTTCTAAGAGACAGTGCGGCACAACAAAAACAACAAGGAATTCTTGGGGGCAGTCCCAGACAGTTTTCCATTCTGGATGCTACTTATATGCTGGTAGGTAAAAGGTACACAACGACAAAGAAAGGCGAGGAATGAGAGAAGAAAGAAAACAAAATCTGTTCGAAACCCGTTAGCGTTTATGATTAAAACTGATTTTGGGAATAAAAACGGCATATTTGCTTTAGAAAAAAGTTTCGACAAAATGGTCAAAAATCATTGGAACTCTCGGAGTACAAACCGTAGAATATAAACATAACCAACAACGCCTTTACTGTTACGGACCATGTGGTGATTTCTCTTGTATTCTAATCTTTCCTTTTTTAGGCTGGCAGAAGCCCCACGGTCAACAAACGCTTCAACAGAATTGGTGGGAACATAATGATGGGAAGGAAGTGATGACTGCAAAGGATTCTAGCACAAACTCATCTTACTCTCCATGAAAAAAACATAAAATTGTGGAATGTATTCAAAATTACCTTGAACACGTACGATCGTGCCATGCTCTTCACGTTAAGCTCGTGAATTTCCACCATCCTCCCAAATGTGATCAAACCAATGAGGGCATCAGCTGGCAAATACGAAATAGCCTTTTGCAGCGACTCCTTCAACGCTTTCAGCTCCTCGGGGGCTATGCACGTGTCCACAACGAAAAGAAAAATCGGTGGCAAAACTGTCGCTTTCTAAAATTCGATTCAGCAAATTTTTGCTGACAAATTTAAATATACCTAAACCATTTACGAGAATGCTTAATTTACCTTCAAAGTGTATTCTATTGTCGTAAAAAGCGGATGGAGTTCCGGCGGTCGATTGTCTTCCGAAATTGCAGCGTAATGCGGAGGAAACGGATTCCGCTGGTTGCAGAATGGACAAGTCCATACTTTGGTCCGGTAGTCAACCATACTAATTTTCAGAAATTGAGAGTGAATTCGATAGTAGCTCTTATAGAAACCTAAACCACAAAGGCAGAACCAAGAGGGGCCGTGGGGCCCTGCCCCACCCCAAAAATTTTTTGTGAAAAAAAAGAATAGAAAGGGTGGCTTTTGTTTTGCAAAATTTGTAATTTATATTCCAATTTTCTTAACAAATTCCTTCAAAAAATTCAAAGAACCTCTACCATTCCTAAAAAGCTTAAAAAGGTTGCAAATCTGTTAACAAAAAAAGAAGTAAACACAATGCACCCCACTAAAATCAAACTTTTTGAAAAATTGTTTAACAAAAATGCAATAAAAGGAAAAAATAATATACCAAAGAAGAATATTTATGCCTTGCATTCAATTTTCTTAAAATCTCCCCCAACCCGAAAAATTCTTGTACAGCGCCCCTGAATAAAGCTCCTAAGTAGTAAAACCAAGAGCTAATGGAATCATACCACAATGCATTCAGAATAGCTTTACAGGACTGCTTCTGGCACAAAATCGGGTCATATTCAAGCACAGGCTGTTTAGGTTGATCCGCTGGTCTTTCCTTAAAAGTTACAAAAATAGATCGGTTAAAGTTTTGATTAAATTCGGGGCTGAACCTTTAATGGCGTGAAGAATGAAGAAACTGGAATAACCAATTTTTGAGCATCCAACCGCGAATGTGGCAAAACATTCCAAGTCATTTGTATTCCATCACAATTGAGTTGATTTTGAAGGTATTCTTCCCAAGTAGACATTATTTTAATTCTATTTTAACTGGGAGAGAACAATTTAAGTTTTTGTTTGTTGAAAAATATAGAAAATGTAAATCTTTCCGTTTAACTCAAACCTGAGAAGGTTAAAAACCGAAACTTGTGGAAAAGTGCTCCATTAATTTAATGATCGACGTTCAACGTGGAGATTTTTTTTTAATTTGATTCATACACTTTGCCATATTTAAGTGAATCGAACAAAAATTTTAAAAAATGGTCAACTGCGACCGACAATGCATTTATTTTTGGCCAAATTTTGCAAAATAATTTTGTCAAGCGCTTGGGAAATTGTTAAATATGAAAAACATAGTCAGACTCGTGTTTAGCGGATAAAAAAATGTCGGGTTGGAAAACTTCAAACCAGGCCTGTAGCCAGGGGGGGGGGGGAGGCATGCCCCCCCCCCCCTCCGAAATGAAATTTGAGAAAAAAACCATAGGGTGTGCAACATTCGTATTAAATTTTTGTTTCTTGACTGCCTGCACATGAGTAACAATAACAGAGCCAACAAACTTCGGGAGAGAGGATGATTAAATTATTTCCATAATAGCAGACTTTTAAAAAGTTATTTTTCCCTAAAGTTTATCTTTAAAAGAAAATCAAAAGCAGCTTTCCCTCTCTGAATGTAAAATATTTATCTGTTCAACAATACAAATGTCAAAACGAAAAGTTTTGCTAATGGGAAAGAGCGGAGCGGGAAAAACGAGCATGCGCTCAATTATTTTCGCCAATTACATTGCAAGGGACACCAGTCGTCTTGGACCCACAATGGAAGTGGAACATGCGCATGTCAAGTATTATTTAGTTATTATTATATATACGAATATAACGTTTTGCACTTTTCAGATTTTTGGGTAATATGGTTCTTCACTTGTGGGATTGTGGTGGACAGGAAACATTCATGGAGAATTATATGACAGCACAAAGAGACCAAATTTTCAAAAATGTTCAGGCATGTTTGTTCCCATTATTTTTTGAGAAAAAATAACATTTTAAAAGTCAGGTATAAGGTGTTTCAGGGGTTTGAGGGCGTAGCCCGAAATAAAATTTGACAAAAAAAAACAAGAGGGGGGACCCTATTGTTTTGCACTTTAGCCTTTTTTTGACCAATTTTCTTAACAAATTGCGATCAAAATTCAAAAAATTTTCTCGGCGGCGCCTATCGGCACCGCCGACCCACCCGCCCCTAGAAGTGAAGCAAAATTCGCAAAAAAATGTGCTTTTTTGAAAATTTCTCAAAATAAAACGCATTGGCGCTCAAATGGGAAAGCCATCTGAGCGCGGCGCTCAGGTGGAGAAATTCCCCCCTCCGAAAATTTTTCCTGGCTACGCCCCTGATTGTAAGTTTGGTTAATAGAGTTTGATAGCTTAAAATTATTGCGATAATCTCTATTTTTCACAGGTTCTCATTTATGTTTTTGATGTGGAAAGCAGAGAAGTGCAGAAGGACTACCGAAATTATCAGTCATGTTTGGACGCGCTTATGCAAAATTCACCTACCGCCAAAGTTTTTTGTTTGGTGCATAAAATGGATCTCATTCAAGAGGAAATGCGGGATAAAGTTAGGAAAAAGAAGTTATTTTCGTCCAATGTTTTTAAAAGTTAAGATTTTCCAAGACAAAGAGAGGGACATTAATCAACTGTCCGAGGCCACCGCTCTTCGTCAGCATACCAACCCAAGCATCCAATGCTTTCGCTCGTCGATTTGGGACGAAACGCTCTACAATGCGTGGTCAGCCATTGTTTATCAATTGGTGCCGAATGTGAGCTCGATGGAACACAAACTGAAGAAGTTTGCTGACATTATGGATGCGGATGAGGTTGTCCTCCAACCTGAAAGTGATTAAACTCTTTCTTTCAGATTTTGCTTTTTGAGAAGGCCACCTTTCTTGTAATCGCCCAGGCACAGCGAGCAAAACATGAAGACATCCATCGCTTTGAAAAAGTTTCAAACATCATCAAACAGTTCAAACTTTCGTGCAGGCAATTGCATTCACTTTCTAACCAACCAGCTTTAAACATTTTCAGTCGAATGGGCTCTCAATTCGAAAGCATCGAAATCCGCAATAGTACTTTTGCTGCCTTCATTGAAAGTGCCAGATTTCTTTTTTTAAATATTAACTTTGTTATTCTAGGCTTCACTTATAACACTTACGTTATGCTTGTTCTGTCTGACGGAAATGTTTCGTCGGCCGCCATTAAAATGTAAGTTGATAACGGGAGAAAAGGCCCTACCCATCGGGGGGGAGGGCTTAAGGTTAGATGGTTTTAGTCCCATGAACTTATTAAATAAACCCCTCCCCCCTTGATTCATTATGGGCGATAAAACGATTTTTTTAGGAATATTCAAAGTGCGAGGAAACATTTTGAAAAGTTGGATTGCAAGTAAGTTGGAAAAGCTTTTAACTCATTACTTTTTACCTAATTTATATATAGGAGAGTAATATATTCATGGACGTAACCAGGTGGGGGGGCACCCGAAATTGGAACAAAAAAGGGAACATTTTCTAAAGTTTCTTCTTCCCCTCCAGGGAAGTATTCGACAAAATATATTGCTCCCAGAAGTATTGTAAGTCTCTGAATATATTAATTGAGTACCCTTTTCTTCCACCAATTTCTCAAATATTTTTAATTCTTACATTATCCCCTTGCTAGCTCATAGTAGTACCTATCTTTTTTTAGTGAGTTGAGGGACGAAGGTTATAGGAAGAGCAAACATTTTAAAACTTAATCAGAAGGTGAATACATTTTGAAAAAAAGTTGTGAAATAATTGTTTTCTTCTGGTGGTTTATCGGCGAAATGGGTACTTTTTTTTTGCTCTTCGTGCCGCCCGACCACAATTATGTATTTTCGAGTTTCTTTAGGATAAACTGCAGTGAACGCCCCCCTCCAAAAGGATGATATACCGATCGCTTTGTCTTGAGAAGCTGTGCGCGGAAAAAATGGGTCATGAGTTCTGAATCCCAGTGTAAAAGGGTTAGTTCAGCACCGGGGTAAAATTATGTCATCTAGTTAAATACCGGCCAAAACACCGCACACTCGATACGGCGGCCAGTAGGTGGGGCGAGACTCCGCTAAAAGTACGCGCGTGCCCGTTCCGCGGGTCCTCGTGCGCTCGCCCCCCTGTGGCGCTCGTCGGAGCAAAACCCGGTTTGATCTCATTTCCTAAACTTGACACGTATTTTTTTGTGCGCAGCTCAAGACAAAGCGATCGGCATTTATGCCCGAGTTGGGCGTTCACCCTTTTTTCAATCTGATGGCTTTTTTAAATTTTCTGTTTATATTTTATATAAATCGTTTTGCTCGCAACGATAACAACATGAACTTTTGTTCTATTAACATGTATTAATTTCTTGACCGATGTATCTGCCAAGTCCGAAAATAGAAACTGGATATTCTGTACAGAATCGTTGCGCGCATTTCTTTCTATTTTCAAAGCGTTGTGTAGTTCAATCCAATCAAAGCGCCCTACATTCGAGTGCCGCAAATTGCCAATTCAAAGGATTTGTTAGCCTGATACATTACCCATCGTTACCTTTTTATCAATGATTATAATAAATGTATCGCATTCTTTGTACCTGTTTCCAATTTCCATGCAAACGCATATATTTATATCACGATATTTCAGAACAATAAAGATTGCGATAACAAAATTGTGTGGTCATTTGAATTTTCTAAATAACCGCCGCTAAATCACGATAAAAAAAATTTTGGTGTCCGATTTTCATTGGGCGCTGCCAGATTCGGATTCCTCAACCCAAACACCCCTAGAAACACCTTTTCGACTGAAAAAAAATTCGTACATTGGAGACCCGCTTCGATTGGTACATGATTATGAGGATTTCATGTCTGGTACGTAAACTCCATTTTATCAAGAATTAAATGCCCTTTTGGGGGTGTTCGAATAGTTAATTGACAATTTCCTTCTGGTGTCAAGTGCGACCGGTCCTGAAATTAGACAGTCTGAACCGACGAGATCACGCTTGCTGCATCGGATGGATATTGAAGGATATTTTGCACTTTCTCGCGGTGTTTTCAGCACTTGCCAGGGGAGTTATGTGCGGTTGGTTTGGCCCTTTCAATCCTCCTTTCCCAACAATTTTGTGCGAAACATTTCCGTTGTTTGTTTCGGAAATAATGCCAGGTGTGAAAGTGACAGATGCCGAAGTCGCCCAGCGTTGGGCAGAGACCACAACGTTCGTCTGCAAGTGGACAGTTCTGCTGTCCAGTCGCAAAAAGTCTCCACGTCTAGGCCGATGAAAGTCAAAGGTCTGATCTGGGTATTCAACCTGAAAATTGTCAGTTCACGCTCAACACATTAAAATACTATAGAACCTGGATTCGGAATCGGCTGAGTTCCTCGTCCAAAACACCCACAAGCAAACATCTGATGAATATTCCAGTTGGGAGTCCAGCAACAAATCTGATGGTTTCGTTGTTTCGGAATTCTTTGCTGGGTTCAAGCACCTGAAAAGTATAATTGGAAAAGGCCAATTCATTTCTTCTAATACTCTAGCTGTTCTTAAGTCGCTTTTCTTGCCAATTTCAGTTTTTTCCGGTCCTCCATCTAACAGCGGGAGCAGGGCAAAGGCGGTGGAATCGTTGTGATAGACTTTTTCCTGCTCAAACTCCTTAAGAGCATAAACATTTCCAAAACAAAGTTCAATTTTTAGCTTTTCGTACGCTAATTTTCGGTACAATGTCAGGCCACGAACGACGCAAATAACGGTAATGTTTCAAAGCGTAAATGGGGATAAGCGAACAGATCACCGAGCGGTGGGAAGCCGCGTTAAGCACAAGGATGAGCCTGGCCAAATCTAAGTTTTCAGAACTGTTGACGTTTACAATTATCCTTTTCACATTTATCTCACAAAATCCGTAAAAACACTTACAAAAGTCGTCGTCAATGCTTTGTTCGGGTGTGTCAAAAATTGGATGAATATCCAACAAATCGTTGATCAGTGGTTGAACCAATGAGGGATGCCTCCTTCCGATGTCACTGAGACAACTTCAAAAACAAGGGGGATGCAGATCTTTTTGGGTGCACTTCGCCCCCCCCCCCTCCGGCCGGTTTGAGAAACCATAACTCTGTTCTTAGTCAACCGAGTTCTAAAATCTTAGTATTATTCGAAAACTGATCACGAAAACGTCGAAACTTTCGAATATTTGTTTTTTTATTGGAATTTTGGTTTTTCCCCCGAGCTAATTAAGTCCAAACTAACCTGAAAATCGAAAATTTGTCCATGGGGAATCGACGAAGAGAGTGCAATAATTTTTTTAAACATTGCAAAACACAATTAGAATCCGCCAAATTGCACTTTGCCAGCAAAGCATGCAAGGCCATTCGATTATCCGCAGTTGCATCCTAAACATAACATTTAAATAAATGTAATGAAGGGAGGGGGGGGGGGCTAACTAGGGGAAAGCCAAGCGGCCATGCTCTAATTTATCGGTAACAATCTGTAAAACATCACAGCAACAGCAGTCCATGAAGATGCGTCGTTTGTAAGAATTTTTTGAGAAATCATCGACTAATTCTTCTAGATCGAGTTGGCATAATGTCTTTCTATGGTAGAAACATTCGACAAACGATTGGAGTCATTGTCGATCGTTCATCACTTTCAAGTTTCAACAAAGAGAATGATCACTCTGCTGATGCAATACTAACTGGAAGAGTCGCGAACACCTTAGTTGTTTTCTACTTCATTCCCCGATTTTTTTTTTGACCCTAAAAGTCGAACATTTAAAAAAAAATCTAACAAAAATGCAATAAAACTCAAAAATGCACCCCTAAAATCTCGACTTTTTAAGCTTGCCCCTCCCCCCAAATGCTTTGTGGGTAAGGACCTGATAGTGAGGGAAGAAAGGAGACAACGAGAATAGGAACAAGGAATAAAGGGTTCTCATGGGAAAGAATGGGGGAGGGGAATTCACCCCCTATAGAAAAAACGACGCGTGGGAATACGGTATTAAAGCGCTAACTCGTTTATATACTTAACTACCTAGATGGCAATTACGGGGCTGAGGTGTTACAAAGAAAAGTATCCTTACATCGACAACGGTCAGAATCGTGTCCAATTGATCACGGTGAAGGATTCCGTGTGAAATGACTGGAGTCAAAGCTCGAATCGCGTCGAGACGTATCTAAATTTAAAAAAATATGTAAACGGGCAATCATCATAAAGCAAAAGTGTGAACTAATGTATTAGAAATTGGCTATATATGAATCATAACACAACAAAAATAATGTAAAGTACTTGTTGTATTTCGTCGTTAAACATATCAGCCAAGTGGTCAATACACGCATTGGCAAAAGCGGGTCGACCCATTGCGAGTTTTCCCAATGAATAAACGGCCGCTTGACGAACCGCTAAATATTATATCTAATAAAATATATGTACAATTACAACTGAATCCCACAGCGCCTCAATGTGCCAACGAATTATGTGAGTTTTATTCTAGAAGTACGCACCCATAAATTCGTCCTCGAGTGCAGTGACGAAGGCCCCACAAGACCCGGTTGGAATCAAAGATTGACTCTCCTCCTCCTGCTTCTCCATCGGCACATCTTCCGCCATTTTCTTTCCTGTGCTCCATCCTCCAAAATAACCAGCACCAGCTGTGACATTTTTTACATTTTTATTACTATCACTCAGCATCTAAAGTACCAAAATCAAAATGTTCTCGAAAAGGTCGTTACAGTCATATTCCGCATCAATTTCTTGTCCAATGTTTGATCAAGGAAAGACGCCGAGACATTTTCAAACGTCCCCAAGAGATTAGCCGCTTGTGCTCGAACCTTAACTTCCAAGTCATTCATTGCATCACAGACAATTGAGAAGGCATCGTCGTGAAGACGAATTTTGAAGCCTTTTGACGTAGTGACTTTCCTGAATACAAATTGACCTTTTGAATAATTTGTTAAAATTTAACTCTTCAGGGTATACGAAGGCAAATCTGGTGAGAATACGAAGTGCAGCTACACGTACATTTTGTTCGCTGTTTTTGCATAGCTTCGCCAGATGAGCATAATATTCTAAACTCAGACAAGCCTTAGCCGCCACCTTCATCGACCCAATCTCTCCGCATATTTGTTCCAGCGCTCTCACAGCAAAAGTCCGGACTCGTCTGTCAAAGTGGCAGGTCAAGCGAATTAACTCCGACTCAAGCTCAATGGAATTTAGATTTGATGAGTTGGAATAATAATTATCCAGTTTGAGATCTTTAAAATCCACTTTGGACTCCATTTGCATTTATTTATGTTGAGCACAGGTGTTAACCTAAAAACAAACTCATTAGTAGGGTGCGGATTTTTAGTTAAGAAAATCTCTAAATAGTTAACTAAATAGTGGCGAAAAAGTGCCAAAATAGTGGCTAAAATCCCGGTTCATAAGCGAAAAATAGTGATGAAAAAATGGGTGTAAAAAAAATAATGGTTTAAAAACCTGTTTTTACTACATGGTAAAATTATTAATCTGTAGGGCTGCTACCTTAAGTTAGTCAAGAAATTTGCAAAAAAGCGCCTAAAAATACGAATTTTATTTTTTTAGAAAAAATTAAAAAAAAATTAGTGATCTTGGCAAGAAAATTTAAATTTTATTGTATTTTTCTAAATTTTGTTGTATTTTCTCATTTTTTGTTTTGAAAAAACGTTAAAGAGTGGCGAAAATAGTGACGAAAAGTCATTTTTTGCCAAAATAGAAAGGTCCGGGATACAAAAGCCCGAGATTTTATCTACTATGTAGTACTTAGATCGTTAAAATTAAAACACTTTTTCTTAAGGGAGAATGATCTCACTTTTTCGAGTTCGATTGAAATATTTCTTATTTCTAGTCATTTCCATATGGTTCTTCGGTATTTGTTTCTATTTCTACGCTCTTGCTTTCGATGGAACTTCTGAACGTAACCGATTTAGGACGGTAATGGTCTATTTGTTAAATTTCTTATGTCTTAAATATAAGGGCTCACGCACCAGAATGCCCAGTGGTTGGAAAGAAAATGAAATTATTGACCTGTCAACAATAAATAGGAACTTCCTGATCTATGGAGCAAAAGAAAACCTAAGCATGGAAATTTCTTGGGAAGATTTCGACACAGAAGCATATTTGGCCAAAGGAAGATTGAAGCCTGGCGCTGATAAATATGCGGCGAATAAATTCAACCAGGCAGCTTCAGATTCACTTCCCGCGCAACGGTGTTTATTTCTCACATAACAAACAAAATAATTGTTCGGTTCGTTTTTAGATCTCTACCGGACACTCGAGAAAGAAGGTAAAAGAAACCGTGGTTATTTTAAATTTGGCTGTTTAAGTTGCGCTTCAAGCGCATCAGCCCAAGGCCCCTATGTTCTCCCTCCAACATCGATCATCATAACCTTTCACAACGAGGCGAGGTCCGCATTATTGCGCACAATTTGGTCCATCTTCATGCGCTCTCCTTCGCATTTATTGGAAGAAATTATTCTTGTCGATGATTTCTCTCTTGATGGTTGGAAATTAGAATTTATACTTATTTTGCGGTTTCTTCAGCTACTATTGGCAGAGATTTGGTTGGCATAGGCAAAATAAGAGTTATCAGAAACAATAAACGTGAAGGTAATGTGAGGCCACGTTTTTTGCAAATACCGAAATATTAAGGGCTTATTCGTTCTCGAGTTAATGGTGCAATTATCGCAAGGGCTCCAGTTCTCACTTTTCTTGGTATATTTTCTTTTTAATTAAATAGAATGCAATTATATTACTATACTAAAGACAGCCATTGTGAATGTAACACTGGATGGTTAGAACCACTCATGCGGCGGTTAAGTGAGGTGTATTAGTCTTATGCAAACATTTTCATCTATTATCCTTTTTGTAGCATGAAAAGGCTGTCGTTGCTCCAGTGATAGATGTCATAAGTATTTTTTTTTGCGAATTTTTCACTTTTTTTTAATATTACATGTCTGCATTAACTAATATTTATTTAATTAAATTTAGATATGGATAATTTCAATTATATTGCGGCGAGCTCGGATTTACGTGGAGGTTTTGGTTGGAATTTGGTATTCAAATGGGAAGCTCTTGGGAAAGAAGCGAAGGCCAATCGACGCAAAAACCCTGCTAGTCCCATAAGGTTGGTGAGTTTTGCTGGAGTTTTTCTAAACAATTAGACGAATACCGGGGATGATGATGGATTTAGGTCTCCGGTTATGGCTGGGGGACTGTTCTCAATCAACAAAAATTGGTTTGAAGCCTTGGGACGATATGATACGGTACAGACTATGAACACCGCGGATATTTATTCAGTTTAGGAAATGGATGTATGGGGAGGTGAAAATCTTGGTGAGCTTATTATCACTAATAAAATATTCTTTAACATTCAGAAATGTCTTTTCGTGTCTGGCAATGTGGCGGAAGCTTAGAAATTCTTCCATGCAGCAGGTCATTGAAATAGCAAAAAGGCCTCTTTAATGGTTAAATGATGTCATAAATTAGGGTTAATACCTTTTTTGGTCTTTTATTCCCGAATAAAAGTAATATAACAGAATTATGGTCGTTTTATTCTTTGGTGATTTGTTTAACTGGTCAAGTGGTTATCCGTAATTTGCGCTTTAGGGTTGGCCATGTCTTTCGCAAACAGCATCCATATACATTCCCTGGAGGGAGTGGCCGTATTTTTCAGAGGTATTTTCGTTAGCGACAATACTTAATTACGTTTAAATTGTTTACTTATCGAAATTGCAGTCATTAGCAATTATCGACAAAATGTGTTGGAAAATCGCCCCTACCGCTTTTGCATTTATTAGCTTAGTTTCTTGGAATTTCAGAAACACACGGCGGGCTGCTGAAGTTTGGTTGGATGAATACAAAGAGTTTTACTTCCAGAGTGTTCCTTCTGCCCGATATGTGAATTTTGGGAAGTGCGTGAGTTTATCCGTTTGGTAACACTAGAAACAGATTTTTATTAATATTGATAATGCTCTTCGTTAACTATTTGAATGTTTTAAATTATAGTATTTCCGAGCGTTTGAGCATCAGGAAGAGTCTAAATTGCAACGATTTTTCATGGTATTTGCGAGAGGTTTATCCAGAGCTCAAACCGCTGAAAAGGCCAGAGGGACGACGTGTACAAATTCGGCAGGGAACGATGTGCTTGGACACGTTGGGAAAATTCAGACGGGAGCAATCGCCCGGGATGTACCAATGTCATGGTTCGTCTTATGAACAGCTTAAACGTAACTTCTGTTGAGTCGCTTTAATTTTATGTAACGGAGGCAACCAGGAATGGCTATACAACACGCTTTTGGGTCAACTGAGACACGACGCCTTCACATTTTGTCTTGCCGTTGATGCATCGACCGGGACTCCTTTCAACGGGGACTGCAATGTTGGGATGTTCAGTTTGGCATTATCTAAATATTTTTACCGCCTTAGGACGGGTCTGCCAAGTGGCGTCTTCCGGCTCCGTTGTTTGGACTGAATTCGAAAGAAACGCACGGCCTTATTGAAGTGGGCCCGAATTGTCTCGGCAGTGTGCCCAAAGGTGTCGAGAAAGATGGCAAAAGCTTTGTTCTGCGGATTTTTCCTTGTGATCTACGCGATCAGAACCAGCAGTGGACAGTGAGCTACTTATCCGTGTAAAAGCTGGGTTCAGCTGGTTTGGCATGTGTAATATTTACCCATCCGTTAATTGTAAATTATTCTTTGTTTTGCCCAGTGATTCTTTTTCTCCTGCCATCGCATTCTTTACGCATTTGACTTACAATTACCTATAATATATTCATTAAAGTTGTCTTTTTCCTTTTCTTTCATCCCTACGCATAATATATATTTATCCTTCCCTCAAGACAATTCTTGCCTTATTTTTTCAATGTTCGCTTTAATCTCAATTCGCGTTTCTCTTCTTCAAGTTCGAAAAAATGTTAAAAATTGTCATTTTTGTGCATCGGATACTTTTTTGCTTGACACAAAGCTTAGTGTATCTTTTATATGGCGAGTGTAACTCTCTCACCTTCCATTCCAACCAATGTTTTCTAGTGTGTTTACACTTTATGCCGGCAACAAAGAAAAAGGCGCAACTTGACCCATTGGAGAGGCATTCGATCGTTCTTCTGTGGGCGTACAATGGGAACGATTTGGTCCTTTTGACTTTTTTGCTAGATGAGTGTCGCTTCGATGAGTATTGTCAAGCCAATAGAAAGAAGTGGGCTCTTTCTTCACTTTCGTTGCTTTATAAATGCCGTTCAGTTTTCGCGTGCTTAGTTTGGGCACTTGGTTTACCATTAAATACCAACGCTATGTCAAATGTGAAACGCGAATCAACGTTTTGGATGTGTCGGTGTTGGCCGACGAGCCGCCCCTCCGGACGAGGGTTTTGGAGGCACTTGTTCAGGTCCCTTTCCCAGTTCTTTTGGGACTCTTTCCCCTTCCATTTGGTAATCAATCCCGTCTTTTACGGGTCCCGATTTTTTTTTAAATGTTTAATGCAATTCTGCTTAGTACTTGGGGGTTATCGAGTTCGCTGATCACGTATATGACATCCGATTGTCCCGTTGCTATTCACTTATTCAGCTGTGTGTGCCGTTCGTCTGCTCGAATGCAAATCACTACACCGACCAATACACTTACAGCAGTTCACTCGGCAACATTGTGCTCAGAAAGTCGCAGGGCGGTGGGCCTAAGAAATTGCTGATTTGGTGCAGCCTTCAGACCGTTGCGTGGTGGAGTGACCCAATTGTGAAAGAAGTGGTCTTTGTCAGTGAGGAAGCGTCCGAAATTGGAGAGAACGGCACGACAAAAAGAGTCGAACCGAAGCGGTCAGCCCAATCTGCAGGAAGTGGCCTTCAACTCAACAACAGCCAATTCTGCAAGAGATTCTTCAACGACATTGGCACTTTGGACAACGACAAAAAGTGCGAAATAGACAGCGCTTCTGATTCTGTGAGTGATTCCTCTGAATGAAATCATTTACAGCCATTCATCCTCATTATATTCCTCCTCTGAAGTCTGTTGCGCATTGTGACGAGGACGACGACAGTTGGGGTAAATGTCATGGCAAAAATGTTGACGTCGACCCGGACTTTGGTGCAACGGATGGATGTCATGGCCAAGATCTTGTCGTCGACCCAGACTTTGGTGTAACGGATGGATGTCATGGCCAAGATCTTGACGTCGACCCAGACTTTGGTGTAACGGATGAATGTCATGGCCAAGATCTTGACGTCGACCCAGACTTTGGTGTAACGGATGAATGTCATGGCCAAGATCTTGACGTCGACCCGGACTTTGGTGTAACGGATGGATGTCATAGCAAAGATCTTGACGTCGTCGACCCGGACTTTGGTGTAACGGATGGACCAACAAAGAGCAAAGGATTCGCTGCTTCGAGTGAAAAGGACGACTGGAATGAAGAACAAACAGACACGAAACTTACCGAAGAATTCGAATGGAATCATTACGACTCTGTTCGAGCTTTCGACTGGGAGATTTTGACGGTTGGGGTTGTGGTGGAACGGGTTGAGCAACAGCCAAGTGAACCGAAGGGCACAGTTCTCTTCTATGTTTTCCCGATGTGTACGGGCGAACGGTACCCGGGGGTGTTGAGACTTTGGACGAGAAAGTGTCTCCAGACTGGACAATGGGTCAGTTTCAGCAAAAGGTCCTCTCTCTTTTCCGTTCTTTATTCATGTCTAATGGACAAGAAATATTTAGTTGGTCTCCCTTCGGAAGTCTTCACGACGGTGAATTTCGTCCCCATCCACCGATGTTCAGGACTTTGTCTTTCTTGGGAAGAGTCGTTGTATGTGCTTTTCCCCTGCCGTGTCTTTCTCGGAAAGTCTACTTTTTAGATTGAATGCGAAATTGTATTTCCCGCCAAAAAGGGGGACGAGATCACAACAACTTGGGAATGTCCGCAGAATGAATTGTCGGGACTCAGTCGGACTTCGTCGACGCCATTCATTCGGTTCATTGAGGACGAACGGGAAGCCTTCGGACAGCGTTTACTGGGCACTCGACGGTGGGCCGTGCTGGAGCACGTGATGATGGAGTGGAGCAAAACTAAGTCCTGGTGGAAAATTGTGTACGTCCGACCTAATAATTTTGACAAATAGGGGTAGTTTTCTTTTGTTTTGCCTTCACTTTTACAGTCCTCATTGTTAGTTAGCCCAACAGCTCGTGCTTTTCCCATTTTTGATCTCTCAGCCCCTGATACTTTGTGTATTCTTCCGGAATATTGTACCTTTTCTTTTTTTGATTGCGCAGGAAAAAATTCTTTATAATTGGCAATCTTACGTGGACAAAAGGTTGTGCCCCTCTTACAAACTTTTAAAGATTAGAAATTTTCGGGCACTTTTAGAGTGGGCCGGCAATGCCGATAGGCGCCGCCAAGAAATTCACGATTTTGTTAAGAAAAAGGTCCATCCACCCCCCCCCCCCCCATTTCGTCGTCTCTTGGGCTATGAGTTCTTCGTTATGAAATGATGAGAGAGTATCGATTCGGCACAAAGCACCTTTTTAGCGGAAATGGAAGACGACGCGAACAAACAAATTTATGGAATTCAGTCGCTATGGAAACATTTATAAGGGGCCGAGGGGGGGGGGGGGCGCGAGTGAAAAGGGTGGGAAATTAACGACGAGCGATTTATGTAAATGTTGTGAATCTTAAAAATGTGTAACTGCAGTTGGACTAAGCTAAATGTTCTGCTAATCGATTGAATAGGGGAAATGTCAGCAACGACGACACCAAACGGTACAAACAGCGACGGAGTTCCACCAGCAGCATACCGGATCGTTTTCAATGTAGGCGGATGCAAATTCGAGACGAGCCGACAAACGATCAGACGCATTCGGGGGACGAGGTGGCGGGGGGGGGGGGCAGAACCGAAAAGATTAGGACTAATTTGTAAGCAAAAAGGGATATTGAATTTAAATTTGGGGTTCATAAAAGCTACACAATTTGAATACTAGCTTAAAGAGATCAAAGCCGGCTGGAAATAACAGTGACCAACGGTTACAAATACTAACCGGATAAGGTGAAATCGGGATTTTCCAGCCAAACCCCGGGATTGATTTCGGAAATCCGGGATTTCTGTCAGAGAATGTGTCAATTGGGTAGATCCTTTAAGGCTCACCCATCTTTTGGACGCAAATGAGCAGAGCGACGGAGAAGAAATATTTATCGACAGAGACGGCACAAAGTGTGAATTATTCTAAATGATTATTTAAAAAATGAGAAAACGACACCTGCTGAAAGAGTGCAGCATTTCATTTCCGAAAATTCAATCTGTTTAATGTGCCAGTTGTGTGTTTAGGTTTGAGTACGTTTTGAATTTCTTGCGAAATGGGTACATTTTACACGTGGACGACGATGGGGACGAACTGTTCGATGTGTTGGAAAAGGAGGCGCAGGCAAAAAATTAGTTTTGGTGATGTCGTCTTTTCTTCAGTTCTATGGAATTTCCGAGATGGCAAATCTTTGTCGGTCTATGCGAGAACCCTTACGACACAATGAAGCCGTTCGTTGGCGGAAAGATGCCATTCCGGTTGGGGTTGTTGTTTAGGGAATGCCATTCCGGTTGGGGTTGTTTAAGGAATGCCATTCCGGTTGGGGTTGTTTAGGGAATGCCATTCCGGTGGGGTTGTTTAGGGAATGCCATTCCGGTTGGGGTTGTTTAGGGAATGCCATTCCGGTGGGGTTGTTTAGGCGAATGCCATTCCGGTTGGGGTTGTTTAGGGAATGCCATTCCGGTTGGGGTTGTTTAGGGAATGCCATTCCGGTGGGGTTGTTTAGGGAATGCCATTCCGGTTGGGGTTGTTTAGGGAATGCCATTCCGGTTGGGGTTGTTTAAGGAATGCCATTCCGGTTGGGGTTGTTTAGGGAATGCCATTCCGGTTGGGGTTGTTTAGGGAATGCGTTGGGGTTGTTTAAGGAATGCCATTCCGGTTGGGGTTGTTTAGGCGAATGCCATTCCGGTTGGGGTTGTTTAGGGAATGCCATTCCGGTTGGGGTTGTTTAGGGAATGCCATTCCGGTTGGGGTTGTTTAGGGAATGCCATTCCGGTGGGGTTGTTTAGGGAATGCCATTCCGGTTGGGGTTGTTTAGGGAATGCCATTCCGGTGGGGTTGTTTAGGCGAATGCCATTCCGGTTGGGGTTAGGGACATGGCAAATGCCATTCCGGTGGGGTTGTTTAGGCGAATGCCATTCCGGTTGGGGTTGGGGATATGGCAAATGCCATTCCGATTTATCATTATAAGTATGTTTCATTTTAGCACTATTGGCGCCTTTTTTTGAAGTGTCTCATCGACAAAACACTCCATATTCCGTTCACATATGAGAGAAACAGGTCAGCCAACATTCGCTGTACGTCCAGCGGAAGTCAATGGAATTCATCTCCAGTTTCTTCTACGCAAAATGTATCGCATGTGAGACGGACTTCGACCCGAAGTGCTCCAATGTTTACAGCGTCAACGTGGACGAGTGGTCGGCTCTAGGACATCACATGCACCAAATGTGCGGCCGGGTGGAGAAGGTGGGCTTCGTTTTGGGGGCAGCGATCACACAACTCACTCACGCAGTTGATCGGCCAGAATTGCGTTCTGATCAAATGGGACAATGGAGTGGTCTGTTTGCTGCCGCTACTCTTTGTCCTTCATTCTCCGCGTTCTCTGTACGCTTTAGCTCACACATTTGCCGAACTCGGCGGTGAAGCGGACGATTCCGGTAGAGGGAAAAAGCGGATCAGCAGCCTGAGGAGGGAGGGAAGGGAATGAATGGGAGGGGACAATTGCGCGAGGGGTGCGGCGGCACTCATTCAGCAGAAAAAGGGCAGAAGAAAGGTGACCTGGCAGAAACAAAAAGTGATCGGACCGACGAGAGGGGACGGGCAAGGGGACTGGTTCTGTCTGATCTTCACTGATTGACAAAATAAAGAAAGACGAGAAAGTGAATGAATGAATGGCCTTTTTGTTTGTTTGTTTGGGGGGGGGGGGTGGGGTGGGGGGGACCGGTATTCGGAGTGATAATAGTGGGGGGATAATCCGCAAGCCGAAAGTCCGGAAGAAGTCGACCGAGTATATAAGGGTGGCCAAGGGGGGCTTTTCCCATCAATTGGCCGCGCATTATTTACAAAAAGGACAACAAAATGTTTGGTCGACGAAGCAATTGGTTGGTTGGTGCTGTTCAATTCACTTTAAAGGACATTTTTAGGCTTTTTGCGGCTGCCCTTCTCCTTTTTGCACTCATCGAACTGATCGATGCGGTAACGACGCCAACATAAATTGAATTGAGTGGTGTTCGAGACAAAAGATTGAAACCGAGAATCGCCTAGGAGTCGATTTCAAAAAGAGAATTTACAAATGGGAAGCCCGAGACTTTCGAACGTCACCAAATTGAATTCCTTTCTCTTTTAAAGCACAATTCCCTTAGCAATACACAGCGCCAGGGGCGTATTACGTTTATGCACCCGGATACAACTTCAACCCGCCTCCACCCGGGCCCGGTGGTCCCGGGACGGTTGGGAAACGAAGTGCAGAAGCGGTGCCATCCCTCGCCGAAACAGCAAATGGTACAACTACGGTGACGAGGCGAAGCGTGCCAACGATGGAAAGCCACACAAATGGAACGGAACACACGAAGAGAAACGCCGTAACAGACGGGCACGGAAACGGGACAGAACACCAGTAAAGAAGGGCGCAGGGATGGCAGAGAGTCTGGACTTCAAGGAATTCGAACTTTCGACTGGATTTATACGCGTTTCTCAATTTGTCATATAATCACACCATAAAAGAGAGTCAGTCTTTTCTGTTTGGGTCACCGGAAAGTATTTTCAAAAAGAAAACGTCGCCTACAGCAAGCGGACGGAGGGCGGGGCGGCGTGGGCTTTGCGGATGTGGCGGGCGCGGGGCGGCAGGCCAATCGATCGCGGGTGGGGAGGGGGCGACCTCGGCCTCCTCCCCGTCCGCCCGCCACTGCCGCGTCGTCCCCCCCCCCCCCTCCCCCCCCCCCCCCCCCCCCCCTCCCCCTCCCCCCCTCCTCCTCCTCCCCCCCTCCCCCTCTCCTCGTCCGTCCGCCACCCATCCGCCCCCAACAAAGCATTCATTCATCAGCCCTCGTCGGGGAGAGGCGACGCGCCCGCCAGCGGCCGCGCCGCCGCCAATACTCGTTTTCTGCTGTTTTTGCTGCTTGGCGAGTCGGGCGGGGGGAGGGCTGTCCGTCCGTCCGTCCCTCCTCCGCCTCGTCGTCTTCGGTTGTGCTTCCCCAACCATTGGAAACAGCACCAGAACGCCTCCCCCCACCCGCCGACTTTCCACAACTTTATTGAAGGCCAATTCTTGCAATAATAATTATGGGCAATAAGTATTTTGTTCGTGCTTTTGTTTCATTTAAAGCGTTGTTTTTGATTATTGAATTAAGCATTGATTTAGAGGTGATTTGTGAAACGATTGGTGGCAATGAAACGTCGATTGCCAAACGAAAGAATGTCGGTGAAGAAAGAAAAAGTGGTTGAAGAAATGGACGACGGAGGACTGATGGACGAAGAATGCCCAATTGAGAAGATGCCAAAAGTGGAAGAGGAGACGCCGGAGGGGGAGGACGAGGACGGGGAGGGCGGGGAAGGCACCAATGGAGAGGAAGATGAAGAGCGGGGACAAGCGGAAGAAGTGAGTCAATGGGACGGGAAAGTCGGCGTTTGTCAAATAATATTTTGTCCACAGAATGGGGCCGAAAGTGGAAAGGGCGGCGGGAACGAATTGGACTCGACCTTCCCGGCAATGATTTCGACGCTTTTCGGCAATTATCCGCTTCAACCGCCAGCGAAGAAGAAAAGGCCATCGCATCGTCGGGGAAACGACGAGGAAGAAATTTACCCCCCGGCGACGCTTAGTCAGGGCAAATTCGACCTTCGGGACACCCGCAACTTCAACTCTTTGCTCGTTGAGGTTGGGGGGAGGTGAAGAAATTTGAATCGGCGACAAATTGAAGGAGGTCAGCAGACACCCGGCACTGTTCGACTTCACAAGGGACGAGTACAAATCGACCGAGGCTCGCAACCGACACTGGGGGGAGGTGGCCGCAGAAATGAACCAAACCGGTGGGTTGGAATTGGGCCAAAACCAACAATTTACAATTTGTGTCGCCCAAGGGGACGCAAAAGGAAGGGAATGCGTGTCGCCCAGGGGGACCTTCCAAAGCGTACCGGATTTACCTGTATTTAAAGTTCAGTTGAATTTGTGAGGACGCGCTGGAAGACGTTGAGGGATCGCTTCAAGAAAGAAGTGCGACGACAGCACCAGTGTGTGGAGGGTCCGATTTGGCAACATTATGAGAAAATGCTTTATTTGTTGCCGTTCATTAGGGACAAAGAGTGAGTCGATTGGAATCCATTATTTAGTACCAAAATATGTCTCGATTTTGCTTTTGATTTTGTTCAAGTGACGCCGTCGACGTTGGAACAATGGCCACGGCGGGGGCAACGTCCGGTTTTCGGCCAAAGAACGGCGGGAGGAGAGGCGACGGAACGACGGACAGCGGGGCCACTGACAGGACGACGGCATTTTGGTACGGCGGGCGGGAGCAGCACCAACGGGCAAGCAACGGAACTTCGCAGCAACCGCCACCGATTAATTCGTGCACCGCCGCCATTTTGGTAGCCGGCATTTTTTACCCAAAAGAATTGGCCCGGAAATGCAACCGTAAAAAGAAAAAAAACGCCTCGGGCAACCTTTCGGCTTTATCTTGCATTCTCTTTTCAATTTATAAGCTTAACCATAAGCTCAAATCTCAATTTGACCATTGACCAATCGTTCAGGACTTGGCAATGAATGCTGTCACCAAACTTTCACCTCCGCCCACCGACGAAGTGCCAAACACGGACGGTCACCAATTTGCATCCAGAGAAGGAATACAAGGCCAAGAAGCGGCTTCCTCTTCTTCCTCTGACACTGTCGCGTCCGGAAACTCTTCTTCGTCCGCTTCGTCCTCTTCCGCTGGAGGCGGCGGCGGGGGTACGGCCATTGTGACGACTTCACTGCTGCGTCCATTTCCATGCGCCTCAGTTAACCCGCAACGGACTCACGCGGCAAAAGGGCCTAAAAGGACGGCCGGAGAGGGCGAAGGGGGTGGGAGGGCGGACACAAAATGGCAACAGGACGACCGTGACGAGGACGAGTTATTCTGCAAGATCGTCTACCGGAAGTTGGGTCGAATCGGGGACGACAGGCTGAAGGAGTACGCGAAGGCTCGAATTATGTCTGTTTTATGGAAAAAAGAGGGACAAAGAATGCTTGATTTTTGTGATTTAGCGACTTGTTGGTGGAAGTTCAATACGGAGGAGGAGTGGACGGGCCGGGCACGTACCAATAGCCGAGTCGGAAATGCCTATCGTTTGGACTCTATTCGCTCGCATTCCGCATAAATGTCCCCCCCCCCCCCCCCCACCCCTTCCCTATTCAACTAGCATAAAGCCTCGTTTATGTAAATGAGAAAAAATGTGTTTAAAAATAACAATAATGGCTTAAAAGCTGCTTTTTACATGGTAAAATTATCAGTCGAGGTATTTCACATCATTTTTTGAAATATAAAAAAGCAAAGAAAAACTTCTTTTTTTTTTCGAAATAACAATAATGCTTGAAAACTTTCAATCTAAGGGTATGTTGGGCAAAAAAAAAGATTGGGGTGCATTTTTGGACAAGGGAAAAAATTTTCTTTGAGGGATTTTTACAAAATTCGAATTTATTGCATTTTATAGCCTCCGTTTGCTGACAGCCGATACAAAGGGGAAATAAATGCTGGCAGCGTGCAGCCAAATCAATAATGTGGACAGCCGATTTGAGGAAAACGCTTTTCGATTTTTTATGTTTAAATAAGAAATTAAGCTTTTCTAAAAAATGTTCGAATTCGGGTCAGGGGTTCGAAATGGGTCAAAATAGAAGTCAGATTCGAATTCTACGACTTAAATTCTACTTTTGTTCGCATTTTCGGCGTATGAAAGGGGTATTAGTTTCGTAAAAGGGATATTGGTTATGGTTATGAGAGAAATCATATGTAGAATAATGATATCATATCGGTAAATTGAAACACAGATATGACATATCATTGGATCATATCGGAGATATGATCCAATTGAAATATGCCCCAGGGGGATGGGGGGGAGAATTTATTTTGAAAAAATGGAAACATTTTTTTCTAACGGAAAACGGCCAAAAACAACGAGAAATTCGCTGTGCGCTGCACGAGGCGCTTTGACGGGAACAAATTCCATTTGAAGTGTGCCGATGCCGAGAATTGCAAGCATTCTCCGATGGCACTTAAGCATTTGTACATTAATTCGTAAAATGTTTTTATTATTCGCAAGCATTTAAAGGCCAGTTTTTGGAATTCTTTAGATAAATATTTTGTATTTCTAATCGTCGCGTATTTTAAGGCATTCTTTCTGTCCATTTGATTAGGCAATTAGCACTTGATTCAGTGCCAAGTCTCCGTGAATGTCCAGTATGGCC
Organism: Globodera pallida; assembly: GCA_020449905.1. Lineage (NCBI taxonomy): Eukaryota > Metazoa > Nematoda > Chromadorea > Rhabditida > Heteroderidae > Globodera > Globodera pallida. Next base: position 558,062 of record JAIXHY010000009.1, on the reverse strand, counting down.
ACCTTAAGCAATTAAAACGCCCTTTCCCAAAGAGTGACTTGCCTCGTTAAGATTTCCACGCATTTGAAATTGACAAAATTCCAAACCGTCGACAAAACACTGAAATGAATGGGTGAGGGGCTGGCCAAACCTTACAATAAAAACCCGAATGATGTTTCCATGGACGAGAAAGTCCAACGCAAATGGCACTCCCGGCTTAAAGAGGGGGGGGGGAATTCGGGCACTTCCACAAGGCTCACTCTGAACGGACATCCGGCCCCGTCACGTTCCTCCCCTTCCGGTGAGTACTGCTTGTTCACACTGGCATTTCGCACCACACAGTTCTGCTGAAAATTGAATTGTTAACTTCGACCTTTACGGACATTGTCTCTGACGTCAAAGCGCGGGTTGAAATGGAAAAGCGTCTGCCCGTCATGAGTCTTGAAATTGACTGTGAAACGTTTTGCTCCCTGGTGAGGGACGCCGACAACGCGCATTCGGTTTGTCTGAAGCAATGCTTGCAGCGGAGCTTGATAGGGCACCGACTAAAAGAATTCATTGAAAGGGCCATCAATGTCCATTTAGAACTGACTAATGTCCCTTGGGGCCCCTGGGCTGGAGGAGGTTGAGGCTGGTGAGGTGTTGGTTCGGCCGGAATCGGTTGAGGTTCAGGATGTGTTGGTTGAATAATGGACGGCTGTTCCTGTTGGTCAACTTCGCGTGGCCCCTTATTGCCGCTGCTCTCGTGAACGACGCCGGGACCCCCCGTCGTGGACACTTCCAGGGAATGAAGCTGAATGTCCCCGGCAACAGACACCGCCCCTAATTTGGAGAAGTCGTCCCGAGCGGCAAATTCACAGAACTGGGAGCCATTCACAGTGCACTAAATGTAAGTGGAAAGGGTAAACCGACAACAGAACAGCGCATGTACACCCACCACAACTCGGCCCTCCTCTACCGACAAATCGAGTGTGAATTGCTGCCCGGGCACGAACGGAAGTCCTCCGTCCCGCTCTTCGGCCTGCCACTGGCCCTCATTGGTACTGCTCCGGACCACGCAGCCCTCCTGCAATGGAACTTAACATGGAGCGTTGGAATTGAACATAACGAACGTCAAAGCGTGGGTTGAAGTGCAGTAAATGTTCGCCGTCTTGCGACAAAAGATTCACTTCGAAACGCTTTGCACCCGCATTCACTTGGCCGACCGCGTGAACTTTGCCGGGAAGACGGAAGTCGGTGATGTCCTTTTGGTAGGGAAGCGGCTAAATGGAGGTGCTGAATGCTTTTACCCACCTCTCGTGATCTTTGCTATGCTCATTTTTATAATTTGAGCTTAGGCATTCGACAAAATCAAAAAACTTACGAGTTCCAAAGCCATTTTTGTTTTTTGTTTTAAGGAGTGTGGGGAGAGCAGTGGGTGATCAAAAATGAAGGGACTGCTGCTGATCAGAAGAATGTGAAAACAAATGGAGAAAACAAATGGGGGGGGGGGGGGAGAGAAACAACAAAAGAACGGCGTAAACGAAAACACGCCCAACACTTTGGGGAACCAACCAGCCGACGTTTGCTTCTCTTCGCCCTATCACATCAGCTGCCTCTTGCTTTATCACCTCCCCCCCCCCCCCCCCCCTCCCCTTTTTATGGGCCACATGTTTTTCTTCTCCGTTTATTAGCTCCAATGAATGAATGGTTCCGCAAATCCGCGATAACATTTTGATAAAATTAAACTTTTGTAATTTCAAAAAAACTGCAAAAGAAAGTGAGAATCAACAAAAAAGGAAGCATCTTCTCGTTCTTCTTCCAACATTCTGCTGCTGGGAGTGCAATTCTTGGCCACATAAAGTTCCCGGCATTTCGTCTTTCGTTGGCTTATAGAAAAGTGTTGCGACGGCGGCACAAATTAATTCCATGCCATGCCCACAGTTTATAAGCACTGCACCCGCAAAACCGGATGCGACGAGAAGCGATGCAAGTGCAGGCCAAATGCAACGCTTTGGCAATAGAAAGTGTCACGGAAGATTATCGTCCCCAACAAATGATTTTTCAATTGGACCTTTTGTCGTCGTGCAAATTTACCGTTGCGCCACTATTTGCGTGGCTTAAAATCATTAAACAAACTCAGTTTTTATTTTGGAACAGAGCAAACGTTAGAAAATGCAATTGGTTTGTTGGACTGGCTCTGTTGCTTTTTATAGCAGTCGAGAATCTCGACCCGGTTGTCATTTTTTTGGGTGAGTCGGGATTATGGTGCTGTGAAATCTCGACAGTGACTGAATTCGACAACAACTTAATTTATTAATATGTAAGCCAATTTATATTTGGTCTGGAATTCGATATGACTTTACTTTTTAATATTGATAAAGATAGCGTTGCGCACGTATGTTGAAAAGTGCAAGCAAATTTGCGTCCTGCTGAATATAAAATTCCTTTCTCTGGACCCCTTCCCGTGTATCCCATTTGCTGGAACCCCAACAAATTTTTGGCAAAATTTGGCCAATTCTTAAACAATTCGTTACGTTATTAACTTTTTAATAATTTAAATCAGAAGACATTCTTGAAGAAAGGCCCCATCAAATAAAATACACCCCCCCCCCCCACTCTCAAAGAAAATAGTAAATATTATGCTAAATGAATTTTCTTCTTAAATTTAATATTTATTTACAAAATATTAATGTGCCAAAATATTGTTATTAATTAATTTAAAATATGATCAATAGAGCCCGGATTTATATGGACTAAAAAACGCGAAATATGGACTTAAAATATGGACTAAAAACCCCCAAAATATGGACCAAAAACCCCAAAAAGTGCCAAAATATGGACTAAAAAATGTGCGAAACTGACAAAATCCAGTCAATTTTTACGTTAAACCCTTCAAAATTCGTCATTTTTTATTAATTTTCCTCTTACAGTTGTAAATAAAATATTTTTCACATGTTTTGGAAATTTTATAAAATATCAAAAATAAAAAATTTTAAGAAAATTTCGATCTTTGATGGTGCATTTTTGGTCCAAAAAAAAAGTAATTTTTTAGGGGTGAATTTTTGGTTTGAAAATTTTTTTAATTTTTAAGGGTACATTTTTTCGTTTTTATTGCATTTTTCTTATGAAATTTTCACAAAAACTCCAAATTTTTCTTGGATTTTTGATCAAAAAGGCCAAAATATGGATTTATTATGAAAAAATGGCGAAATATTGATTTATTCTCAAAAAAGCCAAAATATGGATTTATATGGACTAAAAAGTCGCCCTAATTCGAAAATTTTTCGAAATGAATGCTATTTCTGGGCTTCTCTCATGATTCCCTATTCGCCAAAAAAACATGTTAAAACATGAAAATCCGGGCTCTAATGATCAACTGTCGAAAAGTCTTTTTGGCATATTCATACTCACAAATCAGCTCGGAGAGAGGAATGGATTAGTATAAAATTTAATGGATTTCGAGTTTGTTACTTAAATTGCATTTTCCCGACAATTTTCTATTCACTAACAGCTTAAACCTAACCTAACAACACTCACCCGCTTTTATGCCTCTCGCCACACTCTCTCAAATTCAGACAAATTCCTCTATTTAACCAGCGTTTCTTTCTTTCTTTATCCAACAAAATTTTTCTTTCTCTAACATTCACTTCCATCCAAACAGAAAGAGAAAGAGAAGCACGTGAAAGGGAAAATGATGCTAAGAAAAGAAGAAATCAGCAGTGCTGACAAAGCGCGCCTTTAAATAAGACGAAAGTCACAGAATAAACCGACTTCGAATTTATGGGGGGGGGCAATGCTTTTTGTTCGTTGGGGGGCAAAATGACGTCAACCGTTGGGTTTGAACTTTTCTGAGAGTTTCCCGCGAGAGTTTCATATATTTACTCAGAAGAGAAATAATTTGTTTTTTTTGTTTAATGCATAACGAAAGGGCGTCTTTCTTTTCTCCTTCGATTCATTCCAGACATTTTTCGCTATTTTAAAGTTTTTAAGCAAACGTTAATTTTAATATGGAGGGAGTTGATCCCGACACTCTTCTTGAATGGCTGCAAATGGGAGTGGGCGACCAGCGAGATTTACAACTAATGGCGTTGGAGCAGCTTTGCATGGTGTGCTTTTATTTAATTTGCAATTTTTGTCCTTACCCCACCAAAACAAAGCGATTTCGATTTTCTATTCATGAACTTAATTTTAGACATTGTTGATGAGTGACAATATTGACCGATGCTTTGAGAGTTGCCCGCCTAGAACATTTTTGCCAGCACTCGGACGAATATTTCTGGACGAAACAGCCCCTGAGAATATTTTAGAGGTGAGTTAAATCTAAAAATGATTTTTTCTGCTACGCAACGATCGATTTGCTATCCAAACATCATAAAAATGTCGAAAAGGGGAATTTTGAAGTATTTACTCGGCAGAGTTATGTTTCTATGCTATTGTAATATTGTTCTTCGTCAATCTTCCATCACATTACCAATCAAGACCGGAGCAATAACTTGCTTCAACCTCAACCGATTCAGAAATTTTTAAATTCAATCGAATCTCAAAGCTTTAACTTAATGCTAGCGTTATCTTTTTGAGATCTTTTGAGTGGCTTTAAGAATTTCTGAATCGGTTAAGCTTGAAGCAAGTTATTGCCCTGATCTTGATTGGTCATGAGTTGGGAGGTGGTGATAGGTGATTAATGCTGAAGTTTTCAAACATATTTTTTTCTCATTATTACTAGCAAAAATGAATTTTTTTATTTCAGTTGAACCGATTAAAAATATGAGCACAAAATTCTTTCCGCATTTTTTAAAATGCATTTCTTTTAACAAAACAAACAACTCGATTTACATTGGTAAAGGTTACGGCTCGTGCCATAACCTACTATTTGGATGTGTCCAATGAGTGCACCCGTCGAATCACGCAAGTGGAAGGAGCTATAAAGGCCATTTGTCATCGGTTGGTCACTGCTGAGATGACAGACAGAACCAGCAAAGATTTAGGTGACCTTTGAATCGAATGCACAAAAAAAAAGGTTTTTTATTTTTGCCTTTTTAGGGGAACAATGCGTAAAATTGTTGGAACACATTTGCCAGAGGGAGGCCAGTTCGGTGCACGACGCAGGCGGATTGCAGGCGATGTTGCACTTAATAAAGTTGTTCAAACTTTTGCCCCCTCAAATTCCAACGCTTTACTTCCCAAAAGGCATCATGACCATTTGCATAAGGACACAATGCATTCTGCCATGGCTGTGGTCACCAAATTGTGCAGCAAAATCGAGCCGAGCGATGTCAATTTGGCCGAGTGCAGCAAAAACCTCGGCGACCTTTTGGAGCACGACGACGAGAGAGTGGCCGAGTGTGCGCTGCGCTGCTTCGCCGCGATGACCGACCGTTTCATGCGACGTCAAATGGACCCGGTGACGTTGGCCCATCCGAGCAAATTGGTGGCTCATCTCTTTGACCTCATCGGCCCGCCTCCAGCGACTAAAGAAAATGCTCCACCCGAATTGTTGGCAAAGGGCGAAATTTGCGACGTTTTGAAACGAAACTCGGCTTTCATCTCCACCGTGTTCTCACTTTTTGTCAATCTGTGCAAAAGCTCTTCCGCTCTTACTGAAGAAATCATTTCGTGAGTCTTTTTGGCAACTTTTTTTAGATGAAATTAAAAGTCGTTTAGATCGCCAAAACTGATTCCTGCACTGAAGACTGTTCTCAACGGAAAGGATGAGCGTTGTATTAACGTAACTTTTGTCCGTTGATTGATTTGCTGATTTATTGTTTTTAATTGAATAGGATTCATTGCGTTTTATTGACCTTCTAATTGTTTTGCTTTGTGAGGGGCGAGCTGCAGTTTCAAAAAGTCGAGTTCTTTTAAACGACTCGGGTATCAATCAATTAACTTATTTTTCTATTTTTGCTTATGTTTTTCACAGTTGTCGCTCCCGTTTTTGACAAAACCCACCGCAATTTAATTGACGCAATTCGGTTACGCGACACGGACGCACTAATTGATGCGGTCGAAAATGGGACGGTAAGTTGAAAGCAGTGGATCATTTGTCATGTGAGGAATTGACGCATTGTCAGGTTGACCCAAATTTTGTCGACGATGTCGGTCAAACCCTCCTCAATTGGTGCGCTGCTTTCGGCACCTCCGACATGGTTATTTACCTTTGCGACAAAGGAGCGGACACGAACAAAGGGCAGCGCTCTTCCTCACTCCATTATGCCGCCTGTTTTGGCAGAGTTGAGGTAAAATTGTACAAATTTTCATTTAAAATTTAAATAAGTAACTATTTGTTTAGATTGTGAAAATCCTCCTTCGCTATGGAGCAAACGCTGATCTCCAAGATGTATGTGTTATCATTTGTGAACATTTGCAATTCTGAGAACTAATTAAGGAAGAAGGGAGGACTGCCCTTGACAAGGCTCGGGAACGGAGTGATGAGGGCCACCAACAAGTTTGTGAGATCCTTCAAAATCCCGGCGCTTACATCAACATCATATCAACAAACGCATTAATGCACAAACTTCCCGTGGATCGCAGCCAAACGGATCCGAAAAACGCACCAGACAAGGACCAAATTGACTCCGAATTGAGCGAGAAGTTCATTCAGCAATTATTGCCGTTATTTTGCACAATATTTCGGGTTTTTTGTTTTGTTTTTCATTTTATGTTTTTAACTTTTTGTTTAGAATTCATTGGCTGTTGGTGTTCGACGTACAACTTTGATGTTAATCCGAAAGTGCGTTTTTCACATTTCGGCAAACGCATTTGGCGAAGTTACCGAAGTAAAAGGAAACGAAATGGGTGAAGAGAATGGTGACTTTGTTGAGTCTTTGGTCGGCGTTCTGATGGTCGTCTTTGAGAGCAGCGAAAACAATTTGGATGCGAAGGAACAAGCATTGATGGTCGAGAGAAGACAATTAAGCTTTAATCTTTTAATTTTATTGATTTAGACGATCAAATCCTTGCTGATAAAAAGGCCCGAGTTTTGGGCTGAACAACTGATCCGACTTGGGGTTTACGAGAAAATAGAACAACTAGCCAAAGAAGCGGCGGATGCTGCGGCTAACAACGTTTTAGCAGCCACCAGGGGGGTGAATGCTGGCTTGAATTCCCTGGAGCTGAATGTTTCTGAAGTGCAAGGGACCTCAAATTCGGATATTATGGCGGACTGCTCGTCTGACAAGAAAGAAAGCTCACTGGACAAAGTGGCGACTAACTCCCTTGACAGGTCTTTGTCACTCGCTCGTGTTCAACACACTGTTTCTGTCTTAAGGTCTGAAACATCGATTCCTTCTGCGAGTCTCGGCTCGGAATCAGCTGCGCTGTCAAACGAATCTCGGGGCAATTACCCAGTAACTTTTCTTAACATATAGTACGTGTCTTAATACTGTAGTTTCAAAAATATTTACAGAATGAAGAAAATGTTGTGCACGCAGACAGCTCTTCGCCGTCGCCGACCATTGAGATTTTGCACCAACACAACAGCGCGATGACCCTGAATAATGGCGGAGAAATTCAGCCCTCAAATTCTCACGACGGCATGAATTCGCCGGAATTTGACACTGATTTGGTGGATGCGGCCAACACAATTGCCAATGTTCTTGGCGTGCAGATTGTGCAGGACGTTTCTGAGACGAGTTGTGAAGAGCAGCAACAACGACAACATGAAAAACAGCAGAGAACCGCCAAGGACGGTTCTGATGACGTGTGGACAGTTGAGGAGGGGATGTTCTACCGCTGGAAGGATTGGCGGCTAATCCGCACCAAAGACTCTATGTTTCTGTGGTGCGACGCTGTTGCGTTGGAACTGAGGTGAATTTGCAATTAACCATGGGAAATGAGACTTTAACAAAATTTTAAAACCTTAGAATTACACCAAATATTAACCAAATGTTACTCTGACTGTTCCGGATAAAAATTTATCGTCAAATAATTTGTTTACTTTATAAAGTGACGGATCAAATGGCTGGTTACGCTTTCTGATGAATGGAAGGCTGAGCACTCTCTATAGCAGTGGAAGTCCTGAGTATGGGGCGGATAATGCTGAAAACCGTGCGGAATTCGTCGACAAGTTGCACAAAGCCCGAGCAGCAGTGCCTGCTGGCTCGCAGACCAAATCGATTCTTTCCGTTCCACGCTCCGCTACTTCTACAATTCAGTCGGGGAATTGGAATTTGGCATCGGCCGAAGTCGGAACAATATTATTGACGAACCGAGAAGGGAGCCAACAAAAAATGGTCGTAAAAGAGGACCTTCCGGGATTTATCTTCGAAACAAGTCGCCATCAGAAACAACTCTTCACAGCTGATTCGACTTTGGGTGACTTTACATCTCTCTGCTTTTTTTGTAAATTCATAAAATTTAAGGTCACGATTTTGTGACGGGTTGGGCAGCACGGGGTGGAGGAAGGCGCCTTCGATACTTCAGATTGGAAGTCCAGAAACAGAAAGTGTACGAATTGGCCCGGGAGATTTGGGAAACATATCTGAAGAAAGCTCGGGATCAACCCAGAGAAATGGTTTTGGAGGTCCAACAGTGTTCCAACTTATTGGTAAAATTGACGAGAGAGATTGTGAGCTCAGAAACCGAAGGTTCTTCAAAAACCAATGCGGAGGATTTGAAAAGGAAGATTGACGAGGTTAACTTTAATTATTTATTTAATATTTTGCTTAAACTCGATAAGGTAGTGTAAACTATAAATGCACTTTTTGCTTTAGGTGCGTACAATTCTCGCCAAAATCAGAGACATTCTCATTGACGAGCGTCTGTTGTCCGTGTTTGAGATTTCAATATCGGGCTTGGTGCCTTCTTTTTTGGAATTTATTGAGCAGGTTTTCCTCAACAGAAATGGAACTCTTGCCAAATGTTTTGCCGAGGTTTCAGCCTTTGCTTTTAGATGTTTGGTTTTATTTTTGAAAATTTTCAGACTTTTTCCGATGCAAAGCTACTTAACCTTTTGGTGCGTAAAATTGTTCTCGTTTTGGAGTTCACCGAGAAGTTGCCGCAGTATCTTTATGATGCGCCCGGCGGTTCCCCGTTTGGGTTTCAGGTCATATTTCATTACATTTGTTTTGCTCTTTAATCAATAAGTATGGTTCAGTTGCTGACGCGACGTTTGCGCTTTCGTTTCGAATTGGCAAAACGGGAAAATGACTCAACGGATTCGAAAGAATTTGTGAATATGTAAGTCATCACTTAAATTTGTTTTTTTTGACAAAATGTGATTATGTTTAGAACGAATCGCTTTTTGAAGAGTGAACCGCTTGTTACAGTTTCTACACTGAAGTCGTATTTGTATGAACAACTAAATTCGACAAAAGCATTCGATAACTCTTCAAGTTTGTTGATTCTAATCAAATACCGTATTTATGTTGATTTAGACATTCCAAAAGCTGATCTGCAGCAGCCGTATGTGTCCAGTGCCCTTTCAAACCTCAGCTTTGGCCGACCTCCCACCGCCGCTTCGTTGAGAATGGCGCGCAAACTTCCAAAAACTTCGGCAGAAAAATTAGGCGGAGTTTCTTCCGCCGCCGGCCATGGCCATAAACACACGCCCGGTGATGTTCTGTCGGCTCGGTCTGCTTACGTTGCTGCCGGGTGCTTGGAGAAGGTCGGCGGAAGCATCAAAGTGAAGAAGTCGTTTGGGAGCGGAAAGACGGCGAAGAATGTGACTGCCAAGAAAGGAGGAGGAACTCATTCGAGGAGTTCAGGTGAAGCGTCATCGAAGGCACAGCGAAATACAAATCAGCGAGAACTGTCAAGTTCTAACGAAGTAAGAATACAGCTACTTTAAAGATTTAAAACAATTGTCCGTATTCAACGACCAATTTAGAAGGCCTCAGTTGATTCGGTCAGTGGCATTTCACAGCAGCAACAGAAATCGATGTCAACAACAAACTTATTTGACGTGAGCTTTAATAATTTTATAATTTCGTTTTAATTCAATCGTATTTAGGCGGACCAACGTAAAGGCCGTAGCTCTTCGGCGGCGTTCAAACAAGCGGCCAGTGCCGAATCACTCCAACACCAAACGCCGTCGCTTGAGAATTTGTTGTCAAAGGCTCGCCTTCATGACTACAGCATTCCCGAGGAGTCAATGGGGTCGCCAAATTCCGGAAGTCCAGAGCCTAAAAACCTGTCGACCTTTGGAAATCTCCCTGACTTTGAAACCCGATTTGACAAGCGAAAGGGGAGCCAGGACATGCATGGCCTTTCCATTGCGGCCAGGTTAAAATCTTGAACGGTGTTAGTTAAACTGTTTCGAATTCAGTTCATTCACTGGCGGGTCACAACCTGTTCTGAACTCATCCTCTTTTTCTCGCGATCGATCGCAATTGTCTTCTTTGGAAAGATTGGAACCAAATCAAATTGAATCTTCAATTGAGACAATAAATGGTATGTTTATGATTTGCATTTTGGGGTTTTAAAAGTTCTCTCGTCGTGCAGAAGTCAGTCAGAAGGCTGAGGACGATGGCACATGTCAACAATTGGCTCAAAACCCAAACAGCAGATTCGAAACGCAGTCGCCAATGGGTAATTTTGATCTTTTGCAAACTTTTCTGCCGTACCTTTTCCCTAAATACATTAATTAACTGGATATTTAAGATGATCGCGCGCAAGATGACGAAGACGAAGAAGCGGAAATTCTTTCCAGAATAAAGGAAACCGAGGATTTTCTTGATCTTTTTTCTGCCTCCGGTGGAAGAATCTTAGCATCGGAAACCGGTGATGCTAACGACGCAACTTTGGTTGAGGTCGACGAACCTTTGAAGAACAAGATAAAAGCAGAAAAAATGCTGAAGAAAGTCTTGGACAAAAGTGAAGACGACGGCACAAACTCCGGGGAGACTTCTTCAATTTCTCCAAGTATACAAATTTATTAAAAACATTTTGGGTCAAATTTCATTAATTGCGTCAGAAGAGGAAACTCACCAAAATGTGCCCGGAACCAGCGGCAATTCATCTTCACAGATTCAAAATATTGGTTCAAATATACGCGTCAAATTGGGAAATTATGCCGAAGTTTTTCGCAATATGATGCAGCAGGTACATTAATAAAAGTGCATTATTCATACACTGACATTTTAAATTTTAGGTTCTCGAATCTGGCGACAATTCCGACATTTACGATGTGGACGAATTCGACAACGATATTTATGAGGATGAATTGCACTTCATCGAGTACGACAAATTTTATTTTATTTTGCATTTGCTTCTTATATTGCGTCGTTTTCAGTGATTGCGAACATCCAAGTGATCATGGGGGCGGGATCAGCATTTCTTCCGACTCTTCCTCAGTTGCCGACCGTTTTGCTGATCATGTTCAAAACATTGGGGGAGCTCCTGCTACTGCTGGGACGAATAATGGTGGCAGCAACACTGCCTCGTCCATCTTCAATGATGCCACGTCGGCACTTCAGTCCCAGATAGAGTCATTTACATCCGTTGCGTCCGCTTTACGTCGCCAATTCTCGTCTTCCGCTTCGGCCAACCAAACAATTATTTCCAATGCGGGAGGTTCACGTGCCGATGCTTTTGCCGCCATCCGTGCCGCTATGGAGCGAAGCGACAATATGATTCCATCCCTGCCCATTGACGTGATCATCGGAACGTCTTCCGCCAGTGAAACGAGAAATCAACGATGGCGACAAGCTTTGTTGGAGGAATTCAGCACATTTATGCCACCATCGATGGGAGGCCCTAATGATGGACGACAACGGAGCAGTGAGGAGGGGAGCTGTGGTCGAGCAATTAGAACAGCGGGAAGCAAAACGTCCACGCAGCTCGGAGGATGGAACGATGATTTTGTACTTCGTCGACAGTTTAGTGCACTCATTCCGGCCTTTGATCCTCGTCCTGGCCGTACCAACGTCAATCAGGTGGAAAGGCTCACAATGAGTCCTTAAGCATTATAATCATAATGAAAAAACATCACGTTTCAGACACAAGATGTTAAACTGCCAGAAAACATTTTGTTTTGTGGAAACAGACGTAAAGAGTCATCGATTCGAGAATACTCTAAGGGAGAAACTTCGTCAACAGTCGGCGTCGGGACTCCTACAATTCGACTGTTTATCAAAAAGACTAGCAAGGACCAAGCAACTAAACCGGAAGAGGAGGGGATTACGGTGGAAATGAAGGATGATGACTCGTCGTTGTTCCGTTATGGTATTTGTTAATTTAATATGAATTCCATTAATTTGTTTTTAAAGTGCAAGACCTACTTCTGGGAAACCAGAACTGCGAAAGTTCGTCGGACAACATTTTTTCTTCTGATGTGAATTCGCAGATTTGGGAGAACACTTTTACGCTGATTTATTCGATTAACGCGAACAATGAAGATTTGTTACTTAATGATGCCCCTGATAAGAAAGGACGTTTTGATCCAAATTTGTTTGGAGCAAATCCGTTGGTTGGACAGGTGGGTTGGAGGAGGGCACGTGGCAGGAAGATTTAAACGTGGCATTTCTATGCCATGGCTATATAATTTGGCTTTGACTGACAGCATGTTGTTAAGGCACTGAACATCATTAAAATGTTGCAAGAGCTTTCTCAATCGATGATTAACTCTGATCAAATCATTGAAGCCGATGTGATTTTTCCGTCTCTCCCAGAGGAATCCTTTCACAGTACAAAGTTGGCACAAAAACTGTGCCAAGAGCTCGCTGACCCTTTGGTCGTTTCCGCGAAAACATTGCCCCATTGGTGCAATTATTTGGGTGAATAAAATAAAATAATTACTGCTTTTTATAATATAATTTAGTCCACAATTTTCCCTGTCTGTTCTCGATGGAAATCCGTGCCATGTACATGAACACGACGGGTCGGACATTAATTAAAAAATATCAGTTTGTCTGTTGGCATTTGTTTTTAGCCTTCGGTACATCACGGGCCATTGCTTATTTGCAAAGTCGCCGGGATCACCTGCTTGAGCAAAATCGTTCTGCAACAGCTTCAACCGGCTCCAATATGGCCGGTTTACGCAGAGAAGATCATTATCCTGAGTACAGAATCGGACGAGTTAAGCACGAGCGGATAAAGGTAAATTATCGTCTGGCGAATTTAGCTGACTTGACAAATTCAAGGTGCACCGATCGGCGGAACTTTTCTTGGAAAATGCGATCAAAGTGCTGAAGTTTCACGCAATGCGTAAAGCCATTTTGGAGATCGAATATTTCGGCGAGGAGGGCACTGGACTCGGGCCAACTCTCGAATTCTTTGCTTTAGTCTGCTTATTTAGCTATTGATGGTGAAAACGGACAAAGAGTTTAGGTCGCTGCTGATTTCCAGCGACGGGATCTTTCCATGTGGCATTGTGGAGATGTTGTTGCGGAGAGAGGAGTGGCAGAAGGGGAGGACGGCGGAGTCACGGGGTCCAAACCTGCTGGTTATTACGTTTATTCTGATGCCGGACTTTTCCCGGCTTTTTGGCCTTTCGGCACAAATGAACGTGTATTGAAACTCTTCCAAATTTTTGGAGTTTTTATTGCTAAAGCAATTCAGGTGGACTAATTAATTGTTTTCCCTTCTGAAAAATGCTTTTCAGGACAGTCGACTCGTGGACTTACCCTTTTCGAAAACTTTTCTTAAATTGATTACTTCCCCCAAGGTATTAACTTTTGGGAATGTATTTCTACCTGTTAAACGCTTTAGCTTGCCTCAAGTGATCATCCTTCCATCGAATCTGTTTTGGACCTTAATGATTTTGCATTAATTTATCCTGAAAAGGTTCTAATTCTTGCTTTTATTATGTTCTAACTCTTTAGGGTTTATTATGTTTTGTTCGAATTAAGGTGCGACTTGTTAGGGCTTTGTTGAAGTTCGTAGAGCGACGCAAACTAATTCAATCGGATGAAAAGTTTGACTCTGCCGAAAAAGAAAAAATGCTCAACGAATTGCGCGTTGAAATGGACGAAAGCAAATTTTCAGTAGAAGGTGATTATTGGACTGATAACCTAAATGAGTTAATAATTGGCCATTCCATCGATAAGATTTGTCGTTGACTTTTGCGGTCAATGCCCCCGCCAAGAGTTTTCCTTATGAGTGCGTTGAGCTCATCGACGGCGGTGCTTCCGTGGATGTGACTGCGTTCAATGTGGAATTTTATGTGAAGAGGTTCATTGAATTTCATCTGAACGAGGGAATTCGTGAACAGGTCGTCTTTCGAAAAATCAATTAAGACATTTTTGTTCATTATTTTTGTGAAGATTTTTATGTTTCGGCATGGTTTTGACATGGTCTTTCCACTCTCATCTCTGAGTTGCTATTCAGCCAGCGAACTTCAAGTAAGTTTAAATGTAGTGGAACCAATCCAAATTAGTACGTTTCAGACTTTGCTATCGGGAGAGCAATGCCCAAACTGGTCTCGCGAAGATTTGTTGCGATACACAGAGCCAAAACTTGGGTAAAGACGCTTAAATTTCGTTAAACGATGTTTTGACAGTTACACGCGCGATTCGGTCGGCTTTCTGAACTTTGTCGATGTGCTCACCAGTTTCAGTGCAGCTCAGCGCAAAGCATTCCTTCAGTTTACGACCGGGTAATTTTTGCATGGTTTTTGACCGAATATGACGCTTTTTTAGATGTTCTTCTTTGCCTCATGGTGGCCTTGCCAACCTACACCCCCGGTGAATTCCGTTTTCCCTCCCTTTTTTGTTATTAAACTCCTCCACCAATTCATCTTCTCAATCTTTAGTCTGACCATTGTACGCAAAGTCGGTTCTGGTGACGGTTCTTACCCGGTACATTTTGTTTTAATGACGTTTACTCTTCTAACGTGAATGAATGAAAATCAGTCCGTCAACACGTGTGTGCATTACCTGAAACTGCCCGAGTACAGCAACGCCGAAATTCTGAAAGAACGGCTTTTGGCGGCAACGTCGGAGAAGGGATTCCATTTGAATTGAATCGGAAGAGTGGCGAAGAGTCAGCCAACTGTTCAGATTATTATGATACGTGTGACGAGTATTTGTGTAAATTGATACATTTTCTTATCGGTGATCATAAACAAAATAATTATGCGCAGCATTTTATTACTAATTTGTTATTTTCAGTTAACTAATGCATCTTAAATTGGTTGCCGTTGATAATATATAATGTCTATTGCTTTCCTTGTCCCGCTTGGTTAGATTCACTTTTTAAATTTGCGCTTGACGGTTTGAATTTTACTTTTTCCATTGAATTATCGACAATGTCCAAAACAGCGGCGCGTGTTCGTCCGACTTTCTTCGATTCGGTCGAAAAATGGGCGGACATCGACTTTGGAGAAGACCTCAGTGAGTCCATTTTCGAACCTTTGGTTTTCCACGACAGTATTATTGGCACTTTGCTTGTAAATTTAGGGCATTTTCTTGAGGACATTTTGTACACGGAGTTAGTCAGCTACGCCCAATTGATCCATCACAAAGTGAGCAATTGAGTGAATTTTTGGGAATTTTCTTCTTAAATGCCATTTCCATTCTTTTTGCCTTCAGAATGCCATCATTCATTCTCTCCTAAGCCATTTGGCTGACCAGAGCCTTTCTTTGCCCGCTTTTTTTGATTTTTGTGCGGCCATCGCCACGGATTTGCGCGACGATTTTCAGCCACATTTTTGGCAAATTTTTGATGCGATTTCCAATTTGTTTTTGACACCGAAACAAGAAAAATTCGGTGAAGCCGAAATGCAAGGCGGATTTCGCGCGATGGGACAAATTATCAAACTCAATTTGCGATTCCTTTTTTCTCAGCTGAAGCCGTTGTTCTGTCGGTATTCGATTAAACGATTAGTGAATTGGCATTTCCCTCTTCTTTCTCTAGCAGTCTTTTGCCTCTTCTCGGCTTCTCTTCCGATGACCGCGTCCGTTCCTTCGCCGCTCGCACCTTTTCCTTCATTTTATCCAATTCGCCGTTACCTCATAAATTGGCCAAATTTCTGCTTGCAAAATGCTTTTCTGGTCATGGCCATACGCACCATTTGAAGGAAGGACTTTCATTGTTTTTCTTCAACTCCGTTTTTGACGACGGGGAACATGGAGACAAGGCGGCGGAGGTGAGTCCATTGATGGGCAAAGGCCATAATGCTAAAATAATTTATGAATTCTCTCATCTTTCAGTTGATCGGTGCGATCATTTTGCCAATTTTTGGAATGCCCTCCGACTCCGCGTTACGTCGTTCTTCCATCTCTCTCATGACCGATGTCTTTCAAAAATTCATTGCCTGTGGAAATCGTTCAGTTTCAACGCAAATCATCGCGAAATTGATCGTATGGATGCATTATCGGGAGGGGTCGGGGAATTAAGGACCCCCAAACCGTGGCCGGAAAAAGCGGCCCGCCCGACACGCGGACCGGTAGCCGAAAGAAAAAATAAATCATTTCTAAAAACATTTTTTGGTGTCGCATTTTCCGGACGCCAGGAAAAACACAAAAGGCTTTTTCGTTAGTTTTCACAACGCGTCACACGGACTCCTTCACTTTGTCTTCCCCACTTCCAGAGTCGAGTTGAACATGTCCAAAATACGAACGAACTTCCAACTCTCAGCCAATGGCTTCTTCTCTGGATGCGTGCCAAGAAATCTACACTTTTCAGTGAAGACAATAAAGCCAAACTGTTCTCATTGGCTGTCGATGGTCTTCAAAGCTCGGACTGTCCCGAATTTTTCGAGCAGTATTTGCAACTCGTTTCCGAGGTGATGGGGGAGGATTCCCACTCATTCAATCATCAAAAAGAACGACGAATGCTTTTTTGGCCCTATCTCCCGTACGGCGTTCAATGAGTTAACGCTTCAACGGTCTAATTTCAGCTTTTGCTCTCTCATCCGCCGCTTTCCCCCCTCCACCAGTCGACCTTTCTCTCTGTCCTCGCTACATTGGGAAACGATCTTCATCGACTTCATTTTCTTCTTCGCTGTTTGGCACAGCTCCATACACTTCCGTTCTTCTTCACCGACATTATGGACGTGGTCGGCGGACTCGGCTCTTCTCTCCTTTCGTCCATCACCTCCGATTTCGAAAATATTACCCAAGAACGGCTCCAACCTCTTCGTGAATTGCTAATTTTCTACAGTCAAATTCTTACTGAACATTTTCCGATCGAAGAGCCTTTGTCTGGTGAACAGAATTACTTTCAATAACTTAACGGCTTTTGTTTTTAGCGAATCGTCAAGAACCGTCCTTTCGCCTGCAGCATCACTTTTCCTTTCGGCACTTTGTCGTCGCCGTTTTACACAATCCAAGCGTTTATCCCTCCGATTTCTTCGACCTCTCTTTGACCATTTGGCCACGTCTTTGGTTTGTTACCGAGAAGCCGGAAGGTAAACGTTTTGATTGTCCGACATTTGCGCCGCAGGAAAATTTGACATTTGGCCCGCGAAAAAATATTCAAAGATTAATGCATTAAATAGACTTGCTGAAGGCCAACCAACCATCACCACCTTATAGTTAGTGTGAGCGCAGAAGATTTGTCCTGCGGTGCAAATTAGTTAGCTTTATTTGCAGGACGTGATGCAATTAATGCTTACAAATTAGCATCATTTGCAGGACTTGATGCAATTAATGCTTTTGTAATGCAAACCGTACGGGAGGGAACAAAGCGAACGCTTTCTGAGAAAGAGACGGAGAGACTTTGGAAGGCGACTTGCGCAGCACTCACTCTGCAACAGAAATAAACGAAAAGGAAAATGTTTTCTGTATTATATATTTATTTATATGTTGTTTGTTAATTTATTCATATTTCATAATTTGCTCTTCGCTTCGATCCCAAAATAATCCCGACAGATTCGGTGAAAAATCCTTTCGATTTTGCCACAAGGCTCGTCGCTAATGGTTCGCCACAGCTTAAAACGCTATTCCGCGTTCCGCTCTTTCTCCCGTCTGTTTGGTTCCCTGGTAACCGAATTTGTTGTCCATTGGTTGTGGACATGGGACATGGCCAACCAGCCAACTTCGTTCGATAGGATGCTAAGGGTCAAATGGATTTTGTTTAAATCCGCAAACCTTCAATCCGGTACTCGCTCCCATTAGGGGGGCACTTGTGCTCGCGTGTTAATGCCATGTCTCACTTAACTCCTAAAAAGCTGGAGGGGTGGTGGGGGGGGGGGGGATTCGCTCGTCGTCCATTCGTTCTTTTCCTTTCCCCAAAATGCTCTCCGCCACACGTTTTGGCCTCTCCCGCGCCTCCCTTCTCTTCGTCTTCCTCCTCCGCTTCCCCCGTCCCTCCCTTTCTTTGATCTGCTACAGCTGCACGACCACTCTCTCAGCTAACATTGACGAAAACGCGCAAGTCGCCCTCCGATTGTTTCTCAACTCCGTCTACGAATTGCCTCCCGGTCTTTCTTTCGATTCCCCCCAATCAGTCCAAATGCCTTTCCTTATCAGTTCACCGATTCTGCAACATGGAGAAAGATGTTGAGGTGGGATATTCCAAGGGTATGGACGCGAGGAATACAAATCATTCAGTTCAAGACGATCACCACCGTCCAATGTTCGACTCCCAATGACCAGTGTGTGAAAGTGCGTGCAGAGAATGACGGTTTGGAAGACGGCTTTCGTTGCTCGGCACAACAATTCGCCCGTTAAGGCTTGGAGTTTGTCATCCGCGGGTGTAAGTCGCGGGTGTACAAGCCGGACGTGGGCATCCCGCAGAACGTCCACTGCAGGACGGGCAGCCCGTCACTTTGCTTCTGCAAAGAGAATTTGTGTAATTCCGCCCGTTCATCGATAACAGCCCCGGCAGCGATTTTTGCGACTGTTTTTATGCTAATCATCGCTATTTAGGAGGGATTATTTAAAAGACTGTTTGAAATTCATTTTTCGAAATAAATAAAGTCGAATTGATGCCAAAAGGGGTAATCCGTTGTCCAAGGGCTGTCGAGGGAAGCGGACATTGAAAGAGACAGAGCGGGGGGTGTGTGGGGAGGGGGGGGGGGGGGGGAGGCGTCGGCAGCATTAGTATTTGTGGAGACAATAATTAACCGTTAATCAATCTGCATTTTCTTGTCCAACGATTCGATATATGCGTTTTATTGAGAATAATGATTGGATAACGGGCGGCTAAACAGGCAGAGAGGCAACCTGTTGATGGGAGGGAGGGAGGGGGGGGGGGATGATCGGCAGGTGGGTGGAGGGGGGGGGGGGGGGGAGGCGATAGATCGGACGTTGCGTCAGTGCCTATCGCTTTGTCAATTATTTCATTTTGGTCGTTTTGGCTTGCTGGACACCCCAGAGTTTGAGGTCACGTCCTCAATGCATTTTCTCGTCCATTTGGCCCCATTTCTTCTCCATTTCCTCGTTCGTCCCCTTACAACGGTTTCTGCGGCAACAACAAACGAAGACCTTGTGGAGTTCCTCTTCCAACATCAACAAATGTGTAAGTCCTTTCTTCACCATTCAAACTGCTTGCTCTTTTCGACCTCTAATTTGTAAGGTGGAAATCCATTTTCGGATGCTCAATGGGTGCCGGTGTTGGATTTGTGCGAGATAAAATGCGACGAGGAGAGGGAAATTTGTGTGGAGAATGACGAAATGAAACAGCGATGCATCAAATGTAAGAGAAGGGAGGAGGGGGGGGGGAGGAGAAGCCGATCAGAGTGATCGGAGATCCGTTGGTTTGAGATGAGTAGGCTTAGACAATGACAATGTTACTCCGTCATTCTTAGTGCCGGAGGCCTGTGTCCGGTCTTGGGTCTCGAACAAAAGTGCCAATCTTCGCTCTTCGAGCGTCGTCGTTGTCACTCGGCCACCGTCACAGAAGCAAACCCCGAGCACCGGCAGAAGAGCTTCTCAACCAGCGACTACAGTAAGCTCGTTGTTGGCATGGAATAAGGCCCGGAGCAAAAAGCAATCGAAGCAGGGTCAGCAACAACAGCAGCGGCACAACGGCCGCGAAGGAGGCGGCATGGAAAGGAGAAATGTGGGCGGCAGACGGTGGGCACCCGCACAAACGTCGCCGAAGACAACGACGACGGCAATGCCGACGAGGTCGACTAAAATAAGGCCGGAAGAGTCGCTGACACCGGCATCGGCACAACCGCAAGTAGAGGGGAAGGCCAAGAGAGGGCCCGAAGAGAAGCGAAGGGACCGGTGGACGCTGATACCGGTCAAGCGGAAGGAGGAGGGGAAGAAGCCGACGAGCATCGGGAGACGGGGACCGTTCATTCTCCAAAGTGTGATCGACTTGCTCAGAGAGGAGTGACGACGGCTTTGATTGAATGAACTCAATTACGGGCGACTTTTAAAATATTCTGCAATCAAAATTCAATATTTTATGTTTAAGTTAGCTTCTCTGTTGGTGCAGCACCACCGGACCTTTGAATTACTCGAACTGCTTGCCCATATTCAATAATATTACAATGTCATTTCGTTGCTTATTTTGCATATTGTTTGTCTTAGTTGGTTGAAGTCATGGTCTTAAACTAATTTGAATATTTTAAATTTCAAACTTGAAACATAAAGCATTTCAAATTCTAAAAAGAAATTCGAAAAAAGCACCCTGACCTTTTTCATAGACTTAACTCGGTGAATTTTGTTCACTTTGTCGTCAAAGGTCCTTTCTTCTAATGCTTGGCGATCGCAATTTGGGAAAAAAAACATTGGAAGTTAAAAGGAATTGTAACGGATTTAAACCGTCAAAGTGAGGATGCGCGAGGTGGGATGTTTGTTCTCTAAGCCTTGTGGCTGAGCCGACTAAGCCCGCCCCCTGCTGATCTCCGCTCCCCCCAAACGAGTTCCTTTCCCTTCCCCCCCCCCCCCCTTCCCTCTCCTCACCCGGAACCCCCCCCCCCCCCCCCTCCGGCCCCCCCCTCCGGTAGTTCAAATCAGTCCAACAAAATGCCGATTGCCCATTCTTTGTCCATTCCCGTGCCGCTCTACCTCCTGCTGAGCTTCGACTTCATTTACCCCGCCTCCGCCCTCTTCCCCCGCTATTCCGATTGCTTCGCCCGTCACAAAATGTACCCTTTCGTTTCGTTGCCAACCCTTTTGGACCCTCACAAATGTTTGACAGCTTGTTTTGGTTCCGAATATGAGGTAACCAACCGGTAAATTGTCCTAAATTTACATAAATAAAATTGTACAGTTTGGGGGGCGCGTGTCCGCCCGTGCGAATTTAGGCAAATGTTGCGGCGGTTGGGGAGAGAATTGCCTCATTGAGGAGACCGCGTGCACGGTGTTCAGTGCATTGCGGGAGAAGGCGGTTTATTTGGTCTTTCAGTGAGTGATTGGCCGTCCAAGGGGGGTCGATCAGCTTCCGATTCAAATGGGCGTCCAAGGGGGTCGATCAGCTTCCGATTCAAATGGGCGTCCAAGGGGGTCGATCAGCTTCCGATTCAAAACCAAAAGAGCGCCAAAGCCGAAACTTTCCCTCTATTCAGGGGGACGACTTCGTTGCATCAGCTAAAGCACGAATTTGGTAGATTCGGGGTGAGGTCGTCGAATTCTTTGTCGTCCCCCCTCCGAAGAGTCCTTCAACATGATGGTCCAGCTGCCGCCTTCCTGCGGGGGCGGCCGTGTCTCTCTGTACTATTGGAATGCCTTCCAACGCCTTTGGGAGGGGGGCCTTGCCGTCAAACTTTCGCGCATTGTTAGCCGCTATCCGAATTTTGAGCTCAGAATCATGGGCCACTCAATGGGCGGCGCTTTGGCGGCGTTGGCGGCCTCTTTCATGGCCCATCAAAACCTCATAGTCAGAGGAACAAGGCTCGGCCGCCGAATTCGGCTTTACACCTTTGGGGCAGTGCACAGCGGAGACCGTCGATGGGCACTCGAGCTGAAGAAAGCGGTGCCCGACTCATTCCGGGTCAACAACCGTTGGGACATTGCGCCACAAATGGCGCGGAGCGTTAACCGCGAATATTATCACCATGGAACAGAGGTGGGAGAATAAACGAATAGGGAAGTTGCGCATTTCATGTTGCAGGTGTGGTACAACAGCTTGATGTTGAAGGGACATTCTTTCCGCGAGTGTTCTGACGGCCAGTCGACGTTCTGTTCGGCCGTTGTGCACCCGCTGCTCTGGAACTGGATTGACCATTTATTTTACTTTGGCACTTTTGTGCTTAGTTCTTGTCAGCTTTGTACGTAACATAATAATAAAATTAAATACTGACAATGAACAGATAGTGCCGCTAACATTTGACTCACAAATCAGCGTTTTGACGCTAAAATCCGGGTGGGTGAATCGAAGACACAAATCCCTTACTTCTTATCCCTGGCTAAAATAGGGGAAACTTCGTCCCAAATGACTTCCCGAGCGTAATTGGTTGCTCCACTCGACTATTTGAAATTTTAATGGCAGATCGTCAAAACAATATTTCCAAATCCACGCATTTAAGAAAACAATTTCTGTGGGAGATGAGGAAGGAACAAAATTACCGGTGGTCGGGCGTACGGGTCTCGGCAAATGTGGCTATGTGCCAGTTTTGTGGCCATCTATCGCTACGCCATTAAATGATTCCGTGTTTGCCCCTTTTTTTTTTGTTTTGTTTTTACCTTGGGCCGGTTTAAAACGCTTAGATTTAATTACATATTTTGCTTTGTTTTAGAAAAGGCTAAACTGGACAATTTTCTAACATTTTTTTTCAATGTTTTCTCATTTGTTCCTGCTTCTGTTTGCTTTTCTTGAGACATCGCGAGCTCTGTATTTCCACATCGCGGAGACCGAGAAAAAATGCTTCATTGAAGAAATCCCCGACGAGACCATGGTGATGGGCCGATACAAGGTCCAGCTGTACGACCCGAATACGAAGGCATACGGAGACTACCCGACAATCGGAATGCACGTCGAAGCTAAGGACCCGGAAGAAAAGGTTTGAGGTGGAACCAATGGGTCGTCGATGGCATTTTGTTTCTTACAAACCAACAATTCTCCGGGAAGTGTATTGGTGTTGCGGTTTTAGGTGATCCTGAGCAAATTGTACACGAGCGAGGGGATGTTCACATTCACCTCGCACTCGCCTGGCGAGCATCTCATTTGTCTCTACTCAAATTCGTCCGCGTGGTTTAGTGGTGCCCAGCTCCGCGTTCATTTGGACATCCAAGTTGGCGAACACGCCCAAGACTATGAACAGGTAACGTTGAATAGTTATAAATAAGTAGAACCTAACTGAAATCCGGGTTAGGACCTTTCGTCGAAAGTTCTTTCAATTTCTGTTTTCGATCCCCAAATAACCTTAGAAATAACTTTTTTTAAATGAGGCTCACCATCGACTGAATTTCTCAGGTGGCTGCCAAGGACAAACTGAATGAGCTTCAATTGCGTGTGCGACAGCTGTTGGACCAAGTTGAGCAGATCACCAAGGAACAGAATTACCAGCGATATCGCGAAGAGCGTTTTCGCCAGACCAGCGAAAGCACAAATGTATGTAATTATTAAAGTGGTAAA
Organism: Globodera pallida; assembly: GCA_020449905.1. Taxonomy (NCBI): domain Eukaryota; kingdom Metazoa; phylum Nematoda; class Chromadorea; order Rhabditida; family Heteroderidae; genus Globodera; species Globodera pallida. Next base: position 534,752 of record JAIXHY010000009.1, on the reverse strand, counting down.
ATGCGCGGTTTGAATCCAGAAGGGACGGAGGGTAGGGGGGGGGGGGGGGGTAAAGGCCCCCCCCCTGACAAAAAAAAATTGTTTTCCTGACGAATTAGAAAAAACGTTGGAGTGAATTTAAAGGCGATTTTTTTAGAGTCGCGTGCTGTGGTGGTCCATTGGACAGACAATTGTGCTCCTTCTGACCGGTGGTTGGCAAATGCGCCATCTGAAGGGCTTTTTTGAAGCGAAGAAGCTTGTATAAGTGTTTCGGAGGATATTTATTTTGGTGTCGATTTGTTGTTATATGTATGTGCACATTGTTTAGTTTTTTTCTCGCCTTATTTAAAAGTGTCGATGTTTCAGCAAGTATCGCTAACATTTTTCTCTCTGACTTAAAATGCTAATTACAGCTTTAGTGGTTCGGTCTCAATGGAAAAAGTCCTTTCATTTGTGAAACATCCTCTCGTCTTCGTTCCCGTCGGGGTCAGCGCCACGTATTTCTTGTACAATTGTGGCAAGTACAGTTTTTTGTTGGTAAAAGGGTAGTTCTAAAATGTTACAACTATTTTTAGATCTAAGAGGGCATTTTACCTAATTGAGGGTTATGATTTTGAGACTTGTAATTTATCAAAAAACCTATGGGATAATGACAAAATAAATGTTGTAGCAGTGAATGCTAATTTCCCAGGGAAGCCCAAACCGGACATAAATACGTGGTCGGCGATCAAAGTGGCAAGACGTACATCGTCACGGGTGCCACGTCTGGAATTGGCAAACAAGTAGCAACGGAATTGGCCATGAAAAATGCAGAAGTTGTTATGGCGTGCCGAAACCGGAATAAATGTTTGGAGGTGCGGCGGGACATTGTTCTCAACACAAGGTGTTCAGCATCCCAATTAAATGGGTTGAATTCATCAGAACCCTAATCAACAATAAAACCTTTAAGAACATTGTTTAAATTTATAAAATTTAATTTAAGGAACAAAAAAGTTTTTTGTCGGATGTGCGATTTGTCCGGTCAGTTATGAAACTTTGTGAAATACTCGCTCTCTCCATTTTAGACATGGAAAGTGTTCACCAATTTGTACAAAAACTGACCAAAGGTTCGCACGCTTGGAATAAAGGGGTTTTCTTTAAAGGGATGTTTCCTCCACAGAGTTGTTTTATCGCCAATTTACGAGTTGAAATTAATTATAGGCAAATACGACTTCAAAAAAATTGACGGTGTCATTCTGAATGCGGCCACCAAATGCAAAAAGTACATAACCAATAAGGATGGAGTGGAGACCACCTTGGCCACCAATCACTTGGGCTCTTTCCTTCTTGTCGGCCTTTTGGTTCAGAAGCTGCTTGAACAAGAGGGGCAATCGCGCGTTATATTCGTCGGAACGGACATCACCACGAAGAATAGGTTGTCTTTGCATGTACTAGCTTGGACATTCGCCTGTTTTTAGTCTTAAATTGGAGCTTGACAAGTTGAACAGCGCTAAGTACACGAATAAGTTATGGGCTAACGAGAAATTGGACACGGAAAAGGGCAAGTACGACATTCACGGAGCATACAAGTATTCAAAGCTGGTGCAACTTGTGTTCGCTCGTGAATTGGCTGAACGTCTCGAAGGTCGTGCTATAAAAACATTTGCCAACTCGCAACGGACACCGGCAGTAGGGAATTATAACAAATACCAAAACAAGTAGAAAGACCGAAAATTCCCTTCATTTGCCCAGTATCGTTTGTCTTGGGCATATAACTTGTTTTGAAGGCAAGAACAAAGTCCGAGTGGTGGTAGCCGACCCGGGAGGAACAAAGAGCAATTTGAACAAAGACGAAGGGTGGTATAAATTTTTCTTGTCACGGTGGTGCTTAAATGGATTTGGCTATCTACTTGGCAATAGAAGAGCAGTCAGACATGCTGTTTACCCGATACTTTACGCAATTGAGGACGATGCAGTCAAAAATGGGACATTTGTGAGGTGAGGTGACCTTGGTCGGTGACTACAAACTCTAGCATAAAGCGATTCATTAGAGCTTATTTTGAAAGAGCCGGGCCCGGGTATCCGGATTCCATAGCTCTTTAAGTCAAGAAATTCAAGTGGCCCGGGTTTTTCTAACACCCGGACCTTTCATTTGTTTCGTTAAGCTCACGCCGTCAATTTATCGATTGGGGCGAAAATGCTGAGAATGCGGACCTTCGCAAATTGGTGTGGGCAATGAGTGAGCGTTGGACGAAATTGGAGAAGCATATGGACCAAATGGAAAAGGAATTGGAGAAACCGAATTACTTCGCTGCGGCTGTGGAATCAGATTCTGTTGTTAAGAGCCAAGAAAAGCCTCCGCGATCAGCGAGGTATTTATGGTTAGCGTAGGCGCCCATTTCGCTTTTTGTTTCTATTTTGGGTTAATAGGCGATAAAAGATGTCTGAACAAGAATCTAAACTCATTCATGCTAATTGCCCGCATTGATTATGTCAGAGACTATTCCAACAAAATATTGTTGGAATAAGCTCATGAGAATTCGAAACATTTCGACAGTTTTAAAATTTTATCGAATGGAATGAGAAAATGTAGTTTGGAAAAAGTATGGATCCGACAGGTACTGAGCTAGTGCGTCGTTCCTCGCCAATGCTCTTCGGTTCATATTAGAGTGCGAATTGCTTGATCCAAGCACTCTCAATCCCCTGAAAAAATGGAATCTGATTGGTTTTACCAATTGGTTGAGTTAATTTCTTCTAGAGGGTTGGCGGTGCCGATAGGCGCCGCCGAGAAAATTTTGAATTTCTGACTAACTCTGTTGAGGAATGTGCTAAATAAAATACGGTAATTTTTGAACCGTCCTAGGAATGAGAGGTCCGGTGGCGGGGCGAACTCCAACTGTTCCCCCGCCCCTGATAGTGAGTACGTCCCTGCCACCCTTTATACACGTATGGCCTAGGCACCTCCCTAAATCCAGGATTCGGGTCCAAAGAATTTTCACAATGTCGGTCCCTAAAAGACGACCAAAAAGAGGAAAATTAAAAGTAATGCCGAAACGGCCAATGCTCCTTTTTACGCGATTTTAGATGTTCTGTATTCCATGTTCTAAAAATTGTGAGTGGCATGTCCCTGATATACCGAATGTGCGTGTCACGTCCATTCTGATGGTTTTGAATGATCTGGATGACAATAACAAATACATGCGAAGATCGCTTCCCCGCATGGCGTAGGTCGATCAATTGCCATCCGGAAGGCTCTGAGAAAGAAACAGACTTTGGCTCGTCTAATTCTAGTACTGATGCGCCGGTCTGGACCTGGATCCTGCCAAATTTCTAGAAATTTTACGCCAAAACAAAACAAATCAACTTTGAGGGTGTGTACGATTCGTCGAGTTTATAGTCCAAGTGCATAAGCAGAAAGTTGACCTCTGTTTTTCGCTGAAATTCTATGGTAATGGTGTGCGGTTGGAGACCATCGCTTTGCCTGAAACCGATTAAACCAATACTCCAGTAAATCAGTACCAGTATGTGTCCTCTCGGTCGTTCAATAGTTGATGCACACCGAGCCCTTCTTTACAACTTGACAATGTCCAGACCGCGTCGCCAGAAATGTCATTGACGTGATCAATGCCAGCTGGCAGTATCTCAGCCCAGCAATGATTTTGTCGCTGGTGCGGATCATCGGCAATGGAAGACAAACCAACACTCATAAATTGAATTGACTGAGCTATCACTAAAAACCTTTATGAACAAAATGTTCTAATTTAAATTTTCCGGAATTCGGCTTCGTAACCATGCTTAAGTCATGTCACGTTTCTGGAATGCATTATTTATCCACACGACATTAAAAAATTGACATAATAATGTGCAGGATCGTATCCTCGTTCATTCTTTCAGTTGTCGCGGTATTTGTCGTTGAGTTTGCCCAACAACTCCTTGTGGGCAATTTCCGACTCATCAGACACCTAAATATGGCTATGAAAATGACTTCAAAATGTTCCCGGGCCCGTCAGTGAAATCAATCATAGGAAGAAGTTACAGCAATTCCCGAAACTCTGTCACTAAGTAGCTCCAGCACTTTTAGACTGGTCCTCCTAACCATTTTTTTATTTTTGGGATGCGTCGTTCTCATCTCCCGTCCTATTCGCACACAAATGCTCCAAATGTATCAAAATTTAAACTCTGGTCACTAAAAGCAAATGTGCATGACGGACTTCCCTATTGAAGGTAATGCTCTGAGATGAAGAACCTGGAATTGCAGAATCTTGGCCGTCCCAAGCGATGCCTTAATGGCTGATGCGGACGATGCGTAAAGCATTTTCTTCTTGATTGAAGCACCATCCGGGCAAAGCTAAAACCAGTTTGATGTTAAAATTGAACAGTTCGTCAAAAACCTGGATGAAGACAATTTTGTCCATCTTGGATGTGCCTGCACCGGGACGCTGCGTCTGGAACTTGAAATCGAACACTGCGTAGCGACAATCCACAAAACCCTCAGTTCGTTCCTTGAGATCCTTCACAAACGACTCATACGCAGCCTTTGAGTTGTCGTCATAACTTTCATCTCCGGCCGAGCCAATCTGCAATTATTCTGCTTTCAAATCCCACCAAACTCCCTCATATTCTTACGTCGTCTGAAGAAACTGCCACCTCAACAATCACTTCCTTGTCCACTATTTTGTAGATGATGTAGCGATAGCGTTTCCCTTCCGAAAGTTGTTGGAAGGTGTTCTGACAATCAGAATTTACCATAACTCCAGACGACATGGTTGGGTCTTACTGTCAACAGTTGGAACAATTTCAATATATAAATTTGTCACTATAAAGAGACTAATATCTGAGCCTTGGTATTTTGAAAATATATGCCTCTAACTTTAAGTAATCGATGGACGGTTTTTTTATTTTGATCATTTCTCCTTCAGTCCGAAGGCTTTCCTTTCTATTCCCCATCCACTCGTTCGTTTTTGAAATTTTTTGTTTGTTGTGTCATTCGTCATGACCATCCCCCACCGTCTGCACTGAGTGTAAGCTAAAGAAAGTGGGGCAAGTGTGTGTTGAGAGAGCTGTCGCGACAAGTGGAATGTGTGGATATAGAAGTGGAATCGTAATTAATTCTGTATAAAGTGACCTTTTTGTAAAATGTTTAAAAAATTAGCATTGTAAACTACAACTAAATAAGTGTACTTGGAAAAAAGAATGATGAAGCGAACCAAAAAAATGTAAAAGATGATGAGTAATCGGAAAACTATCTTATTTGTGCCTCACTCCGAAATGAATAAATCATAAAACTCCTCTCATCGAGCTGATTACGAATCTGCAAAAATTTTGAGTCGCTCTTGACTCTGAGCAAAGTTATAGCCTCTCAAAGTTGACAAACCCATAGGGGGGACCAGGGCCGTACCCAGAAAAAATGCTCGGGGGAGGGCCAAGCCAAAAAAAAGTCGATTCTTAGGGGGTGCATTTTTGGCTTTTATTGCATTTTTCTCAAATCATTTCCAGAAAAATATTTTCTCCAAAAAATCAATCTTGCAAATTACAGGGGAAAATGATGATCATAGGGCCCAGAAATGAAATGTCCCAGAACAACTTTTACAGGTTTTCTTATGCGCTAAAAACGAATATGTAACATTAAATTTAAGCGAGCTTGACCTTTAAACCGGTTTTTGAACCGTATAAAAATGGATATTTTTGACCTAAAATTTGTGGACTTCCTGTGGATCAATCGCAAAAATTTAGTATCAGACGACAGCTCTTGATGAGATAAATCGATTTAGGGATGGGTGAACTCGATCAGACGTCATTTGACTACAGGGATTTTTCTTTGCTGCTGGAGTGGACCCATAAGTGCCGTCGATTTGTATATGAATCGATGAAAAACATTTTTACACATAAACGACAATTTAGCCGATTTAAAACTCTATTTTAAGTTTTTTTTTTTCTTTAATGATGGAGCATCATATGAACTCTGTTGTGGACAAAAAAGCTGTAGCTGACCCAAATGCTTTACTGCGGTTTGTCTAATTTTGTGGGGTTTTTTGCATAATGTTTTATTTTAGTTCGATCAAACTTCTCGTCAAGGATTTAGCAAAAATTCTATCAAAAATAACAGATGTCGAGGATTTATTTCTGGACGAGAATATTGCAGAAGGAAGACAGAAGTAATTTGACATTTCTATTTTATACGGAAAACTTTGGTCAGCATAAAGTATATATCAATCGAGGCCTCCATCTATCTTGTGAGTACAAAACGCAAAAATTTTTCCTCCGTTTTTATTTTAGTCAAAGTTAAAGCTCATCAAAGTTTGCCAAAAACCATAGGGGACCTTATGTTCAAATTTATAATTACTTTTTAATTGTGTGAATTATATTTTTGATGAGGGGAATCTATTGATATAAAATTTGCGGATCTGAGTCAAGCCTATAAGGCAGAAATACAAGTAATTTAGTTGTTTTACCCAACCCATTTTCATATTTAGAATCTATGATGGGTGCTTAAAATTGATGCAAGTTGATAAATTTCGACGTGAATCCGTTGATATAATGTGGACATACTGTTTCTACGAGCCAATTCGTTTATACAAGTCGGTTAATGACCTGGATGACGAGGACCGCGCTCGAATTAAGCAGTTTATATCAGCGTGCATTGCGTCAATTGCCGAGCTTCTCGACCAGTTTACGGACATAAGGGCAACATTGTTCACTTATTTGGGAGACCTACACAGATATTCCTATACGATCGCCGACCAAAACGTCCATGACTTGACTGCGGCGGAAGAGAGTTACAAGAAAGCACTGAAGCTGAACTCCGAGAATGGACATCCGTTCAACCAGTTGGCTCTGCTGTTAAAAGAACAGAACCCTGAGCATGCGCTTTCTCTGTTTCTTCGAGCGTGCATCTTGCCGAAGCCGTTCACACACGCATTGAGAAACTTGCGTACTCTTAAACAAAATGAGTTTAAACTCCGCCCGTCTCTTTCACTGTACAATCTTGTGGACCTTCTAATCTTCGATTTTGGGCAAGAAGATTTCAAGATGCATTCACATTTATTGTTAGCTGTTTAGACGAGTGCCTTTCGAAGAAGAGCGTAAACACTTTGACGAATTTTTTGACGAATCTCTCAGACAGTCCGAGCATTTGGCCGCGGTTAGGCTCATCCATTTGTTCGCATTGGCCGCGATATACGCCTTATTAAACGATGGTGCAGTGAATCATTTTTTGTTTTTTTCACTTTTAAAACATTTTCTTCAGAGAACGATGAGAAAATCCGTTGCGCAATTTCTTTTCTTTTTCGCAAATGGACTTGTTTATTAGCTGAGGTTGAGAAGCAACTCGAAGAGCGCAAGTTGAAGGAAGATGAAGAACAATTTGCCAAAAAACGCAGACGGGGGGATTCTTCATCGAGCGATTCCTCCGAAACGAATTTGGAACAAGAAAATGAGAATTGTGGCGATGAATTGGAATTTGGAAAGGATTACACCTGGGCATTGATCACATCAATATTTGAATTTTTGGACCTCACTGAAGGACGCTTTGTTGGCAGGAAATTGCCAGTTTCTTTAAAACTTGTAAGTTGTTAATTTAATATTGGTAAACAACAAAATACCTATTCAGCAATTTCAAAATCTGCTCAAAAACTTGGTGGACATTTTGAATGAATTGATGCCAAAATTACGCCCGAAGATTTTAAAAAAAGATGAAAATGAGTCGGGACCGATAAAAGATATTTCCGAGTGGATAATAAATGGTCCATTTTCCGATGCAAATGAAGAAGAAAAATGTGATATTGCCGGCCAGTTCATTAATCGTTTTCTCAAAAATCGGAGACCCGCAATTACATTCGACAAGTTCTTCCAATTGAGCAGCAACGTGTCGGAGGAGAAGGAGCTCAAATCGATGGAGGCATTTTCAAAAATGCACCTTCAACACGTGACGGAAGAGGTGGGCTTGGATTATCGCTATTCAGAGTTGAAAAAGATAAAAATTAGGCGTTTTTTGACTTTAAATAATTTAATCATATGCCTTCAGAATGAAAGGACCAGCAGAAATCCGGTGTACGTGGCGCCGGATTTTTTTGTGCTTGTCCACAAGTTGGACCTAATCAGACAATTGTTTTCGTCGTTAAATCAAACGATTTTAATCGCTCGCAGCGTACTGAGCAGGTTGGACAAAGTCAAGAAGGAGAACAGCAGCGCGAGGGAGGCGATCAGGCACTTGTGACCAAAATGAGCAAACTTTTCAATTTCTGTCGTTTTAGATGGATACAAAATAGCATCCCCGAGGGTCGAGTTCGGATGCTATCGCATACTGGCGAAAAATTCGTAAGTGAATGTCTGCAATTTCTGCGCGAGAAAGGTCTTCTGGAGAAGAAAACGTTGTTTTGTTCGATTTTGACAACAGATGGGGGCTTTGGGGAGTATGATCAACAGATGGAGGAAATTCGTCGTTATAATGGTTAGCTTTAATTCGTGTTTCTGCTTGCAGTTATTTTGTAAATTTAAGCCGTGTCAGTGGAGAATATCGCCGATTTTATCGCTCGTATCGTCAGCAACGGTTCAAAAATGGTGTAAAATGAAAGCAGCAGACATTGAAAACAGAAATGTGCAAAGCTACGCCTTGCGCTTTTTTCTTTGGGTAGGGTTGTTTTGTTCTTTCAAGGCCCCATCGAAACTTTAGCATCGATTACCGAAGTCGCGGAATATTTCATTGTGTTACCATGGGAGTTACAACAGACGGCATGAAGAAGTTACAATTCTATCAATACGCACAATTAATTCCATCATTGAATTTCTTTGAAGTTTTGTCCAATAGAATACTTTGAAACCATTTTATTTAATCGTTATTTTATGCCTTTAAAACGGGCTTCGTAACATTTAAAAATAAAACAAAATACTTCATTTTGTAACCGTTTATTAGACGACAAATGGACTCGGGTCAGGTTCAACAAGTTGACGAGGATTACGAGGCCAACAAACGGGTGGCGGAGGGTCTGAAGAAGTATATGGGCCAGGTGTGTTGTATTTGTTGAGGATAACTATAATGGCCAAAATGCCCTACTGCGGGGGCGGCGTTAGGTGGGCCACCGTTCGTTTGGTCGGACGATTTTGTGACTGCGCTTTGCGCGGTCGGCCTCCCATGTCGTTTTTGGCCATTACAAAATTGAGTTTTTTTTTTTTGTATGATTGGCATAATAAAGTAAAACATAATTATTGACGACGGTGTTAGTATTTTAAATTCGCTTCAGCGGTTAAACGTCATGAATGCGTTCGAGACTCCGATCCTGGAGGGGCTGATGGCAGCGGTAAAGGTGGAGCCGCTTCAGTGCATTGGCACTGTATTGGACGGTTAGTCGATTAAAAACCCCTTATTTTATATGGGAACGGAATTTTTCAGCCAGTGCGAAATGTTATGCTTACCGAGTGGACAACACTTACGGTTTGTTTTACTCTGCCATCATCAATTCCATGTCTCAACTGTTCAGGCGCCTGCTACAAAGTTCTTTCCGTGGCGGGGGGAGGTCGGCCTACAAACAAAAATAATTCTTATTGGTCCCATCCGATTATTAGAAAGGGTCGTCCCATTGCAAGACAACGGAAGTGAAGAAGGACAAAACGAGCAGGAGGAAGGGGACACAGCTGGTTCTTCGAGCGGCGATGGAGCGGATGAAGACGGACCAAGCTCAACGGGCGAAGGAGCAGCGAAGGGCGACAAGCAAAACAAAAACAAACTGCTGAGGTCGCCCGAACTTTTTGGTAAAGCCAAGCGACTCACGCTGGAAACTCGTCAATTGGTTGATGGACTTTGGAAGCGATTCACCACCTCCGCAAACTTTGGTAGCAACGGCAACGATTTGGAGGCGCTCTTCAACGGATTGGCCTCTGACATTGTTGGAAAAGTGATGGAACGACGAGTTGGGGTTGGTTTGGTTATTGTTGGCTCATGACACAAGTGGGGGGTAAGTGCACTCAAATGGGAGTTAAACGCAAAATTATGTTCAACCGAAGCTTTTGTTTTATTATTTTGTTTGACTCGTGTCGAGTCCCTTCAGCATAACACCACAACTGACAAGCCGGGATCGCTGGACCGGAAGGACAACCAATTCTCAATTGAGGATTCGATTTACAGGTTTTGCTGACTTCATACCTACCAAACGGGTTGTGTTTTAGAAAGGTTTCTAAGAATTTCGAGGAGGGTTCAGCTCGGAGTTTTGTCAGCAACGAAGTTTTGATGAACGATCATGGTTGGTGAGATCAGTTTTGATCGTACTGTCATTTTGCTGGTTTAGGCAATTTCTTGGTCTTGCATAACCATTGGCAGGGCAACGAACCGTCCAAGCCGTTTCCATCGCTGCGAAACCATCTCGTAACCTCGTCAGCTGAGTCCCAAAGAGTGGCTATCGATCGGATGAATTTTGTGGTTGAACGTGCTCAATCCGATCAACCCGCTGAATACTTTCTACTCACTCAAATTTGTGCTGATGAGGAGGAAAATGTGCCGACAGTTGAATTCCAGCCGCAAGAAAGTTTTGGCCAACGAGACGAGTGTGTCGAGGGTGGTGGGGGCGATGAGGTTAGCAAGAAAGTCATCCATGCCACGCTTTTTCAGTCTTTAATTAAGGAACCGTTGTACAACATGGATACCGATGAAAGAAATGAAAATCCGCCTGTCATTGATTTAGAAAATCCTCTCACAACTGGTACTGCTGTGGAAACTATAGACCTCGACATTGGCATCGATGAATTTGAAATTTCTGAACAGGAAATGATTGAAGAAGAAGAGTTAACAAATGACGGCGTAAAACGTGAGGGAGAAGCATTTGGCATTCAAGTTGTGAGTTTGGAATTTGTTAAATTTGGGGTTTGGAACTCAAAAATAGGCCGAACGTGAGAACGAATTGGCTGGCGACATTGGCGACGAACAAATTGGCCGTCTCATCGACGAGAATCTTTTGCCGCCTACACAAACTGACGCTGAATTTGGGCCGTTGAGAAACACACAAATTGAAGACGTTTCTCATTGGAAAGTCAGCCCCGCTCCCTCCTCTTTCATTTACTAGTAAATATATGGGTTTTTATAGGGTGATCGCAATTTGGGGCAGGATTTGGCAGCCGATCAAACGCGGGTCAAGAAGAGTAAAGTAAAACGGCACAATAATGAATTTGGCAGCACAAAAGGCATTGCTTTTCTTAATATATTTTATATTTTGGTTTAATATGTACATAGTTTAGCTCCGACAAAGCGTCGCCAGCCAAAGTTTAACGATATAGACGACGCCAACAATGTTGCGGACGATATGTGTTGGATTCCGAAGGAAGTGGTCAGTGCGTCTGTGAAAAGTGCAATTGCGGACATTCAACAGACATCGATAGCCAGAAAAAGGCATGAGCTCGACGACTTCGACGACGGCACTCAGCAGACATTTTCACATAGGAAATTAATGAGGGACAAGGCCAAACAGCTTGAGGCGATGTCATATGATCCGATAAATCTCCTCAGGGCTCGCATCTTCTTTAAGGTTGGTTCTCTATGAGCCGGTGAATGTGACGAATTAAATCCATGGATCGCTGAACATTTCCAGTTTTAAGGCTTAGTAAGCAGTACCAAAATAACTTTTGTTATTTGGAGTTTGAAATCTGTTTCCCTCGTTTAAGGGTCACATTGGATTTTGGTCGTACCATCCGATCGAAAGAGCCGTGAAGAAGGTCCGACTCATCCGACGCCCGCACATGCTTCCCCCATTTTCGTTGCCGTCTCTCCTTAAAGAGCAATACGACGAATTCAACAGACTTTACGTCGAATTGACTGACTGTCAAAATATGACCGATACGGTAGAGGTGGGCCTTTCAGTGGACGAGGAAGAGAGTGGGGACGGAGCCGAGGGGAACGGCTCTTTTGGCGGGGATATGCCGTTTGACGCCGAATTTGGTGGAACTTTGCGCTCTGCAACCCTCAACGGAAAGCTTAGACGAAGGGACAGCCTTGGAACTGACGACGACGACGAGTTGGAGAACGGGTTTGGGTTTCTGAACAACATCACTCTAAGGTGAGGCTCAGAAGAACGGCAATTTACACATTTTTCTTCAGAGACATAAAGCAAATCTATCATCAAACAAATTTCAACGTGTCGAAGGTGAAGAAAGCCATGCTGAAAGTCATTTCCTCTCGAGCTGAGGTGCAAATGCAATAGTTTCTTAGTTTCTCCTTACCCCACTTTAAGACAACTTTTACGGGCGTTTCATCGGAGGACGACATTGTGATGGAGGAGGAGGAGGAGGAGGGGGGGAATCTTTCATCTTCGTGGGTGGATGAGTCGGAATCGAGTACTGATGATGATGATGATGTCGTCGGAGATGAAGGTGAAGGAGCACCCACGGTGGCGGGATCCGCTCTCAACCAGGTAAACGCGACAATTTACGCAGAGATTCTATTCTTCGTTTTTGCAGAATGCAGCGACCAATGCCTACCCACGTAAAGAGATCAGCAGCAGAGAGTTATTTGCACGACTCCCGTTCTTTTTGAGGGGAATGACAAAACAAAATTTAACTGTTACTAATTCATTCGCTGTTCTGCTTCATCTCTGCAACGATAAGGTGGGAAAGACATGGGATGATGACATTTTCAGAAGAAAAGTCGTAGACAAACTTCGTAAACCTGTGCAAAACAAACTTTTTTAGCAGTTTATTTTGGCACAAACGGGAACGGACAAATTGATGGATGGGCGATTTACGTCGGAATTCCTTGTGAAATTTTAAACTGACGGCAGCAAGTTTTTTTTAGCCCATCGCAGAAGTCGATCTCGTAGAATAGATTTATTTATTTATTTTTTCTACATTTCTTTGAAATCAAATATGTACGTATTATCATATGGATGAATTAAGCAATGTTTCTGCCAGTGTATGTTATTTTGTTGTTCTTGTCGCGATGAATTCGTTTTCGCTTCTTTCACAATCAGATGAGGTCCCTCTCCTCTCCGGCAAAAACTGCCTCCAAGTTGAGCACTCCGCTGTTAATGGATGGGATATGACTGAATATTGGGGTTGTTTCCCACGTACACGTCGAACGTCCGTCTTGCCAGTCCCCCGTTGGTGATGTACTGGTTGGGGATGCGCAGCTTCACCTTTCGCTGTCCTAAAGTTTTGTTCGTCGGTGTGCGGAGCATTCCTCCCCCCCCCCCCCCCCCCCCCCCTTCTTCCACCCTCTTCTCCCACAATAAATCCCCCCGCCATCTTTTCAACTGAACCAACCGGGCATGATCCCGTCGTTGCAGTCGTGATCTGTTATGTTAACCAGTTACCAACCAAGTTCACCCTTCCCCTTCCCGTTTTGGTAACGAACATATCTTTAGGACCGGGTCGATGTTAGTCAATTCGCGGGTGGAGCCCCTCAGCTGGAAGGACCCGGACATGTCGGTGAACGCCTCGTCAAGCCTTAAGTAGGGCATATAGGAGGATCATTGCTCAAAGGGAATAAACCAACATGTCGTCAGGGTCCGGTCCATCGTCTTCGTCCCACAACTGAATTTCCGTTGATGTCCCAACAATTAAAGAATGGGATGTCCTCTACCCCAAGGCCCACCTTAACTTTCACCCCCGACGCGGGTCTGTCCCCACAGCGGAGTTGGCCTCGAGCGGCCACTGCCTGCTGACGCATTGCCAGGCCGTAGTCGGTCATTAGCAAAACGATGCCAATGGCGACGAGGAGGAAGGAATTGCGATTGCCGGTGATGCAATGATGGATGAGAGGCATTGGGACGACAGTGGTTTTGGACACGGGAGAAATTCCGAAAAATGTTCAAGAATGGATGGGCCGAATTGGAGGGCGTTAATTGATAGGGGCGAGTGTGGGAGGTGACCATATCTCTGTTATCGGAGAGCTTGGATTGTTTACGGCCATCGGCGTCAGATTGGTGCTGGGAGAGTGCTTATCGGAGAACGTTAACTGTCGTAAAGTTTGGGAGGGTAAGTGAATGAATGGTTAAAACAGGAAACGGAATAACAAGCACCAAACACTTCTTTGGGCATCAGTTTATTGTTCTGTTTTCCAACAATAAACCAAAAGCACGGACGTAAGCGATAATAATCAGGGGACATTAATGCACGCACACTTGTCATAAACAAACAGGGAAAATTTTGACATAATTAAGCGTCGGAGATCGTTCACATTTGGGAGCTCATCGGCGGCTTTTGAGATGGGCCACCCTTCTGCGGATTGCTCGGGCGCTTTTCCAATTCAAACAAATACATGACGTCATCCTTACTCAGTTTTCCCACTTTTTTTGCGGCGCTAAAGATTCGAGAAATAATGCACATCATCAAATGCAAATCAATACCCTTCTAAAACCGAAGTCGCCATGGTCGTTTTCTTTTCTTGCAACTGAAGGACGCGCTGCTCAATGGTCGAAGCGCACACAAATCTGAGATTAGCCCAAATGATTAGTTAATTATTGCAAATGTGTTCATTGGGGTAGACACACTTGTGGACAAACACATTCTTCTTCTGTCCTAAGCGATGGATTCTGTCCGATGCCTGCAGCTCCAATGCGGGATTCCAATGCAAATCAACCAGAAACAGATGGTTTGCGCCGGTCAGATTCTTCAAAATATACAAACGTAAAAATAAATCAAAGTAATTAGTCGTCAAAGTTAAAATGTAAAACGGACCAATCCAACACCGCCGGCGGTCAACGATAAAAGCATCACCTTCGGCCCCACTCCGGCTCTGTTGAAAGAGTCCACTCTCGGTTGACTAAACAAATCAAAAACACCAATAATCATCAATAAAACGACAAACCGTTCATCCGTCCGTACTTCTCCGGTTATGCTGGTGTAAGAAATGGACAGTTGACGCAAATGAAATTCGACAATTGCCAACATCGACGTCCATTGGCTGACGACAACGCTGATAAAGAAGAGGAGCAGTAGAGGGGCAAATTCCCAAGAAATCGGAATAATTACCATTTATCGCCGCTTTCGACAACTCCAATCAAACGACTCAGAAGAGCATTAATCTAAAACAAAATTAAAAAGTTAAATTTTGACTTTTTGAAAACCTTGGTGCTTTTGTGTTCTTTCTTAAAGAGTTGTTCTATTTGATCGTTGCTCGTGCTCCCGCCATTCCCATTGAGTTCATCCTCGTCAAGAGTCATTTGCGCCATTGACATTTCGAGGACCGCTGCTACCAAATTTTCTGCGCTACCGTCACCCTCACCATCATCTTGTTTGAATGCGTCAATATCAATCGCCTCAAAATCCGTAAATTTTAAATGTTTACTAAAATGAGGGGAAATATTCTTAACAAAATCGTTTATCTCGAGGTAATTAATGGGGGGCTTGCAGCTTTGCTCCTCAAGACTTCACCTACGTTTTTGGTCAACGACAGGTGCACACAAGCTTGCCTCAGCCGAAGCAGCAATGTGAGAATGCTCGAGTAGGCCTTGAAGTGATCATCTACCGCCATACGAGCGCCTCCTCCTAGAACAACAAATCAATTCAACTTTAGAAGAATAAACGCACCGACAAATGGATTTTTGATCTTTGCTGCGGGCTTAACCCGTCGGAGGCCGCCATAACCACCCAAGGCTCCTTCTTGCAACAACTCCCGCACTTTTTGTCTAAAATTTTAAATTTTTTAACGTAAAGGCTTATTTTGGAATTACTTTGACGCCTCAAACATAATCGTGTAACAATGCTGCTCAGGCTTTTGAAGGTCGAGAGTGACCAATTCGTAGTTCTTTGGTTGTAGATCAACCTAGACATTTTTGATCAACCTTTTGCCCATTCATCAGAACTCACAATTGGGCGACTTGTTTCGGCACAAATTTGGTTCTTTGTGCGTCGGAGGAGGACATTCTTCACGATAACATTCAATCTTTGGGCACTGGTCGCTGAATCCAAAAATCGAAAATGATATGGCCTAGCTTGTAAAACCTGATGAGCTCATAATGAACTCCTTCCACACTTTCTCCTCGGAAAAGGGAGCAACACGAAGAAAACTTGAAAAGAACAAATGGTCTCGACGGGTTATATAAAACTTTTTCAAAGAACTGACTGTATGAGTGAATAGAGATCCCAAAGTTTGTTGTGAATGGGCGTCCCCGTGAGGCACCAGCGATGGACGGCCTCCAAGCTACAACAACAATGGAACTTCAAAGAGTTTTTGTTCCGAATTTCGTGCGCTTCGTCAAGAATGACGCGTTCCCAAGCAATCTTGGCCAGGACGGAAGAAGGGGCCTTCGGAAACTAAAAATGGCAAACATAAATACTTGTAAACTCATTAAGCAACTAACCTTTCGGCTAATTCTCCGATTCCCTTTGTTTGCATTATCCCGGGAAGGTCCAGCAGTTCCCCCCTCGTCACTGTCATCTGCCCCGATCAGATTCATCCGTTGGTTCTTCAGCTCACTGACCAAAGTGTCGTAGGTGGTGATCACCATGTCGTATTTGATAAGTCTAGTCAAAAAAGTCGTTTTTTTAACCCGAACAATTTGATTCACTAACATTTTTAATTTTAAATCTAGGGAACAAGGAATACATTGTCATTAAAGTTAAGCAAAATCATAGCCGACCCAAGCCTAAAAAAACATAACCGACAAATGATCGAAAGAAATACCTTTCCACAGCAATGTCCCGTTTATGTTTGGGTCCATGAAAGATATGTACTTTCAGATCGCCTTTCACCCGATCGCGCACTTCCTTCTCCCATTGAAAAATGAGAGATGCCGGCGCAACAATCAAAGTTGTATTCGCGGGAATCAGAAAGGCACCTGAAATTGTATTACATTTAACACAAAAAGCTCAAAAAAAGACCATCGATGTATCTTCGCCTGAGCTGTTTGTCCGTCCGCAACATTTCGTCGGGATTCTCTTTACGCGCGTTCTTATAGTGGAGAATAAATGAAATCATCGCCAACGTTTTGCCCAGTCCCATATCATCCGCCAAAATTCCACTGGGAGGCATTTGTTGCTCTCGCCAAACAAGCCAAGTAAGTCCCGTCTTTTGATGGGGCAACAAATCCACACGCAGTCCCTCTGGTGATTCCGTCGGTACATTTTCGGGCAGAGTGGACAAAGAGCTAAAAGAGAGAATTAGCCCTTTAGAGGGGGGGTTGGCATAAGTGACTCAATGCGGCAAAAATGGAAAAACCCTCAATTTGAGGTTTAATTTACTCAATATTTACGATTCCAGTAGCACGTATCTAGAGAACATTCGGGAAGGGGACAGACGGAGAACGGTACTCTACTCCCCCCCCCCCATGGATATGTGCATGCTTCCAGTCCCACCTGTGCATAGCGTTGATGATATCGTTGGAAATGCCGGTAATTTTTTCAAATCTTGCATCGGTCATTTTTCCGCCAAAAAGCCGGCCAGGTTGAACAGCTAAAGTCAAAATGCTTTCTTAAAGAAATTAAGCAACTTTTAAGCTTACGCATCGTTTGGTAAATAGCTGGCCGAGTTTGTTCAGTTAAAATATTCGGCGGAGAAATCATAATCGGTTTTCGTGAAATATTGTACGGCTGAGGTGCTTCTAAAAATTGTCGTGTAGCTCTGTAATTCTTGTATATCTTAAATGCTTACTGGGAACTTGGTCGTTCTGTCGTTCGTCTATTTTATTTAGAATGGCACCGTCACTTTCAATCGACTCCTCGTCTTCCTCAATCAGTACACTCTCTTCTGCCTTATCATCCCCATCACTCAGACTATCGTCAACGGTCTCGAGGTGTTCATCAGTCCTTTTATCGGTTGTTACACTTAGATTACTCTCATTTTGAGAATCCTTCCCGCTCTCATCTTCGATGTTCACACTCGAACTCTCAATGTTTTGGGGCGCTTCGTTTTCCTTGACCGAATCCGATAGAATGCTTTCTTCAACCTCCGAAGAAATAATTCGCGTCGGCCTGTTCCGCTTAGTATTTTTCACGTGGATTTGAGATGACGAACCATCGAAGGTGCTTCCGCTTTGAACCGAATTCGCTTCCTCCACGGAAGACAAAATCTTTTTCTGTTGATTTTCTTGCCCGTCTTTTCCATCTTCCTCAAATGAAAACTGTCCACTGTTTGTCTTGTCGTAAAAAAAAAGATCCGGCATTGTCTCATTCGATGATCCCTCCAAATTAGAAGATGGTTTTTTACTGGCTGGAGAAGCAAATGTCAAACTCGTCTGAAGATTCTGAAGAAAAATACCGTTTCCACAATAATGTCTAAGGGAACCCGTTCGCACGGTGAAAGGAAGGGGGGGAAGGGAAATTCATTTTTTGAATAATTCAAAAATAAAGTCTAATCCGAACCCGAATTCAAACAATTTGGAAAATTCAGCTAACTCAAAAATTAATTTTGGCCCAAAATCATTCAAAAAGCACAACTGCTTGAATTCGGGATTCGCAAAATCCGAACTCGGATTCCATGCACTACGCATATTTTTAGCCTAGAAAAGATGCATTAAAATAAACATTTAATTTCCGTCGGGACCGCAATTCTGCAGGATTGTCGGCTTCTACGCCCCCGAACCTTAGAAACAAGTTTTAATCACTTTTAAGAAAAACTTTTTTTTCGAAAATGGGAAAATCATTCGTGTTGTTATCCCAAAAAGAAAACAAAATGCCGGTTTTAATCACCTGTTCTTTGAGTAAAGGCCGCTTTTTCTGGCATAGGGATGTGGGCATTGGAGTAGAAGTAGCAGAAAATTGTTGGAAGCTAAATTCATTACCTGCCGGATCCATGGCAAATCTAAATAGTATTTGAGAAAAACTGTCGTTTACGGGAAACTCCAAAGCCAGAGAGAATAACTGGGAAAACGTAAAAACTTAGGGGGTCATTAGGCTTAGGCCTAAGCCACTCTGGTCCCCCTATGGTTTTTCAAAATTTGGGGGCACAACTTTCTTCAGAGTGGTTTCCGCGGAAAAATTCTTCCAGATTCTTGCTCAGCTCGATGAGAGGAGTAGATTGGTATATGATTCGATGGAAACATTTTACTCACGTAAACGATATTTTAGCCGTCGACGATTTTCACGACGGGGGGTCGACTTCGAGGACTACTTTGTATCAAAGAGAACTGAACCAACCAGAGAGTAGTGGAAAAAAGAATGCTTAAACTGGTTTACCTCACCTCTTTCAAAAAAAATTTCACAAAAATCAATTTTAGGGGTCAAATTTTGTGCTTTACTCAAGAGATCCAATTGAGAAGGCACTATGGGTCCACTCCAGCAGCAGCAGACAAATTTAGCGAAACGCCAAAATTACACTATTTTCAAATAACGACCCATGGCAGATACAATTTCTAGAAACATTTGTCCATTCGGAATTATTCTTAGCAATATGTTGAGTCGCGATCGCGAAGCATCTACATCTACCTCTAGTTCTAACATTCGCAGATTGTTGGGCGCACCACCATCTCTCTCACGTGATGTCATAGGTTCCAAAATTTTGATATTTTATCGAGCAGGTGTAACATTAAAATTACAGCAAAGTCATTTGTAAAAGTGGAGCGTAATCATGAAGCATCCATCGGAGAGGAATACAGTGGGGAGGAAAGCGATACGGCAAAAACAGCGGATGAAACTGAAGGGGAAGCGAAGCCATTACAATTGGACGACGACGAGGGAAGTGCGACCCCGGGGAAAAGGCAGAAGAGGAGGAAGCGGCGAATTCCTTTCTCTGGTCAGAGTTTGAAGGCGAAGAGAAAGGCCGAACGAAGGGAGAAGCTTTTGGCGGAGAAGAAGAACGAAGTACCGATTTGAGCTGTTGTTGAACTAAACTCCAATTGAGGTGCAAGACGGTAATAATGCTGAAGAAGTTCGGACAGACGAAATTTCATCACCTCCGCCAGCAAATGATTTGGTAACCGAAGAACCTCAACAACAGACAAAACCTTCACCCGTCACGTTCACTCCATTCCAATTGCTTTGTGACAATTTAATTCGGAAGTTTATGGCCAAAGACCCCGAACAGTATTTTACTCATCCGGTAACTGAGTAAGTGAGTTCCGAAAGTGATTTTGGGCTTTGTCGAAAAAAGTAGTAGGTGATAATGAATGAACCGCGGAAAACCGTGAATTTTCATGGGAAGCAAAAATTTACCTATTTGAAAGATTTGGAAAACTATTTAGCAATGTTTACTTGCTTCTCTATGAATTTCAGCTTGGAAGCGCCGGGATACCACACAATTGTTGAATATCCAATGGCTTTTTCGACCGTTCAAGAGAAAATAGAACGTAACATATATTCAAACCTGGAGCAGTTCAAATCTGACATTGGTCGGATTTCTGACAACGCTATGTTGTACAACAGTCCTAGCAGTGTTTATTATTTGGCTGCACAAAAATTGGCCGTTTTGGAAAAGTATTACTTTTCGGAGAAGTACCTTTTGTTTCTTTTCTATTCTCTGCCATTCGGAAAAGCCTTAACTGAGGAACAACTTGGAATACGATTGAGGGGTCAGGAGAGACAACAACCGAAGAATGGCATGAAGGAAGATGACCGGAAGAGGTCCTTGGAATTTCTGAGGCGAGACGATTTCGCTTTTGAATAAAAATAGGGATGCTTTTGGAAAAAACAAACTTGCGTAATTTTAGCGACAATCAAAAAATGGAGGAAATTATGAGCTCAGCGCCAGTCAAAATTAAGGTTTGAAGTATTTTCTAGAGATGGGACCTGGGTTTTTCTGAGCCTGAAAGTGGGTGATTTTGGAAGAATCACGGGCCCGGGTTTTTAATTTCTAGCTGTCGAGTAAAAGAAAACTTTAACGCAGGAACGCCTGACGAGACGAAAGCCTTGTCACATTGCTTATTTGGACAACAAAGAGGGCGCTCTCGCGCTTAACGTTTTGACTGCCAGTGAGCCGACGGAAAGGACATTGGGAGATCACGTCAAGCCGTTGAGCAAAGGCAATCCCGGACTTTGTGCACCGTTCGTTCCTCGGATTTGCTCTGATTATCTGATTTCGTACACAAACCCTGGACCCTTCGCCTCCTTTGCGCCTCATTTCGACATGACTTGGGCAACAATGTCAAGCCGTGACAGCGACTTGATCCTTTCCTGCTATGGCGACAAAGGTATGGTGTAAAACAATCACTCAACAAGGCTTTGTTTCAAAGACAATGTGGCGGATGCGTGCGCTCTCCGACATATGGCCACCAATTCTGGTCCATTGGCATCAAGCTTGGTTGAATCAATGCTAAATGTAATTTATTGTTGATAGATAACGACTCACATTTTATATTTTAGGATCTAACTGAGAATGAACATTCAAAAACTCTCGCACTGTTAGAGGATTCGAATAATGGAGAGGTGCCAGCTGTTTTAGTATTTTTTGTAGACTAGATTTAGTTGCTTGAACGTCCCTTCCCTGCCGAACATCGTTTGCACAAAACCGGAAAAATGATTGAGGTATTGGCGTTATTCGGTGTTTGGTTGGCGTGACGACGGGCTCCTCCTTTTCAAGGAACTGGCTTCCATGCAACACCATCGTCTCAGCAAAGCCGCACCTCAGACACTTTCCGAGACGACAGAACCAGACGAGAGCGAAGTACAACTGGCTGAGGAAATTGTGCAGGAGTTGGGACAACATGTCGTGCATTTGGGAGCCAAGCCTGGTGACCTTGTCCGACCACCAATGTTGCACCAAGCCCTTGGATTGGATGCAGATGATTACGATGTGCTTTCCGAATTCCTAGAAGTATGATGCTTGTTTTTGAATGCTTTTGTCTTGATTATCGGAACAAAAATTCGAAGAAATGCGCCCAAAGATTATTTTTCGACGTTTTGCGACAATGAATCTCATTAAGGTAGTAAGACGGCTGGTCAGTCGAAGTGTACAGCATAGATAAGAATTCAACTTTAATAAGGTATAAGCCTCAGTTCGTCCTAGGCTCCTTAGGCAAAGCCAGGCCCGTATTTAGGAGCATATTTTGGTTTTTATTGATTTTTATTAGAGAATATAATATGTACATCCATTAATAAAGCCGTTTTTTACTTAATATGTTTATTTCTCGCATAATTTTACCGAATTTTGTTTAAATGCGTGAAAATCCGTCAACATAATTTTTGAATTTAGCGTTTTTTCTACTTTTATTCAAACTTGGCTAAATGGTTATGCGGTAATAAGATGCAAAAATGAAACGCTGTAGGAGTGGAATTATTTTACAATACCAACCAGAAAAAAGTTTTGTTGAAAATAATATTACATTCAATAATAGGAATTCAAAATAAACAATGCTGCAAAACAACTTCAATTCTTTATCCGTGAGATGCTTTTCCTTGGCTTCAGCTTCACTTCAGCAACAAAAAGCTGCTGGTGTTGGAGCACAACCAAATAAAAGATCGAATGTTGTCCTCCTCGATGCGGTGCGTACACCTTTTCTCCAATCCAACACCACTTTTCGAGAGCTGTTAGCTGTTGATCTTCAAAGACACGCGCTCAAAGGTATTTGAAAGTGTAATTGAAAGAATTAATGGATCAATTTATGATTTGAACTGTAACTTTTGAATTATAAAGCATTGGTGGAACGGACCAAAATATCATTTGATGATATTGGGCACATTGTTTGTGGACAAGTCGTCCAAGAGTGCAGAACAAGCAACATCGCGCGAGAGGCGGCAATCACTGCTGGTTTTCCCGACTCGGTGAGAAATTTTAAAACAATTATGTAAATTAAAGGCCCAATGTTTTTTGACCCATTGACACGATGATTCCATTTGATAAATTAAATTATTCCTGATCAGTCAATCAAAATAATACGGGCCCCTTATTAACATTTTGGTTAATTGCACGTTTAGATTCCCTGCAATACGGTCACTCTCGCCTGTATTTCTTCTGGTGTTTCCGTCCAAAACATCAGTCAAATGATCGCCACTGGTTATTTAAAGGCTGGCATCGCAGGAGGCGTGGAATTACTTTCTGATTTTCCTATCCGTTACAACAGAAAAGTGGGTAAATGTCGGTTCAGAATCGTCGGGAAAAAATCGTATTTCAGGTCCGACTTTCGCTTATCGATTATCTGAAGGCCAAGAGTTATGGAGACAAGTTTAAGCATATAAAGACAGTTGCTACTAATTGGTTTTCCCCTGAATATCCGGCCGTCAGCGAATTCACCACCGGCGAAGTGATGGGCAACTCTGGGGACAGATTGGCCGCCGCTTTTTGTGTGTCCAGACGGTGCCGTTGTGCAATAAAAAATGTTGACACACTGTCCCATTTCAGAGAACAGGACGAATTTGCAATTCGATCGCATACTTTGGCCGACAAAGCGTCGAGAGAGGGCAAGTTGGAGGACGTGGTAAATAATTCGAAAATTATAAAAATCTTTTGATTCGGAAATTCTAAGGAATGGTATATAAAAGTTAATATCTTCCAGGTTCCGATGTTCGTTCCGTTGGGAAAACACAAAGGAACGACAGTCGCAAAAGACAACGGAGTTCGCGTTTCCACCATGGAACAGATGGAAAAACTGAAAGCTGTAATTTTACAATTACTTTTAATGTTGCCAGAAACAACCATTTGTTGACGGTTTTACAATTAGACGAATTAATGTTGGAATTTAAAAGAAGAAAATCGAGAAAACGGCGCTTCGAAGAAACCGGTGACTTTCAGGCTTTCATCAAACCTCATGGAAGCGTAACTGCCGCAAACTCCTCTTATCTCACCGACGGGGCCTCTGCCGCTTTGATCGCTTCGGAGGAATTTGCGCGCGAGAAGGGCTACCAGCCAAAAGCGTTTATCCGTGAAACTTTATTCGTTGCGCAGGATCCAAAGGATCAGCTGCTGCTCGGCCCTGCTTATGTGATTCCAAAATTACTTGACAAGGTTGTTGATTTTGTTCTAATTGATTTCCAAGAAACGCCCATACAGCGGGTCCGGGCTGACACGGAAAAATAATCTCTTGTACATTTAAATAAATCATTCTTAACAATGGTACAATTTTTCCCTTTGAGGCTGGCTTGTCCATCAAAGACATCGACGTGTTTGAAATACACGAAGCATTTGCTGGGCAAGTATTGGCCAATTTCAAGGCTCTCGACTCCGATTGGTTTTGTCAGGTTGTTGTTGTTTGAGTTTTACACCTTTATGGAATTCTGTTTGCTAAGAATCACATGAAACGCAAGGGAAAGTTTGGGCTGTTGCCGTTGGACAAAGTGAATTTGTGGGGCGGTTCTCTCTCTTTGGGCCATCCCTTCGGGGCTACCGGCGTTCGATTGTTGGCACACGCGGCGAATCGTTTGAAGTCTGAAGGTGCGTAAAAAGAGGCGGGGAGGGGGTCGACTAAAAGCGGCTCATTTTAAGTAAATTCTTTTATTTGCACTTTTTTTCAGTTTAAAATTAGCGAGCGAAACTGGCTAATTGCAAAAATCGAGCATTGCGTAAAATTAATTTCCTTTTTTTGATTGCAGGGGGTAGCTTCGCTGTGATCGCTGCTTGTGCCGCTGGGGGGCACGGCATGGGAATGTTAGTGGAGAATTACGAGTCGAAACGGAAGTAGAGCCATTCAGTCGGAAGCAATTTAAATGAGACAGACACACCTCGCCCGTATTTCGTGTAATTACCTAACGGTTGTCGGGGTGTATACGTAATGTATTCTATAGACATACATATACATGATATCTATTTCCATGGAACCTATAAATATTTTTGGATTTTTTTGTTGATATGCTTCAGTCAGTATTTCCCCCTTATTCTTTGTCTTATCATTTATTTGTTCATTACCTATTTCTGAATGGGAAAATACGAATACAAAACGGTCGATGCTGGCAACATTGCTGCACATTTAAGGCCAGGTAATCAATCAAAGAACGCGCATTGTTACTCTGTTTAGTTGTACAATTCACGAGTTTCTATTGAATGAAGGGTTTAATTTGTAAGGATTTACCTATTCACCTAAAAGTGAACTAATTGAACAGCCTCGATTATTGTTGGATTATCAAAAATAATAATATAAATTTGAGGATGAACTCTAAACGCATTTTCCTTTGAGGTCGCCATGCGTGTAATTGTCAGGCGCGCGTGCACTCACTGGTGCGAAATTGTCTTGGTTGTGGGCGCATTGTGTGTGCCCAGGAAGGCAGCGGACGATGCTTTTGTTGCAAGCGATTGGTGTGCACGAGAGAAGAGCGCACAGTGAGAGGATTTGGGGGAGGAACCGTCTTAAATATTTGGTGGACTTTGTTCAGATAATTGAGAGAAGGGACAAAGAGAGTCTGCGGCTGCTCAGACGACTTTTGGACGACCAAGACATTACGAGTGTTGACCTTGTGGCACTTAACACTTCCATGCCCTCGACCGTTGTTTCCCTCTCGGCACTTGGCAAAAGCATTGAGGCGGCCAATGCTTACAAACAAAAGTTGCTGAAGGCGGACAAAGACCAGTGAGTTTGGCAGGCATATAAACGAAAAGCCCCCCCCCCCCCCCGGCGGGCGCTTTCCTCTGCTCCATACATTTGTTATCAACCAGCTCCTATAAACAGGCACGTAACCAGGGAGGGGGGAGGGCAGAGGGGGCATTCCCTCCCCCCCGAAATGAAATTTGAGAAAAAAAAAACCATAGGGGGGACTTTTTGTTTTGCATCATTCGTAATTTTTGGACCAATAACAAATTCTATCAAAAATTCCCTCGATAAACTCAAACCGCTAATCATCTTCACCCTCCCTTCGTCCTCCCTGAAATTAAATACTTTTTTTATCAGCAAAATAGTGAAATTTTACGGACTTCCCGAAACGAGAAGTTGTCAAAAGCTAAACACGTCTAAAATTATCCGGTATACCTTTTTCCATATCCGCTGCAATCTAATTTATAGGATTTGGTCGGACGGGGGAGAGGGGATGGGGAGACACGGGGGTGAGCTGTTGACCCCGTGGGGGGCGTGTTTAGCGGAAATCGCCAAAGACACACTGCTGTTTAGGGAAGTCACGCGTGTGAACGACTTGCAGGCGGACTATTTCAGCCTGGAGCACAACCCGTACCTGACGGTGGCGGAGAGAGAGGCAATCGTCCGGCGGAAGGAGGAACTGCGGCAGCTGAGTCTAAGCGTCAAAAAGAATATTCTCGTCGATTTGGACGTTTCCACTGGTTCCATGCAAGAACAAAAGGCATTTTAATATTTTGTGCTTTTTTTTATCTAAACAAAAGCGTTTAGCAAAAGCCAATCGAAACGGTGGACGATCCCATCCTCCAATCGATCATCGTCAATTCGGCGGCTCGAAATTTGGATCAAAGTGTTTCTGCGGATTCCCTTCAGCGAATGGAGGGGAAAAATGCACTAGACACGCTAAAGCTTAAGGTATGAAAAATGATCAAAATTTTGAACTAATAAAAAATCAAATTTAGTACGTAGACAAATTGGACGGGACGGAGGCGCCAAGAACGACAGCAAAATTGGGGACGGCTACGCACGACAACGGAAACAAATCGCCGCGACGTTCACTTCAGAGACTTTTTTGTGTGGCGTTGAAGCAACCCTTAGCTGGGCGTCTGTTGGAGTTGGCTATGTCTGCAAAACAGAAACAGCCTTTTTGGTCTGTCCGAATTGCAATCAAATCGATTTCTATTATTTTGCTAAAGTGCAATCCCTTGGCTTCATTGTGTTGAACACCGGGGACCGATTCTCGTTGCGGCGCTGGGAGACGACGTTGTCATAGAATATTTCAACGGAGAGGACAGTATTCACAAAGGTACAACTTTTGCGATTGCCCCCCCCCCCCGTAGGGGCTAAGGAGTTTGGACCCTGAACTTCTAAAGTGTTCAGGGTCCGAACGGTGGGCCTCAGAAGGAAATGTTCATAGCATTTGACCAAACTCTGTTGCTGTCCAGTTTTACTTGCCAGTCGATTTTTTTCTGTTGCAGAAGCAAAGGAGAATGTCGCGTTATATCAAAAAAGCGCAATTCTCGGGAAAGCGCTTCTCTTCGATTGCATCACTTTGGAGGAGTTCAACCGCGAGGTGTTTGTCCGTGAATGAGTTCAGTCACCCCCCCCCCCCCCTTTCCATTGTCAGTATTCCGAAGTTCCATTTGTCCGCCCTTTGCGCAATTCTTTCGTCATTCTTCTTACCGACGTCGAAGCCCTATCAACGCCCATTCCGCACAATTCCCCGTCGGAGTTCTTTGCGGTCCACCGGTCAATGGTCAATGCGGTCAATTTGGCACTTGTGAACGGAGGAGGGGTTTTTGAAGAGACGGGGACAACATTTTAACGAATGGACAATTTGTTTTATTAAACGACAAATAAATGTGCTAACAAATCAAGTCGTGGACAAATTCAAATTTTGCCGATCAGCGGGAAACAAATAAATGATGGAGCTAATGAAAGTAGCCTGCCAGTGTCTTTTTACTTTGTGGCGTTTCACCGCCATTCATTGCGGGCGTTATTTGGATGGATTTGTGATGATGAAGCGGCGTGGGGAGGGGCGGGCGGGCAGAGGAATCCCTTGGGGGGGGGTGTCACTCATCCGCTCCCCCCCCCCCCCCCGGCGAATTCCGTTGCCTTTGTGTCGACGGATGTTCTTTCCCCGTATCTTCGGCTATGATCAGCGGCTGCCAATAGAGCCATGGACGGCCATTTCTCAGCCGCTATCTGCAGGAGACAATTGGCCATCCCCACGGCAGCATTGGCCTCGTGAGGGGAATTTGCTTCACGTCGCATTCCTTCCTCCTTTTCTTTTGTTTTAAAATAAAGTGTACACAATATCACATTGCATTGCCCTGCACTTTTCAGTCCAAAACTAACGTGTACTGGTTGAACTCCCCCCCCCCCCTTCTTGTTGATTGTGTTGTGAGTTCACTTCCCCTTTCCTCCAGTGTTTTGCCTCCTCCCCCATCTTTGCCGTCATTCGAGTGTTTGCCCTTTGTAAATCCAATTTTGGCAAACGTTCCTCCCCCCCCCCCCTCCTCTACCCTTTCCCTTTCATTCTTTGCCAATAGCATCAATTTCGCCGCCAAATCCAAGCAAAACGAATTGTCTTTAGGCCCGTCCACTGCTGACGGCAAACGAAGGTGTCAATTCGCCAATTCCAATCCCTCCACATTTTGTGTCGCCAACGTAATTCTCTTTCCGTGCCGTCAAAATGATGTTCATTAACCCGCGTCCCGTCGACTTGGAGTGTTGCGAAGAGATGGAGAAGGGCAAACATCGTGTAAACTCCCAAATTCGACGGTCGATCGCCAGGGGAAGGGGAGGGGATGCGTCGAGCGGATATTTGCAAGTCGGAGAGTTTGAGATCATTAGTCATGCCTCTTGACCTTTTGACAATGCCGGTTTAGCGCGTCACCTTCATCATACTGGCCATCTATCTGTTCCTGGTTGGTTAATTAATTGTCTTCACCTTCCGATTCGATTCGATGCATAACCAACCGCCCACTTTCCCGTCACTCAACCGGACCTTTCTTTTTCTCATTAGCCTTTAAACGTCCCCCTCCCCCCCCCCCCCTTTAATTTACTCCAGTTGATTCCCTCCCTCTTCTCGACTCTTGCAGTCGGCATGTCTCGCTCTGTTCTCGTATCCTCTGTCCATCACATCCGTCATCGTTCCCCTTCTCGTGGTCACTATTACCATATGTGCGGCAATGAATAGTCGAACGGAAGAGACTCTTTGGCTGTGCGCAATTGCGAGCGTACGCAAATGCCAAGCGATATTTCGCAAATATTTTTATTTTCCCCTCAGGCGATCGGCGCATTCGGCAAAATGGTGGCTATCATCGCCTTCTCCAGCATTTTCGGCTTTACCCGGGGATTGGGAACGGTGGAAGGCCGACGGAGGGAAGTGGTGAAACCGCCACAAAGTGCAGAAGGTTTGCGAAGCAGCCGTACAAATTCCCAAATCGGAAAATCAGCAGGGGACCCGGACAATTGGGCACCAAAACTTCGGAAATTGAATAATTTAATCGCATTTTTGAATTTGAGCAGAGTAAATAAATCAAAGCTGACTTCGTCGAAAAAGTCCAGAAACTAACCCCGTAACTTGTCCCTTTTAAAATTTTAATTTTGGTGCCCAATTGTCCGTTTATTAATTCAGATGCCATGAGAAGCGACCGATGGCTGACTCATTTCTTCGTCGTTCTTCTGATGGGCGAGGCGTTGTTGATGCTGTTGATCGCGTGCATACGATGCAATCTGAACTTCTTAAAGAAGTGCTTTCGACTCGACCCCTATTGAACCTTTGGGTTGGGCGTTGGAAGAATAATTTTATTTTTGGCGAAGCCGATTTTGGCTTTTATCTGATTCTCAACATGTACAAAAATACGACAAGCGTATTTATTTGGACAATAAATACGTTAGCAACATTTGAAACACACGCCAGCTGAGAATTGTTCAAGAGGAGGCTTGCCAGTTTCAATCCAACCGACCGTGCAAAAAATGTAAAACTAATAATTGAAGAAGCATTTAATTTAAAATATAATGTCATCTTATCTATGATTCATCTACTCGTGATCATAATTCACAAGGGATAGCCAAATCAGAGGCCCGCCCATACGACGTACAATTCGCCTGAGGGGGGGGGGGGGGGGGGTGTGGCCTCAGGAAGATTTTCGATACGATCGGCTATTTTACTCAGATGTATCGAGCGCCAAATTTTTTTGTTAAAATTGATTATTTTTTTTTTGGCTATTTTTAAAAATTTTCTTACAACAATTTTAAGGATTGTATGCCCTGGAATTCTAAATTTGTACAACATTTTGACCTTCTTAACCCCCAACCCCCGTACGACGAACGTGGGAAGGGGGGGGAGGCATGGCTTCTGCCAAATAAGAATCATCATTTAAGAGGTAACAAGAAAAAAACAAATTGACAACAAAATGAGATCTGATGCGTCCGTTAGTATTTGGGCACTTCTTGTAGTCGTTCGAAATCGACTTGTTCGAACACAATTGCCCCCTCCACCGGTTCCATTTGCTGCTGAACGGAGGATGATGATGGCACGGCATCTTCCACGGACTCCGTCGGCAGAACAACGGTAGATTCTGCTGCCGGTACGGTCTGCTAAACATTGAACGGCGTTACACAACAATTATCGATTACAAACATTCGACCCCCCCCCCCATGGTTTTGCCTCGTTCTGTTCCACACTCTCTTCCTCCCCCTCCCCTCCTCCGCTCTCGGCCAAACACCGCTCTTTGATTAGCTCCAAATTGCTTTTGTAGAATTCCGACACGAAATGGGACAAATGAGCAGTGTTCTCAATTTGAATTGGAGCAATTTGCGGAGCATCGCCGGGCTAAAAACGTAAAACACGCCCAATTAAATTCCAATACAAGTGCCATGGTTAAGTTTACCTTTCGTTCAAAGTCCACCGAAAATTGCTCATTTGGGAGAAGAATAAGACGGGTAGGCAACTGCAGTAACTGAAAATGGATCAATTAGGAACAAATTTACAAAAAAAACACCAAAACGCACTCTTTCGAAGGCTGGGACGAGTTCGTAGCAGCGTTGGAACAACGTAAGTCTCCCCAAAATGTACAATCCTAGGCGAGCCCGGGAAAGTGCGACCACCAAACGTCGAACGTCCCTTAAGGTGAAGATGAGGCAACAACAAAAAAAAGGGGCAAAGAAGGCACCGTAAGTGTCCAATCGCCCGGGTGCGAACGAGAGAGAGGATAATGTATTCTGTGGAGGAACTGACAAATCACAAAATGTTCTTTGACAAAAGCCCAAACCGTTCTGTTGTCCTTGGAATTTGTCCACCGTTGAAACCTATCAAAAAAACAAAAAATTGTCCGGTCAAACAGCAAAAGACACAAACCTTTGCCGGCATTCCGATGAACGGATTTTGGGCGCATCTTCGCTGAACAACGTCCCTCAACAGCGCGGCCTGTCCGTTGTAAGTCGTGATTATGGAGATTTTATGTGCCGGATAGCCGAGAATTCGCATGTAAACGAAGAGGGCGACCGCGTACTCAGCTTCGCCCAAATTCTGCAGAAAGAGAATTCCAAGGGCATAATCAATCCTCTTCCTCAATCCGCCCAAACCTGGTAAAAGTAGGGACTTGGAGTGCTTTCTCCGACGCCGTTGAAGTCGGGAACATCGATAAATTGGAAGCTGTGCAGAAACCCCGGGTTGGCACATTGAAATTCGCGTAGTGAAAGAACGTGTGGCAAATTGCCTAATTTTTCGTATTTCCAATTGTAAAGAGCCGCCAGCGCGGCACGGGCACGTCCTTGGGCGTCGAGTTGGACGGCAGGTACCCCCAAACGAATTAGACGAGCGAAGAGGGACTGCTCCATGTTGGCAAACTTCTGATAGGCCACATTCTGGACTACGGGAGGCAGCTGATGGTGGTCGCCAATCTAAGCATTAACTTATAAAATCTAAAAGTTGGGGATCCAAAATTTAACTGAGTTTATATTCTTCAAAAGTGTAATAATATCGTTTTTATTTAAAAATAAAAGAATGCTAGGTCCTCAGAGAATGCCCAGTTACCAACCATGACCCATCGTTTTAGTCTCGACCGTCCGTCCTGGGGGTCCTGGAGAAGCAGCGGAATGAACGTCTCCACCTCCAATATCTGCGCAGCTTCCTCCATCAGAATGTTGTCATAGCGAAATCCGAGTTCGACCAGCTCGCGGCGTCTGAGGGCTGCATGGGTGCAAGTCATTGCGATTATCTTTGCCTCTTTAACCTAAGAAAAATGCTTTGATGCCAGCCAATCAGAAATGTTCAATTTACAAGCAAATAACTCGCGCGGTCCCTCCCATTGCGCAGCAATTCGAAAGCTCTGAACTCCTCCAATTTTCTGAAAATGTCCTTTATCCGCTCCCATCCATCTAAGGCAATCGCAAAGTCCTCCTCAAAGTTCTTCCGCTAAATTTGTTTTTTTTTTTTGGATTTTTCCGTCAAATATGCCTCTCTGACTCACTTCAAATTCCAAAGGCAGCAAATCGAATTGCTGTCGACGATTTTCGAAAAATTTGGAAAAGGGAAAATGCTCCGCGACAAAATCGTCCGGCAACGAATTTTCCTGCTGACTTCGCACCTTTTGCACTTCTTCCAGAAAATATTCCCAAGTTTTACAAATCTAATCCAAAAATTAGAAAAAACATAAAAACAATTGCCACCGTATAGCGAAAGAAATATCCAGCAGTTTCGCACGAGTACGACACGTCGCCGGTCTCGTCCACCGCCGTTCTCAACAGTTCAACCTGCTCCAGAAGCCTTTGTCTCTCCGTCAAAACATAATTGACCCTGCCGTAGCGACTGAAGTCCTTCTCCGTCTCCAAAGCTTCCTCTCCATGGCCTGAAGCAAACTTTTCTCAATTTGCACTGGCCCTATGTAATTTGTGCTTTCCGTTTCACACAAAACTTTTAGCCTACCCATGCGCAATAAGTGCCGTTCGTCAACGTCGAGACGTATGATCTTTTCGAACAGCTGATTCAGAGCTTGGTTGGAGTGAGTTACAATCAAAGTTCGTTGTTCGGGCCAATTGTGGTAAATGTTCGAAATTATTTGCACTGCCACGTCCGTTTTCCCCGTCCCGGGCGGTCCGACAACCAAAGTAAGGCCCGGCTGCATGCCCGCCTTGACAGCCTCCACCTGGGAAATTGACTTACAATCATTAAAACAATATTTAAACAATTTGTTTGGACCTGTGCAGAAGTGAATTCAATGGCGTTTTTGTGGAGGGCTTCGGTAATTATGCGATTGAAACTCTTCTGACTTTCAACGACTATCGAAGTGTCTTTTTTGGCAGGATCTTCAACATCGTGCTGAGGCAGAAATTCCCGGAAGGTCAGTCTAAAAAAACAATATTATTAAAAAAAAACTACAAGAGAGGACCTGAATGGCGGTTTCGGGTTCTGTTCATCGCAAATAATTTGTTTGTTTGGGAAACACTTCTTTAAATGTTCAAATGAAAGAAAAGTGTCGTTAAAATCCACGCTGGGCACAGTGTTGTGCATCCTTAATATGCTTTTTAGTTAACTGTCCAATAATGATTTCTAAAGGCCAAGATCGTAATATTTGAGACTAAACACGGACATGCAACTGAAAAACCACCCGAGCCTGGATACAGGCCAGGGATGGTCGGAATTCCGATTTTCGGAATTCCGACTTCCGAGTTCCGACATTTTTGGGCTCGGAATTCCGACTTCCGAAATTTTTTGAGGATGCGGAATTCCGAGTTCCGAAATTTTAAGCAAAAAATCGGAACTTTTCGGAAGTGTTACCCAACATTTTTGCAAAACAAATGACAATTTGAAAATTAAAAAATCTTCAAAAACTTATTTTTTTGCAATCAAACTTGCCAATTGTTGAATTTGATTGTTAAATGTTTGTTGTTTTAGTGTTTTTGATTCGTAAATTGATTTATCCAACTCGGACAACATATTTCAGATTTTTAAAACTTCCGAGTTCCGACTTCCGACATTTTTTGGGCTCGGAATTCCGACTTCCGAAAAATTTTTAAGCTTCGGAATTCCGAGTTCCGAAATTTTTTGAGGGTGTCGGCTCCCATCCCTGATACAGGCCATGTCGGTCCCCATTAATATTAATAAATGTGGCTTTTCCAAATGCCATTAACGTAATACTTTGAATAATGGGCCGTGTCGGGCTCTCCATAGCCAAGTATCAAATCATGCAGCCAATCCGGAACCACACATTCGGTGTTTAGCAATTGCCGAATGGTGGCCAACACGGCTCTGAAGTTGTTTGTTTTTGGGTCCCGACGGACGACAAGGTTGAAGGTAAAATAAACGTCAGTCTCCACTCCTCTCAGCGAGTCCTCCCTGTATTGATTGGCATCAAAACGGACCCGAAAAACGCGCAAATCTCCGGGCATTTTTCGGATGACATCACGACTTTCTGAAAAGGAAATCACAAATTGCTTTCAGATTTACCGTTTGCAAACCCATTTCGTCCAAAACTCTTCCGTCCGGTCCCAAAATGCCCTCCACTTCACACCCCCGTAGATATTCAACTTCGAATTGCGATTTGAACGGCTTCCGGACATCGAATTTGTGTCCCACCGGATGTATAGGTTTGAGTTTGAGGAGGAAAAGGACGTCGTTTCTGCGAACGTTCATCCATTCTTCTCGGAGATCGGACCGTGATGGCAATGAGAAATGAACGTCCGCCTTGACATCCGACGGGGCCAACTTAAAAGAAACGGACAAATTAAGTTGGACAGTCGTGCAAAAGTTAAGTATGGAAAAGCATATTATAAGTTCGCTTACCTCCCCAACTAATGGTTTTCCGACGTGCACAACGCGACATTCGCCCACGGGCAGTGCCATGCGTGCCCATCCCCCCCAGACAACCTCCTGATCATTAAACTCATGGCGCCACGGCTTCATCCGAAATAGGACATCTTCGATATCCTGACGAATCTCATCTTAACTTCAAAGTGGACTTAGGCTTTCTTCAAAACACTGACAAATGGACTCCATACGGAACAAATTGAAATTCCTTAAAAGGTAGTCGTGCAAGGTTAAGAATTGCAGGTTCAGTTTGTTCAGTGGCAAAACACTCTTTCCATCATAATGCTCATAAGGAACGGACTGAAAGTGGAATTATTCAATTTAAGTTTCTGTCATTTACAACGACCTTCTCATCCCATAAGACTGCTTCGGTGGGGTACAAAGGTTCGGAATTCAGTTTCTGCAGTTGGGACGGATGGCGCTCGGATTGGTAAACAATTGCTTCCCGTAAAAATGTCTGGTCTTCCAAACGCCCGTAATTCGCATCCAAATGCGTTAATGCGATTTCAGTTCCATCATCTGCACTTTTGCTTTGGCCTTTGGACGGAATTAACCGCAAATACTCAGCAATCTGTTGGAGTTCTTCCAGACTGAAAGAAAGTTCAGGCTAAACCAACAAAAATCCCCCATCCCTTTACCGCAATTTGCCGAGATGTTCGCGCAAAAATCTGCTAGTGTCCACCGACGCAATCGGCAACAAACAAAATTCAGCCATTTTGTCTTTCAAAAACTTAAACGACGCCTTTTGGAGATCGGAAATCGCTTCGTAATGGCGTTTAGTGACCTGTAAATTCAAAAATTGTCTGCAATTTAAGAACAACAACCTCCGCCGCTGTTAGTTGCTGTCCGTTCACATCATCAATCTCAAATCGAGCGTAAAATTTCAACAAAGTGACCAATTCGCAGAAGAGAGAGCCGTGCTCGGCGAGAAGGAACTGAGAGAGGAGGCAATGAACAATGGCATGGCTGGAGTGAAGGAGAACGTTAAAAAACCGCCTTAAGAAGCAAAATTAAAACATT
The DNA here is from genome assembly GCA_020449905.1 of Globodera pallida. Taxonomy (NCBI): domain Eukaryota; kingdom Metazoa; phylum Nematoda; class Chromadorea; order Rhabditida; family Heteroderidae; genus Globodera; species Globodera pallida. Next base: position 499,613 of record JAIXHY010000009.1, on the reverse strand, counting down.
AATAAATACATTTTATTGTAAGTCTTTGTTGGTAACGAATAAGTCGGATTCCTGGACGTAACCGGGCAGGTGTAGAGGGAGGGGGGGGGGGGGAGAGGGGGGAAGGGCGAAACCCAAAAAATATTAAGAAAAGTACCGTCGGATCCCCTAACATTAGATTTTACGACACAAAAAAATCCCAAAAACCGAATTTTGAGTCAGCTCTTCCCCAGAAACTCGATGGTTGGCTATACTCTTAGTAATCCCTGGTGTGTTGAGATGCGAAGGGTTACCCCGGTGAGTAATCTCTTTACCGAGTGGTAAGTTGCGCTTCCAAGTCAATAAAAAGCGAGACAAGACGTTCACAGTAACCCACTGCATCAATATCAGCCCCTAAAGTTCAAATCGGTTTGTGTCATAGTGTGCATGGGGGGGGGGCTAAGACGTACGCTTGAGGGAGGTGATTGGTCCGGGGTTATGTACAAACATTTCCCTAAACGCTACCATCGACGACCATACCCGCCCTCATGCACATGTATGGTTTGTGCTGTTTTACCCACTTTGGCTTTCATCGTCAATAAAATCCACCGTCCGCTTCAATCTTTGAAGTAATCGCCATAAGAACCTTCTGCTAAAGTCCACTTTGTTGAGCTCTTCGGCTGACAAATTTCCAAATTTCTGTTCTATTTTAGTCCAGAACTTTTTCATCTTTGAGTTTTGTCCCAGCAGAAAATCTCGTTGTTTCTAGAAATTAATATGTGTAATGTAACATACAATATTAATCATTTGTTTGCAGTTCATCTTACGAACTAAGGTTTTGACGGAAACAGTATTCTCGCAGAAAACGTACGGGATTCCCGACCCTGTTCCCTCAAAACTTTTTTTGTATAAAATATTTTCAATTATTTATCTGAAGCGAAAGTTTTCTAAAAAAAATTGCACTTTCACAAATTCATAATCATTAATTAAGGATTTTATTTATTAATTTTAATGAAACGGTTGCACCCCAATTGGAAAATTCGAACCGGTATGAGATTGATCCAGATGGGCATGGAGCAAAGTTTCCCGGCTTCCTGGCACACCAAATCGACTTCCAGAGAGTTAAAGCAATTGCTCAAGAAAGTGACAATTTCGATTTGGTGCGCAAACGGAAGTTGTTCGTCGATTGCCAAATGAAGCACTCGCGTAAAGAAATCGGGGAAATGTTGAGGATGCTTCATGATAATTTGCCAAGCGGGCAGACGCTCTCTGAATCTGCTGTTGATCAGTCTGATTATCTGAAGAAGCGTCGCCAGAGGAATTTCATCTGCTGGTGCATATTCCGGCCAAACTGTGTGCAATTCCAATTCATCATCTTTGCTGTGATTTTGTTGAGTGCTGGCTGAGACAACCATCGCTTTTGTTTAATGAATTTGCTGCTAAATCATTTAGCTATTTACAAAAACCGTTCCGAATGTTTTGTCCATGATTGGTCACTAGGTATATATTCTAGGGCCCGGTGCCGGACCGGACTCCGGCCGGATTCAATAGATTTAAAAATAGCGAATTTGCACGCGTGGCGCAGTGGTGTTTCAAAATATTGCCATACTGTATTTATACAACACAAACAGTGCATTTTTTGCCGAACTAAGGTAGACTGCAAGGGATGAATTTCACCAATTTTCGATTAAAAAAAACAGTTATGGATTCTAAAAAAATGCTACTAAAAAGGATAACAGCTGTTAACATAGTAAATGCCATTCTAAAAATTTCTTCCACCATCCCCATAAATCGTGATCGTTTTTAATGAAATTTTAAAATCCCAATTTAAATTTTGATTTGAGCTTAAAGATTTTGGATAGATAATTTAGTTGCCAAGCTCTATGCAAAAAATTGCAAATCTGTGTATCAAAAAATTATGTGTTCGAAGACCAACTGAACCGAAGCGGGCCACTAGCGTCCCGGCCACTAGCGTCCCGGCCACTAGCGTCCCGCCACTAGCGTCCCGAGCCACTAGCGTCCCGAGCCACTAGCGTCCCAGGCCACTAGCGTCCCGGCCACTAGCGTCCCAACCATTTTTTTAATATTGTTTGGACTGCAGAATTTGATTAAATATAATAGCAAAATTACATTTTCGAATACAATTTATAATTTTTGCATCTTTAAGCTTCTAAACGCTTTTGAATAGCTTTTTTGCTTTGTCTTTGTTTAAAAGTGACATCGTTCAGTATACTACCAAAGTTCATGTAGTAAAGCAGGAACCTTAAGTTCAGAGTGGCTTAGGCCTAAGCCTAATGAACCCCAAGCTAGCGTGGCTTAGGCCTAAGCCTAATGAACCCCTAATCCAAGGGTTTCTGATTTGTTTCTGAAACATTTTTTAAACAAATTTCGCCCACTAAGCAAAACCGCAAATTTTTAGGAGAATTCTCCGACCCGAACTTCTAACCCTCGAAAAACCTCGTTCCCGACTCGAGGTCGGAGATAACATACACGAAAATTTAAAAACGTTCAGAAATCAATTCTGGTCTCAAAACCGTTCTCAAAAAGCATGAATTCGGGGCAGATCCTGTTGCAGGATTGGAATTCAAAAATTTCTGCAGGACGGGATCCTGCGGGATTATCCTGCAAATCCTGTTAATCCTGCATTTAAAATTTGCAGGATCCTGCGCAGGATTGAGTCAATTTTTCAAAACCTAATTTTGGCCTCAAAAGTAGGGTTACTCCCCGACCCCTCGTGAGCGGGCAAGTCGGCGGCGGGGTTAGCCATGTTGGGGATCGGGGACGTCCAATTTTTGGGCTCGGGGGTGAAAAAATTTTTATCAATAAAAATTTCAGCAATGTCTCTTCAGGAGAAAGCATATATAAATTTTTTAAATCCATTTATCATCTTCAAAAACCTCGGCGATTTTGTAATTTGTGAAAAAAAATTTTGTGGGTTTCTCATCAGGGATGGGCGGAATTTATTTGAAAAACGGAAAGATTTTTTTAAACGAAAAACGGGAAAAGGCCCAAAAACATCGGTCGGATAAACAGAAAACGGAAAAATTTTCAAGTGATTAGAAAAATTATTTTTTTTTAAAATAATTTATTTTAATAAATATTTTTTGAAATTAACGTATTTCTTTTAAAAAATTTCGAAGGATGCCTTTTTTTCAGCGGCCTTCTAAGTCTATTTTAAGCTTTTGGGGAGGGAGAGGGGGGGGGAGGCGCCGCCAAAGAAAATTTTGAATTTTTGACTTAATTTGTTAAGAAATTTGCAGCCAAAATTTTAAAAATATGGTAATTTTTTAAAGCTTTTTAGGAATGGTAAGGGTCCGGCGGCGCTGAAGGGCACCGCCAGGAGAATTTTTTAAGAAAAAACAACAAGATTTGTTTTGACACATTCGTAATCAGTGCATCAGATAACATACATATTTCTGACAATTTTTAGAATAAAAATATTTTCCAAAAATTTTGACCAAAAGGGTCCCCCTATGGGTTTGAGGGGCTTTACTTGCTTCACAGGGTTTCCGTGCAAAAATTTTTTCAGGATCGTGCGTTAGGCTTAGAGAGGTTGGTATATGATTTGAGTGATTTGGAGTCTTGGAGCTCACAGCGATATTAGCTTTAATTTAATTACAACACAATTAAAAAAATTCCCATCAAATGCATCCATTAATATTAGTGCTCGGCAAATGGAAATAATTTTTTTTTAAATTTCTGAAACCCAACAATTTCCCAAAAGTTTATTTTGTTCTGAAACTGTACAAAATTTGGCTACCGGTCCGAAGCCCTGCAGTCCGAATCTCTCCAAGGCCAAAAACAACTCGAATATCCCTTGTCCGAATATTCCTCAGTTCAAATCCCCCCACAGCAAAAAATTTCTGTGATAAAAAGTCCCACAAATTCCCTCAATTTTATAAAATCAATGATTTTTTGGGGCATAACATTGTTTGAAATAAAGCTTGCGATTGGAAATGGATAGAATAAACAAAGACGACAATATTCGAATGAGCCCAGAAATGGTAAAAAATAAAAAATGAAGATTAAAAATGTTCGGAGGGATTTTATAGTTTTTTGCGCGAGTCGGTGTTTTGTAGGCACTGAAAGTTTAGGTATGTGAATTATAGAAAAGTAAATTTATTTCGCGAAAGAAGAATGAAATTAGCGTAAAATTAGTGAATTAGACTAGATTTATAATGGTTTAAGGATAATGTTCACTTTTTTTTTGACTTTGGAGGATTTTGGGTTGCTGGGGGGGGGGACTCGAACTGAGGGGGATCCGGATGCTTTTGGAGACATTTTTGTCACGGAGCAAGGGCGGCGGGGATTGGTGCATCTCCAGGGGGTTTTGTATTGAATGGACAATGAATGAAGTCAATGAAACTGTCTTTTCTGTCATGGTATATAAATAAAGATCATCAAAATCGGAATCTTCATTCTGTGGTAGGAGTTGGCTAAAGCAAATTCGCTCAGATTTAAATTTACTCAGCACCAATTGGCACACAACAAATTGGGGGTGTTCTTTCATTTGTTGTTGCCGCTGTCGTTGTGGGAACATCGCTGTCGAAGGGTCAAAGGGAGGAGCAGAAGGGCGAGAAGAATCAGCACCAACAGAAACAGTCCGACAGTTGGCAAAATGAAGGATGGTTGTGACGACGACGGAGAATCGCCAGTACTGGTGGTGCAGTTGCTCGGAACACCGTTCCCTTCATTAATGACTGGTTCATAATCTCCCCGGTCCATTCCGTACAAGTCGGCACTGAAGGAGTACTCGCAACGGTGGCCATGGAAACCCGACAAGCATCTTAACAACGGTTCAAATATATTCAGGGGCCTAAAACCCGGTTAGGAGTTAACTCTTCTTAACCCAGGGTTTATTTAACCCGAGTTAACTCTTCTTAACCCAGGGTTTATTTAACCCGGGTTAACTCTTCTTAACCCAGGGTTTATTTAACCCGGTTAGGAGTTAACTCTTCTTAACCCAGGGTTTATTTAACCCGGTTAGGAGTTAACTCTTCTTAACCCAGGGTTTATTTAACCCGGGTTAACTCTAATAGATGGAATTGTCTTCCCCGCGCGGTTGTTTCCATAAGAAAGAGCTGCTGCATTTCTGTGCATTTCCTTTGATGCCGTGAAATAAATAAACTGCCATTTTCTTGGCCTTTTCATCTGATTGAGCACAGTAAACGATGAAAACATACCGGCACATGGGCGAATGGTTCTGGCTCGTCTCCGCCAACATGTAGCAGTCTCCCCCATTGTAACAGTAACTCTAAGGGGCGGGAAGCGGTAACAAATGGCGTTTTCAGGAAGATGCAACTGACTCTGCCAAAGTGCGGTGGACATGGCGAAGCGGCGAGTGACCTAATTGAAATGTAAGCAAAAGATGCAAAAGCCCATTCATTCGTTCACCATTCTGTGCCCTTTTTATCTGTCGTTGCCTCCCCCGCTGATTCGGCATTTTCAATCTTTGTTTCAGCAAACGCAGTGATTGTCCTCCAATTTTTGGTCACAGTTTGAAACGTCGCCGGAGGCATCGCGGAGGGATTTGTCGTTGGTGACGGACGAAGTGCGCCCGCTAAAAACAACACTAATGCAATTTTACTTTAAAAACCCCTAAATCTGTAGACCTATTCATAATTCCATTAAAATTCAGTTATTTATTAAACATTAAATGCCCCATTAGGGGAGGAAAAGCCCATAACTAACAATTGTGAAGATTATTCAATTCATCGGATGTCCGCTGACGGATGGCGGATGAGTAATAATGGGGAACATGGACGATGATCAGCAGGACGGCTCGAATGTTGTAAAAGATAGTGACGATGGTTTGTTGGTGTTGAGAAGGATCGAAACGATCAAAAAATGCTTTGTTTGAATGTTGACGAGCGAAAGAACAACTAATTGAGGACTTAAAAGAAAATGGTATGTTTATTGGCTTCGGGGTCAGCTCAGCTCCATTTTTGGTTCAACTGTCGGCAAGGATAGGGGTGGGGGTGGGGGGGAGGGGTAAAGGATAAAAGGGATTGGGATGGATAGACTCTCGATGGTCGAATAGTGAAGTGGCACTTTGGCATCATCGATGGGGACAGTAACGTGATGGAGGGGGGGGGGGGGGGGGGGGAGAGGACCAATTCATTTTATTCCTATGGGTGGGGGGGGAGGGATCTTTTGGCGGTCGGCAATTGAGAATGAACCACACACACAGCAACACAACAACAATGACCGACCGTAAAGGAATGGACGACAATCCGAAGGGGGGAGGGGGGGGGGGGCTGAGGGTTTATGGGGCGTTCAATTTTGTTTGGATTGGAAGTGTTGGTTGGGATGCGATTGGGATGATGGCTGCGAAATGGGCAAAAGGGTTGATAGTTAATGATTGTTGACGACGACGAATCATCGAATTTTTGTTGTTGAAGCTCAAAATTTTTAATTGTTGGTTGCTGACGTTGATGGGCACTCCCGACCCGCCGGACAAACTGCTGCTAATATTTTAAACGACTAAAATTTTCTCATCGACTGCAAATTTGGAATTATTTAAAGCTAAGTCTGTAACATCAATTCGTGGAATCATAACATCTTTCGAAGGAGCATCAATTAACTATTCGCTTATTTGTGAAAAAGTAATTTTACTGACGGATTGTTCGGTAATGCGTTGGAAGGAGGGGAACACCGATTTTGAGAGATGAAATGATGATCTTTGTGAAAAAAGGGTTTTTAGATGGATAAATGTGGATAACCAACCCAACCCAACCCAACCATTGACAATGATTGGAGAATGGTCATTCATTCCATTCGCCTACTTTCACCCCCCCCCCCCCCCCTCCGCCCCTTTCATTTCTACGAACGGCTGCAAAAAGAGCAGTCTCTCATCGCCTTTCGCTGCTTTTTGCCCCCCCCCCCCCCCGCTCACTTCCAATATTTGGATATGGCCGACAAAAATGTGCAACAGGTGCAGCCAATGAATGAATGAAGTGGTGGAGAACAAAATGCGGAGGTGGAAGAGGATGAAGGACAAGAAGAACAGCTAAAAGGGGGGGGGAGGAGGGGGGGGGGATAAAGGGGGTGGGGGGAGGTCATGAATTGATCAGAATGAAAGCAGAGGACATTAGGGGATGAAGGACAAGAAGAACAGCTAAAAGGGGGGGGGGATAAAGGGGGTGGGGGGAGGTCATGAATTGATCAGAATAAAAGCAGAGGGCATTAGGGAGCATGAGCTGATCGGCAGAATCAGACGAGTATTGGCCTGATGGATTGACACCCTCGAGGTTACTACCCCTCCCAACATAGCCTCTTCAATTTTCCCGTCCAGATCGGCCTCCGTTGATATGCTTCGATGCGCAGGGGCAAACATTGAAAGGAAAGTGAAGGCTCAAGGAAATTAGGCGGCGGAATTTCGCTTGAGAATTAATCCAATTTGAATCCCTCCGCCGAGCAAAAATGGAAGCGTAAAAAAGTGCCGCGACTGGCAAAAACAAAAAGTTGGGGAGGAAGTGATGGTCACAGAGCGAGTGACCTTTGAGCATTGTTTGCCAATTTTTCGTTCAATTGGTCTGCTGGTCTATGGCGGGATGATGCTTTGGGCATGAAATTGGTGTGGAGTGATGACAAAGAACTAAAATGAACGGAAATATTTTGTCGAGTTGGAGGAGAGCGATGGGTTTTCGGATTTTGGTTAACGAAGTGAATCGGCTTAGGTTACACAATCAGACTCCTAAAGCTTAGTTTTAGCCTCATTTTTGTGGCTTTTTGGCAGGCCAATGATGCTAAATTTTTAAAATGAGGTTTAGCCCCATTTTGTAGGACAATATCAATCTTTTTTGGCTTAAAAAGAGCTTTTAAAAACTTCGAGCTTTCGAATGGCACATTTTGTTTGTTTGATTTGATTGAGTTTAAAAATAGCCTTCCATTGCTTGCACTGAACTGATCGGCCCTGCGCAGGGTTCCTAAATGTATTTGTACTGTTTTCAGCTCGATGTACTTTTTGTACTGATTTTTTGGGGCTCAGTTTTTCATCCCAAACTAATCAACCCCGACCCGACTCCGAAAATTTGGAATTCCGAGACCTTTCAACCGCGACTTTTCCCTCCCCGAACGTCGGGGTGCCAGCCCTAGAGTGACCATTAGCACTAGGGTAATACGGGACCGGGACTTTTGGAAAAAACCGGGACTTACCGGGACCAAGATTTTCAACCGGGACCGTGCGGACTTTTTCCGGAGTCTCGCTAATGATTATTTCATAGTTTTTATTTTGACATTATATATTTTTTTCAATATGTTATCAAAAATAATCCTTAATCACGTCTCGAGCTGTTGTCGTTAAAAACGCTTAAAAAAGATGTTTAAGTTTTTAGGCCACCGTTGTCCAGTCCAGACGCAGCCGCCGATATGCTTGAAATAGAGTAGGTCGGGATCGGGATCCTGACCGGGACCGGTCGGGAAATTCCCGGTTTCTGAAAAACCGTAAACCCGGATCTCGTCCCGGTCGGACCGGGTTGAAGTGTGGGTGGGGTGGTGGTTCAAATCCTCTAGTGTGTAAATGATTTTTTCCGACATTCTCTTAACATTTACATTGGTGTAAATAATCATAAAATTCTTTTAAATTTTTCCGCTTTTTTAAAAATATTTTAGATACTATTCACAAATTCAAATAAAAATAAATAAATAAATTTTTGTTTCACCTTTGACCATTACAACAACAAAAAAAAATTTTATTGCCAGTCCCGGTTTTTCCCGTTTCCCAGTCCCGATCCCGGTTTAAAAAAAGGCAAAATCCCGATCCCGACCCGGGTTTCAAGTTCCCGGTCCCGGTTTTACCAAAAATCCCGGTCCCGACCTACTCTAGTTTTTACTGCTTATTTGTTTTTTCAAAAAATATCGTTAAAAATGGGTTTGGCGTTATGATTTGCGCAAATGAATTAATTCGGTTTTTTTCTGTTTTGCAGTCCATGGAATAATTTCTTTAAGATTAAAAAAGCGAGTTGAACCTTCTTCCGTTTCGCCAACTGCGGTAAAAACGACATTTCACAAAACAAACTCCCACACCCCCCCCCCCCCCCCCCATTAACTCAGCTCAGGTTGGTTTAGGCTAATTTGTAAGCCGAATAAGGAAAGGCGGCCCTTCTTGGACGATTTTGAGGCCTAATTGATTTTCGAAAAAATGTCGAATCACCGGCCCAAGTGGTAGGAGGACATTTCCCCAAGTAAGCCAAAAGCAAACATTTCTCGTTACCCAAAATAGAAGAAAACACCAAAATACAAAGATAACACTAAATTGGAGAAAATGAAAGTAATAAATGATTAGGCTTTTACTGAAATATCTGTTTGCAGTTGTTGTAATTGTTTTGTTAAGCCTAGTATTCTTAGTAAATTTTGTGAGTTATTGTGTTCCCTATCTTCGCTGAAATGGAAGAGAACAAACAAGAAGAGCCGCTGGAAATTACTTCTGTTGGAGTCAAGGCGGACAGTGAAGCCAAAGCATCGTTGAAGAAAAAGAAGGTTTTTTTAAACTTTTTATGGTTTCGTTATCTTGGCATATGTCATCCTGTGAAATTTATCATTTTTCACTTTCTGCTTACTGTTTTGAGGTGTATCAATTTTTGACTGAATCTGAGTAGTCCCTTACCATTTCTTCAGAAGGCAATTGCCGAACCGTCGAAGGACTTTCGTATCAAAGAGGAGGGTCTCTGTTCAATGTTCCTCATCAAGGTCGAGGAAGGGAGGAAGGCCTACCGCTACGACATCGAAGTGACGAATCTGGTCAAACTGAAGAGTCTGACCCGTGGCTCGGACGAGTACGATTTTTTGTTCACATTATTCTTAGAATTTTAAAATGATCTCTTCCTTAATCTATTTTTCAAGCGGCCTGCGTGCGTTCAATCGCAAAATCTGCTACGAACTTCTGATCATCGCCTACGAGAAGACGGGCCAGTTTGGGATGAAGCCGGACGAGCAGGGCAACGTGGGTGAGATTGTTTACGACAGCAAAGCCACCTTGTACTCGTCGATGCCGTTCTGTCTGGCGGATCCGAAGATTGAAGTTGCGCATGATGAAATCGTCGACGACTATGTGAAGTCGCACACTTTGAATGACGGCTTTCTGATTACTATTACGCCCAATCAGCAAAAGCCGGTGCTGGACATTTCGGACTACTGCCAATATTACTCGGTTTCCTATTTGTTATTGCGGCTTTTAAAGCGTTTTTGAGTAAAAGGCTGTATTTGACTATAGTAGGGTAAACTTCCATCAAAATGCCTTTTCAGAAGAAATCGTTGTTCGATGAAGACCGCACTGTGCGCACTTTTCTTGAGATGTGCATATCCCAATTTTCGATTAACAGGTCAGTAATTTGCTCAATTCGTATTGGGGGTTATTCTCAACAGCTCCTCAGTTTTGTTGTTATGTGGTTGATTTTTCTTTATTTTAGAGACATTTATACGCCGATTGGTGCTGGCAAACTTTACGAGGTGACTCCGGAAGAACAGATTTCTGTTGGCAATGGCGTCGTACTTCGCTCCGGTGTTGCAAAGGGTGTGCTTTTTGTTTTTTCGCTCGTTCACGGATTCTGTACTCGAATTTTGGCTGCTCTCAGACAATTAAGGGTTGATTTTTGTGTGTTTAGGGGTCCGTATCGTGCGCAACTATGGAAATTTGGCGCCTGCGCTCGTTCTGGACAGTCAGTTTTTTTTGCTTAATATGTTTCTTTTAAATGTGTTTGTCATTTTTGCGGTTTATGAAAATGCTCTCGATTGTGCTTTTTCAGTCAAAGTTTCACCATTCTACGAGCCCAATGGATTGGTGCCCACCATTTTTGCCATCATGAACAATCGCATGCCGCAGATGGGCGATTGGATTCACATTCGCAAAGCGCTCGTCGACGTGCGTGTGAATGTGATGTACGCTAAGCATCGTTCCTTCGGAATCGGGCGGTTCACTGACCAGCCAATGTCGAAACTGATGTAAAAATAGTTCTTATTTTTATTCTGGGGTTGGACTGGCCAATACACGAAACCCGGCTTTGCTTAAAATTTTAGACGCAAGACCACTATGAACAATGTCTTTGGGAAATCATTTACTATTAAACGTGAAAATGTTTGGACTTTCAGCGTCAAGTGGCAGGGCAAGCGTGTGTCGATGCCCGAGTATTTCGTTATGCGTTACGGCATTACCATTGACTTCCCCGACTTTCCTGCCATTGTTCCGAACACTCCGGTGCCGAGGGGTCGACCAGTGGAAACGTTTCCCATTGAACAGCTGATCATCATGGAGGACCAGCGTGTGCCCTTGGAGAAAATGGATTCTGGCTTGTCGGGGAAGCTCTTGAAGGTTGGTAACCCCACAGCCTTACCAAATGTTTAAATTAAAGCTTTTTTTAAATCAAAAGATTTTCTAAGTAAATTATTACTTTACTAGGCAAACACAGTCCCGCCAGATGAGCGTTTGGACAAAATCATGCAATGTGCGTTCAAAATGAGCGTTTTTAATGAAACCAATCCGGTGTTGCGCGCCTTCGGCATTACCGTTGATCAGACATCCAATCGTATCGTGATCGGAGTACGTTCCAGCCCACGCATTCTCTATGCCAAGAACCAGATCATCAACCCGAGTCCGGACAATGTTAGTGGATTAGAGAAACTCCTAAGAGATGGAGAACGAGCTGGACCTAAATTAATGTGGTGTAAAAGGTTATAGTTCCCTCCGGGCATCCTTTCAGTGTCCGATATTTACATATCACATTAACAATACGAAATTTTTGTTCTTTTAAACAGGTTTTTCCGCATACAAACCTTCTTTTCTGTAATATCCTTTCTATCTATGGCTTAAAAATTGGTTTCGCTTTTTTCATAACTTTTTTTTGCAGACCGAATGGACAAAGCTGGGCGTCCAAGCGCAATACCTGCAAACCAACGAGCTGATGAATTGGATTATGCTCACCGACGAGCGCCATTTGCGAGGCGACAAAGACACAAAGGACGGTCTGGTGAAAGCATTTGCCAGCAAGCTGATTGATAAGGCGCGCAAGCGCGGGCTGGAGCTGACCAATCCGCACTTCATAGTGTTCAGCAGGAGCGGCATTCAGGGTTGGATGGAGATGCTAGAGCGCTGTCTGAACTCGAACATCGAGTTCATAATGTGAGTTTATGTGCATCCAAGCAAGAATTAAGCGATTGTGAGTTTTTAAGGAAGTTTCAATAGCATTCTTCCAGGCTCATCGACTACAAATCCGAGGACACACATGGGCTGCTGAAGTACTACGAGGCGCGCTACCATATGCCCACGCAGCACGTCTCGGTGGAGAAGGTCATCGAAGTGGTGAAGCGAGGCAAGACGCAAACGCTGGAGAACATCATTAACAAATTGAACTGCAAGAACTTTGGCCTCAACTACATGCCGTTAGTGGAGCGCTCTGCTGAACGTTTTGCGCTGGAAAAGGGCAAAGTGCTTGTGATCGGTTACGATGTGGCGCATCCGGCGCCCACTACGCCGCAGGAGCGCCGTATGCTGCACGTTAAGGGCGCGACGTGCGATTCGTTTGATCCGTCCATTGTCGGGGTGCGTTTGTTTCTAATGAAAGGATCCCCCGATTAGGGTTGTCGATTCCTGGCAATTTTTCGATTATCCGAAGACTTTTTGGTTATCCGAGTCGATAAATTCTAGTCTACGGTATGGTTTGGAAGCGACAACACTAACCCTGACCTTAACATACAATATGTTTGATTGCTGTGCCTGTTTAGATATGTGCTAATGTGGCTTTTCATCCGCACAACTTTGTGGGCGACTATTTCTACCAGCAGTCGCGCAAAGAATCCGTGGACGTGACCCAGTTGGCCGAGCGCACCACCGGGATCTTGCAGATGTTGGAGGCCAATCGTCCTGCTCACGCGCGACCTAAATATATCATCGTGTTGCGCGACGGACTCTCGGAGGCACAGTTTGCCATGGTCAGTGCTTTGATTTTGCGACCTAGAATTGTGCGATTATTTCCAGGCCATCGAAGAGGAAATGAGCGCACTCAAAATGGGTTGCATGGACTATGACGACAGCTACAAACCAAAGTTTATGTTCGTTGTGGGCACCAAACGTCACTTCAAGGCAAATAAAAAGAAAGTGCTATTTTTGCCATCATCATCTTTTTTCTAGAAGTTCTTTATGGTTCACGATAACACTGTCGTTAACCTGACGCCCGGGTCTGTGATCAACGAGAAGATGGTTCGTCCGGACATTCCCGAGTTTTTCATGCAATCGCACTTCCCGAAGAAGGTGAGGAACGCGTTTATATTTTTGAATTAAAATGGTTAAGGGGACTGGCAAACCAGTGGAGTACAGTGTGCTGGTGGACGAGATCGGCATGACGCAAGACGAACTGCAGGACTTCCTGAACGCATTGTGCTACAGCCATCAGATCATCAGCTTCGCCATCTCACTGCCGGAACCCATCTGGCAAGCTGACGAACTTGCCAAACGAGGCCGCAACAACTACCTAACCATGAAGTGGGGGAAGAAACATTGCCATATTAGAATTCAAACTATTCCCCAATTTAGACGCTTCTTCCCCAGGGACATTCCGCGCCTTCCTAGCGGTGTGGTGGACACGAAGCTGCTGACTGATGGTTTGTGCTATCGCAACGGACGTTTGAGTGCGACGCGTTTCACTGCTTAATCATTTCTGGATTTGACTCGATAGAGGAACAGATGTCTTGAATTATCGAAGACTATATTTTATTTTTGGTCTTTGGACTGTTTCGTCGAGTGTCTTTGGCGTTTAAATTTGGACCACAATTTAACGTTTTGGTTTTAATTGATCATCGAGCGGACGGAAGTATGATATTTTCAATCGGTGTGCAATAAAATTGAATTTTCGAAATCGTTTGAATTCGGTTACGGTGTAAGAATTGGTCGAAATAGAGCTCAGCATCGGATGGCCAAATTAAATTGATATACTTGTGTTGGCTTCTGTCGGCTGCAATTTTAAAAGTTGAACCTGTTAGATGGTAAACAAAGAAACAACCGGTGGCTTTTTTAGGGTATTTTAAATAGAGCAAGGATTAAAAAAAAACATTCAATTAAAGTTGAAAATCGTGACCGGTCAGCGAAATTTTGTAAGAACAAAGAATCGAATTCTACATGATTTTGAATGTTTTTGAAAAGTTCGAATTCAGTTCCGGGTTTTGAAATCAGTCGAATGGAGTCCAGATTTGGAGTCTATGTCGCAGAAAAGCACTAGTTAGTACGGTCGGGGTCAGTTAAACGTCGACATGTTTGAAACGTCAACTTTTTGGTTCTGACCAAATAATCTTGGTATCATTTGAAAGCAATATGTCTGTAGATTTCCGGTTCCAAAACGGTTCCGGAACCGGGACATCACTGCTCAAGGTTCAATTATCTTAAGTATAGGATGACTGAGTCCCCAATTATCTTAAGCCCGGGACAACTGAGTCCCCATAGAAAGTTTATATTAGAGTAGGTCGGGACCGGTCGGGAAATTCCCGGTTTTTTGAATCCCGGTCCCGATCCCGGTTTTTGAAAAATCGTAATCCCGATCCCGGTCGGAAATTTATGACTTTGTTCAATGTTGAGTGATCTTAAAGCAAATGTTCTTATTTATTGGGTTCGGATGATCATAAATTTTAATCTAATATTCAAAATGAGATACAGATAAAGCTTCAAAAAAAAATTTGCTGTATTTTAAAATTTTGGTTGCAAATCTCTTAGCAAATCGGAGTCGAAAATTCAAAATTTTCTCGGCGGCGCCTATCGGCACCGCCGACCCCCCTCCCCCCTAGCAGAAGTAAAGCAGAATTGTCAGAAAAATGGAAGATGAGGTAATTGAAGTTGAAGACAATGGGGAATATATTTTTGAAAATAAAAAAAAATAATTTTTGTTTCACCTTTGACCATTACAACAAAAAAAAAATTTTTATTGCCAGTCCCGGTTTTTCCCGATCCTGGCTTTCAAGGTCCCGGTTTTTCCCGATCCTGGCTTTCAAGGTCCCGGTTTTTCCCGATCCTGGCTTTCAAGGTCCCGGTCCCGGTTTTTACCAAAAATCCCGGTCCCGACCTACTCTACTTGAAATAACTAATTTGGCGATCTGTTTGTTAAGAAAATAGGTCAAAAAATTGTAAATTTGCAAAACAAAAAGCGCCCCTCCCTATATTTTTTTCTCAAATTTTATTTCGGGAGGTGGGGGGAGGCCCCCTCTCCCTAGATATGGGCGCCTGACCGGAACCGTGGCATAAAAAACTACATCATACTTCTGTATTTATTATTTTAAACCGTTGTTCAAATTCCTTTTTAGAAAATATAAACATGATGTCCATTATATTTAAAAATTTCAATAGCTTCAATTCTTTGCCCGTGAGATGCCTTTCATTGGCTTCGGCCCCACTGCAGCAGCAAAACGGTGGATAATACTCGTCCCAGTTTGTGTCCCCTCTCCCCCCATTTTTGATTAAATGAAAAAGGTTGTTTCCGGGGTTCTCCTAAGTGTACAATGCGAATCTGATATTTAAAGGCCCAATTAATTCGTTTTTTTTAAAGAAAAATTCCGACAAAATTTTTTTCATTTCTCAAAATGGGCGGGGGCAAACTGGAGTGATTGGTCGCTCGCTGAGATTGTTAATTGTCAGGCACATGGTTTAGGAGCTTCGGTTGAGGTTGCACACCATGGACACGACGATCATGGCATTGGCCATGGGCATCATCATGTAGCCAATCATGGGCCTCCTCTTACTTTTGATTATATGGCTATTCCTTCTCAACCTTACAAGGTTTGGCATACTTTGTTTAAAATATAACCGAATTAGCTTACAAGTTTCATGACATCATCTAAGATCAGATCAAAATATATATTTTTCATTTTAAATCTTTTTTTATTTTAGCAAAGAAATTTGAAAGTAAAACAAGTCCAATAAAAAAAGGCGCCTAAGTAGAGGACAATGAATACCGGTGTTCTGTATGATCTTAAATGATATCATATGATAAATCTAAACGATTTATTTCTGATCAGTGTTCAAATAAATAAAAAAGTAAAACTTTTTGATTGAAATCGGCAAACCAGGTAGAATAAATAGACACCTCAATTTAGCAAAAAATCCTTTTGCTTTAAAAAAAGAATGGCGAAGCTCAGCTTAATATCGCTTGAATTTCCAATTTTAGAAGGTTTATAAGGAGCTGAGTAGGAAGTTCCGTGTTTATCTCGCGATGAGCCTCGTCTTCTTCGCGTTTAGCGTTTATGTTGGCTATGTGACCGACGTTTTGGGCTACAAGGCTTGGAAACTTCCGGCGAGTTACCGAAACAGAAAAGCGATCAATGCGCGATTGGACGCCGAAGAAGCAAAGGCAAAGGCGGAGCAAGTCGGGCAATAGGCGCGGCCGTGACTTTGACAGATGCGATGTTTAGGCTATAAATGTGTGTTTAAGCCCACGTGCTGTAATCTTATCGTTCTTTGATAAAAATTGTATTTGATTTACTCTAATTGTTAGAGGAAAAGCGAATTGCGAGTTTGTTTAAGCTTCTCTGGATGTTGAGTTTATTCAGTACCAAAATAAATTTTATTAACAATTATGGTTCTAGTTAAATACTGGCAAGGTATCGCACACTCGCTACTGTGGCCTTGGATTCCGCCCTATTGTTTTGTTGAAAAATTTTTTTAAAAAATCGCATTTCGCACCTGGAGACTAAGGCTGTCGGTTAACCGAAAATTTTCGGTTAATCAAACCGAACCGAAATTGAAAATTTTCGGTTTTCCGGCCCAAATGTCCGAAAACTCCATTTCCCAGACGATTTTTAGGGGTGCGTTTTTCCCTTTTTATAGCATTTTTGTTAAGCAATTTAAATCTTTGAGTTTTAGGGGTGCAAGACCGGGAGCATTATAAGGGGATTTTAAAGGAATTTTGAAAAACCGGGCGACCAAAATTTCAGTACCAAAATGAGAAAAACTGACCATTTCAGTACTGGTCCCGGTCCCGTCCTACGAAGCGGGCCAACTACGTCCCGCCAACTACGTCCCGCCAACTACGTCCCGCCAACTACGTCCCGCCAACTACGTCCCGCCAACTACGTCCCGCCAACTACGTCCCGCCAACTACGTCCCGCCAACTGCGTCCGCCAACTTCGTCCCAGCCAACCGCGTCCCAGCCAACTGCGTCCCACCTACAAATTTTGAATTCAAAATTGATACCACATTAAAAAAATATCTATAAATTCTTTGAACTTTGTTTCAAGGTGCATTATCACTTTTTTCCTAAGCCTAGGGTGGCTTAAGCCTAAGCCTAAGCTTAGGGTGGCTTAGGCCTAAGCCTAATGAACAACTAAGTTTTTAATTTTTCCCCACTTATTATCCGGCTTTGGGTTAATTAAAAGTTTATTTTTAAATTTGATAAGTGAAAACATGAAAACATTTTGTGAAAATTTTTGTTTTTGTGACGTAGTTACCCTTTTTGGTCGGGGACGCAGTTGGCACGGGACGCAGTTGGCTGGGACGCAGTTGGCACGGGACGCAGTTGGCGGGACGCAGTTGGCGGGACGTAGTTGACCCCTACTCCCCGTCCTACCCTAAACTAAAGTCATATTTCTTGTCGTTTATTAGAACCGAACCGAAATTTTTCGGTTAATCAAACCGAAAACCGAACCGAAAAAATGCCGGTTTTCGGTTCGGTTTGAAACCGACAGCCTTACTGGAGACATTTTTTCGGGTTCTCCTGCCAAGGGTGGGCGAAGCTTGGATCACCCTGATTCGTTCCCTTTTTTAAAGTTTTTCGTTAACTTCTTTCAAATTTAACCAAATTAAACATTCGATATTGGAGGTCAGATTCGGATTTTACGGCCCAGGCCCTAGAAAAACTATTTTGAAAATTTGTTCGAATCCGGGGTTCGAAAATTGGTCGAAATGGAGGTCAGATTCGGATTCTACACCTTTGTATACCTACTTCTTTTCTTTTGCTACGGCACCTGTGGCCATAAATTTCCGATTTGGAATCGTTCTCTTTGACTTTCCCTTCGCTACCGACCATTAGTCCAAATCTCTCTCTCGAATATACCAACTGAACTTCGTGCGTCTCATGGGAGAGATTGCTTCGCTGAATCTGTTCTCTTGGCACGTTCCCTGGGGCGATAAATCATTGGCCGTAAGGATAACTAACATTCACTTTGACGAGAAAAGTGATGAGGGGGGAGAGGGGGGGACGAGCGAAGTGATTGTGGGGGGGGGGGAGGGGGGGGGGGGAGAGAAGTGATTGGGAGGGGGGGGGGGGAGGGACGAGAGAAGTGATTGGGAGGGGGGGGGGGGGAGGGACGAGAGAAGTGATTGGGAGGGGGGGGGGGGAGGGACGAGAGAAGTGATTGGGAGGGGGGGGGGGGGAGGGACGAGAGAAGTGATTGGGAGGGGGGGGGGGGAGGGACGAGAGAAGTGATTGCGAGGGGGGGGGGGGGGGGGGGAGAGAAGTGATTGGGAGGGGGGGGGGGGAGGGACGAGAGAAGTGATTGGGAGGGGGGGGGGGAGGGACGAGAGAAGTGATTGGGAGGGGGGGGGGGGGGAGGGACGAGAGAAGTGATTGGGAGGGGGGGGGGGGGGAGGGACGAGAGAAGTGATTGCGAGGGGGGGGGGGGGAGTGACGAGAGAAGTGATTGCGAGGGGGGGGGGGAGCAGCTGGGGAGGGCGGGGCGGGGGAGGGATTCTGCCTGGACGGATCGGCCCAATGACAGCCGTAGAATGGTCGGTGTGAAAAGCAACAACGTAAATAAATAACTCGTCCCATTTTCCCATACATCTCGTTGCCCCCCCCCAACCCACCTGACTTGGATCGGCGGTACATACAACTCTCCCAAACATCGCACATTCCCTCCGACTGATCATCCCCAACGGATCGGACTTTGTCTCAAAGAGTCCGATTTATCTGAGCACCGCAAATTTAATTTGTTGGATATTTGGCTTAACGCCTAATGTCTTTAATTGTTTTTCGACACTAATTGCTCAATGAACAGATCAATTCACTCTTTTCGGTTCCTTTCCTTCCAAATGCCGTCTCTGCACTTCGTCCTGCTGTCCCTGATACTCGCCCTCGCCTCCCTCCTCGGTGCCCCTTCGTTGGCGGATGATCAGGTCATTTGAGTCATTTGGAGTTTTGGCATTTTCTTCTTATAAATTAGACCATAACGGTGCGAGGGCAGACGATTTGTCGTCGTCGAAGTGTGAAGGGATTGCACGTGGAATTAAGGGAGCACGACACATTCGACCCGGATGGTGGGAAGAATGACTTTCATTTGTAACCGATCGATGTTTTTGAATTCTTTGAGATTCGTTGAGTGTAACAACAACGGGTCCGGATGGTTCCTTCGAAGTGCGCGGATTGGAAAATGAGGTTGGAGTTGGGCAGGACAGCGTGAATATGCCCGTGCCATTCATTCTTTACATTCACAGGTCGGCTCCATTCGTCCCTACTTGAGAATCACTCACAAATGCGATGTGAAAGACGAATTGGTCAGTCATATTGTTAGGGCGTTTGGAATGAAAGGACTTTGACGAAGGGACTTGAAGCTGTGTTGGCATGGCAATGGAAGCCATGCCTCGAGGCTATTCCCTCTCTCGGGCTTTCAGTTGCCACCAATCATGATTGGATTGATCAGTGCTTGTATCCAATCACTTTCATTTGCCCCTCAAGAAATGTCGCCGCGTCTCAGAGATCGACATCCCCAAGGAGAAGGTGAACAACGGCGTGTACGAGATGAACTTTGTGAATCTGAATGTGCACGGCCATCGTGACACGGAGAGTTGTGAGGAGTGAGTGATCGATTTGAATGTTTTGAAAGGAAGTCGCGCTAATACAACCGAATAATGTCCGAGTGTTATGAGGTCAGAGCCTCAAAATGTATTCGCTCAGTCAAAATTCGTCCATAAAAATTACATTTTTTGTTCGACTAAAAGTGGGCAAAAAAGTTTAAGCGATGGCCTCCGTCAAAATTGTCGCGGCGGCGACGGCTTCGATTGTTGCGATGGACGCGCCGACTATTCGAAATGGTCTCCTGTTGCCTGTGGCAAATTGAAGCAATTCAATACGAAAAAGCGGCAAATTCCCCCATAATTCGATGCCTACCGAATGCCTCGTGACTGTGCCGAAGACCCTTTGGGCTCATTAGAAGCATCATTACCCGAATCATTATCATTCTGACTCCACGTGTACACGGGTTCCGACACAAAATCAATAAATGTGTCGTGCTTTTGGCAGCCTGCCAATTCCAACAAAATGACCAAGTTTTCCCGCTTCATCACCGCTCCCGGCACAAAAAGACTCAGCTGAATATCAAAATGCCAAAGTCAAAAACCCCAAAACACCTGCGGCCCCTGCAACGGCCAATACCGTCCCAAATTAAATCCGTTGGCAATTGCAACGCCATGGCCCCAACCGCGCGTGTCGAGAAACGTGTCCATTTCGGTCCAGTCGATGTTGGAAGTGGAGAATTTAGCGGCAAAAATGGACGGCTCATGAGAAATTGAACGAAATTTGGGGGGCTTTTCATCGATGTGCGGGTGGGACTGAAAGTAAAAGCGGGGATTATGGGACTTCCAATCTCTCCCAAACCGTTTGAATCTTCGAATTGGCCCTTTCGTTCATCATCGCTTCAATTTTGGCCTGCAAATTGTCCAAATTGACGCCACACTGCACCCACCGATCGCTGATCACTTTGCCGTCAATAAATGGCGGGGAAAAAAGTCCCTCAAAAAGAATTTATTCAATTTGAATTAAAATAATTGAATAAAAGCGCGTACTCGCGGGTCCACTTTGGTCAATGGAAAAGTCAGTCGGCCAATGTTTTCCACTTAAACGTAATAGAAATGTTTTTTTCGCTCTTATGCTTTACCCAAAATGTCAATTTTCTGCCCTTTTGTGGCCTCTCCTTTCAGTCCCAGTTTCGTTCTTCCTCCCGTTTTGTCGCCGACACTCAAATTGCCCTGAAAATTATTTTTAAAGCTCTGCTGAACGATTCGTTATTCTTTTGCCTGAAATTTTCCATCCAGAAAAACGTAAGCGTGGTCACGAAGCTCGGGGAGTTCCAGCACTTTGCCGTTCACCTCGAGAAATGCGCTGTACCATACAAATCCATAGTCTTGATGAAAAGCCTCGAAATTCAGGGGCCCATCGGCGGAGTGAATGCACCGATTTTCCGAGGCATTGGAGCTCGAATTTGTTAGGGCGATGAAGTCGGCCAATTTGACACCAAACACATTTTGGATGGAAACTCCCCTGGGGGGAAGGGATAGTTGCTAAAGACGCTCGGAATGCCGAACGACGAACGTCCTGTTCTCGGGCAATGGCAATGGCGGGTTGGGCCAATTCTTTCTTGCACCGATCCAATTTCTTATGGCTTTGTAGAGGGAAGTGATCTGACCTGCCTCTCCGATTGGCGCGGCATAATCGTACGATGTGATCACCTGAAAAGCATGGTCATCCGATCAGTCCCCCCCCCCCCCGCCCACTAACCGGCCCATTTGACTCCCTTCCGTTCCAAAAAGCAAAACTTGTGCCGCCGTGTATCATGTACAAGCTGAACGACGCATTTTGTGCCCACATAAAATCCATCGTCTTCAGAACTGGTTCGAGTTGTTGGCGAACCATCGATTTGTCACCCCACATCGAAAACCACGTAGTGTAGAACTCGGAATTGACGGAAGGGCCTTTAGAAAGAGTAAAATTGGTCGAGAGTCGAGACTAAGACTGGATTCTCAGTCTCGGCCTCTGAAGTCCGATCGATCTCTTTTTATGACCTCCTCTCGACCAATTTCGCTGTAGTTCGAATATTGCTTTTACGCTTGCTTCGGTTGGCTGAGTGCCAAAATCGACGGTCGCAAAAGTGTCGTCAATGGAACCGCAGCGAAGCATTTTTTCGCTGGGGCCGTCCGCTGCAAAACTCGGGGCATGGACAAAAGCAAATAAATTAAATTCCCACTGGTGTACAGCACGACATCGTCCCCGAGTGATTGGCGCACAAAGTCACGAAGCCATCGCATGTAATTGAAGTCGCACGGAGAGACACTTCCGTATTCATTTTCAATTTGCACCATCAAAATGGGGCCCCCGTTTTTGTAGAGAAGCGGTCTAAGAATGGGCAAAAGAGCGGAGAACCACCGGCGGACGTGGCCAAGAAATCTGAGAAAATGAAAGCAACGGAGGCGAAGGTTTCGAAGCGATTGCTTTACTCAGACAAAGAATTTACCTTTTGTCGGATGTTCTGAGGGTAATGTCAGCCTGGTCTTTGGTCAGCCACCACGGAAATCCCCCAAAGTCCAACTCCGCGCAGACATACGGGCCCATTCTGATCAGAACAAACAGCTCATTTTGCTGAGCCATGCGTATAAAGCGAGAAATATTCCGGTCGCCATCGAAGTTGAATCTATCCGGGGGGGGGGGGGATAATAAATACGGCACGGATTTGCCGATCCGAACATCGGACTTTGTGCTTAGGATGATGGCATATCTCAAAGAGAATGCGATAGTTTACCTGCCCACTTTTTGCTCGTGAAAACTCCACGGGATGTACAACTGAACCGCGTTGAGTCCCGCGGCGCGGACCCGGCGAAGTCGGTCATCCCACAGGGACGGATGAATGTGCAAAAGATGGCCATCAGAACCCATCACCAATTAATTGTCAATAAACAAAACTTATCCGAAAGTAATGGATCTCGCCGGATATGTAGCGGAACGGCAACCCGTCCTTCAAAAAAACGTTGCGAGCGTAATCGACCTGGAAGGAGCGGCGTCGTTCTGCTTTCTCCGTGCCATGGATGGGGAGGCAATGGAGGAGAAAGAGGAGGAGGAGGGGAACGGTAACAGTCGACGGGGGACGGACAGTTTGGCAAAGCATTTGCACTTTCAGAGAGGGGGGGGGGGGGGGAGGTCAGTTAATTGAAGATTGGCATTGGCACTTTCAGAGAGGGGGGGGGGGATATCAGTTAATTGAAGATTGGCATTGGCACTTTCAGAGAGGGGGGGGGGGGAGGTCAGTTAATTGAAGATTGGCATTGGCACTTTGTCTACGGACAATAATCGATCCGCAGCCTCTTAAATTGTTTCTTGCTTTACACCATTTGCGTGTTTCTGTTTCGAATGAGCACCATCGAACAATCGAACACAGCGGTTTAAATGCATTGCGATGTCCCCCCCCCCCCCCCCCCGCCCCCAATTGATCACCACTACAATTCCTTTCTCTTTCTCTCCGTCCCTTCCATCTTATCGTCATTATTAATTCAATTCGTATTAATGAATAATTGTTTTGATAATGGAATAATGGAAGGAACACAGCGGGACATATCCCAGACGACGCGAAAGTGTCGACAACCGCCGAGTTGAACTGAAGTCACCGACCATTGAACAATTAATTCACTCGCCCATCCGCATTTTCATTTGTTCGATTGTGAGGGGTCAACTTAAAAACAAAACAAAGAAATCAATCAATCAATTTGTCATTAATCAATCAATTTGCCATCAATCAACCAATTTGTAATTAATCAATCAATTTGTCATCAATCAATCAATTTGTCATTAATCAATCAATCAATCAAAAGGTGCAAAAGAACTCTGTCGGATTGAATGTCGAAAACGGACCATTCGGGACCGTTTGTCTGAACGCTTTCATAAACAGCGACCACCGCAGCAAGAGGCTAAAGTCAAGTCAAGCCATCACTTACAAATTAGGCCACTAATTAGGCCACTAATTTGTGAGTTGAGTGTTTGTCTATTTATTATTGGCAATGTCAGCATATTTATTTGTTGGTCGTGTGATGGTAAGTCCGTCCTCTCAAATCGCCGTTTCCGTCCCGTCCAATTCCCCCCCCCCCACCCGCCCTTTTCACCACCACCATTTTCCGATCCAGTCAAACATAAGTACGATTTGTTTGGTCTTTGATAACCCCCCCCCCCCCCACCCCCCCCCCCCCCCCACCTCCCCCCCCCACCTCCCCCCTCCCTTCCCTCCCCCCTTCCCCCTCCCCCCTTCCCCCCCCCCCGTCGTCCGTGTCCCCCTCCTTATCTAATCATTCCCTTCCCAATTCCCACCCAACAACCAACCAATCCCGACCGAAGTAAACAGCACAAAAAAGCCCCCCCCCCTCCCATCCACCGATCGTTTACCAATCGCACTTATCACTCAATCAAACTGTGCTTTTGGCCCGGCCATCGAGTCTAGTCTATAATGCCCGGCCAAGTTGCACAAACAGCAACAGTGCCATCAAATCCCCCCCCCCCCTCCCCTCCCCAAATTGATGCAAATTGCCGTCCCCTTCAGATGTCTTCCAAAAGAGCTTTCTCTATTCATTGTCCTCTTCTTCTCATCGTCCTCCTCACCCTCCCGCCCTTGGCCACTGCCTCTGGCCATCAGTTCTCTCTGTTCAGTGCCGTTAAAGAGTGAGTTTCCTCTCATTAGCGCAAGTTCATCTCCCTTTTGCACAGTTCGCACAATGTCCGACGTGACGTGCGCGAGGCGGACGATGCGTCCTCCTCGTCCATCAACGCGGAGGAGGATTTAGGGGGGCTAAACACCGGATGGCTAACTGATGACCAGCTGAGCGAGGTGATCCACCGGACGGTTTAAAGTCTGTTAAACCGCTTTTACGCTTTAGTTGACTTCTGCTGAGAATAATGAGGAGCGTATGAAGAAGTTGCGGGGCTTTTATGATAATTTGGAAGGCGAAGCGAAAAAGGGTGCAACCGAGAAACTCATCGTGGACTGTTACGGATGGCTGGACGACGTGGCGTCGGAGGATGAACGAAATGCCCTAAAACAAATGCACCATCGGAACCACGAAGAGTGCAGGGAGAAGGTCAAAGAGTTGCTGGGACGGCTGGGCGAGGAACGTCGAGAGCAAGTGGAGAAGCGGTTGGGATTCTGCGAACATGTCTGGTACGACGGGAAGATGGACGGGGAGGAGGGAAAGTCAGCACAAACTGGAGACGAACACCACCACCATCACGGGAAAAGATGGGTGAGTAAAAAAGAATGCCCCCCCTCCCCGTAAATCCAATAAAAAGAACAATTTCTTTTTAGATTCACAGACGACGCAGAGATCATCAGCACGGGGAACACAAAGTGGAGGATTACTTCAAGACGCATTTGGCTTGGCTGACGGATGATCAAAAGAATGAACTCAAAGGAATGAAAGAGACGGGGAAAAGCCGATCAGAATTGAAGCAAAAAGTGATCGAGTGGTACGATGCGACTGCTGGCGATGCACGGGAAAGAGCCACCGAGCTTCTGAAGGGCGGGTGTCGGGAGCTGATCAAAATGGTACTCGGAGAAGAAAAGGCCACCAAGATCAAGGAGATGAAGGAGTCCGGCACGGATGTAGCGAAGATCGGTGACCAAATCAATGCATGGATCAAAGAGGTGACCGACGAGAAGAAGAAGGAGTTGGCCACCGAATACCGGGGAGTTTGTGCAAAGTTATTCGGCGTGAAGTCGTCCAGAAAGAGAAGGGATCATCATCACCAACATGAACATGGTAACCATGAAGGACACCACAAAGTAGAGGATTACTTCAAGACGCATTTGGCTTGGCTGACGGACGATCAAAAGAATGAACTCAAAGGAATGAAAGAGACGGGGAAAAGCCGATCAGAATTGAAGCAAAAAGTGATCGAGTGGTACGATGCAACTGCTGGCGATGCGCGGGAAAGAGCGACCGAGCTTCTGAAGGGCGGGTGTCGGGAGCTGATCAAAATGGTACTCGGAGAAGAAAAGGCCACCAAGATCAAGGAGATGAAGGAGTCCGGCACGGATGTAGCGAAGATCGGTGACCAAATCAATGCATGGATCAAAGAGGTGACCGACGAGAAGAAGAAGGAGTTGGCCACCGAATACCGGGGAGTTTGTGCAAAGTTATTCGGCGTAAAAGGAGAATCAGGCGCAAGGAGGCGACGAAGTTGGCACGGAAGACATCATAATGTGCAGCAAAAGAATCGTCCGAAGGAGGATGAAGGCGAGGTTCAGCTTGAAGATGAGGACGAGGGGCGCACGGAAGAAGCTTACGACATGGAAGGAGAACACCTCAGTCACCACAACAGCTGGCTGAACCGAAAGCAAAAGCAGGTTGGTCAGAAAGATCTCTGCTGTTGATCCAAAAGATTGAAACGTTTACACGATCAGACGCTGAAGCGACTGCGCGACCGTGGCCACGAGGACCACGAATTGCATGAACGCATCCACGAATTTTACGATGTGTCCCCGGAAGAAGTGAAAGCAACCGCCCGAGGGATTCTCCAAAGAGGCTGCGAGTCCATCCTCAAAGTCAGTTTTTGTCCTAACATAATGAAAGGTCAATTAACGATTAATTTAATTGCAAAAAGAATCATTTAAGCGCATTTTTGGAGAGTACAAAGCGGAGGAAATCATTCAGGTGGGTGATGGGATCATTGGAACTGACAAATTGTTATTCCAACAGATGAGCGATGAGGGCGCATCCAATGGCGAAATTGAGGAGAAAATCACAGAATCGCTTAACCAAATTCGAAACCCGCAGAAACGTGAGGAGGCCGGCCGTTTTTCGATGTCATGTCGCCGTATCTTCACAATGATTGTGAAGCTTCTTTAAATGGAATAATTCGCTCACTTTATTTATGCAAAGGAACGACGCCGACGATCGGCGGGGCACGCTGAACATTCGTTGGAGGAACTGTTCAAGTCGCATCTGAGCTGGTTGAGTGTACATCAACGGGAGGAACTGAAGGGAATGAAAGGGTCAGGCAAAGGACGGACGGAAATGCAGCAGAAAGTGATGGAGTTGTACGGGCAATTGCAGGGCGAGCAGAAGACAAAAGCACGGGAGCATCTGAGGAACGGGTATGTTGACTGGCGTTTGAGGGGCGGCAAAACTTCGGGAAGTTCGGGAAGGGGTTCAACTCCAACCCCAATTCGAACAGGTGCCGGGAACTGTTGGCGCATGTGGTGGGCAATGAAAACGCCAACCAACTGAAGCAGCTGAGGGAGGACGGCATGAGCAGGACGGAGCTGGAGGCAAAGGCCAACGAAATGGTGGGCGCGGTCCAGGAGGAGGAGAAGAAAATGGAAGCCAAAGAGTTCGGAGCGGTGTGCAAGAAGTTGTTGCTGGAGGGGACGGAAAATGTCTGAAGGCTGCCAACAGCCAACAAACTCTTCCAAAAACCTCTGAAATGCCTTAACGAAATCCCCCCCCCCCCGCCCCCCCCTCCCCCATCAAATCCATTAATCCCTACGTCCCATCACATCATCATCCATTCGCGCATTCTTTTTTTTTTCTAAATAGCGTTCCATTCCATCAACAAAAAATGCGTGAGTCGGCGTGGAATTGAATTGATTTGAGCTTTCACTTGTTGCGATTTCCCAAGCCAAACTGCTGGATGAGTGATCGGAAACGCCCAGACAGACTTCGCGCTTTGAGAGCGAGTGGTGATCACCTTTTCGGGAGTGGTTAAACATTTAATTAAATGGGGGGGGGGGGGGAGATCAATTAGGAAGAAAAATGACCGAATGGTTTATTGCCCCTATTAATTTCCTTCCCTTCACAGAATGAACCCATTATTGTGGAGCCAAATGGTTTAATATCTAGCTGTATAAATCAAAAGATACAGTACAATCAAAGACGAATTAGCGTCATCCCCCCCCCCCCCCCCATCCCCCCCCCCCCCCTCCCCCTGTCCCCTCCCCCTGTCCCCTCCCCCTGTCCCCCCCCTGTTCCATATGCCCAGCCCTTTCCTGTTCCATTATTGCGCAAATTCATCCGCTCGCCAATTGACAAGATCAGCATTAACTCTATCCTATTCATCACCATCACATCACAATCGCCATCATCATCTCCTGCTGCTGCTGCGTCGCCCCCCCCCCCCCCGCCGCCCCGAAGTCCACTCGAGATCCGGCTTCTGCAGGCAGCGATGCACGCACCAATTCCGCCTACCAATTCATCAAAAATGCGGGATGATTCTTCCCATAGCCATCAGCGTTAATTTGCATTTGTCTGTTTAATTGTCACGGAAAGTGCAAAAGAAAGGTGGGAGGGGGAGGGGCGGGGGAGGGGGGGAGGGGGAGGCTGCGGAGGGAGGAAGAGGTGAATGGAAGGAAAGTGCCGGAGGTGCTGAAATGAGAGAAGAAACAAAACGAGAAACTTGGGGGAATGATTAACGATGAAAAAGCGAACACAGATCAAAGAGATGTCGGATTGACATGGGCTTTATTGGAGCGGAAAAGGGGGGGGGGGAGGGGGGAGTCGGCAATAGTAATCGAATTGTGAAACGTTGCCTGCCTTCCGGACGCCTAAGCTCGTCTGAGAATGGATAAGCAAAGCAAAAAGGTGATTGAGCAATAGGAAAGGGATAAAGAGGAGCTTCTTTCTGCGAGAGATTTCAGAGAATATGGAGAAGGAAGAAAGGTTCTGATCGTTGGGCGGGTGGGTGGGTGGATTAGGGGGGAAGGGACGTGCAGAAGGGG
The DNA here is from genome assembly GCA_020449905.1 of Globodera pallida. Lineage (NCBI taxonomy): Eukaryota > Metazoa > Nematoda > Chromadorea > Rhabditida > Heteroderidae > Globodera > Globodera pallida. The sequence continues at coordinate 471,224 of JAIXHY010000009.1, read as the reverse complement.
AGGGAAGCCGCCTTCGGAGATGGGAAGGAGGAAAAGCCCCCTCTCGCGATGCATGCAGCCTCGTCACATCTTCGTCCACTCCTGCCCGCCTCTTTCAGCCATGACCATCCATCTAACAACAGCCAAACCTTGAAGCTCTCTTCCTCCTTCCTCAACACAATCATTAACCCCCCCCCCCCCCCCCCCAAAGGAATAAAAGGGTGGACCAGTTGCGCTCGGCTTTTAGTTAGTCATCCTCCGAATAACAACGAACGACGACCAAATCATTCCCGTCAGATTACGCGATCAACATCTTCACAATCATATATTTTCATCCTCATATCATAAACGTCGTAAGAATGTCTCTCGTTAGGCATCGCCAACGGTGTGGCATCATACTGATCGGCCTTCTGATCAGCTTCAGTGTTTCTGACGCTTTTCTTTTTGGCTCTCTTGGAGGTGGCGGCGGCGGGTGCAACAGTTGGTCTGTCATTAGAAACTTTTTAATGTGCTTTCATGACACTTTAAGCTGCCCACCGCCACCCGCTCCTGTATGCTGCGGAGGTGGAGGTGGAGGCGGAGGCGGTAGAGCTATAATTGTTAATTGTGCTGGCGGAGGCGGCGGTGGAGGAGGATGTGCCGGAGGGGGAGGTGGTGGATGCGGGGGAGGTGGGGGATGTGAAGGAGGCGGAGGTGGAGGAGGATGTGGAGGAGGATGTGGAGGAGGCGGTGGAGGATGTGGAGGAGGCGGTGGAGGATGTGGAGGAGGCGGTGGAGGATGTGGAGGAGGCGGTGGAGGTGTTGTACCTGCAGGAGGTGGAGGGGGATGTTGCGGAGGAAGTGGAGGGTGTTCTGGAGGAGGCGGGGGATGTTCCGGAGGAGGTGGAGGAGGCTGTGGATGTTCCGGAGGTGGAGGGTGTTCTGGAGGAGGCGGGGGATGTTCCGGAGGTGGTGGAGGAGGCTGTGGATGTTCCGGAGGTGGAGGGTGTTCTGGAGGAGGCGGGGGATGTTCCGGAGGTGGAGGGTGTTCTGGAGGAGGCGGGGGATGTTCCGGAGGTGGAGGGTGTTCTGGAGGAGGCGGGGGATGTTCCGGAGGTGGAGGGTGTTCTGGAGGAGGCGGGGGATGTTCCGGAGGTGGAGGGTGTTCTGGAGGAGGCGGGGGATGTTCCGGAGGTGGTGGAGGAGGCTGTGGATGTTCCGGAGGTGGAGGGTGTTCTGGAGGAGGCGGGGGATGTTCCGGAGGTGGAGGGTGTTCTGGAGGAGGTGGGGGATGTTCCGGAGGAGGTGGAGGAGGCTGTGGATGTTCCGGAGGTGGAGGGTGTTCTGGAGGAGGCGGGGGATGTTCCGGAGGAGGCTGTGGATGTTCCGGAGGTGGAGGGTGTTCTGGAGGAGGCGGGGGATGTTCCGGAGGAGGTGGGTGTTCTGGAGGAGGCGGGGGATGTTCCGGAGGTGGAGGGTGTTCTGGAGGAGGCGGTGGAGGTGGTGGTGCTGTTGCAAGCCAAGGAAGCGGATGTGGTGGTGGAGGAGGTGGTGAATCAGGCGGAGGCGGCCAATATGCCTCGGTATTCTTCAGTCAATTCCTTTCCAAATTAATATCATTTTTCCTCTTAAGCCAACGGCGGGCGAAGGCGGTGCCAGTGAGGGCGGAAATAATTGCGGAGAAGGCGGTGCTGGGAGTTACCAAGTTTCTGGAGGAGGAGGCGAACACGAAGTCCAACCTGCCGTCCAACCGCCAACACCAGCGCCTGCACAACCTGAACCGTTGCCTGAAGCGCCCCAGGGAACACAGGACTCTTCTTACCAAGGTGGGAAAACGTCTCCCCCAACCTGCCCCATTCATCAATGGGCTCCATTGTCCTCGGTCATTCACTGTGCGCTAAATCCAGTTTTTCAACGAGACTGGATTGATTGCCCTATGCAATGTTTTCGCGATTCGCAAGAAGGAAGATAATCGGCGTCTGTATCAGCAAATCCTAAAAAATCCTGCAACAAATTCACGTTAAACTGGTTCTTCTTCACATTCCGCTGGAGATCAAATGCATTGTCAGATTAAGGAAGATGGGGGCTGGGGATGATTCATTAAAGGAGAGGCCTTGAATTAAGAATGAAAACAAAGGTTTTGGGTCAATAGAGAATTTAGCTGCACCGCAACCGGTGCCCCAGCAGACAGAAGCCAGTGGTCAACAGCCGCCACAGCCCCCTCCTCCGGCTGAAGAAGGGCAGCAACCCGCACAACCACCACCACCCACAGGCGGCACGGCACCCGGAGGACAGGACTACCAACAACAAGGAGGGGCGGCACAGCCCGCCACATCTGGAGAATCAACTGGTTAATACTGTAGAAAGAAGTGCAAAACATAATGCTGATTAAATGACAGAAGAAACAGCAGAGGTCGCCGCACCAACTGCAGAAAGCGGAAGTGAAGTGGCTGCCCCGGCTGCAGAAAGCGGAAGTGAAGTGGCTGCCCCGGCTGCAGAAAGCGGAAGTGAAGTGGCTGCCCCGGCTGCAGAAAGCGGAAGTGAAGCAGCCGCTCCGGCAGCCGAGAGTGGGACTGAAGCAGCCGCTCCGGCAGCCGAGAGTGGGACTGAAGCAGCTGCTCCGGCAGCCGAGAGTGGGACTGAAGCGGCCGCTCCGGCAGCCGAAAGTGGGACTGAAGCGGCAGCCCAATACACAGGAGAACAAGCCCCTCCGGCACCAGAAGCATCGCAACCGGAACAATCGGCAGCAGAAAGCCCAGCATCAACAGAGCAGCCGGCCCCAGCAGCGCCTGAACCAGCAGCTGCACCAAGCTATCAAGGAGGGCAGGAGAGCAGCGGAACTGCTGCACAACCGCAGGAGGCAGCACCAGCCCAAGAAGCACCGGCACCGGCGGCTGCGGAAGCAGCGGCACCAGCGCCAGAGACAAACAATGTGCAGGGTACAAAAGAAAGAAAGGCGAAAAGAAAGACTTTTATATTTTTACAGAGGGTCAGGAGACGCCGGCCGCGTCAGTGCAAAAAGGGGGATACAAAAAGCAGAGACGCGCGGCGAAAGACGTGCCGGTGGACGCCAAGTGCAACAATGAAGAGTTGAAGAAGATAATGCAGGAGGTTGGGGATAGACATTTATTCAGAGAGGGCATTAGACCGGTTGGAACATTTGTCCCTCCAGAACATCGTGGAGAGCACCTCAAACTCGAAAAGGTCAATTGCAAAGACAGCCCGGAAGCAGTTTAACACTTCCTTCGACGTCATTTGCAGCACATGTATGGAAGAATATCAAAAATTGGCGCCAAACAATAAACTAACTTTTCTGAAAACCAAAAAAAATGGTACCTTTTTTGACTACTCTCAAAAAGAAAGCCAACAACCAAAAATTTTGACCTTTTATAAATCAAAATATGCATTCGACTAAACTTTCAATTAAAGCGGACTTCTCCTATTTGGCCAACACAAGAATATTCTGCGAACACAAAGTGAATGACATCACTTGCTTCGCGTTTGAACATTGACCAAACCAATGGAAGCAAATTTCGAACTGAAATGTGATTTCTCCCTCACCCACCCATTTAACCTTTTGTGTGCAATAACACTTCAAGACTCACTCATATCAATTATACAAAAATTTCAAATAAATGTTGCCATTTAAATTAATTATTTTTAATCATTTTGTCGCATGCCCAAAAAACAAAAGATTTGGGGTCTGAGATGAGAAATCAGAGATATGCAAACATTAAATAAGCGACTAAAACAAGTCTTAAATGGAGGTGAGATTTCGAATTAAATGGCGATAGTGCCTAAAGAAAGGCGCCCACCGGCAAACAGTCACAAAAAGTAAGGAGCAACCACCCGATCGGGCTTCTGCCTTTCCGACTCCTCGACCTCGTGGAACAATTCCACTTGACGTTCACCAGATGGGCCGAGTATTTTCAGAACAGCAGCGACATTGCCACACCGATAGCAATAATTCGGGGCTGAACAAAGCAAAATGCGTACGACAAAATGGAAAATTACACACCTGACCAAACTGTGCACAAAATGTTGTCGAATATGTACTTGAAACCCTCCTGGACCAGCTGGTGGGAGCGACAAACGAGCGACATTTTATTCACCTCCAGGAATTTCTCCACCACATCTCGCCCAAAGAGCTGAAAAAGCACGAAAATGCTTAAGCTCTTGTGGTAAGCTTTTGCTTACCCATCCAGCCCCACGTGGGTTCAGAAACCATCCTGGGTCGGTGTCATCGGGGTCTGACCACACCTTTAACAACTCACATTATCAATTTAAACAAAAATATTAGAAAAAAACCAAATCGCAGAGGGGCCCGTTTGCAGGCACTTCCACGTTGCGCTGAAGGCACATTATCGAGTTTAGTGTAGGCAGCTCCGGACTCAGGCCGCCGTGCACACAAAATATCTGGTTGTCGACGATAGCCGCAATCGGCAGAACGTCAAAGACGCGACAACACCACGACCAAACCACAGAGTTGCCGTACTTTTGTTGGCATTCATCATAAAAGCCGTACTGATGGGACACTTAAATATCCCATGACGTTAATGTGAGTATAACCCTTCCCTCTAACACACCGCGTCGAGTCTCATGATTTCCACGGAGAAGTGTGATCTTATCTGGGTATTTAAGCAGAAGAAGCATCAGATAAGCGACCGTCTCCAAGCTACACAGAGGAAATCAATCACATCCCAAATTGCCTCAAATAGGAGTTAAGCAACTAACCTGTAATAGCCCCGATCGACGTAGTCACCAAGAAACACATAATTGGTTTCGAGGATATTGCCTCCGATCTGCAACAGTTTCATCAGATCGTAAAATTGGCCATGGATATCCCCGCAAATGGTGGCCGGTGATTGAACGGAGACAATGTTTGGCACGTAAGAAAGACGGCTGATCTGAGAAAAACGGTTATCGTTAAGAATCTGGGTTCCGTGAACAAAATGAACTCTACCAAGGGGAGGGGGTTTCCAGGGTCTAAACATGGCGGGCAATCATCGGGAATTGGGGTCCCGACGAAAATTTTTTGGATGTTCAAAATTTTAAATGCATGTTTTCTAGGGTAAAATATGTGTAGAACACGAATCTGAGCTCGGATTTTCTTTTTTTGGTTTGACTTTTTTATATTGCACATTTATACCCCATTAAAAATTACAAACATTTTCGTGTATCTTTATAAGATTTTAACCTTTTCGGGTTCATGCATAATTTTTTTTCCCGTGACTAAAATTTTCAAAAAAATGTTCGAATTCGGGTTCTACGCACATTTTTAACTCTAGAAAACATACATTTAAAAAAAACGCCACATGGCGAAAAAATTTAGCTGATTTATAACGTATTTAGATTTCACTCAAACACCTATTCCGCCCTCCAATTACAAAAAGATTACAAGGATCTGACACACTGCAACCATCTCACCCTCGGGAAGGTAATGACACAACGACACTTCCGAAAGCCACTTCGTCGGACGAGTTGTTCGCCCTAAAATTCGAAGCCACCCGTTCGAAATGTTGATGTTGCAAAACCTCGAAAGACAATGGCCGATTCAATCGCTTGCTCTTCGTCAGACGAAGCTCCAGATGTTGACATTCCAAAAGTAGAAATATAAATGTGCTAATGAAATCAACGCAGTTTATTTCAAACAATTCAATTAAAATTGTATTTGTGACTAAATTTTACAGTCCAAACAAATAAGCATATTTACTCAGTAAATTTATCCAAATTGAATTTGCACCAAAAAATAAACTAAAACAAAACAAAATGAAACGATAGACATTTCCGATTCATATTATCACTCGCCTCCAGCAATCTAAAAACGAGCATAAAAAAATGATTTCATTGATGACATAACTCCCCCCCCCTTTTATTACCTCTTTGATTCGCGAATTGATATACGACAAATACTTAATCCAAACATTCGTCTGTTTGTCAGTAAACGAAGGCAACCGGTCGGTCTAAATGGATTAAGTCGAGTATTTTGTTTATAATTTACGGAATATTTCCGCTGAAATTTTTTTTCCTATACAAGCGGTAAAACTGTCCCCAACCAGACGAAAAAATCAAATGGCTAAACCGAGAAAAAGACAATAACAGGGTAAAAAAGTCAATAAAAACGTTTTGGTTTTCGGCGGCGCCGTGCCGGTCCTTTCGCTTTACTTGCCTTCACCTAACACCCTCCCCCCATCATGCGCCCGAAACTTTTTTTTGGCTACGCCCCTCTAATCTCTTTTTTAATACCTGAACAACGCCAATCCCAGAAGATCCATTCATCAGCGCTTTAACCTTCGACTTCTTCTTTTTATTCTTCTTTTTCGAATGACCCACAACACAACTCCCGGTATTATCTGACATCGGAACGTTGTGTCGACTTTGTTGACGTTCTACAAAGGCATTCTTACGTGCCAAATCATCCCTTTCACGACGGACATTAAGCTGTCGACCATAATGGCAACGAAGCTCTGGGTCAAGTTGAAAAGGCAATTCATCAACGGCCCAATCCCGACCATGGTTGAGCCATAGATAAGACTAAAACAAATAGTAAACAAAGCACAAAAATTCACCACAAGACATACCAGCCAGTCGTCATTAGTTCTGGAGTGTTTAATTGTAATAAGCTTCTCACGATCGTACATTTCAATAAGAGGGCTTTGTGTTGGCGACGGGCTTCGATTGGAACAGCGAAAGTCTTCGTCATTAGTTCTGGAGTGTTTAATTGTAATAAGCTTCTCACAATCATACATTTCAATAAGAGGGTTTCGTGTTGGCGACGGGCTTCGAATGGAACAGCGAAAGTCTTCATTCTCACTCGATTCACTGCTTTGAAGCAGGTCCAGTTGGTCATGCAGCATTTTAGCATCCAAATTGGCATTCGGAGGATCAACGTCTTCAGTCTTTCGATTTACATTTTCTACCTCCGATGGAGGTGTCGCATTGAAACATCGAAAGTCTTCATCATAATCAGAAAGTGTTTCGTTTAACAATTCCTCCTCCTGCTTTTTCAAGAGCTCCACATCAATCGAACGCGACATTTGAAATGATCTTCTTCAGAGTTCAATGTTTTCCTTTTTACCTGTAATAAGGTTGTTGCATAAAGACGCTAATGCGACAAAATCCCCAAAAAAGCCATAGCATCTATGGGTCCACCCAGTGTTTTGCTGTTCCAAGCAATTTTGATTCTGTTCTGAAATCCTAGAACAAACTGAACAGCAGGAACAAGAACAGTACAGGCCCAGGGTTGCAACTTGCAACGAAACTTTCGATAATTTCGAGTTTTTCTTTCGTTTCAATAATCGAAACACGAATTCTTCGAAATTTTTTGTCGAAAGAAAAATTGTATCTAATGTTTGAGACGTCTATGACATTTTCCGTGTGTAAGACAAAGACAACTGTTGTTGTTGTTTTTTGGTCCGAGTTCCCGTCACCAAAAATGCGTTGGAGGTTCGAACCAGGGACGGGCAAAATCGGAAAATAAAATCCGAAAGGATTTTCCGAAATCCTAATTCGCGTAAATCCCGAAATTTTTCCGGAATCCGAAACCCGAAATACGAAATTTTTTCAAGGGAAATTTTGCACTATCGATAATAAAAAAAATGTCTTCAACTTCAAGTGCTTTATCATCAATTTTTTCTAACAATAAAACTACTTTACTTCGAACGGACCCCAACTCGCTTTTGGCCAACTCGCTTTTGACCCGACTCGCTTTTTTTGGGACGACTCGCTTTTTTTGGGACGACTCGCTTTTTTTGGGACGACTCGCTTTTTTTGGGACGATTCGCTTTTTTTGGGACGACTCGCTTTTTAGTAAGAAAAAAGCATTTATGAGCGGAATTTGAAGGTTTTATGCAATTCTTTAAAGGTATCCGGGGGTTATTAAGACCGCTGATCACGAATATGACATCAGATTTATCATATGGCATCATCTAATCTATGATTTGACATCTATATTTTTTGTAAAAAAATTTAAAATTTTTTTTAACAAAGTAGCTAAAAAAGTGTTTCTAGGGGTATTCGGGGCCGTAGAATCCGAATCCGACCTCCATTTGAATCATTTCCGAACCCCTGACCCGGATTCGAACATTTTTTAGAAATCTTAAAAATTTTAAAAAATCGATTTATGGTAATGGAACAAACCCACGCAATTCATATACCAACCGATTCTTCTCATTGAGCTGAGCACGAATCTGCAAAAAAATTTCCACGGAAACCACTTTAAAGGAAGTTACAAGCAAATAAAATCGGCTAAAAACCATTTTTGAAAAATTGTTCGAATCCGGGTCAGGGGTTCGGAAATGATTCAAATGGAGGTCGGATTCGGATTCTACGGCCCCGAATACCCCTAGAAACACTTTTTTAGCTACTTTGTTAAAAAAAATTTTAAATTTTTTTACAAAAAATATAGATGTCGAAATCATAGATTAGATGATGCCATATGATAAATCTGATGTCATATTCGTGATCAGCGGTCTTAATAACCCCCGGATACCTTTAAAGAATTGCATAAAACCTTCAAATTCCGCTCATAAATGCTTTTTTCTTACTAAAAAGCGAGTCGTCCCAAAAAAAGCGAATCGTCCCAAAAAAAAGCGAGTCGGGTCAAAAGCGAGTTGGGTAAAAAGCGAGTTGGCCAAAAGCGAGTTGGGTATTTACCCTTTACTTCTTGGGCGGGAGGGAGAAAATTTTGGCTCAATTTGTTAAGAAATTTGCAACCAAAATTTTAAATACGGCAATTTTTTGAAGCTTTTTTTAGTGGAAGAGGTCCGCCGGCGCTTATCAGCGCCGGCGGAAAAATTTTTACAAAAAGTTTTAACGAATCTTGTTAGGAAAAATTGGGTTTCTGCGTTTTATGACACTAAACACTTTGAACAAAGTTATAAATTTTTTGGCTACCGGTCCGAACGTCGAATCGTCCGAATGTCGAATTTCCGAATGGTCCAGTGGTGCCGCAGGAAAAAAATTTGAATTTTTGACTCGAATTGTTAAGGAAAATTGGCTCTCAGTTTCATAATATTGCATTTATTGGTAGATTTTTTGAAAGTGATCAGTGAACAATTCGGTCCATTCGACATTCAGAAATTCGGATAGTTTTGGCTTATTCGACATTCAGAACATTCGACGTTCGGACAGGAAGCGAATTTTTTAAATATTCAGCGCATTGAAAATACGGTAACTTTGTAGCTTTTTAGAATGGGAAGGTCCACCGGGAAAATCTTTTTAAAGGTTTTAACGATGTTCTAGTTATGTTCTTTTTTCAGAAAATTTTTGCTGGGAGCCCTGATTTAACAATTCACATTTATGCCAAAATAAATGTTTTATCAAATTTTAGAAAGTTTTAAAAGTTTGCCAGTAGGCACCGCCGGGAAAATTTTAAAATTTAACAAAATTTGTTAAAAAAATTGGTCAAAAATTTACGAGTGTCGGCCAATTCCTTTCTTGCTGCAATACTTTCGCAACTGACTGTACCTTTTCTTGCTGTTATCCATTTGATTTGCCTTATTAGGAAATGCCCTCTTTTGGCTTAACACAGAATGCGTGTTGAATGGCCTTGTCCGATCAATGATTAAATTACGTATAGGTGATTAGTAACAGCGAATTCTTTTATTGATCAAAACATTCGCTTTATCTTTTCATCCGTTACCCTTTTCATCCTTCGCCACAATCCATCCCAAGTCAAAATTCGCGAGAATATTGTGTCGGTTGCTCAATTTTGGATTTTGCGTTGGGTTGGCGATCGGTCACTCCATCGCCCCTGCCTTCATCTCGCACCCCGAGTTTTGGGGGGGGGGGAAAGGCAAATTGGGTCATTTTGCCCCCACATCGCCACACATCCAACACATCACTTGCAGAATGAGTTTATGGTTCAGCATTCCTTCCGTCCTTCCGCTCTTCCATTTGACCACACCGCCCCCGCCGCTGCTATCACTTCCGAGTAATTTCTTTCGTTTGGACGTAAATCTTTTTGCCCCAAATTACGCCAGTGGGGGGCTTTTGTTAAAGGGCGTCACATTCACCACTTACAAATTAGGTACATTTCCCTCCAGCAGAAATAATTAAGAATTATCAATTACTTTAATCTTTTAACTCCTCGAACAACAACAACCACCCGAGTTTCGCTTCCCAATTCAATCTTCGCTGCGTTAGATGCAATCTCGGCTCCTCAACTTTCTCTTCTTCTCCCACACTTCTCAACCAATTCGAAGGCGCTTCTGCGACGTTGTTCAATAAATCTTTTTCACTTTTGATGGGCCAAAAGGAGAAAAACATCCCAAAAATTAAATCGGACAAGCCCGGGAGTGGAAGACCTGGATCGGCGATAAGCCAAGAGTTCCAATCGGGAAAGCAACAACTGAAGGCCAATACAATGTGGAGAAAACAGCAGCAGGAGATGGTGATTACCGTATTTATACTGTATTATGGTAATTAACAATGTCGCTGGTGCTTTCCCATTTCAGCAGTCCAGTTCACCTCAACAACAACACATTTATGGGTTTGTGCCGTTTAAGAGTGTCACAATTGCTTCAAACAACAACAGCCCCAACTCCTCATCCATATACAGCGCCTCCGTTCACCCATCTGCCATTCACAATAATTCCCTTACACCGGCCACTGATTACCTGCATTCAAGTAGGAAGAGCTTCATTTACTTAAACTGAACCTCTATGATTTGATCAATGCTTTGATTCAAAGCTTCAATTGCTTAAACTGAACCTCTATGATTTGGTCAATGCTTTGATTCAAAGCTTCAATTACTTAAACTGAACCTCTATGATATGATTTGGTCAATGCTTTGATTCAAAGCTTCAATTACTTAAACTGAACCTCTATGATTTGGTCAATGCTTTGATTCAAAGCTTCAATTACTTAAACTGAACCTCTATGATATGATTTGGTCAATGCTTTGATTCAAAGCTTCAATTACTTAAACTGAACCTCTATGATTTGGTCAATGCTTTGATTCAAAGCTTCAATTACTTAAACTGAACCTCTATGATATGATTTGGTCAATGCTTTGATTCAAAGCTTCAATTGCTTAAACTGAACTTCTATGATTTGGTCAATGCTTTGATTCAAAGCTTCAATTACTTAAACTGAACCTCTATGATTTGGTCAATGCTTTGATTCAAAGCTTCAATTACTTAAACTGAACCTCTATGATTTGGTCAATGCTTTGATTCAAAGCTTCAATTACTTAAACTGAACCTCTATGATTTGGTCAATGCTTTGATTCAAAGCTTCAATTACTTAAACTGAACCTCTATGATATGATTTGGTCAATGCTTTGATTCAAAGCTTCAATTGCTTAAACTGAACTTCTATGATTTGGTCAATGCTTTGATTCAAAGCTTCAATTACTTAAACTGAACCTCTATGATTTGGTCAATGCTTTGATTCAAAGCTTCAATTACTTAAACTGAACCTCTATGATATGATTTGGTCAATGCTTTGATTCAAAGCTTCAATTACTTAAACTGAACCTCTATGATATGATTTGGTCAATGCTTTGATTCGATTTAGTCTACGCCCCGCCCCACTTAATCCATCAGCATAATCGGCCCGAATCTGCGCTGAACTACATAGGCGGGAAGAATAAGAAGCAGCAACTAAATCTTGGACTAATGGGATCACGGCCGGTCAGCGACATGGGAATGTGTAAGTTTGAGGGGGGGGGGGAGGGTTTTGTCCAATTTTGGGCTTCTCATAATGGTCGCTTGTTGCTAAGACAAGTTAACGCCCTCCCGGTGTCAGTCCTACACGACCCTTCCACGTCCGGAGCACGGAGTGCCTGAACTGGTCACTGAAGAGCCATTGCTACTGCCATTCAACAGCATAACAAATCAACAACAACAGATTTATGGGATCGGACGAGAGAATAGCAACAACATTTCGGCAATCCTAATTACTTCTTTAAGCTTTTAACTCCCAACTGTTCGCAGATGTCATTTCGTTCTCCGTCCGTTCTCAGTGGTTCTCGTTCCCTCGGGCGCAAAAATTCGACCGCCACTTCATTGCCTCCGGCCTATTTTGGACCTAATTCTAATGTTCTCTTCAATTCTTCGCAAATTGATTTCGGTGCCGGATTGAATGATAGACATGATGAGCATGGACATCAACAGGAGATGACTCCCTGGAGTACGATCAGCTTAAGCAGCTGGCTGACGGTGGGGGAGGGGCAAGATTCCGTTTGGATCGTTCAGATCATCAGATCAGTCAGTATCAGATTGTGTTCGGGTCGGCCATATTTTGTTTGAGCGCGGTCCGACTTTATTGGCGTGCTGACATCGTCAAAGGCAGTCAGGAGCTTTTCTATGGAATTTCGGCAATCTGTGCGGGTATTCTGGGTGTACTGGCAAGTCAGCACCGAAGTTATTGTATGCTTGTGGCCGCGTTTCTCCACTTTGCCACCAACGTCGTATTTTTTGTGCCCTTCATCTCGGGTTGTTTGCCCTCGGGGGGATGATTCGATATTTAACGATACCCTCAGGCATTCTTCCTCTGGTCCCTTTCATTACTTCCACTTCCGCTTCCTTCACCGGCGCCAACAAACAATCGCCGCTGCTCAACTTGGGCGGAACAGTGAATAACAGCAAGGAATTGCCGGTGGGCTCAATTTTCAAAACATTTAAATTTATTACTTTGGCGGCGTTTTCCTTTCATATGAATTGCCCCCCCCCCCTTTAAGGTGCTGGCAGGTGCCATGGTCATGCTAAGTTTGCTGCAGGTCGATTTGACCCATTAATTGATTGTTAAAGAGCCCGAGTTCACACCAATTCAGTTAGCCGCTGCCTTTAGCCTTCTTCTCTATGGCTGCCGGACATTTGGACGCACAATGCGATACATCGAGAACAGCCAACGGCGGACAAACGCCTTCCAACAGCAGCAGGGAATCGGAGGCAATCCGACCGAAGAAGAAAGAGCCAGTGGAGAGGAAATGGCACGGAAGATGGGAGGAAACAAATGAGGGGGGGGGAGGACAAAGAACAAATTAATATCTTTCAAGAATTAAGGATAATCTTTGTTAATCGGTACGGGGGGGGGGTCAATGCAAAAAACACCCCCCCCCCCCGTTCGGAAGGCTTCTCGGCATAAAATGACAATTCCCTTTTTGGTAAAATATGTTTATCTTTTTTTAATATAAATTTTGGCAAATCTTTGACCACATTCTACTAATTAAGGGGATTTGGTTACCTTTTCACCTTTTCAAAGTTTGCTTCGTTTGGTTTCTTTTATTTAATCAGTCACGCTAATTGGCACGAAGGGTTTTTTTTGGTGACGCTTTAATGAATGATGAGGTAAGTAGTGGATTTCCTTGACAACAAATTATTACCTACGAAAGGGAAAGGTGCGCGGCTTAACTCAACTCGCGCACCCCCCCCCCCCCCCCCCCCCCCCCCGCCTCCTCCCCCCCCCCCCCCCCCCCGCCTCCCCCCCCCCGCCAACTTCCACCAATTGACAACACTCACTTTCAGCCGCCTTTTTTGCGACACCCGCCGATAGTTGGCAATATTCCCTTCGACGCAAGGCTTTTGCTCGCCCAACCTTTGCCAAAGCATTTGAAGCATCAATTAATTGACGGGACGGAATGATCTGTTAATACATTAAACAAACTCAATTCAAAGAATAGCGACGCATCCATAAAAAAAGTTTAGCCAAATAAAGATATGATCGCAAGAGAAGTTGACATAATATTTCAATCGTTTTAGCCATTTTTTAGTGATTAAATGACCAAAATCCGTTTTTTATTAATTACTATTTTCCGACTTTTAAAATTTCTTAAAAAAACCACACTAAACATAAATTCCTTTTTATAGCTGGTGACCAATTTTGTTGTCCTGTTTCCGTCGGTGACCTCCGCACTCCTCCAAAAAGCCACCAAATATCGCTAACCGCATCATACGAAAACCCCCAAATGAAGCAAAATGCTTAAAATTCCCAAATCCCCATTTCATTGGAATGTTCGGAAATTGCCTCGAATCCCAAATGCTATCATTTTGCCGAGAGCTTTCGATTGGTGCATAAAGTTTTTGTAACTGAATAATTGAGCAGCAGCTTATCCCTAATTAATGTTACCGCTCTCCCCGCAGTAATCTCTCGGCTCCATATTAATTTAATTAATATTAATTTCTCAATAACTTTTCAACTGTCACAAAGAACAAAAGATGGGATTGTGTCAGAGTGAGGAAGAAAAGAAACAAATCAAAATGAGCAAGCAAATTGACAAGCGAATCCGAGAGACGCAGGAAAATGAGGACAAAACCATCAAATTGTTGTTGCTGGGTAAATCGCGCAAATTGTTTATCCCCTGGGGGGGGGGGAAAGAGTTATACGTCCAATCCCATGCATTTGAGGTGCCGGAGAATGCGGGAAAAGCACACTGATGAAACAGATGAGGTAAACTTGGAATATTTTTTTTCAATTAATAAACATTTTAATTCAAAATATTGTTCTGTCTTTAAATCAGTGTAAACCTTTCAGAATACTTCATAGCGACGGCTTCAGCGAAGAAGTGAGTAACAGAAGGCTAAGAAACGGTGCAGGGGACATTTAATGGAGCTCTTTACATAAGGCGTTAATGATTCATAATTACATATTTGAGACTAACTTCTGGGAAAGGTGCCGAAAATTGGTTGTATGATGGCACAATGACGTCATAGGACCGTCGTGGATTAATTTTCTTCCTTAAGGAGCTCCTACAACAACGATCCGTTGTTTACAGGTCAGCAGATCAACCATCCGACCCACAAATAAACCCAATCATTATTATTTACTTCTGCAGTAACACTGTGCACGCTATGGCGGAATTGTTGAGGGGAATGAATATGTACAAAATCGGATTTACAGAGCCAAAGGGAACGGTGAGCGTTTGCCTCGGCTTTGCCAAAGTTCAATTTCAATTAAGGAATGTGCGAGGATAGTAATGGAGACCATTCGGAATGGGGAGGAGAGCGAACCGTTCAGCGACGAACTGGCGGCTGCCATGAAGCGTCTCTGGGCAGACTCTGCACTAAACACGGCCACTTACTCGCGTCGGCTCGAGTTCCACCTCCACGACTCGGCTAAACAGTAGAAGAAAATGCACTTTTTCCACAGAATAAACGCATCCAATTCAGTTTCCTGGACAGCTTGGATCGGATAAGCAACCCTTCTTACAGGCCATCCCAACAGGACATTCTTCTCACTCGGATCAAAACGACCGGAATCGTCGAAATTCGTTTTCTGATCAAAGGCGTCCCTTTCAGGTGGGCCCGCCCTTCAATGCATAAAACGAAGACATAATCAGTGAAAGTTGAATTGGAAATATTGCAGGGTTTTTGATGTGGGGGGACAACGTTCTGAGAGGAAAAAGTGGATTCACTGCTTCGAGGACGTCAATTCGGTAGAAAATCGTGGTAAATAAGCAAATGATAAAAATTCGATTTTTAGGTTATTTTCGTTGCGGCGATTTCCGAATATGACCAAGTGCTGTTCGAGGACGAGACTACCAACCGGATGATCGAATCGATGCGCCTTTTCGAGGTGGTCGGGAGGGGAGGAGGGGGGGGGAGGGTTTTGGAGTTTCAATTCAATTCGATTTTTATGGGGGGGGGGGGGAGCGTTTTGGAGTTTCAATTCAATTCGATTTTTATGGGGGTGAACCTCAAAAGTCAACTCAAACAGCGTCCTTTATCACCTAATTAGTCCATATGCAACTCACGCTGGTTCATCAACACTTCCATCATCTTGTTCATGAACAAAAAAGATTTGTTCGCGGAAAAGATCAAGTTCATCTCTATACGGTCTTGCTTCAAAGAATACGACGGTCGGTCTCTACAATTAATTTCTTCCACTGAATCAATCGCCCCCTTAAGGCCCTCAAACTTACGACGATTCCATCGCTTACATCCGATCAAAATATGAGGCAAGATTTAATTGTGAAACATTAAAAAATGGAAAATGCAAATTAAGGCACTGAATGCAAATCACCGGAAGACCGTTTATGTGCATCAAACGTGTGCCACTGACACTGACCAGGTCCAATTGATCCTGGATTCTGTGATATCGATGATCATCCAAACAAATTTGCATAAATCTGGACTCTATTAACGAGACCACTTGGACACTCGTTGAGAAATGTGTGAGAATTTGGGGAATTTATTTTCCGCCAAATATCCTTGTAGAGTTTTTTGGTTATTCAGCAAATTGACCTTATCTTCAGCATGTTTTAAGGGATGTCAGCAAATATTGGCTCCAATCTTCCGTCCATTTTCTTGCATTAAATTTTCACATTTTTTCATTTTTTGTGTTTGTTATTGAACCAATATAACAGCCCCCCCCGAGATGGTCACATCATTCTCTCCTCTCTAATTGCGTCGTCTTAAAATGATTCGAAGAAATGTCCGTTCAATTTGCCTTCCGCACTGCAACTTCCTCACAATTTGTCCTTATTCCCTCATCGTCATTGCCCACCTGACCGTCGTTGATTCGAACAAACTTCAAGGCATCGGTGTACGAGGTCGTTTGCTCTGTGGGAAGTTGCCTTTGCTTGGTGCTAAGGTGAAGATCGTCGACTTGGATCCGAGTTGTGAAGGAACTCTTGAAGGAATTTATGTTCGGATTGTTCGGCTTTAGGACCCGACTGGGACGATCTG
Source organism: Globodera pallida (assembly GCA_020449905.1). Lineage (NCBI taxonomy): Eukaryota > Metazoa > Nematoda > Chromadorea > Rhabditida > Heteroderidae > Globodera > Globodera pallida. The sequence continues at coordinate 454,635 of JAIXHY010000009.1, read as the reverse complement.
ATGGGGGAGACTACGACAGATGAGAACGGGCTGTTTCGGGTGTCCGGAGCGACAAAGGAAGAAAGTGACATTGAGGTTCGACCTGGGAATGACTGGAGGGGAGGGGGGAGGGGTCCCTCCGGGGGGGGAAGGGTCCCTCGGGGGGGGGGGGGGGAGGGCCCCTCGGGGGGGGGGGAAGGGTCCCTCGGTGGGGGGGGGGAGGGGTCCCTCCTCTCTTGTACATTTTGCAAAGCATCAAATCTCAAGGTGGTTCTGAAGATTTACCACGACTGTATGGATGAGCATAGGCCCTGCCAAAGACGGACATTCTGGCGACTACCTTCCTCTTATTACAACAACGGCACTCTGTCCGAATGGTTCGAGGTGGGCGTCGTGAACATGGAGCTCCAATTTCCCCAGGAGGAAAGGGACTGTAGACATTGACTGATGCAAACCATTTAAAAGTGTTCATTTTTGTTAAATATTTACGAAATTCATTTTATTTGTAAATAAAATGTTTTTTGCATAATTAGCGGTGGAGAGGGATCTCCCAGAGAGTTCCCCCCCCCCCCCCCCCCCCCCCCCCCCCCCCCCCCTCAGGGAGAGCGTTGTCTCAAATTTTAAAATTAAAATATCGCATAAATCTATAAGATTTTACGCTCTCTTTTGAAAATAAACAAAGCCTAGGCTACGGTGGATGAAAAATAAGCAATATTCACTGTATTGGGAGGGAGAGCGTTGTCTCAAATTTTAAAATTAAAATATCGAATAAATCTATAAGATTTTATGCTCTCTTTTGAAAATAAACAAAGCCTAGGCTACGGTGGATGAAAAATAAGCGATATTCACTGTATTGGGAGGGAGAGCGTTGTCTCAAATTTTAAAATTAAAATATCGAATAAATCTATAAGATTTTACGCTCTCTTTTGAAAATAAACAAAGCCTAGGCTACGGTGGATGAAAAATAAGCGATATTCACTGTATTGGGAGGGAGAGCGTTGTCTCAAATTTTAAAATTAAAATATCGAATAAATCTATAAGATTTTACGCTCTCTTTTGAAAATAAACAAAGCCTAGGCTACGGTGGATGAAAAATAAGCAATATTCACTGTATTGGGAGGGAGAGCGTTGTCTAAATATCGTATAAATCTATAAGATTTTACGCTCTCTTTTGAAAATAAACAAAGCCTAGGCTACGGTGGATGAAAAATAAGCAATATTCACTGTATTGGGAGGGAGAGCGTTGTCTAAATTATCGTAATAAATCTATAAGATTTTATGCTCTCTTTTGAAAATAAACAAAGCCTAGGCTACGGTGGATGAAAAATAAGCGATATTCACTGTATTGGGAGGGAGAGCGTTGTCTCAAATTTTAAAATTAAAATATCGAATAAATCTATAAGATTTTACGCTCTCTTTTGAAAATAAACAAAGCCTAGGCTACGGTGGATGAAAAATAAGCAATATTCACTGTATTGGGAGGGAGAGCGTTGTCTAAATATCGTATAAATCTATAAGATTTTACGCTCTCTTTTGAAAATAAACAAAGCCTAGGCTACGGTGGATGAAAAATAAGCAATATTCACTGTATTGGGAGGGAGAGCGTTGTCTAAATATCGTATAAATCTATAAGATTTTATGCTCTCTTTTGAAAATAAACAAAGCCTAGGCTACGGTGGATGAAAAATAAGCGATATTCACTGTATTGGGAGGGAGAGCGTTGTCTCAAATTTTAAAATTAAAATATCGAATAAATCTATAAGATTTTACGCTCTCTTTTGAAAATAAACAAAGCCTAGGCAACGGTGGATGAAAAATAAGCGATATTCACTGTATTGGGAGGGAGAGCGTTGTCTCAAATTTTAAAATTAAAATATCGAATAAATCTATAAGATTTTACGCTCTCTTTTGAAAATAAACAAAGCCTAGGCTACGGTGGATGAAAAATAAGCGATATTCACTGTATTGGGAGGGAGAGCGTTGTCTCAAATTTTAAAATTAAAATATCGAATAAATCTATAAGATTTTACGCTCTCTTTTGAAAATAAACAAAGCCTAGGCTACGGTGGATGAAAAATAAGCGATATTCACTGTATTGGGAGGGAGAGCGTTGTCTCAAATTTTAAAATTAAAATATCGAATAAATCTATAAGATTTTACGCTCTCTTTTGAAAATAAACAAAGCCTAGGCTACGGTGGATGAAAAATAAGCGATATTCACTGTATTGGGAGGGAGCGCGTTGTCTCAAATTTTAAAATTAAAATATCGAATAAATCTATAAGATTTTACGCTCTCTTTTGAAAATAAACAAAGCCTAGGCTACGGTGGATGAAAAATAAGCGATATTCACTGTATTGGGAGGGAGAGCGTTGTCTCAAATTTTAAAATTAAAATATCGAATAAATCTATAAGATTTTACGCTCTCTTTTGAAAATAAACAAAGCCTAGGCTACGGTGGATGAAAAATGAAGCGATATTCACTGTATTGAGAGGGAGAGCGTTGTCTCAAATTTTAAAATTAAAATATCGAATAAATCTATAAGATTTTACGCTCTCTTTTGAAAATAAACAAAGCCTAGGCTACGGTGGATGAAAAATAAGCGATATTCACTGTATTGGGAGGGAGAGCGTTGTCTCAAATTTTAAAATTAAAATATCGAATAAATCTATAAGATTTTACGCTCTCTTTTGAAAATAAACAAAGCCTAGGCTACGGTGGATGAAAAATAAGCGATATTCACTGTATTGGGAGGGAGAGCGTTGTCTCAAATTTTAAAATTAAAATATCGAATAAATCTATAAGATTTTACGCTCTCTTTTGAAAATAAACAAACTAGGCTACGGTGGATGAAAAATAAGCGATATTCACTGTATTGGGAGGGAGAGCGTTGTCTCAAATTTTAAAATTAAAATATCGAATAAATCTATAAGATTTTACGCTCTCTTTTGAAAATAAACAAAGCCTAGGCTACGGTGGATGAAAAATAAGCGATATTCACTGTATTGGGAGGGAGAGCGTTGTCTCAAATTTTAAAATTAAAATATCGAATAAATCTATAAGATTTTATGCTCTCTTTTGAAAATAAACAAAGCCTAGGCTACGGTGGATGAAAAATAAGCGATATTCACTGTATTGGGAGGGAGAGCGTTGTCTCAAATTTTAAAATTAAAATATCGAATAAATCTATAAGATTTTACGCTCTCTTTTGAAAATAAACAAAGCCTAGGCTACGGTGGATGAAAAATGAGCGATATTCACTGTATTGGGAGGGAGAGCGTTGTCTCAAATTTTAAAATTAAAATATCGAATAAATCTATAAGATTTTATGCTCTCTTTTGAAAATAAACAAAGCCTAGGCTACGGTGGATGAAAAATAAGCGATATTCACTGTATTGGGAGGGAGAGCGTTGTCTCAAATTTTAAAATTAAAATATCGAATAAATCTATAAGATTTTACGCTCTCTTTTGAAAATAAACAAAGCCTAGGCTACGGTGGATGAAAAATAAGCGATATTCACTGTATTGGGAGGGAGAGCGTTGTCTCAAATTTTAAAATTAAAATATCGAATAAATCTATAAGATTTTATGCTCTCTTTTGAAAATAAACAAAGCCTAGGCTACGGTGGATGAAAAATAAGCGATATTCACTGTATTGGGAGGGAGAGCGTTGTCTCAAATTTTAAAATTAAAATATCGAATAAATCTATAAGATTTTACGCTCTCTTTTGAAAATAAACAAAGCCTAGGCTACGGTGGATGAAAAATAAGCTATATTCACTGTATTGGGAGGGAGAGCGTTGTCTCAAATTTTAAAATTAAAATATCGAATAAATCTATAAGATTTTACGCTCTCTTTTGAAAATAAACAAAGCCTAGGCTACGGTGGATGAAAAATAAGTGATATTCACTGTATTGAGAGGGAGAGCGTTGTCTCAAATTTTAAAATTAAAATATCGAATAAATCTATAAGATTTTACGCTCTCTTTTGAAAATAAACAAAGCCTAGGCTACGGTGGATGAAAAATAAGCGATATTCACTGTATTGGGAGGGAGAGCGTTGTCTCAAATTTTAAAATTAAAATATCGAATAAATCTATAAGATTTTACGCTCTCTTTTGAAAATAAACAAAGCCTAGGCTACGGTGGATGAAAAATAAGCGATATTCACTGTATTGGGAGGGAGAGCGTTGTCTCAAATTTTAAAATTAAAATATCGAATAAATCTATAAGATTTTATGCTCTCTTTTGAAAATAAACAAAGCCTAGGCTACGGTGGATGAAAAATAAGCGATATTCACTGTATTGGGAGGGAGAGCGTTGTCTCAAATTTTAAAATTAAAATATCGAATAAATCTATAAGATTTTACGCTCTCTTTTGAAAATAAACAAAGCCTAGGCTACGGTGGATGAAAAATAAGCGATATTCACTGTATTGGGAGGGATAGCGTTGTCTCAAATTTTAAAATTAAAATATCGAATAAATCTATAAGATTTTACGCTCTCTTTTGAAAATAAACAAAGCCTAGGCTACGGTGGATGAAAAATAAGCGATATTCACTGTATTGGGAGGGAGAGCGTTGTCTCAAATTTTAAAATTAAAATATCGAATAAATCTATAAGATTTTACGCTCTCTTTTGAAAATAAACAAAGCCTAGGCTACGGTGGATGAAAAATAAGCGATATTCACTGTATTGGGAGGGAGAGTGTTGTCTCAAATTTTAAAATTAAAATATCGAATAAATCTATAAGATTTTACGCTCTCTTTTGAAAATAAACAAAGCCTAGGCTACGGTGGATGAAAAATAAGCGATATTCACTGTATTGGGAGGGAGAGCGTTGTCTCAAATTTTAAAATTAAAATATCGAATAAATCTATAAGATTTTACGCTCTCTTTTGAAAATAAACAAAGCCTAGGCTACGGTGGATGAAAAATAAGCGATATTCACTGTATTGGGAGGGAGAGCGTTGTCTCAAATTTTAAAATTAAAATATCGAATAAATCTATAAGATTTTATGCTCTCTTTTGAAAATAAACAAAGCCTAGGCTACGGTGGATGAAAAATAAGCGATATTCACTGTATTGGGAGGGAGAGCGTTGTCTCAAATTTTAAAATTAAAATATCGAATAAATCTATAAGATTTTACGCTCTCTTTTGAAAATAAACAAAGCCTAGGCTACGGTGGATGAAAAATAAGCGATATTCACTGTATTGAGAGGGAGAGCGTTGTCTCAAATTTTAAAATTAAAATATCGAATAAATCTATAAGATTTTACGCTCTCTTTTGAAAATAAACAAAGCCTAGGCTACGGTGGATGAAAAATAAGCGATATTCACTGTATTGGGAGGGAGAGCGTTGTCTCAAATTTTAAAATTAAAATATCGAATAAATCTATAAGATTTTACGCTCTCTTTTGAAAATAAACAAAGCCTAGGCTACGGTGGATGAAAAATAAGCGATATTCACTGTATTGGGAGGGAGAGCGTTGTCTCAAATTTTAAAATTAAAATATCGAATAAATCTATAAGATTTTACGCTCTCTTTTGAAAATAAACAAAGCCTAGGCTACGGTGGATGAAAAATAAGTGATATTCACTGTATTGAGAGGGAGAGCGTTGTCTCAAATTTTAAAATTAAAATATCGAATAAATCTATAAGATTTTACGCTCTCTTTTGAAAATAAACAAAGCCTAGGCTACGGTGGATGAAAAATAAGTGATATTCACTGTATTGAGAGGGAGAGCGTTGTCTCAAATTTTAAAATTAAAATATCGAATAAATCTATAAGATTTTACGCTCTCTTTTGAAAATAAACAAAGCCTAGGCTACGGTGGATGAAAAATAAGCGATATTCACTGTATTGGGAGGGAGAGCGTTGTCTCAAATTTTAAAATTAAAATATCGAATAAATCTATAAGATTTTACGCTCTCTTTTGAAAATAAACAAAGCCTAGGCTACGGTGGATGAAAAATAAGCGATATTCACTGTATTGAGAGGGAGAGCGTTGTCTCAAATTTTAAAATTAAAATATCGAATAAATCTATAAGATTTTACGCTCTCTTTTGAAAATAAACAAAGCCTAGGCTACGGTGGATGAAAAATAAGCGATATTCACTGTATTGGGAGGGAGAGCGTTGTCTCAAATTTTAAAATTAAAATATCGAATAAATCTATAAGATTTTACGCTCTCTTTTGAAAATAAACAAAGCCTAGGCTACGGTGGATGAAAAATAAGCGATATTCACTGTATTGGGAGGGAGAGCGTTGTCTCAAATTTTAAAATTAAAATATCGAATAAATCTATAAGATTTTACGCTCTCTTTTGAAAATAAACAAAGCCTAGGCTACGGTGGATGAAAAATAAGCGATATTCACTGTATTGGGAGGGAGAGCGTTGTCTCAAATTTTAAAATTAAAATATCGAATAAATCTATAAGATTTTACGCTCTCTTTTGAAAATAAACAAAGCCTAGGCTACGGTGGATGAAAAATAAGCGATATTCACTGTATTGGGAGGGAGAGCGTTGTCTCAAATTTTAAAATTAAAATATCGAATAAATCTATAAGATTTTACGCTCTCTTTTGAAAATAAACAAAGCCTAGGCTACGGTGGATGAAAAATAAGCGATATTCACTGTATTGGGAGGGAGAGCGTTGTCTCAAATTTTAAAATTAAAATATCGAATAAATCTATAAGATTTTACGCTCTCTTTTGAAAATAAACAAAGCCTAGGCTACGGTGGATGAAAAATAAGCGATATTCACTGTATTGGGAGGGAGAGCGTTGTCTCAAATTTTAAAATTAAAATATCGAATAAATCTATAAGATTTTACGCTCTCTTTTGAAAATAAACAAAGCCTAGGCTACGGTGGATGAAAAATAAGCGATATTCACTGTATTGGGAGGGAGAGCGTTGTCTCAAATTTTAAAATTAAAATATCGAATAAATCTATAAGATTTTACGCTCTCTTTTGAAAATAAACAAAGCCTAGGCTACGGTGGATGAAAAATAAGCGATATTCACTGTATTGGGAGGGAGAGCGTTGTCTCAAATTTTAAAATTAAAATATCGAATAAATCTATAAGATTTTACGCTCTCTTTTGAAAATAAACAAAGCCTAGGCTACGGTGGATGAAAAATAAGCGATATTCACTGTATTGGGAGGGAGAGCGTTGTCTCAAATTTTAAAATTAAAATATCGAATAAATCTATAAGATTTTACGCTCTCTTTTGAAAATAAACAAAGCCTAGGCTACGGTGGATGAAAAATAAGCGATATTCACTGTATTGGGAGGGAGAGCGTTGTCTCAAATTTTAAAATTAAAATATCGAATAAATCTATAAGATTTTACGCTCTCTTTTGAAAATAAACAAAGCCTAGGCTACGGTGGATGAAAAATAAGCGATATTCACTGTATTGGGAGGGAGAGCGTTGTCTCAAATTTTAAAATTAAAATATCGAATAAATCTATAAGATTTTACGCTCTCTTTTGAAAATAAACAAAGCCTAGGCTACGGTGGATGAAAAATAAGCGATATTCACTGTATTGGGAGGGAGAGCGTTGTCTCAAATTTTAAAATTAAAATATCGAATAAATCTATAAGATTTTACGCTCTCTTTTGAAAATAAACAAAGCCTAGGCTACGGTGGATGAAAAATAAGCGATATTCACTGTATTGGGAGGGAGAGCGTTGTCTCAAATTTTAAAATTAAAATATCGAATAAATCTATAAGATTTTACGCTCTCTTTTGAAAATAAACAAAGCCTAGGCTACGGTGGATGAAAAATAAGCGATATTCACTGTATTGGGAGGGAGAGCGTTGTCTCAAATTTTAAAATTAAAATATCGAATAAATCTATAAGATTTTACGCTCTCTTTTGAAAATAAACAAAGCCTAGGCTACGGTGGATGAAAAATAAGCGATATTCACTGTATTGGGAGGGAGAGCGTTGTCTCAAATTTTAAAATTAAAATATCGAATAAATCTATAAGATTTTACGCTCTCTTTTGAAAATAAACAAAGCCTAGGCTACGGTGGATGAAAAATAAGCGATATTCACTGTATTGGGAGGGAGAGCGTTGTCTCAAATTTTAAAATTAAAATATCGAATAAATCTATAAGATTTTACGCTCTCTTTTGAAAATAAACAAAGCCTAGGCTACGGTGGATGAAAAATAAGCGATATTCACTGTATTGGGAGGGAGAGCGTTGTCTCAAATTTTAAAATTAAAATATCGAATAAATCTATAAGATTTTACGCTCTCTTTTGAAAATAAACAAAGCCTAGGCTACGGTGGATGAAAAATAAGCGATATTCACTGTATTGGGAGGGAGAGCGTTGTCTCAAATTTTAAAATTAAAATATCGAATAAATCTATAAGATTTTACGCTCTCTTTTGAAAATAAACAAAGCCTAGGCTACGGTGGATGAAAAATAAGCGATATTCACTGTATTGGGAGGGAGAGCGTTGTCTCAAATTTTAAAATTAAAATATCGAATAAATCTATAAGATTTTACGCTCTCTTTTGAAAATAAACAAAGCCTAGGCTACGGTGGATGAAAAATAAGCGATATTCACTGTATTGGGAGGGAGAGCGTTGTCTCAAATTTTAAAATTAAAATATCGAATAAATCTATAAGATTTTACGCTCTCTTTTGAAAATAAACAAAGCCTAGGCTACGGTGGATGAAAAATAAGCGATATTCACTGTATTGGGAGGGAGAGCGTTGTCTCAAATTTTAAAATTAAAATATCGAATAAATCTATAAGATTTTACGCTCTCTTTTGAAAATAAACAAAGCCTAGGCTACGGTGGATGAAAAATAAGCGATATTCACTGTATTGGGAGGGAGAGCGTTGTCTCAAATTTTAAAATTAAAATATCGAATAAATCTATAAGATTTTACGCTCTCTTTTGAAAATAAACAAAGCCTAGGCTACGGTGGATGAAAAATAAGCGATATTCACTGTATTGGGAGGGAGAGCGTTGTCTCAAATTTTAAAATTAAAATATCGAATAAATCTATAAGATTTTACGCTCTCTTTTGAAAATAAACAAAGCCTAGGCTACGGTGGATGAAAAATAAGCGATATTCACTGTATTGGGAGGGAGAGCGTTGTCTCAAATTTTAAAATTAAAATATCGAATAAATCTATAAGATTTTACGCTCTCTTTTGAAAATAAACAAAGCCTAGGCTACGGTGGATGAAAAATAAGCGATATTCACTGTATTGGGAGGGAGAGCGTTGTCTCAAATTTTAAAATTAAAATATCGAATAAATCTATAAGATTTTACGCTCTCTTTTGAAAATAAACAAAGCCTAGGCTACGGTGGATGAAAAATAAGCGATATTCACTGTATTGGGAGGGAGAGCGTTGTCTCAAATTTTAAAATTAAAATATCGAATAAATCTATAAGATTTTACGCTCTCTTTTGAAAATAAACAAAGCCTAGGCTACGGTGGATGAAAAATAAGCGATATTCACTGTATTGGGAGGGAGAGCGTTGTCTCAAATTTTAAAATTAAAATATCGAATAAATCTATAAGATTTTACGCTCTCTTTTGAAAATAAACAAAGCCTAGGCTACGGTGGATGAAAAATAAGCGATATTCACTGTATTGGGAGGGAGAGCGTTGTCTCAAATTTTAAAATTAAAATATCGAATAAATCTATAAGATTTTACGCTCTCTTTTGAAAATAAACAAAGCCTAGGCTACGGTGGATGAAAAATAAGCGATATTCACTGTATTGGGAGGGAGAGCGTTGTCTCAAATTTTAAAATTAAAATATCGAATAAATCTATAAGATTTTACGCTCTCTTTTGAAAATAAACAAAGCCTAGGCTACGGTGGATGAAAAATAAGCGATATTCACTGTATTGGGAGGGAGAGCGTTGTCTCAAATTTTAAAATTAAAATATCGAATAAATCTATAAGATTTTACGCTCTCTTTTGAAAATAAACAAAGCCTAGGCTACGGTGGATGAAAAATAAGCGATATTCACTGTATTGGGAGGGAGAGCGTTGTCTCAAATTTTAAAATTAAAATATCGAATAAATCTATAAGATTTTACGCTCTCTTTTGAAAATAAACAAAGCCTAGGCTACGGTGGATGAAAAATAAGCGATATTCACTGTATTGGGAGGGAGAGCGTTTTAAAAAAAAAAAATTTTAAAAAAAGGGGGTTTTTTTTTAAAAAAAACCAAAACCTTTTTAAAAAAATTTTTTTTTTAAAAAAAAGGGGTTAAAAATTTTAAAAAAAAGAAAAAAAAGGTTTTCCCCTTTTTTTTTTAAAAAAAAAAATAAAAAGGGGGGAAAATTTTTTAAAAAAAGGGGGGGCCCTTTTTAAAAAAAAAATTTTGTTTTTTTTTTAAAAAAGTTTTTTGGGGGGGAAAATTTTTTAAAAAAAAAAGGGGGGGGGGAAAAAAAAAAAAAAAAGAAAAAAAAATTTTTTTTTTAAAATTTAAAAAAAAATTTTTGGGGTTTAAAAACCCTTTTAAAAAAAAAAGGGGGGGGGGAAAAAAAAAAAAAAAAGAAAAAAAAATTTTTTTTTTAAAAAAAAAAGTAAAAAGGGGGGGAAAATTTTTTAAAAAAAGGGGGGGCCCTTTTTAAAAATTTTTTTAAAATTTTTTTTTTTTTTTTTTAAAATTTAAAAAAAAATTTTTGGGGTTTAAAAACCCTTTTAAAAAAAAAAGGGGGGGGGGAAAAAAAAAAAAAAAAGAAAAAAAAATTTTTTTTTGAAAAAAAAAATTTTCCCTTTTTAAAAAAAAACAAAATTTTTGGGGGGAAAAAGGGAAATTTTTTTTAAAAAAATTTTTTTAAAATTTTAAAAAATTTTTTTTTAAAAAAAAGTTTCCCCTTTTTTAAAAAAAAAATTTTTTGGGGGGGGGGAAAAAATTTTTTTTAAAAAAAATTTTCAAAAAAAAATTTTTTTTTTTTTTTAAAAAAAAATTTTCCCCCCAAAAAAAAAATTTCCCCTTTTTGGGGGAAAAAGGGTTTTTTTTAAAAAAAAGGGTTTTTTTTTTAAAAAAAAAAAAATTTTTGGTTTTTTTAAAAAAAAAAAACCCGGGGGGGGGTTTTTAAAAAAAAATTAAAAAAAAAATTTTTTTTTTTAAAAAAAAAAAAACTAAAATTTTTTTTTTAAAAAAAAAAAGGGGGGAAGGGGGGAAAAAAAAAATTTAAAAAAAAAAATTTTTTTTTTAAAAAAAAAAAAACTAAAATTTTTTTTTTAAAAAAAAAAGGGGGGGTTTTTTAAAAAGGAAAAAAATTTTTTAGGGGTTTTTTTTAAAAAAAAATTTTAGGGAAAAAAAAATTTTTTCCCTTTTTGGGAAAAAAATTTTAAATTTAAAAAAAAACAAAAACCCTTTTTTTTTTTTAAAAAAAAAAATTTTAAAAAGTTTTAAAAAAAACCCGGGGGGGGGTTTAAAAAAAAATTAAATTTTTGGGGGTTTTTTTAAATTTTTTAAAAAAAAAAAACCCAAAATTTTTTTTAAAAAAAAAAAAAATTTTTTGGGGGGGGAAAAAAAAAAAAAAATTGGGGGGAAAAATTTTTTAAATTTTTTAAAAAAAAAAAACCCAAAATTTTTTTAAAAAAAACAAAGTTTTTTGGGGGGGGAAAAAAAAAAAAATTAAAAAAAAAACTTTTTTTTTTTAAAAAAAAAAAACCCAAAATTTTTTTAAAAAAAACACCCTTTGGGGGGGGTTTAAAAAAAAATTAAATTTTTGGGGAAAAAGGGGTTTTTTTTAAAAAAAATTTTAAAAAAGGGGTTTTTTTTAAAAAAAAAAGGGGTCCGGGAAAAAAAAACCCTTTTTTTTTGGGGGGGGGTTTTAAAAAAATTTTCCCAAAAAGGTTTTTTTTAAAAAAAAAATTGGCTAAAAATGAAAAAAAAAAAGGAAATTGGGGAAAAAAAGGGGAAAAAAAATTTTTTTAAAAAAAAAAAAATTTAAAATTTTTTTTTTTAAAAAAAAAAAAAAACCCCCGGGGGAAAAAAAAAAAAAATTTTGGGTTTTTTGGGGGGGGCCCAAATTTTTTTTAAAAAAATTTTTAAATTTTTTTTAAAAAAAAAAAAAAAAGGTTCCCCGGGGATTTAAAAACCCTTTCCCCATTGGGGGGGGCCTTTTCCAAATTTTTTTCCCCCCCCCAAAAAATTTTGGGGTTTGGGCCCCCCCTTTTTTTTAAAAATTTTTTGGGGGGGTAAGGAATTTTTAAAACCCCCCCCCCCCCTTTTTTTTTTGGGGTTTTCCCCCTTTTTTTAAAAAAAAACCTAGGGGGGAAAAAATTTTTGGGGCCTTTTTTTTTGGGGGGGGGGTTTTAAATTTTAAAAAAAAACCCCAAAAAAAACCCCCCCCCCTTTTTTAAAAAACCCCAAAAATTTTCCCCAAAAAAAAGGGGGTTTTTTTTTGGGGAAAAAAAATTTTTTTTAAAAAAGGGGGGTTTCCTTTTTTTAAAAAACCCCTTTTAAAAAAAAACCCCCCCCTTTTTAAAAAAACCAAATTTTTTTAAAAAATTTCCCCCCAAAAAAATTTTTTTTTTTTTTTTTTTTTAAAAAAAAAACCCTTTGGGGGGGAAAAAAAAAATTTTTTTTTTTAAAATTTTAAAAATTTTTTTGGGGGTTTTTTTTTTCCTTTTAAAAAAAAACCAAATTTGGGGAAAAAAATTTTTTTGGGGGGGGGTTAAAAAAATTTTTTAAAAAAAAACCCCCCCCTTTTCCCCTTTTTTAAAAAAAAAGGGGGGGTTTTTTTTACTCTTTTGAAAAAAACAAATTCTACGCTATGTTGAGAAGAAAAAGCGTTTCAGTATGGGAGGGAAAATTTAAATATTTAACTTTAGAAATAAGCATCTTGAAAATAAAAAACAAGTACGTGTAAAAATAGGAATTCAATTGGAGAAAGTTCAAATTAAAATTAATATTGAAAAAACAGCAGGCTACGTTATTGAAAAAAACATATTCAGCTAGTTGGAGAAAAATTTCCAAATTTCAAGAATTGGAAGGTGATGAAAATTTAAAAGAAATATCTATTAAATAAAAGCTAGCTCGTTTAAAATGAAAAAATAAGCGATATTCACTGTATTGGGAGGGAGAGCGTTGTCTCAAATTTTAAAATTAAAATATCGAATAAATCTATAAGATTTTACGCTCTCTTTTGAAAATAAACAAAGCCTAGGCTACGGTGGATGAAAAATAAGCGATATTCACTGTATTGGGAGGGAGAGCGTTGTCTCAAATTTTAAAATTAAAATATCGAATAAATCTATAAGATTTTACGCTCTCTTTTGAAAATAAACAAAGCCTAGGCTACGGTGGATGAAAAATAAGCGATATTCACTGTATTGGGAGGGAGAGCGTTGTCTCAAATTTTAAAATTAAAATATCGAATAAATCTATAAGATTTTACGCTCTCTTTTGAAAATAAACAAAGCCTAGGCTACGGTGGATGAAAAATAAGCGATATTCACTGTATTGGGAGGGAGAGCGTTGTCTAAATATCGTATAAATCTATAAGATTTTACGCTCTCTTTTGAAAATAAACAAAGCCTAGGCTACGGTGGATGAAAAATAAGCGATATTCACTGTATTGGGAGGGAGAGCGTTGTCTCAAATTTTAAAATTAAAATATCGAATAAATCTATAAGATTTTACGCTCTCTTTTGAAAATAAACAAAGCCTAGGCTACGGTGGATGAAAAATAAGCGATATTCACTGTATTGGGAGGGAGAGCGTTGTCTCAAATTTTAAAATTAAAATATCGAATAAATCTATAAGATTTTACGCTCTCTTTTGAAAATAAACAAAGCCTAGGCTACGGTGGATGAAAAATAAGCGATATTCACTGTATTGGGAGGGAGAGCGTTGTCTAAATATCGTATAAATCTATAAGATTTTACGCTCTCTTTTGAAAATAAACAAAGCCTAGGCTACGGTGGATGAAAAATAAGCGATATTCACTGTATTGGGAGGGAGAGCGTTGTCTCAAATTTTAAAATTAAAATATCGAATAAATCTATAAGATTTTACGCTCTCTTTTGAAAATAAACAAAGCCTAGGCTACGGTGGATGAAAAATAAGCGATATTCACTGTATTGGGAGGGAGCGCGTTGTCTCAAATTTTAAAATTAAAATATCGAATAAATCTATAAGATTTTACGCTCTCTTTTGAAAATAAACAAAGCCTAGGCTACGGTGGATAAAAAATAAGCAATATTCACTGTATTGGGAGGGAGAGCGTTGTCTAAATATCGTATAAATCTATAAGATTTTACGCTCTCTTTTGAAAATAAACAAAGCCTAGGCTACGGTGGATGAAAAATAAGCGATATTCACTGTATTGGGAGGGAGAGCCTTGTCTCAAATTTTAAAATTAAAATATCGAATAAATCTATAAGATTTTACGCTCTCTTTTGAAAATAAACAAAGCCTAGGCTACGGCGGATGAAAAATAAGCGATATTCACTGTATTGGGAGGGAGAGCGTTGTCTCAAATTTTAAAATTAAAATATCGAATAAATCTATAAGATTTTACGCTCTCTTTTGAAAATAAACAAAGCCTAGGCTACGGTGGATGAAAAATAAGCGATATTCACTGTATTGGGAGGGAGAGCGTTGTCTCAAATTTTAAAATTAAAATATCGAATAAATCTATAAGATTTTACGCTCTCTTTTGAAAATAAACAAAGCCTAGGCTACGGTGGATGAAAAATAAGCGATATTCACTGTATTGGGAGGGAGAGCGTTGTCTCAAATTTTAAAATTAAAATATCGAATAAATCTATAAAATTTTACGCTCTCTTTTGAAAATAAACAAAGCCTAGGCTACGGTGGATGAAAAATAAGCGATATTCACTGTATTGGGAGGGAGAGCGTTGTCTCAAATTTTAAAATTAAAATATCGAATAAATCTATAAGATTTTACGCTCTCTTTTGAAAATAAACAAAGCCTAGGCTACGGTGGATGAAAAATAAGCGATATTCACTGTATTGGGAGGGAGAGCGTTGTCTCAAATTTTAAAATTAAAATATCGAATAAATCTATAAGATTTTACGCTCTCTTTTGAAAATAAACAAAGCCTAGGCTACGGTGGATGAAAAATAAGCGATATTCACTGTATTGGGAGGGAGAGCGTTGTCTAAATATCGTATAAATCTATAAGATTTTACGCTCTCTTTTGAAAATAAACAAAGCCTAGGCTACGGTGGATGAAAAATAAGCGATATTCACTGTATTGGGAGGGAGAGCGTTGTCTCAAATTTTAAAATTAAAATATCGAATAAATCTATAAGATTTTACGCTCTCTTTTGAAAATAAACAAAGCCTAGGCTACGGTGGATGAAAAATAAGCGATATTCACTGTATTGGGAGGGAGCGCGTTGTCTCAAATTTTAAAATTAAAATATCGAATAAATCTATAAGATTTTACGCTCTCTTTTGAAAATAAACAAAGCCTAGGCTACGGTGGATAAAAAATAAGCAATATTCACTGTATTGGGAGGGAGAGCGTTGTCTAAATATCGTATAAATCTATAAGATTTTACGCTCTCTTTTGAAAATAAACAAAGCCTAGGCTACGGTGGATGAAAAATAAGCGATATTCACTGTATTGGGAGGGAGAGCCTTGTCTCAAATTTTAAAATTAAAATATCGAATAAATCTATAAGATTTTACGCTCTCTTTTGAAAATAAACAAAGCCTAGGCTACGGCGGATGAAAAATAAGCGATATTCACTGTATTGGGAGGGAGAGCGTTGTCTCAAATTTTAAAATTAAAATATCGAATAAATCTATAAGATTTTACGCTCTCTTTTGAAAATAAACAAAGCCTAGGCTACGGTGGATGAAAAATAAGCGATATTCACTGTATTGGGAGGGAGAGCGTTGTCTCAAATTTTAAAATTAAAATATCGAATAAATCTATAAGATTTTACGCTCTCTTTTGAAAATAAACAAAGCCTAGGCTACGGTGGATGAAAAATAAGCGATATTCACTGTATTGGGAGGGAGAGCGTTGTCTCAAATTTTAAAATTAAAATATCGAATAAATCTATAAGATTTTACGCTCTCTTTTGAAAATAAACAAAGCCTAGGCTACGGTGGATGAAAAATAAGCGATATTCACTGTATTGAGAGGGAGAGCGTTGTCTCAAATTTTAAAATTAAAATATCGAATACAATCCGTCAGAAAATTTTTTTCGGGTAAAAAATTCCTTGGAAAGTTGGCACCGAAATTTTGAAATAACTAGTTTAATGGAAGTGATCCAGACTTAAATGAAAATACTGCCAATTGATTCTTCTCGTCGAGTTGAGTACGAATCCGCGAAAATTTTGCGCCGGAACCCAAAGTGAATAAATTAAAATTATTCAAAAATTGTCTAAAAATATGTTATTTGATGCACTGATTACGAATTCGTCAACAGAAAGTGAAAATAGCTAATTTAAACCAGTTTTTGACACTGTTCAATTTTTGAAAATTAAAAAAAAAATTTAAGTAACACCAAAGCCGGATAGAATCAGTGAAAAGCTTATATAGGATGTTTTTTAACCCGCGCCAACATGTAGGTACGGTTTTTCCTCCAAATAAATGATTTAAATCGTTTAAAAAAAAAAAAATTTTCTGACGGATTGACCTCTGACGGATTGTCCACTGACGGATTGTCCTTCATTGACGGAATGGGCACTGACGGATTGTCCTCTCCCCCCCCCCCCAAATGCATTTTTGCCGGGGTGGAGGCTCCCCCCCCCTCTTTCAAGTAATGCATTTTTGCCCATTGGTGCAATAAGAGACGTAACTTTAACCCCCCCCCCCCCTCTTCCATTGCTTAATTTTATTCAACGCGGACTGCCTTCTGTATTTATTCACCGCAAGAAACATAGGGATGGTCACAAAGTGATTTAGGGTGTCGCTGTTTACTTTTGCGCCCCAAAACGTTTAAACGGTTACCGAAACAGCAAGCCCTGCCAAGCCATCTTCACCTCCCTTCCATTTGTAAGACGCCATAACTTTATTAGCCACTCTCAATGCAACTAAGACTAAGTGTTAAGTAGCTAAAAAAGTTAGAGTTAGTCTGTGTATGGCTGCGGGGGACTTTTCGCATTATTCGCGCACTAGCACATATTTGCAATTAATGCCTACTCCGCCCCATTTATTGTTCATAGCCAAGGATGCGACTTATTCTGAACAACGCCTTCCCACCGGCCGCCCACCGCCCATTCTTCTTTCTCTTCGGCTGTTTCTGCTTACTTTTTAGCGTCATTTCCGAGAGCGGCCATCACCGGCGGCTTCTGATTCGCACCGACCGCTTTTATTTCATCGTTCGTACAGGTGCAATTATGCAATTAGTTTTAGGGTGGGCAGACACTTTTCTGTTATGGCGTGGTAATAAGCAAATTCAAATTGTCGGCGGCAGCTTTGACTGAGTGTGCGGTGCCTCACGATTGCGTTTTTGGAGTGGAAAAGGCGCTTCTGAACTGCACGCAGGTGCCCCAATGTAATGCCAGCGATTATTTTGAGCTGTTGAAGTGTTTGGATTTGAGTAAGGCGTTGCCTTTGTCCGTTATTCCCTTTGACCCTTTCATTTTTTAGTTATTCTTACGCGGACCAATTTGACCGAGCTGAATTCACGAGCCGGCAGAGTCTGTTGCGAGATCGAGGAGGTCAGTCTCCCCTGCCGATTGGCTTGCCGAAGTGCACTCTTTGCGCCGACGCTCAGCCACCATCAGAAGCAGAAGCGGATTGAAATGGTTTGATGTTTATTGGCTGTTGTGACAGTTACCCATTCTGCTGAAGGTATGCCATCGAGGACATGGGAACGAGATCAGAGGGGACAGAGTAAGTGCGATGGCATTTCAGGCTAATCACCGGTTCATTTGGGTAGGGAGTGCTGAACTGTCTGCAAACTACGCGGCAATGGTTGCCCCAGAGACACAAACTGAACTATTAAAGAAAGACGACCTCTCTTATACGACATTCAACCAAACAAATAAATTTTTGGGGTTCAGAAATGTATTGCGCATAAATTGTGTGTTGTCACTTACTGTCATATTTATCACAACCGACAATGGAATTTATTAAAGAAAATTGGTCCAAAAATCAAGATCCGGACTCTCAAAAACATAATTGGTTTGGGTGTGAAGCTGACACTGCACCGAAGGTCGTGGGTCGATTGCTGCCTGAGGCTACCTTTTTGCCTATCTCTTACTCTTTGTTTACGTTTGGCTTCGCAGAGGCGCGTTCATTATAGCTAATTGGTATAATTTGTCCCCCCGCACCCAACAAATAAATTGGATTTGTTGTGGCGGGAGGAAGTCGGCCGAACAGAAAAGGGACGAGTCACTGACTGAGAATCGTCATGGCGAATAATCTCCCCCCCCCCCCCAGCGAATAGTTTTTCCAGTCAATGTTGTTCCTGGTCCAGGCTGGCTTTTTACGGTGCGGTACGTTTCAGTGCCGCCGTTTCAGTGCCGCCGTTTCAGTGCCGCCGTTTCAGTGCCGCCGTTTCAGTGCTGCCATTTCAGTGCCGCGCCGTTTCAGTGCCGCCCGTTTCAGTGCCGCCATTTCAGTGCCAGTTACAAATGGGATATTTCAGTGCCAACATTAAAAAAACTACAAAATTGAAAGGATTTCCCATTTTATAACAATTTTATTCTCAGGAAGGAAAAGGGGTGTAGAGCAGGGATGCCGTCCGTTCCGTATTCTTGGGCATTTCGTATTCCGTGTTTTAGGCCCCCACGTTTGGGCCCCGGGTACGTTTGGCCCCCACTTTTTTTGCATAATCAACCGAGCAATTTTTATTAAAAAAATTTTTTCAAAGAAACAATACATAACAAAAAAACTATCAGATAACAATCTGAAAATTGCAAGGCTTAGGGGTTCATTAAGCTTAGGCCTAAGCCACCCTGAGCTTAGGGTTCGTTAGGCTTAGGCTTAGGCCTAGCTAGCCTGAGCTTAAGCAAAAAATAGTGTACCAATAATTGATGTAAAAAAATAGGATGTGAAAACGATATGTATTTTTACTTAGGTATATGTAGGCATCAGGGTTGCGTCGAACCTTGTGTTTCTTTTGTTTCGATTCGAAACCGAAATTTAAAAAATTCCAATTTCGAAAAATTTTTCTTTCGACGCAACCCTGATATCATTTCCTTGGGGCCCAAACGTGGGGGCCCAAACGACCTGCTCCCTGGCTGTAAGTATAAAAAAAAGAACATTTGAATAGGAAAAAGAATTAAATTCGAAGAATTTCGCCATTTACAGCTTTAATTTTGTAGTTTTTTTAATGTTGGCACTGAAATATCCCATTTGTAACTGGCACTGAAATGGCAGCACTGAAACGGCGGCACTGAAACGTCCGTGTCCGGGCTTTTTTATCCCGTTTTTACTAAAGTTTCTGAGAAATTTGAATTTTAAACACAAACGACCGCCGTAATTATCTTAACATTTCCTTATCATCCATTTTATGTCTAAATCAAAACAATCTTTGCCGCGTGGGGTGGAAGACCGTTCCACCACGTGCCTGTGAAGCTGTGAGGTGAAGTGATTGATGGATGGATGGTTGGTTGGTTGGGGTGGTCACCGAATCTTTGCCTTTTATTCAGTCATTACTATTTTGTAGTGACGTGTTTATAAACTCGGAAACCGGAACCCATAAAACCCAAATTTGTGAGGAATTTTGCCTTTTTTAATATTTTGCGCCCTTCTTTTGGAGCATTTGGGGAGGCCCGGCTTGGAAGAGCTGCCCACGGATTGGGTGGAGGTCGTGGCTTTGAGTCCCACCCGGGGTTACCATTTTGCCTATTCTTTACTGTTAAAAGAAAGTCAATTTAAGCGGTTTATGTTTTCTGCGCGATGTTCAATTTGGAAGTAAATTCATTTAAAAATTTTAACCGAATTTTATTTGTTATAACCCGGGTTTAGCAGTAACCCGAAGACGAGCACATGGGAACAGAATTGTCCAAGATTTATTGTTTTGTTTTTTTAATCCATCAATTATAAATAACAGAACAAAACCAATGTTCCGAATTATCGACCGTCGCATCCGTTCGGCGTCCTCAAAGTTCGAACGGCTGGAGAATTCGGCAGAAATAGTATTGGCCCGAGCACAACAGAACGCTGTTCGCTCACTCAGCCTTCGCACAAGATCAAGAAGCAAAAAGAACGACGGAGGGGGAGGAAGAGGAGGAGAAGGGACGGAAGTGGAAGGAAGAGAAGCGAGTGGAGAAGGAGAGGGAGAAGGAGGGGGAGGGGGACCGTCTCGAACTCTTTTGGGACTTCTGTCTCCACGAAATACGCCGAACAGACCAAAACAGCAGCAAGAAGTGGAGCAGAATGAACACAAACCATTGGAGGAAGATAAAGCAGCAGAAGTGAGTGGGGATGGGCGGAACTGAAGAGAGAGACAGTCAAACGAATTGCCCAAAGCTAGCTGGGAGTTAGGCCTTGCAAACTGCAAAAAGCCAAACTTCCGATCGAGCAGATCAAAAAAGTTAGGGTCAAAAGAATTCAACTGGTCCTCTAGCGGCATGCAGCTCACAAATCAGGACAGACTTTTTACGGATGAAAATAAAATTACATATTTTTAAACTTCCAGCCAAATTTTTATTTTCCAAGGACATTCTTGGAAATAAGGACATTTTCAATTTTCAAGACCAAGGGCCCATTTCCAAGGACGTCCTTGGCATCAGGACAAATCGCAACCCTGGTTTGAAAAAAGTTAATGATCAAAAATAAGTGGTGCAGGACTTTTGTGTCACCCTGTAAAAATATAAAAATTCATGACTTCCGATTTACTGATGTCGTCGGCTGACATCCCGGTGTGTATTAGAGCCCGGCAGGGGCGGGACCCCGCGGGAAAAGTACAGGATTCCCGCTCTCGTCTTGGGCCAACGGGATTTTAACGGGAGCGAAATCCCGCAAAATTTTGAATTCCCGCTCCCGGAAAAATTCCTTGTCAATTTCAGTAAAATAATAAATTTAATTATGTACAGTATTTATAAAAGTTCATTTCTTTTTTCCCTTTTATCCGACTTCAAATTAACTATTGCCCTCGAGGGGAACGTCCATGGGCAGAATTGAAGAGAATACAAGCGAAGGAAGAGAAGCCCCCTCTTTCGGGCCGGGGGAATTTGTCGGGATGAAGTGAAAGAATAGGGACTCCCTCCGTCCAAACAAGCGAGAACAACCCCCGCGGGAAATACCCCAGAAATTGGGAGTTTTGTCCTTGCACAAATCGAATCTACTTTCAACTCTTTGAAGTTTTGTCTGTAGAAACGAACAATAACCGACCGACCGACTAACTACTCTCATTGTTTTTATAATTAGCTTTAACTTTAAAGTTTAAACTCATCTCTCAAAATTTTCTATGCCCCGTCAAGGTTCCTTCATCATATTTTTCTGCAGACTGAATGGCATCAAAATGCCAAAAATTGACGCTTCTAAAATCAACTTAATAATCCAAATTTTTCCAATTTGGCAATTTTATATTATTCCCCCTCCCCCATCCAATGCATAAAGTTTTTAATGCAAGAGAATAAATTTATCCTTTATTTCAAACGCAAAAGCTAAGCTATTGGGCAATTCTCAAAAAAGTCTGACCATAATCGCCATCCAACAATCCAACACAACCATTCAAATTAATCAAAACGCTTCCGTTCAGTTTAATTACCGTGCTTTTTTATCTTCGATTACCAAACTTGCCTCGTCTTACTTTGTACATCACCAGCATTTTATCCTTTTTTATCCAAGCCCAACTCAACATTCACTTTGATTTCGGGCATTTTTTTTGTTCTCTATTGAACTGAAAGCAAAAGGCGTTACATTTGTCCTTTGTTCTCATCTGCTGCCTGCTGTTCTTCTCCATCCCATCCCGGTACATAGGCAAAACGGAAAGAAAAAGATAAGGAAACACAGAGAAAGAGAGAGAGAGAGAGAAAAAGAAAAAAAGGAGAATGACAGAAAAGAGAGAGAGAGAAAGAGAGAGCGAGAGCGAGAGAAATAGGGGAATGGGGAAGAAAGAATAAAAGACACACAACACTCCCGTTGTTTCCCTCGATTTGGGTGGAAATCCCCCCCCCCCCCCTTGGAGGGAATTTCCCTTGAAAAGCTCTCCTACAAATAGAAAATAAAAATTGAGAAAATTAAAGCCATTCTGAACCGAGTTATATTTGTTCAAATCTTCAACAGCTTTATATGTATTGGCCAAAGTACCTACGGAAGAAGTCCGCGCGTGACGCGGCTGGAGGTCTCACGCGCGCCCGCTCCGCGGGTCCCGGCGCGCTCGCCCCCCAGTGGCGCTTGTCAGACTTTTTCCTCCGTCTCGCCCATTACGTGCTCAATTCTCGCTATTGATATCCGGCTTTGGTGTTACCTAAAAGTGGTTTTTTCCTTAATTTTTAAAAGTTCAACCGATTCAAAAATAAATTCTCAATTTCTAAGTGGCTTCCAGCCCAAAATTTTTGCAGATTCATAATCAGTTCGAAACAAGAGGAGTTGAATGGTACCGTCGCGAACCGCGACAATAAAAAGCGCAGTGAATCGCGCTGATCCTTATAAATTGTCTCTGGGCAAAGAAAATAAAAAGTTTGCATGCATAAAAATTAGAGCCCGGACAGGACAGGAGTCCTGCCAGGACTCCTGATCCGGAATCCTGGTATTTCGTCGAAACACCAGGATCAGGATATCCTGAAAAACCAGGATTTTGATCCTGGTCTTTTCCAAATCCTGATCCTGATCCCGACTTTTCGAACCAGGATCCTGATCCGGGATCCTGTCCGGGTAATCGGACCAGGATTTTCATTATGTATTGGATTTAGGACCCACAAATTCACATATGAGCTCGTGGTGTAGTGGTGAATAGTGGTGACCGAAACTATATTTTGGTTGTGGTTCGAACCCCGACAATGTAAATTAGTTTTATGACTTTTGGTGAGTATCTATAGCCGAGTAACCATTTTAAAAGAATTTTTGGTTGGCATTTCAACTTTTTGGAATTTTCATTTTTTGATTGGACGACATCACCGACTATTTAAAAAAATCATAACTTTGTCAAATGTTGAGGGAGGACCCTTTTTGTTTTGTAAGATTGGACCGATTTCTTAAGAAGCTTGTTAAGTCTTCAAAAAAATTTCGTATTTTTAAAATTTTGGTTCCAAATCGTTAACAAATTGAGTCAAAAAATTCAAAAATTTTCTCGGCGGCGCCTATCGGCACCGCCGACCCAGCCCCCCCCCCCCCCTCCAAAAGTTTGAAAACTCTTTAAAAAATAAATTTTTAAAAAATTCATGCTCTGCTTAAAGTAGGCCAATCCTTATAAACTAGGAGAAAACAACGGAAAAAATCAAGAAAATATTATCGCCGAATAGTTATTTCAAAATTTTGAAAAATCCCAAAAGTTTAGGCAATTTTACAAAAAATTTCAAAAATTTTTTAAAATCCTGATCCTGGTCCGCATCAAGCACCAGGATCAGGATATCCTGAAAAACCAGGATTTCGATCCTGGTAAATCCTGATCCTGGTAATTTGCAAATCCTGATCCTGATCCCGACTTTTTCAAAATTCCGGGCTCTAATAAAAATCTGATTTGATTAAAAAAAGTTATTATTTTTAATTTTTTTGAGAATTTTGAACATTGCATTTTACGCGTTTTTTACGATCAACACAATAGTTTTATTACCAAGCCGAGGACAGTAGTTAAACTAATTGAGTTGTTTTTGTCCAGATGGATTATGTGGAGGTGCAAAATACGGACACGCTTGAGGGTATTGCTGCTGCGCATGACTGTACGGTTGGAGGACTTGTTAAGCTGAACAAACTGACTTCCAGAATGGCATAAAAACTCATATTGTAAAAATATATTTATTTCATTTTAGGTATTTCCTGGCCAAAGACTATTGGTTCCGATTCCTTCAACAGATGGCGATACAAACAATAATAGTAATGTAAAGAATGACAAGAACGGAAAAATGAATTACAAATTCAACTATAATAATGGTGAACTTTCACAACGAATTTTTATTGTTTAATATTTTTTTAAAATTCAATAAGTGAATTAATTAATTTGGGAATACTTTTGGAGTTACGAGTTCAATCACCCAATTTAGTGGACACCATTTATAAGGGCCCCGGCCACGCCGTCCGAACAACTTCCGCCGTCGAAAAGTGCTCGATTCAGCAACAAACCAATCCAGAGTCAGCTCAAAATATAATGAGCACAGACAGTTTAACAAAGCAAATTCGGCACCAATCGAATGCCGAATTGGGAAGGATGGCATCCGAATTGGACCCTGAAGATCGGGAAAGCTTGCAGAGGTTTCTCAAAATTAGAGTACGGTCTCTCCGACTCTCTTATTTTGGAAGTTTTGGTTTGTTTTTAGGTTAAACAGGTGACCGAATCGGATGGGACCATTTTGGGCACTTTGTTGGTCACTCCGAACTGTTTGATGTTCGACCCGGACCCCGATCATCCTCTTGTCTGTGAAAATGGTTCCGATATTTACGGAATGGTCGCGAAGTTTGTCTTCTTCTCAAAACTTCTTTAGAAGAGTGATTATTTAGCATGGAGGACATTGTTTCCGTAACGGTATACCAAAACATCAGCTCTTTGACGGGTGAACAGCCAAATAAGGCAAAAGACATTTTTGATCCGAAGAATGTTATGGGAGCCACTCAAAAAGAGAGTGCCATGGATGGGGCGAACACAAACGATCAAATTACGGGCAACTCAGAGAAGAAAGCGTCCGGCGAGAAAAGACTTCACTCAGGTGAACAAAGGCTATTGAGCGTAATTTGTCGAGCTTTACTTTTTTTATCCGATAAAACCACGGAATCTGGGATCTGTTAAACAAAACACTCGTCTTAAGATGCCAAATTAGTTCCCAAGTCGTCTTGCTGCAGGGAAGGTCAATTAATTGGGATGGATGAAGGGCACCCTTTGGTCTATGGGACGTCCGCTGGCGGACTTCTTTTGGGGCATTTGCCGGATGAACGGAAGGCCAATGTCCTCGGTTCTGTGTCTGCCGGCTCGAGCCCTTCCAACTCTGAGCAGCAATTGCCGTGTATTGACGAAGAGAGTGAGAACCAGAGGGCGAAACGGATTGAACTAACGCGAGAGAATGCCGGAAATGGCGGGATTGTTGAAAATAGAAGAACTGTTTCCGACATGTATTGTCATCAGAAGTCGACGACGCTTGGTGGGTTTATCGCAATTCTTTTATTTTGTTTAGTCATGCCAAATCAGAAGGCATTGGTGACTCAAAGGAAAGCAGCTCTTCTTCGCCATTGTTACAATCGGATCAGTTTAAATGGCTTAAAAATATTACCCAACAGTCAAATTCGTTGGATATGCAGCCTTTGGCGGAAACTGAAGAATGCAAACGAGCTCATTCGAGCTTTGATCAGGCGCTTTCACTGGAGATGGGGAAACATCGACTAAAAAGCGGAGAACAGAATAATCAGCAAAGAAGAAGTCCGTCTCCGTCTTCACCCTTTTCACGTTATTCGCCTGGAATGGCCCGGAAATCATTTGATAAGCTTGGTAGGACATTGAGGTAATTGGGGCTACCAATTGACAATATGCATTTAGCGGATCTGGGTCTTCGTAGAACTTCCTGGAATCTAGAAAAATTCGAATCTGCAAGGCAGAGACACGGTTCTAGCTTTTTGACAGGATACCCGGGGATCCTCTGATCGCCCAAAAAATAAAATGATTTTTATGTGTTGAACAAGAATGTTTGATAAAATACCCATTAATACATTTACTTAAGTGCGAAGGCGACCAGCTTTAAAGGGACCGTCCAATCTGGGGCCCAATCGGTAAGTATAGCTTAACCGAACCTGTAAAGGGACATTTTCTGAAAACCCTTGACGGAAAAGCTGTTCAGGTCGCTCATGAAGTTGTGACCCACACTCTATCCGCTGCGGATCATATTCAATCGGGAATCCAAAATGGTGCAAAAATGGTTGCCTCCGTGCCCGGGTCGATTATGAATGTCAGCACAGAACTGCTCCAGGAAGGTCAGAATGGAGTGAAAGAAGTTGTTGATCAGCTCAAGGCACTTGGCGAGGTGCTGGTGGGGATAGATAAAAGAAAAAACATTTTCCCTGGGTCATTTGTGCAGTCCGGCGAACAAAGCGATCGTTCACCACTAGCCATAAAACGTGAGAAGAGTTTGGCAACGCTCGAAACACTTTGCCAACGAACGCAGCAGGCGCGTGAAGAATCCGTACAACGGGCGCATGACACCGGGTACCTTTTACTTAATTAACTCTTTTGTCCAAAAAGAGTATATGTACTATAGAAGACGTGCTAATGAGAGAGTAAAAGGTGTTGTAGAGTGGAGCAGCACATTTTTCTGCAAAAATACCTATTTTAATATATAGTAAGTGCCGACGAAAAATGATTTTTTATTAAAAATTTATTTATTTTTCTTGCTTTTTGATTGGGAAATAAATAAATGAGTTATATAATAGATTTGTTCTGGGTGCAGAAGAAACGCCGGTTGTGCTCAGTGATTGCGGCAAAAAGGATGAAAGTCGACCCATTGGAACACCACCCGAACCTCCATTTTACATGGTTGTGCGAGTAGACAGACGGAAAAAGCAAAAACGTGTGTAATTGTTTTAATTTGCTTATTTTTAACCCTTTTTCTAAACATTGGAAACCGGACTAGGCTATCCAGATTTTCTGAAACCGGGTGTTTTTTGAAAAATCCGTGATATTTAGTTTAAACAAACTCGGGTGGTGAACAAATTTTCGACTATTAAATTCGAATTTATATTTCCCAACAGCAATATCATTTGGTATATGTAAAAATGGATTTGTTGTTCTTTAATTCTATGAAAGAGGGCGACAAATTATCGATTGCCCCAATCCCTCGGGCTGTTAGATTTGCTTCTGTTGGTTGTCACTGAATGGGAGGCTAAAAATCCGCTTCATTTTGGGATTGGGTTCTAATATAAACGTACGTCAAAATTGGGTAAATGTTTTTTTTCTCCCAACCACCTCCATTCAGATGTTTTCTAATTGGTGTTTTTTGAAATTATTACCTTCCACAAACTGAGGGTTTAATAAATATAATTGAAAGATAAAGTGTTTCTAAGACTGTTCTGTCCGCGGCAACGATTTTTCCCTATTTTATTATTTAGAAAAGAATAAGCACATTTAATTTGTAGAATAAAATGCATTTGTAACTTAAGCCGTTCTGTTTTATTTCTATAAAGTGTTAATCTTCAGAAAGGTCGGTGTTGCTGCAAAAGACGAATTCGGCGGCTGAAATTGTGCCTCCTACGGACTCAAATCCCGTCACTTCTCTCTCATCAACTTCGGCCGCTGATCTTCTTCAGGAAGAGGCCAGCGCCTTCGGGAACAAACGCAAAAGAGAATTTTGGTTTGCAATTCCACGGAGTCGCGTGGACGCCATTTACCATTTTCTGTTGCAGTGGTCACCACAAAAATACGGGAAGGTGAAGCTAATCGATTTTGTGGTTATTGGACATTTTGAGTTAAAGGAAGAGGCGAGCACGGCCGAAGAAACCAACGAACTCGACGAGTCGGAGAAGTTGGAGGAGAGTTCGAAAATGTCCCAATTGGCCAGAGTTGGTACAAGCGCCAAAAAACACTTGGGGGGTTTCGTCGTACTCGAAGGAGACGTCGACGACTCGCTGACAGGTGGGAGGGTATTGAACTTATAAGCGAGATTCCATAGTTGGTGTCGTAATGTTGACGTTTGTTTTGAGTATTCTCCAAAACACAACTAACAATAAGACATTGTTCATCAATCGCTAAAGAAAAGATGGACAGTTTGTGGGGGCGGGCTCATGTGCCTTCCGTTTTCTCCCGAGGATTGAATGAACAAAAAGTGGGTGGGATCTTTGTGCATTTAAAACCAAGAAGTGTGGTCATTGATGAGTTAGTTAGCCCATGGTT
Source organism: Globodera pallida (assembly GCA_020449905.1). NCBI lineage: Eukaryota > Metazoa > Nematoda > Chromadorea > Rhabditida > Heteroderidae > Globodera > Globodera pallida. The sequence continues at coordinate 426,731 of JAIXHY010000009.1, read as the reverse complement.
CGTTCTTGTCCTGTCCTGAGGGGTGAAACTTACCGGACGGGTGGCTGAGGCGGCCATTAGCGGCGGAGCCTCTCAAAACTACACAATTCAGAGGCTAACTCTGGTTAGCGCAAATATTCATAAGTGTATCGAGGTGAAAAAGGCGAGGCGCGTCGCGGGTAAATCGCTGCGATTAGATGGGAGGGGGTGGGGGAATCGACCGAAAGACCGAAACTGCGCGCGACCATTAAAGAATGTATGGGGTGGGGTGGGGATGGTTGGGTTGGAATGGAATGGAATGGGTGACGGGAGAACAAAGAGCGCTGTGGTGAAGGAGTCGAAGTTCCTTCTCTACCTCCCTCCCTCCCATCGCTTTTCTTCCTTTAACGAGTCGTACTATTGCAAGAAGAAAGCGGAAGGACTACCAAAAGTCTTTACTATTGTTGTTCAACACCACACATTCCATTGCTTAAAGCATTGGCCACGCTCCACTCAGAAGTTACGCTCATTAAGTGAACTTATGCCAATTGTTTCTTTCTCTCATCTTTTCTTAATATTTTTTTTTAAAACTTATAACCTTCATCAGTCGGAAGCGATCAATTAATCATTTTTAATTTTTCTTTATGTCATGCGAATTGAACGCAATAATTAAAATCGCTCACACAGAAATTAACAAAGTTACTTGCTTTCTTTCCTCCCTTTCATATTTATTCGTAAATAACTTTCATCAACATGTTTTCCAGAATTTTCCGTTCAATTCCATCCCTAACGGTTGAGCTAGCTGAATTAATCCGTGCAAAGTTCAACATCGAAATTTCCGAGCAAGATCGATTGGTCGACTTTCTTCACAAAGGCACTGAGCAAAGCTTTGTTTACTTTCCCAATTCCTATCAAATCGGCCATCTGCGTTTAAGTCACGATGAGCCCTCAGAATGGTATTTTTACTGACCCAGCCACCCAATAATATTTGCGCATCGGATTTTTCTCAAGGAGCAGCGACACAATTAAATCGCTTTGAGGGCAAAGATGGAGGGGGGCGGGAACTCACTTGTATTCTGGACGGGAAAATTGGGGTGGAAATCGAGAGGAACGATGCTGGGTACAGCCCATCTTTTGACAACAGAAAATCGTGCAAAATACGAAGTTCGCATCAGCAGAGCATAAGCCATTTTGGTCAACCAATTTGCCATACCATCAAAGACGAATCTAACCTACGCTCCAGAGCAATTCCGTCCGAAAAGCCGATAATAACAAAACTGCACAAATTCACAAGGCGCATGACTACCCCAAAACATATGATTGAAGGTCATCAGCACATGGATTTTGACTACAATAAGAAATATGCGACTTCTGCTGAGGAAGAAGCATTTCAAGTTCGTCAGGATAGGGGTGATAAACAAATAACCCTTGACGGAGCTTCCTTTTCTTCGGCTTCTGAGCCTGACCGGCGTAATAACGGAGTTCGGGAGGGAAGTTCTGCTGATCATCATCCGTCGGCTGCTACAGATAAAACAACAATGCGAAAGCCCAACTCAATACAACAACAACGTACAGTTGATATTGCTGATGGGTCTGCCGATAAAGCCCAGTTCAAACAACGAGAGAGGTTGAGAAGGAAAAGCACTTCATCACGAAACAAAATGTCACTGTCGTACCGATACACTGCCCCTTTCTCAACGAGTAATGGATGCGGATTTGTAGTTCCGCCGGTGTTTCCAAAAACTTGTTCTCTATACGACGAAAAGTTCAATGGAGGTGTGTTTGCCGATCATCAGGAGGACAGAATACTGGTTGAGGCCGTTGATCGAGTTCGAAAAAGGCCTTCCATCGATGAGAAAATAAATGGGGAGAAAAGCAAAGACTTACAAAGACAACACACTTCCGATGTCTCCAGAGTCGTCGACGACTTTACAAACTATACGTCCGACAGTGGCAATTCTTCTATCGCAGATGGACGTCTGTCTCCGACCAGTTCAACAGAATACACTGCGAATTTGAATTTAAGAAAGACAACAGCAGCAGCAGCAGCAGCAAAACTGAACATTTCGTCTTCAAATTCGGCTGTTGTTGATGACATTGGTCGTGAAACAACCATCCATCAGTGCAACGACCTTTCCAGGAAAAACAGTCGATTACTGGCTTTAGTACATCGGTCAAAATCGAATCCATTCAAGAAGAAAACTGACGTTTCGCTTGAGAAAGAAAATTCTGAAAACAGCGACCATGAGAAAGGCAATTTATCGGGGATACATTGTGCAATTGGTGCAGCAAAGGGAATTTCATGGAGAGCAAGACTGCTTCGAACACTGTCAGTGGGAAGCCCTTTGGTGGGAAACGACACTAACAATAAAAACAAAGAAGAGAATCAACAAAAAGGTTAGCTAACTTTCATAAAATGTGTTAAGTGAATGAACAAATTTAGGCGGGGGGGGCGGTCTTTGAGTTTATCTCAACGCATTTCAAAAAGGTCCCAAGCAGAAGTAAAAGCCAGCGGGCGTAGCACAAGCTTTTTCTCGCGTTGTGTCACTTTCTATCTTTTTGTTTTCTCGTTCTTTTTTGTTATTGTGAACGCGCGCTTTCCAATAAATAAAACCCATTTCCATGTACAATGAATATTCATTGCGCTCAAAATAAAATCGCTACTCATTTCATAAGATTTTGTTATGTAAATTAACTAACTGTAACGGCTATAGGCACACATTCTGAGCCGTAGCACATTCTCGGCATTAACTTTTGTGTCATTTATTAAATTAACATTTATTCATTTTTGTGACTTGAAATTTGCCCTTCCACGGTGAAGTAATTCGAAGTCGACTATTTTCTTCCTGTCTCTGTTTCTGGACTGGAGCAAGCCAAACGGCGGTCTATTTTTCCTTCTTGCGAATAGACTTAATCACAAATGGACTAAAAAGGACACCCACCACTCACTCACTAATGCTTTGGCAGAAAGTCTTCTCACGCCGACTCATTCGCTCTTTTTAGCATTTGCCACAAAAGTCAAAAGGGCGAAAATATTCAAATGTGCCTCGGGCAACGGGGGCATGTAATTTGCTGTTTTTCTAACGTTTTTACCCCTTTCCCTCCATAAAAGGAAATGGGGCGATGGATAAATGGTGAAGTGGAAATGTTCTCATATTTTCGAGAAGCAGAGCAACCAAGGAAGAATTTTACTTCTTCCGTGATTTGTAAATATGCGGACTTCAAAGACTTAAGGCTTCAGCAATCGCAACTTTATCTAATTAATATCCAATTAGTTTGTTGTTGTTTTTTTGTATCTTTATACGCTGATTAGGGCTGGCGCGCGGGGTGAAAATATCCCGCGTTTCCCGGTCAAAAATGTGTCGCGGTCCAAAATTGGCGCGAGTCTCGGTCCGTGCGCCAGCCCTGACTAATCTCATCATTAGGGAGGCTTTTAGTTTCAAGAATCCGCTGTCTTTCCATCCGTTTCCGGACAATTCCTTTTGTTGGCGAGCAATGGCCACAGCCGCCGCCATTAATGAGCAGCTTCCCCTTGACAACAAAACGGCGAATCTGGAATATTTGACTCCGACGTTTGGAAATCCCATAAAAAAATTCTCCAAGAGAGGAGGCAATTTGTTCTTTTCGCGAGGATGTTTCCCCAGCCAATTCTCCTCAGTCTCATCCATTTTTTCCACCACCAGCAATGAAAGTGCCGAAGGCACCAGTGCCTTCGGCACCACTGGGACCAATAATATCACCACTTCAATGCGAGAGTTTGGCGACTCCCAAGTACGCCGAATTTCTGTTCCTTTACAACGGGCGAAAGATTCTGCGGCTGCTCGGCGCCTCAGCCATTTTATGCAAAGTGTGGGCAATGCTGTCGAACATGAAAATTTGGGGGTGTCGGTTCGTCCACCCCGCTAAAAACAATTTAAATGGGGAACTTTAAATTGGTTTTATAGTGCTAAATGGTTTAAACACATTTCCGCAACTTAGGACCTATTTTCCCGATCTCAGCTCGTCGAGACAAAGCGATCGATATATCATTTATCCACTTATGGAATGGGGTTTTCACTATATTTAAATGTGGAACTTTAATTGGTTTTATTTTGCTAATTCCAAAATTAAAAATTTTGTGGTTTTCAGGAGAGAAACATGCCAACCACTTCGCTAACCTAAACCGGGAATGGGAGGTGGTGACCGTCCGCGAGCTCTGTCGTCGTCTTTCGCTGGACGATTCGTTGGAACCATCGGAGATGCCTCTCCCCGAAGGGGCACTACATTCGCAGATGCTGGACGAGTTTATGATAAGACAGGTAGAGTGAGCGATGTTGTCGTATTTAGGCTTAGGCTGCTAAAACATCCAATTAATAATTAAAGCGAAACTTAAAATAAAAGGTTTTGGAGGCGGATCCGCGGATGTATCGACTAACCACCTAATTTTCGCTGATCCTAAATTAGATAAACTGCCTAATTTGGTGTGTGGAAAGAAAGGTTTGGGTTTCTTCCCAATTCGAAGGAAGTCGGCGAAATTCAAATCATCGACTTGAATTGAACCAAACACCCCCCCCCCCCCCCAATTCAGATCATCGACATTTTGCCGCCAAGAGCAGAGGGCTATCCTTGGGTCCAGATTTACAATTCCGAAAAGCACGGGTTTTCCCTGACGACGCTCTATAGGTACGAAGCCACATACTTTTGCTGATTTTTTTAATTAAAAAGACAATAACGCTTTCAGAAAAATGGTGGAATGGGATGAAGAAATGTCTCCCGTCCTCTTGGTGGTTAGGGACGTGAACGGACACGTCTTCGGGGCGGTGTCTAGCGGTGTATTGAAACCATGTGACCATTACTACGGTACTGGCGACTCGTGCCTTCTGTTCCGTTTCACCGGAGAGTACCCACACACACGGTGAGTGAGAATTTCAGCGACCGATAAGGTATCAATAACTCTCACTATTGGATTTGAATCACTTTTTGAAATTTGTTAAAATGCAATTCTAAGGACCCCCTCCCTCATTGGGAACAAACACAATTGTCGTTGTTCCGTTCAGAGTGCTTCAAATTTATCGTATTCAGAGAACTGAGGACGTTCACATGGACCGGCGAAAACCAATTTTTTGTAAACGCCACCCGGGAATCCCTTTCTTTTGGTGCAGGCGGTGGTCACTTCGGACTGTGGCTGGACGCTGATCTAAACCACGGCCGTTCCCAAAAGTACGCTTTTAATATTTCGAAGTGATCAATGAAAGGAATTGATTTAAGATGTGCCACTTTTGACAACGAACCATTGGCCGGAGGGCAGGAGGAGGATTTTGTGGTTCAGTTCGTTGAAGTGTTTGGCTTTTGCATGTCGTGAATCTGTTGCAGTTTGGTCCAATGACCAATGCTTTTATTATTCCAAAATGGGTGATGATTCCGTTATTTAGTTATCTTAAGTTTGGTCTTATCTTTATGTATAATCAATCATATTTAAGTAATTAATTAATTTTAATTACCCCTATTCTTCCTTCGCTCGTAGTCACATTAAATGATCGAATATAATAATAGTATTTATGTATTTGCTTTTATCCTCCGAACCCGACATTCGCAATTCCCCACCAAATGTCTCATTTTTTTGTCAACGTTTGACTTTCATTTGTTTCTTTATACCAACGATTTGTGACACACGCAAAAAAAGATTCAAAAACATCGCTTGAATGTATGGAACCAGCATGATTCGAAGAGATGAGAATAAAAACATCGCGAGTCAACGAGAAATTTATGAAAGGAGAAGGGATACATTAATGATGACTGTCAAAGTTTGACAGGGTCAAAAGAGTCATTTTGGTCAACAAAAATTGGTGACTGTCGATTGAGCACGTGGTTGGGGGTTGGGGGGGGGAGATTTCGTTTGTTCCCCCCATTTACCAATGTTTTGTGTGCGCTATGCAATTGTGTGGGAGGGAAACGGAAAGGGGACAAAAACAAGCAATCGATCACAATATTTGGGGACAAAATGTCTTACCGTCATATAAATGTTGGCGTATTGCACAGAGTACAAACTTCACAATACAGTTACGATGATGCATCTCATTACATCATAACATTTGTTGGAACCCGCTGTGGTGCTGTTGTTGCTGCTGTTGAACGGCTGTGAAGGCGGACGGGGGGAGGGCTGGGTTAGAGTCGTTGCCTCCTGCGTTGGCGCTGTTTTGTTGCTGTTGCAGAAACATTGCGGCGATCAGCGACGGGTCCGCCTGCAGCTGAATGGGCACGTTGCTGTTACTGCTAAACATTGCCGTCGTCGCTCCCCCGACTTCGTCACTTCCTATCGTCCCAATCTGCTGTTGTTGTTGCAACACCTGAACCTGTTGCTGTTCCTGGATCATTTTGGAGATGATTTGCAGTAGGAACGCCTTTTGTTGGACGTCATTCTCCAGCAGAGACACCATTGGAGCGACTGCAGTCGCTGCTGCTCCACTGGTGGCTTGTTGCAACAACAGCAGTTGGGTGAGTAGAGGGTCGATCAGCAGACCGTTTTGGCGGAGAAGAGCATTTGCGTCTGAGGGAAACATTGCCGGGAGGAGGAGAGAAGTGGGAAGTGCAGCAGCCGGAGGGGGCATCAGCTCATTCGGAGGCGGAATAAGCGCAGAAAAGGATGGGCAGTTGATCAGAGACTGATTGAGAAAAAATTGTTGGAAGGAGTCCAGAGAAGGAGCCGGCGGGGAGCAGGTGCTGGGCGACGAGGCGCTAAGTTGGGGCATTGATTGTGGGTTGTAGACCGCCAAAGCTGGCGTACTGCTCGGGGATGATTTACTGAACGATAACTGAAATACAAAAAGGTGTGAGTGTTCAGTGACGAATGAGTGAGGCTGACCTGTTCATCACCAACGGGCGATTCGTTGTTTTGCTGATGGATTCGACTGAGCTGTATGGTCAGAGAGTCCAGCGGAGAGTCTTCTGCTCCCGAAGGGTTTTGTGCCTCGAGGGCAAACATCTGATGGCTGTCAGTGCCCTCCAGCACGTTCGGACTTCCACTGTCGCTGCATGACATTGCTTCAATGTGGGCGGGTAATGACACTGTTGACTTCTTCCGGGGCGAACCCGACTCGCTCTCGTCTCCTCCGTCGTCCATCTCTTCCACAATTTTGCCCTGGGGAGCCGACTTTCTGCGTTTGATGTGCTGATCAAGTCTACGACGAGTCTCGATCAATTCGCAGAAATCGCAGGTGCAATCGGTGAAAGGACACTGCCTTTTGTGATGCTGAAGGGTGGACTATCAAGTCAATTCAACTCCCTCATTTTTCCAATTTCTACCTTTTTCCACACCAAAATGCCGTGATTCTTGCACTTCTGACAAAAGTAACACATATTTTGTGCCTCCATCGCCAGCTGTTGCTGGTGCGTGTCCATTATGCCGTCCTTCCCGTCTTCGCTCGATGGCGACCCACCGGTCGTTGTGGTCGAAGAGAACAGCGGGACGACGTCCGCCTCTTCCGGTTCGGTTGTACGTTGGAAACGTTTGTCCTGTGCCCGTCTGAGTCGAATTTGCTGACTCATCACCAAACGGCGCGATCGCACTAAATTGCACTGAAAGGGTGAATTTAAATTGTAAAAGGCAAAAACAATGCTTTCAGAAAATGCTTACTTTTGAGCATTCGCAATTCTTAAACTCGCAGACGTGCCCTCGCGTCTCCTCCAATTTCCCATGCTGACGACAAATGCCACAAAACCTCTTTACATCTGAAGGAATTCGTTAAAATGAAAACATTGCAATTTACGCTTAATTTGTGTCCAAACCTTTTGGCACGCGTTTGCTAATGGCGAAAAAGCGGTGGCACTCAACAGCAGAACACGCTGAGGACGTGGATGATATTGATGAAGAGGACATTTAGGAAAAAAGTAATTCGAAAGTCGCAGTGAAAGTGGGAGACAATGAATGGCCCCTGGAATGGAAGGAATTCAATCGTTCAAAGATTAAAGGGACTTTGGCCAGAAAGTGCAATCAAAGTTAATTAAGGCAAGCTACAAACCGTGCATTTAATAAAAAATAAAATGGAATAGATACTTAACTTCCGTGTCCATAAAATCAAATTTGTTCCATTCGGGAGTTATCACCAGAATAGAGAAAAGGCAAACGAATCGCTTTAGCATATTATTTTGATAGGCATTTAAGGCTAACAATTCCTTTGTACCCCCCCCCCCCCCCCGGCGCTTTTTTCAACACCCGCAAAAGGGGGGGGGGGCGGCGGTTGTTGTGTAAAGGAAAAGAGGATTTCGGCTGGTTGGACATGGACGGTTAACAGCCTAGGGCGGGGGCACAAGATCCATAAAAAGAAAGCAAATGGGACGTTAGCTCAGTGGAAGATGTTCACGGGTTGGGTGGAGGTCGTGGGTTCGAGTCCCACCCGGTGTTGCCATTTTGCCTATCATTACTGTTCTGCTGGCCACTGACTAAAGGAACGAAAGGCAATTATCAGTCTCATTCCCGCTGAAGAAAGCGGGGGGGGGGGGGGGGGGGGGGAGGGAGTCAAAAAGAGAATGGATGAGGGCAGGGGAAGCTAATCGTTTTGTTGGTGAATGAATTGATGTTTATTAGTTGGGTTTTGCCCCCCCCCCAATTTATCAACAAATTGTAAATGATTGCCCGCCCCGCCGTTTGACTCATCCATTCTTTTTAATTGCCCTTCTCACAACCCTCTGGTCTGATTTCGCCGTTAGACAAAGTGCAAGAAATGTTTTTGTATATTTATGTAATTTACGAGCAATTCGTGGACAAAAATTTTCAATTGTTCCCAAGTAAATCCTTAAAATTGTTGGAATTTGCGTGAATTAACAGTTGACGGGGTGTACACATTCATAAGGATGAATGTTTTGTGATAATTATGCAAATACACCAAATGTTCGACAACATTGTGTTCTCTTCGGGGGGGGGGGGTGGGGGAAGTGAAGGCCCCTCCCCCCTTTTTGAAGGGAAGGAAAAGCCTTTGCAAAGCCAAAGAACAAAATTGGTTTGGAGTTTTTGTTGGTCCGCTTCCAATTGGTTGGCTAACTCAAATGGTTTCCATTCACGCTTAAACTGCGCATTTATATGCCGCAGCATTGTCAAGTTGGCCGCCCCCCCCCCCCCCCCCCAACTTCACGCAATAATTACTTCACCAATTTTCCCTTACTTTTTTCTCCAAATTCAATAAAATGGGCACCCAAACGTCACATTTTTGCGTGGGAAGGGACGGGATATAAAAATAGCCGGGGGAGCAAACTTTGAGAGAAAGGCATTCAGCAGAAAGTAACCGCCAAATAAGGGAAAATAACTCAATTATGATGAGTTGGCATATGCAAATTGAATGAGCACCGGGCAGAAAGGCGGCAAAAAGGAGGAGAACGGCACAACTTTGGATGGATCATTCAATCAGTACAAATTGGCATCAACAACGGAGGTGATGGTAGATAATAAGAGAGAGAGAAAGAGAGAGAAAGAGAGGAGAGAGAGAGAGAAAGAAAGAGAGGGAGAGAGAGAGAGAAAGAAAGAGAGGGAGAGAGAGAGAGAGAAAGAGAGTGAGAGAGAGAGAAAGAAAGAGAGGGAGAGAGAGAGAGAAAGAGAGTGAGAGAGAGAGAGAAAGAGAGTGAGAGAGAGAGAGTGCGAGAAAGAGAGGAGAGAGCAGCAAAAAAGAAATGCTCTTCTGAGAAAGCGGTATTTTGTGGCAACAAGAAATGAGTCCCGGGGGATTTTTTCTGATTTTGCTTTTCGTTTGGGGATAATTTGAGAATTAAAAAACGATTGAACAATTTGTCCTGATACCGATACCGAAGAAATTTTGAGATTTCGGTATTTTTCGGTATCGGTATTATACCAAAATACCGATACCGAATACCGAAAAACCCATTTGCTTAATGTTTTTTAAACATTTTTATCATTGTTTAAACAAAGTAGCAAAAAGAAGCGAATTTTTGAAAAATTGAAAAATCCATGCAAAAATAATTACGATTAATGAATGTTTGCTTTTGCAATTCTCTGATTTTATAAACCCAAAATTGAAAGCGGGGAGGTCATTACATACCGAAATGGTTAATTAAATTTGGCAAGCAATGGAATTGGAGGGAATTAATGAATTTTTGGTTGAACAGACAAAAACTTTGAGAGGGAAGGGAAGCTGCGCAAATTTAGCAAAAATTTTAATTTTGATATTCCCGAAATAGGCCTTAGAAGCAAACTTGGCCAAAATGGCAATTGAAAAATTGTGTCGTTTAGAATTCAATGCATTTTGTTAATGAAACCAAAAGAAACAAACAAACAAATGCCATTGGCTGATGTGGCTTATTCTCGTCTTTTGTTAGCCGAATGGACTCTCTTTGTCTTGCCGCTCGCCCCTAGGGCATGCCTTTGATCCCGCCGCCTCTTAGGGATTGATGTCCTCGATCCGCCCGCCCCTTAGGGCATGTCTTCGATCCCGCCCGCCCCTTAGGGCATGTCTTCGATCCCGCTCGCCCCTTAGGGCATGTCTTCGATCCCGCTCGCCCCTTAGGGCATGTCTTCGATCCCGCCCGCCCCTTAGGGCATGTCTTCGATCCCGCTCGCCTCTTAGAGCATGTCTTTGATCCCGCCCTCCCCTTAGGGCATGTCTTCGATCCCGCTCGCCCCTAGGGCATGCCTTCGATCCCGCTCGCTCCTTAGGGCATGTCTTCGATCCCGCTCGCCCCTAGGGCATGTCTTCGATCCCGCTCGCCCCTTAGGGCATGTCTTCGATCCCGCTCGCCTCTTAGGGCTTGTCTTCGATCCCGCCCGCCCCTTAGGGCATGTCTTCGATCCCGCTCGCCTCTTAGGGCTTGTCTTCGATCCCGCCCACCCCTTAGGGCATGTCTTCGATCCCGCTCCCAGCTCTTAGGGCTTGTCTTCGATCCCGGCGCCTCTTAAGGCTTGATGTCCTCGATACCTCCCCCCCCCCCCCCCCCCACTCCATTCCAACCAAAATCCTCTTCTACCGTACACACGATTCCCTCCGTTATGCGATTCGTCATCTCAGTTCAGTTTCCCATTAACATGTAATCGAGGGGCGGGGGATTATACGAAAGAAAGGGAAGTGGGGGAGGGAATTAGCGGACAATCGCCGCCAGGGACAAATGGGGAAAGACAAGAAAAAGCCATGGGTGGGCGAACGAATTAATTAAGTGCCATTTAGGGAATTAAGCGGGGGAGAAATTATGCCGAGAATGAGCGAACGGAACGAATGACATCAGTCGCAACGAATAATTGCAGCACCCACAGACGGAAGTAGAAACAAAAAGAAGAAGAGGAGGAGGAAGAGGAACAACAGTTTTGGCATGAGATGATGGGAAGGGATCGGAGGAAGAAAGGCGATTGGAAGGGGAGACGGGGGCGAGGTGAACATTTTGTGCGTGTCGGGCAGCAAAGAGTGGATGCTTTTTTGACAAATGGAAGCGGGGGGAGGGGAGGGGAAGGGGGGGGGGGGGAGGGGAAGGGGGGGGGGGGAGGGGAGGGGAAGGGGGGGGGGAGGGGAAGGGGGGGGGAGGGGAGGGGAAGGGGGGGGAGGGGAGGGGAAGGGGGGGGGGGGGAGGGGAATGGGGGGGGGGGGAGGGGAAGGGGGGGGGGAGGGGAGGGGAAGGGGGGGGAGGGGAAGGGGGGGGAGGAGGGGAGGGGAAGGGGATGGGAAGGGGGAGATGAGGGGGGTGGGAGGGGAGGAGGGGGGGGGGGGGGAGGGGAGGGGGGGGGGAGGGGAGGGGGGGGGGGAAGGGAGGGGTGGAAGGGAAAGGGGGGGGGGGGAGCAGCGGGTGAAATTGGACAAAATTGATACAAAAAGTGTGTTTATGTGTGTAATAATGAATGTGCTGCTGATGATGCGAGTGAAATTGGATGAATTTGGGTGGGTTGGGCCGATGATGGAAAAGGTGAAGAAGAGCGCCAACAACAATAAATAAATTTTTATACATTTGCAAGCTCAACTCTCGTCGAAATTTGTCATTTGTATAAGCATAAATCGGCAGAAAGAATTCATAGAGAAAAAAAATCCGCGGTCATCTGAAACTGATCAGATCCATCGAAGAAGTACAAAAGATGCAACTTTCGCTTGCTTTTAAAGAGTCGGGGGGGGGGGGGGGAGGGATAAAGTGTGTGGGACGAAGTGGGAGGCGGGGGGGGGGCGGGGGGCGGGGGGGGGCGGGCGAAAGCTGATCTGCTGCCGCTGTTGTTGTCGAAGAGGAAAAGGAAACTCTTCCGGAAAGATTGGGAGGGCGAAGGTTGAGAAGCCTCCCCCCCCCCCCCCCCCCCCCCCCCCCCCCAACCCGCCGTCATTCTTCCGCCCCCTCAGCACTATTTCTGTCCCTGGGCTATTTTCGGCACTTTCTTCCGTCAAAAACATTTCTCAGTCCTTTCTCCGGCGTCATTTCAACATTCTGTCCCACGCACTCTCCCACCCACTCTATCCACTTATTCCCCTCTTCTTTCTCTCTATTCCACTGTGCTCATTTTGTAAAAGCCACGAGACAGGCATAAATTGGAATGGAGAGGGAGGGGGCGAGAATTGACGTTGGAGGTAAATAAAAAATGGGAGTAGGGAGGGAAGGCCCCTAGGAGAGGCAAGGCCCCTAAGAGAGGCAAGGCCCTTAGGAGGGGGGAAGGTCCCTAGGAGGGGCAAGGCCCCTAGGAGAAGCAAGGGGGGAAGGTCCCTAGGAGGGGCAAGGCCCCTAAGAGAGGCAAGGCCCTTAGGAGGGGGGAAGGTCCCTAGGAGGGGCAAGGCCCCTAGGAGAAGCAAGGGGGGAAGGTCCCTAGGAGGGGCAAGGCCCCTAGGAGAGGCAAGGCCCCTAAGAGAGGCAAGGCCCCTAGGAGAGGCAAGGCCCCTAGGGGGGGGGGGGAAGGTCCCTAGGAGAGGCAAGGCCCCTAGGGAGGGAGGGAAGGTCCCTAGGAGAGGCAAGGCCCCTAAGGGGGGGAAGGTCCCTAAGAGAGGCAAGGCCCCTAAGAGAGGCAAGGCCCTTAGGAGGGGGGAAGGTCCCTAGGAGGGGGAAGGCCCCTAGGGGGGGGGGGGAAGGTCCCTAGGAGAGGCAAGGCCCCTAGGGAGGGAGGGAAGGTCCCTAGGAGAGGCAAGGGGGGAAGGTCCCTAGGAGGGGCAAGGCCCCTAGGAGAGGCAAGGGGGGAAGGTCCCTAGGAGGGGCAAGGCCCCTAGGAGAGGCAAGGGGGGGGGGAAGGTCCCTAGGAGAGGCAAGGCCCCTAGGAGAGGCAAGGCCCCTAGGAGGGGAAAGGCCCCTAGGAAAGGCAAGGCCCCTAGGAGGGGAAAGGCCCCTAGGAGGGGGAAGGCCCCTAGGTGATGCAAGGGGGGGGGGGAAGGTCCCTAGGAGAGGCAAGGCCCCTAGGAAAGGCAAGGCCCCTAGGAGGGGAAAGGCCCCTAGGAGATGCAAGGGGGGGGGAAGGTCCCTAGGAGAGGCAAGGCCCCTAGGAAAGGCAAGGCCCCTAGGAGGGGAAAGGCCCCTAGGAGGGGGAAGGCCCCTAGGAGATGCAAGGGGGGGGGGGAAGGTCCCTAGGAGAGGCAAGGGGGGGGGAAGTTCCCTAGGAGGGGCAAGGCCCCTAGGAGAGGCAAGGGGGGGGGAAGGTCCCTAGGAGAGGCAAGGCCCCTAGGAGAGGCAAGGCCCCTAGGAGGGGAAAGGCCCCTAGGAAAGGCAAGGCCCCTAGGAGGGGAAAGGCCCCTAGGAGGGGGAAGGCCCCTAGGTGATGCAAGGGGGGGGGGGAAGGTCCCTAGGAGAGGCAAGGCCCCTAAGAGAGGCAAGGCCCCTAGGAGAGGCAAGGCCCCTAGGGGGGGGGGGAAGGTCCCTAGGAGAGGCAAGGCCCCTAGGAAAGGCAAGGCCCCTAGGAGGGGAAAGGCCCCTAGGAGGGGGAAGGCCCCTAGGAGATGCAAGGGGGGGGGGAAGGTCCCTAGGAGGGGCAAGGCCCCTAGGAGAAGCAAGGGGGGAAGGTCCCTAGGAGGGGCAAGGCCCCTAAGAGAGGCAAGGCCCTTAGGAGGGGGGAAGGTCCCTAGGAGGGGCAAGGCCCCTAGGAGAAGCAAGGGGGGAAGGTCCCTAGGAGGGGCAAGGCCCCTAGGAAAGGCAAGGCCCCTAGGAGGGGAAAGGCCCCTAGGAGGGGGAAGGCCCCTAGGAGATGCAAGGGGGGGGGGAAGGTCCCTAGGAGAGGCAAGGGGGGGGGGAAGTTCCCTAGGAGGGGTAAGGCCTCTAGGAGGGGCACGGGCCCCTAGGAGGGGCAAGGCCCCTAGGGTTAAAGGAATGTAAAAGCGAAAGGAACGTGTTAAATAAGTTATCTCAGGGAGTGGGGGGGGCGGCATTCTCCGGTTGCATTTGCTTTGGTTTCATTGACTTCGAACTCTTTTATAAGGGTATGTTCGTTCCTTCACCGCCAATGGTCACGGCCAACAACCAAAATGGTTTGTGTTGTTTGTTTGTCGGACAGCGGCGGAGTCCAATTTTGGCGACATCGCCAAAGGGGTGGGGGGCACTTACTCACTCCCAGCCATTTGTTCATTCATTCCTCCAATTGAGCGAATTATGACGAAAAAGTCACCGAATGGTGGGGGAGGGAAGTAGCCCCTTGGGGCAATGCTAAATGATCCCTATTGAACGAATAATGAATTAATGACTCCATCGCTCGAATGTTTCTGTTTTCGACGGACGGTTGTTAGAGATGTGATCTGTGCTGTAAGGTGAGTGGGGGCGGGGGGTAATTTTGAGTGGAATTGGGCGGGGGGGGGCAAAGGGTGATAGATGAGCGGGGAAAGGGAAGGGGGGGTGAGCTGTTCGGAGTTGTTCCCCCCCCCCCCCCCCCCCTTCTTTCGTTCAGTCGGTCGGTTGTCAGCCCGTCCAAAACGTTCGTTCGTTCGCCCCTTCACAACCCAAAAACACTTCTCTCCTCTCTCTGTTCTGTTCATATGCACCCTTTCCCCTAAACTTTTGAATGAATGAACCGTTTCGTTACATCAAAGAAAACGCGGGTGTACGTTTAGGGAGTGGTGGAGGAAAATGGAAGGGAATTGGAAGGATCGAAAAGACTTGAAATGGTGGGAATTTGCAAAAGATTAGGCAAAGAAAGGATGAGGAAATAAATAAATGTGAATGATTATGGTAAGTTTGTGTTAGCTTAAACTCAAACATAATTAATTATTAAAAGCATTAAAACAAAGGTCGGGTTGCGCGTGGATGTGTTCAACGAATGACGGACGGACGGACGGACAAATGGCGGCGCAAATTCCCCAAAATGATCACCCCATTTTCGCCCGGTTAAATTTATTTATGCTTGCTCTACATTCCGTTCATCCTTTCGTCCATTCTTCTTTTGTGTGGAAGCAACCGATTGAAATGGAAGTAAAGAATGGGGGGGGGGGAAAGGGGGGCTTTGAACGGACGGACGATCAAAAATGAACATTTGCGAATATTGGGGACGAAGATGGGCAGATAAAACGGGGGGGGGGAGGGGGGGGGGTAACTCCGTTAAATTGGGCAGACGGCGCAGAGGGCGAAGGGGGGGGGGCACGAAGGTGAAGGAGTGGCTAATAGAACACCGCTTACGCTCAGCCTTTATGGTGTCATCACAAAGCTCTGATCACAAACACAAGCTCCCCCCCCCCCCCTTTCAACTTCACCGATAATTCATCGAGGAAAGGGCACAACATTTCGTCCATGGAGAGAGGGAGGTGAAGCCAAATGAATGGCTCCACATCGGTGATCAGTCGTCCGATCAGTCCTTTCCTAGCAAGAAAGTGAGAATCTTTACATATGTGTGGCTGCTGTCTATAATTGGTCAATTGTGTACAAAGTGTCGTTACTAATCGAATTAAAGAAAAAGCGTAGGAATTTATAGGACCAAAGGTCGAAAAGGGGAGGCATTCATAGGGGGGGGGGGGGAATTTGATAGCTTCCTGGTTGACTAAAGACAAACAGAACAATTTCTTATCCCATTCTCGGACAAAAATGCCATTGCAAACAAAATGTTAAAATATTATAATATTATGGGTTGTCCCAAATTATTTCGTTTTCATTCGACAATTTATAATTAATTACACGCGTGTAATTTATTTGGCACAACACTACGACAATTAGTCGTCTACGGCATTTTTGGTCAAGAAACAAAAATTTGTTTGGCTCTATAAATTGCTAATTAGACCTAAAAAATAGGTACAAAAATTTCAGGCATTAAAATAGGCTCGAGTTTATTCAAATCAGCGTCCTCGGCGCTGACCGGAACGCAAAACGACGACGCCTCCAATAGAGCCGCTGTTCTGTTGGGATTAAGCACTGATAAATTCTAAAATCCTAATTAGAACATATTTCGATAATATTCTCCAAAACTTTATTGTATCTCATCGCTTGAGGGCATTTTTAGGAATTTACAAAATTGTGTTAATGTTTCAACAATTTGCTCGTAATCCTTTCCTCCGTTTCTCTCGTACATTCACCGGAGGCTTTGGAAGGATTTATATTTTAATTGGGAACAAAATGAGCGGCTATTTTCAGTGTCGACGGACGAACGTTTCGAAACGATGGAAGTGCGCTGTATGTACAACAAAAGGTCTTCTCCTATCGATGTACGAACAGCAGACAGATTAAAATCAATCAATTGAACTTTTTGAATCTTTTGCTAATGCCAATGCCAATGCCAATGCCCTTCTCTTCCGGTCTCTTCTCTTCCCTTCCCATTAGTCTAAATAAAGTTTAGCGGGTCGTGGACTAAAATTTTAATTTTTCCCCTTTTTGAGATTGAATTGTCCCGGTTTCAAAACTCCCTTATTTATGGTCGAGATTTTTTTCAAATCGCTACTTTCGAGTTTTGGCAGAGTTTTTGGTTCCGCTTTTTTATAAATGCTAAATGCCGGTCCGGCTGAACTCTATTCTAAATCAGTCAGTGCCTTTCAGCAGAGCATAGCGATGCGATGCCATTGAATTGGGTGGAGCGTGCCGATTTGACCTCACCGGTTTGCCCCCGTCGCCTCCCCCATTGGCCGAAGAAGCGCCTTTCCTTTCCATTCGTTCACTTTCTTTCCCTTCTGCTCGTTTCTTCGCGTTCCATTCTCGGCCAATCGCCATTAGCTGTCCAACAATGCCTAGCCATTGGCCAATGGGGCGAGTGGGGCCTATGGCAGCCGTGCCCCCAAAATCCAACGAGGTCCGATTTGGACGTACAGCGGCGGACACGGCTTTGCCAGCCACTTCCAATTGGATGCAACCAAAGCACATCAGTGCCATTTTACTGCCCGTAAGGCATTTAAATTTGGCAATTTGTTTACTAAATACCCTATCAAAATAAAGTGGAACCTATTCTGACATTTTACCTTGTACAACGACCATAACAACGCCGCCACCCACAACAACAACTACAGTATCAACAACTACCACGCCCCCACCCACAACGACATCAACTACAGTACCAACAACTACCACGGCCCCGCCAACCACAACGACAACTACAGTACCAACAACTACCACGCCCCCGCCACCCACAACGACAACTACAGTACCAACAACTACCACGCCCCAGCCACCCACAACGACAACTACAATACCAACAACTACCACGCCCCCGCCACCCACAACGACAACTACAGTACCAACAACTACCACGCCCCCGCCACCCACAACGACAACTACAGTACCAACAACTACCACGACCTCGCCACCCACAACGACAACTACAGTACCAACAACTACCACGCCCTCGCCACCCACAACGACAACTACAGTACCAACAACTACCACGGTACCGCCACCCACAACGACAACTACAGTACCAACAACTACTACGCCCCGGCCACCCACAACGACAACTACAGTGCCAACAACTACCACGGCCCCGCCACCCACAACGACAACTACAGTATCAACAACTACTACGGTACCGCCACCCACAACGACATCAACTACAGTACCAACAACTACCACGCCCCCGCCATCCACAACGACAACTACAGTACCAACAACTACCACAGCCCCGCCGCCCACAACGACAACTACAGTACCAACAACTACCACGGCACCAACAGTTCCAGTAACAGTTATTCTTTGTCTGTAAATGAGCAAAAGTTCGAATTTTACGAAAATCTCTAAAATGGAATTCGCTATTTATTATTTTTGCAGTTTTTAACACAACTTTTTTGATGAGTATTTCGCTGTCTTCAGTTGCTCAATAAAGAGCGCAAATATCGGCAGGAGCTGTCTTATTCGTTCAATTACTTTAGGGTGCGTGTGCCGCGTGGAACGGTTGGATGGAATGGGTGAGTTTGGCACGGCTTTACCTATTCCCCCAATTGGAGCTTATAAAAATGATAACAAAACACTTGCGGGCCAACCAAAATGAATTTGATATCACGCCAAAGCATTTAATAAATAAAAGATTTTCGAAAACATTTAATTCTATCTGCTGGAGAGGACAAAATGAAAGGAAAACAAAATAATGCGGGCAAATGAAGATGGCATGGCATGCTTTTCTATTAAAATCTTTGCTTCCGATCTTCTGATGAGAGAGATGGTGGGGGGGGGGGCGGGGGGGGGTGCCGGTTTTCGAAAGTTTAAGTCAAAGTGTCTTCTGATGAGAGAGATGGTGGTGGGGGGGGGTGGGGGGGGTGCCGGTTTTCGAAAGTTTAAGTCAAAGTGTCGTCACAACTTATGCTTTACAGTCCGCCTGCACGGACACTTGCGGCGGTTGCGGCACCCAACAGCGGTTTCGATCGTGCAATCATTTCGTGGCAAATTGTTCTTGCCCCGGGTGTGCCAACATCGGTAGATAATTCAATCATTTCCCTCATTCCAGCTCCGCCTTCGAGAAACTGAACTGTAACATGGCCGTCTGTGTGTACCCGCGGCAGCCGACTTGTTGCGGTAGCCTCACGCCGGCAACGGTGAATAACCAATTCCAATGTGCCTGACGAGAATGAGGACGCGAAGAATGGCCAATTAACATCGGGGAGATTGAAAGTACACATCAACCAACAAGACGATACTTTTTCTTTGTTTATTTCGTTAATTGAAGAATAATTATAACCGACAAAATGGACCGATCGATAGATGCTTAGGGCCAATTTGACCCAAATAAACTTTGATAATTAGAAAGCACTCTGATCATCCTTTTGGTCGAACGTCGGCGCTTCGTTCGCCGTTTGTTCATCTCTTCATACCCGTCTTTTGTTCCACAAGTTCTCAGCTACATCCGCAACATTTGAAGCCGTTTTCATGCGATTTTTTTCGTCTTCCGATGTTGGCATTGAATTTTGCATATTTCCGCTTAGATAATCCGCTGCTTTGTTGCTGAAATGTTTGGTGGTATTTTTCAAATATACGCTCGAACTCAAATGCCCACCCGATGGCTCGTCCCATCATTCCTCCCGCCGGCCCCAATGCCATTGTGCCAATCGCGGCGCCCACCCCGGGCGCCGCCACTCTTAGCGCCCGTGGCGCCAATTCCCGCGCCACGGGATTGGCGAAACTGATGGCGCGGCCTCCGACGCCTCGCACTCTTTCCCCAACATTCGCCCAGCCTCTTCCCGGCAATGTTTTGTCGCCCTTTTCCAACTTCTCGTCATTTTTCTTTGTTTGGCTCTTCGCCTTTCTTTTTCGCTTTACTTTTGGCTTTTTCTCTTCTTTTAAGTGTTCATTTGCGTCTTCGATGGCTTCAACTTGTTTCTTCCATTTCACTCTTTTCCCTTTCTTTGTTCGCCTCTCCTTTTGCGCCTCGGGTTCCTTTTGCTCGGCCACTTCCCCTCTAACCTCCAAATTAGCCTTGTCACTTTGTTCCTTTTCCCCCTCTTCCAGTTTCCTTTCACTGCTCCATTCCTCTTCCTCTTTCAACCTCTTTTTATTTTGTTCTTCCACCCTTTTTCTTTGTTTCCTTCCTCTTCCTCCTCCTCCTCCTCTCTCTCCTCCTCTTCCTCCTCCTCTTCCTCCTCCTCCTTCCCCTCCTCCTCCTCTTCCTTTCCCTCCTCCTCCTCTTCTAAACACCTTTCTTCTTCTCTTTTGGTGCCGACGAATTCTTTTTATTTTCGGTCGGAGAATAAAAATAGGCCGAGAAGGAAGAAAGGAATTGAATGGTGTGAATGGATGGAAAAGAAACGCATGTTTCCGATACGGTAAAGAATATAAAGGGATATGGTAGTTAGCGGGATACGGCACAAGCTGTGGTGAGGGACAGACGCGAGGGCGAAGAAATCCAGAGAACTTTGAAACATCACAAAGCATACCGTAATAGCGCTTGTTCCGCCGATGCGAAGTTGCACCAACAATTTTGACAAATTCATCTGAGACTGGTCTTGATGCTGAAGGGAATGAATAACTTTCAAGAACGGAAGAGAGGGGGGGGGGGGTGAATGGGTGTGAGAAGGGGGGGGAATGGCTGTGGGGGGGGAGGGGGAGGGGAATGGCTGTGAGGGGGGGGGGAGGAGGGGAATGGCTGTGAGGGGGGGGGGGGAGGGAGGGGGGAGGGGGGGGGATGGGTGTGAGGGAGAGGGAGGTGGAGGGGGGGGGGGTGAATGGGTGTGAGAAGGGGGGGGGGAATGGCTGTGGGGGGGGGGAGGGGGAGGGGAATGGCTGTGAGGGGGGGGGGAGGAGGGGAATGGCTGTGGGGGGGGGGGAGGGGAATGGCTGTGAGGGGGGGGGAGGGAGGGGGGAGGGGGGGGGATGGGTGTGAGGGAGAGGGAGGTGGAGGGGGGGGGGTGAATGGGTGTGAGAAGGGGGGGGGGAATGGCTGTGGGGGGGGGGGAGGGGGAGGGGAATGGCTGTGAGGGGGGGGGGAGGAGGGGAATGGCTGTGGGGGGGGGGGGAGGGGAATGGCTGTGAGGAGGGGGGGGGGAGGAGAAATGGGGATGAGGGGGGGGAACATGGGTGGGGAGGGGTGGTTAAAATGATCGAACCTTTCTGGTGAGATAGGGTCGTCGACAAATTGAACAATAAATGGGTCAAAAACCACAAAAGATGATTATGTTGATCGTGAAGATGAGGTGGGGCTGGCATTAATGTGTCGGGAATTGGGGGGGGGGAAATATGTCGAATGGATGAATAATAGATATGGAGAGTGTGCTGAAATAGCTTTAATGGGGGGGGGGGAGTGTGTTTCTGGTGGAAATTGAACGTGCTGCTCAAGCTCTAGAAGGGCGGGTGAGGGGGGGGGGGCTGTTTTCGAAAGTGGAAATCAATTTTCTGTATCGGGCCAAAATATGGCGGAAATTGGCAATAATCGATTGGCCGTCGGGTGCATTTAATGATCGAAGGCAGCTCAAATGCAATTTTTAATGGCAGGTGATATTAATTTTATGCACAAAAGACGAATTTAAACTAACAAAATGAGTGATCGTTACGTGATCTGCTGATAAATGTTAGACTAATGAGGGAACCTTCGACTTTAGGGTTTCTTCCATCCCTTCGTCAGTTTCCTCTTCGAAAGCCCCTCCGGCGGCTTATTCTTTCTCCTAAACATCGGAGGTGCCTTTCCAATTCGTTTTTTCTGCTTTATCAAATTCTCCGACTGTTTCCTTCGCTTCCAGGCATTTGTCGGCTTTATTGTCAAAGTTCTCGTCGAATTTTCAATCGAATTCCTAGCTGATCTGTCCGTATTTATCGCGCGACCATCGGGAATGTTAATCCGATTCAAACTCTTTCGGTGTTCAGGGTGAAGTTGTTTTTGTTGTTTCTGCTGTTCGACACTTGCGGACTCGTCCTGATGATGCCCTTCCGCACCGTTTTTCCGCTCTTCCCCCGAATGCTCTCTGGCAATAAGCTCATCTCCCTTCGAATTGCCTCTGGCTCTGTGCCAAATGTTCTTCAGATAGCCCCCGGCAGTGCCTATGCGATCAGTCACAAAGCTTCCTGCGCTGTTAAGCCGCTCTCCCCAGGTCGCGCGTGGCCTTTCCTCTGCGACGACGTCGCCCGACTTCTGTGTTTGCAAGCCGTCAAAGCGTTCGTGTTCTGTGTCTGTGCCCCTTTCGGTCTCTCTCCTCTCGCTGCCTCTACGCATTAGCTCGCTCTTAGCCCGCTCTGTCACTTTCCACCCCTTTTTCTCTGCACTCCTCACAGTCTCCTTGTTCTGCATCTCTTCCTCATTCTCAATTTCTTTCACGTCGCGATCCATTCGTTCTCTTGCCAAATTGTTTATTATACTTTTCTGTCTTTTCTCTGTTTCCTCAGCAACTCTGGTCCACTCTCTTTCCTTTTCCCTCATTTTACCTACTGCCTTTCCCCATGTTGTCGTTTTTCTTCTTTCTCCCCTCTTCCCTTTTTCTTTCACCGCTCTACTTCTTTTTCTCTCCCCGTTACTTCTTCTTCTTTTAGTCGAACTCTCTCTTCTTCCCGTTGAACTTCCACTCTTTCCTTCTGAACTATGCCAACGTACCGTCATTCTCTTCTCCTTCGCTTCTTCTTCCTCTTCTCCGGATCCGTCTCCATTTTCTGTTTCCGTCTCTCTCCTTTTAACCGAACTCCTCCTTCTACTCGATATCTCAGTCTCCTCTCTTCCCCCTCTCGCTGTTTTCTTCCTCTCCAATTCTATTTCCTCCTCCTCCTCTTCCTCAGTTGTATCACTTTCTATTTCTGTGTCTTTCCGCTTGATGGAACTCTTTCTTTTGCTCATTGTCTCATCTCCAATTTTTGTTCCTCCCGAACTATTCCATCGTATTGTTTTCTTCCTCTCTGTTTTTGTTACTTCTTCCTCTTCTCCGGATCCGTCTCCATTTTCTGTTTCCGTCTCTCTCCTTTTAACCGAACTCCTTCTTCTACTCGGTATCTCAGTCAGTTCTCTTTTTCTTTCTGTCTTCCATCGTCGTATAGTTTTTTTCATTTCCTTTTCTTCTTTCTCCTCCTCTTCCTCTGTTATATCCTTTTTCGCCTTTGTGTTTCTCCTTTTTATCGAACTCTTCCTCCTACTCCTTATCTCTGTTTGCTCTCTTTTCCTCCCTGTTCCCTGCGTCTGCCATCGCCGCACTGTTTTCCTCCTCTCTGTTTGCTGCTCTTCCGGTTTCTCTGCTCTTCCTTCCATAAGTCTCCTGATCGCTTTCCCTTTGCTCCTCCTTCTTTCTCTTTGTGCGCTTCCTTCCATAAGTCTCCTTCTCCCTTTGCTTTTCCTTCTTTCCCTTTGTGCTTCTTCTGCGCTTCCTTCCATAAGTCTCCTTCTCCCTTTGCTCCTCCTTCTTTCCCTTTGTGCTTCTTCTGCGCTTCCTTCCATAAGTCTCCTTCTCCCTTTGCTTCTCCTTCTTTCCCTTTGTGCTTCTTCTGCGCTTCCTTCCATAAGTCTCCTTCTCCCTTTGCTTCTCCTTCTTTTCCTTTGTGCTTCTTCTGCTCTTCTGCGCTTTTTTATCTCCTTCGCTCGTTTCTTTCCTCCGCATTTTCTCTCAGCTTCCTTTGTTCCTCTGCATCTCTGCCTTTGATGTCTCAACAGACCGTAAATGGGATACAACTTTCTCATCGTTCTGATTTGCCCAATTTGCCCTGTCGCTTTCTTTTCAAGTTCCACTCGCCCAGTGATTGGCTCCTCAATGCTTTTCCGCCTCCACTTTCTCTTTTCCCTACTCATCTTCGGCCTCCTCTTTCTCGTGCTATTCTTTTTCTTGTCTCTTTTCGCCACTTCTTTGTCCGGTATTTTGACTCGATACTTTCGCTTGATCAGAATGATCGGTCCCCTCCTCTGCTGCTGCTGCTGTTGTTGATGCCCTCCAAACCTCCAAATACGGGGCTGTAGCTGTACTATTGCTTGCTTTTTCTTTTCAAGCAGTCGCTGTTCCTCTAAAACTTAAAACAAACCATCGAATTTCTTTGTGAAAGTTGAGGTACACTTCATCTTACTGCCCACAACAGTTTAAGGCAAGTAATGATCTTAACTTATGATTTTTGAATGATCTTGAAGCCAAAATGGATTTTTTGAAAAATTTGGTTTTCGAAAAGTTGTTCGATTTTGGGTTTGGGGTCGAATCTCGCTCGAAAGAAGCTCGAGATTCTCCATCGGTGGGACGGGATTGGCCCTGGGACGGGACCGGCCGGGACGGGACTGACCCCTACTCGGCAAAATAGAGGTAGATTCGGATTGACGACCGAAATCTCGTTTGACGAAATTTTACGAGATCTTAGTGCTTTCGAGAGTCACTCAAACAGTGCTTTTTGATCGAAAGTTTCGAGATTCTTGATCGAAATCTCGATCGGTCCTCAAGCCAATCTTTACACTTGAGTGCCGTTAACATCGATGCCAAAATATTAGGAAAATGATTGGAATTCAAATCCTTACATTTGGAGTTACACCAGTGCTTACTTTTGCTCTCCCGATGCCACAATTTCTCCGGCCTTTGCCCACCGCCTCCGATCACCGCAACTATTCCGATTGGCCGCCCTTCCCCCTTATGCCGTCGATGGCCCGTTTCCTGCTGGCAACGCCCCCCTCCCCCAAAACCGATGCCGCACCGGTGTACAACGGCACTTTGTACAAAAACAGTGAATAATGGTAAGATGAACAGAAGAAGAACGGCGGCAATAGAACAGAGCATTTCTATTGGGTTATTACATTGTTTTTTGATTGAATGATGCCAATGGCAATGACAATGGCAATGGCACTCCTCTGAACTCCGCAAGCCGTCGTTGTCCAAGGGAAAGAAAACTTGCAAAAATACTTTTTTTTTTGGGTTGGGTTCTGTATCCAATCAATTGGCCAATCGATATTTTGGTTATGATTTTGTATATCGAAGAGGGGGAGAGAGAATTAGCTTTAGCTTGGATATGAATGAAATGCAGGCTAATTTGTAAGGGCATTGAGGAAATGATTGGTCGGAAATATTTATTTCTAAGATGGAGAAAGAGATTAAGCTGGGAGGCCAGATTACCTACGAGGAAAAATGGCATTGTAATGGCATCGTTTTCTTTTCTCGCAATTTAAGCATAAAAACCAATAAGAATCTTATTTATTGCGTCTAACCGTACTTCTCATTAGCGTATGCCGTGTTCAAAAGTCATTCTGTGACAGAAAAATCGGAGACTGAGATACAATCCAGATCAGAGTACACAAACCAGAGATATAACCAAAAACAATATTCAAATTGCAAGAATCAAGGAGCACTATTTCCGACCAAATCTTCATTTTTCCCTCAAAAAATGATAATGTTCGCCAAAGTTCCAAGAAATGTTAAAATAATGGCAAGTGTGGAGGAATGGCAAATTTTCAAAATAATGGCATTTGCCATAAAAAGAGGGCAATCTGGCCTTCCTGAGATTAAGCGTCGATGTTAGAGAAGTTCTTAAAAGCCTCCCATGAATTCCCTCCTCCCCGCCCCCCTTTTCACCCCTGATAGTGAAGGGAGTTTCCCGAAATTATCAGATGAACTCTCTTGAATCTTGTGCAAAAGTGTTTGCCCCCCCCCCCCTCGAAATCATCCAAAATTTTTTGAAAATTTTAAGGTATCATTGAGATTCGACAAATAAGTATAAAATTTAAAACAAAACCATTATTTAAAAAAAACATTAATTGAATGAGTTCATGATAGACACCTGCAACATTTAATTTTCACCCCGAAAAATTGACTTTTTAGGTCCCTCCCCCCTCGAAATACGAGATCTGCTGGCCTCCCGCCCTTGCATAAGTGTCTGATATTTTGAAATATTACAACAAACTTTCGGTTTCCGATGCAGCACATTGTAACATTTGCTCAAAGAAATTAAGCCAAAAACATGGTTTGACAAAAGGCCTATGGGTCATTAGGAATCTGCTCACCTGAAGGAATTTTAAAAATTGAAAGGAAATACAGCCGATGGGCATGAAATGAGCAAGTACTGCTTTATCACTAGGGAACGGATCGATTGCCAAAAGTGTCGATTGCATTTAGGAAAAAGACTTTTTTTTTAAATTATTCCTGAAATTTTTTTGTGTTATTTTTCACCAGGAAATCCCGACTAATCCCGATCCCGGGTTTTTCAATCCCGGGTAATCCCGATTTTTACTTAAAATCCCGATCCCGCTCATCACAATTTAATGGTTTTCGCGAGTTAGTTCACTCTTTATCACCAATGTATTGCCTTATTAACTGCCATTTAATTTAATGATAATTGATGCGTTTGTCATTTTGGCGGTTTTTTGACTTTCATTACTCGCAGTGCCGTCCATTTCGCATTTTCTTATGTTTCCTTATTTTCTTTCGCTTTTTCTCTTTTCATCGTCCAGATCATCGTCTGTCCGGTGCCAGCCATCCCTGATCAGACTTAAAAGGCTGTCAAATCAACAGATCATTATCAAAATACCGCAAATCGAAAATCCCAATTCTGAGAGCCGGTCCAATACTTTCCGAGGTGGCCATTCCGTAATAAACTCCTAATGGGAAGGGAAGTGCGGGAAAAATGAGCTAATTTGTAAGGTTTACGGGAAAAGTGTTGCCGAATCGGTACACTTTCTGAGCGTCCAGAAATGCCATCATTTTTGGGTCGGAGTCCATGTCACCCACAACAGTCGGCCCCGTCTCACAGCGAATTTGTGTGGAGATGAGCAAATGTTCGGAAGGCATTGGGCTACAAACAGCGAAAGTCCGATCGATTGCTTTGATTGTTCAATTGGGGAAGTGAGAGAAATGATGTAGACGAAGAAATGCGAAGGGTGAAAAATCGAGATTAGTACCGGGAAGGCCCGCCGGCAAAAGTCCCGATCTCGTTTAATCCCGGTCCGGTGCCATCAAAAACCCGGGACTCGGGATCCCCGGAAATCCCCTTTTTGGGGTCCCAATCCCGCGGTCACTGTTACACCCCGGACAAAGTGAGTGCAAATATGAGGTTGCGCTACAAACAGATCAGCAGATCGCCTTTATTGTTCTTAACGATGCACAAAATGCCAGCTTTCTGAAAAAGAATTTTTCCAATTTAAAATCAATTAAACTTTTACCTCGCAGTGGACAACCGACCTAGTTGATAGGCTTACTCAGCCAATTTACAAAAAATAGACGAGTTGCTCATTCTGATTGTTTGCAGCAGTTCTGGATGATCTCATCTGCGCATGCATTTGCATCATCCGACCCAACCAGAGCTTTATTACTTCTCTCCTTCCGCCCTTTCGTTCAATCAATGGAATGATGTTGTTTGCTAATCAGTCCAATCACCCCCTCCGATCATATGGAAGGACCCCCCCCCCCCCACCCAACGGTCTCTCCTCCCCTCTTCCCCTCCCCTCCCATTACTCCATTCCATTGGTAACACCGCATCGAAAAAAACCCCTTTGCCCTTATCATTTTGCTCAAATTTTCCCAAATGGAAGAAAAACAATAAAAATGATTGAGAACGAATAATTTATTCCATCTCAGAGAATAATTAATAATTAGTCTGAAGTGAGTCTCGTTTTCATAAATTCCAACCAATTTCAAATTGTTCCGAATGAGTGCCATTTCCCGCGAGTTGGCCTTCGCCCTCCAAAACCATCCGAATGCTCTCACACCGGGCGGTAACGTTTTGTTGTGCGTCTCGGAGACTGACATTACCAACAATGACTTGAAGTTAGCGAGAAATGAACAATTTGGGGGATTTTATAATCTCTGCAGGGAGGATTTGAATGACTTTTTCGATGGCACTTTGGAGGTGGAGGAAATGGCGGTTGAAGATCTAATTGAACACTCGGAAAAAGAGGAGAAAGTGAACGACTCGCGGCACTTCGATGGCATCATTTGCTCCAATATATTTACCGAAACAAATGTTGGCATTTTCTTTTGGATGGAAGAAAGGAAAAGCTTTGTTCAGATCGTGGAAGATCGGCGGAAAGTGGCGGCCGTGTTGGGTGTTCTTCTTCGAATGTTACGCAATGAAGGCGCCGTTCTGATTATCCGCGAGAACCTTGGTTAATCGTAAATCCCGTTCCCCACTGGCTTTTAGCATTTGTAGAACATTTTTCGGCCCAATTGATCGCCGACCTTACCAAATTTGTCGATGTGTTGGCCACCAAATGCCAAAGTCACACGTTGGGCTTTCGCCTTTACGGGATGTGCCAAGTGCAGAATTCGATCTTTGCTCACTCTAATTTCCTCGACGTGTACTGGACGTTGACCAAATCGGCAGAAGTTCGTCTGTACGACGACAAATTGGCCACATTTCGAGAGTTTCTCGACAAAACCCAATACACTGAAGACAACGTGGCAAGCTATGAGTGGATTTTTGGGACGGATTTTATAAGTCCAGGTCGGGAACAGACAAAGAAAGTATGCACGAACATGCGAATTTTGTTGAGGAGGAATTGAGGAAAATCGACGTGTCCTGCGGCGTTTCCGTCGACTTAGGCCGGGGCAAAAAATGTTGGACATTGGAGTCGGCATCGGAGGAGGGGCACGACAAGCGGCAAGGGTACGCCCACTAATTTGTAAAGCAAATGCATCATTAAATTCAATCATCGAACCTCAGGAATTCGGGTTGCAAGTGCTTGGCTGTGATTTGTCTTCAAACATGATCCAACACGCGTTTGAGCGAAATCAGCGAGATAAAGCAAGCAAGACCAAAAAGAACAGAATTTACCTATACTTAGTAGGGTGGCTCTTTTCGAGAGTCTCGGTCTTGATTTTCGGTAAATAAATCTCGAGCAGCCCTATACTTAGGAACAGTTCTGTGTAGATGTAAATAAGACTTCTGACATCACCGACTCGGTTTAGGACCATCGTGTGGAGTACCAGATTGCAGACGCTATGGTCTATCGCTATGAGCCGAACGCTTACGACATTGTGTTCAGCCGCGATTGCATTCAGCACATTCAGGTGGCGATGGGCGGCTCTTATTGAATGATTCCACCCGTCTAATGCTCTTCCAGGACACGAAAGCTCTGTTCCGCAACATTTACGTCTGTTTTTGCCAAAATGTGTTTAATTTGGATGTTTTACAATCTCTTTAGACGTGGCTAAAGCCTGGCGGACAATTGTTGCTTACAATGTACGGCAAGGGCCTTGGCGTTTTGCAACCAAAATTCCACGAATATGTGCGCAAAAGGCAGTACATGCTGAAGACGTTGGACGAGTACAGAGAGGTGAAACAACAAATTTGGGACGAGTTCAAAAGCTTTATCTTCCAACTTGAGCAATTTAATAGGCAGCAAATAATGGAAATTACACTTTCGATTTTCCTAATTATCCGATCAACTTTATTATATCTTTTTGTCTTTAGACTGCCCACGGCGCAGGATTCACCAATATATTCACGGAGGTCTGAAAATGGTCTTTATTTGCATCATTTAGTGCTGTTAAGAACATGACACCACGCCTAAGGACAATTCTTGAGATGGAGCGCAGTCGGGCCATTGCCCACGGGGATGAGTTTGTCCAGGTTGGTTGGGGAGAGGTGGCTTTGGTTGAGTTTAAGCCAATTTGTTCAACAGAGATTTGGGAAGGCTTTGTACGACAAATTGCTGGAGGGATGGATGGACAAATTACAATTCATCGACGACGACAACCAAAACTGGCTGATGCTACGCGCCGAGAAACCGGTCCATCCGCACGCGTATTTGACCGAGGCGGGCGCATAAGGGAAACGACGAATTTTGGATGAGATTAAATGGAAGAGACGACGAATTTTGGATGAGATTAAACGGAAGAGACGACAAATTTTGGATGAGATTAAACGGAAGAGACGACAAATTTTGGATGAGATTAAACGGAAGAGACGACAAATTTTGGATGAGATTAAACGGAAGAGACGACAAATTTTGGATGAGATTAAACGGAAGAAAATGTTGAGGAGAAAAGATGGGGGTGGGGGAATATGGATTTTGGACGATGAGTGAAGTGATCTGAGCTTCTCGTCGGCTGTTTCCGTCACGCTCTTCCTTCTCTCATCCTCTCCGCCCCTTTTCCTTTGTGGCCGGCCGCTCCCTCTCTTCTCTTTCCCCGCGGGGCTTCCTCTTCCGCCGGAGTATAGTCGTCGTTGATGTTCGGATGTTTAATTGAGCGATCATTGACGAAGATTACCGGAGGCTTTGCTATTGAGAAAGTGCTTCCCCTCTCCTCCTCATCCTCCTGCGCACCTGCTTCGTCCTGATCGGCCGATGTTCTCTGTTTGCCCTCTCCCCCTCCTGCTTCATCCTTCAGTTTGTTATGGCCGGCTTCATCTCCTTTCTTCAGTTGATCGAATTCTGCCTCCAAATAGTCGATTGTCCTCAGGGCACTTTCATAAAAACACTTTTTCATTTCGGTGAATCGCTCAAAGCACGACACGTAACTCAGGTCGAGTCGAGTTTCATTTTGGGGCAACTGATTGGATTGTGGAAATCGTGATTGATTGATTATGCATGGCTTAACCAACCTGTTCACAGAAGATCATGCATTTCTCGCCTGAACGTGTTGTCAAAATGCCATTCTGTCGACAGCACAAACTGTGATCCAAATTCTGTGAGGCACAAAAATGGATGATGGAGGCGGATTCTATCGGGCATTCGTCTGAACGGAAGAACATCGAACGGAGCTGAAGAAGCAAGAAAAGAAAGATAAAAAGGAAGTGAGCGAGTGATGAAGCCGCTTGACCATTTCGGCAGTATAATTTGTGTAGGAGCATTTGAGAAGGCAGGACCGCGGCAGAGACCAGCTTTGGCAGCATTCCAGGAAAAGAACGTCGGGAGAAACCTGAAATAAAGAAAGTGACGCCATTCCCAACGATCCCTCCTTCCCCTCGGGGCACCCAACGATCCCTCCTTCCCCTCGGGGCACCCAACGATCCCTCCTTCCCCTCGGGGCACCCAACGATCCCTCCTTCCCCTCGGGGCACCCAACGATCCCTCCTCCCCCCGCGGGGCACTCGCCTCGAGCGGAGTGAAGTCCTTGCCCTCTTCGTCCTTTCTGCTGGGGTTCTCTTCCAGCGTACGCCCTCCGCCTCCAATTCTTCCGAACTCGTTCATCCGCTTGTGCCCTTCTTCCGCCCCTCTTCCCCCTAATCCTCCGTCCGATTCGTTTAGTGCCAACATCCGCGAACCCTTTGCTTTGCTCTTCCGGCAATATCCGCCGTAACAGTGCGCGAAATACCCCGTTGCCGGGGCACATCCGCCATTTGGGTATCCGAGCAGACATCCGCCGTAACTAATGCACTGTGTGGGAAGGGTAAATGGGACAAAATGCGAACTTGCCGCAATGCCGGAGGAGGAAAATGATAAGAGGAGAAGCAGGGCAAAGATAAAGCCGTTCATTTGTTTATTCGATTGGTTGGAACTGTAAATGTTGTTGAAGGGCGGGTGAATTGATTGAATTGTTGGAATTGAATGGTTATGAATACGGACGGGCTGCTGGACTGTTTGTTGTTCTTCAAAGACGCGGGCGGAAAGTGTTTTGGTGGAAGGGAATTGGGGCATATAAAGTGGGCACAGAAAGGATTTCTTTCTGGCTGGTGGCTCGTTCCACCGGCGGGCGGTCTGTGCCTCAAAATCAAATCCACACATTTCGCCCCCCCGTTTACCCCCCCCCCCCCTCCCCCAAAATTGCTGAAAGGGTAATAATTGCCCATCCAAATCCCGATCCCCTCCCCTCCCGACTTCCCGTCAATCCAACCCAACCCGTTCTTGCCTATTCTCTTCGCAGTATTTGGAGAGGTCCCTTTATTTGTGAATTTATACAAACAAACTCCAATTGAATGCTGCATTTTATGAATTATCACTGACCGATCATCGCCATCAAACCCTCTGGCCTTCTCTTGTTCAGCAATTTAACCCGTTATTCCCATTCTCCTCCTCTCAATTTGATACCCAAAATGAGCGTGTCATGTATGTAGAGGCCAAAGCTGCGAATGTGGGAGAATTCATCTCATTAGCTGGTCAAAAGGGAGAATGTTGAGGGAGAAGAAGGGGGGGGGAAGATTTTGGAGAGTGAGAATCGGGGTACAGGGTAAGAAATGGCACAAATAAATGAATTATCCGACAAAATAACGACACCTCTTCCTTTAGTTGCTGCTCTGAACTCGCATGGAACGTGCGACCTCTTTTCCCCGCCCCCTCCTTCCCCCGTTCCTCCTCCGTCCGTGCCCGATTCTTCTGCTATTCTTCCTCCTACTCTTTCCCCTCCTCCTCTCCCTCCTTCCCTTCCTCCTCCTCCTCCTCCTCCCCCTCCTTTCCTTACTCCTCCTCCTTCCCTTACTCCTCCTCCTCCTCCTCCTCCTCCTCCTCCTCCTTCCCTTACTCCTCCTCCTCCTCCTCCTCCTCCTCCTCCTCCTCCCTTACTCCTCCTCCTCCTCCTCCTCCTCCTCCTCCTCCTTCCCTTACTCCTCCTCCTTCCCTTACTCCTCCTCCTCCTTCCCTTACTCCTCCTCCCCCTCCTCCTCCCCCTCCTCCTCCTTCCCTTACTCCTCCTCCCCCTCCTCCTCCTCCTCCTCCTCCTCCTTCCCTTACTCCTCCTCCCCCTCCTCCTCCTCCTTCCCCTCCTCCTCCTCCCTCTCCTCCTCTTCTTTTTCTTCTTCTGTTTGTGTACCACCAAAACTCGCGAGTCATACAAATCACCGTCAACAGCCAAATGGTCAGAAGAGCCCAGCCGAACCAACGGATTTGGAGTTCTTTGGAGTAGATCGGGGGACGAATAGTTGCCATTGGAATGGGGCAATGGACGAGGGGGGGGGGGGGGGGGGCTTGGCGTGGGAAGGAATGGGACGGGGATGAGGAAGAGGAGCTGCCGCCGCGAGAGCGGAAAAGAGGAAACTGTCGGACGGAAGAATTGGTGTGAAGTGCACTGCCAAAAGTGGCACTTCAGGGCATTTGTCCCCTGGGGCGAAGGTCGGTGATATTCGCCGCTCATTTCTCACAACAAAAGTGTCACTTTCGCCTTTTATACGTGGTTAACGGAAATATGTGTTTAAAAAAAGTAACTACTCTCTGAAAGCCTTTTAAATAACAAATGTTAAACCAACAAAAAGACTGAAAACGAAAAAGGCAACGAAAATATGGAACCGGTTGACAAGCTCATCACGCACAGCACTATCGACGGAAGGCACACAAAACCCGTTATCAATCCATCGTTCCATATTGAAATTGAGCCATTAACGAAGTATTCAAGTGGAGTTGTGGCATTTTTGCCAAGATTTATGGGGATGGGAAGTTCTGTCGAAGAAGGTTCGATCGGTTGTGAAACCGAGGAGGACGACGTGCCGTCCTGCGCCTTTCCTCGAAGGTTGTTCGACTTGTTCGGGTGCCGGAATCGTCTTTCCCAGTTAAAGTAATCGGAAAGTTCAACCGGCATCAGATCTGTATTGCTCAATATTCATGAGAATCAATTATTTTGTCCATAAATACCATGTCCAATGTACTGCTCCGTCATTTCCGGATCTTCTACAATGTCCTTGTCCTCCTCCTCCTCCACTTTTTGCTGACTTTCCTTGGCCCGACTTTGTGCTTCGTCGACTCTCAAACTCGCCCTTTCGTCGTCCAAATATTCTACAACCATTTCCACATTTGACGGTATTCCCCCACCTACCGTAGTCCACAAAAGGGTTCCTCTGCAACATCCTCAACCCGAACACTGGCGGGGAGTTTGGGTCTGAAACATCGTTTATGGTGACATGAAAAAAGCTACGGCATAAACTCAATGGTTCGACAACCCGCGCATACCGGATGCCCATTGGTCCCTGGGAAAGTTGCAGAATTCGTCGGTGCACACGCATTCGACGCCCGAACTTCCTTCGTCCTTCCAGCATCCCTGCACCAAATCCGCATCTTCCTGCTGAACGACCGGACTGACGAGCAGACAAAAGGAAGCCGAACTTCGATTTGGCATATTCTCATCTGATCGAAAGAAATCGGCGATTTGCATGCTAAATTTGGTCGAGGTGACCGACAAAGAATGCAGGCAGATCCGGTGCAGTTGTTGAAACGAGTGCAGGGAATGGAGTTAAAGCACTCGTAGCAGTGCAGGGGCAAAATGGAGGGGACCAGGGCGTGGAGGATGAGAATAAGGCCCGCCCTAAGGGGCAGCGGAAACGCAAAGGCACGAAGTGCGGACGTGGGCAGCGTCTGCAGCATTTTATTGGTGAACATGCAGCGCCGACTGATCAGTTTCTGTGAGTGGCCATCCCCTTAAAGCCTTAAAGATGTGGAGAAGAGATGTAACCGAATGCCGGATTTCCCACATTTGGGGGGGGGGGGGAGGGGAGGGGAGTCGGCGGTGCCGATAAGCACCGCCGAGAAAATTTTAAAATTTTGATGGAATTTGTTAAAAAATTGATCCAAAAACAGCAGTTTTTGCCCAATTTTTCGTTTGGGAGGGGCTAAATTCGCTTCAAATTTTCTCATTTTGAAATATTACTCTGCTGGAGAGGGAAGGAGCGAAAGAATTGAAGTGTTGGGAATGTAAAACTTCAAAAATAGGAGGGGGAAGGGGCGGATGATCAAGAATAACGAGAAAGCAAAAGGGAAAGTGCAAAAGTAGAGACCGGATTATATGCATTTTGCATATTTTTTGTTCTCATATGCTTTAGGCCCAAAATAGCTTTTTCGCGTTGGTTTGAGTTTTTTTGATCAATTTTAAAATAGCATATTTTGCATGAAGGTTTTTAGGAATGGGAGAGGTCCGGTGGTACCGGGAAAATTTTTTTATTTGTTAAGAAAATTGATCCAAAAATTCATAATTTCCCCTAAAGACTGAAAATGTTAAAAATTTTTCCCGGCGGCGCATTTTTCGTTTGTGAGGAGGCTGGATCCGGGTCCAAATTTCCGGATCCGGAACCGGATTTTCAATTTCAAAAATTTACCGGAGGGATTTTTCCGGATAAATCCGGGTCCGGAAAAATCCGGTAGGGGCAAAAAACCCGGACTCCGGTCCGGCACGGTCCCTAATAAAAATAGAATGAATAAATATTTTAGTGCTTTACAAAAAGAATTGTTTGGTGGGGGGGGGGCCTTTGTGAATAATTCATTCATTCAAAAAGTGGGGGGGGGGGGGGGGGGGGGGAGAGACAACAACAGCAGTAGAAACAGCGACGAAAGGACGGATTTGCCACCAAAATACGGCCGGCCATTTCAATCGATTTATTTGCTTCTCTCCCCCCCCCCCCCCAAATTCCCCCCCCCCCCCCCCAAATTCCCCCCCCCCCCCCAAATTCCCCCCCCCCCCCTCAAATTCCCCCCCCCCCCCCTCAAATTCCCCCCCCCCCCCAAATTCTGTCGATTTAGTTAAAACATTCAGAACTTATTGGTCTTTTATCACCGCACATTTGCGGTACGATACCGAAAGTCAGCCAAACCGGACTACCATTTACCATTCAAAGCTTTTGGATAGTATTGCTTCCGAATGCAATCATTTGGTTATATGAAATTAAAAAGTTGGGCCAAATGTCCGCGCTAAATACTTTAATTTGATTGCCTATGGCATTGGTTTTTATTTTCAGCCGCCAATTGATCGCTTTTTATTGTCGTCTTCGCCTAACTTCCCAGCGAGACACTTGTGTTAGTTAAATGAAGATTAGAGGGAGACAATAAAAGTGGTTGGATGAATGGCCATCATCAAATCCATTCAAACACCCGTCCGATATGCGTTGTGGGGGGGGGAAGGGGTTGAAAGAACGAGGAGATACCATTATTATGTCTTGTTTGTCTAGGTTAATGGGACGATTGTTTGTGGGTTCGTTTCATTTTGAGACCAATTGGGGGCTTCTTCTCACTAACTTTTCTGAATGAATGGCCTATTGCTGCGGCGGAAGAGTTACCTTTACACAGAAAACGCCAGCAGCGGCTGACGCCATCGGTCATTGATCAGTATTTATCGGTCAGATCAAAACAATCCCCGTAAAGCAATCCTTCATCTCCTACCAGCTGTTTATGCTTCATTCCCCAACATATTTCATTTTATCCTCTTCCGTCTCATTTCAAATATTGATGGACCACAGGTTGAAGTGTGGAGAGGGTCAGTAGAAATCATTTGTGATTATTCGGATCAATGGACGAGGGCGGACTAATGAACATGAGATGTTTGGGTGCCTCATGAACAAAGGGTTGAACAAATAAGGACTGTCCGTCCATCCGTCCGTCATGTTCAGTACGTTCAACAACCTTTGGAGTTCAGCAACTGTCATCGGCCGTCTCTTTCGTTTCTCCTGCGTCAGTCATTTTCTGAAGCATCAACGCATTTATGGGCTTTCGATGTCTTTGCATACCTTCTCCCAAATGACATGAAATCCCTATCGAATGAAGTCCCACTCCTCTTCCCAAATGTCATGAATTCCCTCTGGAAACCGTCCGGCACTCTTTTGCCAAATGCCATAAAATCCCTTTGGAAGTGATCGGAGGGCGCAGCTCTCTTTCCAAATGCCATAAAGTCGCGTTGAAAGGGCTCCTCGTTTGGAGAACGCTTCCCAAATGCCATAAAGTCACGTCGGAAGATTTCTTCGGAGTTAGGAATCCGTTTGCCAAAAGAAAGGAACTCTCTGCCAAAAGCGTTTCGTTTGTCGTCAAAATCAGACACTGGGGAGAAAAGCGTAAAATTTAAAATAAATTCAAATTTGAAAACGCACACAATATTTGGCTGTTTACTGTAATTGCAACAAAGCCAAGAATGACGAGGAACAAAGCGGAAAGGCGCGAATTGGTCGGGAATTGAATAGCACTCGGAGTGATCATTGCTGCTGCGAGGGGTAATGGCGGGCGAAGGGATGGGATGGTCGTGGTGCTGAAATTGTACATTTGGTAAAGCAATGCCAAAGTGACGGGGAAGGCAATTGTGGCATTTAAAACGATAAATAGCGCAAGAAATTAGCAGAAGTGCATTTCGTCCACCACTCGCAACGATTTGTGTCGCCCTCCAACCAAAAAGCGGAGGGGGGGGGGGGGAAATTCAGTGACTCGGCGATATCGGAGAAATGACTTATGGCCCAGCCGGTGCATGAGCCGCCGTTCCGTTCGGCTGTCATCCATCCGACCAATTCAATTCCTCCGACAAATTCCAATTGCCCCCCCCCCCCCTCCCCCACTCATTCAAAATGTTTTCGGCACAATTCGAAAGGGCGAAGGAGTGAAAGGCCTCTAAGAAAAAAGGGGGGGGGGGGGTGGGGTGCGACGATGGAATGAAAAGGGATGGAAACGCTATAAATAGCCTTCTAATAACAGAACAATTTTGGGGTGTTTTATTTGAGAAAACAATCTCTTTAACGAAGCTTGGCAAAAGAAATGAGGGGAGATACTTCAAATTGCATTAAATGCCATTTAACATTTCCCTCCAGGGCACTTGTGCCCATTGCCTCCAACTCATATTCATATTTATTTCATGACGAAGTTGCTGCGAAGTAAAGTCGCGCAAATTAATTCAGTGGCCTTCCCGGGAATGACCCCACCACCGCCCAACACTTCACACTCATCCCGGCAAAAAGTTGGACATAATCAATCGGAAGGGACAAATCCAACCTACCGGAAAAGCAAAAAAACCCTTTTGGTGTGCCATCGATGTTAAACTCTATGGGATAGGGGGGGTAGGGGTAGGGTAAGGGTAGGGGGGGGGGGTAGGAGTAGGGGTAGGGGGGGAGTAGGATGGGTAGGGGGAGGGTAGGGGGGAGGGGTAGGTGTAAGGGGGGGGGGGGGTAGGGGTAAGGTGGGGGCGGGGTGTAGGAGGGTAGGGGTAGGGGGGAAGTAGGATGGGTAGGGGGGGGGTAGGAGGGGGGGGGAGAGGGGAGGGAGAGGGGGGGAGAGGGGGAGGGGGGGGGGGGGGGTAGGGGGGAGTAGGATGAGTAGGGAGGGGGGTAGGAAGGTAGGGGTACCGAGGGGGGGGGGGGGTAGGGGTGGGGTAAGGGGTCATTCCGATTTTCCCTATTATTCGCTCCTAGCTGGCACGGCTTAGCAAAACCAACCCTCCCGGGTTGAACCCGGAGGACAAATAATTTTGGGTCGATTGAGCCCAGTTTAGCCAATTCGCTAAAAAAGAAGCCGCTTTTGGTTGGTCACCACTCGACGAAACAAACCAACTAAAAAGCCAATCAGCCAACTTACTTAAGGAGGAAGAATTAGAAATAGAGCCTTTGGGTATTCACAGCAGAGCAAAGAATGAAATGCAAATTTTGGGCTGTTTTTGGTATATTGCCTCGGGGGCTTCCAAAATTGGGCTTTCTCTCCCATCCATTTTTGTGAAGTCATCGGAAATGAAAATGCCGTTGGCTGTGTTATGTCCGGAGTGATCGCTTATAAAATATCGCATGTCGTTGAAATTGGTAATTTGCACCAAAAGGAGAGAGCTTCCAAAAACGATTGGTTCTTTCTTCGTCAACGGATTGTTTTAACAATAAAAATTAATTTGTCCCAATGGACACTTTTATTTATTTATTTGTGTTTATACTCACCAAAACAAAAACAGCTCGGCAAACGGACGGGCGGCAGGGAAAAGGTGCATAAAATGAAAGAATGGGCGTGGTCGAAGGGGGGGGGGCGGCAGCTCAGATTCACTCTTCTCAAATAATGGCACCAAAATGGGTGGGGGGAGGGGCGGGGGCCATTTGGTGAGTCAAAGAGAGAAGGAAAAGGGGGAGAGGGGGAGAGGAGGGGGAGAGGAGGGGGAGGGGGAGGGGGGGGGGGGGAGAGGAGGGGGGGAGGGGCGGGGGGGGAGAGAGGAGGGGGAGAGGAGGGGGGGGGGGGGGGGGAGGGGGGGGGGGGGAGAGGAGGGGGGGGGGGTTGTTTTCAGAGATGGGGGGGGGGCGATGGGGTGGATAATTGAATGGGAGGGGGCGGGGGGGGGGGGGGAGAGGAGGGGGAGAGGAGGGGGAGAGGAGGGGGAGAGGAGGGGGAGAGGAGGGGGAGAGGAGGGGGAGAGGAGGGGGAGAGGAGGGGGAGAGGAGGGGGAGAGGAGGGGGAGAGGAGGGGGAGAGGAGGGGGAGAGGAGGGGGAGAGGAGGGGGAGGGGTTGTTTTCAGAGATGGGGGGGGGGCGATGGGGTGGATAATTGAATGGGAGGGGGCGGGGGGGGATTAATGCCAAAGTGGCCACTCTACCATTACGGAGGGCACTGACTTTATTGGCACTGAGGTCAATTTGCCTAACTCACTTTTACAGAGGCACCATTCTTTTTTAGCATTAACTTTTGTGTCTTTACATCATTTTGAAATTTGATTCCCTTTTCGGCAAAGTTTAATAAAGCAAAAAAAGAAAGAAAGAAGCAAAGGTGATGAATTCCATCGTTAATTGGGAGGGATAAGGAAGGAATGTGCCGAAAAATTGGCAATTCGCAGTAAATAATGCCACTGACACAACTAAAAGTGGGGCTTTAAAGCCTCGCCCAGGGCATTTTGTCCTCCCAATCTTCATCAGAAGTGTTTTGATAGGTCTTTCTGAGAATAATAAAATATACAAAATTTGTTTCATTGATTGCCAATTGAGCCCCGTCATTTCCTGTCTTTTTTTTTGCCAAATTACTTTATTTTGTTTATGTAAATGGTGAATGGACTGCGGCCGCCTGTAAAGATTGGGCAATAAATGGATAATTAAGTTTGTCCGCATCGGAGCGAGTTCTAATAGGTAAATAATAAAAATAACTAATTTATTGCCGTTGATTTTCTGCGCATTCCAGGGACGTAACCGGACGCAAAAAAAATGTCCGGGATGCATTCAATGGAATACCCCAACTTTACAAAATTCGTCCATTGTTATATTTGGCATTGAATTTATTGTGTTTGGAGTTTGCATGGACTCTTTTAGTTTTAGTCACCAATTTGACGACGCCACCCGGCAGAGAGGCAATGCAACAAATAGTCGGAAAGAATAAGAAAAATGGTAGGAAGTTGAGGGTGTGATGGACGGGGAGTTATCCCCGCAAGGTCCGTGATGGACGGGAGTTATCCCCGGAAGGTCCGTGATGGACGGGCAGTTATCCCCGGAAGGTCCGTGTTGGACGGGGTGTTATCCCCGGAAGGTCCGTGATGGACGGGGAGTTATCCCCGGAAGGTCCGTGATGGACGGGGAGTTATCCCCGGAAGGTCCGTGTTGGACGGGGAGTTATCCCCGGAAGGTCCGTGTTGGACGGGGAGTTATCCCCGGAAGGTCCGTGTTGGACGGGGTGTTATCCCCGGAAGGTCCGTGATGGACGGGGAGTTATCCCCGGAAGGTCCGTGATGGACGGGGAGTTATCCCCGGAAGGTCCGTGATGGACGGGGAGTTATCCCCGGAAGGTCCAATGGGCTCTTCTCCCAATTGCGGAAGTGAGCCGTGGTAAGGCATACATTAGCAGGAAATTTCATGAGTTTTCCATAAGACTCACAGATTTTTATTCCTTTGCTTTACCATTTCAGACAAATTAATGCCCGCGGCACAAGGAGAGATGGGCGGGGGGGGGGATGACGAAGAAGACGGATGGATGAATTGATAGGAGGGGGAACGGAGTGGGTGGATGGGGGGGGGGCGTTGGAGAGGTAAATGCCCGAAGGAATAAATAAAATGGATGGAATGAGTGAGGGGGGGGGGGGGGGAGGGGATGAGCAGTCCAAATTGGGCGGCATCGGAGGGGGGGGGGGGCCTTCGGAAGTGCATTAGTTGGGGGCGGGGGTTCTGTGAGGATCGGCGGATCCCGTTTCTGCCAGCAGCCAGGCTGCCGTAGTCTTCAGCCATTGTCCATTATTGCAAAAACGCCTTTTGTTTGTTTAAAATCTATTCAGAGTAACTTATCCTAAGTGAATTCCTGTTGTTCATCCTTCGGGGAAAGTCAAATTGTGCATTAAATTCATAGAATCGGTGGTAATTCACGTGAATTGTGTGGAGAAAGAATATTTGATATGACATTTTCTGAAAGGATCAGCGGGTAACGAAAAATGTAAAAACGAGCTTCTCGATCGAGCAACGAACGCACTCCGGCAATGGCATCAGAGGAAATGGAGGGGGGGGGGAGGATGAAGCGCCTTTCTCAATCACTGGAGACTTCAATTGCCGGATTATGAACGCACTCCGGCAATGGCATCAGAGGAAATGGAGGGGGGGGGGGGGAGGATGAAGCGCCTTTCTCAATCACTGGAGACTTCAATTGCCGGATTATGAACGCACTCCGGCAATGGCATCAGAGGAAATGGAGGGGGGGGGGGAGGATGAAGCGCCTTTCTCAATCACTGGATGAACGCATTCCAGCAATGGCATCAGAGGAAATGGAGGGGGGGGGGGGAGGATGAAGCGCCTTTCTCAATCACTGGAGACTTCAATTGCCGGATTATGAACGCATTCCAGCAATGGCATCAGAGGAAATGGAGGGGGGGGGGGGGGAGGATGAAGCGCCTTTCTCAATCACTGGATGAACGCATTCCAGCAATGGCATCAGAGGAAATGGAGGGGGGGGGAGGATGAAGCGCCTTTCTCAATCACTGGATGAACGCATTCCAGCAATGGCATCAGAGGAAATGGAGGGGGGGGGGGGAGGATGAAGCGCCTTTCTCAATCACTGGAGACTTCAATTGCCGGATTATGAACGCACTCCGGCAATGGCATCAGAGGAAATGGAGGGGGGGGGGAGGATGAAGCGCCTTTCTCAATCACTGGATGAACGCATTCCAGCAATGGCATCAGAGGAAATGGAGGGGGGGGGGAGGATGAAGCGCCTTTCTCAATCACTGGATGAACGCATTCCAGCAATG
Source organism: Globodera pallida (assembly GCA_020449905.1). Taxonomy (NCBI): domain Eukaryota; kingdom Metazoa; phylum Nematoda; class Chromadorea; order Rhabditida; family Heteroderidae; genus Globodera; species Globodera pallida. Next base: position 385,308 of record JAIXHY010000009.1, on the reverse strand, counting down.
GCATCAGAGGAAATGGAGGGGGGGGGGGAGGATGAAGCGCCTTTCTCAATCACTGGAGACTTCAATTGCCGGATTATGAACGCATTCCAGCAATGGCATCAGAGGAAATGGAGGGGGGGGGGGAGGATGAAGCGCCTTTCTCAATCACTGGAGACTTCAATTGCCTGATTATGAACGCACTCCGGCAATGGCATCAGAGGAAAATGGAGGGGGGGGGGGGGAGGATGAAGCGCCTTTCTCAATCACTGGATGAACGCATTCCAGCAATGGCATCAGAGGAAATGGAGGGGGGGGGGAGGATGAAGCGCCTTTCTCAATCACTGGATGAACGCATTCCAGCAATGGCATCAGAGGAAATGGAGGGGGGGGGGAGGATGAAGCGCCTTTCTCAATCACTGGAGACTTCAATTGCCGGATTATGAACGCACTTCCAGGCAATGGCATCAGAGGAAATGGAGGGGGGGGGGAGGATGAAGCGCCTTTCTCAATCACTGGAGACTTCAATTGCCGATTATGAACGCATTCCAGGCAATGGCATCAGAGGAAATGGAGGGGGGGGGGAGGATGAAGCGCCTTCTCAATCACTGGAGACTTCAATTGCCGGATTATGAACGCACTCGGCAATGGCATCAGAGGAAATGGAGGGGGGGGGGGAGGATGAAGCGCCTTTCTCAATCACTGGAGACTTCAATTGCCGGATTATGAACGCACTCCGGCAATGGCATCAGAGGAATGGAGGGGGGGGGGGGAGGATGAAGCGCCTTTCTCAATCACTGGAGACTTCAATTGCCGGATTATGAACGCACTCCGGCAATGGCATCAGAGGAAATGGAGGGGGGGGGGAGGATGAAGCGCCTTTCTCAATCACTGGAGACTTCAATTGCCGGATTATGAACGCACTCCGGCAATGGCATCAGAGGAAATGGAGGGGGGGGGGGGAGGATGAAGCGCCTTTCTCAATCACTGGAGACTTCAATTGCCGGATTATGAACGCACTCCGGCAATGGCATCAGAGGAAATGGAGGGGGGGGGGGGAGGATGAAGCGCCTTTCTCAATCACTGGAGACTTCAATTGCCGGATTATGAACGCACTCCGGCAATGGCATCAGAGGAAATGGAGGGGGGGGGGGGGGAGGATGAAGCGCCTTTCTCAAGCACTGGAGACTTCAATTGCCGGATTATGAACGCACTCCGGCAATGGCAACAGAGGAAATGGAGGGGGGGGGGAGGATGAAGCGCCTTTCTCAATCACTGGAGACTTCAATTGCCGGATTATGAACGCACTCCGGCAATGGCATCAGAGGAAATGGAGGGGGGGGGGGGAGGATGAAGCGCCTTTCTCAATCACTGGAGACTTCAATTGCCGGATTATGAACGCACTCCGGCAATGGCATCAGAGGAAATGGAGGGGGGGGGGGAGGATGAAGCGCCTTTCTCAATCACTGGAGACTTCAATTGCCGGATTATGAACGCATTCCAGCAATGGCATCAGAGGAAATGGAGGGGGGGGGGAGGATGAAGCGCCTTTCTCAATCACTGGAGACTTCAATTGCCGGATTATGAACGCACTCCGGCAATGGCAACAGAGGAAATGGAGGGGGGGGGAGGATGAAGCGCCTTTCTCAATCACTGGAGACTTCAATTGCCGGATTATGAACGCACTCCGGCAATGGCATCAGAGGAAATGGAGGGGGGGGGGAGGATGAAGCGCCTTTCTCAATCACTGGAGACTTCAATTGCCGGATTATGAGCACTCCGGCAATGGCATCAGAGGAAATGGAGGGGGGGGGGGAGATGAAGCGCCTTTCTCAATCACTGGAGACTTCAATTGCCGGATTATGAACGCATTCCAGCAATGGCATCAGAGGAAATGGAGGGGGGGGGGGGAGGATGAAGCGCCTTTCTCAATCACTGGAGACTTCAATTGCCGGATTATGAACGCACTCCGGCAATGGCATCAGAGGAAATGGAGGGGGGGGGGGGGAGGATGAAGCGCCTTTCTCAATCACTGGAGACTTCAATTGCCGGATTATGAACGCATTCCAGCAATGGCATCAGAGGAAATGGAGGGGGGGGGGGGGGAGGATGAAGCGCCTTTCTCAAGCACTGGAGACTTCAATTGCCGGATTATGAACGCACTCCGGCAATGGCAACAGAGGAAATGGAGGGGGGGGGAGGATGAAGCGCCTTTCTCAATCACTGGAGACTTCAATTGCCGGATTATGAACGCACTCCGGCAATGGCATCAGAGGAAATGGAGGGGGGGGGGGGAGGATGAAGCGCCTTTCTCAATCACTGGAGACTTCAATTGCCGGATTATGAACGCACTCCGGCAATGGCATCAGAGGAAATGGAGGGGGGGGGAGGATGAAGCGCAAGCAAACATAGTCACCGCCGACCAACATTTGAATCTGCGAGAAGCGCCCTAGTGGCCACCCTTTTCGATATTTGCGTGCATTTGCACAACAAATGAATGGATGGCTCTCTGAGTTGCCGTTTTTCGTCGCGCATTTTTTGTCAATGTCTTATTTTTTTGGGATTTTGACTAATTAAAATAGTTCCACCACAATTTGGTGGTGAAAACCCCAAAATTGTTTTTTAGATCAGGGTTGCCATGTCCAAAACACAAAAACGTGGAAAACGAGTTCAAAAACGTGGAAAAAACGTGGGAAATTTTTTCAAAAACGTGGTAAAAACGTGGAAAATTTTTTAAGCCTTTAATTTAATATAAATTGCTCAAACAATCAGTAACTAGCATATTTATCACTGCTTTTCACCATTTTGAGCAAATTTGGTTGAGAATAAAGTAATTATGTCAGGCCCGTAGCCAGAAATTGTTTCGGCGGGGGGCACAGTTGGGAGAAAAAGTCGATGTTTAGGGGTGTTTTTACCTTTTTATTGCATTTTTGTTAGGAGTTTTAAAAATGCAATTTTTGCGAATTTTGCTTCTTTTGGGGCGCGGGTGGGTCGGCGGTGCCGATAGGCGCCGCCGAGAAAATTTTAAAATTTTAACTCAATTTTGTTAAGAGATTTGCAATCAAAATTTTAAAAATGGCCTAATTTTTTGAAGCTTTTATTGGTCCAAATATTGGCGAAATGTTTACAAATTTTTAAAATATCACATTAAATTGGGATTAAATGATAAAAAATCGAATTTAAAGCAGAAACGGGGTAAAAACGTGGCATTCAACCCCAAAACGTGGAAAACGTGCCAGCTTTAAAAAACGTGGAAAAAACGTGGCAAAGAACCCCAAAACGTGGTAAATCCCACGTTTCCGGGGCAAAATGGCAACCCTGTTTTAGATCGCATTTTGGAGTTCCTTTCAAATAGTTGCGCTGCTTTGCTTCCTCTCTTAACCTTTCCCTTAAGGGTTTTCCTATCAAATAAATACCCCCGAGGGCACCTGGACAAAAAAGCGTTGGAAATGAAGTGAAGCCAAAAAAGAATTCATTTCCGCCCCGCCCCCCGCCCACTCCAATTCCTTTTTATTTCCTTTAATTGCATTTTAATGAATTTCGTCATTATCATTTCATTGGAGAATCAATCGATCGTCAATTTAATGAATTATTATGGAAATGTCGCGGAATGGCAGACGAGCCAAAGTGAAGAGCCAAGCAGGGAATGGGAGCGAATTTGGGCAATCGCCGCTTTTCATTCAGGCAACAGCTTCCGTTTCTACTCCTCTTCCTTTTCCCCCTCCTCTTCCTCTTCCTCCTCTTCCCCTTCCTCTTCCTTTTCCTCTTCCTTTTTCCCCTCCCCCTCTTCTTCGTGGATGGATTTGCTCATCAAATTGGCGGTCGAAACCTCCGCTTTCGCCACTCCGCCGCCAAAGAAACGATTGTCCAAAGTGTTGGAAAGCAAATGCGTGGCCAAAAAGGAGGCGGAGGACTAAACCAAAGCCTAATAAAGAAGAAAAGAGAAAAGCGTACGGAACGGAGGACGGCGGCGGATGAGGCGGAAGGTCGTACTTCGAAGCCGACAATGCCGCGCACATTGGCCGAGGAACGGCTTTTGGTGCGGAGTTTGGAAAGCGAATTCTCCGCAATCTCCGCTCGTTCCTCCGCATCCTCCAGAAGATGTTGCATTTGTTTGTATTTGCTCAGGTTAAGGTTTGCAAGCTGTTCCTGAACCAATGGAGTTGCTTCTCTCTGGAGATGGCCTACCCTCCTTCTCACCGTCTCTTCGTTTTGTCGTTTGAACGTCCTCAACTTCTGCTGCAGCCGCTCAACCAACGCGTACAGTCTGTCGGTGCTCTTCTTGTCCTCCTCCACTTGAAACTGCAACTCGCGCACGCGCCGTTCTTTCGACTTCAACGCCTTTTGAGTGTCCGTGTGGCGCCGCGTCTCCGACTCCAATTCCGTCTCCAAATCGCGCATTCGCTGCTCCAACTGCGACAACAAAGCACTCTCTCTCATTGTGAATACTTCTCTCAGAGTTAGCATACTTTTGTGATCGTTTTCTTCCCACTCCTCAGCGCCAATGTGTCCATTTCGTCCATACGCTGCTGCAACTCCTGCAAGACGCTCAATTCTATTGGAGCCTTAACTCGTGAACAATCTTTGGCAGACCTTGACGTGCTGTTCCAAGGCCTTGCGCTGCTTCTCCTGACTGTGCGCGTGTTCCTGCTCCTGTCGCAGCTCTTCCGCCAGACGTGCCGCATCCGCCGCCGCTCTTCGCTCTGTCTCTTCTGCGCCCCGCAGAACCGCCGTCGCATCCGCCAGCTCCGCCTTGGCCTGAGTCAACTCGTTCTCCAGGCGCCGTCTGTGCGTGTGCAGTGCCGTGTTTGCGCTTTCCACTTCGGCCACCCTCTCGCGGCACTCCAGCGCGTCCGACTCCGCCTGTCGACGCGCCCTTTCCGCCTCAAATTGGCCGTTCCATTTCATCACAACCAGGGCTGCACGTGTCACGGAAAACGCCCTTTTTGGGGGGCCGTGATCACTGATCACGCCTCACGGATCCCGTGATCACCGATTTTTTAAGATCACGTGCAGTCTTGGTCCCAACCCAAAATTTGGTCATTCCGATTCCCCACCAATTGAAACATTCCTTTAGCTCCTCTCCTGCATTTTACCTGCTCCGCCTCCATCAGCGCCTCCTCCTTCTCTTGAAGTGCCATTTGGACCCTCTTTTCCGTAAGCTGCCATTGCTCCTGAGCCTGCTCCCTAAGCTGCTGCTCCTCGTCCACTTGGTGCTGTAACTCGCGGATCTGCTCTTGGTGTCGCTTCAAATGCTTCTGCGCTTCCACGTTGGCTTTATTCGCTTGGTCCAAGGAAAGTTCCAACTCCTTAAAAGTCCATTAAGTCAAACTTTAACAAACAGTGTCACCCCAATGTCATTCTCCAGCTTCTTCTTTGTTTTGGCCAACTCCGACCTGGCCCAACTCTCCGAATCCAAACTGGCTTGGATCGACTCCAGTGCTCGTTGGTTCATTTTGCGGCTGTTCTCAAATTCCTCCTCTTTCTCCGCTATGCGTTTCTCTATTTCCGATCGAATTTGCGAAATCTCAACCTAAAAAATGCCAAAAAAACCATTCCCAACCAAAAGATTGACGACCTGTGCCCTGAGCACTTTGGACTCTTCCGCCTCTAATGCCGCTTCGGCATCCTCAAGTGCCAATTGCAGCTCCTCCTTCTCCAGCTCCAGCCTTCGCTTTGCCTTGCCCAATTCGTGTGCCCCCCTCCCCCCATCATTTAGCTGTTCAGTTGCTTCCTTCAGCTCCAACATCAGTGCCTTGTTCTCTCGCCGCAGTGCCTCGGCCTGTTCAATAGCCTCATCCAATGCTGTCCGCAGGCGGAACATCTCAATTTGACAGACTCTGGACTCTGTAGTCAGTCAGATTAAGCTAATAAGTCGGTGGAATCCGGCATATTCTCGGCTACCTCCGTTCCCGCCGTCCGCGTCTCGCGCTGACTCGCCTCCAGCTCTGCAGTCAATGCCTCGCACTTTGTGCTCCATTCTTCCACCAACCGGTCGACTCCCTTTTGCTTCTTCTCCAATTGGCTTACCATTTGATTAGCCTTAACGCAACTTGTTGCAAAATACCCTTAATCATCACCAACTCGTTCTGCGTCCAGCTGAGCATCCTCAAGCTCCTGCTGCATTCTGTGCCGATACTTCTCCAAACTGACGATTTTGGCAATTGCCTGTTCCAACTGCTGCTGAACTTCCTGCGACTTTGCCTAAGGGAATATTGAAGATGACCATTTGCCAAAAAGTGTAAGCAACAAGAATCCTCCTCCTCTGCTCTTCCAATTCCTCCGTTCTGCTCAGTCCCTCCCCTTCGTATTTGGCGCGCCATTGCTGTGTCTCTGCATTTGCCCTGCTCAAAAGTCTCTGCAACTCGCTTTTTTGCTCCTGTCCAAATTTATATAAACTTTTTTGGCATTTGTTTCCTTTGTTCCCCCCTACATGTCCTTCCTCAAGCTGCTCTTGTAATTGTAGGCATTCTATTTGCTGTTGTGACATCTGCAAATGGTCTCCAAAGTCAGTCTTGCCAATCTTTCAAAAAGGTCCTTTCTCCCCCCCCCCACCTGTGCCGTTACTGCTTGACGCTCCCGACTTTCGCAATCCAATTGTCCCTGCAACTCCTCCACCTGCCCCAACAGCTGTGCCTTTAGCCTTCCCAGCGCGTTCAGTTGGCTCTCGGCCTCCTCCAATTGCCGAATGGCCTCCGAATGGTCCGTCTGCATTCGGCTCTTCCACGCCTGAAGTTCGGCCAGTTGGCTGTTCTGCTCGTCCGCTTTTGTGTGCAGCTCCAAAAGTTGTGACTCAAACTGTTTGGCCAAACGATCGTTGTTTTGACGTTGCTGAATTTGCAGAAAGGTGAGATCCGCCGGCTTCCCGCGAAGACACTGTGCAATTTTTCTCGAGTCGAGACTCTGATACCTTTATTTCGAAGTCGAGTTGTGCCTGCACATTATCGATTTCCCTTTCGCTCTGTTGCCGTTCCTTGTCCGCCTTCATCCTCGCTTTGTTCATCGACTCCAGCTGTTCCGACAGTTCTGCGAGCGCATCTGCATGTTTTTTTTTCATGGCCTGCAGCAAAACTTCGTTATGAAGATTTTGTTCTTCCTGAAATAGCAACAAAAAAACTCCGTGGCCACATCCCAAATGATTAAAAACCAATTCCGCGCGGATTTTGGCCATTTCCGCCTCGCGTCGTTTGCTCATCTCCATCTGCGCTTGCGTAGCCCCGCCGGCCTCGTCCAGTCTTTCGCACAATTCGTCATTCTCCGCCTGCAGGTCCGCCCTGGCTTTTTCAGTCCTGATTCTTGCCGCCCTCTCCTGGTCCAACTCCTCCTCCAACTCCTGCACGTGTCCCATTAACTCTTTGACCTGCCGCTGAAGTCGTGCTACCAGCGCCTGCTCTTCCTCCAGTCGACTGCCCAACGTCGTCAGCTCGGTTTCTTTTCTGAATGTTACGGCAGGGAATGTGAATAAGTTTTGATGAAGCACTCTGACCTCTTTGTGACGTTCTCCAATTCGACTTTCTGTTTTCCAATCTCTTCCAGATTCTCTCTGGCCACCTTCAACTCCCCGTCCATCTTTCGTCGCTGTTTGACCATTTCCTGTCTCGCCCGTTTTTCCCTTTCCAGCGCATCTTCAGTTTGGTCCAGAGACTGCTCCAACTTCTGTCGTGCTCTGTTCATCTGCACCAATCTGTCTTCCAGCGAGTGTACTTCGTCCATAATCTTTCGATTTATCTGAATAATTAATAGATTTACTGAATGAATTTGGCAATAACTTCATCCTGATTTTTGCGCTCCTTGTTCAACTTGGCAATGTTTTCATCCAAAGCGGCGATTTCGTCCTAAACACCCTGCCCAATCTCAGTTTAATGAAGATGCCATTCACCTGAAGGGATCGAAGTTGGGAATCTTTGCCTTGTTTTTCTCCCTCCTGGCGTCGGATGGTGCTGTCCATTTCGACAATTTGCCGCTTCAGTGCTTCATTGTCCTGCTCTAACTTTTTTCCTGACTTGGCCATTCCATTAAAGTGATCCTCCTGTTCTCCGAGCCGTTCAGTCATTTCATCCATCTAGAGAAAGTTGCCTTACTTTTACGTTTTTGTACTCAAAAAAGGCAGGCTTAATTGAATGAAGTTAAAGGCAACACTTTGGTTAGCTTTCCAATCATCTTTATCATCCATCCGCAGAGCACGTAATTGACATCATTACAGAGAGCATCACAAACATTCCCCCCTCCCCTTTTGATCAAATCCCCAACATCCCCCCATCCTCTTGATCCCCAACTTCAACCATCTCCCCCCCCCCCCTCCCCCATCCTCTTGATCCTCCAACTTCAACCACCCCTCCCCCATCCTCTTGATCCCCAACTTCAACCACCTCCCCCCCCCCCCCTCCCCCATCCTCTTATCAAATCCCCAACTTCAACCAACCCCCCCCCCCCCCTCCCTCCCTCTTGATCAAATCCACCTGCTCCCGACTTGCCTGCTTCTCCACCTCCTCCTTCCGTCCGACCATTCGCCGTGCCCTCTCTTCCGCTTCTACCAATCGCTCTCTCTCCCCCACCAGATCCAGTTCAAGCTGTTGTCGCTGCGCTTTGAGCTGCTCACTGTTCATCTCCAGCTCTCTTCGGCGCTTTTCCTCTCGCACAAAGTCGCTCTCCAACTTTGTGCAGCGTTTCTGCAGACTCTCGAATTCTTCGTCCTGTTTGTGAACTTCGGTTTTGAGATTATTGAAATGTTTTTGTTGACCTTTTTGTCGTGTTCAATCAGAGGCTTAACTCTGTTGAGCAGCCGTAACCACGGCCAACTTCTCAGTGTGCACCATCTCCGCACATTTTGCTGCACAATTTTGACGCCGACCTTCTCGTTAAGTCTTCGCTTCAGTTCCTTTTGCGCGAGATGGTAACGGCAGATCCTTTGAAGCTGGACGATGATTGAACTCAGTGTCTGATCTCGGAGTTCTTCCAGGGAGGCCAGCACTCCAGAGCGGAAAAAGATCTTAGGACAAAATGTTTGCATGGAAATGAATGGTTGGGTCCCGTCGCCACTGAACTTTGCTGGTCCCGCATTGGAAGCCATCCCCCCTCAACGAGCAGTCCCTTTCCATCCGTTTACACATCGCCTCCCCGGCCCTCTTTGGATCCGGATCCATCGCTTCTTGGACTGCCAGAATGGCGTAGCGTTGTTTGAAATCGGCGTAAGCAACTCTATTTGGAAATCCCTTGCGGCAAATTCGAATGCCCTCCAGGACCCCGTTGCAAGTCAGCTGGTTCAGCACCAGATTAGCCTCTATCCTACCCGACCACTTCTGTTCGTTGGGGATGATGCAGCGGATGAAATGCGGGTGGGTTTGGTTCAGCATCTTTTAACGGAATTGGGTGGGCGTCGCTCGGTTGGATTTACTTGAAATGGCTTTTTCAACTCACCTTAACCAACTTGTTCAGCGACTCCCTGTAGATCATCGACACGGTTTGGAAAGTGCTCGACTTACCCTTCTTCCCCTTCAGCACTTTTCCACGCAGTTCCTGTTTCTGCACATCTTCCTTTATTAAAGCCGAACGTTTTTGAGTAAAACTTCCAAAAGAAGCCGAGCTCGCCTGAGTTTGGTAATCTGCCCAAATGGAATCCATTAGCCGCATTTTCCGGTTGGTCTTCAGAACGGCGACAACAGAATCATTTAATGGGTCTTTGTTCTATGGGACATGGGAATATTGAAGGAATTGGATTTGTAGCGGCACCTTTTCCAACCAAGACTTGGCACTGTATCGGACAGTTTCAGCATAATGTTGGACAGAAAAGTGCGCTTCCGCCTACCAAAAAGGCATTTCGCAGGGTTTTACCCAGCGGTGGTTACCTGTTTGCCTTTGGGAGGCTTTGCCTTTTGGAAGTTTGGATGTTTATTGAGGTGCTGGTCGTACAGTTTTTGCACAAAAGTGCCGTCCGTTGCCTTTGGCACAATGCACTCTTCATCCAGCATTGAAATGATTCCCAACGGCTAAATTAAGTAATTATCGAGTCTTCTAATTTGTAAGTGCAAATTACCTTTTCAATTAGTTCTATGCACGCCTGCAGGTCCAAGCCAAAGTCGATGAACTCCCAACGGATGGCCTCCCTCTGATACTCCTCCTGCTCCAAGATGAACCTAAAATGCTTTTCATTTCATCACAGCTTTTGACATTGTTTCCGGACATGTGATGGTTGAAGAATTGTTGCAGTTTTTCGTTGACAAAGTTGATCCATACTGAAGGAGTGAGTTTAACAAACAAACGCATCATTTGTACGTTTAAATATTGCTTTACACTGCTCAAAGCTGTTCAGGTCGAATATTTCAAATCCGGCGATGTCCAGCACCCCTACGAACATTTCCCGCTGCAATTCCTTCGCGTCCAGACTGGCGTTGCATCGACGGATTAGCCAAGCGAACATTCGCGCGTAAAGAGCCTTTGCAAGCGCACCGACGGAGTAGTTCACCTGCAGAGAGTCAAAAGTTGCCGAAGGTAAAGGCCCAGCGCGGCCGACCTGCTCCAAATTCTGCCCTTTGCTCACCCACTCGGAGCCGACCTTCACTTTTGGCTTCAGAATAGCCGTAACAAATTTCTCTGGGTCAACGCCGAACAGTTTGCAAGCCAATTCTCCCTCTGGAAAGCTTTTAGCAAAGGAATCACTTCCCCCACACCTGAAACATCATCAACTTCCGCCTGTTCCTCCCTCGGTCTTTGCTTAAAGCGCATTTCGCCCATATGCATGATCGCAGCCGTCAGGGCGAACAGCTCGAATTTCTCTAACTCTTGGAACATCATAATGTCGAAGGACTCGTCCGTGATCAACATCTCCTCCCGATCGTCCACTCCTTCAATAATCACTTCGGCCTGGGCAACAAAATGATACGAAAGAATTGGACGGTCCAGAAACAACTTCGCTGTAAATGGGAGATGAATTGGGGTCGGGGGATTCGGGAGGTTAAGACTCTTTAGGCCGGGAATGGCATCCGACATCAATTGGTAAAAAATGTGGTAGGAACGTTCAGAGGCTTGTTGCTTGATCACACGCGACTTCTCCAAGAGATCTTAGTTATACAAAGAATTGATTTGCAATTTAAAGAATAGTACAATGTTCAATATCCCCTCCGGCAAGTCTTCCGGCATTGTTGAAGTAAATGCGGATGAATTTGCCAAATCGGGATGAATTGTTGTTACGGACGGTTTTGGCATTTCCTGAAGTGAAAACAGAACGGAAAGTGCCGTTCTGCGTATTCTCCAAAAGCTTACCGAACGCCTCGAGCACCGGATTGGTTCGGACCATCTGATCCTCCAAAGACGAGTCCTTTCCCGAAATAACAGTCATTTCCAACTTGGCCCTCTTCCTCTCCTTCTTCCCTCCAGAGCTCCCCACAACAGTGAAAAAAGAGATCACCTGGGGGGATGAAGCAAGAGAAGGGCACGAACGGATCAAATAAGGGCATAAACAACTAAGTGACAAGCAGTTGATGCCGTCCATATTCACTGACCTTCTTCGTGTTCTCCGTCTTGCCCGCACCCGACTCGCCGGTGATCAGCAACGATTGGTTCTCACGGTCATTCATCATGTTACGGTACGCTTCGTCGCAGACCGAAAAAATGTGTGGGGGCATTTCATTTCGACGTTTGCCTTGGGAATAGTGCCAATGCCAATTAATCTGAGTAAATTGTAAATTGCCCATCAAAACTAACCGATGTACATTTTGCAAACAGTTTCGGTGTAAATTGGCAAACGTTTGTACTGAAAAGAGAAATAAATATTCAGTGATTATAAATAAAAAATTACCGGATTAATAGCAACGCAGAAAAGGCCAGAATAAGTCTAATAATGTAAGGTGAATCGCATTGATCAGAATAAAAAGCAATTAAATCATTTTGTTGTTCTCACATAAATCATCATTTGGTCGTATCGTCTTCTCAAATTGTGTAAAACGGACGCCTCGTTCAAATGGGTCAGTTCGGCCATGTCCTCTGAAATGGTTCAATTGCAACAACAAATTAGTGTTAATTAGTGTTAATGACAATGACAACCTGCCATTTCGAATTTGGGTGGATTCATCGGCTGCACTTCCTCCTTCGCCAGCGTCCTTTCGTTTCCGTCCGCCGTCTTCACCACCAAATGCGTCTCTCCTTTTGTCGCGCGAACTTTTGCCGCCAAAAATCCCTCTTCCGAATCCGGCACCCAAACACTTCGTTTTGGGTCAAAATTGGCCGCCATTTGCTGCTGTACATTCAGAAGCTGAAATAATTGCTTTGCTAATGATAATTTGAATTGCTGTTTTTACGCTAACTTTGGCCTCGGTTTGGCGTAAAAATGGCCACGACGGATCGAGTTTGTAAGAGTTAAGAATGGACGACATCGAGGTTTTGTTGAACTGATAAAGGTTGGCGTTTCTCAAAGATGTTTTACATATATTTTAAGGCAATGGCAAAGGAACTTTGTGCGTGATTGAGTGGGAGAGGAGGAGGGGGGGGGGGGGGGGGGGGGGGGGGGGGGAATTGATGTGACCCGGCCGGATCGCATTGACGGAGCCAACTTTGATCATCGCTACTTCTGAGAGCACCTAAGGCGATGCGAAATCTGATCTAGCGAGGACGGAAGTGCAACGTGCAAGAAGGAACAATAGGGGAAGGAAAGAGAGTAAAAAGAGAGGGGGGGGGGGGAATGAGGGGGCGCGGATGATAATGGACTGGTGGCCAGCTGGTGACCCGCAGAATCCGCTGGATGAGAACGTCCGTTTCCCGTCGCTGTAACATTCATTCATCTTTCTTTTAACACCGCCCCCCGCCCCCCGCGGTTTCATCCGCCCGTCCGTCCGTCCGTCCGATGGCTCTCCTAGGCCGACTTTCAACTGTTCTCCTCTCTCTCTCTCTCTCTCTCAATGTTGACTTTGCTCTTGATGTTGCTTATTCTTAATGATGTTAAGAAGCCGATGGATGGGTCCGCGTCTTTTGAGATCAGCGAATGCATTGGAGAGGGGAAGGCAGGGAGTGTTTGTCCGCCCGACCAATAAAGCATGGAAGGGCGGGCGGACTAGCCATAGAAGGCGGAAGTTTGAAAGGTGATGAAAGGATGTGGGCTTCTCCCCCCCCCCTCCCCCCCTCCCCCCCCTCCCCCCCCTCCAGGGGACAATTTCTCATCCGATTGATATTTCTTCGGCAAATCCCCCCCCCCCCCCCCTTATTATACAAATTTCAGAATGGACACAAATAGCAAAGAATGTGGGAGGAGCGAATGTGGGGAGAGGAGGGGGGGGGGGGGGGGGGGGGGGGGGGGGAGCACTCGAATGAAACGTGGGGAGAGGAGGGGGGGGGGGGGGGGGGGAAGGTGGAGGAAGTAAACAAGGCCAAGGCAACTCGAAGCCGAATGAGATAAATTGGAAGGAAGAGATGTGAGGAAGACGATCGGAGAAAGACGATAGGAAGATAAGGAAGATGATTGGAGGATGAGGAAGACGATAGGAAGATAAGGAAAATGATTGGAGGATGAGGAAGATGATTGGAGGATGAGGAAGATGATTGGAGGATGAGGAAGATGATTGGAGGATGAGGAAGATGATTGGAGGATGAGGAAGATGATTGGAGGATGAGGAAGATGATTGGAGGATGAGGAAGATGATTGGGGGATGAGGAAGATGATTGGAGGATGAGGAAGATGATTGGAGGATGAGGAAGATGATTGGAGGATGAGGAAGATGATTGGAGGATGAGGAAGATGATTGGAGGATGAGGAAGATGATTGGAGGATGAGGAAGATGATTGGAGGATGAGGAAGATGATTGGAGGATGAGGAAGATGATTGGAGGATGAGGAAGATGATTGGAGGATGAGGAAGATGATTGGGGGATGAGGAAGATGATTGGGGGATGAGGAAGATGATTGGGGGATGAGGAAGATGATTGGGGGATGAGGAAGATGATTGGAGGATGAGGAAGATGATTGGAGGATGAGGAAGATGATCGGATGAAGATAAAGAACTAAAAAATTTAAAAAACAATCATTCAAAAAACAATAGGGGAAAACTTAAACGTATAATATAATATTCACAACTTTTGGGTAAATTTTACTTTTGTGCCTCACCGAAATTCAATTGTTCGCCCGTCGGCGGGGTATTTATTTGGGCTTTGGTGTATCTTTAAAAGAGTCGTCTTTTTGAAGTTTATTTTACTTATTTCCTTACCAAAAAAAGCCCCGCCCGCTTATTCCAGAGTCTGCAGATTAATCTCTTCATTTTTTGCCCAGTAATGTCCCGGTTCCGGTTTCCGGAACCGCCAAAATCGGGAACCGGTTCCGATATAGCCGATATAGTTTAATTGCCTAATGAATTGAATTTGATTAATTTAATTCAAATACAAAGCATACAAAGCAACACAATTTTAATATTTTGCGGATTTTTTTTCACTCTAATTAGGTATATAAATTCAAACCAATATCTATAAAAGAGTAAAGAATCAAATTAGCTATTTGGAATTTTAATTGCTTCAAACGCACTGATAATGGAGATTAGAGGATTTTTTGATAAAACCCATAGGGGGAAAGACCCGTTTTGTAAAATTGGTAATTATTACTTAGATCAAAGATTCATTTAAATTTTCAAAAAATTTTCCCGGCGGCGCCTATCGGCACCGCCGGACCCCTCCCATCCGCATATCCTCTATTTTGCGTGATTCAGTGGGGGTGACAAATCTCTGAACATATTTATATAAGTAATTAATATACTGATTGGGTGATCGAATCATTTCGATGTGATGACTCAAATTGGAAGTGGCCGCATGCAGCTCCAATTGCCCCCCCCCTTAAGGTGTTTCTCTCCTCCTTTCCAAAAATGGAGTGGCCATTGTTGCTACTTCTTTCCCCTCTTAATTGTCCCTCATTCACTTCCCCTTAAAGCCATCCGACCAACCTCCCCCCCCCCCCTCCCCCCCCCCCCCCTCCCCCCTCCCATTTCTCTCTCTTTAACTTTGCGGGAAACCCAATTTAATGACGCTGCCCAAGGGGAAAATTGGCATTTTCGTGTCCAGTCAATTCGCCCCTAATGTTTTGTTGCCCCCCCCCCTCCCCCTCCGGGGTTTGTTGCATTCCAATGATGAGAATTGCCCTTCCGCACCTCCCCCCCCCCTTTCCTTCGTTAGAACTCCCACAAGTTGACAAATGACAGATAACCTCCGTTCGCATTTTTCCAATTTTTGTTTTTCGATAGAAATCCTCCTTTTAGCGTCCCTCCCCCCCCCTTTTTCCCTTTAGCACATTTTAAAGGGCATAATGTCAGAAAATCTGATAAGCCGTCCATCCCCCCCCATCCCCCCCCCCCCTCCTTCTCGTCCTTCCTCTTTTGGCTGCCATTTATTCCATCCTTCAGAAATCGCATTGTCTTTTAGCCATCATAATAGCCAATTGCAATCAATCTCTGTTACTTTTGTTTTGGAGGGGCTATAACTTTCTTCAAAGTGATTTCCGCGCAAAAGTTTTTTCGGATTCGTGCTTAGCTTGTCGAGAGGAATCGATTGGTATATGAATTGCTCGGTTGTGTTTCAGTACCAGATAAAGTAGAAATTAGAGCCCGGTCGAGACGAGAATCTCGTCTCGAATCCCGCTCGAAGCTCAAGTCCGGGCTCTAGTAGAAATACCCAAATCTCTTAACAAAAACAAATAATAGGTGAACTGTAGTGAACGCCCCACTCCAAAAAGGCATAAATGATATATCGATCGCTTTGTCTTGGCGAGCTGAGATCGGGAAAATAGGTCCTAAGTTGCGGAAATGCGTTTAAACCGGTTTTTGAACCACTTAAACTTGGCCAAAATGGATATTTTTGACCTATATTTTATGTCTTCCTGCGCACCAATCTTCACAAATGCGGTATCATTCGACTCGATCTAGAGGTGAGTGGAGGAGATTAGACGCCATTCGGACGACTGAGTTCCAGTGTAAAATAGACACTTCAGTACCGGGGAAAAACAGGTTTAAAAATAAAAGGCCGCTAGCGGCCCTCTAACAGCCCGCTAACAGCGAGCATGCGATGACGGAGGGGCCACTGGGGGGCGAGCGCGCGGGGACCCGCGTGGCGGGCGCGCGCGCGCGAGACCCCCAGCCGCGTCACGCGCGACTTCTTCCGAAGCCCGGAGTCTCGCAACCTATTTCTTGCTCAAATTAACCATATAAAATCGATAATGGCCAAAAAACTTGAAAACTCGATATTTTTGCAAGTTTTTTAAGCCCTTGGGCAACCACCCCCCCCCCCTCCGAAGAGTTATGCTTAAAGCTCTCCTGAGAAATACCAACCTTAACGACATTAGGCGGGTTTAGAAGAAAGACCCGGTAAGCTAAAAAGGCCTAAACTTTTTGAGACTTGTCCAATCGCAAAATTTAGCTTAACAATAGCTTCATCTCGACAAAAGCTTTCGAATGGTTTTTCTTTGTTTGAATCGGTTAAGTTTAAAGACAATTATTGCCCCGGCCTGGATTCGGATATGTAGCCGCGGCACTGAAACAGGGCATTGAAGTAGCGGCACTAAAGTGTCCGGGTCCGGGCGTTGTCCCCCCCCCCCCCCTTTCCGTGGGAAGGCATTGCAAGACAACCCAATCTTTGCCAAGTTTAAAATTAATTTTCTTTCCGGAATCCGGACGGTTTCCGCATGCGTCCCTCCTCTTCTGTCCATTCGTCTCTCCGCTCGGCCGCTTCCGTTTCCGCACATTCCGCCGCACTTCGCAATTTCGCCCACATCCCAAAAAGCGTTTCCGGGCATTTTGACAGCGATCAGCAACATCACACAGCGGCAACAACAACAAAAACAGTACCTTTTGTCCCACTTCAGCTTCATATCGTCAAGGACCGAAAGCACGGCAAGAAAATCCAATAAATTGTAATTCAAAACGTTCTCCTGCTCCTCTTAATAATATTGTGGCCACGCCATTCAGTCTGTAGATGTTATGGTCTAGCAAACTTCCCTAACGATGAGAAAGTTTCAGGAAGTCCCTCCCAATTTTTCAAAAAGGTTGTGCCCTTGCCATTCTGAATTAAAGCATTTTGATTGGACTAAAATAAACATTGAAAAGCTTTAAACAGAACGAAGACGAGTAATTGAGCAAAGAGAAGGAGCAAAAAGGCAATGTCCGGGGAGAGACAACCGACAAATTGCGGCCGACAAATTGGGGAGGGCGGAGTCAATCGAATTGGATGGCCTAAAGCGTTTTTCGCGCAAATTGGAAGCATCGGCGAGGCTGGAAGAAGCCGACATCGCGCGACTGAAGCAGCAAGGGTAAGGGAACTTGTCGCCATTTAACGAAATCAACAGGTCGACCGATCACAACAAAATACATCGCGTCCAATGAGAGGGTTTGCCCGGATTTGCCAGGTCCCCCCCCCCCCTTCCCCCCCCCCCTCCCGTCTCAATTCCGCTCGTGCCAATGCCACTCCCCTCCCCTCCCCCCCCCCTGCTTTAGGACTGCTGTCAATTGCATTTCCCCCCCCCCACCAGTCTCATCCTCCCGCACCCTTTCCCCCCCCCCCGTCCCCCTCCATCCCCCACGCTTCCATTCCATTATTCATTCTTTCACCCCAAACTTCGATAGTTTATTCACCCGCCAATTCCCGCCCGCCTTAACTTTCATTCACTCACCAACTATTTCTTATATTATCGAAATGGATAGGGCCTTCAAATTAATTTTCCATTAATGAATAATGCATAAACTGTTTTTGTCGCTGTTCCAATACACTCTTCGTAATCGCATTTTTGGAAGGATTTTGCCGGTGGTGGTGGTGGGTTTGAATGGGAAGTGAAAGTTATGGAGTTGTTGTGAGGGGGGGGGGGGGGGGGGGGGGGGGGGGGGGTAACAACGGGGTAAGGTGTTAGAGCATCTCGGGAGCAAAGCGTTTCGAATTCGATTTTCACCCACTTTGCCGTCTCTTCCGTTGCCTAAAAGGCCCCCCATTCATTGGCGGCCCAACTCAGTCGTCTCCGCAGGTACACCCCAAAGGCCCCCCTCCCAACTTCAAATTGTGCACTCAAATGCTTCCAAATTCCACATTATTTCTATTGTCTGTTGGTTGAACCAATAAATAATTGAGGGATATCGCCAAAATGTTCTCCAGGATTCGATTTGCCACCAAACTCTACCGGTAGGTGCTAATTACCATCATTTGGTTGTTGTATCGGCGACCTTCGCAGCAGACCAAGCGGTTCAATGATTGCGCTTTTCTTTCATTTCCCGGCTCCATTTAGGCGTGACTCTAACCCAACCAAATGCCATTGTCCATTGTGCCCATAACTCATAAGCCTCGCTCCCGATATTTCCTCTCACATTTATGGGACTCTCGAGTGTGAGGAAGACGATCGGAGAAAGACGATAGGAAGATAAGGAAAATGATTGGAGGATGAGGAAGATGATTGGAGGATGAGGAAGATGATTGGAGGATGAGGAAGATGATTGGAGGATGAGGAAGATGATTGGAGGATGAGGAAGATGATTGGAGGATGAGGAAGATGATTGGAGGATGAGGAAGATGATTGGGGGATGAGGAAGATGATTGGAGGATGAGGAAGATGATTGGAGGATGAGGAAGATGATTGGAGGATGAGGAAGATGATTGGAGGATGAGGAAGATGATTGGAGGATGAGGAAGATGATTGGAGGATGAGGAAGATGATTGGAGGATGAGGAAGATGATTGGAGGATGAGGAAGATGATTGGAGGATGAGGAAGATGATTGGAGGATGAGGAAGATGATTGGGGGATGAGGAAGATGATTGGGGGATGAGGAAGATGATTGGGGGATGAGGAAGATGATTGGGGGATGAGGAAGATGATTGGAGGATGAGGAAGATGATTGGAGGATGAGGAAGATGATCGGATGAAGATAAAGAACTAAAAAATTTAAAAAACAATCATTCAAAAAACAATAGGGGAAAACTTAAACGTATAATATAATATTCACAACTTTTGGGTAAATTTTACTTTTGTGCCTCACCGAAATTCAATTGTTCGCCCGTCGGCGGGGTATTTATTTGGGCTTTGGTGTATCTTTAAAAGAGTCGTCTTTTTGAAGTTTATTTTACTTATTTCCTTACCAAAAAAAGCCCCGCCCGCTTATTCCAGAGTCTGCAGATTAATCTCTTCATTTTTTGCCCAGTAATGTCCCGGTTCCGGTTTCCGGAACCGCCAAAATCGGGAACCGGTTCCGATATAGCCGATATAGTTTAATTGCCTAATGAATTGAATTTGATTAATTTAATTCAAATACAAAGCATACAAAGCAACACAATTTTAATATTTTGCGGATTTTTTTTCACTCTAATTAGGTATATAAATTCAAACCAATATCTATAAAAGAGTAAAGAATCAAATTAGCTATTTGGAATTTTAATTGCTTCAAACGCACTGATAATGGAGATTAGAGGATTTTTTGATAAAAACCCATAGGGGGAAAGACCCGTTTTGTAAAATTGGTAATTATTACTTAGATCAAAGATTCATTTAAATTTTCAAAAAATTTTCCCGGCGGCGCCTATCGGCACCGCCGGACCCCTCCCATCCGCATATCCTCTATTTTGCGTGATTCAGTGGGGGTGACAAATCTCTGAACATATTTATATAAGTAATTAATATACTGATTGGGTGATCGAATCATTTCGATGTGATGACTCAAATTGGAAGTGGCCGCATGCAGCTCCAATTGCCCCCCCCCCCTTAAGGTGTTTCTCTCCTCCTTTCCAAAAATGGAGTGGCCATTGTTGCTACTTCTTTCCCCTCTTAATTGTCCCTCATTCACTTCCCCTTAAAGCCATCCGACCAACCTCCCCCCCCCCTCCCCCCTCCCCCCCCCCCCTCCCCCCTCCCATTTCTCTCTCTTTAACTTTGCGGGAAACCCAATTTAATGACGCTGCCCAAGGGGAAAATTGGCATTTTCGTGTCCAGTCAATTCGCCCCTAATGTTTTGTTGCCCCCCCCCCTCCCCCTCCGGGGTTTGTTGCATTCCAATGATGAGAATTGCCCTTCCGCACCTCCCCCCCCCCCCTTTCCTTCGTTAGAACTCCCACAAGTTGACAAATGACAGATAACCTCCGTTCGCATTTTTCCAATTTTTGTTTTTCGATAGAAATCCTCCTTTTAGCGTCCCTCCCCCCCCCTTTTTCCCTTTAGCACATTTTAAAGGGCATAATGTCAGAAAATCTGATAAGCCGTCCATCCCCCCCCCCATCCCCCCCCCCCCCTCCTTCTCGTCCTTCCTCTTTTGGCTGCCATTTATTCCATCCTTCAGAAATCGCATTGTCTTTTAGCCATCATAATAGCCAATTGCAATCAATCTCTGTTACTTTTGTTTTGGAGGGGCTATAACTTTCTTCAAAGTGATTTCCGCGCAAAAGTTTTTTCGGATTCGTGCTTAGCTTGTTGCGGAAATGCGTTTAAACCGGTTTTTGAACCACTTAAACTTGGCAAAAATGGATATTTTTGACCTATATTTTATGTCTTCCTGCGCACCAATCTTCACAAATGCGGTATCATTCGACTCGATCTAGAGGTGAGTGGAGGAGATTAGACGCCATTCGGACGACTGAGTTCCAGTGTAAAATAGACACTTCAGTACCGGGGAAAAACAGGTTTAAAAATAAAAGGCCGCTAGCGGCCCTCTAACAGCCCGCTAACAGCGAGCATGCGATGACGGAGGGGCCACTGGGGGGCGAGCGCGCGGGGACCCGCGTGGCGGGCGCGCGCGCGCGAGACCCCCAGCCGCGTCACGCGCGACTTCTTCCGAAGCCCGGAGTCTCGCAACCTATTTCTTGCTCAAATTAACCATATAAAATCGATAATGGCCAAAAAACTTGAAAACTCGATATTTTTGCAAGTTTTTTAAGCCCTTGGGCAACCACCCCCCCCCCCCTCCGAAGAGTTATGCTTAAAGCTCTCCTGAGAAATACCAACCTTAACGACATTAGGCGGGTTTAGAAGAAAGACCCGGTAAGCTAAAAAGGCCTAAACTTTTTGAGACTTGTCCAATCGCAAATTTAGCTTAACAATAGCTTCATCTCGACAAAAGCTTTCGAATGGTTTTTCTTTGTTTGAATCGGTTAAGTTTAAAGACACTTATTGCCCTGGTCTGGATTCGGATATGTAGCCGCGGCATTGAAACAGGGCATTGAAGTAGCGGCACTGAAAAGTCGGCACTAAAGTGTCCGGGTCCGGGCGTTGTCCCCCCTTTCCGTGGGAAGGCATTGCAAGACAACCCAATCTTTGCCAAGTTCAAAATTAATTTTCTTTCCGGAATCCGGACGGTTTCCGCATGCGTCCTTCCTCTTCTGTCCATTCGTCTCTCCGCTCGGCCGCTTCCGTCTCCGCACATTCCGCCGCACTTCGCAATTTCGCCCACATCCCAAAAAGCGTTTCCGGGCATTTTGACAGCGATCAGCAACATCACACAGCAGCGGCAGCAACAGCGGCAACAACAACAACAAAAACAGTACCTTTTGTCCCACTTCAGCTTCATATCGTCAAGGACCGAAAGCACGGCAAGATAATCCAATAAATTATAATTCAAAACGCTCTCCTGCTCCTCCTAATAATATTGTAGCCACGCCATTCAGTCTTTAGATGTTATGGTCTAGCAAACTACCCTAACGATGGAAGAAAGTTTCAGGAAACTGAGTCCCTCCCAATTTTTCAAAAAAGGTTGTGCCCTTGCCATTCTAAATTAAAAAGCATTTTGATTGAACTAAAATAAACATTGAAATAAACAGAACGAAGACGAGTAATTGAGCAAAGAGAAGGAGCAAAAAGGCAATGTCCGGGGAGAGACAACCGACAAATTGCGGCCGACAGATTGGGGAGGGCGGAGTCAATCGAATTGGATGGCCTAAAGCGTTTTTCGCGCAAATTGGAAGCATCGGCGAGGCTGGAAGAAGCCGACATCGCGCGACTTAAGCAGCAAGGGTAAGGAAATTTGTCGTCATTTAACCAAATCAACAGGTCGACGATCACAACAAAATACATCGCGTCCAATGAGAGGGTTTGCCCGGATTTGCCAGGTCCCCCCCCCCCCCCCCCCTCCCCCTCCCACTCCCGCCTCAATTCCGCTCGTGCCAATGCCACTCCCCTCCCCCCCCCCCCCTCCTTTAGGACTGCTGTCAATTGCATTTCCCTCCCCCCCAGTCTCATCCTCCCGCACCCTTCCCCCCCCCCTTGTCCCCCCACACTTCCATTCCATTATTCATTCTTTCACCCCAAACTTCGATAGTTTATTCACCCGCCAATTCCCGCCCGCCTTAACTTTCATTCACTCACCAACTATTTCTTATATTATCGAAATGGATAGGGCCTTCAAATTAATTTTCCATTAATGAATAATGCATAAACTGTTTTTGTCGCTGTTCCAATACACTCTTCGTAATCGCATTTTGGGAAGGATTTTGCCGGTGGTGGTGGTGGGTTTGAATGGGAAGTGAAAGTTATGGAGTTGTTGTGAGGGGGGGTAACAACGGGGTAAGGTGTTAGAGCATCTCGGGAGCAAGGGGGGGGGGGTAACAACGGGGTAAGGTGTTAGAGCATCTCGGGAGCAAGGGGGGGGGGGTAACAACGGGGTAAGGTGTTAGAGCATCTCGGGAGCAAGGATAAGAGTTAGAGCATCTCGGGAGCAAGGGGGGGGGGGTAACAACGGGGTAAGGTGTTAGAGCATCTCGGGAGCAAGGGGGGGGGGTAACAACGGGGTAAGGTGTTAGAGCATCTCGGGAGCAAGGATAAGAGTTAGAGCATCTCGGGAGCAAGGGGGGGGGGGGGGGTAACAACGGGGTAAGGTGTTAGAGCATCTCGGGAGCAAAGGGGGGGGGGTAACAACGGGGTAAGGTGTTAGAGCATCTCGGGAGCAAGGATAAGATGTTAGAGCATCTCGGGAGCAAGGGGGGGGGTAACAACGGGGTAAGGTGTTAGAGCATCTCGGGAGCAAGGATAAGATGTTAGAGCATCTCGGGAGCAAGGGGGGGGGGTAACAACGGGGTAAGGTGTTAGAGCATCTCGGGAGCAAGGATAAGATGTTAGAGCATCTCGGGAGCAAAGGGGGGGGGTAACAACGGGGTAAGGTGTTAGAGCATCTCGGGAGCAAAGGGGGGGGGGTAACAACGGGGTAAGGTGTTAGAGCATCTCGGGAGCAAGGGTAAGGTGTTAGAGCATCTCGGGAGCAAAGGGGGGGGGGTAACAACGGGGTAAGGTGTTAGAGCATCTCGGGAGCAAGGATAAGATGTTAGAGCATCTCGGGAGCAAGGGGGGGGGGGGTAACAACGGGGTAAGGTGTTAGAGCATCTCGGGAGCAAGGATAAGATGTTAGAGCATCTCGGGAGCAAAGGGGGGGGGGTAACAACGGGGGTAAGGTGTTAGAGCATCTCGGGAGCAAGGATAAGATGTTAGAGCATCTCGGGAGCAAGGGGGGGGGTAACAACGGGGTAAGGTGTTAGAGCATCTCGGGAGCAAGGATAAGAGTTAGAGCATCTCGGGAGCAAGGGGGGGGGTAACAACGGGGTAAGGTGTTAGAGCATCTCGGGAGCAAAGGGGGGGGGGGTAACAACGGGGTAAGGTGTTAGAGCATCTCGGGAGCAAGGATAAGATGTTAGAGCATCTCGGGAGCAAGGGGGGGGGGTAACAACGGGGTAAGGTGTTAGAGCATCTCGGGAGCAAAGGGGGGGGGGTAACAACGGGGTAAGGTGTTAGAGCATCTCGGGAGCAAGGATAAGATGTTAGAGCATCTCGGGAGCAAGGGGGGGGGTAACAACGGGGTAAGGTGTTAGAGCATCTCGGGAGCAAAGCGTTTCGAATTCGATTTTCACCCACTTTGCCGTCTCTTCCGTTGCCTAAAAGGCCCCCCATTCATTGGCGGCCCAACTCAGTCGTCTCCACAGGTACACCCCAAAGGCCCCCCTCCCAACTTCAAATTGTGCACTCAAATGCTTCCAAATTCCACATTATTCCTATTGTCTGTTAGTTAAATTGAACCAATAAATAATTGAGAGATATCGCCAAAATGTTCTCCAGAATTCGATTTGCCACCAAACTCTACCGGTAGGTGCTAATTTTCATCATTTGGTTGTTGTATCGGCGACCTTCGCAGCAGACCAAGCGGTTCAATGATTGCGCTTTTCTTTCATTTCCCGGCTCCATTTAGGCGTGACTCTAACCCAACCAAATGCCATTGTCCATTGTGCCCATAACTCATAAGCCTAGCTCCCGATATTTCCTCTCACATTTATGGGACTCTCGAGTTTGTCCCTCCCACGTCCTCTTTTTTCTGCTCCTTTTTGCGTATTCTTTCTTTTTTCGTTTTATCGTCTCCTCCTTTTTACCAGCAGTCACAAGTGTTGTAATTGAGCGATGTATTCTTTTCCCCCGCCCTTCTGCCAACTTTGCATCAAAATTTGGGACTTTTGCTTCCAGGGACCGAGAAGTGCCGGTGCCGAATCTGCCTTCCTCCTTTCCTTGGGGTTGACCCCCCGGGGGAATTCATCCGCTGGCTGATGAGAGAGAGCAAAGGGGAGAATGGGGAGGAAGAACAGCCGGGGGGGGGGCTAAGGGAAGGGAGGGATGGCGCAACGGAAGAGTCCGGAATATATTCGAACAGACTCAACGGGATGGAAAATTATTATGGATTTCTTCATGTTTTGTTTTTCTGTTTTAATTTTATTATTATTTTAAATGAGGAAATTTTAGGAAAATATTGGCGGTTGGGCGAAATGCGCAAAAACAAAAAATACTCCAGCAGGGAACTATCGACAGATTCTGGGGGAAAAAATGTGTGCTTCAATAAAAGTTTGCCTCCCATTCCCTGGCCTTCCTTCCGCCTTTCCACCCCACCCAAATCCATCGCCGTAGGGGTGGTCTATGTCTTGTGGGTGCCTTGTGGGGATGTGCCCTCGAGGGATGAGTGAACACACGCCCCAACAAAACGAAATGCCAACTTTAAATGCAATCTTTTGCTTATATGAAAGGGGAAAAAGAGAAGGCCATTACCGCCTTTCGAACCTTAAGGTTCTCTACTAATCGCATTATTCTTTCACTTTCTTTCAAAGCATAATTACAGTAGTTATCGGCCATAATGTTACAGTATCACTGACCTGTCTATCTTTTCTGCCTTTCTGGCGCCATGCTCCATTTTGGCGGCCACACTCTGTCCACCTCGGCCACCACCTCCTCACATTCCCATGCACAGCCTCCCCATTCCCATCACCGTCCATCGGAGCCTTCGATGGGCGTCGATCGGTTGGGCATTGATCGGATGCCACCACCGCCCCTGCAATCGATGCCGACAATTCCCTCACTACATAGTATCACCGAAGTGGCTGAGCTGAGGTCTCATCAAAAATGGAGAAAATGCAAAAAAAGAATCTCCGTTAAAATTTGATAGGCTGAAACAATTAAACAATTATTTTTGGCAATCTTTCCACAAACTTTTCAGTGCCGAGCGTCTCAACTTGTACATTGACCGTCAGGAAGGCAATGATGCGGTGAACGAGGAAGGACAGCAAATGAACGTCACCTTCCGGGGGGAAGAGTCTCTAACGACGCGGAAGGAGCGGTGGCGGCACGTCAGTGGGGGGGGGGGGGGGGGGGGGTGCCAATGCCAACGGCAACAGGGGGGGGGGTGCCAATGCCAACGGCAACAGACAAACAAATATCCCATTTCAGAGACTAAAGTTGACACTTCCCCACGTCGGGTTGGTAATTACTGTATTCAAAGTTTCAAGAAGAATTTCTTTTTTGATTTAAAATTACAAATTAATTTATTTGTTTTTGGGTTGGTCATTCTTTCCGGCTGCGTACACTTTGCTCGGTGCCGCCATTTTCCATTATGTCAGTGTTTTTTGTACTTTCTAAAAGTTGATGGAGCAGCAGCCAAATTCAGTTCGAAACTCCCAACGAAATGTTTATTCGAAATGCCACGGCCCATCGCGTCCAAATGCTCAAAGACCGCGTGATCGCTCAACTGTGGCTGCTGGGCACTCAGCAGGAGCCAAATTGGACGAGAAATCCCCCCGCCTTCCCGCACTGGGCGGAGGTGGCCAACGACGGGTGGGCAATTGGGAAAGGGGAAGGGAAAGGAAGGGCCGTTTTTACACAAACAGGATGAACGCCATCATCCGCGATGTGTTCATCGACTACACTAAAAACTACATGACCCCGGACGAAATCATCTACGGGGCCGGACCGACCAAATGGTCCTTCGGCGCCAGTGTGTTCTTCTCCTGGACGGCCATAACCACAATCGGATACGGCAAGTATTCCCTTCCCGCCCACTTCTCTCACACACACACAAACTAACAATTAGTGATGCTCGAGAATCTCGGTTGTTAGTCAGAAACAACTCTCGACATAACATTTTCTCTGTTCACACCCTCAGGGCATATCGTACCTCTGACCATCCAGGGTCGCATCTCGTGCCTTCTCTACGCCCTCTTCGGCATCCCGCTCAGTCAGTTTTCCATTACTAAAGTAGGACAAAGCCGGTTAAACTGAGAGGATCGGTTTCAATTAAATAATTCTGACAAAAATACTTTTTTCTCTGATTAACTGGACTTGTCGGTCGCTTTTGTGATGAGTGAATGACCCAAATGCGAATGATTCAGTTCTGGTGACCATCGCCGACATGGGGCGTTTCCTCTCCAGTACGAATTTTGTCCGTTTCCGAGTCGGCCTTCTCTCCCTCCCCCCTAGACGTGTGCATTTGGGTGGACAAACGCCTGTTTCAAATGCGCAAGAGTTGTTTTGCTCGGATTCGTTGCTTTTGCATGACGGCGTGCTGTCAGATTTGTGTGTTTTGGAGACGGCGGAAAAAATTCCGAAGTCGGAAAACGGAACAGTGCCGCGCAAATAAATCCGTCACCGCGACAACCATCGCTCCGAGCGAGTCGACCGCTTCGGGCAAGTTAAACAAATGTATTTAAATGGCATTGGCAATGGCGCGTTTTGCAGGGAGTCCGGAGGAAGTGGGCGAAACGCCTCCTTCGGAAAGGCCCTTTCAGCTTAACCACGTGGGGCCCCCATCCGGCACTTTGGCCACCATTGAGGAATTGTCGCGGGAAGCCATCACAACTGACGACAACAACAACAACGATGGAAGTGCCAGTGAAAGCCGACTTCGACCTCTCCACCTCCGCTTGGGCATTTGTTCGCGAAGGGCCCAGAGGAGGCTGAAGCCTCCGCCATTCCCACCCATTTTGGACACTGTGTCGGAGGCGGGAACATTTCAAGGTTTGTTGCATTGCAATTACGCAGGATGTTCGAATGATTGTCCGTTAAAGACGTGTCCGAGATCAGAACGGTGCACGGAGAGGATGATTTTGAGGAGAGGGCGGGCACCACCAGCGAAGACACGCGAGCCCGGGCGGACGAACTGGAAGGAGGGGAAAGCAGCGACATGGAGGGGGTCGAGGACAAAGACGACGAGGACGAGGTGGTGGAACAGTACACGCCACTCGAGAAGCGCAACAGGCGTGTGTCAGCGCTGTTCATCCTTGTCGTCATGTTAGGTCAGCAACGCTGATGGAGCAAAGATCACTCACTGATCGCTCCATGCTGTCTACACTAACTTAGGATACACTGCTGGTGGAGCTTGTCTGATGCAGTTGTGGGAGCGTTGGTCATTCGTCGATGCGTTCTACTTCTGTTTTGTGACAGTGACCACTATCGGATTTGGCGACATCGTCCCCCAAAATGTGACCTTCTTACCCGCAACACTGGCCTATATTGTGATCGGTTTGTTTACTTGGTAGAAACTGTTATAGCTAATTAAGTAAATGCTTTTAGGTCTGATCATCACCACAATGTGCATTGACCTTGTTGGCAGCGCTTATATCCAGGACATCCATTTGTACGGAAGGGCACTCGGAAGCAGTTTTTTGACAATCGGCGGAAAAGTTATTCATCTGGGCGAAGTGTTCTCCTATGTGGCATTTCTTCAAAAGAATTACGGTCTCAAAAACTAAGAAGAATTTCTGCCTGAATTTTATGCATCCAATCAATTAAATCAATTCTTGACCGGATTTGGAATGTCAACTAATTTGTAATGACTGCTTTTTTGAATGCCCAAGCCCCCTTGAGCTCGATGTTTGGGTAAATGATTGTAATGATTGAACGCATAAAATTAAAAGGAAAAAAGTTTGATAAAATTGACAACAAAATGCTTTATTTAAATAGGATTGACGCCCGATCAGCTTGATCGTCTGGCGCAGTTACCAGAGGTCAGTTGATCGGTCGATCACAATAATTGATTGCTTTGAGGAATATTTGCTTGATTGTCTGATCAATGGACGCCAGCCGGATTTGAATTGGATTGGTGGGCGTCCGTTTATTCCCCCAGTCAGTATTTTTTAGCTTTTGTATTCGATGATTAATAATGCTTTTTGTGCTTTCCACAGGACATTTATTATTTCAAATGGATCGAACAACCTCGGACGTTGTCCTTTACCTCCGAGCGGCAGTTGGCCTCCAGCGAGTCCATGGACCTGTGGGTTCTGTGCCGTTTTGTTTTGTTTTCCGTTAATTTCCCCTCCCCCCCCCCCCCACAGAAACACTTCGCTATGCTCAACCGCCCGCACTTTGACTCCTCGTGAGTATTACCAGCGAGTTCTCGTCCACTATTGCCGGCAAATGCAGACGGACACCGTGGCCAGAACGACGGCGTTGGGGGGGCAGTCGGCCAATGGCGGGATGCTCAACGGAAGGGCGCTGCACAGAATCGGTGGGCCCCGACTCTGAAAGCGGAAGGGTTGTGAAGGATGAATTGTGGTTGATGATGCTTTGCCCAACTTCGCCCCGGGGGGTCACTCTCCCAACATTCTGACTTTCTGGATTTCGGGTGCGAATTCCCTTTCTTCCCTTAAAACTGCCTCTCTTTTTGCCTATCGAAGCAAAGTGAATGGAATCATTCCAAATGTTGTTGAACCCGTTTCTTTCAAAATTATCGGCAAAAAGCCTTTCTTTTGTCGTTTAGCATTCTTGCCTGGGGGGGGGGGTCGGGACTTTTGAAACAATGGAATTCTTGCGGACACAGAGACTTTGGACCGGTTGGGTTTTCCTGACACCGCGAAGAGCTTTGGATATGTTCTGGTGACCGGAATTGGCCTTTATTTGAGATAGCCTGGGATGAAAAAGATAAATCCAAGCTACTGCCGAAAAGAACAAAAAGCTCGAGTTTTGGTTAATTTGTCGGCTCTTTAAACGATGGCATTTTTCGCTCAGCTGTTTTTTCCTCGGCGCCACTCACTTCAAAGTTGGGCTCAATGCGTTGCATTGCCATAGCAAATGTTTCCAAATTCGAATTCGACGTTCGAGTGTTTTATTCTATTCGACATTTGGACGTTTCGACCTTCGGACTGTAACCAATTTTTTGTGCCAGAGTTTTTTTCACAATTTTAAATTTAGGTTTAAAAAAATCGATTTCCTATGGGCTAACAGAAAAAAATTTAGCGCATAATCAACAATTGAAACGCCCTCTTTGCTCTGTGTCATATTTTGCCAACAAATAAATGCTTGGCCCATTATATTCGCCGTTCTCTGAATAAATGTTCTTCCTCCCCTCCCCTCCCCTCCCCTCCCCTCCCCTCCCCTCCCCTCCGCTCCCCTCCCCTCCCCTCCCCTCCCCTCCCCTCCCCTCCCCTCCCCTCCCCTCCCCTCCCCTCCCCTCCCCTCCCCTCCCCTCCCCTCCGCTCCCCTCGGTCGGAAGTGATCAATTCCCTCAATTCCCTCCTATCCATTCAATTGCCCCCCCCCCCTCCGGTGTTTGCATTATTTAATACAAAAGTTCTGCTTGTTTTGGGCTGCTTCAATTGTTGACCAAACATTTCTGAATGGGTACTAACAATTCAACGTAAATTGAGAGGCGATTTGTGAACAAAAGTGTGATGAGTTCAACAAATGCTGCAAAAGTTTTTTTAAAAATTATGTATTTGCTTATTCGATTTTATTTTTTGTTCCCCCCCCCCGTTTCTTTCCATTTTCGTTCTGTCCTTTTTATGGGGGGGGGGGGGGGGGGGGGTAGGGGGGATGAACAAATATTGGGCAAATGGCAAAGGGTAATTGGTCGGGGTAAGTAAATGGACTCAATTTGCCCAAATGCGGAGGCTTTGTCTCCGCAAAGGAATGCCGTCTTTCCTTTGGTCGGTCGGCCATCCCACCCATCGCATTCCCGACTTGCCTTCTTCCGCTTATTCTATCCGTCACATGCGCGCGGGAAAAGGGGGGGGGGGGGGGGGGTCAGTAGCAAAATATTGGGCAGGAAGGCAAATGGGATGATTGAAGGAGGGCAGCGATTGGTGCGGCTGAGGACGGGACGGGTGAGGGCGAGGGGGGGGGGGGGGGAGAGAGGGGGGGGGGGGGGATGTGAGACCCGCGGCGCTTTTATCCTCTACACATCGAGAGCAAAGACAAATAAGTGCAAATTAAGCATTAAGCAAGTGGCGGAACTGACAATTTTTGGGGGGGGGGATGCTTAAGCAAAGGCCATGCGTGGCCAAGGGCATTTTGGCGGATGGTGGGAATTGATTGATTGCGAATCCAATTTGGGTGTGCCGTCCATGCGATCTCCCAGCCATCATTTCTTTCCAACTCTCGTTTTTCGTTCCCAGAACCCTCAAGTGGCAAAATCCATACCTCAATATAATAATGCATGTTGGAGGCTCCAACAATTCCCCGCTCCTCACTCCCCCCCCCCACCTTTCCCTATTTTCTCAGGCAATTTATACTGTTTTCAGAAGAGTTCATCAAATGAAATGCAAATAAATAATATTAATTATCCCCTTCGACCGCACTTACATTTGGAGGAATTTAAAAATTCTTTCAAAAAATAAAGCCCCAGACTTAAAGCTATTAAGTTAAGTTTGACTTGTCCGGACACCCATCATTCTGGGCATGCCATCGTAACATTATCAAGCCGATTCTGGCATTGTGCTGCGGTTTGACTATTGGTTTGGTTATGGGTTAGTCTGTCTTCGAGTACGCCCCCCCCCTCCCCCCCTCCCCCCCCCCCCCCCCTCCCCCTTCCCCTCCCTCCCCCTTCCCCTCCCTCTCCCATATTCTTCCTTCCAAATACAAATGTTCTCAAATGGGGGGGGGGGGGGGGGGGGGAATGCGCCACTTGAAAAACAAAAAGAGTATGGGAAATGGGTGGAGTGGGGGGAGTGGGGAGGGGTGTGAATATTGTTCCCAATCCGTGTTTAGTCGGACGGAGCCGAAGAAAGAATGGGGGGTGGGGGGGGGGGGGGGGGCAATTGCTCCATTTACCTACTGTATGTACTGTAATATTTGAGAGGATGTAGAAACGAGTTGGATGAAATTAATGAAACTGTATGTACATGGAGAACGATGGATGAATGGGGAGAATAATGAATGACCCCAGCAAGGCTAATACCATTAAAAACACTAATCCCCCCCCCCCCCACTTCGCAGCTGATCCCTTCCTGTCCAACTAACGCATATTTGGTCTGAGTTTCTGCTACTCCCCGATAGGTTTTATGTCCACTCAATTGGATTAATTAGCATTAACACCTGCTGTTGCTGCTGCTACTACTGCTTGCTGTTGTTTCATCCTTTTCTTGAAAGAATTTGAATTTGTGCAAGTCCCTCAAATAACCATTTGTTCCATTCCCATTTATTGTCTGTGGTCTGGGAGCGTTGGTTTTCGATTAGCCCCCCCGCGGGGGTGTTCTTGGCGATTTGTTCTTGTTTATTTGAACTGCGGGTACTGTAAATGTTATTTGTGAGGAGTGCATTTCATTTGCAACACGGCCATCTCCAAGGAATCCGTCCATCGACCTCTTCACTCCGTCATTCTTTCTCCCCCACGAACTCTTCTTCCGCCGGTACACTTTGTGTCCCACCCATCCCATTCCATTACCCCCCCCCCCCTCCCATTGATGGAATGAATTGACCCTTCGCTGTCCTTTGATGACCGCCCCTTGCACAACAAAATCACGACAGAAGAACAGTGAATGGAGTGAATGAATGGCAACGGCACAACACTCGCCAAACTCAAAGAGCACAACAACTCACCACAGCCCCTCTCCCCAAACCTTCCAATTTCGGCATTCCCCCCCCCCTTATAAGTCTTTCCATTCTGGCTCCCTGCCTAATTAATTCGTTGGATTAGACCCACCCATTTGATAATGTTTTGTTCGGAGGGGAGGGATCATCCCCCCCCCCCAATTCTGTCACACCTTTCCCAAAGATTCTCCCTCTAATTAGCTGAGAACTTTCATCAGTTCCATCTTCTCGTAACATAACTTGATTCATAAAACAAAATTGGGTTTAAAAATTAAATTGGAGAAGGTTTAAAGTCAAAATGGATGAGACAATTACAGGAAAGTCACAGTGATTGATGCTCAAAATGTTTTCTTATCTAATGCCGCAACAGTGCCATTCATTCCGGCGGCGTAAAACGAAGGCGGTATCTGAGAATACGGAGCAGCCGAATATGCTTGGTTGAAGAAAGGCATTGCATTGTATCCATTGTACTGAATAAGCCAAAACTGATTAAACTTTTTGCCCTAATTAAGTGCCAACCGAAGTTATAAAATGGCCATTGTTGAAGAGTGTTGAGTCTAACGTGCCGAAGGGGTTGTGCTTTATGTCCATTGGAGACACCCCTGTGGCATTGAATCGGTTTAGAGACGCTTTAGTTCCACTTTCCGTCTCTTCCTTGACTGTTCTCATTCTGAACTGTTTCAGTTCCTTTAACAATGATCTATATCGGCTTACCCTGCAATTGCCAACGGGGAAGGGCCTTCATGTCCCGCTGGGCTAATCCCCTCCGGGCCCATCGATCTACCGGATCCAACAGCTTCACCCGCCATTTCTCCGTCTATTCGACATCCCCGCATCATTTCCAGTTCACGGGAGTGTCTCTTCATCTTGTATCGATGGTTTTGAAACCAGATTTTCACCTAAAGAAAAAGCCATCAAAGAATGAAAAGCGCAATCACCTGAGTTGGCTTCAACCCAATGGTTTGGGCCAAATGTTCGCGATCCGCCGCGGACAGATACTTCCTGGACTGAAAGGCGTGTTCTAACGCCTGAACTTGGTGTTGAGAGAACAGCACGCGTCGCTTGCGACGGATTTGATGAACGCCGGCAGTGGAAGACATGCTGGGAAAGTTTGGGTATGACGACACCGCCGAGGCGACTGCCGAGGCCGCCGAAGCGGCGGCATCCATCGACACCACTGAGCCACCGAAGGGCTGATGAATTCGCGGCACTGAAATTAATGTTCATAAAGCGGAAAGGAAAGGGTCATTTGAGCGATCCAAAGCATTACGGTAGAAATGCCATTCGCAAAGCATTTGTCCCTTCACGGCTGTCTCCCATTCGCCCCTTCCCAGAGGATTATCCCTGCCCATTATCGCACCCCCCCCCAGGCGATAATCCAGACGGATGGGCACTCCTTTCTCAGCCAATGTTTGCATTCATTTGCAAATATTTATGGCTTTACCTTTGGGAGTGTCATCCCCCCCCCCCCCCGGTTAATTCCTTTGTTCCCATAGGAAATAATTTGCGTATGGATACACACAAAAAGGAAAGAGGAAATGACACCTTTTGTGCAAGATATGAGACTGATCATTCTGAACACATTCCGATCAGCCGCCATTGCTTAGTGCCTTGATCAATGTCCCGAACTTTTACTATCACTATCAGTCTCATCGTCATCATACCCCGGCAGATCGACTAACACAACCACCCGCCTCCGTTGTTGTGCCCACCCCCCCCCCCCAATTGAACAAACAATGGCTTCGTCCCACCTTTTATCCAACAAATCCCCCCCCCCCTCCCCTCCTCCCTCTCTTTGCCCACAACCATCACAAACTCCGCTCTCGAGTACCCATCCCATTCAATTGAGAAGGACGAGAAGAAAAGGTGACGACGCACTCAAAGAGAAAAGAAAAGGGGAAAGGCTTGCTTGGCCCGTCACTGCGACCTTTAAGCTACGGTATCAAACGAAATTTGAAAGTTTGGACACTGGGCAAGGCAAGTGAAAGTGCCAAATTTAAGATGATTTGGTGGTGCCATGGGTAAATGCCCGGAGAATTGCGCAATATGGCGCCAATCTCAGGGAAAAATGTCAAGCTGGGGCCACTTCCACCCAACTCGGCAGTCCCCCCCCCCGTTTCGCCAATTCACACCCAAACTTCCCCTCACATCCCTCACTTCATCCCAATAACCAAGCAAACTCGCTAATGGACCCACAATAGCTCCACGGGTGTCCATTCACTGACTGATGAGGTCAATCACAAACACTACTAACTGACTGACGCCGGGGGGGGGGGGATGATGGCATTTGCCTACGAACGCATTTGGGCGTGAACTCTTACAAATATTTTTCAAATGTTTGGCCATTTTCCCAAAATATTCCATTTTTTTATCTCTTATGAATGCATTATTCTCAGGGTGCCCACATTTGTCAGATTCCCCGTCCATTCGGTTATATTCTTTCACCAACCAGTAAATTACCCTCCAGCGCTTCAAGTTCATCGGACCCCCAATTATTACCCCCCAAAGGGAACAATTGCATTCCGCCGGCAATAAAAGAAGAGAAATTATTAAATTATTTTACGGGGGGGGGGGGGAAGGGAACCGCAATGTGTTAGACTAAAAATTGAACTTTTCGAAACCGGTTTAAAAAAGGAGACCGGATTTGGGGACGAACAAAAGATGGGAGAGGATGAATGAATGAATGGGTGGAAAGCGGATGAACGAATGGAAAAATGCGTTAAAAGGATTTTTCTCTTCTTTTGCCCTGAGGCCAAAAATTGGGAAGAGACCAAAGGGAAGGCCGCCGGAAGGGCTTCTTACTGAGGGATTAAACAAACAAAACTTGGGGACGATTGAATGGATAGGACAAAACCGACTGGGAAAGCGCAACTCCGCCGATGCTGCCGTTGGTGTGCCGCCGTTGCTCCACCACGGGTGACATCTAAAAATGGAGGAAAAAGGGCATATGAACAAAAAGGACTTTGCAAACTGACGTTGAGGCCAATTCCGCCGTTCCTCCGGGCCATCCGATTCCTCCGGCCAAATAATTAACCGGTGTGGGCGCCCCCCATCCGCCGACGGCGATTCCATTCAGTGCTGCTGCCGCCGAGACCGGACCTATCGGACCGATGTTGACGGAAGTGGTGGACAAAGCGGCGTGAGAGGACTTGATCAAAGAGGACGCGGAGGAATTGGGGGTCGACGGGCAGTTTGAGGGGGCTGCGGAGGCGGAAGAATTCATTTCGGTGGATGATGGAAGAAACAATCGGCGTTGGGCTTGAGCTGAAGTTATACAAAAAATGACGGGATTAGACAAATTCCGGCGGAATGGCACGGATTATTCATTAGGTCCAATTGCGATCGGGAATGAAGCTAATTTGTTTTAAAAAAATATGCAAAAAAAGCGCTAAATATTTCCTGCTTTGAACTTTACCCGTTCGTCTCATCTGCTCTTCACATCGATTTGCCCCTCTCATTCCCCCGTCCATCAACCGGTTGATCCCTCCTCCTCTAACACACTCTGTCCCCAAATTTACCCCCGCAATTGGCTGCGAGTTTATGCCAATTGGCCTAATTCAACTTTCAACGAACTTCGTCTCTTCTCTACCGCTATGTTCTGGTTGCACAATGCAATTGAATTATTCGTCTCCTTTTTCAGGGAGCCAATCACTTCGATTGCCCACCGATGGGATGGATCACTCGCCTCGCCCCCCTCCTCCCCCCCCCCCCCCTCTCGCCACTCCCTCTCGTCACCCCCCCCCCCCTCTCGCCACCCTGCCCAACTTCCGCTCTCTCAACTTTAAGGGTCATCCCCCCCCCATCTCCTCCCCTTAATCAAGGGCTCTTCCGACGTGAACTCACTCTTTCCCTCTTTGTCTCCCTCCCTCTCATCTTTCCTTAATGCACTTATCACAACCAATTTGATTGCAATCCCACCTTTCCAGCTCCGCAGGCCGGGGCCTTCTAATCTACAGAAGGACGCCTTCACAAGAATCACTCAAAAACTTGAAAACCGTCTTGAGGGAAGGGGTGGCGGTGGATGAATGAGATGATCGCGCTTGGCTATTGGGATGGGTGCTGATGAAAGAGAGGCTTGGGCAAGGAGAAGAGAATCTCTCGAAGGTGGGGAAGGACTGAATAAGCTGAGGGGCCTGATGGAGAAGATGAGGAACCGAGGGGAGCACCCTCCACGGAGCAGAAGTGGCACCGAAGTGGGGGAGAGGGTGGAGGGGGGGGGGGGGGGGGTGAGTGGCGGACGGATGAGTGGGGAAGGAGGGGCCCCTGGGGGCGGTGGGGAGGGAGGGGGGCGGACCAAAACACACCTCCGGAGAGATGGTGATGAACGGCGAGGTGTCCATTTTGGATGATGGGCGGAGCTTTGCCTGATGAGAGGCCCAATTAGAGATGAGAACGGAGAATGGGGCGGGGGGCATTGTTTGATCAACCAAAATGATCGGAAGACGCGGAGGACGCGGCGCACTTGAGTCATCCAGCAGAAGGCAGTTTCTGCACATAAATGACCCAGTTTTTGGGACATCATTTATACATAAATATTTCTCTGAGTCGTCGATATTTTTTAAAGCATTAACAACAAAAAAATGATCGTTTTATTATAGGCAAATGTTTCCTTCCCTATCGTAACCCTCCCCCCCCCCCATTCGACGCCTCCCCCCCCCCCCTCCGCTTTCCAGGCAATTCACTCTCAGTCAGTGCCAAATGCCGTGCTTAATTGCAAAGCCCTTTTCCACTCGTCCCGTCTTCTCGAGAGGCGTGCCCATCTCCCCCCCCCCCCGCCTATACAAGTGCCATCCTCAAATTCATTTCCCTTAGCCCATCTGTCCCCCATTTTTATTCTCTTCTCAAAGCCGAAATCATTTTTGCTCCTCTCCACTTGAGGAGTTGGGGGGGGGGGGGCAATGAATGTAACGGATGGATTAATTTCATTTGCTCTCCAATTCAGCCCAAATTTTAACCAAAATCGTCGACTTTCTTTCTTCTTTTATACCCTCCTCTCTCCAATCGCCTAATTCTCCCTCCCCAATTTCAGATCATTCGCTATGATTAAAAACCAACTGCGAGAAAAGAAAACGGAGAAGTGAGATGAGCTTTAAATTTGTTTTAACTTCATTTTTTTGTTGAAAATAATCGATAAAAAGAGGCCAGATTCAGCTGACTCCGGGCCAAACTCCGCCCGTTCGCGCTGTTGCTAACCTTGTAAAAAGCAGCTATATGTTTCAACATTTATGCTAATTGTAAAATTATTGTAATTAATATTAGAAAACGTCAGACACTGAAAAAGGGGGCATCCCCGAACCTAAAGATGGGATCTTGGCCCTCCCCTCCGGCGGACTTCGCAAAATTACATTACCCAAAATATCGCCGTCAGTTAAAATAACGGAGAAATGATAATTACCTAATGACAGAAAAGAAAAAAGCTAAATAAAATTAGGCAAGGCTTAAACGCCTATCCCTAAACATTTCTTACAAATTAAAGAAATAAACATTTTAATGTCCAATTCTGTGCCCTTTTTTTAATCCATCCGTCCCGTCCCACCAATGTTTTTGGTTTTACCTGCAAACATTTTTAGAATACAGCGATGAGTAGTGCCGGCCAAAAAAACTGGTATACTGACCGATATTCGGTATTATTTTGGACATTTTAAATTTCAATTTAAAATGAACAAAACAATTTATTCTATGCTTATAATAATGATTATGGGCAATGTTTTGTTGAGAAAAATGAGCATTTCAGCGGTTCCGGGTTCATTTCAACTGAAAAAACTTTTTTAGAGGCATAAAATTTGCTTGAAAAGTAATAATTTAGAACTTTTTGAAAATGTTCGTTTTAAAATAGTTGCGGCCAAAAAATATAATTTAAATCTGAAATATTTTTTTTAATTTTTAGAATTGGAGATGCTCAAAGTCGGAAAAAATTATTTACCCGATGAGAATCCCCGAACCCCCCACCTGACCCTCAACCACCTTGGTTGATATTGGCAAAAATCGTTCAAAATTCAAAAATACCGAATACCGAAAAAAACCGCGGTATTCATAGATGGCCCGGTCGGTATTCGAAATCGATATTTCGGTCAAATTCCGATACCAAAAAACCGAAATCCAAAATTTTGTTGGTCGGTATACCGAATCGGTAATACCGAAAATACCGCGGTAAACCGGCTACCGGTCCGAGTGCCGAATGGTCCGAGTACCAAAAGTCCGAGTGCCGAATGGTCCGAGTACCGAATAGTGCAAATACAGTCCGAGTGCCGAATAGAACAAAAAATATCCGAGTGCCGAACGTCCCAGTGCCGAAAAGTCTGAGTGCCGAATAGAACAAATACTGTCCGAGTACCGAATAGAACAAATTTAAGCCAAAGGTCGGAATAATATAAATTCAGGTTGAAGGTCGAATTGAATCCTATGGTAGAAGAGCGTACTGTTTAAACGTTTACAACTCCGATAAGCTTTTATCAATCATATAAATTAGGGTTAAGTCACTACTTGGCCAACCCCGACCCCGAATTTCCCGCCCGAGGGGTTGGGAAGGTCAACATTGATTTTTGAAAAAAGTGTTCGAATTCGGGTGCGGGGTTTGAAAAAATTCATTTGTATAAAAGTAGGGTAAGAAATCTGAAAATTGATCCGTACACTCAAAAAATTAGAAGTCGATACTCAATTGTCAGATATTTTTTGCATTATTCGACACTCGAACCATTCGACGCTCAGAATTTCGACACTCGGACATTTTTTGTACTATTCGGTACTCGGACAGTTTTTGTTCTATTCGGCACTCAGACCATTCGGCACTGGGACGTTCGGCACTCAGACATTTTTTGTTCTATTCGGTACTCGGATATTTTTTGCACTATTCGGTACTCGGACCATTCGGCACTCGGATCGGAAGCGGGTAAACCAAACTGTGCCGAATGAATAATCTTCAGACAGATCGCCAAATGCGTTAATTTTCAAGCATTTGAATTTTATGGACCAATTTTCTTACCAAATTGAGTCGAAAATCAAAAAATTTTCCCGGCCGGCCCTTCCCATTTCTAAAAACTAAAAAAAGTACCGCATTTTTAAAGGTTGGTTGCAAATCCTTTAACAAATTGAGTCAATATCGGCGGTGCCTATCGGCACCGCCGACCCCCACCCACCCCCTGTTGAAAAAAATTGTTGGTGCCGAGAAATATGGTTAAAAAAACTCACATTTCATGGCAAAAAAATAAAAAATTTGTTGCATTTTGAACATTTTGTAAAGTGTCCTTTTTTTGCCAACAAAATGCCAGCAAAATCTTCTTTTTTTTGACCTTCACTGTCCTTATTTTGAAAAATTTTTGTTGGCAAAATCCCGTTCGGGATTCCGTCCTTTAAAATGCGAATTGGAACTCCCAAAATTTGCGAGCGCACCAGAGATGTAACCGGATTCGGGATTCCGTTTCCGACATTTTAATGATGTTATTAATGATCTTATTAATGTAGGGATCCATCCACCCACCGAAAGCGATGATCAGAAGTTCGGCTGCCGCTTCCTCAGTCGATTTGTGCCTTCTCCCTCTTCGTTCGGCCCTTCTGTCGCTTCGATGGGCATTCTCTTCGTTCCTCCTCTCTTCTTCATCCTCCTTTCCTCTCTCTTCTTCATCCTCCTTTCCTCTCTCTTCTTCATCCTCCTTTCCTCTCTCTTCTTCATCCTCCTTTCCTCTCTCTTCTTCATCCTCCTTTCCTCTCTCTTCTTCGTCCTCCTTTCCTCTCTCTTCTCCCTCAACGTTCTTCCATTTTCCCGCACTTCCACCACTTCTTCTCTTCTGGCATTCTGTCCTAATCCCTTTCCTTCCTTCCTTCTCGCTGCCTGCAATTAGATCAGAAACCAAAAATTTTGACGATGACGAAGACGACATGCGCGGTTTTCCACCAATTGAGTGCACAAAGAATGATTTGCCCTTTAATATAAAATAAAAAAGAATGCATTTAAAATGATTTTTAAGTAAATTTGTTTGTCAGTGGGGGTTGGTTGGGTGATGAACGAAGGGAGGGGAAGGCTTAGACGGAATGACCGACCGACAGGTGAAGTGTGTAGAGAGGATCATGGAAAGTGGCGGAAGTTTTCTTTTCTGATCATTTCATCTCTTTTGAACCTTTCTTTCCATTTTCTGTTTGGGAAAACAATCTCAGCTCGCTTGATTTGGGAAGTGATCTGAGGGGGGGGGGCGGGGGGGGGGGCACTTTGGCAGGCGTCCCATTGATGAGTGATGGAAAGGGAGTGGAGTGAGTGGCAGAGGAGTTGAGCACGTTCTCGAGTAGATAGGCTGAGGGTGTGAGGGATGCGGGGAGAAGGAGATAATTTTTATGGAGGAAGAAAGTTGAAGTTGGTCGGTTGGAGAGCTCTCTTCAACAAAAGGGAGAAGATTGAAGTGGAAGACGAGAAGAGCGCGGCGGAGGGGGATAAAGGGGAGGAAGTGGGGGGGGGGGGGCAGAAGTGATCTGATCAGAAGTGATAATGGCAGCATTGACACATTTTTAAGATGCGATCAAGGATTGGCTAAGCCAAGTATTCCATTAGTTTCAAGCCAAATTGACAATTGGTTGACATTCGCCTTCATGGCTTCATGGAACTTTTGTTTCCCTTCCTCTTCCACTTTAACTCCTTTCCTTCCTCCTCTTCAATCCCATGCAAAAGTGT
Source organism: Globodera pallida (assembly GCA_020449905.1). Lineage (NCBI taxonomy): Eukaryota > Metazoa > Nematoda > Chromadorea > Rhabditida > Heteroderidae > Globodera > Globodera pallida. Next base: position 344,656 of record JAIXHY010000009.1, on the reverse strand, counting down.
CCTTCTTCGCCAGGCCCTTCTCAATGACTTTCTCGCGGTTGGCCCCAAACGAAAAACAAATTCAAATGAATAGGCCCTTTGATTGTGCTTGTCCTGAAAGCAGCAAGTAAAGGAGAATAGGAAACTGCTTAATTCTTGACATGGAAGAACAGTTTTAGTGAGTCAGTTACTGAAGAGGGCGAATAGCAATAGACAAAGCTATGGGAAAGTGATTTTTGGAAATGAATCCGTGAAGTTCACACTCATTTTAAGAGCTAATGAAAAGCGCAATTGGTGAATAGACTCAAATAAATGCATTACAACAAATTGGCTTCTCATGATTGTAATGAGTCGGAGTAAAGAAGTGGCAAAACGTCTCGCTTCAGCTTTCAGTCACTGATTGGGAGCCCTTCTGGCCCAGCCCACCCGAGCACCCTTTCTATCCTTACATTTTAAGAAATATTGAAGCCCAAATTGGGCGTGCCAAACCCTCCCCTCCCCCCCCCCCCCCCTTTACCCACTTGGTCCGCCTTCAACCCCAACAACCCCCGGCTGGCGCTAATAAGCCGGGGAAACAATCGTCCAATTGGATTAGCATCGGAAGATGTTAAAGGCGGTCGGACAAATGTCCCGGCCAATTCTCTTTGAGTCGAAGACAACTTGAACTCCCCCCCCCCTCACAAAAAAGTGCCTTTCTTTTTCTTTTTTCTTATAGATACGGTGTCTGTCGATAATGAATTTTACAGAATGGAAGCAAACGAATAACTGAGTCAAAACACTACTTTATCAATAATAAGTAGAGCCCGGATTTATACAGTCTTGGTCATATGTTATTAGAAGTAAAAATAAAAATCTGAGGAAATTCATGCTAATAAAAAAGGTATTGGACCAAGTTGCTACAACACCTCCTTCATGGACAGGGATGCCAACTCAACTGCGGTAAAATATGGCAACCGGCTCCAAAAATATGGCATTTTTATGGCATCGAGGGGTCAAAAAATGGCATTTTTATGGCAGTTTTTTTAAGGAATTTTCAAAAAAACAATTTGTTTTTTTTTTGAGAATTTTGCTTCACTTCCTGGGCCGCCGAGAAAATTTTGAATTCTTGACTTAATTTGTTAAGTGATTTGCAGCCAAAAACTTCAAATGAATCAATGACACTTTTATCGGGAATTCTCATTTTACCTTAAAAATAAGAAATTTTCACAAAGTTCTAAAATATGGCAAAATTATGGCAAGTGTGGAAATATGGCAAATTTCCAAAATTATGGCATTTGCCACCAAAAGAGGGCATTTTGGCATCCCTGTTCATGGAGATATGTACCCGACATCTTAAAATACACTAAAAATGGGGGTAAATTCGAAAAAAAAATTCCTTAAGGCATGGAAAAATTTTCCTGCAAAAAACCACTTAGCTCGCCGAATAGCCCACAAAATTCTCTAGTAAATTGTTGAAGCTAAGCTCTGCGACTTTCTCCAATGAGCGGCATCGACATGCACAACCCCACAACCCAACGTGGGTGACCGTTCGTAGGGGTACTGTAGCAGAATAATTTTTGGATGTATTAATAGTACTATTTCTCACTTTAAATACAAGTTTTATTTACCTAATTATTAAAATGATTTATTAGGTGTTTATCTATTTCTCAGAAGCGCCGGACTAACTCCCCATGCTACAGTACCCCTACGAACGGTCACCCACGTTAGGTTGTGCATGTCGATGCCGCTCATTGGAGAAGAAATGTGCTCAAATGGCGCTGAGATAGCGGCGATGAGTTGGCCTGGCGGTTGAAACTACCACAACTTTTCATTTTTCTTTTTTTAGTTGCATCATTAACCGATTATTTACGGTGCGGTACGTTTCAGTGCCGCCGTTTCAGTGCCGCCGTTTCAGTGCCGCCATTTCAGTGCGGCGCCGTTTCAGTGCCGCCCGTTTCAGTGCCGCCATTTCAGTGCCAGTTACAAATGCGACATTTCAGTGCCAACATTTAAAAAACTACAAAATTGAAAGGATTTTATTATTTTTTTTTTACCATTAATCACCCAAAACCGGTTTTATAGGTTTTCTTAGGTGCTGAAAACGATGGAACAAGCAAAAATTTCAGCGGGCTCGACCTTTAAACCGGTTTTTGAACCAGTTCAAATTTTGAAATCATAGGCGGACCTTTTTTTGGTCAAAAGTTCGTTAGGCTTAGGCCTAAGCTACCCTGGCTTGGGGTTTGTTAGGCTTAGGCCTAGCCAATCCGGCTTAGGAGTTACTTAGTTGTTTTTTCCTTAATTTAAAAAATCAAAAATCACAGATTTTCAAAATCTTAGATGTTGTTACATCTTAAAAATATTGTCAGATTCGTGATCAGCGCCCTTGGAAACCCATATACAGCAGATTTGGGGAGGGGGTCGTATAACGGAAAAGTACCCATACAAAGAAAAAAGTAAAAATTTAAAGTCGCATTTGTAACTGGCACTGAAATGGCGGCACTGAAACGGCGCCGCACTGAAACGGCGCCGCACTGAAACGGCGCCGCACTGAAACGGCGCCGCACTGAAACGGCGCCGCACTGAAACGGCGCCGCACTGAAACGGCGCCGCACTGAAACGGCGCCGCACTGAAACGGCGCCGCACTGAAATGGCGGCACTGAAACGGCGGCACTGAAACGTCCGTGTCCGGATTATTTATGAAAAAAGGCGACATAATTTTTGAACGAATTGTTAATAAATCTTTGGCGTTTTGTCATTTGTAAACAATGGAAATCGAGTTGGCCGCGGGAGTCGTTCAACTGGGCGCTCACAACTGGGCGCTCACGACTGGGCGCCAGGTACAACTGGGCGCTCACGACTGGGCGCTCACAACTGGGCGCTCACGACTGGGCGCCAGGTACAACTGGGCGCTCACGACTGGGCGCTCACAACTGGGCGCCCATTATAAAAGGGTCATCTGGGCGCCCATTGAAATTTTTTTTTAATTTTTCAAATTTTTGAAAATCGATGAGGTATAAAGTGTACTTGGTGTTATGTGTAGAGCCGAGATTTATATTGACTAAAAAACGCGAAATATTGACTTAAAATATTGACCAAAAAACCCCAAAATATTGATCAAAAACCTCAAAAAGTGCCAAAATATTGATCAAAAAATGTGCAAAAACTGACCAAATCCAGCCAATTTTTGCGTAAAAACCTTCAAAATTCGTCTTATCTTTATTAATTTTTCTCTCAGAATATAAAATATACTAGGTTTCACATGTTCTGGAAAATTTTATAAAAAATTCCAATAAAAAAATTTAGGGGAAATTTCGATCTTTGGGGCAGATTTTTGGTCAATGAAAAAGTCATTTTTTAGGGATGCATTTGGTTTGAAAATTTTTTTTGAATTTTTACGTCTACATTTTTCATTTTTATTGCATTTTTCTTAAGAAATTTTGTGAAAAAGGGCATGGAAATATTGAATTTCGTCAAAAATTTTCGGAAAAATGCCTAAAAATTGCATTTTTCTCAAGAAAAATGCCTAAAATATTGATTTATTATGAAAAAATGGCGAAATATTGATTTATTCCCAAAAATGCCAAAATATTGATTTATATGGACTAAAAAGTCGCTCTAATTCTAAAATTTTTCAAAATGAATGCTATTTCTGGGCTTCTCTCATGATTCCCTATTCGCAAAAAAAACATGTTAAAACTTGAAAATCTCGGCTCTAGTTATGTGACACCCAAAATTTTTTTTTAAGTTGACAAAAAGGTGGTTCCGGGGGTTATAAAGGTAGTAGAATCCGTTTCTAAAACCGAATTCTAACAATTTTCGAAATTTCAGAAAGGTGCAAAATAATTTACCTATGCATGAACCCAAAAAGGTTAATCTTCAAAAAACCTAAGCCTAAGCAAGGGTGGCTTAGGCCTAAGTCTAACGAACCCCTAAGCTACCTAAGCTTTAAAATTTTTAAAAAAATTATCGAGACCGCAATCCTTAAAGAATGACGTCAATTTCATTGTATTTTAGTTTTTTGATGAAGATTTCAGTATAAAATCATCTAGAAAAAATTTAAAATTTTTTTTAAAAATATTTAAAAAAAGGAAACATTGGCGCCCAGATGACCCTTTTATAATGGGCGCCCAGTCGTGAGCGCCCAGTTGTGAGCGCCCAGTCGTGAGCGCCCAGTTGACCCCAATCGTTGGCCGCACATCAAACGTGGGCGATATTTTTAAACTTGCATATCTTCCTGATTTTTTGCATAGAGCTAAAATTTTCTATCGGATGAAATTCTATCGTCCACTTTTTTTTCAGCAACTTGAAAGTTAAAAATTTAGTTAAAAAAATCACCGCAAAAATATGTTTGCAAAAAGCTCCAAATTCCATCAAATTTTGGTTAGAGTAAGCTGACAAATGAGGTTACTAAAAAGGATGTCTGCAAAATTTGTAAATACAATCGCTGAGCTGTGTTACATGGTCTCAAAAAATTATCAAAATTCAATGGCAAAGATATTGTGTCTAACATCTCTATGTCTGCCGCGTCATTAACGCTAGTCTGTTAATTTGTTTAAATGCTTTTGGCGTTATGATTTGCACAAATGAATTATTTCGCTTTTTTCATAAATAATCGGTTAACGGCATATTTCGTGCATCTTTCGGCATTTTTGGCATGCGCATATTTGGCCATTTTTGGACATATAAATCCTGGCCTTATATTATATTTTTATTATTAACAAAAATTACTTTTAGATTTCCAATTAACTAAATGGAACTTGTCAAAGAAAGATTGCAAAAGTTGAAGGGCAATGCAACCGAACGAAGCAAATTTTTGTCGGGTTCGATCGATCTGGATAAAGCGTCATCGACTAAGACTATCAAAGATTGTGATGGATTGAAGGACAGCAACTTGTAAGTATTTGCAGAATCTATTGATCTTAAAGGTGCCAATTTAGAGCGGATTTAGAACCGTCGAAAAAGTTGGACTTTCAACCGGTTAGCAAGCCGGTGAAACATTTGAAATGCGTTCGCGAGATGCAGCCTGTGCCCACTTTGTTTTCTGTCGTCAACGACAGCCAAAGTTTGCTACGCAAACAGCCGACTCTGCCAACCGTCTCCACCTTCAGCAGTCACGAGCCATCTGTGAAAAAGATGCTCAGAACAAAAAGTGGTGAGGAATTAGGAAAGGAGAAGCCGCCGCACCACCGGGGGAGGAACAACAGTGTTCAACTGCCAATTCCGAATCGTTCAATGTCCGGTCATGCACTGATCGTGAACGGAAAAGGCTACTCTGTCCTGAGCACCCTAGGCAAAGGGGGTTCGAGCGTGGTTAGTTTTGAAGCCTTCCGCATTAGAATAAAAGGGATTTCTAAAAAATACTTATTGACTTTCAAACGAAGCAAATAAATTTCTTTAGGTCTATCAGGCGTTCAGTGAGTGCCACAAACGTTGTGTTGCCATAAAATGCGTTGACTTGTCGAGCGCGGATGAGACAGTAAAGTTGGCTTATGAAAATGAGATAAATTTGCTCACTCAGCTGCAAGACTCTCCCAACGTCATTCGAGTGTTCGATTTGTGAGTTTTAAAAAATTTTGAATTTGTAACAGTTAAACTACATTCAGCGAGAAACGCAAACACAAAATGTTTGTTGTGATGGAATGCGGTGACATCGATTTGGCGACCTTTATGCACAAAAGATCGAAAGAAATTGATGCCAAATTCGTCAAATATCATTGGCAGGAAATGCTCAAATGTGTCAAAGTTATCCACGACAAAAGTTTGCGCTTTGCTTAATTTTTAATTATTTCATTATTTTAAACTCAGACATTGTACACTCCGACCTGAAACCCGCTAATTTTTTGTTCGTTGGCGCCAGTCTAAAACTGATCGACTTTGGAATTGCGTCCAATATTCCTTCCAACAAAACATCGGTGATGAAAGAAATCCAAGTTGGCACTCTCAGCTACATGAGTCCTGAAGCGATAATTGGCTCGTACATTGACAACAATGGAGTGACCATTTACAAAGTCTGTTAAATCATATTCAGAGGCCGTAACCAACTGGAAAATGGGCGAATTCTCTCTTTATAAAAGAGAATTAGGGAGTTTGAAAAAGCGAGGAAATAAAAAATGCAATAATTTGTCTCGCAAATTAGTCAAAATCAACCGTCGTTTTAGGTGCCGCTGAAGTCCGACGTCTGGTCTTTGGGATGCATTCTTTATGCGATGGTCTACGGGCGCACTCCCTTCCAACACTTAACCAACCAAATGGCTAAAATAACGGCGATTTCATCCGAACGTCACACCATCGAATTTCCGAAATTGCACGACCACTTTTTATTAGACGTGCTGAAGGTGAGAGTGCCTTTCTTTCGGCTAGAATGGCATTTTCCTTTAAAGAAATGCCTTGTGCGCGAATTGAGAAATCGGGCCACTATTGATGAGCTTTTGGCGCACCAATACATGAAGGACTCTCTCCTGGCCACACCATCTCCGAGAGTTCCGCTCCCTGGCAAGCGATTTCCTTTGGCTTCGATTATAAATGGCACGGAAGTCGAGCAAAAGAAGGGCTCTTTGATGCGCGGAAAGATCAATTGAGAAGGCGTGGTGCGATTCTTTTCCTTCTGCTGCTTCAAAATTGCTTTTGTTTCCATAACCAACCCCGAAATATTCTGTGTAGATATCTGATAACCCCCTCGGACATTCCTCTCCAAATTCTATTATTTTCACTGACTATATTTCGATGGGCGGATTTACCTTCGCCTTTTTGGAGAAAAAGAAATTATTAAAACTTATATCTAAAAAGTGCCAACAACATATCGGAGATATGACTATGAAAATAGGCCTGGGGTGCGCGCGCCAAGGCCGACTCGTCTCTTTTGGCTGACTTTTCTGAAATAAGCTCAAGCACCGCTGCGTTGTCTCTGCACCTTCAGCGGAAGACTGATTCTCTCTGTTTTAATGGCAATGGAATTCGACTAACAATTAGAACAAATTTAATCCGTTTATAGCCAGCCATGTTTGTTAAAATTTCCGGAAAGGTTGGAGTTGGGGATGTGAGCTCATTCGTCGTTACTAATCCTCCAATTAAACTTTGTGTCCTTCAGAGGCTCACCGCTTTTAAACATAAATTCTTTGGTGACCATAAAAGGCGACTGAATAAGGGATTAAGACGCCGAAATAAACCGAGAGTTGCATTGGTCTCACATATCACTTCATCTTCTCCCGCCATGCCATCATTTGCGCGAGCCGTGGCCACTTTACTCTCACAGCTCCTTTCTTTCCATGGAATATAAAACGTGTGTGGGATTGTGCCTGGGGAATTTTTGATTGCTTATATTACACAATCCGCCCGCTTCTTTCAATACGACAGACGGCGATTACGGTGGACAGACATGGAAATAATTGGTCCCAATGGGCGGCGGGGGGGGGGGGGGGGCGGACGTGGACGAATTCGACCACCAACGAGTGACCTTTCCGATTTTTCGAATACCCAACGAAAAGCCGTGAAACCCAATATTTTGCATAAGTTTCAATTTGTTTAAATAGATAGAGGGAGGAATTAAGCTTTAGATTTTGGTACAATTCCTATTTCTTCCTTTCCCCTTAGCCCGCTTCAAAAGAATCCATTTGACGCTTTTTATGAGTTTCAACATCACTTTGCGCCCGATTTTCGGCCCGAGTGACCCCAGCACTCATCATTTGACATTAGTGTAAGCTGTGGAAAACAATGAGAATCCAAAATGTGTGCAAAAATAAACAAAAGAGTGCAGATGAGAGAAAATAAATTGACCCTCCCCCTTAACATGTGTAACATTAGCATTGGGGGGGGGGGGGAGGTTCTTATTTATCAGTCATTATCGTCGTCACCATCTTCCTTCCGGTCGTCCTCTGCTGTTGAAAGTTGTTGGACAATTCCGTTGCCCCCTCCCCTCCCCTCCCCTCCCCTCCCCTCCCCTCCCCTCCCCTCCCCTCCCCTCCCCTCAAGTCCGTCCATTAATTTCTTCCAATTTCATTTATTCTAATCCCTCCCCCCCCCCCCCCCCGAAAAAGGCCATAACACAACAAAAATTGTTAGTGCGCAATTCCCACATCGGCGCCAGTCAGCCATCCTCCGTTCTCTTTGCCCTTCCAATTTTTGCGTGACCATTTGTTTCTTCTCTTCGTTATTTGGCTATCCATTTCATTTCATCAGTTACATCCTGCTGGTAAAATTAAAAAATGAAAGGGTAGGGGAAGGGAAGGGATGGCGGAATGAAATCCTCCTATAAAATTGCCCCCCCCCCTCCCTTTGTACGTCCATTCGACCCGTCCCCCCCCCCCCCTACAGAATGGGACCTTTCCGTCTCCGTCCAACGAAACCCTTTTGACTTTTTGTTGGCCATTTGTTTTATTCAACATAATCGGTCAATTTCAAAGCTCTTTCTGGTACATCTCCCTGAAGCCCTTTCCTTTTCCATCGGTCTTTCCAAATTTAAATATTACTGTATATAATACATTAGAGAAGGGGGCCGCCTGGTGCTTCCTTTTTGACTAAATGAGAATTAATGATCTATCCTCCAAATGGAAGGGCAAGTCCAGCACAATCCGATCGATCTCGATCATTCACTCCCGTCAATGTCTCCTTCGTCCGCCAACTTCTTTCCTCTGACAACATTCGCTCTCTTCGTCTTACTATTGGCACTCCACGGAATGACCCAAGCCCAAAGTGGCGGCAATCGGCGGATGTTGGGAGAAGAATACCTACAGTAAGTGCTGCTTCTCCCTCCCTCCGGGGTAATGGACGCCCGGAGCATTCTTTTCCAAAGCAAAAAGTTTTACTAAACCTTTCCAGTCGATTGAACAAACGAAGTCCAATGAAAAAATCGGATGGCCTCAGCGACTTCGTCGGCTCTCTCAACGGCGCCGCGCGACTTCGCTACGGGAAACGAAGTGAAAGCGAAGGATCGCCAGCCGAAGAAATGGAGGACATTTCCCCCCAATTCTTTTGGGCGGTACGTTCCTCCAACGGCAGGTGAACAAAGAACAAAGAAACGAGAACACACAAATCGCCTTCGGCGTTAACAGATGGAAATTGGCCAAAAGAGCGTCTAACTACGCAGAAGCACTGCCGGCAGGGCTGCTCGATCAGCTGAACGGAGCGGAACGGTTGCGGTAGGAACCGAAAGAACATATTCAACGGGAACACCCAATGGTTCAGATTTGGCAGAAAATGATTGCATTCTCGACTTCCATCTCTGCTATGATGTCAAGCTGATTCTGTTCGATGATCTCTAACAATTTGCCGATCAAATCCTCTGAATTTCTAATTTGTTAATAACCAGCAGCGATCACCGACTTCTCCGAATAAAACGATTGCCATGTGAACGAAAGCCGGAATAGTTCGAGTCGTTCGGTCCCCTTGCGATATAACAGTTCAAATATCACAGAAATAGAGTCTTCGCCTTGGTTTACTCTTTTTAATTTTGAATATTTTGGCATTTTTCAGACGGCATAAATATTGATTTTTTGGGACATTTTTGGAAAACTGTCGGTCTGAAAACCAAAATTGTCCCGAATATCGAAGCCATTACCGAAAGCGTGGTGCGAATTGCCGATGTACTGGAGGGAAGCAGAGGCCCGGGGAGTTTTTGATAAGATGTCCCTAGGAGAGGGGTGAACGGAGGGGGGGGGGGGGGGGAGGGAGTGCAAACGTCGGGAAATTCTAGGCAAAAATTGTCCCAGAACGATTCGCAACGATAAATTTATCGTATCGTGCCGCGCACTAGCCCAAACATCTTATTTATTGTATTCGTATTTGTTGCGTCCGCCATCCCTTTGACCAAACATTCAGCACTATTTGGACGGGTTCTGTTGAACAAAACAATTTTTCAAATTAAACATTTAAATTTCTATCGTGCGTGGACGACATTCCGCCGAGTAGGCCAAAATCGGTTGATTATAAAATGACAAGTCTGGATTTGTTGCTCTACTCTTTAGAACCATTTCTGCCAGTTACATGTCAACAAAATCCTCACAATTTATAAATGATCAATAATCCAACAACAACAACAAAGACAATCTTTGCACCCGCTAATATATTTTTATCCTATTGTATTTAAGTCTATTAAAACGCATTCACGAGGAAACCAACGGCCAATGGTAACCGGGTCTGAATGGGGAATCGTGCTTATTCGCTATGGAAGGGCCTAATTTAAGAGTCCCTTCCCGGCGTCCCCCAAAGGATCATTGTGTATGGCTCCTCCATGAACTGTTTGAAGTGCTGAAGCCAAACGGCCCCAACCGCTCCATCCACCACGCGATGATCGCAGCTCAGAGTCACCTTCAGCGAAGTAACCGCGCGAAATCTAAGGAAAGAAAGTTCAAAACACCTCAATAAATTTGATTGAAAAACTTGCCGATCGCCCGAATCCAATTTGTCCTCCTCTTCCATGGGAACTAGCACTCGACGCGCAGCACCAATAGCCAAAATGCACGATTGTGGCGGATTTATAATTGCCGTAAAGTGATCGACACTTCCGAACATTCCCAAGTTAGACACGGTAAACGTACCCCCCTGAAACTCCGAAGAAATCCGAGGCATGCATTACCCAAGCTGACTTGAAATTCGTGTGGTTGCAATTTGCCTTCGCGCGCTTTTGTTGCGAGTGAATGCACTTCTTGGCTGATTGTCGCCACGCCCTAAACGACAGAAGATGACAAATATTAGCAAATGCGAGTATGACACTTTAGCAATCGACTTTTATGGAGGCATTCAAGCAACAAACCCACTCGGAAGATGGCAGAGATCATCCTACTAATGCCCTAGATCCTCTTAATCACCTTTGTATGAGCGTCGAATATGATCGGAGTGATCAGTCCGACATCAGTGCTGACCGCAACCGAAATGTCTACCGCACTATGCTGGCGAATGAAAGAGTCCATGAATGAAGAGTTGGCTTCAGGAACACGTAAACAAGCGAGTGCTGACGCTTTTATAATAAAATCGTTGATGGACAGCTTCAGAGAGTTTTTCTCGCCCTTCTTCTTGGCTGTTTTCTCCAGTAAAGCGTTTAACTTCCTCCTAACCCTGTAAAGATACAAATGCTTATTAACGAAATCAGTCTAAAACATACTCCATTAATTTGTCAATGTGCATTTCGGAAGTGAGGTAATAATGAGGAATTGTGCTTTTTGCCTCGCTCAGCCGCTTTGCAATTGTTTTGCGCATATTCGACAGCGGAACATCGATGAATGAAGAGGCTGAGCTTGGAGTTCCACGTGCCGTAAAGGCCGTATCGGCCTTTGATAAATCGGCAGCCAAGATTCTACCACTAGGACCAGATCCAGAGAGCGACTGAAATTAATAGTATAGCATAAGCCAAGGTCGTCGTGCCCAGGGGTTTGTGGTTTCAGAAAAGAGCGAGGCAGTTTTAATCTCACCCGACTTTTTGGTATTTTAAAATATATTTTAAATGGAGGGTGCTGTTCCCTGGCTTCTTGACCGTCGTTGTATGATATGCCTAAGACTTAATTTAAGAGTGTGGGTTCCTTAAATACACACTTGGCGCCCTTGCAGCAGTTTCTTACCGAAAGGTCGATTCCTTGTTCGACAGCCAATTTTTTAGCGTAGGGGGAGGCCTTCACTCGGTTTTGGTCTGCCGCTGAACTTTGACGTGGCGTTGGCTGTTCAAAATGTGCCGTTGGACGGGTCGTTTGAGTCGCGTTCGCCGACTCTTGCGGTTTTGCAGCTTCAGCAGATAGTCCGGCTGCGACCTCCTCAGCCTTGAAGTCCTTGAATGCATTCAAGTCTTCTTGTTTTTCGACGATTATGCATAAGAGCTGAAAGAATTCAAATTAGTTAACTTTTTTGGTAGAGAACCCTAAGATATTTTGCTGATCTTTGTTTTAAAATTCACAGTTTTTGGTCTTTCCCTAAAAGACGGTCAAGACTAAAAGATTTTCTTGGATAATAAGCGCTCAAGTTGACGCTTCTTTTTGTATTTAACCTTTCCAATTGGCACATCCTTGACGCCCTCGGGAATAATGATCTTCGCCAAAAATCCCTCTTCTGGCGTTTCAAAACCCATCGTTGCTTTGTCCGTCTCAATCTCGCAAAGCAAGTCGCCCTCGCTGACTTGGTCACCTTCCTTCTTTTGCCAAGAAATGATTGTGCCCGATTCCATAGTGGGACTGAGCGCGGGCAAAGGTACTTTGATGTGAGTTGGGTAGTCTTCTAAAAGTTAGAATCGATTCGTTCTATGTTTATTAAACTCACGCAAAGCTCGCGTAATGTGCAAAAAACGGATTTTGTCGGAGCTTAATTTGGTCTTTGTCTGGCTTAATACAAATAAGTGACATCGGCTGCTCAATGTTGCTACTCTAATTGTAAGCGCAGATCGCTAAAAATGATCACGATAATTTGAATTCAAAACATTTTTAATCTTACCGGATTACGGGCGATTACGAGTCGAAGAGAACGACAGATATTCATTGCTGCAAAAAACCTTAAAACAAACATAAAAGGGTCAGAAACAATAATGCATCCCTTTTATAATGATGAAGCATATAGAGAAATGTGGGCTGATCATTGATAGGTTATTTACATTTTCACGCACCGCCGTTTCGGACCCGCCGTTTCGGCCCCAAAACAAAATATGTCCGTGTTTTTTACACCTTTAACTTTTACAATAGGCATTTTTTTAATTAAAGCTGGTGCCCCCAATTTCAAAAAATCATTTTTTGCAAAAAACAAATCAAACGAATTAATTTGGCTTAGACATCAGATTCGAATTCTACGCATTCAGAAAACTTAATACATACTATATTGTAAAATTCAGAAAGACCTAAAGAGGTTATTATTGACAGGTTATTTTGCATGAGTTTTCGAAGCGTCGTTCAGAATTCAAGGTTGTCTGCAAACGATAATTTAACTGTTGCTCCATCATTAGAAGAACTGATTGCGCGCAAAAAGCGCCATGAGCGGAAAAATTTAAAAGTTCTTTCATCAGGTTATTTTTTATTCATCATATTCATTAGAAAAGAAACATTTTTAGCTTTCTCCCCCCCCCCCCCCTAACCGTATGGGGGCATGGCTTATTAATGTTACCGAATTATTTAGGCTGGAAGAGTAACACACTTAATTTCTTATGCCTGGTCGCTGCGTTTTTGCTATGTTTTGCCCATTTTGAACATCTCCAAACTGATGCGGATTACAAGCTTTTCGAACTTCGGAACTTATCGATTAAGTTTCATAGTGATTACCTTTCTGGAATTGTTCATTATGGCCATATGATCTCAGCCATCATGTTTTTGCTGCACGTTGCCTCAATCAAATTATCAAAAGTGAGAAATTGTGCATCTCTCGGGGGGGGGGGGGTGGGTGGCTCTGGCCTTCCTCGGATTCGATTCAAAAATAACTAATCGATTTTCTGAATTGGGCACCCTCTGAAACCCGAGGTCCGGATACGCCCTTGGTATGTGTACGTTTTCCCTTTTATTTTTAGACAAGGTTTACTTTCCTCGGCTTGCTCGCTGTTCTTTCATGGCCGGCTTTATTTTTCGTCCATTATGAGCAGATCAATCAGCGTGACTATTTGATTAGCCGTTTGGCTCTTTCGGCTTTTACACTGCTCATAAGCACTGCGATCCTTTTTTTGCCAAAAAAGCCAAAGCGCAAGAAGAGACCCAACACTTTCTGCAGGTTTATGACTAGGAATTGACGGAATTGTATAGAAAGCAATCCTTAGACATTCTGAAATAACGAAACAAATTAAAATGTATTCGAATTTTTTCAGTGCTTTTTCTGTGGCAAGCACTCCTCTCTCACAACGTTCTCGCTTTACTCAATCTCAGTGCTCATGGAATACAAATTTGACGCATGAAAGAACAAAAAATCGAACGGAGGATTTTGAAGACGATGTTCATTCACTCTCTTCAAAACGCTATATGAAAATTGGTGCTTCGGAGCAACACAATGGGATCAGAAGTAGGGCTTGCTTTGACAAAACAAAAACAGAGAGAGATGCGTTCGATTCGATGTCCTTGAGGTCGGGGTAAGCGCTTCTTCATTTTTGTCTTTTTTACTGAGGGATTGAGGCTGACATGAGAGATCAGTTTTTAAACCTTTCGACGGACTTTCTCTTTTTGTTTCCCGAAACTTCGTCCTTTAGGAAAATTGTGGAAAGATCTTACGCCCCTTCACTTGGCTCATTTTCTGCCCATTCTCCCGCTGGACCCTCGAAATCCTTTGGATGGCGTGAGAAAAGAGATCAAACGCCATTACACGAAGTTAATCAGCTCATTGACGACCTGTTGATATACAGCACTGACGATAGCACGGAAAACGAATCGGTTGATTGTGTGGAGGAATTTGAAAAGCAAATGGAAGAAATAACTGACAGGAGACTTCCTCGAACGAACACTCCTTTCAAAACACCGGGAAAAATGATGCTAAGCGAACGTGCCATTTCGCCGGGAAGAAAGCGCCGGCATGGTCAACAGGGACCCTTCACTTCTCTCACCTACAACCCGGCCGTTCGTAAAGTTTGTAACACATAATTTTTAGATAAGTTTCTATTTCGTTTTTCTCAGATTGCTTCTGGTTTTTCTGAACAATCGTCTCCCTTTGTTGGCGGCTTATTAGGGTCGAAGCCTGTGCCATCCTCATTCTCACGTGATGGTTCTTCCTATTCCTCGTTGTCAAACTCCAACACCAATTCTCCATTTCGTCACCTCTGATCAAAATCATAATTCGTTAGATTGTTGTTCAAAGTTTTATGTTCACATTGTTACTTGCTTGACAATCTGTACAAGAAATAATCTCAAGATTGCCCTCTCTACCCTCCTGTCCCAGAACAGGAAACAAGACGAATGAGATTTGGGTCTCCCCCAACTCATCAATACCCAACTCATCAACACCCAACTCATCAACAATCAAGATCGGGCACTAACTTGCTTCAACATTAACCGATTAAGAAATTCTTAAAACCACTCGAAAGATCTCGAGGAGCTAAAGCTAACATTAAGTTAAAGCTTTGCGATTGGATAATTCGCAAATTAAGTTATGGCCTTAACACTCGATAAAATTTAAAAATTCCGGATTTTGGGGGTTTTCTGGCCATAACTTTTTTGCGAACTATCCAATCGCAAAGCTTTAACTTAATGTTAGCTTTAGCTCCTCGAGATCTTTCGAGTGGTTTTAAGAATTTCTTAATCGGTTAATGTTGAAGCAAGTTAGTGCCCGATCTTGATTGTTGATGAGTTGGGTGTTGATGAGATGGGTTGACCCCATGAGATTTTATTGAAATTTTACTAATCCTGATAGTCCTCCTAACACTCTTGCCCGGCACCATAAAATTTTATTGCCACGGAAAAGGCAAATTTTTCGCGAAGGCGCCTGTCGTCTTGGGGCCTTAGACCTGGCCGTAACAAGATTGAAGCCCGGCTCTTATGCTGTTTGTCCCCCACAAATTTTTTTTTTTGCTAAAACAAAAAATGTTTTTATGGGTAATCAAGGGTATCGTACGTCGATCTTGCATCTCCGAAACCTTTTTTGGCTTTCAATTTCATCTTTTGCCAAAGGCTTTCTATGCTTTGCGTATGAGCGGCCGTTGCCGCGAATTTTGAATAAATTGAATTTTTCGAAAATTGTTCGAATTTGGGTCTGGGGTTCGGCATTGAGCGGAATAAATGTCAGAATCGGCACCCTTGATTACCCCTAAAAACATTTTGTGTTTTAGCAACAAAAAAAAAATTTGTGGGGGACAAACAGCATAAGAGCCGGAAGCCCTAGCAAAAATTCGAATCGCTGCGTTAAATTAGGCGATGTTATATTATTTTTTATTTCAATATTGAAGTCATGAGATAAGAGAACAAAATTATTTGAGAATGAGGTTTGGCAATGGGGTAATGTTGTCATCAGGTAACTCGTCGATCTCGATGGCATTGCTCGACCGGTTTGTTGTTGAAATGGAAAGCACTTTCTCCGAGCGGTTTTGGTCAACGAACGATTGTACGTAACTTGAACAGAATTCGTCCCAATCATTGGTATCGGGCAGTTCTAAGAAACGGATTAAAGAATTTCAGAAGTCCGATGGTCCTTCGCTTTAGAATAGGACCACTGAAAAGCATTTTATTTACAGCCGAAGTTAGCTAATTGTAAACCCTACCAAAGCTAAATGTCGCCAAAACGACAGAAACTTCGAAAAAAGGAAAAGAGAACGATCAATATTTTTGTCGAAAAGAATTTGGAGGAATTTGATCGAACTTCAATCACAATCCCGGGTCCTCCCCAACCCCAGGCAAATATTTTGTGTACGGGAAGCCAAGCGTTTTTCGCCACGGGTAAAAAATGCTTCCTATCTCATTACCCTTTATCAGTTGTTCGATGTATTCCGCATTTGGCGAAGTCTGTTGTGCCTGAAGCAGCCGATTCGCCAGTTGATAGAAGAAACTGCGCTTTGCAATCATTGTCAATCGGTCGGTCCCCAATTCGTCATCAGTCAAGAAGGAATCTTCCTCCGTTGGAAGTGCTTGACGAATTAGCGCGGCAATGTTAAAGTCCTGAAGATAAAAACGCAAAATTAACATCTGAGCAGATTGGAGCATAAATTTCCTAACACTACAAGTCACACGAATATTACTAGGTCGTTTCATAATTAGTCTCTTTTTGATTTGGCTCCGTACAAGTTTCTAACCTCACCCGGATCCGACAATTCTTCGTCTTTTATGAATTTTTGAAATTTGGCTTGAAACGCTTAAATTTTTTGTGTCTTTTTTCGCTATACTTTTAGGCCATTTTGGGTCATTTTCTTCAGTAAATTTATCAAAAAAACAGGCAAAAATGGGCATTCAAAAATTCATAAAAAACAAAGGGTTGTCGGATCCAGAAACGGTTTTTTGTATTCGATGCAGTACCAGCTAGCCTACATTACACCGCTGGTGTCGCGCAGCTAGGTTTAAAACCGACAAACCGGTTTCGAAGATTTCGACCAAACCGGATTCAGGAATCTTTTTTCTCTCCGGTAAAGAAAGCTACAATGCCTATTTCGAGATTTTTCGAATCTAAAACTGCATCCTAATTATTATAGGGCAACCCGTTTAGTTGGAAAGGCTGGGTTAATGTAGAATATTACCAATTAGTGCTATGTTTAGGCGTGCCCTTGAACTCCCTAATTACTCTGATAACGAAGTCGATCAGCGGCTTCTGTTCTCCGGTGGTTGAATACAGAATGTGCATAATGAACGTGGTCAATTGAGCATTGAAAATCGAGCGGGTGGGAGTTGCTTTGACCGATTCAAAGAGTTGGCGCAACGGGTCGGAGGGGGCGGAGAAAGCACGGAGTAACTCAAAATGGGTGGGCAGAAAGTTGGTGTTGGTAAGGTTGATGAGCAGTTGCATGCATCCACAGAGCTGATCACCGAGTAACTCGTCTGGCCCTTTCTAAATTAGTAAAAGTGTATCTCTCCGTTTCATTAAAATGGAGAGGAAGAAAAGATTCAAAGATACATTTAGACTGTCAATGATTAGCTCCATAATTTCTGTGGCATGTTCTGCGCAATGACTTTCGGTCAAACGCTTCGGGTCCATTAAAATTTGTTGTCCTGTGATTGATGACCCGCCATCCGTGCTGTCGAAAGACCCATTTAGTTGCTGATTTGACTCCAAGAATTCTTTTGAGATATTCTGAAAGTGAAGCTTGATCAAAAATGTAATATATCTGTACTTCTTGTGTAAGTAGCCAACTTGGCGCGTTTCGCACATGGTTGGTCTCCATCAACGCGTTCAACACCAACACACCATTCGAAACAACCTTAATAGTTTGTCATGTTTAACAAAATCAAATAAATTCAACCGATGAATTGAATTTCAAAGTGCCATTTTCGTTGGCATCGTCAGTACTCGTCTGAGGAAACATTAACTTGAGCAACTCCAGAATAGTTTCTTCCGACTGAATTGAGTCGAGCAACGGGTCAAAGCACTGCTCGACATTATATTGAAAGTCGCGCAATGCTTTTACAAATTCCACCCAAAGAGCAACAGTATTTTCATGGATGGTCGAAGGTTGATCGGGCCGAAGGTTTTCAAGCATTCGATGGGCAAATCCTTTGTTGACATACCACTAAATATTACAAGATAAAGAAGGTGGGTAACCTTTGTTAAAAAAATTGTTCAAGACATTTACAATTTTCAAAATGTACCACCAAAATTCTAATAAATTTTCCCTTTTAAAGCAGGAAAATCAAAGGAAACCATTTTTATCCGCTCCCGAAAGCAAGGATCTGGCATACAATTCGCTATTGTACAGAGTAATTCGAACAGCGAACAGTTGTCCAACGCCATTAAGCACCGCTCCAAAAATTCACTCTCTTCCAATAGGTCCAAGAACTGAAATCCAACTGAATAAATGAAGAAAATCACAAAAACCTTTTCAGCCTCTGCAGAAAGAAAGCTGATCACAAGACGACTGTAGAAGCTCACAACCAAAGGATTCAATGCGGATGAGTTGTAATTGAAAAATTCTGTTAATTGGACAACAAGCTCGGGTCGTTTCTCGAATTCGGGATAAAAATCCCGAGCTCCAATACAAACAGCTTCACAACATAGGTGTGCAAATCTCAAAAGACAATAACACAATAATTTACAAAGCCAAACCCCAAAACTTCCAACCGATATTTGTCCTTCGCTTTCACTTCGCCATCATCGTTTGCAAGAGGCATTAAAATTGCTGTGATCATCTCCTTGAAAATATCTTCCCTCTTTAGACTGTAAAATAAATTTGTTTTACTGGTGAAAATGAAAAAAATTATATACAAATTCATAAGCGGCTCATGTGAATTGCGTATTTCCTGCAAACAATGGACATCATCAAGAATCGTCTTCAAATCGCTGCTTTCAGATTTTAATTTTTTATCCAACTCTCGTTCCTCTGCAGCCATTGTACTCCAGAACATAGCTAACGTTACTCGTAATGTTTTTAATAATCACTAAATTGTTAGATCTTAGAATCGTAATTCGTTTTAAACCAATTAAAATAACCAGCTTAGGGGCATTCCAGAATTGCCAATTCCCACACAGGGCGCTCAGAATTCCCTATTTTTATGGAAAATGCCATAATTTCGCCATATTTTAGGACTTTGTGAAAAATTCTCATTTTTTAAGAAAACAAGAAGATTTTCCGAAAATAGTGCTCCTTGATTTTTGAAGGGTGCGGATTTTTAATTATTAACTCTATTTCTCGCTAAATTGGACGCATAATATCAATCAACTCAGTCTAACGCGTGAATATGGCAAAAAAAAATTTTTGGCGGAGACCAGTTTGGAGCAAGTTATGAGCCCGGGACTGAAGTGTCCTCTTCAGTGGGGACTCAGTTGTCCACTGATAGTGAGGGCAAAATCACTTATATAGGGCTTAAAACATGCTCGAAATAAATTTGAAGTAATATTTTGCTATTCTTTTTATTTTCCCACAACAAATTTGTAATATATTTAATTGATAACCAGCAAAATTGCACAAAATCTTCTTTGAAAGACCGCTGGCCCAACAGCGAGCATCACTATAGGTCAAGCCAAGCAGCAGAAAAATTGGGCGAGACGCCAAAATTTACGCATAACCAATATTTTCAAAGAAATAACCATCGTCTCTAGTTATAATTGACGGACGGCGTTGAACTGACAAATGAGCGGTTTTCCGTTCGGAGCCATTGGGATTTTTGCCAAGAATTTGTCTCGTTTTCTCCAAGCTTCCGGAATCACTGATCGGGTAAATTACTCGATTAAATATGGGGGGTTGAAGTATTTTCTTTATGAAATCAAACGAAACAAAGCCGAACGGACCTTTATGTTGTTCCTTGGTCTTTTCCTACAAATGTTTAATTTCTACGCTTTTGGTCTTTGCTTTTTGATGTGAATTATCATTAAATGGGACTTGATGAAAAGTGCTGACTCATAGCCATTTTGATGGAAAGATTATATTGATATTTGCAACATTTTCGTCCTCTATTTTTGCTGATTGCCTCGGTCACCAAATGCTCGGCTCGATCAGTCATCATAAGCTCTATAAGCGCTCTAGCGAAACGCTAAGGAGGCGGAGAACGTTGAACAACATAATGACCTTCGCGACTGTTCCTCTACAGTCAGTCCATTCTTATAAGGGTAAAATTGCGCTTTTATGATCATTCTAAAATCGTCCAAAGTGTGCCTTCGCTGGGTTTGATCAATTATTCTTTGTTTAGACAATGAAGCCTGTCTTTGTGGCCGGCCTTCTCTTCTTATTAGCGCCCCTGGTCTTTAGTTTTGCCGAGTCAATCTCCATCTCCCACGTGCTTAAAAAGCGAGGATATCGCGGCTACGACGGAAGCGGAAGTTATAGCAGCGAAGAAGAGCCAGTGAGTTTTCCCGACATTGATCAAATGCGCACATTACGAAACATTTTAATACTTTTACGCTTTTTGTTAGTCGTACAAACACCGAAGAGGATACAGCAGAAAATGCCACCATTATCCATCGCATGAAGGAGGCTACCCCTTCGAGGGTTTCCCATATGGCGGCTATCCAATGCAATTCCCACAACCTCATATTCCGCCTCCGATGGTTTTCCCACCCCTGCAACTACCTCCGGCTTCGCCAATTCAGGCGGATTTTGTCTCACCAAAAATCGCACCTCCAACTTTGGAAGGCTATCCAATTTTGGAAGGTCCTTTGGCATTGCAAGGCTCTCCAGCTTTGGAAGGTCCTTTGGCATTGCAAGGCTCTCCAGCTTTGGAAGGTCCTTTGGCATTGCAAGGCTCTCCAGCTTTGGCAGGTCCTTTGGCATTGCAAGGCTCTCCAGCAATTCAGTCAGCTGTTGCACCTGAGCCAGTTGTGGCCGATTCGGCAATTGCTCCATCCCCAGTGGCTTCTTTACAGGTGCCATCCCCATGGGTGGGAGGAAGGAAGAAGCGAGCCTTCCACGGTTTGTGCCAAAAAAAATTAGGGGTAAAAATAAATGTGCCGAAAATGTAAACTTTGTTCAGTAGCAGCGACAAAGGAAAAAGCCGACGAAAAGGAAGTCGAATCTGGGGCACGTCAAGCCAAGGAGTCTGACGGGCAAATTGTCAAAAGGGAAAAGCGAAAAGTAAACAACAAATACGTGCCGAAGAAGGAGTACGGGGCGGAGACTACGCACACTCCATACGCACAACTATCGCACGAATATTCTCCAAAAACCGACAGAAAAGAAGGCAAAAATAAGAAACTGAAATCGCCAGTTACCGGAGAAGTAAACGATGACACTTAATTTAATTCCATTTTGAATGAATGCAAATGACTTTCACACAGAAAGAGGAAAAGGGAGCGGCGAAGGCGGGAGGCGCTGACCACGCTTATGCACAGTCTCAGTCGTACAAGAAGAAGCAAAAGCAAGAAGAGAAGAAGGCCAAACCACCGAACAAGAAGAAAGAAGAAGCCCCAGAGGAGGAGGAAGAGGAGAGTCTGGTGGGAACAAACGAACAAAACTCGGAGTTCACTCAGGGCGGCCCGCAGTTCCGCAGCACGTGGGACGTTCGCCGGCGCCGACGAAGTAATCCGACCTTTCCGGTTCCGCCTCCATCCTCCTAAGTGACAATTAAACTGCTGGGCTTCAAAGGGCGTCGTTTTTTAAGTGTTTCTCATTTGAATTAACCATAAATTAAGGTCCAACCACCGCATAACCCACTAACGGCTCCTTCCTCCGCCCGCCTACCTTCCGTAGCCGGTTTTCCAGAAAAAACTGTGCAAAGAGATGTAAAATAGTGATAATTAATTGACAAAATCTTGATCAACATTTCAGAACGTTTGCACCATCATTGTCTATAAAAATTGATTATCCAAAAATATGCTGGATTGGTTTTTTCCAGCATCTAATCCAGGTCACCTTGGGGAGGTCGGGGGGGGGGGGGGGGGGGGAGGGATGGAAAACGATGAATTCGCGCCATTCGACCATCGAATCGTCCGTCCACCCATTCAATTCTCCCATCGCAAATCAATCCGTCTCCCATTTTCACATCCGTCCCCCACTCCCGGCGATGTCTGCTCGCCTTCCGGTCACTTTCTTCAAGCAGCTCCTCCAGCGTTTCATCCGCATCATCCCCAAACTGATCAGTTCCCTCAGGGGCTTTCTTTTTGCTCTCGTCGTATTTGCCACTTCTATTTTTGGTAGGTTTCTTTTTAAAATCCAGTTAAGTATTTGTTTATGGTTATTGGCCAAAATTTATTAAACCAAAATGATTCTTAACGGCGGACAATCGGCGTCGCAAACAAAAACCTAGGAAGTTTAACCATTGCTTCTGCTTAAAGCCCCCTTCCCTTCCCGCCCCAGGCAATTACATCGTCACCCTTTCACTGCCCCTCATTACGGTGTTTAACCATCATCAACAATGGCGTCAGCTAATGGACCGCGCCATCACATTTTGGATGCTAATTCCGTTGTTTTTCCTCCATTTCATTTTTCGCGTCCGAATTCGAGCCACGGGAGACGAAATTTTACTGAACGAGCCCGCAATAATCGTGATGAAGTGGACATTGTGGTTTATTCGAGTGAATTTCCAACTGTTAAGCCACCGTACACGGTTGGATTGGTTCTACTTTTGGTTGGTACTGTGGCGCATTAACCCGTGGTTGATGACCAGCAACAGAATTGCTTTGAAGCAATTGCTTAAGCATATCCCGGGAGCAGGTTATTTACAAAAAAAGGAAAACAGCAGAATAATATTTTAGGGTTCGGGATGCAAGGGATGGTTTATGTGTTCTTGAAGAGAGACCTGGAGACGGACACAGCCCGAATGTAATTAATTAAATTCCCCAAAATAAACAAATTATTTCGAAATGAGCAGGAGTCGAGCGGTAGATTATTATGCGGACATGGGCCAGCCCTACCAGGTCAGAACATGCCATTCCGGCTGGAAATGCCATTTTGATCAGATTTTAATGTTCCCCGAGGGCACGGACAAAACTCCGTCTACCACCGCCCGCAGCGATCAATTTGCCGACCGCCAGGGCCTCCCCCGACTTCGCCATGTTTGCCGATGACTTTATCCATCCCATTTAATAAACTTCTTTGTTTCATGTACTCTACCCACGAAGTGCGGGATTTGTCCAATTGGCTCGGAAAATGAGAGAACGTGGGAAGGGGGGGGGGAGGGGCGCGGAGATACAATATTATTTATTCCCACAGGCAATTATCTGGCCCATGTGTACGACGTAACTGTGGCCTACCCAGGCAAGTTGGTACAGGTCAGCAAAATAACAATAAAATGTTACCAACGCTATCAAATTTGGTTTGTAGAATGAGACGGACATGATCATCCGGGGCCAGCTGGCCAGAAACGTGCATTTCGACGTGAGAAGGATTTCAGCGGAACAGTTGCCCAGTTCGGACGAGGAGTTGCACCAATGGATAATGGAGTGGGTGGAACATTTTTTGGAGAATTGCCCTTTTCCGGTTGAGTTTGTGGACTGAGAAGGAAGAAAGGTTGGAGCACTTCTACACAGAACGGATTCCGAGCAGACGACGGTTTGAGTCGGCGGGAGGCGAGGGGAATTGCTGGTCGAGGGATGGCTGGGCCCAACTGGCAGTCAAAGTGTTCGGCTTCTGCTTTTGGGTCAGTGTGGTGCCCGTTTGGCTGTACCATCTGAGTTTTCTGCCTTTCGTCCAGGTCAGCAGTTCATTTACCCTCAGCTGAACGATTCTTCCTTCAGATCGGCTTTATTTTTCTCCTTTTCAATTACTTGATCATTTATGCCATTTATGGAGGCGTTGACGAATTAATAATGTCCAAATGGGAAGCTCAAAAAGAAAAGGACAGAAGACAAGAAAGGGCTCGAGAAGAAATTATCTAAGAATAGTTGCAATCATGGTGATCTGGCTTTTTTTTTCTTAATTTCAAAATTTGAACTAAAAATATGGCCAATAAATGGTGACGATCTTCAATATCAACGCTTCCGTTGAAAACAAATCACTAACGGCCAAAATCCCTAATACCTAAGCTAAAACCGGTAAAAATTACTATAATGTGCTATGACATTTCATTACTGTTTATCAACAAAATCTGATAAATTTGTTTTTCGAAATTCACTGGAGTTTGTGGGTATTTTTGCAGAGTAAGCTGCTGCTGGTCATGCCTTGAAGGCTGACCGTTCTTAAACTTTGGAATTTTGTAGCTGGTAACAGAAATGGGCGGAATTCCGTTTTCTGTTGTTTTTGGGCCTTTTTTCCGTTTTCCGTTAAAATGCCCTTTTAACGGAAAAACGGAAAAAATATACACCCCCTAAGAATGGGATTTTGAAGCATTTCGACGACAATTCACAAGTTTTTCATTCATTTTTTGTTGGACGAAATCAAAAAACGTAGGGGAGGGCCCTTTGTTTGCGACATTCCTAATTTTTGGACCAATTTTCTTAACAAATCTTGTGAATCTTCAAGAAAATGTTCTCCGGCGGTGCCTATCGGCACCGCCGACCTCCCCCCCCCCCCCTCCCCTAAAAGCGTAAAATGGCTTAAGAAGGCCGCTGAAAAAAAAGACATCCTTCAAAATTGTTTAAAGTGAATACTGTGAATATTTCAAAAAATATTTATTAAAATAATTACCTATTTAAAAAAAAAATAATTTTTTTATTTCATTTAAAATTTTTCCGTTTTTCCATTGTTGCCCTTTTTTCCATTTTCCGTTAAAAAAATATTTCTGTTTTTCCGTTTTTTTAAAATAAATTTCCTCCCATCCCTGGCTGGTAATTCATTCAAGGTGAATAAACAAAAATTCCGCTATTAGAAATTTTATAGTTGTTTTGTCCGCTTTTATAAGCTATTTAGTGATTTTGAGCGCTTTTGGCTGATTAGCGATTTTTTAGTCTATTAGTAATTTTGACCTTACAAATTAGGGTTTGTCCTGCGACGGACCGGTGGCCCCAATACGAAGTTGGCCCCAGAGTTATGACGGAATTGGCTCAGGCGGGGTTGACCCTCCGGCAAAAAGATTGGCGCCGAAACGTCCCGCGCCGAAACGTCCGCGCCGAAACGTCCCACTGCAACAAAAAATGAACACAAATCTTGTCGAATAAAGTCATCATTTATTTATAAAAAGCCAAGCAAAAAAAGGAGCTATACTCCGTTTTTGATCTATTTTTGTAGGTTTTTGATTTTATTATGGCACCGGCACCAGAAAAGGAAAAAATTGACGAGAAAAGAAAAAAAAACGGGCAAAATGTCAATTTGAATGCCGATCATGCGCACTGTTTGAGCAATGTCCAGCCAAATCTCCCAGTGAATAAGGTGAGATTCCGAATCTTCCAGTCTACGTGATGTCAATTTGCCCTTTCAGGTGGTTGTGCATCCGCTCGTCCTGCTCAGTGTGGTCGACCATTTTAACCGGGTCAACAAAACCCATAAAGTCAGTCGGGTGGTGGGCGTTCTGCTCGGTTGTATGAAGCCCGACAAAACACTCGATATCGCCAATTGCTTTGCTGGTCCGTTTCCATTTCTTGCTATTCGTAAGCATTCTCCCTTTACAGTCCCATATGATGAGGATTCCGAGAATTCCAACATTTTCTTTCTCGATGCTGATTTTTTGGAAGACATGTTCGGCATGTTTTACAAGGTCGCGGCACGAGAAAGAATCGTTGGTTGGTATCATTCTGGTCCGCGACTCTGCAAGGTTTCTATTAGAAAGTTCAAATAGAAACAATTATTTAAACAAATCCTCCTTTTCTTGAATTTGTGCTTTATTTAATTGACTAATAATTCAGAACGACATTTTGATTAACGAAGTGATCAAACGCTTTACCCCAAACCCCGTCCTGATCATAATCCAAGCCTCTCAAGGACGACAAGACTTGGCACTGCCAACGGATTCATATGTGGAGGTTCAGGAAGTGCATAACGTAATTTTGCGGGCACTGGGCCAGAAATTGGAATCGTAATTTAAGGATGGGTCGCCTCCGGTGAAGACTTTTGAACATGTTCCTAGTGAGATTGGTGCTGAAGAGGCTGAGGAGGTCGGAGTGGAGCATTTATTGAGGTATGGAGTAAAAACGGAAAACAAACCCTTAAAAAACGAACATTTTTGGAAAAATTGTTTAACAAAATGCAATAAAAAGGGAAGAATACACCCCTAAGAACTGCCCCCCCCCGAAAAAAAAAAATTCTGGCTACGGGCCTGAAGTGTGACGTCCTAAAGTTAGCGCAGATTGTTTAAGCATAGTTTTTGTAAAAAAAGGGGTGAGGGCAGTACCAGCCATATTGCCAAATATCGTCGTTTTTAGAGACATCAAAAACCAAACTGCCGGCACTCTTTCCCAGCGAATTTCTAATCAGATGACTGGCATTCGCGGCCTCGAGAATCATTTGGCCGGCATCACCAGCTATTTGCACCGAGTGGCGAGTCGGGAATTGCCCATCAATCATGCCATCATCTTTCTGATCCAGGTCGGTTAGCTTGTTGAAATTCCGGTCCCAACGAACGCTCAGGAAATGCTCAATTTGCTGCCGGAAGTGCTCGCGCCGGACTTTGTCGACGCGCACAATGTGCAGACAAACGACCATTTGATGAGCGTTTACATTGGGACGATGGTGCGGACGGTGATCGCATTGCACAACCTAATCGACAATAAGGTGGAGAAGGAGTGGGGGAGGGGGTGGCATTTGGAAAAACATTTTCCCCTATTTAGTTAACCCTGCAAAAAGTGGCAGAGAAAACATCGAAAGAAAAGGTGACCAAAGAGACAGAAAAGAAGGAAAGTTTGACGGAAAAGGACGAAACAAAGGAGAAAGAGACAGTCAGAAAACCATAATCAGAATTGTGATTTGGCGACATTTACACAATGTCTTGAAAAATGTTTTGTTTAGAAAATTGTAACGTTTTTAAAGCCCTCCAAATGGCTTCTATGCCCTGGATATGAATTTGAGGACAAAGTACAACTGGTGGTTGGTTGTCTTGCTGCATATTATTTGCCCACCGTATGCCGCCCATCCATCGCCAATAACGGTAGTCCGGCTTCAATATTGTCTTTTTATCACAAGAGATTAAAATTGTTAAATTAGCGGGTGCTATATCCAATTTTTGGCTCAAGAATGTATTGGGACGCGTAAACACACATGGTAGCGTAAAGTCGACTAGAACCGGTCCGAACCCCGTTAATTCAAGTACGCATCCGAACCCTGGAGTAAAAGAAAATGATTATTTAAAGTGAGTTTTAGCCTCATGCAGTTTGATGAGAATTTTTGGGCCTTTTTTATATTTTACCTCTAACGAAATGTTTCCTCAAAGACCAATCGCCAAAACGAGTGAAAAAAAGTTGAACAATAGACTCCAAAATCCCTAAAGAGTCCAGTCCGGAGTCGAACACTAATAAAATCTTATTTTTCATCCATTTTCTAAATAAGTCACCATTAAAGGCGATAATATGTCGGCAGGCTCATTTGTTTTTTTCTCCAAAATTTGTTTTGATTTATTAAATGTGCTTTAACTACTATATTTGTCAATGTCATTACATCGCTGGGGGGGGGGGGGGGACTCGGCCGCCCAATCGTCGCATCGTTCTACCGCAGTGAAAGCTTCTCCCATCCCCATTCGGTTGTACGGTAAACGGACGACACAATCCATCGCGACCCGGGCGTATGACTCACTGCCAATGAACAAATAAAATTATTCATCAAAGCGACGATTTATTTGGTTTCTCATTGCTCTTTCATTTTATTGCTATTGTTAGCCATGGCTTTTCCGTCTGCCCACCCGTCACTCTGTCGATTGGCCCGGATTGCGCGTCCTCTCCCCCTCCAAATGTCGTGGTCACTGTGACGCGCGAGGGCGACTTCTGTTGGAGCCGTTTCCGGGGCCATTTGTGTCGGTGTCGTGTTCGCACGGTGCTTCTCCCTTCCCTTCCCAAGTGGTGAAATGTTTCGATTTCGCTGTACAATGTTGGAGAGGCTTCGTAACTTGCGCCCAAAGATACGCGACCTTCTCTTGCCCGCTTCACTGCAATGAATAAAGGGAGTGGGCAATCTTCCGACCCCTCGGGGGATGGACACCCGCCGGGTTCAAAAGCTCGATCTCGAACAACTCACTCTTTTTGTGTCCATTCTCGTTCATCGCCGTCGGTCGTCGAATTGAGTACGCTTTGCGCGGCTCACAGTGGTTGGAAGACGCTGTATGTGTGGGGTTCCGACATACCAGCGATGTTTTGCCGTATTCATTTGGTTTTTCCGTTTTTATGCTCCGTAAGACTGTCCCTTCTTCATTTTGTTGTGTTTCCAGCCTCCGAATGATTGGGTGTTCGCTCACTCTCGTCTCTCTCTCCGCGTCAAATGACCCATCCGACAAACTGCTCCTTCTCCGTCTCGCTTCCACCAACTTCCTCACTCTTTCTCCTCGTCCGTCAAACTCTTCCAAGTCCTCCCTTAACGGCACGCGTCTGAACCACTCATCCGGAGCCCATGTGTTTATCTGTGTGCTGATGCTCGTGTGAACTGGTTGCCCTTGTTCACCCATTGCTCCTCCCTTGTATTCCAGCTCAGTGATGTTCATGTGTTCCAGGATGATTGCATCTCGGGACTCCACACTCCCGCACTTGTCGTCTTCCAATCTCCGTCCCATTTGCATCCGTTGATGCACTTGTAAGTAACACGCTCGTCCTGGAATATCTTCTGGTCCCTGAAAACGGCTCGGAGTCTCCGTTTTTCCGTCGATCCTTGCCCATCCGACTTTTTCCCACCGACGCTTCTCGGCCTCCGGTATCCTCCATCTGTTTGCCCTTTCCTTCCCACCATTTTGTCTTGTGCGTTCTTCGGAAGGTTCATCTCCCACCGTGACTACCGTCATGTACTCTTCTTCATCCCTTCCCTTCCAACACACTTCCGATGCCGCTTCCCTCTTCATCCGGTCTCCCTCCACAAAGTGCAGCTCAACTTCAGCTTCTTCCTCCCTCACTTGCTTCACTTTACGCCTCACTCGAGCGTTCCACTCCTCCACCACATCCGCCGCCTCCACACTTCTCCTTCTCTGCCTCTTCTTCAAGCTGTCCCTCTCCCCACCTCCCTGTCTCATCTCTTCTTCCGCTAATTCTTTTCCTTCCGCTTCCTTTTTCAGCTGATCCAACGGCTTCCATGGAGGCATCCCTGCCCCAACTTCGTCAACATTCACTTCTATCCAACTAATTTCTTCTTGCTTTGGACAAAAAGACGACCCTTCATCCAGCGCAGAAGGCAACTTCTGATGTCGGGCGTCGTATTCGTTCTGGAGAATATCCTCGTCAATCTCACCCACAACAATCTGATTCAGCTCCGGCTCCACATCTTCAAGGGGCTTCCATCCCGCAACTTCGAACGGCTCATCTTGAACTTCTTTTTGTTCTCCTCCGGAAAGAACCATCGTTCGCAACTCTTCTTCAGTGAACCCCTTTGGCGTTTTGAATTGCAAATCCACGGTTATTGCCCCTTCTCCGTCCGACGCCCATCTTCCATGTTCATTCCCTTCCTCATCTTTTACCCTCAATTCTTCCGTCGACACTAATAGAGGAAAATCGATGCTCAGTGACCCCGGCAAAAAATCTAAAAATATGCCGGAATCATTCAGCATCTGAGCGGTTGGTCCGTGGTTTCGAAGTCCACTCTCGCACTGATCGATCGACCAATTGGCCCTTCGTGTCAGTGTTGAATTGTGCACGGGGGAAGAGTCACTCAGAAATGCCGAATCAGGGGAACCAACGGTGTCGTTGCGGACGAGCCTAGGAAGGTGGTCGACGGCCCGTTCAGAAGTGAAGAAGCCAAACTCTGGAGATGATTCACCAACCATGCCAGAGTCTGAGCGAGTTAGTAGCGAATGCTGACAACGGGCAGATTGCTGGTAGAAAGCAAAATGAGAGTCACTCGAATGGCGATCGAAAGACTCTTCTGACCGACCTTCTCTTGCAGAAGGATGAAGCCATTTCCCCTCTCTTCCCTCCTCTTCCGACCGACCTTCTCTTGCAGAAGGATGAAGCCATTCCCCCTCTCTTCCCTCCTCTTCCGACCGACCTTCTCTTGCAGAAGGATGAAGCCATTCCCCCTCTCTTCCCTCTTCTTCCGACCGACCTTCTCTTGCAGAAGGATGAAGCCATTCCCCCTCTCTTCCCTCTTCTTCCGACCGACCTTCTCTTGCAGAAGGATGAAGCCATTCCTCCTCTTTTCCCTCCTCTTCCGACCGACCTTCTCTTGCAGAAGGATGAAGCCATTCCTCCTCTCTTCCCTCCTCTTCCGACCGACCTTCTCTTGCAGAAGGATGAAGCCATTCCCCCTCTCTTCCCTCTTCTTCCGACCGACCTTCTCTTGCAGAAGGATGAAGCCATTCCTCCTCTTTTCCCTCCTCTTCCGACCGACCTTCTCTTGCAGAAGGATGAAGCCATTCCCCCTCTCTTCCCTCTTCTTCCGACCGACCTTCTCTTGCAGAAGGATGAAGCCATTCCCCCTCTCTTCCCTCCTCTTCCGACCGACCTTCTCTTGCAGAAGGATGAAGCCATTCCCCCTCTCTTCCCTCCTCTTCCGACCGACCTTCTCTTGCAGAAGGATGAAGCCATTCCCCCTCTCTTCCCTCTTCTTCCGACCGACCTTCTCTTGCAGAAGGATGAAGCCATTCCCCCTCTCTTCCCTCTTCTTCCGACCGACCTTCTCTTGCAGAAGGATGAAGCCATTCCTCCTCTTTTCCCTCCTCTTCCGACCGACCTTCTCTTGCAGAAGGATGAAGCCATTCCCCCTCTCTTCCCTCCTCTTCCGACCGACCTTCTCTTGCAGAAGGATGAAGCCATTCCCACTCTTTTCCCTCCTCTTTCTCCGTGCTAACCTCCTCGTAGTATTCCCCATCTCTCGGCAATTGCATTTTATTTTCAAGCATCACATTATCCGTTTTTTCCGATCGGACCAAATCTTCAATGAAGGCAAGGTCGCTTAGTGTTGTAATGGTGGTAACGGTGACTTTTGCCTTCAGCTGCTGTTTTTCGCTATGTTCTTTCATGTTTTGCCTGTCCGTGTCGCCGCCCTTCTCCATCATCTGCACATTCTGTTGTTCATCAACAAATGCTTCTTCCGCCCACGTCTCGCTCTTCCCCGTCCCCTGCTCATTTTGTGTATTGTCAATCGCTGCTCCATTCCTCACCACTTTTTGTGCACGATTATTTGTACCGCTTTCTGCCACTGGACCCTTCCAGAGAAGTCGCTCCTTGGGGAAGATGGAGAACACTTTCTGGATGATTTCATCCTTTGCGGCATGCTCCGTCTCCGCCTCTGCCGCGCTTCCCTTCTTCCGGATGTCTTCAGCACTGAAAACATGCCGAAGAAGGTCTCCGTCGTCGCTTTCAACTTGGTCCACCAGCGAAATGCTTCCGCCTTTCTCTTTACTTTCGCTTTCGTCCTCATTTTGGCATTCTCTCGCCTTCCCCTCTTGCTCCACCTCCCGTTGGCCGCCCCCGCCCCTCTTTAGCCGAGCTTCCCCTGCCCCTCCCAAGACGACATAAGGGCTCATGTCCACTTTCTCCCATTCCAACACCGGCCCCTTTCGTTTTGCCAAAACCATCTTCAGACGAACAAGCACTGAAAGTTTGCAACTGACACACTCCTCCAAGTCCCGTCCCTACCGTCACTGATTTTGTCCTCAGAGCCTTCCACTCGAACTCGGAACCAACCCGGGTTAGCCATACCCAACTGTTCCCCTGAGGTCAACTTCAGTCCCGTCCTTTTGGCAAGTTCTTCCCTTAAAGTACGTTCAGATTCGAAGTTTATGTCGTCAAGAAACTGAAAAACTGAGAAATGACGTACATTCAAACCATTTAAAAAGTACCATTTTTAAGTCCACCAAAACCCAGGGCATTGGCTCTGCCGACGCCAACAAAGTTCTGCTCAGTCCCAAGTCAGCCATCCCTTCAATTGTCCTCCTTCTGAGCTCTTTAAGTCGCGATTTACGCCTCGCGAATAGCTCAGAAGCCCAATCTGGAGTAAAGAGTGAAGACGCCAACATCAAATTCGCATGCAATTCCACCTAAGTCCTCAAGTAAATTGGCAACCAAATATTGGACCAGAGGAGCACACGGCTGAAGTGGGAGGAGGGAAAGGGCGGGCCGTGGGAGGAGGATGGCGGTGAACTCGAGGCCCGGCAGCGAGAAATGCTGTGGGGAACGAACGGTCCGATTGGATTTGAATTTGTGCCGGCCGAATTGTTGTGAGGAAGGCATAAACAAACACCTTGGCTCCATTCCAAATCCACACCAACCAATTGCCCAATTCGTCGCCCCTCCGGCGTTCCAATCCCAAGCAGCTGTTGAACTCCCACAAATCCATCGTTGCCAAACTCTCGTCCACAAGTAAAAAAATATTGCTCCTAAAAGCTACACAAATGGGGCGAATTGTCAATTTATTGACTTACTCGACCGCCCATTCCAAAATACGCGCCAATTGTCGCTGACCATTGCCCTTACAGCCAATAATCGGGTGCGGGTTGTGCAGCAAAAGTGCGCGAACGCGTCCTCTCCTCTGACGGAATTGGTTAATTTGCAATTTATTCCCTCACGAACACCTTCCCAATCCGCTCCATTGTGTGCTGCAAGTCGGCAATGTCCAACAGAGACACATTTGCCTGAGAAGTCACTCTGACCGGGGTAAGTGGTTCAATTGTACCAGATGGACAGGAACAATGTCAATAGAGGCTGTTTCCGAACGAAAAGCCCCCGACAATTCGGGATCTGCGAATGGAGTCGGACAGAGCAAAATATCTGTTGACAATGAATTCAATTCTTCGCCATATTGGAGGCAATCACCGCCTGGTGAACAACAACATCGGACGAACAGCTCCAAGGCGACAGATGTGTTGGAGACCAGATGAAGCTGGTCCCACTGGATTAACTCGCCTAACAAATGGCGGATGTGCCAAGAAAGCGCTTTTTGGACTCTAAAGACTTTTCGAATTCTTTCTTTAATGTCCGTGCTTACGATTCGTAACCCCCCACGGGGGCGGGCTGAGCCACGAATTGTTCGGCACCGGCCCAGAAAGAAGGAATTATGATCTGCGAAAGATATTTTTATCCGGCGATTACAGCAATGTTCCCTAAGCATGAATGCCGCAGACATTATTCTGATGGCATTTATGCTTTTTGTCCTACTTTTTCCGCAAGCATTTCAGTACACTGATCGATGGGACCCTCACAGCATAGGTCCAGACAAACGATTCCGCCGACCTGCCCATTTATGCTACCACCATTAACGATGTTGTTGTCATTGATTGCGTGCTGTTTCTCAACCATTTTCTAGTTGAGTTTGGCACGCCTTGCTGGAGTGGAGGAGTCTAAACGGAGGGTATGGCCACTCACTCATAACGGAGACGGGAGGGGGGGGGGGGGGAGGAGGAGTTTTGAACATGGAGTGTTAATGAGTTTATCGCCAATCGCATATCGCTATCGCATTTCGTGCTATATCGCGCGATATTACACCCCTAACGATTGGATTTTTTAATTTAAAAATATTGTCAGAATGCCAAAAAATGTAACTTTTGTACAATTTTTTTTAAAATTCTGGTCAATTCATGTAGAAAAAAAGTTTATTTTCTCATACATAAGTAACATTTTTCTTGTCAGAGGTGCTTGTAATTACTTAAATTCGGTAATTTATACATAATCTTGTCTGTTTTTCTGTCTTTTTCAGAATGTTGGAGGTGGGGAAGGGGTCGGCGGTGCCAATAGGCGCCGCCGAGAAAAAATTGAAATTTTGACTAAATTTCTTAAGGGATTTGCAACCAAAATTTATAAATTATGGTGATTTTTGAAGCGTAAGCGCTTTAGGCTTAGGAGAAGACCAAAATTTTTGGATTTTTTAGCAGGATTCTCCTACCTTTTGGGCTTTTTCTGCTTTTTGCCTGCGTGTTAAATTGTCTAGTGTCCAAATTTATAACTTTAATTCCGAAAAATTTTTAAAATTTTGATTGCAAATCTCTTAACAAACACATCAAAATTTGGAAAAATTGAAGAATACTTGTACCTCACCAAATCCCACAAATTATATATCAATCGACTCCTCTCTAAGCCTAACACACGAATCTGAAAGAATTTTTTGGCGGAAACAATTTTGAAGCAAGTTATAAGCCCGGGACTGAAGTGTCTTTTTGACTGGGGACTCAGTTGTCCATTGATTAAAAAATGAGCAAAATACATATATAGGCTTTAAAAATTACTAATTTGTCGATAGAAAATAAAAATTTTAAATTTACTGTGGTTTTTGAACCGGTTTAAATTTTTAAAAATTAAGGAAAAACGATTTTTTTCTAAATAACTAAATTGGGGTTATTAGGTAGCTTGGGGTTTGTTAGGCTAAGCTTGGGGTTTGTTAGGCTTAGCTTGGGGTTTGTTAGGCTTAGCTTGGGGTTTGTTAGGCTTAGCTTGGGGTTCGTTAGGCTCAGCTTGGGGTTCGTTAGGCTTAGGCCTAAGCCACCCTGGCTCGGGGCGCGTTAGGCTTAGGCCTAAGCCAACCTGGCTCGGGGCGCGTTAGGCTTAGGCCTAAGCCAACCTGGCTCGGGGCGCGTTAGGCTTAGGCCTAAGCCAACCTGGCTCGGAGCGCGTTAGGCTTAGGCCTAAGCCACCCTGGCTCGGGGCGCGTTAGGCTTAGGCCTAAGCCACCCTGGCTCGGGGCGCGTTAGGCTTAGGCCTAAGCCACCCTGGCTTGGGTTTCGTTAGGCTTAGAGAGGAGTCGATTGTTATATAATTTATGGGATTTGGTGAGGTACAAGTATTCTTCAATTTTACCCAAAATTTTCTTGGCGACCAGCAATCCCTCTCCCTGCCTTCATGAAAATAAACAAAATTCCAATTTTTCTTCGGCGAAAATTTTTCCATAAAAACACACGATTTTCCGTTACTACCCGGATTCCGGACACCGCACCAGAATTTTGCTGATTTTTTGCGGCTTTTTGGAATTCCAAAGTTGAAAAAAAAATGTTTTTGCTGGATTTTAAATTATCGCTATCGCGCGATATATATCGCATTTATCGCCTTTTTGGGACATATCGCCAATCGCATATCGCTATCGCATTGGAAAATGGTTTTATCGCCAATCGCATATCGCTATCGCATTGGAAAATGGTTTTATCGCCAATCGCATATCGCTATCGCATTGATTGGAAAATGGTTTTATCGCTAATCGCATATCGCTATCGCATTGGAAAATTCGATATCGCTTATCGCATATCGCCGATCGCTTTTTTTTACGGCGCGATTTACATCCCTGGTATGCACTACTTGATAACATTTATTTATCTTTCCAAATCTAGAACAATGACTGCCTCAGATTGGATCAAGCATTTTGGTTGCTTTTTAGCTTTCTCAGTTCCTCCATTTGACGGAGGAATTGAGAAGGGCGATTTGTACGGTGAAACTGATCGATTTTTCAGAATCCGAACAAATAAAACTATTTTTGTGTGATTTTGCGTAGGGATTGGGCAAAGAGAAAAAGTTTTGTGGAAGGGGCACATTTCAAAGTCGAATGATCCGCGGAAAGTGATTTGGTGATAAATAATACATATGTTTGCGCAAAGTTCGCGTCCTAACATTTGACTACTCTTTCCGGTATGGGGACGAACGAACAAACGAACGAATGGAATAAAAGTTGGCCTTAGATCGGGCGTCCTCCTAACCCCTCAAAGTTAAAGCCGATCGGCATAAATGAAGCGAAGCGCTTTCATTGTTTACTCGCCACTTCAGCAAAATGGAAAAGGGAGGAGGAGGGGAAAGAGGAGAAGGAATAACAACAGAACAAACAGAGACTGGGGGGAGGGCGTTTGAGAAACCGGGCGAGAGGGGGGCGAGGGGGGGGGGGGGAGCAGTTCATCCAAAGCCCCTGCCACCAACACTTTATGTAATTCGCGCAAGGACCTTCGTTTGATTCAGAAAAGTTCGCGTCGTCAAAGCTAAAAAGTTTCGCTTAAGCTGTGTACTAAACCTTATTTGGCCATGCCGGAGTCTTGTAAATGTTTTATTCTTTTTTTTTGTATTTATTTACCTATTTGTTAAAAATGAATGAAACGACATGGAGGGGGGGGTGGGGGGGGAAGGCGAACAAACACAGAACAACGCTATCGCAGAGAACCTCCGTTTCGTTTGTTTGTATGAAATTCAAAAAATATTCAAAGGGAAAAACGCCCAAAAGAATGTTAAAGAATTGGAGAAGGCTTTCAATTTGTTTGTAAAGTGCGCAACCATCGAACAGAGAAAGGAAGGCAATAGATTTATGGGGGGGGGGGGAAAGGGTAAAGTGAGAGGAATTTGGACGAGAAACCGGAATTGGGGGGGGGGGGGGGGGTCGGCCACAAACATTGCTGAAAAAGGCCAATTCAACCGACCGACCGACCCAATCCATCCGATCCAGCAGTTCATTCCGTCCACCAATCGCACCTCAATTACACCCACCACCCCTAAAATGCCATTATCCTCAACCGAACGCGACGAATCAAGAAGAAATCCCCACTTACCCACTCAGTCAAAATTGGTCGGATCGCTAAAAAAAGAAAATGTTTTAATTTCTGAAAATGAAAAACTAAAAAAGAAATTGAAAAATTTCAGGCTCTCTCTCACTTACCCACTCTCTCTCTCTCACTTAACACTAACTCACTCTATCTCTCACTTATCTCTTTCTCCCTCTCAACCATTCGTTTTTACTCGTCATCGATTGCCACTGTTCTTTTTCCCGTTGCGCAATTCGTTCGGCTGAAAGCGCACAAAGGCGGGGACTTTAATGAGGGTCGGGCGGTCGCATCAATGGCAATGAAAAACAAATCAAATTGCCTCCCCCCTTCGAGAAAAAAACAACGTAAACCGATGAAAAGAAAACAACGCCGCCGGCATTTCAATTTAACTGCTCATTAGCAGATTAAACAATCTTTAATAATGATTGAAGGACAAAAAACCCGCCCCTCCCATTGTATGCAACGCCCAATTAACCAAAACAGGCTACGGTTACACGAACAATGTTGTAATAAAGACACATTATTTTGACAAAGTAAAAAACAGGGCTGGGCGAAACTTCGGGTATTTACACAAAGTTCGAAGCACAAAATACCCGAAGTTTCGGGTAAAACACGAACTTTTCGGTTATGTGCCCACAGATTCAAATTTATTGCAATATTATGAAATTCGAGGGCCAATTTTCTTAACAATTCGAGTCAAAATTTTCTCCGGCCGCCCATCGGCAACGCCGGACCACTCGCGCACCTCATTTTCCCCGGTGGATTTTGGCTTGAAATTCTGAATCCGAAATTTTTGGAGAGTCCGGATTTCCGTTTTCAAATTCCGTCAAAAAAATTTTAAAAACCGGGTATTTTGAGCTTCGAAAAAAATTGAGCTTCGTTTTGAGCTTCGACTTCGGGTAGTGAGCCGAACTCCACTTTGCCCAGCCTGGGCACTGAGATGATCTGCTCCGTGAAATGAACAGAGTTGGTTTGAGAACAGCAATGGTTGATGATAATTCCTATGGTTCATTTCGGGGGGAGGGGATTATGAAGACTCGGCATTATGAAAAGCTTTATTTCTTTGAAGATGTCCATCCACTGACGCTGTTGAAAGTTCGGGCGGCGGGTTTCCGCGATAGAAAAGGCGTTGAAGTTCAGAATGTGCCGAAGCGCGTTCTTCCCTCATGGCATCCAACAGAGAGACTCCGACCCGTCGATCGCCCCCTTTCCGTCAGCCCCGAGACCGTCCAGCAGCACTTGCGCATCCATTGGTCCCTCATCCCCACCAAACATTAGCGTAGCTTCCATTTGGTGTTCGGCAACCGTTCCGTAGATGGAATGCAGCAGACGGCGCGCAATGTCCGGACACTGATGGTGGAGATCGCGGACGGCACTTTCCACGAAGGCACCTTGGGGGTTTTTCGGCATTTATTTAGGGGTCGTTTAGTCTTTTTTACTCGACATCATATGTGCATAGTCGCATATAAATCCACAACATTAACGTAGCGCTTCCGGTCCAAACCTCCAAAAGCTTTATAACTTTCTTTAATCTGAACCGATTTGGTCGAACGTCACATCAAATGAAAGCACTTCAATGTTCGGACCGGTAGCCTAAGGTAGAATAGCACGGGGAAAGGGGGTCATTTCGGCGCGGGGTCGTTTTGGCGCCAAATAAAACTGATTTGCATTTTTGAAAATTCCTTTAAAAAAAAATGAATTGGCGCTTACGGGAACTCCATCTGAGCGCCGGGAGCTCAGATGGAAAATCCCCCCCCCCCCCGCCCGAAATATTTTTTGGCTACGTCTCTGCCCTACATTGAGGCTTATTCTATGAGTCTGGCGAGAACAACGAGAAGGAAAAGCCCACCGAAGTATCGAAAGCGATCGGTGCCCGTTTCGCCCAACGCCATTTTAGACCGTCCTTCAATGCCGTGAGGGGGGACTGAGTTGGTCATTTTTGCTGCCTCGGAACTAATCGCTGTGGTGTTTTTGCCGATAAGAAAGTTGGTAGAATGGAGGCCATTAGAGGAGTAATTGCGTTGTTGATGTTGTGAAGTTCGAACTCGTCGAGGGAAAGAGCCGCCAAAGGGCGAATTGGAGGATTTCTGCCGGAGAGCATCCCAAATTGGGGATAATTGTCGTTGAGGGACTGTACGCTGGACATACGCTGAAGGACAAGTGCAAAAAGCGTCAAAAATTCCATCCCCGTCAAAAACCCCGTTTTGCATCGGCCGTTCCCCCGTCGTCGTTTCCCCGACTTATTTTCCTTTTGACCCTCCGAAACGGCGTAACTCTCGACGACCGTCTCCTGTTCATGGTTCCTTCCAGTTGGTTGACAAATTCTTGCTGCTGATGGATCGTCGGTTGATGGTCATTCTGCGGATGGTGGTGGGTCAATCGCATTGACAGCCTTTCCCCGTCCAATGGTCTTTCGTCCAGCCTTTCTGCTCCATTTCTCAAGTGATAACTGACACAACCGCCTCCATTTATCTGTGGGTTGTGGTGCTGTTGTTGTTCCTCTTCGATCTCGTCCTGCTCCTGCTTCAACTCTTTCATCAAGTTCAATACGCTTTCTTCCCGTTCGTTCAATTCATCCAACAGCCCAAAACTGCTTAAATTGTCCTCCTCCATTCCCTCACCTTCAGCAAACCCTTCAGGCAAGCTTAACATTAATTAAATTTGTTTATCAAAAACGATGAAGCCACTTGCCTATCACCGAACACTTCTCTCCGATTTGCATCCATCGCTTTGTTACCGGCCAGAAAACTCAAAGCTTCGAAAAAGCGCCACGGCGGTTTCACGTTGGACTCTCCGATTTGAATGCGTCGATTCATTTCTTTAAATCTTTTGTAGAAAATATCTTTCAGATTCCGCCATTGCGAAGCCAAATCGTCAACTGAATAAATACAAAAAGCTGATTCAAAAAGTTTAAATCCCAACAATTGATCAATCACTGACCCGTAAACCCATCATCCAAAAAGTGCTGCCGAATTTGTTCAAATGCTGCGCGACGACTTATCGAGATTTTGCTTTTATCCGTTGCGCCAACCGGCAGCCAGATAATATCGAATTGCTTCACCAGTTGGATCAGTTGCGCCCGTTGGTCCGCGTTCCATTCGCATCGTCCTTGAGGTGGCATAATAAATTTTACCTATTTTTTAGTAATAAAATTTAAGTTTTTTTCAAAATAAATATGTAAAAGAAAAAAATTTCCGGAGACTGGAAAGGTAAGGCGAGTGATTCGTGGCTTAGGCTGTGGTGGCGTAGGACTTGGGCCGGCGGGACGATTGCTTTAGTGTCGTGTCGTCGCTGGGGGGGAGCGAGCGTCTGCTGCCGCATTCGCTGTGTCGTCCCCCCATTTCCCATAGTCTCAGCGTGCAAACGAATCGATTGGGAGAATGCGACAAATGTACACTTTCATAGGGCCGTGCTTTTACGACGGAAAGACGAAGAATGAATGAATGAATGGAATGGAATGGAAAGCAAAAGAGAAAAGTTAAGCCAAAACAAGCCTAGCCTAGCTTTGAATGCTGAGATATGTATGTACAGACAGACCAATTCTTTAACATTAAATTATCCCCGTAAATTTGGATAATAATTAACTCGTTCCCTTTTTATCAACTCGTTCTTCTTTAAAAAAAGACCTAAATTTCTTTAGATTATTTAAAACTTGACCAATGGGGTTTCGGTGTCCGGTAAAATAAGATTTCTGGAACGGGAATTTTTAATTTTCAAGTTTTTTTTATTACTTTTGAATTTTTGCTTAAAAATCTTTCAAATCGGGAATGTGCTCTGGTCGCGTTTTTAAAACCAGAATTCTGGTCGCAAAAAACAGAATTCTGGTGCCACTTTTAAAAATCAGAAAACGGAATTCTGGGGCCCAAAATGACCAGAAAATTCTGCTATTGGCATTGCCTGACCTTTCCCATTTCTAAAAAGCTTCAAGGAATACCACCATTTTTTAAAATTTTGATTGCAAATCTCAACAAATTGAGTCAAAATTCCAAATGTTCTCGGCGGCGCGACCCCACCCCCTCTTTAGAGCAAGCATTTTGTGGTCCGATTTTGGTTGGTTGGTGCATTTTTGACGATTTAGTGACATAAGATTTCGGAAAAATAGGTTTTTAACAAAATGATCGGGTTCTGGGTAGTAATTAAAGTTATATTCGGATTCTACGCCCTCCAAAACCCCAGAAGCAACATTTTTCTCAAAAGAATCAGATTACGGTGTTTATATGGAGGGTATTTATTGGTGGTGATTGGTTGGCATTTGCCATTCATTCTCTTCGGCTGCATTTGTCCTCGTTCATTTTCTGCCAAATCCTCTCGCCGATTGGTTGGCGAGTCGTGCCAGTAAAGAAGCCCTCTTATCGGCCCAGGAAGATGACGTCTCCACCGGCATAAATTGGGAGGTTCCCCCGAGGGGTGAAAAGCGTGGGACTGACGAAGCGGGCCGGTAGGACGGCGGCGGAGCTTGGAGGAGTTGCCGGAACGGAAACTAAACACAGCGATTCGATCTCGGGCTTCTGTTACAGAAAAGACTGGTGTTTTTGTCCTAGTGGTCCGTGCGCTCCAACAAAATAGGGTTGAGGGTTCGAATCCCCTCCATGCAATTGATATTTTTCGGTGAAGATTCACCAGCCATTGCCCCGCTAATGCAATGTTTATATGGGTGTATACCAGGGCTGTCGATATCGTCTCCTCAAAATACGATACACGATATACGATATTTACGATACACCAAAATACGATACGATCTTTTTTACGATACCCGATACGGCCAGAATTACGATATTTACGATTACGATACGATATTTTTTCTAGGCCGTGTTCAAAATTCAAAAAATAAAATCTTTTTTCGGTAGAAATTTCCAGTTTTTTAAATTTCCAAGAAAGTGCAATTTTTTAGAATTCTGCTTTACTTCTGGGAAGGGGTCGGCGGTGCCGATAGGCGCCGCCGAAATTTTTGACTCAATCTGTTAAGAAATTTTCAACTGAAATTTTAAAAATACGGTAGTTTTTTAAAGATTTTAGGCAGGCGCGTATGCAGGGGGTAGGAATAGGAGGGGCATGCCCTCCCCCCGAAAAGTTTTTTTAGAAAAAAACATTGGGGGCCCTTTGCAAAATTCGTAATTTTTGGACAAATTCTCTTAACAGATTTCGGCAAAATCTTCAAATTTTTCCCCTGCGGCGCGTATCGGCACCGCCGGGCCCTCGCATTCGTAAAAACTTCAAAAAAAGGTACCGTATTTTTAAATTTTGGTTGAAAATCTCTTAACAAATTGAGTAAAAAAAATTCAAAAATTTCTCGGCGGCGCCTATCGGCACCGCCGACACCCCTCCCAAATCTGGGGTCTCAAAAATTACGATACGGGTGATTTTTAGCGAAAATCCGATACGATACGATATGGATCTAAAATACGATATTTACGATTACGATACGATACGATACACAGCCCTGGTGTATACTATTGCAGAGATGCACCTTAATGGCGCTCTGATGGTGGACGGTTCGGCAGTAGGCGTGTTAGAAACGTTATACTTTTCTCTAACCTTCTAATCCGAATAAACTTAATATTTTTAAGAAGCTATAAGTGTTTAGATTTTATAAATGTAAAGAAAAGCGACATTGGAAAACGCTAAGAAATGTTATTGCCAAATGAATATAAACAACTTATTTTCACTCATTTGGCCAGATAACTTTTTTGTTTCCGATTGTAATAATCTAATTTTTTGACCATATACTAAGTTGATCAAATGCTCTCAAATGGTATTAAGTTAGAGAAAAGTTATAGCGTTTCAAACATGCCCACTGCCGAATCGTCTACTGCCGAACTGTCCGTACACCACCTTAATTTACACGTTTTTTTTCGTTACTCTAGTGTGTCTAACCCTTTCTCTCACTTTTGCACACTATTTCGTCGATTTACCATTTCTTGAGAGATATCCAATCGCTTACAAATTAGCTCTTGCTTACAAATAGCTTCTCTAATCATAGAGCTTTTGATTGTTACTAGTTTTGTATGATTTGACCCGAAAATAATTTCTTTTTGCCATCTTCTCAACATCGATGATGCATGATTAAAGCCATTTTCTCCACCAAAATTGTTTTTTTAAATTCCTTATGTTAATTATTTACCGAATACCAAAAAAACCCATTTGCCGAACACTAATCTTTACTATGAACGGCACCCAACTCGTTCAGCCCCGACTTGTTCACTTTACCCCAGGGCTCGGATTCGTCCTTAAATGGCAAGGACAGTCCTAAAAATGGACCCTCGATCTTAAAAATTGAAAATGTCCTTATTTTCAAAATTGTCCTTGAAAATGAGCATGTTAACCTCCCTGAGCTGAGCTTATGCTCTGCGTTTGCTGGAGCTCGCGTTTTGATTTGCCGTGTAAAGGAATAACTTTTTTAAGAAAACTGGAAGTTGCTCATTAGGGCCCCCCCAACCAATCAGGCACTTTCGGTTCTTAGAAAGGTGGTGGGCGACTTTCTACCTTTTGTTGCTTCTGCCGATTAATTGAGTCCACCATCCAATTACCATCCAATGCTATCGTTTCGCTCTGCTCCACCGGTCTCCACAACAAAGTGCCTTCAGAGTGCCCTATCAGAAGAGTAAATGCCGTCGTCGTGAATACTATTAGGATGAGGGGGGACAAACGTAAAAGGTTGGAGAAGAAACACAGCATCGTGTTTATTTCTTTATATAATCTGCTGTGTTCTGAAATTGTTATATATATATATATATACCTATTGCCTTTTA
The DNA here is from genome assembly GCA_020449905.1 of Globodera pallida. Taxonomy (NCBI): domain Eukaryota; kingdom Metazoa; phylum Nematoda; class Chromadorea; order Rhabditida; family Heteroderidae; genus Globodera; species Globodera pallida. Next base: position 301,508 of record JAIXHY010000009.1, on the reverse strand, counting down.
TTATTTGTATGACATATAAATAAATGACCCAAAACAGCAGTGAGGGTATTTATAAAAGGCAAATTGCAAAAGCGTTGGGCAATTTGTTCATATTGAAAGTCCTCCCCTTGAGAAATGGCACAATGAACTTCCGCTAAAATTAATACATAGGGGCCAACAAACGATGCTTCTCGTTCTGTGTTTGGGGTGGGGGTGGGGGGGGGGGTGGGGGGGAGGGGGGTGATGTGGAAGTGGAAGTGCATGCATTTTGCTGCTGATGATTATGGGCGGATTACCTCCCCCCACCAGGCGAAGCCTTTGTCCTTGTCAAACGAAACAATAACACCAATGGAAGAGTTTGCTAACTTTCTTCGCTTAGTCAGCGATTACACTTGCGCCTTTAGCAAAATTAGCCAAATTTACTTTGTAATGGTAAATTTAAGAAGCGAATGAGGAGGATACGAAAGAAGGAAGAATGGATAATGAAAATGGAAGAGGAGGAGTGAGGAGGGGAAGAGGAAGAGGAGGAGGAGTGAGGAGGGGAAGATAGAAGAGGAGGAGTGGGGAGGGGAAGAGGAAGAGGAGGAGTGAGGAGGGGAAGAGGAAGAGGAGGAGGAGTGAGGAGGGGAAGATAGAAGAGGAGGAGTGGGGAGGGGAAGAGGAAGAGGAGTGAGGAGGGGAAGAGGAAGAGTGAGGAAGGGAAGATGGAAGAGGGCGTTAAATAGTTTAAATTGCAAACGCTAGAATGGCAGAGCTACTCAAAGCCTTTCACTTTAATGAGAAATTACCCACCATTTTTCGCTATTTCAATAGCACTTATTGTCCGTCCAGAGTGCGTCTTCCCAGCTTAAAATACTTACAAAGTCTTAGCCCACCTTCATTCGTTCCCCACTCGTCAAAAATACAAAAATATTTACAATTAGCGATTACTTTGTTGAATTCGATTGCAATCTTTCAAAATAGCGCAATTTTTTGTAAATCATCAGGAAAATTAATTGAACTATTTGTACGCGTAAAAAGCGAAGTTGTTTGTTAATTCCCTGGTTTGCGTTAAAACGGTTGGGAAAATATGCAATGTTATGAAAATGGGAATGAGATTGGATTAAAATTGGTCGGCGAATATGGAAATTTGTCGAAAAAAATGCGACAGGAGATTGGCATTCGCGAGTTAGGCCAGCCAATACGAAGAATGGCAAATGATTTATTTATTAAGTGAAAGGTGAACAAAATTAAAATGACCTAAAATGGGGGGGGGGTCGATTTAGACCCCCCCCGCCCCCCAAAATTCGACCATAACTCCCCCCCCCCCCTCTTTTTCCTCGTCCATTCTGATTCGTCCTCCCTCGTCCATTCTGATTCGTCCTCCCTCGTCCATTCTGATTCGTCCTCCCTCGTCCATTCTGATTCGTCCTCCCTCGTCCATTCTGATTCGTCCTCCCTCGTCCATTCTGATTCGTCCTCCCCCTTGACATTCATTTACCTAATTTAGGCATTCATTTGCCAGAAAAATGCAATCGTTGAAGCTCGAGAAGGCCAAGGAGAACACAGTGTACACCGTGCTGTGAGGGTACTGGATGGATAACAACACCACTTTTGGGAAAAAACAATTCAAAAAGGGAAACAATAACACGTCTAATAGCAATGTAGTCCAGCGGAGTTCAGTGTTTACCCACGAGCTGTATGAGTTCAACCTGGTCGTTGTTGTCACTAATTGAACAGACTATTCCCGAACATTCTCACAATTATTTATTTTATTTGAAGTATTTGTCATCCTTTTCCGTTAGCTTTGCCAGCATTAAATGATTTTTAGATAATGATTCACATTGAAAGAATGAAATATCATTGCAATCTAACCACCGACAAATTGTGTCATTCATTGCCTTTTTGCTAATCCTCAGTTACCATTATTATCCATCATTTCCCTCCTCAACTCCGTTTGATTAAAAATGCTTCCCCGGTTTTTTGTTCTTCTCGGTTTCACAATTTTTGTTGTTTCTGAAAAGAATGCCATGAATGTCTTGCGGGACAAATCCGGCACAATTGAGGTCGAGGAAAAGGATGAGAAGAAGAAGGGAGATGTTTTGGATGACAATGGCATTCGGGTGGAGAAAAAGCCATGGTACGAGCAAGCATGGGACAGGTTGAAGTAAGGGAGTGGGAGATCGAATATGTCTTGAGGTCAAAGCACCCCTTAGGGGATTATTTGACAGAGACTGCAGCAGAAAAAAACGTTTGATTGATGAAGAACATTTACCAAGTGCGATAAACGAACAACAGCTTACGATGAACGCAAAAATTGTATTTTTAAAGTGAGTATTGGCCGCGGATAATTAATTGTAAACTTTCAATAAAAAACAATTAATTATAAACGCCGCATTCATAAATAGAAGCGACACACTGGCGGATTCGCCTAAAGGGCCAATGATGAAAGCCGAGACGGACAATTTGGAGGAAACGATTAAAATGCCGAATAGCAACAGAAACCATAGAAAGAAAAAGCGATTTAACTCCATCGACCAACTGTAACTTTTGATGCACCTGACTTATACTGTAGGGGGTCATTCCCTTACAAATTAGATACATGGCACACGGGTGGATGCCAGCAGACGGCGGAAGAGATCCCTCAGAATTCGGCAGGGACGGGGACGGATTTGGGGAGAAAAATTGGGCAAGTTTTGGAACTGGCCAGCGAAAATATTTACCTATTGATTCGGTTCAGGAACTAATTGGGCAGTCGGAAAGTCGCGCGGCGGACAACGAGGACGAAAGAGCTTTTCCCCTGGAGGGAAAGCAAGTGCGGGTCTGGAGTGAGGACGAGGCTTACTGGGACAGGCCACTTTACGGGACAGATCAGCAGGAGCAGCAGAAGAATCCACATAAAGTTGCTATGAAGAACTTACCGCAGGTGACCGGGAAGGGTTCAAGTCGGTCGGTGAAGCCTTCTCAACTTTCCGAGATGGGCATCGGCATTGCTGACGAGGACGACCAAAGCATTGTGGCATTTATTGAAGAAGGCAGTGCAACACAAGCGGAGAAAACAGCGAAGTTAAATTCTGTAATCATTATAAGTAAATTAAGCCTATCTTGAGGGTGGGTAGCCCTTTAGAGTCGCAATTTCCCCTAATGTAAGGGTGGCCGATCAGCCTCGGAACCGTCTCGGTCTCCTCGCCCTTTTCACTCGTCCAAATCAACTCGTTGGCAAAATGGCACCCAACTGCACTCTTCAACTCCTCCCTCCAACAATGTGAACAAAGCTCATCAGCACGAGCCGCAGTCTCAGGAAGAATTGGTGTCCAGCAGAAGCATATTCAATGATAGACAGCAACGAGTTGAGAGTGAGCAAAAGTGGGAGAACGGGCGAATTCTGGCAGAACAAAATCAGGTGAATTGAGGGGGGGGGGGGGGAGGGGGGACTGTCATTGCTTTTCTTAAAGGTCCAACCGATGGTTTCAAAAGCAGCCAATCCCGAAGCGCCTAAATGGTCGGAGCGGAAGTCTGAGTAAATGAAGGGCTTCTGACAATGCTGGCGATATTATTTACGACAAACTTTCAATTTCACCAATTCAACTTAAACATTCCGATTTTGAATAGGCAGGCGACATTTTGTGATGCAAAAAATGGGTGTCCCTACGTTTTGCCTCCCCAGCCAAAATGTTACATTTTGCCTCCTCAGCCAAAATGTTACATTTTGCCTCCTCATCCAAAATGGTACATTTTGCCTCCTCATCCAAAATGGTACATTTTGCCTCCTCAGCCAAAATGTTACATTTTGCCTCCTCATCCAAAATGGTACATTTTGCCTCCTCATCCAAATGTAACATTTTGCCTCCTCATCCAAAATGGTACGTTTTGCCACTAATTTTGCCACCACACAAAAAAAGATAAGATTTTATTGCGCCATGACAAATGTGTAAATTGTGACCAGTGTACTGATGTTGGAATAGTATTAGGGTTGGACGGGACCGGGATCAGCATGTTGAACCGGGATCGGGATTGACAAAGGGGGAAATTTTTTTTTGTAATTGTCAATGGTGGACTTATTATTCAAAAATATCTGCCTCATTGTCTTCAACTTCAATTCCCTCATGCAACATCAATTTTTTTTTGAAATTCTGGGGGTGGGGGTAGGCGGTGGTAGCTAATGCTCCGTGTGTCGTTGTGCGTCCATCATTGTAAAAATCTTGTTATAATGCCGCTATTGGAAATTGAATATAAAAGCAGTAAAAAATTTATGAATAAAATTAGCACTTAAATGAAAGCATGACGTAACATTAGCAGAACGTAACAGTGCGAAGTTTGAGGTGGCAAAAAGTAACATTTTTGCTGGGGAGGCAAAACGTAACGGAGGCAAAATGTACAGTTGGCAAAACGTAAGGAGGCAAAATGTTACTTTTTTGCTAAGGAGGCAAAACGTAACGGAGGCAAAATGTAGTGTAACCCAAAAAATGCATTTTGTGCGGCAACACTTTGAAGAAATTTTCTTCCGTAAATTGGCCATCCGTTTGCTGCTGGCTAACGTTGTTTATGTTTTATGCTTTCCTACGCCTCTGGGGACAGCGCCGTCTGTTTTCTTCACTAATTGAGCTCTCTCTTCGCTATATTTTTCACTAATTTCGATGCAACGAAACGAAACATCCGACGGAAAGACAGCCTTTTCCCTCTCCCGTCCTTAGAGCCCCCCCCCCCCCCCCCAACTTTCTCGGCCTTCCATTTCGATCACTCATCCCACCCACCCACCCACCCATTCACCCACCCACCCACCCATTCACCCACCCACCCACCCATTCACCCACCCACCCACCCATTCACCCACCCACCCACCCATTCACCCACCCACCCACCCATTCACCCACCCACCCACCCATTCACCCACCCACCCACCCATTCACCCACCCACCCACCCATTCACCCACCCACCCACCCATTCACCCACCCACCCACCCATTCACCCACCCACCCACCCATTCACCCACCCACACTCCCTATTGAACTTCTCAAAATCCCTCTTTCACTTTTCAAAAAATCATTTGAATAGACGGTTTTATTAGCTTTTCAGACAAATTTTAAAGTATAAATAATTATTTAATTGTGTATATGATTTCTCTTTAATGAAACCGCAGTATATGTGAAATTTTCAACACCGGCTCTGAAATTTTCGATTTTACGGACGGGTTGGATTCTACATAGAATTAATTGATTTTTTTATAATAAATTTTATTTAATAACTTCAATATTTATTAATTTCTCTTTCGCCAAAATTCGATGGATGTTATTCAACTGGCCACTCCCCCCCCATTTTCCCGGTAAAGGCCAAATTGAAAGGGTCGGCCTCATCCGGAACATTCTGTTTGTTGCCCTTCGTAACACGCGTGAATTGGAGCTTTGGTCAGTGCACTGCTTGGCACCCGCCTCCTGGACTTGTCTTTTTTCTTACAATTTTCACGAACTTTTCTACGCTCATTGCGCTTTATCATCCAAACAAAATGCCGTATTTGCAATGGTCGCCGCCTTTTTTGTGCGATTTCATTTGACCGCATACTTTGCAGCATAAATATTTTAGGAAACTGGCAGTACAATTGAGAATGGCGGCATTAAAATACTTCGATACGATTTGGTCTCAGAGAAACTTTGCGAGTTTAAATTGGACTCCGAATACGTAGACACATTCGAGACTGTCACTCTCGAAAGGGTCGGAATTGGCTGTGGTCAGGCGGACGATCGCCTGTTTCTGTACGACCGGACAATGGTCTCCGGGGAAATTCCCTTCTGGCGCATTTCTCTTGGCTGGGAACAAGTAATTAATTCCCAATGGATTTGAAGAAGCCAAATCGTAACACTCATTTGTCAGATGACCTTTTGCATCAAGTCGATGCCAATACTGGACGAACAGCAGCTTTGTTCACGCTGTATCCGATTCCCAGTCGTGTTGGACGGGGACAAACGGATCATCTTGCGGATCACGGATGATTTCCAAGTGTGTGCGTTTTTTCTTTCTGATCGCGACAAACTTTTTGGATAGTAAAGGTTGTTGTGTATGATGGAAACAGCGAACAATGGGCGATGCTAAGAGCGGATGAGAACACGGAATTGGATGTTCGTTACTAACAAATAAAGCATTTTCCTTTAAATCACCACTCTTTGCTTTTTAGCTTTCCACGATCACAGTTAGAGGAATCTCCGAAACTTTCGGTCACAATTGGCATCGCTTTTCTGCCATCGAGTCCAAGCTGTCCATCTTTGCTGACGGGGAAATTTGTGTGTTCAAAGTGCTTTGGGATGGGAAACACCACTTCTACAGTTTCACCGTTTCCCTGGAGCGCAAGAGTTACAAGTGCGTTCAATTTCATCCGTAAACTCTGAATTTACCTTCACAGCCTCGAGCACTGCTCATGTGCAAGCCTTGCCAAACCGCTGGAGACTCTTTGCTTTGTTCACTGTGCGAACGGGAGATTGGCCTTCTTAAACAAACATTTGGTCGGCTTCGTGTTCACTCAGCCCCCGTCACTAAGGGAACTTTGCTTTTGGACAATTCAGCGACAATTGGCGGATTGGTGCCCCCGAAGGAAAATATGGGGGAAAGGAAAGACGCAGAAAGAGTTTCAGGCAATGTTCAACATCAATCAAAGCATTCAAATTGTTGATTGAAGCATAATGATTTAATCAAATTCATGACAAAAATTGTTCATAATCCAACAAGCGCATTTACAGGGTGACACAAAAGTCCTGCACCACTTATTTTTTACCATAACTTTTTTCAAACTTAATCAAATTAGACCAAAAACCAATCAAAATGTACACAAAAGTGTAGAGATCAAAACAATCAGGAAGTTTTAAAGTTCCCCACTTTGTAGCGTATACAGAGGCGGAGACGTGCAGAAAAATTTGCGCAAAAGGCACGCAGCTCCTGCACGGATATTTTGTCCCATTCCCGAAGAAAGGAAAGTCGAAGCGCCTCCAAATTTTGTGGGGCTTGGCACAGGCCCTTGACTCCAAAATTAACCACACAGAATAATCATGGGGTTAAGTCAAGAGAGTATGGGGAGTCATTCCTGAGCACCGATAAAACCGGGAAAATTGGCCCTGCGGCAACAAAATTCTCGAGGCTTGTCAAGCCCCATATGACTGGATCAACAAAATTCTCGAGGCTTGTCAAGCCCCATATGACTGGATCAACAAAATTCTCGAGGCTTGTCAAGCCCCAAATGACTGGATCAACAAAATTCTCGAGTCTTGTCAAGCCCCAAATGACTGGATCAACAAAATTCTCGAGGCTTGTCAAGCCCCAAATGACTGGATCAACAAAATTCTCGAGGCTTGTCAAGCCCCAAATGACTAGATCAACAAAATTCTCGAGGCTTGTCAAGCCCCATATGACTGGATCAACAAAATTCTCGAGGCTTGTCAAGCCCCAAATGACTGGATCAACAAAATTCTCGAGGCTTGTCAAGCCCCATATGACTGGATCAACAAAATTCTCGAGGCTTGTCAAGCCCCAAATGACTGGATCAACAAAATTCTCGAGGCTTGTCAAGCCCCAAATGACTGGATCAACAAAATTCTCGAGGCTTGTCAAGCCCCAAATGACTGGATCAACAAAATTCTCGAGGCTTGTCAAGCCCCAAATGACTGGATCAACAAAATTCTCGAGGCTTGTCAAGCCCCAAATGACTGGATCAACAAAATTCTCGAGGCTTGTCAAGCCCCAAATGACTGGATCAACAAAATTCTCGAGGCTTGTCAAGCCCCAAATGACTGGATCAACAAAATTCTCGAGGCTTGTCAAGCCCCAAATGACTGGATCAACAAAATTCTCGAGGCTTGTCAAGCCCCAAATGACTGGATCAACAAAATTCTCGAGTCTTGTCAAGCCCCAAATGACTGGATCAACAAAATTCTCGAGGCTTGTCAAGCCCCATATGACTGGATCAACAAAATTCTCGAGGCTTGTCAAGCCCCAAATGACTGGATCAACAAAATTCTCGAGGCTTGTCAAGCCCCAAATGACTGGATCAACAAAATTCTCGAGGCTTGTCAAGCCCCAAATGACTGGATCAACAAAATTCTCGAGGCTTGTCAAGCCCCAAACTATTTCTCAGCATTTTTTGAAAACAAATCTCAAAAAGCTTGAAATCTTTCTATCTTAAGGATGTATTGTGCAAAAAGTCAATTTTATAAATTCATTTTTTCTAATTTTTCTGATGCCTTCCGCGATGTAAAAAATATTTTTTACACAAATTTAATCAAAAGGGTCCCCCCTATGGTTTTGTCAACTTTGAGGGGCTATAACTTTCTTCAAATTGGTTTCCGCACATTTTTCAGATTCGTGTATTGGAGAGGGAGAAGAGTCGATTGGTGCATTTACAAATCGTCGAAGAAAATTTGGTATTAGTAAACGACAATTTTTCCGACAACTTTTAAAAAAATAAATTTGATGGTTAAATAAAGGACACATTTTTTTAACAATTTATTCATGGCCATGCGCATATTTTAGCCTGAAATGATTTTTTCCAACAACTTTTCTTTCCAAGCAGCAGTTTGTGCATCTCGCGGCATTCAAAAATGCAATTTTTCCCAGAAATTTAAAAAGTAAGGAAGAAAATGTTTGTAAATTAATTAATTGGCCATTTGTCTAAAATTTAAAAGAAATTTTCAAAAAACAAATAAGGACGAAAAAGGGCGCGTACCCCAAATGAAGGACGACTAATCTTTAAAAAAAGGACATATGACATCCCTGCCTAAAATAGGCACGAGTCTATTTTAAGCTCGAAAACCCCAAAATAAGTTTTTATAGGTCCGAATAGGTACATAGTTCGTTAAAACGACGACTAAAAACATGTTTTTCGTGCATAACTCGCCAAAATATTGCGCTTCCAATTCCGGCGGGTTCCGGCGCATCATTACAACAGTTTCATTGTATGAAAGTGAACTTTTTGACGCTGAAATGTCGATATAACCGAAATGGCAGCGCCAACATCGGCGGGGCAGAAAGGCCGATCCGTTAAGCCACAACGAAATGAGTACCAAATGAAACGTGGATTTTAACATTTTACTTCATTTTTTAGTTTCTAAAATGGATTTTGTTACCCTTCCATACAATTAATTGCTTAATGCGTCGAAAAACACCAAATTTTCTTTCATTCTCTTTAGTGATTATTGCACATGGTCGCGACGTCATCTCCAAAAAAAGCTTATGATGATGCCGACCGGGACCATGACCATGCGACGCAGCCCGTTAAGCTGTTCTGCATCGACATCAGCAATTGGTTACAAAAATTAAATTCGTTAAATTGTGAATTGTGCTTTAGGGCGAAGCCATTACAATTTTTTGTCCTTTGCTTGGCCGTATTTTTCTTCTACCTCGTTTACGGGTACATTCAGGTGCCGTTCTGTCCGTCTCTTTTATTTAAACATCGAAAATTTCGTTCTTTTGAGGAGCTCATTTTTCGGCTTCCCGGGATGAAGCCTTTTGGTTGGTATTTGACGCTGGTTCAATTCGCTATTTACACCGTTCTTTCTTACGTCCAAATGCAATGCACGACGGGAATTGTTCGAAGGTGCCGAATTTCCATTTCCTCCCATAAAATCATTTTCACAGAATCCCTTGGCACATTTACTTCCAAATCGCCTTTTACACCGTCGCAACGATGGGACTTTCCAATGCGTCCCTCGGATATCTGTACGTTTTTTGGGAGATTTAAAAACGCCTGTGGCGTAGAGATCCTGGGACGAAAGAGGGACACTCCATTAAAAGACCGATTTATTCTAAGGTTGGCATCGGGCCCGTGGCCAGAATTCAAAAATGATAATTTCTTTGCCAATTCTGTTTACTGTTGGGAGGGGGGTCCCGATTTTGGCCAAACTTCTCCCGACCTGACCTTCTTCCCACCCCCGAAAATAGATACTTGCAATGGCTGTGGCCAAAGCAATTATTTTTGACAAAACGAATTCAACAAATTTTAGCAATTACCCGACCCAAGTGATCTTCAAGGTATTTAATATTTAATCGTTTCCCCCCTTTCCCATTTCCCCATTTATTCCCAAAGTGTTGCAAGTTAATCCCCGTTTTGGTCGGCGGCATTCTCATCCAGGGAAAGCGTTACGGCCCGTTGGATGTCCTCGCGGCCGCTTTTATGAGTTTTGGGCTCATCATTTTCTCTCTGGCCGACAGCAAAGTGTCGCCCAATTTCGATTCCCGCGGTTATTCAATGATTTCTTTGGCATTGGTGGCCGATGCGATCATTGGCAATGTGCAGGAGAAGGCAATGAGAGGCTTCAACGCGTCCAACGATGAAATGGTCAGTCGCAGGGAAAGGCAAGAATTCGAATTCCGAGTTTAAAGGTATTGTTCTCCTATTCCATTGGCTTCTGTTACATCTTCGCGGGCATTTTCCTCTCCGGTCAGCTTGGCGAGGCGTTCTTTTTCTTCGCGGAGGTTTGTCGTCTGTCCCTTAGCCTTTTTCTGAGCCTCCCAAAGCATCCAATCCAAACGTACGGCTACACCTTTCTAATTGGCGTTGTTGGCTATTTCGGTGTAAATGTCGTGCTCACTTTGGTCAGAACTTCGGGTGCTTTGGTCGCCGTTACGGTTTGGGATTCAAATGCAAAACAAAATGAGGGGGGGGGGACGTTTATTTTAAATTTTATTGTTTAGGTGACCACAATGAGGAAGGCTGTCACCATTGTCTTCTCCTTTTACTTTTTTTCCAAACCTTTCACTTTGGGCTATGTGTGGGGCGGTTTGGTGGTTCTTCTGGCAATTTATTTAAATGTTTACGCCAAAAACAAAAAGCAATTCGACACAAAATTGGCGGAATTTGTGTCAAACTTTACGCAAATAAATAATGGGCGTGTGAAGCATTACGGAGAGAAATTTGCCGCTGATTGTGAACGGAAGTTGCTGCTGCAGGTGTAAACGAAACGTCAAATTCATTTAATTACGTTTTATTTCCCTTTTTATTATGCCTTTTTTACAAATTAGCATAATGCCTTCATTCATTTCCTGTGATACATACAACATATACTATTAATATTGTAAATGGAATATAAAATTCAAAAAATGTATGGAACGGTGTTGGCTAGGGTTGGTGGTTCCGAATCTCTCTTTTTTTCTAACGGTCTTAAATAAAAATCTTACAAAAAATAATAATTGATTGTAGCAGGTAAATGCCCCTAACGCCATTTTCGAACTCATCATCATCCATGAATGTCTGTTGGTCGCCAAGTGTGTGTTATTCCCACGAAAGGGCCAAATTTCTGTTCGAATTAACAATTCGGGTGAAAACTGAGAAATGATGAGGGAGGAACAAGCGACAAAGATGAGCGCTCGGATGAACCCCGGAGGGGTTGGACAGCCTTTTCCATCTCTTCAAAAAATCCCCCGAGGGCAATTGTGGCTAGCCTTAACTCCGACTTGAGGGTGCCCCTTCCCCCCCCCCCCTTCTTCCTTTTCATTTTCGACCTTCCCAGCTGCAAATATGGCTTCATCTCCTCTTGCCCTCTTCGCCGCATTTCTTCTCCTCCTTTTCCCCCGTTCGCCTCTCGGCATTAAATGTTTGAACTGCCGAACAACGGATGAAGACGCTCTGGTGTGAGTTGTATTCCGCCGTCCCAAAAAACAGACGCGTCTTTCCGTCAGATGCGATTTGCCCTGTGAGGGGGACATTTGCGCGTTGTGGAGGTACCGCGAGATGTCCACCAACTTGCGCATCCAGGGATGTCTTAGCGGGGCCGACCTGCGCTCCCCGACCTCCCGCCTCAAAATGGGCTGTCGCCGCAACGTGGCGGGTGCCCAACTCTGTTTGTGCCGGTGGGTCTGTCTGTCCGCACTCGTTTATTTACAATTGCCCTAAGGGGTGATGTTTCTTTATTTACAATTGCCCGAAGGGGTGAATACAATTTGCCCGAAGGGTTAATGTTTCTTTATTTACAATTGCCCGAAGGGATATTCCATTGTGTAACGCGGACATTGGACATGAGCATTCATCAACGGAGACTGCCGACAATGATGCGGTCCAGCAGGTAATGCCCGCAGACATTCGATGTCAATCCCACACTTGGGCTTCCTTCATCACTCGGCAATTCGTTCGTCCTCCCCGTTACGGCTGCCAGTCCGACCTTTGCTTCTTCACTGAAACCAATGTCATTCATTACCTACCGAAGAGGCGTTGAACCAAAACGCGTTTTGCATTTTTAAGATTAGTCGACCGTCGGCCGATGATCCGTTGGGAAATCCACCGCGCATCGACTCGTCCATCTCCCAAAGCTGTGGAGCCCAACGCGAGTTCAACTTCGACCTTTTGCTGGGGCCTTTGTGGCCGGGCAACGGACTTCACAGCGACGCGTGCTATCAGTTGGAGGACGGACGAAGCAGCATTTTGGGCTGTTCTTGTTCAAATGTGCGGTTGTTGATTTGCCAATTTATTGGCCATAACTTACAAATTAGTAATGTCATTTGTGTGCAGAATGACTGTAATCATCGGAAGCTGCCCTATCCCATCGATTCGACTCAGAAAAGGGTCAAATGCCATCTGGAAAGGCCGCTGTTCTCCTCTCTCTCGTCCAATTCTTCACATGTCAACTTTTGCCATGGACAATTCTGTTTTGTTCAAAGAATGCCTTTTCCGCAATACGATGGACAATGGGCGGTAAACAGCGGGTGTCTGAGTGCCAATGAGTCGGCCGCAAGGACGAGCCTAAAGGTGTTTTTTTTGGGAATTTCAGAGAATTCTCTTTATTTTCATTTATTCTTCGGAAGGTTTTGAATTTATATTCCATTCAAAGTCTGGCTATCGGAACATTTTGGGCGTGGAGCAATGGCTTTGCGAGGAGAACTTTTGCAATTTGATTATCGCAAGAAATGGGGAAGAACAAACGACGGGCGAACGGAGCGGAGGAGCAGCGCAGAAAATGAAAATGACGAAGACGACGGAACGGCCAACGGTTTTCGCCCCCTTTCCCCGGAAGGATTTGGACAAAAAACGGATAGAACACGGAGGCCATGTGCAGGTGAACAACCATGCCGAAGGAAAAGCTGTGTGGGGAGGACACGGAGGCCATGTGCAGGCGAACAACCATGCCGAAGGAAAAGCTGTGTGGGGAGGACACGGAGGCCATGTGCAGGCGAACAACCATGCCGAAGGAAAAGCTGTGTGGGGAGGACACGGAGGCCATGTGCAGGCGAACAACCATGCCGAAGGAAGAGCTGTGTGGGGAAGACGAGGAGATGGGGGAGGTCGGGCCTTTTTGACTATTTTCGTTGATTTATTAATTTTTTTATTCGTCCACTAAAGAGCTAATGAATTGTTTCTAACGATTGCCCCGTTGGTAATGGCATTTCCGGTGTGGTGCCGTCTGATCAGCATCGGCAGTCGTCTCGGCACCCACTCGACATTCACATGCCATGCCCCGTCCCCCCACCCACCCCCCCCCCCAACACACAACCAACCCAACTCATTCATTATGTGCACTTACCGTTTCCATGCCGACTTTCATTCGACATTCACTATCAAAAGCCGAGCCGTTCTTTTCCTGCCCTTCGCCTTCGTCTTTTAAGCGTTCATTGTTTAATTTAACAGAATAAACGCCTTTTGGTCCTCTGTTTTTGAATTTATAAAAGCCAAATAATCACCCAAATTGCGCCATGAAGACTTACGGAAAACACCAAGTGCCGATGTTGAGAGTTGAGGAGAGGGAAAAGGAGAAAATTGGTGGCGAAGAGACTGAAGGAACAGGGCCAATCTCATTGCTGGACAAGAATCACGTGACGAATCCTCTGAAGCAAAAAAGGTTGATCAGTGTCCATTCAAAACCGATTGGATTTCGGTTCCACTTGAAGCGTGTCGCCTCTGAGCAAAATTGCACTGCTGAACTCTCCAACCCCCCAAAAGCACATAATGCTTCAGTGCAGCGGCGTCAAAGTGCCGGTCTCAACAGCTGCCCTTCTTAACGGCACCGCCAATCAGCAGAACATCCACAAAAGTGCGTCGACCTCCTCGATGCACGCAAAGTCTTCTCTCGTAGGATCAGATCAGCAGGCGATAAATACTTTTGATCGGACTGTGCCCAATGCTGCGCAAATGCTATTAGCGGCACGGAATAGGGAAAAGCAAATGGAGTTGGCTTCGACGAGGGTTGCGGGTGCGCGACTTCCACCGCTTCAGCTGCCAAAAATTTTAACGGACGGAGGAGGGAAGGAAGTGGCCGAAAGAAGCTTCGAACAGAATCCTCCGGAGGAAGAAGGCTTCAAAAGGATGATCGCAACTGTGGCAAATCGACCATTACCCCAATTGCAACCATTGGGGCAGTCAAAAGTTGAAATTTACATTTTATGACAAACCAAAGCATTTTAATTTGCAGTCGTCCGCCGTAAGCCCCGCAGTTCCTCCCGTGCCGTATGTGGCCACAGATCCGATGCGCGAGTCAAGTGCTTCATTACCCTTGCCGATGGGCACTGTCGGCTTTCCAAACGAAGTCTCCGCCCATCTCCAAAATCCGCCGAGGCGTCGTTCCTCCTCGGCCGGCGCAATCACGGCCAATGTGCACAAGCCGCTCCCGGCCATTTCGGAGCAGATTGGGGCGATAAGTACAAAATGGCCGGTTTCACCGCTTAATTCGTCGCTTGAGGGCATGGGACACTTTCCCGCGGAGGAAACTTCACAAAGCATCGACTAAAGCAGATTCCTTGGCATATGGCGGTAAAGTGCGTGCTGATCGGCGGTTTCTTCTCCGTACCCGTACTCATCTTCGCGTTGATGCTGCTGCTCTCTTCCGAAAGCAAAGCCCCACACCCGGACGTCCCTCTTCCCCTCAACGAAAGCTCCCCCACCCCTTCCCTCTCCCCCACCCCCACCCCCTCCCCCACCACCTCCCTCACCCCCTCCCCCACCACCTCCCTCACCCCCTCCCCCACCCCCTCCCCCTCCCCCCCCACCCGCAACAGCCCCAATTTTGCCAGTCCCCGCTACTACCGATGTCAACATCGTCGGAGGTGCCATTTTTCAGCCAATTTCGATGCAAAATGCTTCTGGAGATAGCCAAATGATTTGATAGTGAGCAAATAAAATTCAAAATTACATCGTTCCTAAAAATCTCTGTGACCGCTTAATAGACTTTTTTAATAAATTTTTTTAATAAATTTTTAAATATTTTTTAATTAATTGAAGAATTTTTGAAAAAAAATCACATCTTCCTGCATTTTTGCTTCAATTTTATTAACAAAGATTGCCAATTTTTGTAAAAATTCTCCGCCGGCGCCTATCGGCGCCGCGGACCCCTTCCTAGCCTAAAAAGCTTTAAAATTACCGTTATTTAAAATTTTGGTTGCAAATCTCTTAATAAATTGAGTCCCCACCCCTCCGACCCCCACAAAAGTAAAGAGAATTCTCAAAAAAATTTGCTCAATGCTATGCAAAACGTGTGCAATATTTTTTCTATTTTTGGGTCTCTGTTTTGCGCGTCCGCTTCTCTCCCGGGCAACCGACAAAAGTGCTCTTAGCCTTTGCCTTCGCTTCGTTGGCCGCTCCCTCCCCCCCCCCCCTACAAAAGCATCGCCCCCCCCCATTTTCTCTCATTTTCACTTTGCTTAGATTCGATGAGATGAATGAATTTCTCCAATTTTGAATCCAATTGCAAAGGCGACCATCCGACGGCGGGGGACCAATGCGAAACGGCCGCTGGCGAGAGTCAGAGGAGGTCGCCCCTAACTTCCGACCCGGCGTTCCCACCGCCTCCCCCCGGTCGACTTTACCCGAACATTGTGCCCCCGGGAACAGTTCAGCAATCCGAGAAATCCTTTCTTTGTAAGTTTACCCCAAGGGGAAAGGGAGGGGGGGTTGGGATTTTGATTGGGGCCGGCTGGAAGTTCCCGCTTTCATATAATTTCCGATCAACTTTCCCACGATGCACTCAATTTCGCTTCTCATCGCATTCCGTCATTTCTAATTTGCTCTTAGTCGAAGGACATAAACGGCTTGACAATAGCCCCTTTCTGCCGTCGACACAACAACAACTACAACAGCAACAACAACAGCAACAACAACAACAACAACAGCAACAACAACAACAACAACAACAACAACAACAACAGCAACAACTACAACAACAACAACAACAGCAGCAACAACAGCCCCCTGCCGCCCCCGCTGGCCGTGCTGGTGAGGGCGTTGGCGTACGCTATTTGGTGCATGGATTGCCGCAAACGCAACAATTCCACGCAGTTCACGCGGTTCCCAGTGGCAGTGTTAACAATGCGGGAGGTTTAAAAACCAATTTTATACTTTTCAAAAAGCCTTTTTTCTTTCCTTCCCGAAACAGTGTTCTTCTATATTCCTTCCTCGTCAGTTCCCCTTTCGTCCTTTCCCAACGGAGTCCAAAGAATTTCGGGCATTTTTGTCCCCTACCGGCGTCGGCTTAGTTACGCATCCGTCACTCTGTTCGGGGCTTTTGCCGTAATAATAATGCTGTTTTTCTTCAAAATGCACGCAGATCTCAGCCAAAAATACAACTTATCCCGCCCCCGAGAGTTCCCTTCACAAGGCTTCACACAACCGGAAATTCCCCTGCCCCTGGGAGGGCAAAGCCGACGAGCAGAAAGTGCCGGATGGACAAATAGCAAAGCCACCGTATGGACGACAACAACGGCGACCAGTATGGTAAATGCTGAGCAGAAATGGCTCCAAAGCGCTTCGAATGGCACCAAAGAGACAAATATCGACACGAAAAGCCCTTCGGAAGCAAATTGAGACGCTTATCATATCGGATTATCTCTTTACAGAAGCAGAATGAAGTGGATTTAGAAATTGGCTATTATGCTTTCTATCATTTTGTTTTTGTCAACTCGTGCATCCGCTTTCTCAAGTAATCCCCGTCGTGCACTCGTTGACAATAGACGGACAGCTTCTCGAAGTCGGAATCTCGAGTCAGACGACGCATTTCGTCCGCAATGCGCACATTCAGACGCTGTCGGCGGCAAATTCAGTCCCATTCAATTCCCCCCCCCCCCCCCAATTTCTTACAATTCCCCCCCCCCCCCAATTTCTTACAATTCCCCCCCCCCCCCCCCCCCAATTTCTTACAATTCCCCCCCCCCCAATTTCTTACAATTCCCCCCCCCCCCAATTTCTTACAATTCCCCCCCCCCAATTTCTTACAATTCCCCCCCCCCCAATTTCTTACAATTCCCCCCCCCCCCCAATTTCTTACAATTCCCCCCCCCCCCAATTTCTTACAATTCCCCCCCCCCCCAATTTCTTACAATTCCCCCCCCCCCAATTTCTTACAATTATCGTTTCCTTTGCATTTGGACATCCGGCGGACAGTTCCTGCACATAACACAACGTCGAACATTCCACATTTCTACACAAAAAAACATCAAATTGAAGTTACTGATAAGAAATTCACTTGCACAGCGACTTTTGTCGTTCGGTTTTGGCGCTTAACTTGTCCATTGGCTCTTTGGGAACGCATCGCTCGCGACAAACTTCAATTTTTGCATTAATTGCCGTTATTTGGCCCAATCACTTACCCACATCGGCCTTGAAGGCCGCCTCCTTAAGACAAGGCAAAAGCTCTTCCAATTCTAAATTGTTGTAAAAAGATGGCTTTAACTTCCTTTCAATTTAAATGAATTCACCTTCTTCAAAATCGACACAGTGGATCCGGTAGAAAGTCGTATATTGGAAGAAAGCTCCGCGGTCCTCAGCCTGATCAGAAGGGGGGGGGGGGTGATCGATCGACGACATTTTCATCTGATCAATCTTTTCGCAATGGCCCCGTTACCTGACAGCTCTGAGCGCAGTTGGCAGCCCATTCAAGCTTCTCACACACCTGTAAGTACCATTGTGTGCCTTGACCCACCCAAAAGGCACGGCACTTACGCTTTCGTAATGACGGTACATAAAAGAGACAGTCTTCTCGAGGCGCGTCATCGGTTCGAGACAACGCTGAAGTCCCGCGGACATGGACGAAGCGGCTGATGGTGAAAATGAATGAAATTTGGAGGGACAAATCAAAACTTTCAAAACGACGTTTCATTTGGCCCCATAAATATTCCACCATTTATTGTTGCTTTTAATAACCTTGTTGAGCAGTTGCAGAAAGCCATAAATTGGAAAGGATGAGAAGAAACAGAAATTTGTTGTCATACGAAAGCATTTTTGAGGGTAAATTTGCACTTTTTTGAGAAAAAGGTCGGCGAAGATAAAGGACAGTGCGAGAGAATGAATGAATGGCGGCGATGAGAGGCGAAAGGCTGCTTGCGTTAATCCGCCCGCCCGCCGATGCTTCTTCTCGCGCGCCCTTTCCGGGATGCCCTCGCGCGATATTTGGGTCATCCAATCCATGCCCGCCGGGGGGGGGGGGGGGGGGAATTGACGTTGACGGGGCGTCGCCGCCTCGCTAATTCGTAGCACATCAACGTACTCTTGTAGACAAAATTAAAGAATTGATCGAATTCTATATTAATGCATGATGATCAGAGAGTATAAATGGCGATCGCTCTTAGTATAAGAGTTTCGGCCTTCCAATTCGTTTATCTTCTCGGGAACAATTAGTACAGTACGATCGTCCGCCAATCGATGTTTTAATTATTGACAAAAAGTTTTGACGTGAGAAGAGCATAAACATTGTCAGTGTATGTGTTGGTGAAGGTGCTGATAAGTAAAGGACAGTTTGGGGGGGGGGGGTTGCTGTGAGTGATAGCGTCGACTGTTCACCAATCAAAATAGGAAATAGGCAGATTGACAATCGGCCGAGCTGATGAACCGTCTGCTGATAGGACAGATAGGGAGGCGGGGTGTGGTGAGTTTGGAGTTGGAGTTGGGGTTGGAGTTGGGGTTGGAGTTGGAGTTGGGGTTGGAGTTGGAGTTGGGCGGTGGGTTGGAGTTGGGGTTGAAGCTGGAATTGGAGTTGGGGTTGGAGTTAGAATTGGAGTTAGAGCTGGAGTTGGAGTTGGGGTTGAAGTTGGGCGGTGGGTTAGAGTTGGGGTTGAAGCTGGAATTGGAGTTGGGGTTGGAGTTGGGCGGTGGGTTAGAGTTGGTGAAGTTGGAGCTGGAGTTGGAGTTGGGTTGGAGTTGGGCGGTGGGTTGGAGTTAGGGTTGGAGTTGGGCGGTGGGTTGGAGTTAGACTTAAAGCTGGGGTTGGAGCTAGAATTGGAGTTGGGGTTGGAGTTGGTGGAGTTGGAGCTGGAGTTGGAGTTGGGGTTGGAGTTAGACTTAAAGCTGGGGTTGAAGCTAGAATTGGAGTTAGGGTTGGAGTTGGGCGGTGGGTTGGAGTTAGGGTTGGAGTTGGGCGGTGGGGTTGGAGTTGAGCAGGGAGCTCAATTTGCCCTATTTTTATGGCAAATGCCATAATTTTAGAAATTTGCCATATTCCACACTTAAAAATTAAGGCACAACCTATCATTCTTCGGAGGCCCAGCCTAAGATTGCATAAATATTTCACCTCCCAATAAAGCGACTTTTTCCGTTCAATTTAGCCGTCCCCGCCCTTCCCCCCCCCCCCCCCCCCTCCGTCGTCTTTGATCGATTAAGGCCACGAATGAGTCAATTTTGGTAAAAGCCAAATTACAATTGTATACATTCATATATATCGCCTCCTTACCTTCCTTCTGTTGTGCGATTAAAGAAAACATCGTGTTCATAAAGTTAAACCCTTTTTGCTATCTTTTCAAAAACTAAATCTTAGCTTTGACCACCCCTCTGCCCCCGCCCTCTCGGGCAGAATGATTAATGCCAAGACAACCCCTCGGGGGAAAGGGGAAGGCTTTCTCATTTAGAGAGGACAAATCGATGGGGAGGAAGTTACATACATTTATATATTTATACTCAGCCTCACTTTCCACTGATGAGGAGAAGGATTAGCACTTTCAAGCAATAAAAACGCAAATTCTTCACTAACTAATTAATAACCATAATGTCAGAGGGAAAACGGTTACTGTATTGGAAATTTAATGAATTCAATCGTTGCAGTTCTTCCCTTGCCAACTAAAATTAAATATGCTTGATATTTATTGCTGATATATTTTTTTGTTTAAATTGCCTTAATTATGCCCAACCCACCAACACTTACAAATGGACACAAAGCAAAGATCAACCACGCAATTTGCCTCTTCAGAACGAAATTAATTGTCCCTTAATTTTCATTAAATTTGCAGTAAAATGCCAAGCGGCGAGTTAGCCAACAGATTTGGCTTTTTGGGTGCTTTCATTGGCAAATATGCCGTCCCATCCATTCTTATTTCTCTGGCACTGTTAGCGCCATCTTTAATTGCCGCATTCTTTCGAATTAAACTCGAAGTTGGGCTGGACGAAGGATTTGTTCCGGAAAATGCACCTTCGAGGAGGGAAATCGTTGTACAAAAAGCTTTTTTTGGAGAGACGGTTTGAAGCAGGGGGAGCTGAATTGAACAAATTGAACAAAATGATCGCTTTGTTTCCATAGAATCGGTCGAAGGAATGGTACATGGCGCTGTTCGGAATAGCCAGGTCGCCCGAGGGGAACATGCTCCAGTCAGACCATTTCGAGGAGCTCAAATCTTTCTATGAGCATGTCACCCAAAGGATTGTGATCAATGGACCTCGGGGTGATCAAATGACGATTAATTATTAAAATTAGGAGAATTATAATAAGCAGGAAACTTCACTTATGCACAAATATGTCATCCCCTCTGTGAAATCAATGACCAAATCCAGAAGTTAATGGTAATTGGAAAATTTTGGCAAATTGCTTTTTAATTGCTCCTTCTTTTACAACAAAGGACATTGCTTGGCTGAAACTTCTTGGCCAAGTGGAAATGCAATATCCGGTAAGTCGAGTGCTCAGCTACGACGTGAACATTGGCAAGGTGAGCGAGTGTCTGTGGGAAAATGGTTGGGAGTGATGAATAAATGCCCTCGAGCAGCACGTGTTCAACCGGACAGTGGACTCAAAGGGCGAGCTGGTCGGAGCCCAATACATCGCCTTCTACTTCACATCGTTCAGCCGCGAATTGCTCAGAGAAAAAGAATTGGAATTGTTCGAGCAGGCGGTGGAAAGGTCCGCGAATTGGGGGGGGGGGGGGAGGGGGGGAGGGACATTCTTTTCACAATTTGACTGAAAGGGAAGCGGCCAGGCACAATGCCCAAAAAGACAAGCGAGTGGAGTTGGTCGCGCACGGGTCGAACGCGGTGTCCAGCGAAATGACTCGAGGGGTGCTCGACGCCGGAAGGAACAAACTCGTTGGTAGGCAAACTTTATGAACTTGAATAGTTTAGTAAGCCGAGAGACCCTCTCCCTAAATGCTTTATGTCCTTTCAGGCTTGAACCTGTCTGTGCTCGCCTATCTGGCCCTCCATTCGCTTGCTGGTTGGCTCTGTGACCAGGTCCCAGGACGCCGCTTTCTGTTGGCCCTTCTCTCCCTATGCATGCCGGCACTTTCACTGCTCGCTTCGGTTGGGATCGTCTCCATGATTGGCCTCCCTGTCAGCCTGGTCTTCTTCACCTCGCCCCTACTCCTTCTGTCCGTCCTCTTAAGTCAGTTGGCTTTCTCTTCTCTTCTCTCTGTTCTATTCTATGAACGCATTTAACCTCAGTTGCAAACGGCACATTTCACTTTACATCCGCCTGGTGTCGCCTTCTCAACGAATCGCGTCGGAAGCATTTGACTGCCAGCGAACGATTGGCGAGTACATTTGATCAGGTGGGGGAATTGGACACAAATCTTGATCTGTCCGTAGCTGCATTCAAAGTTTTCAGATCGCCCCATCGTTCCTCTGCACTCATTTGCCGCCACTCCTTTCCTTCGCCATGCTCTTCTTCCTCCTCCCCGCCAAACATTATCGCATTCTGGCAGCTTTCCTGGCACTTCTGCACTTAAATTCGATAATTCTCCAAGTTCTAATCATTCTGAAAGCAAAGTTCTCAGTCTTTCTAAGGTGTTTCTGTTTGCCCCCCTTCTCGCTTTGCTTTGTCACCACCACTCCGTTCATTTTCGGCTTGAAAATGGCAATTTGGAACCTTCAAGTTTGGATTTGGGTACGACGAACACAGAGGCCAAAAAGCCGTCAACGACCGAACATCCGCCATTTGCTAAGCCGGAGTCCAATCCAATCAAAGAAACGATTCAAAATCCGGTAATGAACGGACTTGGAACAGAGAAAGGACAGAATGGTGGACGACGACAAAACGCCAAACGGTGCTTCCGTCAGGCCTTCGTGAGGAGAGCGATTCGTAAGAAAATGAGTCATCTCCAGATTGCTTTTGTCTTTCCCTTTGGACCCCCTCGGCGTCTTTCTGTTGTCCCTCCCGGGCAAATGTCTGGTCCTTTCCGCCTCCGCCCTTTTTCTTTGGCTGTCTTTGGCCAGAGGCGTCCCTCTCGTGGCCAATGGAATGGATTATCGTCGATTGCTGCCCCGAGACTCGCCGGCCTTGCGCGGGTTTAATCTGATGGACAATGTTTTGGCCAATTCTTTTTGAGTTTGCATTTGTTCCTTGGCAGATTTGGATGGATTTTCTCCAAATTCTTTACATAATTCGACGTCCACCAAACTTTGAGGACCCTAAACAATATGCCAAATTCAAGGTCAATTAGCCAAGCCAACACTCAATCAATTACACACTTAGACTTTGATCGTTTAGGAATTTCTTTCTGAGGCGACTTCCATGCCGCAGGCAATTGCACCCCGGGCCCACCAGTCTTGGCTGTTTGATTATCACCGGGATCAGCTTGGCTCCGATATTTTTGCACAGCTTTCCGCCGCGGAACTTTTTCCTGACAGCGTCAACATGACCAAATTCAGCGCGTTCATCAACGGATTCCCTTACCGAGCTTGGCGCAGTGGCGTCCATTTCACATTCAATGAAGGGTCTGCCAATTACGCTGTCAGAAATAAAAGAAAAAGTTAAGCAAACTTTCCCCGTCCATCGATCAAATGATCGTATTGATCGCTTACAACGGAACGTGGGGACTGACTGGAAAACGCGGTTTGATCAACCAATGTCGGACCGTTGCCAAACGCTTTCCCGACTTTCTGATCTCTGTGTTCGACACGGACTCTCGCACTGTGGACATTATGGACACTATCGACCCGTTCGTTTGGAGGTAAACGGCCGGTGACCGGACATCCTTCTCAATTCGCCCTGTCTTTTGCCTTGTTAGGTCGGTGTTTGCTCTCGTCGGGTCGGCATTTGTGGTGCCCTGGCTCGTCTTTCGCAACTTTTGTTGTGCTTTGTTGTACGCCTTTTGCACTGGCTCCATATTTATTAGTAAATTCAAAAACATTTGGCCCTTTTGTCTTCTCACCTCAAAACTTTCAGATTTATTTGGGCTTGGCCATTTTCTCGGCCTTCAATTCGACCTGCTGACCGCCCCTTCGGCAATTATAATCGGAGTTTTGAGTGCACAGCTTGGGGGCCACTTTTTGGGCGAGTATATCGCATGTTGGGCTAAGGAAGACCGTCTTCAGCGTTCGCTGAACTTTTCCCTACAGATTGTGGCCACGGTACGAACTTTTAGGGAAATTTTAAAATATCCGCTAAGAATTCATGTACATATTGGTTTATATGTCGTTGTTGTTGTTGTTGTTGTGTTTCAGGTCGTTCTGCTTTGGCTTCTGGCCGCTCTGCCCCCTCTACTTCTGTGCCAAGTGCCGTTCTTCGCCCTCCAGGCTCAAATGTTCTTCCTCGGCGCCGCTTTGAGTGTGTGGCATTGTGTCTTTCTCCTCCCGACGTTGGCTTCTCTCGTCCCCCAACGATGGACTTCGTAAGGGTTTCAGTTGCTCCGTTCAATGCTTCCGAACATTTAATTCCATCTTCGCTCTAATCAAATTTAACCCGCGCCTTAACTTAAATTGGTGCCTTTTGCTTTCTGATCTCCTCCTAAATTTATTTATGCCATTTTTACGTTCAGTCATTGTTATAGTATAAAATAAACTGTGCAAATTATGGAAATGTATCGGATTAAATATTTATTCTGAAAAGATAAAATGATAATAGTTGAAGATAAATTATGGCCAATTGGCGGTGATGGCATTGGCTTCAAATTCCGTTTCCGTGCACAAAACATCCCTAAAACTGCTCCATTCCGTCGTCGTGTCGTCATTCTCTCCTCCGGCACCACAACGACAAAAACATTCTCCCAACCAAAAAATGATATGCAAATCCCCCCCCCCCGCCAACTCCCCCGCATAAACTGATTCCAACAGTTCTTTCGAACTCATCATTTTGTCCTTAATCGACTAGCCAAACGCCCAATAAACACGTTCCATAAATCCCAAATTTTGATTAGTCGCCGCCGACCCCCCCCCCCCACCCCCCCCCCCTCGCAACCCTCGCCTTTAGCAAGTGATCGTTGCCTGATCAGTGTTCAAATGATGTCCCCCCATTTAGTAAAATCCAGCCAAATTGCTGTCATCATTCCTTGAAATTCAAATATTTATCACTCAGCGGGAAAAAACAAAGCAAAAGATGATTAACAGCACGCCATTAAATGGAATTTTGAAGAAGACCGATCGGCAGTACAGCTATGAGAACACAGTGGTCAGAGAGAGGGAGAGGGCGGGGGGGAAGAGTGAGGGGAGAGAAAGCATGAGGGGGAGAGAGTGAGGAGAGAGAAAGCATGAGGGGGAGAGTGAGGAGAGAGAAGAGCAGAGAGAGAGGGGGGAGAGAGAGAGAGAGAAAGAGAGAGGAAGAGAGAGAGAGGAGAGGGAAAGAGAGGAGCAGAGAGAGAGGGAGACAAAGTAAGTGAGGGAGAAAGAAGGGGAGAGAGAGAGAGAGTGAGGGAGAGAGCAAGCCTAAAGGAGAAGAGGGAAAGAGAGAAAGAGAGGGAGGGAGGGGGGGGGGGGGAGGGGGGGGGGGGGGGGGGTGGAATGGTGAATGAGGAAATGTAGCAATCAAACTGAAATTGATCGGGTCGGGCAATTGACTCTGAACAAGTCGGAAGGAAGGGGGAGGGGAACTAATGGGAAAATAAGTGCATAAATTTGATTGGTACTGGACGAGAATGGCACTTCTTAGACTTTGCCAACATTAATGACATTTTCTCACAAAAGTTGGGTCGATACCGATTGGAAGCGAGCGATGGAACGGAGGAATGTCGTCAAAGGGTTGGCTTTTATGAGGATTCTTTGCTTACTGACGAGGACCGCATTGGACAACTGAACGTTGCGACATCGCGAAGGAAAAGCGTGCGATTTCGAGATTCGGAGGGAGTTCAAAGAGAGGTGGAGGGGCACGGGGAGAAGCCGCAACGAAAGAAAGGCGCGGCTTGGAACGCGCCACGGCCCAAGGAATGGATGGCACGGGCGCGCAAATGGGCCAAAAGCCTGCGCAACGGTTAGTGGAAGGGATTAAAGGGTCGCCGCCAACCAACCTGCCGATTGTTTGTAGCCTTCTCGTGCAAGTCAATTCGTCTGATGGTAATGGATAGTCTTCTCGCTGTTTGTTGTTCAAGTGGACGTCTCTCTCCATTAAGCTAATCGACTGGCTCTTTCTGGCCATTCTCGGCATTGGAATGGCAATGACATCGATGTTCATGGACAATATCATCGAATACCTCCAGACATGTTCATTTGGTCATGTTTACACTCCGCTAATTGTCCTTTCTTGCAGTCCAACTCGTTCTGATGAGTGTCAGTGGTGAAACGGGTAACTCTTTTATGGACTACATTTGCACTTATCTCTCCTGGCTGTGCTATACCGAACTTTTGGTGATCAGTTCCGCAATTTTTGTACATTACGTCGCTCCTCAGGCCGTAGGTTAGCCCTCCCCCCCCCCCCCCTACAAATCACTTTTATGTAAATATTTATTTGTTTTCTCAGGCTCGGGCATCCCCGAGATGAAGACAATCCTCCGCGGGGTGATCCTCAAGGACTATCTCACCGCCCGCACTCTGTTCTCCAAAATTGTTGGGCTCACATTCTCCCTGGGCTCGGGCATTCCCATTGGCAAAATGGTATTCTTTAGAGTGCTTCTGATCAGTTCTTACCCAATCCCCCGAAGGGTCCTTTTGTCCACGTTGCTGCCAATGCAGCTAATTTGCTGTCCAGTTTGGCCGCCCGTTTCGATGGTGCCTACAGCAACGAATGTCGTAAGTCGGAAATGCTCGCTGCTGCTTGTGCCACAGGGGTCGCGTGTACTTTCAGTGCGCCGATCGGAGGTATATTGTTCTTTAGAAAAAAGCAAAAGCATGGGCTAATCCAAACTTCCCTCAAGGGGTTTTGTTCTCCATCGAGGTCACCACAATGTATTTTTCCGTCAGAAACTATTGGAGAGGCTTTTTCGCCGCCGCATGTGGCGCGACAGTGTTTAGGTTACGAAATGTAATGGTGGATAAATATGGGCCATAATTTCTTCAGATGGCTTCGAGTGGTCGCCTTCGGCACAGAAGGCTTTTTGAATATTTTATTGTTGTAATTGGACTTTGTTTTTAGTGACGCTGGTAGCCTTTTATCAAACGCATTTCCCCGAAGACGCCTTCGAGCCAGAAGAGCTGCCCTTCTTCGCCTTGATTGGGTGGGTTGGCCGCCTCATTCATTTCCTTCTCATCGAATTTCCCTAAATTAGCCTTTTCTGTGGGTTTATCGGTGCCGGCTTCATCTTCTTCTACCGTAAAGTTGTGATGTTTCTTCGCCAAAACAGTTTTGCCAAGCGAACTATTCAGAACAAGTAAACCTTTCACAATGACACAGTAATCTGGTGAATTAAGCTGGTTACTGTATCCCGTCGTTGTCGCCTTTTTGGTCCGCGATTACAAACTAATTATTGGTAAAGAATGTTGTTTTACAGGTGGCCACCTTTACCTACCCTCGAGGGTACGGTCGTTTCCTTTCCGGACGGGTAATCTTTCCAATGCCCATGCCTTCCCCATTTGTGGCACTACCAAACAGTACAAATTCACCCGAACTGTGTTGGACTTCTTCTCCAATTGTACCTGGTCAAAAGGCCTCCACCACTCTATCTTGGCCCCTCACGGCTGCTCATCCGAACTTCTTGGCACATGGACTAACCACGAAGGATACGGTCCTTACAATGTGTTTTTGGTGCTTACTTTGTTCATCGTCACATTTGTTCGTCTTCAAAATTGCTCTAATTCCTTGAAAACTTTGCTGTTCTCATTTGCAGCTTATTTTGTCCGCACTTTGCAACACTATGCCAATTCCATGCGGCATGTTCATGCCGTTGTTTGTTGTTGGGGCTGCCTTCGGGCGATTGATGGGCGAAATTGTTAGTTCGATGTTTCCCGATGGCATTTCGAACGGAACTGATCAGGTCCCCTCCCTCCCCCCGTACAAATCAGCCAGAACACAATTAATTAATTACCTTTAGCCAATTTTCCCCGGAATTTACGCTGTGGTCGGTGCCGCTGCCCTCACCGGTGCTGTCACTCATTCCGTCTCAGTAATTCGCGCAACTTTTTTCCTTAAAATCTCCATTTTTCGGTTGCAATGATTTGTTGCGAAATCACCGGGCAATTGATCTACATAATCCCATTGATGATTGCTGTGATCATAGCTAACGCAATTTGTGCCTATCTCCAGCCGTCTATTTACGACGTTATGATTGGCATCAAAAATTTGCCGTACCTTCCGGACATTCCTCCATCCAACGCTGAGTAAGGCTTATTCAAAACAAAAAACACTAAAATTTGCCTTTGAAGGGTTCACCAATGTACAGCAGAAAACATTATGGTTTCCAAAGTGCGTTATCTGTGCCGGCTAACTCCGTTTAAAGAACTTCGTTCATTGCTTATTGAAATGCCCAAACTTCGCTCTTTTCCAGTCGTTGATGACTCCGGTATATGAGGCGGCAGCAAAAGCAGAAGCCCTTTTGAATTTAAGCTTCCATGATGCTTCTGGGTTCCATCTCGCGAAGGACAATTATCGAATTGTTGAAGACACAAATCGGAGACGAAGCGAGGAAGAGAGAAGCGGAGAAACGCATAAAAAAGGCCATTGAAACAATCGACAGACATTTTAGAGAAGTCCAATTGGATATGCTTCAAGTAAAAATGCATTTGCATCAATGCCTTTAAAGATTCAGCAGGGATCAATCCGAAGTGTGCGCGGAGAGGCGAAAAGTGATTCGGAGCCAAAAGACGCGAAGGGCCAAAAAGTGCGCCGAAGGGCAAAAAGTGAGGGGAAAGTGAGGGGAATGCCGGCGGCTGAGGGCACAAAGACAATTGGCCGCCGATGTTCCGCATCGGACACGAACATGGACAAAACCGGCGATAGTAAAGGGAAAGGAGAGGATTTAGACGCGTGCAGAACGGTCGGGAAGAAGTACTCCTCATCAATGCACCGCGCGTTCCCTGCGGCGACGCGATGGGACCGGAATGGCGGAGAGGGACAAAAGGAAACGAGCGGCAGCAGGTCAAAGGAGCCCAACAATGTCCTTTCACAATTAACGATAATTATGGCAGATTCGTTGTGGAACCCGTCGTTTCTTTGCCTAAACGACGCTGCGTGTCCAATGCCGTCGGCCCAATGGCGGGGGCCACTCGGAACAGACGAAACGCAATATCGTCCTCTTCTGCAACGGAAATCAAAGAAGAAGGCACAGAGCCGCGTGGAGCAACCAGCGAAGAGGGCGGAAGTAAGTGCAAGCTGATCGAAAGAAAGTTAAGCTTTGCATTCACTCAGAAGAAAACGGAGACGGAAAGCAATTCATCAACCAGAAGAAGACTTCTTGCCCCGAAATGATCCGACCCAATTGGGGCACTTTGGAACACCAAACTCCAATATCGAGTCTGTTTAGCCGTAGGGAATCCCTCTTAAGAAAAAGCCAAACAGGGAATTTGGCGGAGTATGTCCGGTCCGCGAAGAAACGTCTTCGAATGGTGAATTTGCGACACAGAGAGAATGGGGAGAGCGTCGACTACGACTTAACGGACGATGAAGTTGGTTGGGTCGCGCAGGGCTTGAAAAAGAAGATAAAGCAGAAAAAGTTACCTGGCGAATTGGCCGGACAAAAAGAAAAATAATTGCAATTTGGGACATGGCGAAGGGAGCGACATAAAATAAAATCCCACTTTCTGCACAAAAGTACCATTTATAGCGGCGTGAATGGGAATTGGCCCAACTTGGACATCCGCTGGAGATTGAGGAGAAGCTAATCGACCCGGCCCCATTTCAACTCGTCCGCAGAACATCGGTTTACAAAGTGAGTGAAAAAATGGTAAATATTGATCATACATAGCTCACATAGGCCCAAATCATATACCAATCAACTCCTCTCTAAGCCTAACGCACGAATCTGAACATTTTTTTTTGTGCTGACTCAACAACAAAGAAAGTTATGGCCCCTTAAATCTGGCACTTTTTATTTTAACTTTTTTGAACATTTTTTCGTTTGTGTATTTTTGAGTTAACGAATCGCCCGCCGCGTTATTTTAAGGTGCATTATTTGTTTTCTCTGCTCGACTTGGAAAGGGCCTACGTCACTGAGAGAGGGCGTTTGGTCGGAGTTGTGGCACTAAGAGACGTGAGTCGGCATTCGTTGAGACGGAAAGGGAAAATTCCATCAACGAAAAAACATTTAAAATTTTAACAAATTTCAGTGAAAGGGCATTAGAAACCCCCTTCTGACCATCGTTATGCATTTTTTTTGTCTTCAGCTTCGAATCGCCATTCAAAATGCGCAAAACGGCCATTCCATTCGACTTAATTTGTACGAGTCTGATTCGACCTCAACGGGAAGCGACAACAGTTTAGACGAATCCCTGCCGATGGATGTAGAGAAAGGAACGGCTTCAGTCAACGTGGCTGACACCGAAACTGGCCAAAGACAACAAGGACAAGCAGTACCCCCAGCTGATGGGATGAGAAATGACGACAGCGCGGGTGTTATTACCGTCTCGGATTACCCAATTTCTTCGCCTCTGCAAAGGATCCATAAAGATGAAAATGAGCAACGCAATTGGAGCCGAAGTCAGTCAATTCGAAGTCGTTATTTGAGCCTGGGAGACCATACCGGAGACGTGGGGGACGACGGTTCCGGCAACGTGGCCCGAGCAGTCGCATATTTAAGACGCAAATCCGTCGCGTTGGAAGGCCTGAAACAGTTGGAGAGGACTCCACTTCCAACGGTGGAGGGAGAGTCGACGTCTTAATTCCCTTTTTTGCCTTTTATTCGCTGCATCAACGAAGCGACGATTGTTCGAAACGATTAAATGTTAATCACAAAGAATAAACTAAAACCACCAAATCTGACAAAAAAAGATTCCGTTTTAATAAGAATTTGCGTTCCCCAAAAAGCAGAAAAGTTTCGGGAGGGGGCAGTTTTTATTGCATTCTTTTGATGAATTTTCTTTAGGGATGTTTTCGGGCTTTATTGCATTTTTCTTAAAAAAGATTTCTCAGACATCTAAAAAATTGCAATCAAATTAAAGGAACAAGACGTATAGAAAAAGAGAGCAACTGAATAAATTTAACGAAGTAAGCAAAAAACATCGGCAAAATTCAGAAAATTTGAGCGATTGGATTTGAATGTTAAGATCGCAAGACCAGGGCAAATTTGGAAGTAATTTCACGTCCATTAGTTGTCGTCGTCCGTGATGTACCCGCCTATGTTTAGTAATCTCCCGTTTTACCTCCTCCCATAAAAGGCTGAAATTGAGCGCAAAGCACTTACGGGGATATGAATAGGTCTTGTATGTTTAATTCCCGAAGACGCAAAGACCAAAGGCCTTCCGCCGAGAAAATTTTAAATTTTGATTCAATTTGTTAAGATAACATTTTTTTACAAATGGTGATATTTTTTGAAGCTTTTTAAGAATAGGAAAGGGTCCGCGGCGCCAATAAGCGCCGGCGGCAAATTTTTTTGATGCTTAACGAATTGGTTAAGAAAATTGGTCCAATCGCGAATATTATTGCATTCCATCAAAAAAAAAATTTCCCCGGCGGCGCCAATCTGCACCGCCGACCCCCCCCCCCCCTCCTTAAAAATAAGCAGAATTCTCAAAAATTGTATTTCTTAAAAAATACAAAAATCGGCATAATTCGAATTTTTACGCTAGAAAATTTTAAAAAATTTACTGAAAATAGACATTTAAAAAAAAATTCTTTAAGAAAATGAAATAAAACCCAAAAACACACCCCCCTAAACTCACTGTTTAGTTTTGAAATCTGGCATTTTCAGCTTTTTTATGGGATGGGCCCTGTAAAACGGAAGATTTACCCATGTCGTCGTTCTGTTCCTCAAAAGATCCATATAATTCGGAGTAAATGCTTTGCTCTTGCGGTGAAATGTGTTCGGCATCACCCGCAATAAAACTTGAAGTTCTAAACAAAAAAAGAAATGGGAAAATAAAAAAACATTCCGACTTATTCGGCGTGTGGAGCCGAGAAATGAGCCTCAAAGCATCGCGGGATTTCTTAGATTGGCAGTGCCTTTTAAGTTTATCCAATTCAATTTGTGTGTACGTCCGCGCCTCAAAAAAAAAAGCAAATAAAAGAAAATTATAAGCAACGGATTTGGAAACCTCCTCGCGATATTCATCCTCGGTCAGCAGTTTTCTTTGCTGAGGACCATAAATAAAAGTGCTAAATAAATGTAATGTTTGAGAATTAAATTTAGTGCTTATGCCATTTTTTAATCAGCTCAAAATTCATTAAAACGTAGCATAAATTTTGGCTAATATGTTGATTAGATCTCAAAATTTTTACGAAAAATAATTGTTTGATTTTTTTAATATATATTTATTTTTACCGCTACTTTTCGTGCCATCTTGGCACGTTTAAGTCTTATATTAAGCATTCCTCGAATGGTACCGAAATTATTATTAAGCCCAGGGACGTAGCCAGAGGGGGGGTGGGGGGGGAATTCCCCCCCCCCCGAAATGAAATTTTAGAAAAAAAAAACAAGAGGGGGGACCCTATTGTTTTGCACTTTTACAATTTTTTTGACAAATTTTCTTAACAAATTCCAATTAAAATGCAAAAATTTTCTCCGGCGGCGCCTATCGGCACCGCCGACCCCTCCCATTCCTAAAAAACTTCAAAAAAAGGGCCGATTTTTAAAATTTTGGTTGAAAATCCTTAACAAATCGAGTCAAAAATTCAAATTTTTCTCGGCGGCGCCTATCGGCACCGCCGAGCACCCCAAAAAAATGAGTAAAACGGAAAATGCACCCCCGGAAATCGAGAAAAATTGCTTAACAAAAATGCAATAAAAAGGAAAAAATACACCCCTAAGAATCGACTTTTTTCCCCCCCCCCGAAAATTTTTTCTAGCTACGTCCCTGATTAAGCCAGCTAACAAAAAAAAAGTAAAACAAAGACAGGATTCAATGAAAAATCCAGAATCAGGCTCAAAATTTTGAAATGTCCAGGTTCGGGATTAAAAATCCGGTTTTCGGGATAATCCTAATCCTGGTGCCTAGACGAAAATACCAGGATTCCGGTTGAGGAATCCTGGAAAATCCAGGCTTGGATCCAAGTCCTGTCTTGTCCGCTCTCTAGTTATAATTGTTGGCAACAAACAGCCGACTGTCTTGCCACGATATTTTTATATGTATAAGAAAAGCAGCAAAAAAAACTCAACATAATTTGTTGAACGTCACTTTTGCAAGGGTTTGAAGCCTCCACCGGTATTTCCTCAAAACCGACACAACCAGAAGAGATAAGATGGCTGCAACACCACGCTCTCGGCTCTAACACAAAATTAATTGCCAGTACATAATTTAATTATTTGTCACCGACCAAACTGAGAAAGTAAATTGCCGCAAGGGAGCAAAGTTGCAGAAGCCATGCAATCAAATTCAAAGTGCGAATGTCCGATGGGGGACCGACACGATAACACACGGCAAGAGAAAAGACGCCGAAAAAGCACTGAAATTACCATAGTAAAAAATACGGTTGGCATCTTATCTTTTATGCTTTATCTATTTTTTTGGATCTGTCTGTCTCTAGTTTCACCTTTTTTTTTAAATTTAAAATTAAAACGTACCAAATAAAATATGGCGTAAAGTTTGTAGTCCTGAAGTATTAAGTCAATATTTGTCCATGTCAAATAAGAGAAGTAGAGGGAGATTGGCCATCCCCCGAAGAATAATGGTATCCTTGTGATCTTAATTAATTCGATTTGGATATAATGAAAGAATCCCTTTAAATTACACTTGGAAGTGGTATAATTCGCTGAAGGAAATATCCAAAAAAGAGAAACGACAGGCAAATGCCAAGCAATAGACCGCCTAAATAGAAAACAGCAATGCTTCGGACAAGTCGACGGCCGTTTAGAAAGACGAAGACGGCACAAAAATAAATGGCAATTTGTACGTTCCAAAATTGGATAAACGAATTAAAAAACATTTCGCCAGCTAAATTAAAAGAATGATGTTTTTGATGATTCAAATTTTAATGTGAAAAGCCAAGCTAATTTACTTTAGCACAAATAAATGACCTAATCTCCAAGGACAGGGACAGATACTTTTTAGCCCTAACGGTAATAATCCGTTTGGCTGTTTGGGTGAGCCGAATTTTTTTTTACAACCGGGGGGTTTTTGAGGGTGCTGATCACTAGGGATCGGATTTCTGTCTTTTGCTTATTTTTTCTGCGGCTTTATATTGGCGAGATATGCATGAAAACATGTTTTTGTAGGAAATTTCGTCGTTTAACGAGACTATTAATGACTATTTCGAGATTTTCATGACTAAAATAACCAGACCATTTTAGGATTTTGAGACTATTTTGCCATTTTTCAAAATATTTCTAAGAAAAATGAAATAATTCAATTTGTGTTTTCTTGTCAAGATATTTATCGTTCTTTACATTTTTATTAACTAGCTTTTGCTAGAAAGTACGATTAGGTATGTTATGAACAATTTGACTGAATACCTTGAGGCTTTTTATCATTGAAATTTTCTCCTTTGGTATTTCGTGGCATTCCTTTGGCATTTTTTCTCTTTTCCCTTTTGGCATTTTTCCTCTTTTCCTTTTGGCATTTTTCCTCTTTTCCCTTTTGGCATTTTCTCCTTCGCCTTCCGTCTCGCCCCACTACCTGCTCCGTCACATCGCATACTCGCTGTTGGCGGAGCGCTCCGCGCCACTTCAAATTGAGTAAAGAATGGTCATTTTCAACCAATTCAAAAACCGAGTTAAATTTCAATTTTTCTTTTTATTTACAAATTCGTAATCAATTTATCAAATAACTTATTTTCAGATTACAATTTAGAATATATTTACTATAAATTTTGACCAAAAGGGACCCCCTATGATTTTTCAAAACACCTTGAGACCTATTTTTGTGCTTATTTGTTAGTTCGTCGAGTCGAGACAGTTCGAACTAATTCAACCATTTTTTGCGTCCGGTTAGCTATAGTACAGCCCGCCGATGTTTACCGATCGCGAAACGTTGACTTTACGACTAAATGTTCGTTTGGGTTAGACGGAAATTGCCTTTTTTGTTCTCTGTATTGAATACGCGAACAATTAAATTCCATTATGTTTTTAGCGATGGTCCGACAGCGCTCCTTTTTGACAGCGAACCTCAGTTATTTTTATTGATTTTCCCGAGTTAGAAATAGTTAAAAAAACGAGGTCCGGATTTTCACGCACTAAAAAACTCGAGAGGCGCCTAGACAGAGCAGAAAATTCCATATGTATTGTTTAATTATTGAAATTATTGCATATCTTTGAAAATCATCGAGTCTTTTCCCGTCTCGTTAAATTTGAAATTCCCGTTCTCGGAATTTTTATTTTACGGGGCTCTACGGAATTTGATAGATTTTTTCGCGCTATCTCGACAATATAAAAGTTCTGCTAATAAAGGGAAATGCTTAAAAATCAGGGCCTTATTAATTACGTACATCCAACAACGTCACTTCGCTTCAACACTTCACTATGACACATTCATACACCGTCTGCGAGCAGAGCTACGACCAACGGGATGAGCATAGCCGATATCTGCCAGCCGACGACAGCGGCTTGAGGGTGGGGGGCTGTGGCGGTGGAAGCAGTCGAGTCACTCACATGAGCAGACATGACCCGCTGGAGGAGGAGCTCGACCCGTGCCTTTCTGCAGCAGTGCGCTACAAAAAGGAGCCGTCGAATGGACTGGCGTAAGTATTGTAAAGCAAAGCAACTTTTTACCAAATCTAATTATACTGTCTATAGGGCCCTCTAATCATTCGGCGGGGCAAATTCATTTTTGTTGGTTAAATTTTATTCATAATTTTTAGGGGTCAATTTTTGTTTTCCCCCAATTTTCGATTTAAAATAGATAGGGGCAATAAGTTGTATGCCAATTAATTCGTTTTTATTGTTTTGACGGCATTACCCTATAACTGGTGATTGGCATTTTCTTTTCTTTTCAGCCACTTGAAATGTTTTTTATGCTTTGTTATTGTTCTGCTTTCTCTTGCTCTTCTTGCGGTTGCACTTTTGATGCTGTTTGGGGGTGGTGAGTCCACGGATTCACTTCCACGCACCACTCAATTTGGACAAAAAGCCTCCACTAATTACCAGGTAATTTTTATTTGTCATTTTTGGTTAGTAAAATAATTTACATTTTGTAAAAGTGTGGGCGTTTGGCGGTGTCTGAAGACGCCGCCAGAATCCGTGGTTCCAAGTTCCATGACTTGTTCTTGGAAAATAAAGTTTAGGGCTCCAATATCCGCTTATCCTCGTTGATCTTTTGTGGTTTTGGAATTGGATTTTTTTAAAATTATTTGTGTATTTTAAACCTAAACTTTATATTAAATTTGTGTGACAATCTTTACAGAATTAAAAATGGTTGGATCAATTTCTTAACAAAATTGATCATTTTTTACAACAAATTTTGGCAGCGTCGCCTATCGGCACCGTCGGACCTCTCCCTTTTTTAAAAAGCTTCATTTTAAAAGGTGAGCGTCTAAAAATCTTCACATTCCTTGCAATTTTGAATCAACAACAACAAACATTTTTTTGCACCGGCGCCAAACTTAATAATTGTTTTTAAAAAATGACTTTTGAAGTAACATTTTTTTAAGATTTCATAAGTATTCGGAAAAATTAAGGAAGCGAACATTCGGAAGGTCCTTCAGCCAAAGGGGAGCAGCAAATCCCCTCAGGAGGCATACTTTACGAAGAAACCCCTCCGGGGAAAGCCAATATCATTTGTGCTTCCCAAAACCACCACTAAAAAACCAAATGTTGTAACGACACCACAGCCAACGACACTTTCCACGACCAAACTCAAGAAGGTAAGAAGAGAGTGTCGCTGAAGGAAAAGATTCGCATTCGTAGAGAATAATATTCTCC
Organism: Globodera pallida; assembly: GCA_020449905.1. Lineage (NCBI taxonomy): Eukaryota > Metazoa > Nematoda > Chromadorea > Rhabditida > Heteroderidae > Globodera > Globodera pallida. The sequence goes on along the minus strand of JAIXHY010000009.1, from coordinate 265,321 downwards.
CTTAGGCTATGTTCTTTAGTTTGTTCCCTTAACACTGACAATGCTTCTTTTTTTTAATCTATTTTCAGAATATTTCTGAATTTGTGTACGACTGCGACTACCACAAAAAATCCGGAAAGAAGACAGGAGTTTACCAGTTGGTTTTGCCGGGATTTGACCATTTCTACGCAAATTGTTTGATGGAATCGGACCACGGATGGATTGTTTGGCAACGGTAATTGTCTGTCTTAATTGAATTTTTTATAAGCGTTTTCATGCTTTTAAGTCGGACGGGTAGCCATTTGCCGTTTTGGAACAACACTTTCGACGAATACGCGTCCGGATTTGGCGATTTGAATAGCGGGGGAGACGGCTGGTTGGGACTCAATTGGATCCACGCTCTCTCGGAGCTTAGCAACAAATTGGAATTGCGAATTCGTTTGGATGGTGATTTGTGCGAAGGGAAGTCGAAACGGAGTTGCAGCGGGTTCGGAGACATTGGGAGTTGGTGGGGCGACTGGGAGTTTACGGTTGTGCGGCACTGTGCCAATTTTGATTGCTCATTTTATGTTTCAGCTGGAAGGTCGGGAGGATGGATTTCGCATCAACAATCTTCACTTTTTGCGTGGAAATCTTAGCTCTAACGGAACCGGGTTGGATTTGTTTAGCGATCTGTGCAATGGCTACAAGTTTACTACGGTTGATGTGGATAATGACGTTAATCCGCTGCAAAATTGTGCCAACTTTCGCGAGAGAGGGTACTTTCTTAGAAAATTCCAATTTTATATTTGTTGTCCCATGTTAAGTGCGTGGTGGCACAGCGATTGTGCTCACAGTGTGCTGAATGGTCGTTACGGGGTGACCAGTTCAACAACGCATGGAATGTTTTGGAACCGTCCGTCGCCGTCCCAAAAAGAGAAAGGCCCGGCTGCCCACGAGGCATACATAATTAAGCCGAAGAATTCGCTGATTCTCGTTAGGATTTTGGGCCGTTAGAGCAGTACAAGAGCGACATTTTCTCCTGATTGTTATTTGGCGTTGGTTCCTCTACAACCGTTATTTTCTGCCGTTTTATGAATATTATAAAATTTGCGATGCACCATTCACTTATTTGTTAGCAAAATGCAGATTAATTTAGTTAATCCGATTGTCTGAAATGTTAATTTCCCGTCTCAATAATCCGTCGCCTATTTCCTATGAATAATATTTCCCAATTAATCCCGCAAATTCTTCTCCCCTCCGTCAGTACAATTAAATAAAAACGGAACAGAAACTTGCCATCGATCATCACTTTTCATTCGTAGATGCTGTGTAATTTATTAACATTTATCCTCGTCCTCTTTTTTAATGAGTTTGCGGACACATTTGGAGGGAGCCAAAGGCAATTGTAATATTTATCAATCGAATCGATTCCCTCTCGACGAGAGAATCGAATGGCACCATTTTAAGAATGGACCGGTGACCGTTTTGGGTCGCATTTGATGGAGCGGTTCTTTAAAGCACGGCCATTGTGTTAATTGCAGAGATGAACTGCTTGGTTCTGTTGGGTCTGTTGGAAGTTAAGCAATTAATCCCTTCCGAACATCGAATTGTTTGAGTGCGCGGGTCCGAATCCCAAAAAACAAAATGAAAGGCCGACCCACGCGAGTGGAGCCGATACGGTTGGGTGCCCGAGCGCAACGGAGGGCGGCACGGAGCCGGACCGAACGGCACCCTAATTTATGTTGATTGATTCACCCCATTTATTGCCCTGAATAAAGTAAGCGTGGCCATTGGATTTGTAAGCAAAATAATGCAGTTTGGTTGTGGTGTAGTTTAATTCTTTTAAATTTTTCCGTTTTTTAAAAAAAATTTTAGATCATTTCATTTTTTGGTTGGACGAAATCACAAAACCTTACAAATTAGAGGACCTTTTGTTTTGCAACATTCGTTTGGACCATTTTTAGACCCCTCCTCCCTCCCATTCCTAAAAAGCTTCAAAATTACACTTCCCATCAATCAGTTGGGCTTCCAGCGGCCCGGATATTGTTCAATTCTAAAATATAGCAAACAAATAAATGTGCATCACATAAATTCGCCTCGAGCAAATAACAATGGTAATTTAACTTTTTTTTAATTGTGAGAATTGAAACGGGCCCCCGGGGGGGGGGGGGGCGAACGAGTGCGGATCAATCAGCACCTCAAATAACTACAAATATGCAGGTTACCATAATCCGCGCTTTCCTAAAGTCCTCGGGGAACTTTCGAGATCAGTCTCTGTCCAAAAGCACGTCACCCCCTAACGCAAAGTACCGGAAACGCAAACACCGCGCACAAGAGATAATGTTGTGTCATTCTGCTAAATGCAATTGCTATATAAAGCAAATTGTACATATTTCAGCACCCAAAAGTTGCAGTCTTTTGCCCTATGCAATCGATCGTCGATGGCAATGTCCCCGGCGGGGGTTTTCCTCGTCCCCACTTTTTGCTGCAACGCACCCAATCGCTCATCGCCCCGCGCAATTTTCACTCCGAAGTGCGGGGTTTGTTGGATGTAGAACATTTGTTGGACAGATGTGCAATTCTTCTCCACGTTACTGAGACCTTGTTGGAGGACGTTGTCTTAAAGTGAGTGCTTGCAACAAAATTGTTTTACAAATCTACAGAGCTGTTCAGGATGGTAGAGGAGAAGCCGGAATATCACGGACCAGGGGAGGGTGTAGCGATAGAAAACGACCGTCTCGAGTTCGTCTCATTTCGACAAATCTGCGATAAATTGTTCGTTTCCATTGACACGAGAACAAGCTTGACAAGCACCGGTAGGGTGGCCAAGTCCCCTTGTGGCCGATGGACGCAAAACTTTCAGAATTTGCTCTTCGAGTACATCTCCAGGGCGTGTTGACGGATGAGCAACTGGGGGTGGTGGAGGACCAGCGTTGGCTCGTCCTTTAGTCAGCCGCCACTCATTAGTGGTAATTAAACTGGTCCATTAAGCTGTTCCATCGACCGTCTTTCCCGTCCCCGCGTCTCCTTCGCACGTCTCGCCAAACCAACAAATTTTGGGGTCGGATTGGCGGATGTTCGCTTTGTTGTCCTTGTGGTCGCTCCTCTCCAACAAAGGGAGACCAAATCAGCCGTCGAAATCGCTCGCACTTTTGCTTCTTTGATGGCCGACCCCCGTCTTTTCCATGAATTGGCAATTGTGACCACAGAACGCCAATTTGTGGCCAAAATCCGCCAAAAGGCTTATGAACTTTCTATTCACTCAAAAGGTATTGAGAGGCGGAAAGAAAAGGTAAATGGTTTTGGCTAAATTATGGACACTTCTTTCTGAGAAGGTTTCTCGAAGATGGTTTCCGGGAAGGGGACTCATTCTCGACTTGCGTCGGCGTTTGCCTTTCTACAAATCGGACTTCCTTGATGGGATCGCCGACCTTCGTGCCTTCCAGAAGACCATTAGTTCCACTGCCTTTCTCTACTTCATCGTTCTTCCAACAGCAATTGCCCTGGGAATGCTAAATGAGGAGCATACGCACGGCAAAATCAGTGGGTCCATTGGATGTGGCAGTTTTCAATTAGTTTTAGCGGTGTCCAAGGCGATTTTGGGCCAATGGGTCGGTGGTTTGGTGTTTGGACTGTTCGGAGGACAACTTTTCCTCGTTTTGCTGACGAGCCCTCCCGTCTCCATTTACATCACAGGTGAATGAAACAAATTGGTTGCTTCCCTCACCAATAATAATTAAGTGGTCGAACGGATTTCACATTCGTTGGGTTACAATTTCTTCCAACTTTATTCCGGCATTGGAATTTGGTGCTGCTTTTATTTGCTTCTGTTCGCTGTTTTTGAAGTCTCAAACGTGATGAAATACGCGAAAAGGTTTTCACTAACGTCGCCAATCAGCAGGACGCAGTTATGGTGAATTAAGGTCTTTGGAAGAGCTGTTCAGCATGTTCATCGCTTGCACTTTGACAATCGAATCGGCGAAAGCCGCGCTCGCATCGCTCAGAAGGGCTTTTATGCCACATTGCATGGAGAAACAGCACCCCGGTCATCTTTTCAAAATCAATTTTGAGTCTCAGTTCAAGTTGCAGGCCATCCTCATCCTCCCCACCCGGCACCTCCTCTCCCACCGCCGGCTCCCGACCATCCCAATCCCGCGCCTCTTCCGCCTCATCTGGACCCGCTCAATTGCGACCGATCGGTTGGTCTTCTCTTTGTGCTGCTTATGCTGGGCACCGCTTGGACTGCCATTACATTGGCTAATTTTCGCAAATCGCCCTTTCTGGGGAAGCGGAAGCGAGAGCTCGTCTCAGACTACGCCCTCCCGTTGGCCGTTGTTCTGATGACCGTTGTTGCCAATTTGGTCTTTGGCGACGTGCCACGTTTGTTTTGGCGGGTGGATGTTGAAAGTCGGCCTTTTCAGAAGAAACGTTCCATCTGAGTGTCCACAACAGCGACCTGACCTTGGGACAGTTCTGGCAACTTCCCCTCAAGGGCCAGATGATCTGCTGTGTGCTCGGCTTCCCGCTAACCGTTCTCTTCACAATGGACCAAATGATTGTCACTGAAACGGTGGACAATTCACAGAACAAGTATCCATCCAATCACAGAAAAGAAAGAACGAAAGAGCGCTTTTGTGCTTTGTTCAGTCTGCAAAAGGGCCCCGCCGCCAATTGGGACTTTCTGGTGGTGGCCCTGCTGAACGTTCCGCTGTCGCTATTCGGACTTCCCTGGATGCACGCTGCACTTCCCCAATCGTTTCTGCACCTGAAAGCACAGGCGGACGTCGAAGACTGTTTGGTCGATGGGGTGCCCCAGCAAATGTATCCCCCCCCCCCATCCCCGGCACGGACGGCTGACCCCCCGCATTTTCAGTATTGTGAAGAATCGCGAATGTCGGCTAGCCACTTTGCTTGCCCACGGGCTAATTGTGCCGACCTATTTCTTTGCCCTGCACATCCTCCGCCTCTTCCCAACCTCCGTTTTTCGCGGCGTTTTTCTCTTCCTCGCGCTGAACAGCACAATTGGAAACGAACTTTGTCAACGCACCATTCTCTTTTTAACCGAACAGGTGGTTGTGCAACAACAGTCAGTCAGTCATCTTCAAAAACATAACATATTTTCATTATCTAATCTAAAATTGGCTTCTTTAAGAGATTTGACTGATTGGAAGTATCATTTTTTGACCTCCCTTTTGTATAAGAGCGGAAAACCCGTAAAACACACCGAGATCTGATTCCTTTAAAGGAATTGGGATACTTTTCCGTTATAGGACGGACTCCAGACGAAAATAAGTCAAATTAAATTCAAAAACACTTATCCAGGGGATAGATTTATTACAAATATGTAACTCTACTCAAAGATCCGTTTTTCAAAATATAAATTTTAATTTATTTTCTCCAAATTCATTTGGGAGGCATAAATGCATATTTCGTCTGGAGTCTCATAACCGAAAAATACCGGTTTGGCGTCGAATTTGTGACTTTAAAGGGCTAAACTTTTTATTTTAAATGTTGGTTTAAGCGTTCGTATCCGCCCGCCCATTACGTCCGACGAGTGCCACAGCGGACCATTCACTTGTTCACAGTGGCTGAACTGCTCCAACTTGGTCTGCTGCTCTCAATAGGCCACTTCCCATGGCCCGTCATTCGACTTCTTTTCCCAATTGTTCTTATTGTCCTCATCCCTATAAGGTGCGCAAAGTGCACACGCTTTCCGAAAGGGAAAAATTCGCCTTACTTTCAGGGCATTGCTTTTCCCCAAATTATTCAACGAAAAAGACTTGGAGGTGCTTGACGGGACACATTAAAGGAAGCCAATCGATTTTGCTCTGTAAGTCCGAACGGTCAATTGGGGTCAACTGAGCGCTCACTCTGGGCGCTCAGGCATGAATATGTATGTAAACCAGGGGTGCCATTTGTCCTTTTTAATCCATGGGAGCAATTCCAACCCCAAATTGTTGAGAAAAATTGTCGGAGGAAAGGAAAGATAAAAACTCACATTTCATGCAAAAAATAAAAATTTACTGCATTTTTGAACATCTTGTAAAGTGTCCTTTTTTTTGCCAGCAAAATGCCAGCAAAATCTTTTTTTTGACCTTCATTGTCCTTTTTTTGAAAAATTTTTGTTGGCACCCCTGATGTAAACGTTTATCTTGTTAAATCGATAATGGAATCTTAAAATTAGAGCTCGGAGTTTTGAAAAGCTGGGCCCGGGTGGGTTTCCGTATAAAAAAATTTCAAATGGCGCCAAAATGACCCCTTTATAACGGGCGCCCAGTTGTGAGCATCCAGTTGAACGACTCCCCGAACGATGTGCTTCAAGAAAGTGACGTATTGTTGGTACGGGGACATTTCGACTACGAACGTTTCTATACTAAGCCTGGACATTTTTGGTCAAATATGTTGTTACATTTCAGGGATGTCTTTCGTTCCGTATTTTTTGGTCTTTCTGCATACCGTGTTCCGTCTTTGGTAATACTAAAGATGGTGCCCCCTATTTAAAAAAAAATAAAAATAGTTTTGAGTCGCTAAAGAAGTGTTTCTAGGGGTAATCGGGGGTGTAGATCCGAATCTGACATTAGTTTCGACCAATTCCGAACCCCTAACCCGAATTCGAACAATTTTACGAAAATTCAATTTTTTTTTTTCAAAATTAACATTTATTGCTCAGGAATTGGTTGAAACTAATGTCAGATTCGATTCTACACCCCCGATTACCCCTAGAAACACCTCTTTAGCGACTTTGAAAACTATTTTACTTTTTTTTAAATGGGGGGCACCATCTTTGTATTACCCCGTATTTTTCTTTGACACGGAAGGCATCCCTGCTACATGTTATGTTTATATCTTTAGGGGGGCAAAGAAAGTTTTTGTTTTTTTGCATTTTTCTTAAAGAATTTTCAGAAAGGCCGGATGTTGACTAAAACATCAAAATGGCGAAATATGAATTTATCCCAGGAGTGACAACAATTTTTCAACTCAGTACATTGGAATCAAAATATCAGATTTTAGTGTCAAGAATAAATACATAAATGTCTCAAAAATAGTAAATCTTTATTTTTTGCATGAAATATGAGTTTTTTAACCATTTCTTCAACACCAACAATTTTTCTTAACAATTCGCGGGCCGATTTTCGTTTTTTCATAAAGCAAATTTTTTTTTTGAGAATTCTGCTTCTAATCCATAACACCGGTTAAAAGGCAAAAGGACTCCCAATCGAGACTCGCAGATGCCCAAGAATTTGGATGATTACTTTGAAGAAAAAAAACATAAATAATGTCCTAATAATTAATAAAAAAAATAAAACTTGCATTAAAGTAATACGTAAATGTGAAAAATAAAAATTGATGCCCTTTCCCGATCGCAAAGGATAAGATTCTTGTTTTTAATTTTTTTTATTCTTTGAAGCTGGACAGGAAATGTATTAATTGACAGACCACAAAGGGAAGGGAAATAGTTTGCAACATTAACATAGATGCACAACGGGAGGGGAGGGGAGTCGGCTCGGGAGCTGCGAATTGGGGAGAGATTTTCCATAAAAATTACATCGTGAAAGTGCTCTAGATCTGGGGGGGGGGGGGGGATTTAAAAACCCTTCACCGCTTAAGAAAATCTTCCAAATGTTTAATAGAGGTGCAAGGTTGTTTAGGGAGAGGGCCCCCGAGTCGGCGTTGTGAAGGTGTGGGGAGGGGAGGGGAGGGGAGGGGAGGGGAGGGGAGGGGAGGGGAGGGGAGGGGAGGGGAGGGGAGGGGAGGGGAGGGGAGGGGAGGGGAGGGGAGGGGGGGGGGGTCGGACTCCTCTCCCCCCCCCCCCCATTTGTGCATGTATGACTAACAATATAAGCACGGTGTCGACAAATTCATTTTAGAGAAGGGATGTTGTAAAGTTAAGCGGTGTTTCTTATGTTACCAGAGCCGTGACTTTAGTCATGGCTTGTTGGGGATCAGGAACGATTTTCCAAGCTTTAATGAAAGTCGATGTTCACAGCCTATCGGAATGAGAAGAGAGGACAGAGGAAGGAGACAGACAGACCTTTGGTCAAAAGAACAAACAAAAAGCTTATCTTGGTTTGCGGCGAGATTAGTGCAAATCCTTTTACAAAAAATTCATTCATCCGAGCCAACAATCCAATTAAACCCAGAAAGTGACCTTTTTGAAAGGGCTCTTAATCAAATATAATATTTTTTTGTTTAAGGTTCGTATTTCGTCAATGGTCACTTTGCCACAGGTACGTATCTAGAAAAAAATTCGGGGGGGGGGGGGCAGTTTTTAGGGGTGTTGTTTTTTGTGTTTTTTTCTTAAAGAATTTTTCCAAAAGACAATCCAAAATTTTAGGGGTCAAATTTTTGTGTTTTGAAACAGGCATATTTCAAAATATTTGAAACCAAAGTTAATAGTAATTTTTTTTTTGAAGGTCTTAACAATACTTGTTAAAAAAACCTGCCCAGGATTTTTAATTTACAAAACTTAAGTGCCCCTTGTCAAATGTCATTTCCTGGATACGTACATGCTTTGCCAGGTCCACCTAACCAAATTCATTCCATTCCTCCTCCAATCACTCTGTGTCCTCCAGGCTAAGATGGGTGATCTTGGAGAAGTCGAATTCCTCTGTCGTGCCCCTCTTGAAAATGTCAAGCACATCCAGACAGGTCGTTTCAAAGTGAGTGGTGGCATCGAAAGAACGCGATATGAAGATCTGGGACTCATAGCCCATATCCACCGGTTCGTACAAATCCGATATTGTCACAAACCTAAATTTGCCAACCGACTCTTTACCTTTAAATTGCCACCAACAGAATGTTTAACAATGAGAACGGTCATTTTATTCCACCCCCCTCCCCTTCCCCACAAAGAAACTTCAAAGCCACGACCCAATTAAAAAAAACTAAATTCTGACATGATTTAAGTCACCCAATCACCAACTTCTCAACGATGGGCCCAAGCAATTGAAGTGCCGGTTGTATTTCTGTCTCGGGGCTTGCCGTTTCCACAGTGGTTGAAACTGTTGCGATGAACCACGGCTTCGGAGCCACTTGATTGGAGTTGGAAACACATGATACGTAAATGTCTTAGAATGGGAAATATTAAATGAAAAGCGGATCGTTCAGTATTCACCAAAGTTGCGTCCAACTTGCTTTTGCGGAATGATAATTTGACAGCTGGGCGCCTCGTTGGTGTTCGGAATCGGATGGTTGAGGATGCAAATTGCGCGAACCATTTTCCCGACCTTTTTCACACGAGCGCTATCCGCGTAGGAAGGGTCGCAATAAAGCTGAAATGGCATAAAACAGTTCATCATTAAGACCCAGTTCTTTAAGTCTTTACCGCCCTCTTTAAGACGGGAGAAAGCCCTAAGTGAAATGACATTACTGATGATAACAATCCCGTCTCCGGCTTTAAAAATCATTTATTTTCCTCTGCCAACTCCTTATGTCTTATATTACTTCTAGACTTTGATTTTGAGCGGTTGGCACCAATAGAGTGAAGAGGAGGGTCGTTTGTTCGCTTTTTACAAATACAATACAACTGATGGACCGTCAATTATAGTATTTCAATAGCGCCATTTTTGTGCTCATTTTTAGCTCATAAGGGTTTTTAGAACCTATTTAGCTACCTAAAAATTCACTCCTTAGTCATCATGCATTTTCTGGACGCAAAATAAAAGAAATGAAACAAAAATCAATCGGATCACACTTTAAATTGAACAAAAATTGTTTTAATTAATGAGATACAAGTACTTTGCTCACCATAAATACGAAACCAAGCCCTGTTTTTATAGTCTGCACATTTACAATTTTTCATAATAATCTCAAGAAGCCTGAGCAGTTCGTATGTCAAGCTATGCCACAACCCCATTACCATCAGGAACGGACCTGTTTGCATTTGGCCACCTCTCCGCCACTTCGCACTCCGACGACTTTTCCGTTCTCCATCACTATCTCGTCCACCGACTTGTCCAGCATGTACGTCCCCCCATAAATGCTCGACAACCGCGCAAACCCCTGCGGCAATTCACCCAACCCGTAAAGCGGGTAAAGATACGGCGACTTCCCATAACGGGCCAGCGAATCGCTGTAAAGGCGAATGCGATAGACGGTCTGCATGTACGGCTGCATTTTGTAGTTATCGTCCCGGTAGAGGGCCAATGCGTGGCCGGTAAAGTCCGCCGTATTCTCATCAAGACCAAATTTATCATAGACCTAAACAGTTTTCCATTGAAAGTCGGCAGTATTCTTTTGGTAGATACGTCTCCGGGTAAATTGAAAGAGCAGACACAGCGAAAGGAATAAAATACCTGCTGCATGGTGGCGTTCTTCGGGTCCAGCCCATCCCATGTCTTCGAATCATTCGCATCAAAAGTTTGAACCCAGACGAGGAATTTTTTGAAGCGACGCTTCTCGAACATTCCCATCAAACCTAGATTGGTTTACTCTAAGGGGAAAAGTTAATCTGCATATACTTGTTGCCAACGCTTCCATTTCATCAGCAGGAACCTTATAAACTTTGCCCCCTTTATAAACGTAGGACCCTTCAATGGATTTGAATTCCAAATAGCGCGTTACACCGGTGTGGATGAGCAGCTTTACCTATAAAATGTACAATATAAACTTCAACAATAGATCACATCCAACTGAGAATCAAAAGTCAGACATTGAGTTTCCGGTTATTGCATTTACCGATTCTTGTCGCTAGCGAAAAGTCGGAATTATTGTTCTTTTTTATGTGCTATAATCGGATCGGTTCAGAATACGAATTCGCCGGCGCATTTCCAGGAAAGTGTTGATATTTAGTTTACCTACCAACTGGCCATTTGCCATCAGAAACTTCGGGATCAAATCGACATTCCAGTCCCGTCCACGACCCATACCTTCGGGTGCCTTTACGTTCGGTCCTATTTATTAAAAGAAATATGAAAAATAAATAAAAGAAAACCTTGAAATTTTTTAAAGAGTTCGTCCAGCGGTGTCAAAGAAGCTGAGTCGCCTCCATAATAATTGTTGCGGTCGATGTGAAGGACCTTTTTGCCGGAGACGGAAAGCATTCCGGACAAAATACACTCCTAAAAAGGATTAGTCTGAATACAATGCAAACGGAAGACAACCTTAAGACCAGTGCCGAGCACAATCGCGTCATATTGCTCATCCATCTCGCTTAAATTTAATTTTTTTAATAACCCCAAAGAAACCAAATTCAAAAGCTCACCTCCCAAGCGTAAGAAAGTCAGAAGAGAATTAATATGCTAAAGAAAATTAGTGCAACTTAACAACGAGAAAAAGGAACAATTGATGCTTCTTATAAACATCATCGCTAAAGATGCGCGACAAATCCAAAAACCAATTTATTTTGCATTTTATTTCCCAGTATAAGCCACAAGTGCGTAATTGACATCCGTGAAACGAGTCCAATTCCATTTATTAAGCATCGGATTGTAGAAGAGTCCGAGAACCGGCCCTACATTGCATTGCTCGTCCAATAGCATTTTCAGCAATTCGTGAGGCGTAACAAATTGCTCAAACTGATGCAGACCTTGAGGCAGTATTCGTAACACATCCTAAACCCGATTAAGTACTAAAAAATAACTCAAGTCAAAAACCTCTGCAATAGTCTTAGCTAAAAGTTGGCTCCAAATTGTTCGATTGATCGTTGTGAAAAAGAGAGGGGAATTTGGACGCGCCAATTTGCAGCAACTTCGGATGAAAAGAGGCAAGTCGGACACATGTTCAAGCACCTCTGAGGCAACAACGGCATCGAATGCTAAATATTAATTGTGTTGGACTTTAAACCGAATCACAAACTTCCAACGGCGTTTTTTTCTTCTGCAAATCTCTCAATAGTTCCAGAAACAAATTCGATTTTGTTGCGAAGATTTGGTGCCAACGTTTTCTTGTATTTTTGAGCAATTCCTAAGACCGATTCGTCCGTATCTAGACCAGTCACCAATGCGCCTCGTCGACAGAGAGATGCTGATAAAATACCGGCACCACATCCGATATCCAGGATTCGTTTACCAAACAATGGCTGAGCAGCATTCAAAGAAGGCTATAAGTGAGAATTTTTTAATAAAACCGTAAGACAAAAATAACACTGGTCAGATATTCCGAAATCCAAGGAATTCTTATTTGATTAAATGTGTGGAGAGGTCGGAAGATGCCATTGAGCTCATCAAACCATTCGAAAACATTTGCAAATGCTGCAAATTGTTGAATTTCACGACGGATGAGAGACATATAAGAGCTAAAAAAACAACCAAATAAGAAATCGATCAAAATCCATACAAAATCGTTTAAAATGCGAAATTTTTAAAACTGAGTTCCGGTGCAAATGCGACATTTGAGTCCCATACCCAGCGGCCTGCGTATGGCCAACTGCGTCTTGGGCGCCGCCGGGATTTGACTAAATTTGATAATTTAAAAATGTAGCACTTTTTCGAAGGTTTTATTAAGAAAATTGAAGCAAAAATTCAGAAATTGATGAAATTTTCTCAAAAATTCTTCAATTGCGAGCATTTTAAAAAATAGTTGAAAATTTATTAAGAAATTGTTATTAACAGGGATGGGATTTTTAGGCTCAAAAAATCTCGAAATAGGCGCCTAAATAGGTCTGAAAAAAGTGCCAAAATAGGCTCAAAAAAAATGTGTAAAAATAACAATAATGGCTTAAAAATCGTTTTTTACATGTGAAAATTATCAATCAGTAGGGCTGCTACTTTTAGGCAAGAAAAATTACAAAAAGGCGACTAAAAAAGCACGAAATTCTATGAAAGATTCTGGCAATTTTTATGAAAATTTTTCGAAAATATTAGTGATCTTTGCAAGAAAAAGAAGGTTTGGCGTAATATTGGATCATTTTTTTGAACCCAAAATCACGGATCACGGCTCACGAATCTCTCCCGTGACCCGTGATCACGAGTCACGGGTTATTTTTTTTAATCACGTCCAGGGCCCTATACCAAATGTCACTTTTAACTTTTAACTTTGAAGATTTTCACTTTAACTTTGAAAAAGTTAAAAGTTTGCATACCAAATGTACTTTTCAAGTTAAAAGTTCAAAGTTAAAAGTTAAAAGCGAAAACTTCAAAGTTAAGGGTGACTGCGTACCAATTGTTGCTTATAATTCACGTTACTTTTAAAAGTTACTTTTAACTTTGAACTTTTGCCATTAACTTTTAATAAATTTCTTAAAGTAAAAAAGGGGCCTAAATCAATAATTTAAATTTTTATAACTCGAGAATGGCTTAACAGAAAAATGTGAAATTTTATGGCAAGCTCAAATAGAGTCTTTCTGATCATATTTATTTTTTTCAAAATTTTTGACCCATTATTTATTCGGCAATAAAATACTAGCCAAAAGTGATCGTTTTTTGACAATTTTCGGGAATTGGGGTCCCGTCTCGGTTAATTTTTTTTAAATTTTGGATGTTTAAAAATTTAAGTGCATTTTTTTCTAGGGTAAAAATATGCGTAGAACACGAATCCGAGCTTGGATTTTGCGAGTGTCAAACTCCGAACCCAAATTCGAACATTTTTCGAAAGTTCAAAAAGCAACTTTTGTTTTGGTTTGACAAATTTTTTATATGCACATTTCAACCCCATCAACAATTGATTTGTTTTGTTTTTTCATTATTGCATACTTTTCGTTCATTCTTGAACATTTTAACTTTTTGGGTTCGTGCATAAATTATTTTTCACGTTTCTAAAATTTCAAAAAATGTTCCTTCTGAAAATTTTCGAATTCGGGTTCAGTTTTCGATATTCGCAAAATCCGAGATTGTATTCGTGTTCTACGCATATTTTCACCCTAGAAAGCATGAATTTAAATTTTTTATTATTTTTTTCCATCGGCGTGACCCAATTCCCGAGGATTGTTTTTGTGAAATTGAGGAAGCTTGCGTACCAATTGATTAAAAGTTACCATTAAAAAGTTTCAAGTGAAAAAAAAAACAATTGGTACGCGTTTACTTTGAACTTTTAACTTTAACCTTTAACTTTGAAGAATTCTGCCTTTAACTTTTAACTTTTTAATGGCAAGAATTGGTACGCGTTATTTTTTACCTTTAACCTTAACTTTTAACTTGAACTTTTAACAAGTTAAAAGTAAAAGTGAGATTTGGTATAGGGCCCAGCCCTGTTACCACCTACCTATGCTAATCGAAGAACTTTATCGACGAAATGACGTTATTTTTGCTTGTGGACGAAAAGTCTGGACGAAATGTCGTTTTTGTGTTTATGGACGAAATGTCGTATTTTGGCTTAATGGACGAAATGTCGCCTGGACGAAATGTCGGTGGACGAAATGTCGTTTTTGCCTTTATGGACGAAATGTCGCCTGGACGAAATGTCGGCGCCCCACATTTTGGCGCCCGGTACATTTGGGCGCCGGGTACATTTGGGCGCCGTACATTTTGGCGCCGGATATATTTGGGCGCCGGGTACATTTGGGCGCCGGGTACATTTGGGCGCTGGGTACATTTTGGCGCCGGGTACATTTGGGCGCTGGGTACATTTTGGCGCCGGGTACATTTGGGTGCCGGGTACGTTTGGACGCCACGATTGGGCGCTCTGGCTTTTTATGGATTCTTGTCTCTCGTAGCTAGCTAGCTTCCCTTGAACCATTTCTAAGCACTAAATTCTTCTTCTAATTGCTCGCCACCCAAATTAGTCAGTGATCTCTCCATTAATTTGCAGTCTTTTCCTCGCCCATCTATCACTTGTTATATAGCGCATACAATCGAATTTTGTGCTTCTTCCCCTCCGCCAATGCGCTGGTTTCATTCCTTCCTTCCCTTCCTTTCTTCTTTCCCCCCTTCCTTTCTTCCCCCTTTCTTCCTTCCTCCCTTCCTTTCTTCCTTCCTTTCTTCCTTCCTCCCTTCCTTTCTTCCTTCCTTTCTTCCTTCCTTTCTTCCCTCCTTCCTTCCTTTCTTCCTTCCTCCCTTCCTTTCTTCCTTCCTTTCTTCCTTCCTTTCTTCCTTCCTTTCTTCCTTCCTTCCTTCCTTCCTTCCTTTCTTCCCTCCTTCCTTCCTTTCTTCCTTCCTCCCTTCCTTTCTTCCTTCCTTTCTTCCCTCCTTCCTTCCTTTCTTCCTTCCTTTCTTCCTTCCTCCCTTCCTTTCTTCCTTCCTTTCTTCCTTCCTTCCTTCCTTCCTTCCTTTCTTCCCTCCTTCCTTCCTTTCTTCCTTCCTCCCTTCCTTTCTTCCTTCCTTTCTTCCCTCCTTCCTTCCTTTCTTCCTTCCTTTCTTCCTTCCTCCCTTCCTTTCTTCCTTCCTTTCTTCCTTCCTTTCTTCCCTCCTTCCTTCCTTTCTTCCTTCCTCCCTTCCTTTCTTCCTTCCTTTCTTCCTTCCTTTCTTCCTTCCTTTCTTCCTTCCTTCCTTCCTTCCTTCCTTTCTTCCCTCCTTCCTTCCTTTCTTCCTTCCTCCCTTCCTTTCTTCCTTCCTTTCTTCCCTCCTTCCTTCCTTTCTTCCTTCCTTTCTTCCTTCCTCCCTTCCTTTCTTCCTTCGTTTCTTCCTTCCTCCCTTCCTTCCTTCCTTTCTTCCTTCCTCCCTTCCTTTCTTCCTTCCTTTCTTCCTTCCTCCCTTTCTTCCTTCCTTGATGCTTCCCCCCCCCCCTCGCCGTCCGAAGCCTTTCCCATAACTCCGACGAGCTCTCACTGATTTACTTCACTCATAAAACAACCTTTCCCCTCTTGGCGTTGTACAAATCGCAGTCCGTTCACTTTTCCTCCGTTTTAATTACATTTTAATAATTCCTCACACTCCTCTCTCCTTCGTCCGTCACAATTTTCCATTCCAATCGGAGTTTTGACTTGGCGTTCCTTTTTTGAACTTTTACACTAGGTAATAAGTAATAAGGTAATAAATTGTGGGTTTATGGCCAGACCTGCTGAACTCTTGTACTTCTTATTCACCCTCCCCATCGCCTCCGCTATTTTCTTCATTCCTTTCCTGAAAAGCGAAAAGCATCAACTTTATTTTTTGATATGGGACAAAATTAGCCCGAAAAAACCGAACTTTTTTTGTTCGTACGGCTATAACTTTTTTGAAAAGTTTTGAATTGCTTAGCTTTTTTTTAATGTAAATTTCTAAAGACTTAGAACTTTTAAGAGGTACAAAGCACGGCAGGTTTAGACAAGTTTAAAAAAAGTTATAGCTTTCCAAACTTTGCCGCACTCAAAATACCGGACCAACAATTTCTTATCAGCAATGATTACACCTTCCGTCCGTTTCCATCGTCCGCGTGGCTTTTCCGTTTGATTTTATGACGACCCTCCGATTCCCTATTATTATTATCGCTATTGCCTATAAATTAATGAATAAGCGAACCGAACACTTTGTTATTACTCTGTTTGTCTTTTTGTCTTAACATTAATTTGTAAGGGATAAAATTAGCCCAATGAATGATTAATGAACATCGGTAAATTGATAAAGGGGAAAGGAACGGCGTTGGTTGAAGTTTCCGTCATTTATTTGTTTCTTATTATAAATACATTAGTCTAAATCGCTTAATTTTCAACTGTGGGACAAAATACCCTAATGGAATTACTAATTAGGAAAGAGATCGACCGATTTCGAACCCAAACCCGACGAATTCAAACAGTCGAAAAGTATTTTTAAAAGTGCCCGTCGCGGTTCAGTGCCTGCGGGCTACCGTACATTTTGTTCGATTTGTGCTACCGGACCTTTGTGATCGGACCATTTTGTCCATCGGACCTTTTGTAGTCGCTTCACAAAAGGGTCCCTATGGTTTTTTTTTCGAAACAAAAATGTTTCCCATTATATTTAAATCCGTCGTCTTTCTCTCAAATCGCTTTCGCTAATATTTATGACAAGACAAAGCTCAAAAACGATATTTGTTGAAACTTACAAATTAGTCGAGAAAGTGATTTAAAATCGAAACATTTACTCAATTTTCAGACCGCGACGTCATTAACGTTTGTTTGGTATTGAAAACACTCCAAGCCATTCTCTGACGTCGTAAATATGTTTAATTTTTTAACTGATTTACAATGTGGGAGAGGGCGCCAGTTCGACACTTTTTCCCATCCTTTGACATCATCCCCCCCCCCCCCCCCCCCTCCCCCTCCAACATTCTCTCCCCCCCCCTTTCCCCCTCCCCTCCCCTCCCCCCCCCCCCTCTCCCCCCCCTCTCCCCCCCCCCCCCCCCCTCCCCCTCCAACATTCTCTCCCCCCCCCCTTTCCCCCTCCCCTCCCCTCCCCCCCCCCCCCCCTCTCCCCCCCCTCTCCCCCCCCCCCCCCCTCCCCCTCCAACATTCTCTCCCCCCCCCTTTCCCCCTCCCCTCCCCTCCCCCCCCCCCTCTCCCCCCCCCTCTCCCCCCCCCCCCCCCCCCCCTCCCCCTCCAACATTCTCTCCCCCCCCCTTTCCCCCTCCCCTCCCCTCCCCCCCCCCCTCTCCCCCCCCCTCTCCCCCCCCCTCCCCCCCCCCCCTCTCCTCACCACGTCGATCATCAACAGCGAGTGGGCGGGTGGGTGGGTAAGAAGGGGATCTCTCCTCTCCTTCTTTATTCGAGTATTAGGTACATTACATTTTTTGAATAAATAAATATTCTTTCATTTCTGCTTTCATTAATTCGCTTCATTTAGCTTAGAAATCATGTAAAACGAGGACTCACCCAAAACCATTATGGGAATGCAAATTATTCGTTTGAGGAATCTCCAGGATTAACTCCCCTCCCCTATTAATCCCCAAAATGTCAATCCATATTTTTGGCTAAATTTCCGATTAAATAGCCACCAGACATTCTCCCGGTATGCCAGCAACTATGAAAAAGCCCCGACTTTGGTTGAACTTTGGCACTGAACCGCGGGCACTGAACTGATTTGCCCCGACATTCTCCAGCCCTTTTGCCTTTCCAATTGTCGCACATTTCCTCGCTTTTTATAAAAGGTCAATCCCAAGGCACACATTACAGACTAACGACTTTCATTAGATTTTTAAATTAGAACCTTTTTCAAATTTAAGGATACACCGGATTTGGTTCCCCCATATTTCTCATTTTGTCCCGCAAAATGATGTTTGCTGTTGCCGACTTATCGGCTGCGACCGGCGGATGTATGACAGGCAATGCGCAGAGAATGCCGAAAGTTCGCTATGGGAGTTACTTCAGTGCAGTTGTGGGACACAAATGGGGCGAAAATGACGAAATGAAAGTACTGAAAAGGATGAAAAGAGCGGAAGATCGACTGAAGGGAAAGGAAGTCGAACAGAGAGAAGGGGAGCAACGGGGAAAGGCAAAAAGACTGGTCGGAAAGTTGGCCAAACTGCTGACAGTCGGAGGTGAGAGCTTAGAATACATAGCAATTGAATTGCAAGACAAATCAGTCATTTTGAAAATGTTTAATGACCGAATTACTCTCTTTAGACCTGCCCTTCTTGCCGAGCCGGAAGACGGTTTCCAGCCGAGGCAAAGCCAAGAAGCTGAACAACACCAAGAAGTTGTTACAACTGCAACAACAACGATCGCACAATTCCTCCCAATCGAGTTTATTCGAACCGATGCCAACCATCGTGGAGGAGACGGACAGAGAACTGGTGGAGCAACAGCAGCAGATGGTGGGGGTAGAGACTGGTGTACAATTTGGTAGACCGGGGGAAGGAGGGGACCAAATGGAAGATGAGGAAGAAGAAGCGGAAGTGAAGGAGAATGAAAGGGAGGAGAGAAAGCAGTGTGATGAATGGTGGACGACGGCAAATGCTGGCAAAAAACTGCACGACAAAATTTTCTCAAATCCTCAACAATTTTCCATTGCGCCGCCCATGCTTCAGGCAGCCGCTTGATAGTTAATGGACATTTTTGAGTTCTTAAACGAGTTAACACGTCCACCACATGTGCTTATTTGATCATCAACACGCCGCCCTCTCTCTCTCTCTGATCCATTATTCATTATTTCATTATTTATTTTTTGTATCGTTTTAATTAGGGTAGCATACGGCCGGCTAACAACTGGTCATCCGGAGACCGGTTAGCTTCAAAACAACGCCCTTATGCTATCTACCCCTTTTAATGTACATACTTACAATTAGGTCAAAATGCCTTATACCCCAATTCTCCCGATCCCCCAAATTGATTTCCTATTTCCACAATCGTCGTTTTTTCTAACGATTTAAACTGCCCAACCGGTTTCAACTAACATTATCTTAGTTTGACCTTCTATTATCAAGATTATATCATATAAATCAACCAACGACATTGTAAATAAACAAAACAAATTGACGTGACAACTGTTGATGTTAAACAATTAATATTTATTTGAATTTTATTCGGGTTCACAATAAAAATTCTGAAAAAAGTACACAACGCCAAAAAAAAGATTTTGGAGTTCAAAAAAAGTACAAAACTAAGGAAAAAAATTCGCTGCTCTACACTTACGGCACATTCATTGGAGGAGGGGAGGGTTCTTATTGTTAGGGAGCGGGTACGGTACAGAAGGAGGAGGGGAGGGTTCTTATTGTTAGGGAGCGGGTACGGTACGGTACATTCATTGGAGGAGGAGAGAGGGGAGGTGAGGGAGATCAATGAATGAATGAGTGAGTGGTGGGACGAAATGAGTGATGGATGATGCAAGAATGGGAGGGCATCAGTTTGAGTAGTTGAGGGAGCAGTGACAATGGGCGGCCCCGGAGGGTTTGGGGGGGTGGGATGAGTGATGGACGTCAACGGTGGCAGCAGGTGGCCCGGAAATGGGGGAGGCGTGGAGGATGTGCATAACAAATTTGTAAGTGCTTTGAAGGGTCCTTTGTGAGAGGGGACACAAATTTTCAGGCGAATTGCGCGAACCCAGAGTTATTTTTCGATTTTATGCATTGGATTTTCGGGAGTTTTTGATGACTGGTGACATTTTCTATTACTTTTTACACATATCAAGCCGAGTGCCATAAGAAATGGATGATCAACAGCACGCACTTTCAGCCGCACGCTTTGCCAATTTGTCCAAATGTACACCTCCACCCACCCAAGCTCCAGCCGCCACCCCCTCGAGTCCTAGCAGCTTCTCCCTTCCCTTCCCTGTCTTTAATATGTACAATTATTATTTAATTCTCAAAATCTCCCCCCCCCCCTCCCCTCCCCAACCTTTTTCTATCATCAAATCAATGCTCTTCTTCATCCAAACAGCAGCCAACGCCTCACTTCTCTTCTCTCTACCATTATTATGACTATTTTACATATTTTTATTTAAGCTAGCATTTATCAATGTTTGCATATATTTAACGAACCGATTCATTTACATCGTCGCATCCGTAACATCGATGTTCTTTCTCCACCCCCCCTCGAATCCCCCCACTCCACCGCCCCATTGGGGCGCTCAACCTTTCCTTTGCCCTTCGTCGCCCGAGGGGTTATCTCCTCGTGACCCCAACACACTCACCACGGCCAAGTCTAGGCCTATTCACGGCACAATTCTTTCGCCTCACTATCAGTCGAGTACCGTTCAACAACTTCAGCACTGCATGGGCTGTGAGTGCCTAATAATGGACTCCCAGCTGATCAAAGTATAGTTTTTTTTTGTCGATTGGAGTCCCGGGAAACCCCTCTTGTCGATTGGAGTCCTGGGAAACCCCTCTTGTCGATTGGAATCCCGAGAAACCCCTCTTGTCGATTGGAATCCCGAGAAACCCCTCTTGTCGATTGGAATCCCGAGAAACCCCTCTTGTCGATTGGAATCCCGAGAAACCCCTCTTGTCGATTGGAATCCCGGGAAATCCCTCTTGTCGATTGGAGTCCCGGAAAACCAACCTTCTTTTGATCCGGCGGGTTGGTCAAAACACCGAAATCGCTTTACAGACCAAGCTTAGACCAATTAAACTGTGAGGGTAATGACTGTCGCAGGGTCCGCAAAAGCGTGGCCCCTTTCACTTGCTTCAGATATTCCCCGACTGTTTTCTGCACGAACATTGTGCCGTCTGTTCCATCTGCAACACTTCCCTAATGCCGCGCCGTTCTTCCCATTCTTTTTCCCCCCAATGGACAAAATGCTACGTGAGAGAGAAGCAATTGTTCTGCCGGGCTCATTATTTTGAGTATCTTCTAGCATTAACCGTTTCTAAATTTACCCTTTCTCATTAGTTACTTTGTCCCAAAGACAATTTGCCCGGCGTGCAACATGTCCATACAGTTGGATGAATTTGCTTGTAAATTGAAGGTAATTTGGCTGTGCTAATTAATTAGGGTTTAATAACCATTTAATCGAACGAATACATTCCCTTCAGAATGACATTGTGTACCATTTCCGCTGCCTCCGTTGCGCCCAATGCAACAAAAAATTAAAGCGCGGAGATCGCTTAGTGCTGAGCGAGCTGTGCCGGACAATTAAATGTGCCGAGCACATTTATGCAAATGCCAACGACGAATGGCTAATGGCTGCGGCAAACGGAAGAAAGGCCTTCAGCAGAAGGGAGAACGCGGGAGAAGGAATTCCCGGGAATCAGCTTCCAAACGCGGGAGAAGGAATTGCCAAAGTTGGATCCGGGAATCAGCTTCCAAACGCGGGAGAAGGAATTGCCAAAGTTGGATCCGGGAATCAGCTTCCAAACGCGGGAGAAGGAATTGCCAAAGTTGGATCCGGGAATCAGCTTCCAAACGCAGGAGAAGGAATTCCCGGGAATCAGCTTCCAACTTCAACACAAAGCCAAAGCGAGGATATCGTCGTGATCCAAGCTGAAGGAAGCAAAGAAATGTTCAAAATGGAAGGACAGAGACGCCAAAACGAAGCTGGAGGGGCAGACGCACCAATTTATGCAACTGGGCGGAAGCACATTAAGAAGTCAATGTCGAATTTATCGCAATCGATGAATTCTGACAAAGAGGAGAACTTTCGCACACGTCAAATCAGTAGCGATCGGACGTCCAATCGAAACAAACTTTCATTTTCGAGAGTCTCGCATTGCTCATCGACATCCCCCCGTCAACACAGCCTTTCTGGCCGTTCTTCCACAGATATCCCCAGTCATAACACTGCCCACCAATCCACGTCAGAGTCGTACAGTTCAGAAACAACGGAAAAAAGAGGAGGAAATTACCTTTTGGAGGACAAAACCGAAAAAGAACACACTCAGCTGGAATTTGAATCGTCAAAACAAAGTTAGTCCAGCATAGAAACATTGTTGTAAGTCGCCATTGTTTGATGAAGGTGATGCCGAAGCAGAGGAAAGCTCTTCGTCAGCAGAAAATGAAGACGCTTTATCAGAAAATGAAATGTGTAAGAAGAGAAGGAAGATGGGGAAGAGCAAGCAGGACGACGGGGGAGGGGACAGAACATCGGCGGTTCATCTCCCCCCCAGGGGAAGACGCACAAACACTCCCGGCTCGGTGCCCCAATACCCTTCCGAGGTCCTTCTTACAATATTCAAACTGAACAATAGTCGATTTGCACACAGATGTACGCTGTTGGGGAACAATTCTCCAGAGAAGTGGTTGAAACTTGACTAAAATTGATGAAAAATATATTTTATGTAGGAGGAGGACGCGCACCAGAAAGTGCACGGAAACAAACGGAGGGGTCCCCGGACCACAATAAGCCAAAAGCAGGTGAGGGAATGCTCCATGCTTTGCAAATGCTTTATCTTTTCGAGTTCAAGCTGGACATTCTAAACCGGATGTTCGACAATTTTCCCAAACCATCGAAGCATGAGCGCGCCAAACTGGCATTAGACTCGGGACTGAGCATGCGTGTTATTCAGGTCGCCTTGGACGGAATTGGACTCTTTTTGTGCGGTTGGGGACGAAAATTATTCAGAAAATTCATCCATGAAGGTTTCCAGATTAGAGCTAACGGTTTTGGATCTGGTTATCGGAACCGAACCTGAAAATTTTGGGTTCCCCAAAATCGTATAGGTTTGGGCTGGAAGTTGAAGCCGACACACCCCTAACAATTCCTCCCGCATATTTCTCGTATTATTTTTGCCAATATAAGTAATCTTTTCGCTGTGCAAATGCTAGAACGAACACTCTGCCAATGATCAGGTGTGGTTCCAGAATAGACGGTCAGTTGCGGGGTGGGCATCATCTACAGGATGGAATGGCCGGGACTAAACGCAAATCTTCCAAGGTCCAAGGAACGTCGACTCAAACATTTGTGCAATTTTCTGCGCCATTACGAAGGGCATCCGCGGCATAAAAATGAGGAGAAAGGCGGGGAGGAACTGACATCGGCTTGAATGGGACGACGATTCCACAGATTCCAGCCAGGGATGGCCGAGAACGGGAAGGCTCCCTCGGTTATTTAGTTGCAACATTTTCATACTTCGAGTTGGGCAATAGCCTAATTTTATGAAAGCTTAAATAGAATAAAATTTGTGCCCAGACATTTGCGCGGGGGTCCAAGAATTGCTCTCCAACAGTTTTCGGGGAAACCTTTTTTTATCCCACTGCCATAAAAGGGAAAGAGTGCCAAACTAGGAAGCCAATAGCCAGAATGCGATGATAGGGCAATTAGTGGGGCTCCCGAGGTGCCGGATCGATGGGAGGACGACCGAGCGAAGCAAGCGAGCGGCGTCCCGCCATTCTCTTGGTGAGAATTTTAGTGATCTCCGTTTTTTGATGGGTTGAGCAATTCTCCTAGACTCTGCGACCCGGACCGGGGAAATAACTGCTTCAACCTTAACCGAATTCGAAGCTATTATTAAGCTAAAGCTTTGCGACAAGTTTTTGATTCTTTGTCCAATCGCAGCTTTAGCTTAATAACAGCTTTATCTCTTCGAGAGCTTTCGAATGGCTTTAAGAATGTCTGAATCGGTTAAAGGCGATGTTTTCTATTTGATGTGATGTGCGTAAACAAAAGAAATGCTGCAGGAAGTAAACAAATTGACTCTGTTGGATAGTAAAAAGCAAACGTCAGGGAACCCTTCGAGACAATTGGCCGAATGTAACGGATGCGTAGAATTGATCAGTTTTGAAAAACGAAACAAACGATTTATGCATTTCTCCACAAATATGAAATTATATTAAATTAATAATCAGAGATCAGATCCGCCTTCCTTCCTGACAATGCTTCCTCCGGTGGTGACGTCGTTTCTTCCGCATTTTAAGACGCCCATTGCAAATGCAGCTAAAAGATCGAAATGATCGATTGTCCCGAATGGAATCAATCCCCCCCAGGGGCAGGCATTCGTGGGGGGGGGGGGCTTAAATCAACACTCTTTCCATACTGTCATTTTAGAAAATTTCACTGAATGAATTAAAATTTTTAGTTAATAATAATTAATTTTGATATTGTCAAGGATAAGCAAAATCTGACAAACTTACACCCCTAATTTATTTTGGATTTTAACGATATTTGTTTAAAAAATTGGTCCAAAAATTATGAATTTGGACCGGGCCGTCAGCCTAAAACAGTGCCGCCTACTTCTGGGTTATTCTTTAGGAAATTGAGTATTTGTTAATGCCATCTGTTTTGCTTCTAGCATTAATTCTGCGCATTTCAACTCACCATGGCATCCCGGTGGCAGTCAGCATACATTTCATGCTTTTGTCACTGTACTCGTCACAATCGATCAGTTCAACGTGCTCACAATTTGCTGAAAGTGGCATTTGTACACCAAAAATATGGCTTCACCCCTCCAACTTGCCTGTCTCCACAATTGCCGACGAAATGGAGTGCCGACTCGTCCTTCTCCGCCGTTTCGTTTTGCGCATGCGTCGATATGATCGGATCCGGTGCAGCACAAGTTCATTATTTGCTCGGAGGCGCTGGATCAGTTCCCTAGCAGTTCAGAGGATTCATTCACCCGAACGTTTTGAGCCCACTTTGTCAAAAGGGACGGATTCCCGTCCATTGGCGGCGTCGACTTTACCCTCCCCCCAACTTTGTCCGATACCGACGAAGTGCAAAAGTTGCAAAAGTGAATTACTAAAAGTAGGAGAAATGGGGCTAATTCAACATTCATTGAAAGGTTGTGGGTCTTTTTTCTTTGTGTTTTGTCCCTTCGAGAATTGTTGAGAGTGAAAGTTCCTCCGCCGTCCGTCCGTCCGATGAGTGTTTTGATGCGACGGGTTGGACATCACTCGCCCGCCCCCCCCTCCCCCCCCCCCCCCCCCCCCCTCAACCCGATGATTTTAATTAACGGCGGTGGCCTGCAAAAAGAAAAAAGAAACGGGTGAATACAGAAGGCAAAGAGAGACAGACCGAAACGCTTCAGGGCAATTTGTAAGGGTGAGGGAGGACAGGGGAGGTGGCGGTTGAGAGGGGGGAGATGAAAGTTGGTGGTTAAAAAGTGGGGGGAGGAGGGGGGGGGGGGAGAGGGGAGCGGGTGGGGGGGGGGGGAGGGGAGGGGGAAAGGGGGGGGGGAGGGGGGGGGAGGGGGGGGGAGCGGGTGGGGGGGGGGGGGGGGAGGGGAGGGGGGAAGGGGGGGGGGGGGGAGGGGGGGGGGGGGAGAGGGGAGCGGGTGGGGGGGGGGGGGAGGGGAGGGGGGAAGGGGGGGGGGGAGGGAGGGTCTGTTTTAAGTAAATAAATAAAGCAAATTGTTGTCGAGTGTAAAGTGCGAACGAGGCCAATCACTCACTCTCTACGGCAATTACAAGTTGAATTAAATTGGGAATATGAACGGAAATAGTTGGACCACATTTTAATATTCTGCCATAATAAGGAGTAAATTAATAATTAAAACGGTTGCAAATAAAACATTATTGATAAGGAGTTTCGTTTTTCAAAACTAATTTGAGCTTTCCGGGACCCAGGGGGAGATTAAAGGGTAAAATTGCATCATAGCTCCCAAACTCAAAATGACACCATTTTTATTAGGGTTTTTTGGTGCTGAAAACGATAGAACAATTTTTGCTTCTTTTCGAGCTTCGAATAGTGAACCGAGTTTAGGACTCCCGCCGGCCGTAAGTCGCGGGAGACAATTTGAATTCATTTTATTTACGGAGAGAATACAGAAAAGTGGCAACATTAACGCATCACTGGAATCAAGAAAATCACTGGACTGGATTGGACTGGACTTGGGAAGGCAATAAAATGCTGGAAGTGATTGAATAAATATGCAAATATTTTCAGGCAATGGCACTTTCTCTGGAATGGCTTCTGAGTTGGCATTCCCTCTTTCACAGCGAATACATTCCGTGCAGTCGAGCGGAATCCCGCAGCTCTGGAAGCGAATTAAGAAGGCTAATTCAGCTGGGGAGTATTGTCGGGATGGGACAAAGGCAACTGACTGACTCAGAATGGCGTGCAAAATCTTCCGACGGGCGCCAATGGTAGCCACGCCAAGACTCTTTAGGCACTGTTCGTCCAGCAACAGAAAGGCTTGCATGTCAATCTGATTACTGACAGACAATCAATTTGTCGACTTCATTAAATCCGACCCGACGACAATCAATTTGTCGACTTCATTAAATCCGACCCGACGACAATCAATTTGTCGACTTCATTAAATCCGACCCGACGACAATCAATTTGTCGACTTCATTAAATCCGACCCGACCTCCTGTTCCCTGAAGAATGCAATGTGTTCGGCCAATCCAAGCTGGGCCAGCACCAGTGCCGGCTCCCCCGTCGCGCGGATGTCCCAACTTTGCTGGGCCCCTCCAGCCGCCGCTGTGGCCTCTTCCGTTTCCCTTTCCCGCCGCCGCCCATAATCCGAAATGCCCGCAGGGGTCGCTGTGCAGAAAGCGTTGGCGGATGGAATTCGCGAAGAAGCATCGAACAGTCCACCAGTACTCATTGCAAACTCTGCGAATAAACGAAGAAGGGCTAATTAACAAATGCTTGCAGAATCAGTCAGTCACTTATTCTCTTCTGCTCAGCCATCTGGAGTGCGGCAACACGAGGATGCACTTTGGGGGTACTTGCATTGTTCAGAACGTCCGTTGCCTCCCCCACAATTGTAACAGCTTCCACTGCTTCTATATCTTCCTTAGCAACTTCATGCAACACTACCAACGGGCAGTTTCTGGAGTTGAGCAAAGTTGACGAATTGGACGGGCGGCCGTTTTGAGTTGCCAAAAAGGGAATTGCGCTCGGTTGGTCTACGGATCGGCCAAATGACGTCTAAACATTCAAATTCGGAGGTCAGAGAGTATAAAAGACCTCCCGTCGCTCCCTCCGTCGCCAACTCCCGTCGCCATTTTGCCCATTCTTCGCGTCGTCCGTCCCTCTGCCAACAATCGGCCTCCCCTTTCGCCACGGTCCTTCCGCCCCCACTCCATTGACTTCCGCCGACCAATTGCTGCCGCCCTTTCGTCCCAATCGGAGGAGGTCGACCGGCAACGAACTGCTGAACCCGTAGCCCGACCACAAATCCGTCGGTATTAGCTCTTTGCTGTTGCTCTGTCGCTGCCCGAAGCCACTCAAAGGCGAGTTGTAAATTGCTAAAACAACAAAAGGCAAAAAGTGTTCGTTCTCATTCAATTCCAACCTTTTCACAATATTGCCATAATTAACCACTCATTACCTCTGTTCGCCTTCAGCATCATCACTTCCCGAAACTCGCCCTTTTGCGAGTTGACGCTCTTCGCCCCAGCGAGCAGTCCGGCCGCGATTGGCGACTTTTGAGGGTCCGGAGACTTCGGCTGTTCCTCCTCCCGACATTTGGCCACTTCCTCCACGCCGTCTTCCGGCTGTTTTGCCTTCACTTTCCACCCCACCATTTCCTTATGACCAAAAGACAAAGTCGCACTGTTGGAAAAAGCGATTGAGGCGGCGCCGATGAGAGGTTGTTGTTGGTCCGCCTAATTTGTAAGGGAATCGATCAATTTGAGTTTCGATCAGATCAACTTCGGACAAACCATCAAACTTTCTCGGCAAACACTTCGCATGAATGCCGTACTTTCGGAGTCCTGCGGGAATTGGTCCTTTGTCGGTCCTTTGATCTGCAGAAGACGATTTCGGGCGGTGTACGCACCGAAAAGGTTGGCCTAATGTGATGTGAAGGGGGAATTTGTTTTTGAATTTGATTATGTAGACTTCAGACTTCATAAGTGCACACAACAAAGTCTCTCTCGTCGGGGTTCTCCTCTCGCGCTGCTTTGGTCCCTTTCCTTCTCCTCCTCTCCCTAATCTGCACGTCCAGCTCGGTCTCCATCGCTGCCGACGTTGATGTACAAGGATCGGACAGTTCCGATGATTTTTCGAAGTGAAGAGACACCGGAAGAAGACCCTTCAGCACGGACAACAATATTTAAATGATGCATTAACAATCAATTGTTATGCCCATTACAGTAAGCAATTTGAGAGCGATGAACATGCCCTCAAGGGGCCCCGAGATGAGAAGGCCAAGTTCGTTCAGATGAATTTGCGTGTTAGTTCTGAATGCGATCCAGCGAACTGCGCCTAAAGATGGAAGAGCCACTGGACGGAGTTCGAATTGGCACTCGAACTGGAGTTCGGCACCCGATGGCTAAGTAAGGCAATATATTGGTGAAATAATAAAAGAACTTCTCACAAAAATGCCGATCAGCTGACAAACTTTGCCAAATGCCCGCAACATCTCTAACTCATTACGAGAACTTGACCTTAAATAGGGAAGTTTTTTTGGAAAATAAAATCTGGTACACAAAGTTGAATAAATCAAAGCTAGAATTGGACTTGAGGACCGATCGGGATTTCGATCGAGAAATCTCGATCGGTCCGATCTCTAATCAATGCTACCTCATCAGAAAGTTCAGCGTGCCCATCAGAGGAGGGCTTTGGCTGACAAATTGAACGGACAAATCGCTGCCGGGGGGGAAGTGCCGTTGGAGCTGTGCTGGGTCCAAATGTGGCTGGATGGAGTACAAATTGCGACCAGCGCCTAGTTGAATTGTCACGGCGACTGTTACTGGACAAATTGCCTGAACAAAAATTGCTAATTAAGTCTCACTAGGGAAGCTTTAGACAAATCCGACACGGATCATCTCCCGAGCCGTCTCGACGTCTTTGGCGCATCCCGAAATGGACACTTGATCGTTCATTGTCATGGGCGGGTTGGTAAGCGATTTGTTGGAATCGGGGAAGTGGATGTGGCAATTGGTGTCCCGCATTATCTGCCGGATTGGTGGGTTTAAGCATAAACAAAGGCGGGGGGGGGGGGGGTGGGGGACCTGCTGCGTGTTCCGTCCTCCTCGACCGATGATTTGGGAATGCAAAGAATGGCTG
This sequence comes from Globodera pallida, assembly GCA_020449905.1. Classification (NCBI taxonomy): domain Eukaryota; kingdom Metazoa; phylum Nematoda; class Chromadorea; order Rhabditida; family Heteroderidae; genus Globodera; species Globodera pallida. The sequence continues at coordinate 236,282 of JAIXHY010000009.1, read as the reverse complement.
ACCTCAATCTTCAAGACCACCCTTTCCTTCTGAAAGGTACCCAAAATGCCGTTAGCATAATGCCAAAACGACCTTGACCCGAAGATGCTCTTCAATCACTTCCACCGCCCTTTGCACGTTTTGTGGCGTGCCAATCAATTTCACAAAAGGGTCTAAACATTGGACCGGCCGGTTGGTCACCGAACCGAACCCTCTCACCTTTTTTGGTCTTGGCCCGAATCTTCAATTTGGATGGCCAACAAATCTGAATTATTCCAGCTTTTTTGTTGCATCGACTCGTCTTTTAAATACTTTCGCTCCCGTGTTCCTCTCCACTCGCCCAAAAAATGCATCGGCATTTTCACCTGGCGCTTCTCCTTCAAAAAATTGTCACATTTATTTTATTCTCTCCTTAAATCCCTTTCCTCCATTTACCAATGATCATCGCCTCCAGTCTAAAAGAACGGTTAAATTGCGGAATTAATGCTTTGTTCAACTTGGTCGTACTTTTGGCCACTTACTTCCTTCTGTCAACCTGGACCTTCGCTTCCGTTTGACCGTCGCCGGGCGTTTGCGCCTCCATCTTTGGCAAATTGAGCGTTTAAAAGGCACGAAAGTGAGTGAGTGAGTGAGTGAGTGGGGGGGAGGGGGGGTAGGGGGGTAGGGGGGGGGGGGGGGGAGGGGGGGTAGGGGGGGGGGGGGGGGGGTAGGGGGGGGAGGGGGGGTAGGGGGGGTAGGGGGGGGGGGGGTAGGGGGGGAGGGGGGTAGGGGGGGTAGGGGGGGGGGGGGGGTAGGGGGGGGGGGGTAGGGGGAGTAGGGGGGGGGGGGGGGGTAGGGGGGGGAGGGGGGTAGGGGGGGGGGCGGGGGGTGTCGATGGGTAAAGAGAGGAAATCAATGGGAGGGGAATTGGGGGGAATAGCTCCTTCTGCTCGCCATCATCAGCGCCTCGTCGTCATCGACAGATTGTGCGGTAATGGAAGAAGTGGAGACGGAGGCGTTTGATTGCGCACCTCCACGGCCATCATTATGATTGATTGTTGTCCTCTGGGGAGAGGGTAGAAACCCCCGAGGGGAGGGGAGAGAGTTCACCAAATTTGGAGGGGGCGAGGGCGAAAATGACGGAGATTGGTCAACCAACGTAAAGTCGAAAACAATGGATGAACTTTAAATAGGAAACACAGCAAAATGCGAAAAAAGGTGAGAACAGCAGAAGGAATTTGTTCGAAGTTCGAACTGAGGCTAATGTTTGGCGTTTCGTTCTTCTTCGATCACTTCCCAACGCCAAAAGTCCCTCCTCCCCCAACGGCCGTCGTCGTTCTGTTCCCTCCGTCCGTGTACGGCTTGATTCTGTCCTTGCAATAGCCCGCTACACAGTCAAAGTGCTCTCCGCACTCTCTGAGCGCGTCTCTGCAGGCGTTGCCCTCCACTCGAACGCACAGTCCCCCGTCACAGCGTTCTCCGATTTGGCACACTTTTCGGAAGCAATCTTTGTGAACCACGGGTTTAGGCTTATCTTCAAACCCAGCTGTTCCCACCAACCATCTTTTGAACAAATCCCGCCAATGCAAAAGTATGGCGGAGGACAGTCTTCAGCAGCAGCCGAAAGGGAACATGGAATTCCCTGGTAGGGACGGCACTCGCCTTCGGGCACACTCATCGGGGAACAGGCGTTCTCCGGAAGGCATTTGCCACCATTTACTTTGCAAATGTCAGGCACACAATGTCCTTCACGACAAATGTTCGTTTCGGCACATTCGCCGGAATTGGCACAATTTGCACCGCTTGACGCAACACAAAAGCCGTTGAAACAACTTTGACCAGAAGAGCAAACCAACTGTGCACAACCTTTTGGAATGAAATCGAAAATTATTGTAAAATCGTTCTGATTTACCTTCCTGCGTCACGCATTTATCGCCGATGAAAGTTTCGCCAGGGTCGCACTTTTGTGTCGGTGGCGAAAATGATGGCGCAATTGTGTCCCTGCGCCGTTGGCATTTGTTCTGTCGACATTCGAAAAGCGACGGAGGGCCACAGTCGAAGGGAGAGAAGCAAAACATCGTGGACAAGCCAAAGCACATTCCGTCCCTGCACAGCTCGCTCAGCTCGTCACAAAGCACTTCCGCACATTCTGTTTTTTAAAGTGTTAGGGAACATCTGATGAATGGCACGCTTACTATCAATGGCACATCGTCCCCCAATACACTTCCCCTGGGGCCCACAGTCGGAAACCACCGCGCGGGCCAATCCTTCCGCCACCAAAACATTCCTTCCGCACGGTCGGCCCGCAAAAAGAGCGCATTTGCCCTCCCGACACTCCGATTCCTTACCACATCTGACCTGTCCAATTTTCCAATTTAAATTTAAAAAGAAAAGCCGACTTTGGCACAGCTACTGGGCGGCTCCATGCCCCGCTCGTCTTGGCATTTGTCGAACGCACAATGGAAGCCCTCAGGGCATTGGTAATCACCGAAAAAAGGACACGGCTCGGAAACGGCCGATGGCCTAAGGCAAATTGCGAGTAAAGCGAAATGAAAGAAGAAACGGCTTACGGACGATTGCATAATTAGTGCAGAAAATGGGGGGAGGATGGGGGCGGGGGGAGGGTAAATGGGGCAAGTGGTGGCGGAGACGAAACGGAGGGGGGGGGGGGGGGGGGGGGGGAATGGGTCGGTCGGTCGAATCAATTGGAGTCGTCGAGGTTAATGCTTATAATTTGTTTTGGTTAACCCGATCAGTCGAATAAATAAATCTTCAAAGTTGAATTTAAAGAATTAAGTGTCTTGACTTTATCAATTTGGCGGTTAGCAAAGTTCGTGCCATGAAAGAGATCATTCCATTAATTAAGGATTTTATTAATCGTTTGCCGGCTTCAAAAAGTCCATCATCGGAATTGCATCTGCCAAAGGCGCCGCTGTTTCCATTGGGTGGCGGCTGTCCGGTTCCATTAAATCTTCATTTTCGTCTTCCAAAACTAAACAAAAATGGCATCACACCAAAACGGGCATTTTCTCAACTTGCCTTTGGCATTTTTGTAGTGTTTGTGGGACGGCGCATACCTTGGGGCATTTTTGAGTTACGTAATGGTAAATAAAAAAGAATCAAAGGCTACAGGCTCGAAATCACCCAAAACCATTTTTTGTTTTCATAAAATCGAAAAAAATTGTGCGACGAAGCGTTTAGGCCGATTAGACGTGCAGGTGGTTTTGGCTAATTTGGAGGCTTTGTCCAATGATCGATTTCTGAGATTACATGGCCAACAACAAAAGCACGTAAAGATTCCACATTCCGAGGGTGCCGGTGAAAAATGCGCTGGCCGAAATGGAAAAGATGCGCCCCATCGGATTCCATTGCGCCAATTCTCCGTCCTCCCCCTCCCCCTCCCCCTCTATTGGCACGTACAGCCCATCGTCGTACTAAACGGCATAATCGACATAATAACAATCAAAATTAATGAAAAGGCCATGGCATTCTATGCTAACATTTTGTAATGCTTTTTTGCTTTTACTAAATGTGTCTTCTTAGCATTGGAGAAGCCATTAGCCGTAACAAAAAGACCCGTTGCATCCAGTAGGAGACAATAGTGGACATGGCACAGACCAACGTGAACAGCATCAGAAATCTGAAGCGGAACAACACCGCCTCCACTTTAAGACGCCTTTCCGGGTTATTCCGACGCAACTCCGCCTCGCTCTTCTGGCGAATTGTGTGCCAAATCACACAAACTTTGTGAAGCAAGAACAACTTAACTCGGTAATTACTAATTAGTGCGTTAACATCAATCAGATTATTCAAAGAACGTTTGGGGTGAAGTCCTTAGGCCTAAGCCTCAGTTCGGCTCTTTTTGGCTGTGTTGGGATGGCTTTGGACTGTTTTTGGCTTCGTGGGGTTTGAACCGGTCGCCGTGTCGTATTTTATTGATCAGCGCCGTGTCCATTAGACAATAATTATAAAAATGAAATGTACCATATAAGTGACAGCAGAGCCGACTCCGAGAACAATTGAGACGGTGGCCAACCGAAGCGACCCTTCGGAAGACCAAACGGAGTGGAACGGATTGGTCAGTTGACGGCCTCTTTCGGATAAGTCAAATGCAAGCAGTACAAAAGAGGAAAACAGCACCAGGGAGAGATTGCGCCAATAGTTGCGCTGTAACCGCAAATTTGTTACAAAGAATTGCGCATCTTTTCATGGGTAGCCGACCAACTGATTGCGGCCTTTGTCATCGATGAGATGCTCCCCGGCGAAAATAAGCCAAAATGTGAAGAGTACCGCATAAAAGAGGCCTTGACGCAAGTCCCCGATAAGCAGAAGAGCAGGGACATCCGCCCTCAACGAAATCCATTCGATTGGCACTGAATATGGGAGCAATGATCCTGATTGCCTCAGGTATATTGGTAAACCATCCAGAACGAGAAGAGAACAGCCGAGGGCGAAAATGGTCTTTTCGAGGAGGACGGGCCGTCGGGGAAGGGCACGAACCCTACGGAAGAACCAGAGAAGAGCGGACAGAACCATCGGGAAGAGGGCACTCTTCAGCCACAGCCAGATGAGAGTAAACCCGCCATTTTGGTGTATTTCCTGCAATAAATCAATCGGTAAAAAGGGCAGGGTAATTGGGAATGACAATAAGCCGAAGCTCTCGGAGAGGGCCGGGAAAAGCACAATTTGGGCCTTTGTTGTTGGTCAGAAGGCACAGAGTTCGATTGGCGGGGATTCGGATGTTCAGCAAATACTGCGGGTGAGGGAGGGAGCCGAACTGAAACAAGTCCAGTAGAGAACAGTTCAAGGAGAAGCCGAGCTGAAGCTGGGACAAAAGTACGATCTCTCAAGTCCGATAAAGGCACAGAAATACATTCTCGGAGTCGACCCGACACTGCGATGTCCTTTGCACCGTTGTCCGGATCAGTTCAATCCACTTTCCGGATGAGTCGCCTTTCCGCCGATAAGCCATTCGAACCTCCAATTCCATCAAAACTTGTTCCGCTATAAAATGCATTAGATGATAAAAATGAATTGTCTAAACGCGCTCACAAGCAAACGTTGTTTCCGGACTGAACTCAAAGTCCACGTCCAGAAACCCAATGAGGAATTGGAAGAGGGGAGAATATTCTAACTGGACACCGCCTCTCATGTGCGGCATCTGAGCAATGAATACGAGATCTCGCGCATCCGGCGACAGCGAGGTGTGCTGCTTCAGATCGGGTACAAGCATGCAGTTCTGTTAATTCAAATAAAGCCAAGTCATTCTCGAAAGGTCAAATCGTCAGCAGAAGATGATCCCCGCTTAACTTACCGCTTTGACCGGACGGAGATGGAACAACTCGTCACTTTTACCGGCACTTTTATCCACGCAGGCGCTGAGCACAAATTCCATGGAGGAAGAAGGGCCGGGGGCTGTGGGGTTAAAGGGGGGGGGGGGGGGAGGGTAAGGGGACAAAACAAAACAATGACAAAAAAAGGGTACCGAAGAAGGCGCCGAGGAGGAAGAACAAGAATTGGAGAAGCAGAAGAAGTGCTAGGATAAGGAACAACTTCCGGTTGGAAAGGTTCTCAATGACATAACCAATCATTGAGTGAAAGTTCGAAACTGAAAGGGGAGAGGGCATTTAGACTTTAAACGAACAGAAATTGGAAGGGTTCCGCGAGGGATGGTCAAGTCGGATTGGGAAAGTTTGTGCCCCCCCCCCCTTTTTTGAAAAAAAGAAAATTTCAAGTAAATATGGCGGGGACCAGGGGCGGGGACCAGCAATTGGGTGGGGTCAGTGCCGGTTTGAACTTTTATAGGGAATTGTGGAAAAGGAAATGGACACCAATCACCAAACATTTGGGGGGATTGGGGGGGGGGGGACTTTCTGCGGGTCGGCCCTTTCCTTTCCTCCCATTGCCGCCACTTCCTCCGCGTTCACAAAAACATCCGCTGAATCTTTTATAACTTTTCTTCCTTCCCCCATCGATCTTCGTCCCTCCCCCCCCCCTCACAAAATCCCCCCCCCCCCACCCCCCAATTGGTCTCCTCAGAAAATGGCAAATAAATTCCGTCGGGTCAGGCAGAAAGGGGCAGCGGGGGGGGGGGGGGGGGGGGGGGCTTTGTCACGGCGGTCGCAAGACAATAAAACGAGCGATGGGATACGATTGATTGGCGGCGGTCTAAGGGGTCCCCCCCCCCCGCCGTTCATTTTGGAAGAATTGTGGAAGATGAAAGAAAAGAAGAAAGAAAGGAATTGTGGAAGATGAAAGAAAAGAAGAAAGAAAGGAATTGTGGAAGATGAAAGAAAGGAATTGTGGAAGATGAAAGAAAAGAAGAAAGAAAGGAATTGTGGAAGATGAAAGAAAAGAAGAAAGAAAGGAATTGTGGAAAAAGGAATTGTGGAAGATGAAAGAAAAGAAGAAAGAAAGGAATTGTGGAAGATGAAAGAAAAGAAGAAAGAAAGGAATTGTGGAAGATGAAAGAAAAGAAGAAAGAAAGGAATTGTGGAAAAAGGAATTGTGGAAGATGAAAGAAAAGAAGAAAGAAAGGAATTGTGGAAGAAGAAAGAAAGGAATTGTGGAAGATGAAAGAAAAGAAGAAAGAAAGGAATTGTGGAAGATGAAAGAAAAGAAGAAAGAAAGGAATTGTGGAAGATGAAAGAAAAGAAGAAAGAAAGGAATTGTGGAAAAAGGAATTGTGGAAGATGAAAGAAAAGAAGAAAGAAAGGAATTGTGGAAGAAGAAAGAAAGGAATTGTGGAAGATGAAAGAAAAGAAGAAAGAAAGGAATTGTGGAAGATGAAAGAAAAGAAGAAAGAAAGGAATTGTGGAAGATGAAAGAAAAGAAGAAAGAAAGGAATTGTGGAAGATGAAAGAAAAGAAGAAAGAAAGGAATTGTGGAAGATGAAAGAAAAGAAGAAAGAAAGGAATTGTGGAAAAAGGAATTGTGGAAGATGAAAGAAAAGAAGAAAGAAAGGAATTGTGGAAGAAGAAAGAAAGGAATTGTGGAAGAAGAAAGAAAGGAATTGTGGAAGATGAAAGAAAAGAAGAAAGAAAGGAATTGTGGAAGATGAAAGAAAAGAAGAAAGAAAGGAATTGTGGAAGATGAAAGAAAAGAAGAAAGAAAGGAATTGTGGAAAAAGGAATTGTGGAAGATGAAAGAAAAGAAGAAAGAAAGGAATTGTGGAAGAAGAAAGAAAGGAATTGTGGAAGATGAAAGAAAAGAAGAAAGAAAGGAATTGTGGAAGATGAAAGAAAAGAAGAAAGAAAGGAATTGTGGAAGATGAAAGAAAAGAAGAAAGAAAGGAATTGTGGAAGATGAAAGAAAAGAAGAAAGAAAGGAATTGTGGAAGATGAAAGAAAAGAAGAAAGAAAGGAATTGTGGAAAAAGGAATTGTGGAAGATGAAAGAAAAGAAGAAAGAAAGGAATTGTGGAAGAAGAAAGAAAGGAATTGTGGAAGATGAAAGAAAAGAAGAAAGAAAGGAATTGTGGAAGATGAAAGAAAAGAAGAAAGAAAGGAATTGTGGAAGATGAAAGAAAAGAAGAAAGAAAGGAATTGTGGAAAAAGGAATTGTGGAAGATGAAAGAAAAGAAGAAAGAAAGGAATTGTGGAAGAAGAAAGAAAGGAATTGTGGAAGATGAAAGAAAAGAAGAAAGAAAGGAATTGTGGAAGATGAAAGAAAAGAAGAAAGAAAGGAATTGTGGAAGATGAAAGAAAAGAAGAAAGAAAGGAATTGTGGAAGATGAAAGAAAAGAAGAAAGAAAGGAATTGTGGAAGATGAAAGAAAAGAAGAAAGAAAGGAATTGTGGAAAAAGGAATTGTGGAAGATGAAAGAAAAGAAGAAAGAAAGGAATTGTGGAAAAAGGAATTGTGGAAGATGAAAGAAAAGAAGAAAGAAAGGAATTGTGGAAGAAGAAAGAAAGGAATTGTGGAAGATGAAAGAAAAGAAGAAAGAAAGGAATTGTGGAAGATGAAAGAAAAGAAGAAAGAAAGGAATTGTGGAAGATGAAAGAAAAGAAGAAAGAAAGGAATTGTGGAAAAAGGAATTGTGGAAGATGAAAGAAAAGAAGAAAGAAAGGAATTGTGGAAGAAGAAAGAAAGGAATTGTGGAAGATGAAAGAAAAGAAGAAAGAAAGGAATTGTGGAAGATGAAAGAAAAGAAGAAAGAAAGGAATTGTGGAAGATGAAAGAAAAGAAGAAAGAAAGGAATTGTGGAAGATGAAAGAAAAGAAGAAAGAAAGGAATTGTGGAAGATGAAAGAAAAGAAGAAAGAAAGGAATTGTGGAAAAAGGAATTGTGGAAGATGAAAGAAAAGAAGAAAGAAAGGAATTGTGGAAGAAGAAAGAAAGGAATTGTGGAAGATGAAAGAAAAGAAGAAAGAAAGGAATTGTGGAAGATGAAAGAAAAGAAGAAAGAAAGGAATTGTGGAAGATGAAAGAAAAGAAGAAAGAAAGGAATTGTGGAAAAAGGAATTGTGGAAGATGAAAGAAAAGAAGAAAGAAAGGAATTGTGGAAGAAGAAAGAAAGGAATTGTGGAAGATGAAAGAAAAGAAGAAAGAAAGGAATTGTGGAAGATGAAAGAAAAGAAGAAAGAAAGGAATTGTGGAAGATGAAAGAAAAGAAGAAAGAAAGGAATTGTGGAAGATGAAAGAAAAGAAGAAAGAAAGGAATTGTGGAAAAAGGAATTGTGGAAGATGAAAGAAAAGAAGAAAGAAAGGAATTGTGGAAGAAGAAAGAAAGGAATTGTGGAAGATGAAAGAAAAGAAGAAAGAAAGGAATTGTGGAAGATGAAAGAAAAGAAGAAAGAAAGGAATTGTGGAAGATGAAAGAAAAGAAGAAAGAAAGGAATTGTGGAAGATGAAAGAAAAGAAGAAAGAAAGGAATTGTGGAAGATGAAAGAAAAGAAGAAAGAAAGGAATTGTGGAAAAAGGAATTGTGGAAGATGAAAGAAAAGAAGAAAGAAAGGAATTGTGGAAAAAGGAATTGTGGAAGATGAAAGAAAAGAAGAAAGAAAGGAATTGTGGAAGAAGAAAGAAAGGAATTGTGGAAGATGAAAGAAAAGAAGAAAGAAAGGAATTGTGGAAGATGAAAGAAAAGAAGAAAGAAAGGAATTGTGGAAGATGAAAGAAAAGAAGAAAGAAAGGAATTGTGGAAAAAGGAATTGTGGAAGATGAAAGAAAAGAAGAAAGAAAGGAATTGTGGAAGAAGAAAGAAAGGAATTGTGGAAGATGAAAGAAAAGAAGAAAGAAAGGAATTGTGGAAGATGAAAGAAAAGAAGAAAGAAAGGAATTGTGGAAGATGAAAGAAAAGAAGAAAGAAAGGAATTGTGGAAGATGAAAGAAAAGAAGAAAGAAAGGAATTGTGGAAGATGAAAGAAAAGAAGAAAGAAAGGAATTGTGGAAAAAGGAATTGTGGAAGATGAAAGAAAAGAAGAAAGAAAGGAATTGTGGAAGAAGAAAGAAAGGAATTGTGGAAGATGAAAGAAAAGAAGAAAGAAAGGAATTGTGGAAGATGAAAGAAAAGAAGAAAGAAAGGAATTGTGGAAGATGAAAGAAAAGAAGAAAGAAAGGAATTGTGGAAAAAGGAATTGTGGAAGATGAAAGAAAAGAAGAAAGAAAGGAATTGTGGAAGAAGAAAGAAAGGAATTGTGGAAGATGAAAGAAAAGAAGAAAGAAAGGAATTGTGGAAGATGAAAGAAAAGAAGAAAGAAAGGAATTGTGGAAGATGAAAGAAAAGAAGAAAGAAAGGAATTGTGGAAGATGAAAGAAAAGAAGAAAGAAAGGAATTGTGGAAGATGAAAGAAAAGAAGAAAGAAAGGAATTGTGGAAAAAGGAATTGTGGAAGATGAAAGAAAAGAAGAAAGAAAGGAATTGTGGAAGATGAAAGAAAAGAAGAAAGAAAGGAATTGTGGAAGATGAAAGAAAAGAAGAAAGAAAGGAATTGTGGAAGATGAAAGAAAAGAAGAAAGAAAGGAATTGTGGAAGATGAAAGAAAAGAAGAAAGAAAGGAATTGTGGAAAAAGGAATTGTGGAAGATGAAAGAAAAGAAGAAAGAAAGGAATTGTGGAAGATGAAAGAAAAGAAGAAAGGCTTCTGCTGACCAGGGATGTGCTCTGTTCTGTTCTGATTTATCAGAATTTCTGGTGATTTTGGGACACCAGAATTCTGATTTCTGGTTTTTAAAAAGTCGACCAGAGCACATCCCTGCTGCTGACATTTGTATCGATTGGAATGTCCTGGAAAAGGCTGAAGAAATGTGCGCACAAATGTGCTGTTGACCAAACGGAAGGCGATGAATAATTAATTTTCATTTCCTCACAGCCCCTCCCCCCCCCCCCCCCCCCCCCCCTCCGATTCTTTCTGTGAAAATGTTACATATTTATTAATTATTAAATGTTACATATTTATTAATTATTAAAGTCAAAGATGGAAAGAACATTCGACAGATAAAGCATTCTTGCATGGGCATTTAGGTAACAATGGAATTGATGTCTTTTCATGAAGCCCCCCCCCCCCTCACAAATCAGTCCAATTTGGTGGCCCACTTCAAGTCGTCGTCCCTGGGCTTCCATCCGGTTAGCGCGCTAACCAGAGTTTCTATTTTCCGCCAAAATCCGATGGCATCCAATGGCAAGTTCAGCCATCCGGTTGTGATGCTTTAAAACGGATAGGGAGTTTAAAGAAACCAATTGAGTTTAGATGATGGGGAGGGGGGGGGGGGAGTAGATGATCATTGAGATTTTTACATAAGTTGATCACTTAATCCGGGTCATTTATCAATGATGGACGCAGGCTAACCAGTTCACAGATCACTGACTGACTGACCAGTAGCGACATGCGTGGGGTGAAATGTGATGAACTTTGTGGTGCTGACGAGGGAGAATGACGTGACATTGCTGGAGGAAAAGTACCCACCCGGGAAGTTTAAAGTAAATGTGGGACCATTTGTGAATCTGCAAAAATGAGCATTAGAATAAACACTCTCAACGAAGTTTCAACCTGATTTGTCATTGCCACATAAAATCCAAACAAAAACCAAAACCAGTGGAGCTGCAAATGCTGCTCCAGTTCCTTTGGATCACTCGTCCAATGTTGCCAAGCAATTTGTGCCAATTTCGGAATACACAGCATAAAGTTGTCACCATTCACCTCCACAAAATCGTGCCGAGTTATTGCTGTCGGGTCCACATGATGTTCACGAAAGGGTCGGATGAAATTCTGAAGGCATTGGAATAGTATTCACTAGAACTGTTCGAGAATCTCGGTCTCGATTCTCGGTAAATTTCAATTCTCGAACAGCTCCAGTATTCACTACTCTTTCTTCCGAAAGTGACCTTTCCGACGAAAGAGTCGACCGTTCCCCACGTGTCGGCGCCCCAATGGACAACACCCGAACTAAAATCGGCCATCAGAACTCCAAAGAAAGATGCCAAGATCAGCTGAACAGTCGGGACAAGTCGAACATGGTAAAGGAGGGATAGACCGACGGAGAGGAAAAGGAAGGAGCCGGTACAAATGCAAAGAATCTCTTGAAGCCGTTTCCCTTAAAAAGAAAAAAATATTATGGGACAAACAAAAGGAATTTTAAAAATCCGAGCCAGAGGGGTTTGCCAAGATAAAAATCCTATTTAAAAAAACTAATCCTGTTGTTCAACAGGGTCCCGAACCAGCAGGAATACTGGAAATCCTGTCAGAAATCCGATCTCTAGTGACAAAGAACATAAAGACCTGACTGGTCTTGTGCTACCAATCGGCATTTCAGCTTTAATCATTAAAATCGGAGCGGGTAAATGACCAATTCAGACGATGGACTTGCCTCTCCCGTACATTGAGGCCAGCTGTTTCGCACCGGCATGTGTTGGCCCCCACCGGGGCTTTGCCTTTGCTACGCGCTTATTCACATTGCCTTTTGTTTCATCCTCTGAAATCTGAAGGCAAAAGCTGAAATTCTGTCGCCCATTATTTTGCTTATACCGAAGCCTCAAGAGAAAGTTTCTCGATCAGTGACGGACATTTCATGTGCTGATTATGGGAAATGGGGCGGTGGGAAGCGCTTGTGGGGCATTGCATGTTGCGAACACTTTATTGTGGAAAGTTTTGTTGCTTATAAATTGGACGTTGTAATGTGTAATGTTGTTATTGGATAGATGATGTGCGACATATGAAATACATCATCGCCGGCGCCAAACTGTCCGGATCCGGAAATTCCTGTTGGTATAACGTTAATCCGAGTTTTTGATCATCAAAAAAAAGGGGGGGGGGGGAAAGACTTTTCTGAGAAGTGGGGTGATTGATGGTCAGAGAAGAGGAAGCCCCCTCCTCCAATTCTCGAGGAGCTCTATCATCTTCTCTTGGCTGAGGGAGAAAGGCTGGCAAAGCAAAGGAATCGATTTGTTAGGATTGGGCCAAGATTGGCGTACTTTGGCTTCGTATTATTTACTTAAAGATACACACGAACACAGCGTAAAATTGGGAATGGACTGACTGATTACTTTCCCAATGGCCCAGCGGAGATCGACGTGTGATGCCCACACCCAAAAAAGTGACTAAAACATTTATTTAAACAAATGGGCCAATCTTTGAACTCTTCTCTATTCGTATTGGGGGAATCGACCAACCAACAAACACATTTGGTTGAAAGAAAATAACAAATTCCTGGGAGAGTGCCAAGAAGTTTGGACATTAATTGATTCACATTCCTGCTGGTTGGAATCAAATACAAAGAAGCTCCGAGAGAAGAAGTTACGGCATTTTCTGTTTTTTGGACGAAATGGAATGAGGGGGGGGGGGGGGGGGAATGAAATAAACGAGTGAAAGAAAGAGCACCACCAATTAATTGATTGCCTGCCAATGAATGGCACACGAACTAAACAAATAAGCAAAGGGTAACACAAAAAAGGAGACATTAATTAAGTAAAGAAAGACCAATTGACAATGAATGACGGACGGCTAAATGCACGTCCATTTTGATTTAAAATATTTTTAATTTCGATAATCGGGGAGGACTGATTTTGATGTGGGTTCATGTTGCGCCTTTGCTTCATTTGATCAAAGTTGTGTTTTTCATTTAATTTCCCATTGACCAATCGCTTCGGGAACAGCTTCCGCGGAGCAAAGACTAATTGCGGCACATTTACAGGCCACCTTCGCCGAATTCGCCAAGTCGCACCCTTTCAGAAGGGCACTCAGAAACCCGCTGTTGAAACTTAAAAGGATGCCGCACACTTAAGCCCCTCGAGCATTTCTGACCAATCTCCGGCTCCCGACACGGACACAATCTGATCGGCTCGTACATCCGGTGGAGGAACAAAGTGATGAGCAAAAACGGAGGAAGATTCGGCATGGGAAAGTATAAGGACACCCATCGAGTCACAAGTGATCAGAAGATGGGACATTGAAGGAGGGAACAAAGCGGGAGGGATTTGTTTCCGTGAGATCCATTCGCTGATGTCGGCAGATGGAGTTGAAGACGAGGACAAAGAGATGAGAAAATCTTAAATTTCATTCAATTCTTTCCCCTCAACTGACCGACCTTTAAATTGGTGGACAAACTTTTGCGAAGCCTCCTCATTCAATTGCTTTGCCAATTCCACCAATTCGTCCAAATTCGGCGAAATGACATTTATTTTGTGCAAAGCATTTTTGCCGAGAGCTTTAAAAAGTTTGGCCACTTTAGTCCAATTTGTCGGTTCGAACCAAACTGTGGAAGCAATTAAAAAAGGAATAGGAACTGTTAAAAGTACCTTTGGTACCCTTCATCCGTGCCAATTCAACAACTTTTCGAAGCGTTCGAACATTCAAATTGGCATCCACAAGGACAAAGTCTGCTTTGGAGATTTGGTCTTCCATCGATTGAATCTGACAATTCAAAGATCACTTTAATCTTTCAATTCTTCCCAAGTTTCCTACTGCCCACATAATCCTCTTCCATTTGCTCCATAATCGGATCCACTGAAATAAATCCCTGCGAAATAATCGTTCCTTTCGTCGTGCAGATTCCCACTGAACTGGCAGTTTGAGTGTTGGGACAACGGAACACATGGGACCAGTCCTGAAACAAATACCGCAAATCCGCCGAATCTGATCGACGAGTTCGAACCCCGAGACCAAAGTCGAACAAAATGCTTGCATTTTTCTTAAGCAATTTTTTGCTAAAAAAGTTCAATTTTCAGTAAATTTTTTAAAGTTTTTAACATTTTTGTTGAAAAATTTCTAAAAGTTTCGGAAATTTTGTCGATTTTCAAATGTTTCAAAAATGCAAATTTTTTTTTTGCGAATTTTGCTTCTTTTGGGGGCGCGGGTGGGTCGGCGGTGCCGATCAGGGTTGCAGCGGATCATCCGAAATCCGTTATCCGGTGTTTTTCCCAATCCGAAATCCGATCCGAGAAATTTTGGGTAATCCGATCCGAAATCCGGATAAATAGATTTTTTTTGTCTGATATTTTTCAACATTATAAGAAAAATAAAAAATTAAAGCTAAAACTTTTTAATAAAAAAAAATTTTTACTTGTTCCTCCTAGATAAGTCGATGGCCTATTGGGTCCTCTTCTTTGTGATTCTCATGTTATGTGTTGGGTTCGAACCCGCTTGTGTGCAGACACTTTTTTATTGGTTTCCCCGCTACTCAAATAGGCATCCCCTCGTTAATAATATTTTAAATAAATATTCTAATATTTTTTAATTAAAAATGTGCGCAAAAAAAAAAGAATAGATAGAAGAATTTTTGAAACAAATTCATCACGTCTTCCCGAATTTTTGCTTCAATTTCTCAACAAATATCATTAAAATGTTCAAAAAATTTCCCCGGCGGCGCCTGTCGGCACCGCCGGACATCCTCCACTCTTACGTAAACCAGTTTTTTCGAAATTCTGAAGCAAAATTCATAATTTTGCTAAAATTTTGATGAAATTTCTTTAACAAAATTGAGTCAAAATTTCAAAAAATTTTTCTCGGCGGCGCCTATCGGCACCGCCGACCTCCACCCCTTAAAAGTAAAGAAGAATCTCAAAAAAATGATATGATAAAAAAGAAGTTAAAGCCACCCCACTCGCGGCTTACATTGAATAAATTGATATAGCGAAAAGTTTTAAAAAATCACAAAAGTTTGAATTTTTGCAACCAAAATTTCTTTTTCATTATCCGAAATCCGTTATCCGAAATCCGGTGTTTTTCCCAATCCGAAATCCGATCCGAGTAATTTTGGGCAATCCGATCCGAAATCCGTATCCGACTTTTTTCCCAATCCGCTGCAACCCTGGTGCCGATAGGCACCGCGGAGAAAATTTAGAATTTTTGATTGCGATTTGCTAAGAAAATTGGTCAAAAATTTGTAAAAGTGCTAAACAAAAAAATCCCCCTATGGTTTTTTTTTCTCCAAAAACATTTCGGGGGGGGGGGCAGCTGCCCCCTCTGGCTACGGACGTGCCTGGCGCCTCTGAATACCCTCAGAAACTACCCTCGACTTTTGAAATTTTTTTTTCAAAAAATGGGGGGGGGGACCAGCTACGGTATAACCTTTTTGGTGACGAACTTTTTTTAGTAATCCACGACTCACAATATTCTCGCATTTTTCCATCAAAAACCGCCCGAGGGGGTCCATCTTGCAATTCTGAGGCGCTTTCTCCTCGCCTTTGTTCCATCGCTCCGTGCCCAATGCCGAAATGAGTGTTATTTGGCAGCCAAGTCTGCTGAGTGCATCGGCGTGATTGCGTGCCACTCCACCGGCGGTTTGAATGATGCGCGATGAAATGTAAGCGCCGCCGGAGGCGCTAAGAGCGCATTGGTCGGGAAACACTGCCACATCGACGACTGAAGCACCGACACAAACCTAAAACGGGCTAATCTCTTCTACGGTAGATGACCCTGTACGGCCGAGTCAATAAAAAGGTAACACTACGTTTTGCCAACTGTACATTTTGCCAACCCAGCAAAAATGGTACGTTTTGCCAACTCAGTAAAAATATTACGTTTTGCCAACCCAGCAAAATCTTCATTTCGCCAACTCATTCAAAAACTTAAATTTCGATCAATTTCGAACCCCGGACCCGAATTCGAAGGTTTTTTGATTTTAAAATTTTTTTGGAATCTTCTGGCCTCAAAACATTCAAAAACATGCTCAAAATCATCCAAAACGTAAAGTTGGCAAAATGAACAGTTGGCAAAAGGTACCGTTGGCAAAACGTAATATTTTTGATGCGTTGGCAAAACGTACCATTTTTGCTGGGTTGGCAAAATGTACAGTTGGCAAAACGTACCGTTGGCAAAACGTTCGTTGGCAAAACGTACTGACACCCAATAAAAAAGGTCATTCGTTCTCCGTCATTCAGCTAGAGTTACTTTTTAATGGCATAAGATCGACTGCAGAATCTGAACTCACAATTTTGGGACGACTTTTCATTTTGTCGTTGTCGTAACAATTTTGTTCATTAATCTCCACGGAAAAGCTTTTTTCGGTTGACATTTTCTTCGAGTAAAGTAAGGCCAGACGAGCTGCCATTCGGGCGTTATTCTTGAGTAAAGCGATGTCTAAAATTAAAATTAAATATTAGGTCAAATGTATGATTCCAAGGACGACAACGGGCCAATTTTTGTCACTTTAAGTGAATAGTCCAATTTTTGAAGGACGTCCTTCGCAAATAAGGACATTTCGGTGGGGGAGGGGGAGGGCACTAGGAAAAGTCGATTTTTAGGGCTTTCCAACCATGCATTTTGATGAGTTTTGAGACAAAAAAAAAGAGTTGAACTTTCGACTATTTTAAATTTATGTTCCGACAACCATAATCATAGCAATCGTACAGAATTATTCTCCCTACAAATTTTTTTCAGAAGTCAATAAAAGGGTGTTTTTAGGGTACTCGGGGGTTATCGAGGTCGCTGATCACGAATATGACATCACATTTAGTATATGACATCATCTAGTTTATGATTTCAACATCTAAGATTTCTTGAAAAAAATACAATTTTTTCAAAGTCGCTAAATACGTGTTTCTGGGGGTATTAGGGGGGCGTAGAACCCGAATCTGGCCTCTGTTTTAACTAATTCCGAACCCCCAAATCAATTTTGGCCTCAAAATCATTCAAAAAAGCACAAAACTACAACAAAAAGGCCAGGGGCCGTAGAGTTTATTTAACCTTACAACTATAAATAATCATTAGGAGGCTTGAGTGATTTTGACTCTGGTGACATGATCCATATTTTCCAAGACAATATTTGACTTTGACCAAATTTTTGACTAAACTTGACGGGTTTGGCCCCGTTGAACTGGGACGGGAGTGGTCCAATCCTTTTCATGACTGACTGAGTTCCATTGCGGCTGATCCCGTCTTTTGGCGGATTCTCTGCAATACAAATGGAGTCACTTCTTTGCCTCGAATCCCTACTTCATCGGCCTCTTTTAATGCCAATTCTGTCGCTTTCTCAATTAAATCTTTTTCTCTGGCCATTCGTTGACCTTCGGGGAGGGGACATGCAATCAAAGTGCCGTTTGAAAGCCCCATTCGAGTCGAGAGAACTGGGGGAAAAGACGGGCAATTCAAACGTAAAGAGAGAAGGCATGGCCAATCTGGGGTTATCGGTTCCGAACCAAACCGTAACCCAGACTTTTTGGGTTACCGAAAAGTCTCGGTCGGATAACTGAAGAATCCCCAGGAACCGATAACCCCAGTCAAGACGAACGCAAAATGTCGATGGCTTTCTCGAGGGAATCTGTGTGATAAGGAGCTTTGAGTGAAGTACGAGGACAGAAGAAGCCGGGAAAGTTCGGGTTTTTGTCCAAGACGACCACACCGACCGACTGAGTCTCCTTGAATGGACAACAAATCTCATTCATTCCTCAATCTCCTCACCAAGTATTCCAAAGTTAGTTCGATGTCTAAAATAGACTTTACGCCAGAACACACAACGCCCACCGGTGTTCGGCTCAACTCGGTCAGATCAGCGCTAACATCCATCGCTAGAATAATGAAAGCGAATAGAGCAAGCAGTCAGGCCAATTCCCCAAAACTAGCAAAGTCTTCAATGTCTCACTGTTTTCGCCTCCACGATGGACGCCTCCAATGCCTCCGGTTGCGAATATTCGAATTCCCGCCTTCTGGGCAATCCACCTGTGTTTTTTGCCTTTTCATTTACATATTTGAATTCTTCGGCGTACATTGTAGCCGCTACGGTCGTTCCGCCAGCTCTCTAAAAGCGTTTGGAATGTCCGATATGCAGTCGATCGTTAAATAACAGCGACCTTTTCAACTAAGCAGCTGACTAAATCGCGTCTGGACACTTTTATGGCATTACTTTCCGGCTTGGATATTCGTTTTAATTCATCTCGGCACAGTCCAATTCTGATATTTCCATCCAACAAAGCGATTGTGGCCGGCACGGCACCCTCTTCACGAATAATCTCTTCAAGACGAGTAGCAACCCTAAAACAGTGTTGACCCAACGCCTACAATTAAGTAGTATACTTTAAATTCGTTGGATGGGGCAATCCATGAGTGATTACGGTACTTTCCAGTGCCACGATGGCCTTCCCGTATCTTAAAGCGTTTTGGATCTCGAGAGATATTACAAAGTTTGGGTGGAGTTGGCGCAGCGATTCACTGGGGGAACAAAGAAATCTGCTGGCTGATCGACGCAATGAGTGCCGGAGAGGAAATTGCACAAAAAAGCGAAGAGCGGGGAAAAAAGAGTGAGGAATTGACATTTTGTTTGGAATTTGAGTAATGGTCAACAGATTCATCAAATTTTCTCATTAGTCTTTTTATCAGTGACGTTTGAGATAAGTTTTGTTTGACTCGTTCATCTTCTTATCATCCTATAGTAAAGATAGGCAAAATGGTAATGGGCGGGCGGGCGGGCGGGCAGTACACAAAAACCTACAGTGCAAGTGTAAGCGTTTTTCAAATCAGTACATTGGAATCAACAAATTGGGGTCAAAAATCAGTACATTTTAAAAAATGGCTCAAAATATTAAATTTTTATTTTTTGCATGAAATATGAGTTTTTAACAATTTTCGAATAGTATGCGCCAAAAATGTTGATACACTGTGACTTCCATCTTACAGATAATAATTTCCTATGGCCCAACAACCATCCAATTTATCTGCATTTTCTGGAATTCAGCAACATCCACAAAACATCAGCTTGTTTCCTCCACCTCCATTATTTGCCGAGCAATACACGACTGAAAATATCAAGAAAGGCCTTGTCCTCCCTCCTCCAAATTTACCAACAAAATTCGAAGTGTTCTCCGAGCTTTGTGATCTCGACGGGGTTTTAAACAAATAATATTTTTAGTTAGAAATAATGAGGTTATGTCGTTAAGTAAAAAAATGTTAAACTTACCCCTAATTAATGAATTTTAGGTCATATTTTGGGTTTTTGAGGTCGTACGTCAAACATATTTTGAAGTTTAGGTCATAAAAATAGCAGCCCTAATCAAGGGGGTATCTAGAGCCTTTTTCTTAGGGGGGGGGAGTAATTTGAAAAAAGGTCAATCTTTAGGGTGTGCTTTTTTGGATTTTATTGCAATTTGCTTAAGGAATTTCAAAAAAATTTCAGATGGGGCTGTAGCCCCCCCCCTGGATACACCCTTGGCCCTAATTATTACCCAACTTTTCAAAAACCTAATAGATATGATTGTTTTCTATTTAGCCTTTATTGCCAACACTCAGTGAATTGGGATGTCAGCAACTTTATTCGGGCAGTGGAAATTGGCGAGCCGAATTGAAGAAATTAAACAGAAGTTTAACCGCAGCTTTTCTCGACCTGATAGAAATTCTTATTAGGTAAAAAATGGATAATTTTTTGGCCAAGTATGTTGTTTAGATGCCCTGATCATGGAGATCGACTGGAAAAGATTGATACAATTCGGAATCTGTTTGTAAATATTCATCATCTTATCAACGAATATCGCCCCGTCCAAGCGAGGGACACACTCCGTCAGATGATAATCCATCAAAACCAAGAAATAATTGTAAAAATTTAGTATTTTATGGGCAGCGAAAAATACTTTTTAAATGTTTTTTGACAACTTTCAGTGTGTTACTGAACAACTGAACAGATTAACAAAAATGGGTTCGGATGCCCTTGTGACTCTAAAAGACGCGCTACAAAATTTTTCCATTGAAGACGCAATGCCAAAAATAGCTTTTCACTGTGAAGATGAAATGGAGCTTATGGAAGGTAATGGACTTCGGAGTCTCACGCGTTTAAATAACTAACTCAGATGAGCAAATGCTCTGTGCAGCACCATCGGAAACTTATGAATACCCATTAACGATAGAAGAGAAGGCTCAACAGCTGAAGCCAATTGAAATGCCCGAGAGAGTGACAAGAAAGGACATCCCCGGAGTTAAAATGCAATTACAGAGGGAATTCGCCAGATTTAGTTCTCAATAGTATTCAAAGGATTTTTTTTTGCTAGACCGCAAATGATTTTTTGAGTAAGAGAATCTATCTTCCGCCACTTTCGATTATTTCTTTATCACATTACAATACTTTCAATCAACAAAATTTTTTCAGAGTAAAATTACAATTTTTAACATCAACTGTTGCTTTGGTCAGAAGACTTAAAGAAAGTTATTATAAATGTTAAATGAATGGTGGGAATACCTTGATAAAATTGAGCGCCAAGTCGAAGAAGAACGGTTTCAACGGCTTAGGCTCCATCGCCAGCCGAACTCTTTTCTTCTGCTCGGTGTTTCCGGGGACCGCTTTGATTACCTAAATGGCGAAATGTACTCGTAACTGGACACCAAAAAATTTAAAAAAGTAATGCACGATCCTGCGCAACAAAAGCTGATTTGCATTTTGGTCGTATCCTCCGATACCTCTTTGCGGTTCGGTTTTTTATTTGCCCCCTCCCAAAAATGGTAGGCTCAGCTGATCTTGACATAATCGGTTCACATATTGTTCTAACCCTTGAAAATTTGCTTTCGAAGGTGATACGTATTCCGGCACTCTCGAGATTGTGTTTAGGAATAATCAAATAACCCCTTGCTCGAGCGGCGGTTTCCGCTCGTCTTCAGAAGCATTGAGATTGACCGAACTAACAGTTGAGAGCAAAACGTTCGCATCACCCGATTGGGCTTGGCATAGATTGAGCAGGTTTTCCACATCACGGCACCTAAATTTTTGAAATTCAATTTATTTTAAAGAGGACAAACTTTGCGGCATAAGTTTCTTCGAGCTCATTTGCTTTAACTTGACCGAAAAGTTCAGTGTAACCAGCCCTAAAACACTTTTAAAAATTAAATTAAGCCAAATAAATCCAAACCGCGCTCTGTCAAATGCGTCAACTGCGCCTTTCCAGTTTTTCAGTTCAAGTTCCAAACTGCCACAAATAAAAGAGACATAAGACTTCGTTTCAAGATGTGTGACCCGGTGGACCTAAAAATACACTGAAATATAAGCAGAACAGAGGAGCCTTTTTGCCGCTACGGCCCAGGCTGAATATTTTTGACTCAGTCTGTGCCGTCCGGGACGGAGCATAAAGGGGAGGTGGGTGTTAAAATGATTCGTCCAGCCTTTTTTATTATTATCTTATTTTTCATTTATTCTAAACTTTTGATATAATTATACAAATATCTTAAAGATTTTATTGCATTCGTTATTGTATTGATAAAATAACTTCAAAAACTCATATACGCGAATCGATCTTCGCGAGTTGACATTAACCGTTAATTCTTAAACTTTTTATGAGTAGCACAAAAGCCATTCCAAAGTATGTAAGATAAAAAATTTACCAATTGATTGCCATCGACCAATGATTCTAAGAAAAGAGCACATTTTACTGCTCGGCGCAATTTCTGACGCATGTGAAACTTTTTTCTAGAAAGTGGCAGATCGATCGTCTCAAATTTCATTTGCATTGCGTAGGCCCAATTTCGTTCCACTTCGAAAACAACAATTTGAAGAAATCTAAGTGCGTTAATGATGAGAGCTTTCTGACATTATGTGACTTCCTTTAATTGATGCTTACGTTGTTTATTCATAAATTAAGTGAAGAAAAAAAAAGAGAAATGCACCAACCGAAGATCTCCAACTAATTCGGCAGAAACATTCCTTGCGACAAATTTTGCAGCTCTCTTAGGCGCACATTTGTACGAATGCATAAACTTAAGCGACTTGCGAATGCGCTCGATTCGACGTGCACAATAGCCCCTTAATTTACAAAGCATGTCAAAGGGAGCGGATTTCGGCGTACAAATTTATTTTAAATCTATGGATAAGGAAGGGTACGCGCGGGTACCCGATGCCCAACTTTAAGCAATTTTGAGCACTCCAATTTGAACTCGGATCACTACCGTAAATTTTTTACTTTATTTAAAAAACCAGGGAAAAACAAATTTAAAGCGTCAATTCGGCGGTGCCGATGGCGGCGCTGGAAATTTTTTTTGAATTTGGTCAATTTTGGGAAAGTTGGCCAGGAATTCAAAAGTCCAGATAAGCAAGCGCAAAAAAACTGGACCCCGTACTACCTGTAGCGTTGATAATTTTCATGTCTAAGCCCGTGCTTTTGCTGTGCATTTTTGACAAGCTGAAGAATTCTTAGAACTTTCGATCTACCGGCATTCGTTTCCTCGCTTCGTTTGCTGTCGTTGCTCATTTTAGATCTAAATCCACTAAACTTTTAGTTCGGTCCTTCAGATTGCTAAGAATTGGTTTATTTAGTTAACCATCAGAGGAATAAGAGAATAAAACACGTTAATTTTTATTAAAAAACAAACGGATACAGAAAAATAATTAATAAGGAAACAAAAAACGAATTTGTACAAAATGAACAAACTTAAAAGACAAAACGAGATCAAAACTAAACTAAAAATCAAGTCCATATGCTACCCACCCAATTCAAAATTAAAGGATTCTTTTGGGGATCACAAATAGCATTAAAATTAATTTTTCATATGACATCTAATGATCAAAAATGACATTATTTGAAAACCCGACAGGCAAATATGGAGAGTTATGCGATAATTGCGACTTGGACAATATTCGACCATATTTATTTGTCAGCTCCAATATCGACATCAAGATTCCAGCAAATACCTTCTTCAAAATAATTCAATCCTCGACGATCTCCATAAGTGTTTGTCCCCGTTTTTTGGCCAGTTTTTTCACCATTCTCTTTGTTTGCTTTACGTCCAAATCGATTCTTTGAAATAACTGATCGACTGTCTCTTCGTTAAGCTCATTTTCAGCTCTGGTCGCTTTGGAATACAACAAAAAATTATTCTGCTTTGATATTTCAGTCAATATTTTGTCGTTATTTTTGATTTATTTGGGACACTGCAGTTTTAGGTGTCTATTTCTTTAAAAGAAAATTAGGGGTTTTTGGGTATTTAATTATTAAATTAAATAGATTAACCGAGGCCTAAAATTTCGAACATACGACCAATTTCCCATAAAAAGTCAAAATTTTGGGATTTGGGAGAAACTGCAGCCACAGCTACGCCCTCGACCTCAAAATAAAATACCATTGTGTGATGGGCTCCTGATGCGATCTGTTTTTTCATTTAATGAAAGATTTGGCACACAATCGTCGTCAAAAATTGGAATAAGCACTTCGGGTTTGCAATAAAGACTTTGGTCTGACCAGAGCTTGTTCAGCCGCTTGATTTCAAACATTGAACTTTTGTAGCTGAAAATAATTTGTTTGTATTTATTATAAATAATTAATATTTTTTTATTTTAATTAATCAATACCACAATTCGAGGCTCTGAAGAGTATCCGCGGGCGTAACTTTATGTACAATTATACGTTTGTGCTTCGGGCGGGAGTATGACGAATCATTGAGACTGCCATAACGACGAATTCTTTGGGAACCACATAGAAAAGTGTATTCTTCACATGGTTGATCCATTAATAAAAAGAAGTGCCATTACACTTGAATAAAAAAATAAATGCCACGTTTTGTTTTTAGAGATATGTAATAAAATGAGTGGAACAGAGACTAGTCCAACGTGAAGCAGAACATTTTTAAATTTGTCCGAATTCCCCCACCCCCAGGCTAAAAAATTCTCTGATCCCCCCATGGCCAAGAACAGCCCGAATCCCCCTCGTAGAAATGCTATGGGAGGGGGGGGGGGGAGAGGGATTCCGGCGAGCGGGAGGGGGGGGGAGGACTTCGGACCGGATGAAAACATAGCGAAGAAATGAATTAAAATGTCCGATTTTGGCCTACTCGGCGGTCAGTATTCTTGACTTTTTCCAAAATGTCACAAAATTGAATTTTAGTAAAATTCTAATTATACTAGTAAAATTTGATTCTATTTTTCTCAAACAAAAAAAGAAAAACGGGTTTCAAATTTAAGAAAATTTAAATTTTACTGATTTACAAAAAATTTGTATTCAAACTAACTCATTACATACATATTAATTGAATATATTTTTAACTAGGAAAATTCGAATAATCCTATTTAAATACCTAATACGCCGACATATATATATATTATATCTAATCCGTTCCTTACTAGTATTGATTGTATTGTACAAATGGGAATACATGGACTTTGGCCATTAATAGAGGAAACAGGAACAAGCATTACCTTGGATGCATTAGAAGGAAAGCGTTTGGCAATTGGTTTGTTTTTCGAATCTTGTCTATGGTATCTTACATACTTTTTTACAGACGTTTCATTTTGGATTTATCAAGCCCAAAATGGACGTAATGATTCGAAGTCGCATTCAAGGAGTCCTTATATTACCTTATTGATAAATCGAATTGCCAAACTTCTCTACTATAAAATACGCCCAGTCTTTGTTTTCGATGGTGAAGAAATACCTAGATTTAAGAAACAGATTTTGGTAAATTTAAAAGTTTCATTTTTTAGTTTCAATTTTTATCATTTTCAGCGTGAACGTGCAATTAGTCGACAACTCGGAGAAATGACACACAGCAAAGTACAGAAACGCGCATTTGAACAATTAGCAAAAGAACATTTAAACCGAGAGGATAAAAATTATGTTGAGAGAAGTTGTCCTTCGCGTACTTCGGATGTCAATTCCACCGGTCCGTCCACGTCAAAAGATTGCAACAGGTTTTAACCATTCATTTAACTTGGATCCATTGCATTTTTTTTTGAATTGTCGCTTTGTTTGATGAGTCGGCTAACTCTGATCTGGACTTCCGGGAAGAAAATGGGTCAATTGATCAACGAATTGCACTTGTCGAATCAGTCAGGGAACAGAAAAAAAACAGTCGCTTACAACCTGAAGATATACCAGAGAACTCCAAGCAGTTCAGCAAATTTCAACTTGAACGGCTAATTGGACGGAATAATCTTAATGCAGAATTGGAAAAAGTATTTAGAAAAATTTTAGGAATTAATTGCTTTTGTTTAGCTTAAAAAGGATAAAATCTGGCAGAATATTCAACGGCCATTGGACGATGGTCAACAAAAAGTGATTGTGGCTGACAAACAAAAGCGGGTGCATGTTTTTACCAGAACTTGTGATGTGCAGGTATTCTCACAATCCGAATGTTAATTTTTAAAATAGTTTTTATTTTGGATTTTGTAGATTTGTGACAATGCGAAAGAGCTGAACCGAACAAGTTTTGATTGGCTGCATTATGTAAAAGGTCAAACTGTAGACTCAATAAGCCAAAACTCTGAAATTCTCTCTGCCAATTCGCCTTCGGACGACGATGCCGACTTTATAAATGTTTCCGATTTCGATGGTGACGATGCGAGAGAAGTTGCAGGAATTATTAGTTTGGATGGACCGGATTTATTACCATCACCAGATTTTGGAACTGGCAATATAGGACCAGAAGAAGCAGAGAGAAGCGCTGACGAAACGCTTTTCAAGACGAGAAGTTCGCTGCTTTTTGCTGGAAAAAATAAAGAAGAGGACGTCTACGCCGATTGTCACGTAAGCATTTGAGTAGTTTTGAAATTTGGTTTTAAATATTCGCTCGTGCTCTTTAGATGCTATTGACTCTTCTTGGTATTCCTTTCATACAAGCGCCCGCTGAGGCGGAAGCGCAGTGTGTGGAGTTGGAACGTCTTGGACTCGTGGATGGCATTGTCACCGATGACAGCGATGTGTGGCTTTTCGGTGGACGAAGTGTTTATCGGAACATGTTCAGTCGAAAGAAGCATTTACAGAAATATTGCGCGGAGGGAATTGATCGAAAATTTGGTGGGATCGTCATTTTTTTTATAATTGTTCAAAGGAATTATTAGGATTGAGGAGGTGCGAATTCATCCAATTGGGCATGTTGGCGGGCGGCGACTATTCTCGCGGATTGGAACAGGTCGGAATTGTTTCCGCACTGGAATTGATGTCGGAATTTGTTGGCCAAACGTCCTCAATTGGAGATGAATTCGAAAAGGTCTTCCTTAAGCACGAATTCCGATTAGATCACATTTTTAGGCTTTGTTTTCTTTAAAATGTATAAGTCAATGGCTTTTGTCGGGAAGCAATGGACATTCGGCGCCGGAGTCAACTCGAAAGACAAGGCTAAGGCGAGTGATCGAGACGAACAATAGCAAAGAGACAATCGGTGAGTGAATTGAGCTGCGTTAGATTGAAAATTCTCTTGGTTTTTTGTCGTTTCAGCATTTTTGAGTGTTTAAATATTTTACGGTGTCAAAAAATGGCTTTAAAAGTTTGAATATTTTGAAAGAACTAAAATATGCACTTACTTATCAGAGAACTGAACCAAAAAACAATTTGTCAGTTGAGTGTAATTTGATTTAAATTAAGAAAAGTTTCCGAACGACGAAGTGTTCGAAACCTATGCCAAACCGCGTGTTGACAGCTTTAACAAAAAGTTTTACTGGACCCGCATAGATTTTGATAAGTTGGAAAATTTTATTCGTTGGAAGCTTGGCTTAACCCTTCAATCGCTTAACAAAGTTATAAATTTTTGGTATTAAAACATTATGCATCTTTTTAGATGACATTTGGTGCTTTGGAAAAATGGAACGCATTTATTGGACAAAATAGACAATTTCAAATGAAAATATCCGAATTTGCCCGGCCAAACGACGCGTTTAGAGGTGAATTTGTAATTAAATTAAATTTAAATGTTATTTTAGGCATTTTGGACTTAAACCCAAAATTGAAGCAAAGAGAAAGAGTCCGGCAAGCGCTCGGAACTATCAAAGGCAAAAGATTGAATTCGAAATAATAGCAAAAATAGATTTTTAAAAACATTACGCGACATTATAGCTTAACAGAAAATCGGAAAAAATCATTAAAATTTTTTCATGAGTTCCATAATCCCCCTTTTAGTGCCGCCGGGAAACATTTTAAATTTAATGATATTGAAAATAAAATTGGTCCAAACAAATTTCCCCCTTGTGTGAGGTGCGTGCCCCCGGGTGCCCTCCCACCCTCTAAAACGAAACGCGTTGTTGTTTTAAGATATATTTCTATAATAATTTCAGGTTCGAAACTTACCACTCAAACGGAAGGTCTAAAAACACAAAAAAACAAACTCAAAAGGCGACGCAGAATAATGGCAGGAAAAGGCTCAAGCAAGAGCGTCAAAAAGCCTTCTAAATGTACTGTGGAATTGGATTTGGCCGATGAATCCTCGGATGATTGATTGACACTTCATCATTAGGGATTAGAATGGACTTCAATAGTTCGGGGGTGCCTAAACTGGTCGGAGATCGAAGACGGGTATTGACTACCTAATTCATTTTGGAGTAGTAGCGCCAGTCCTTTTGTTTAAAAATTACGGGGTCCTGAGGAACATTTTTATTAATTTTCCAACCTTAGAAATAGTTCCATATTCATACTTGACATATTTGCTTCATAATCGGATAAAGTGTTTGTTTCGTTATTTATATATATTAAGAATGCCAATGTTTGAATGTATCGATGGCGATCTAAACATTGATTTCTAACAATCGTTTCATCATACAACCATCTCTGACTAAAACAGGTCCATTTTTGAAGAAGTAAAGGGGGGGAGGTGCATTTGCTTGCGTGTTCGGAGAGAGCGCTGGCTTTTGGTGGGTTTTTGGCTGTTGTTGGGTGAAAGGGGTGAGGGGCATTGGTCGGATTTGGGGTGGACGTTAGCTCAGAACATTGTAATTTTTGCTAACAGTGGGTTTATAAGGGGCGCGCTTTCGCATAAATACAATAGAAAGTCGAGCTCAATTTCACGGGTGGTTACCGGGGAGTTTAAATGGTCTTCGCATTAATATGCGAACCAAATTACTTAAATCCATTCTTGGGGGGGGGGGGGGGGGGGGGGGGGGGAGACTGCGGTGAACTTGTTTTGCGTTTGCTTCCTTCTCCCTCCGACGACCGACCATTCATCTTCAAAGTCTCCCCCCCCCCCCCCTCCCCTCAAAGCCCCCCCCCCCCCCCCTTCACTAGACGAGACGACATCGCGTCGTCATCCCTCCATTCGCTTTGAGGTGTTGTGCGCGAGATATATTTTGGGCGTTCCCTCCGCTCCTTTCGTTTTGGCGAATTGAATCGTTCGCATAAGCAAATGTATTTTTTAAACAAAATTTTGCTGCTTTAAGTGGTCGACCAGGTTTTTATTTATAAAAAAGTTTTCGAGAAAATATCTAATTTGTAAGGGAAGAAACCGCGCGACTCGTAGCTTTAATCTTTTGAATTTTCTGAAGTAAAATCTCTTAGTTCATTTATAAATCTTAATTATTATTTTCTTTAACTTTTAGTTCAATGAACGGTTCGCTGAGGGGCGATTTGTTCAGCATTTTCCTCCTTCTCCTCACTTTTTTGGTGCCGTCGAAATCCAACGACCGTCCCACTCTCTACGGGCCCACTGACAATGTTTTGGAACTCGACGTTAATTCGTTCGACAGTGCAGTTTATCATAAGGTAATCGGCAGAAGTCGGACTGGACTTGAGATTTTTGGAACAGATATTTAAGTTTATACTGCTTGTCGTCCGTTAACATAAAACAGCTTTTGTTACTGTTTAAATGGTGATAAGGGAGATTTGGGTTTAAATGTTTTTGCATTCAGCCGATGGCATTCTTTGTCGAATTCTACTCGAGTTGGTGCGGACATTGCATCGAGTACAAACCTCACTTTGTTCGATTTGCAACGTAAGCTTTTCTTAATTTTCATTGAGATTTTAATCGATTTGCAAAAAAAAGGGGGGGGGGGTCCGAAGTTTTTTTTTACAGCTGGACACTCCCCCGCCCCGAGCGCAAAAATGTTTAAAATTGTTTTTTTATATGACTGCTTCATAAAATATCTTAGGATGGTCAAGAATTGGCGCAATGCCGTTGTCGTCGCGGTGTTTAACTGTGCCGATGAAATTAACGCCCCGATCTGTCGGGAACACGCAATTGACGCTTTCCCCACCCTAAAAGTGCCATTCTTTTTGGAATTACTCTTTTATTGGCTGACGGTCTTTTCAGTACTTCCACGTCAATGCCAAAGGGAAGGACGACGCCGTTCTTTTCGAGGAGGACAAGCGGAACTTGCCATTGGTCGCTTCGAAGATCGCGCATTGGGCCAAAATGGACTTTGACAAGGGAATTGCGCCCGAAAGTTGGCCAAAATTGCGATTCGAACCGAGGTGAGGGGGGGGGGGTCTGAAATGGGAAAGTCCAATTCGACAAACTCATTTAGTGACAATTCGCTCTCTGACCTTTGGTCGGCCGCTAACAAAAACGCCCATCTTTTGGCTGTGATTGTGGACAAAGAGCCCGCAACCGAAGCCTATTCTGTGGGACACTAAAGCCAAGCCAATTGTTGTCATCGTTCGTTCCCTTTTCTCAGCTAATGCTCAATTACGCCGGGGATCTCCGAATAGCCCTTTCGCTTTGTTCGTCGTCGCATTCGCAAATTGTGGGTAAATTTGCCGGGACGAGTCCGACAACTCCGGCGCTTATTGTATTTTCTCGTTCGAGCGCGGATCACCCGATTTACACGTCGGCTGAGTAATATCTAAAAGCACTTTTCGGCCAAATTACCTATTTATTCTTTTCACAGTAACTCTACCCCGATGGAGTCTTGGATCGAAATGCAGCGCAAATTGGACGAATTGTTGGGGCCCTATCCAAAGTCCGATTTGTCTCCACTCGAGTCGCTTAGGGTGAGTTCTGTTTGTTAGCCCATTTTTAACCCCAAATGAAAAGGGAACGAAAACGGACGCTCTCCAGCAAGGTGAGAGGGAATCGGCTCCGACAGAAGTGAACTGGAACCAATTCGAGGTGGTGCATCAATCTCAGATCACTATGATTTGCTTGTCTGTTTAGGTCCAGTATCTGGACCTGATCAGTGCTTTTCATTATTTGCTTTCCGTGGAAGTCCCTCGCAATCCGGTGCTTGGTAACACCGAACTGACCGCGCTGAAAAGATTTGTAAGTTCAATCACTTGCATTTCTGTTAACCTTTCCCTCACCCCCACCCACAAAAGGTGCATTTACTTCGTCTTCATGGGCCCGGTTCGACACCTGTCCGTCGTCTTTTTTACCGTTTGGACGAATGGCTGTCTACACAGCATCAGCCGGTGGTGGTAACTGATAAATATTTGTCGACATTGGAACAAATTCAGGTGGGAAAGATGCAGAAAATGCAATTTGACAAAACAATTTGTTTAGAGCGATTTGGGCCATCCCATCCCTTCGAACACTTCGTTCATGGCGTGTCGCGGGTCCAAGCCGTATTTGCGGGGTTACACTTGCGGACTTTGGACCCTTTTCCATCTTTTGACGGTTCAGGCGTACAAAGAACGGCACGAAAGTGAAATTGTCACTGACTAATCGGTTTGGAATGCCACTTTTATCTTCAAGGTCCGAGTTTTGATCCGGTCGGAGAAGTGTTGGAGCCCATCCACCAATTTGTTGTCCAATTTCTCAGTTGCGAAGTCTGCTCAAAAAATTTCGACAAAATGGCCCAAGAAGATGCTCTTTTGAGTGTCCATCGTTCAGGTTTCAGGGCCGAAGAATTAGAATATTTTAGTGAAATTTTTGGATCGGTTTTTTGTTTTTGGCAATTTGACATTTTCGGCTTCGTTATTGACGAATGAATGAAAATGAATGTCCGGTTTCCTTAAGAGGACGTCGTTTTGTGGCTTTGGCGTGGCCACAACAAAGTCAACAGACGACTGAAGGGAGAGGCCAGCGAGGACCCGTACTTCCAAAAACAGCAATTTCCACCGCCTAAACTTTGCTCTGAGTGTCGGGACTCAAATGGCGGATTCGACGAACGAAAAGTCCTCCAGTTTCTCATCAAATATTATTCCGAAATTCGGACTGACAATTACAAAGTGAGTTTTTTTTGTTAAAGTTATCATTTATTCATTTTTTTAAGCCATCGGCCAGCTATACGGTGAAGGAATTTGCAAATGGAAAAGTTGAGAAGGTGGCAAATCGAAGACTGAACCCCAAATTCGAGCCGATGGCCGCCAAAGTGAGTTGGACCACTGGACGGCCCCCTCTCATTTTTTGGACATGAAATGACTCTAATAACGAAACGTTCAAGTGAAAGTGATATTGGAATTTTTTTAGATTGACAATTTGGATGAGATTGAGTCGAGGATACGCCTCCAACAAGAAGAGGGCGGTTTTAAGCACCAATGGAAGAGCATTGACGACGATTTCGGAGGTGGGGGAGGGGAGGCCGACTGGAAGGTCACCGACCTTATAGGCACTCCCAACCGGGCGCACTTCCAATTTGTGTGGCTCGGACTGTTCGCTGTCGCTCTGTTCGTCGTCTACTTCAAATACAGACAAAACAGGAGCAAATTCTGGAAGACTTTCTACTATATGAACGATTACAAAGTGTAGGCAAACTTATTATTAGCGTTTGCTTCCACAGGTCGTCTTTTGGGCACATCAATTTCAAATAATGGGCACACAGTTTGGCATTACTTTTTTAATTTTGGGCATTTAACACTAGTGCCCGACAAACGAAAACGTGATACGGGGACCGGGATTAGCCAAAAGAGACCCGAGCGGGCTCTTGGGTCGGGATCCCGTCCCGGTAGTGGACGGGGTCGGGATCCCGTAAAAATCTCAGCGGGATCCCGGTCGGGCACTATTTAACACCGACCTTTTGCTGTTGTTTCATATCGTCTTTATTATCTTTTCATTTTCTTTCCAATGATTTGCTGTAAAGAAATGGTGAATAGGAAAATTCGGAGCACATTTTTATTTTGTGGTTGATCGTTTAGAAAGAAATAGAAGAAAGCGATGTGATCGTCTGTCTGTCTCACGTTCACTCCAAATTAATTTAATTAAAAATTTTGTTTGGAAACTTTGTTTGTGTTGTTTTTATGTTATATATTCAATTTATTTTGTTGATAAAAAATAATCGTCGTCAGTCCGTCACATCGCTTTTTTTCTTCCCTTTTTTAATCTTTTCCACTCAGATTTTGCCGCCGTAAAAACGCTTCCATTACGCCGACAGCGGACAAAAAGAAATACAGCGTTTGATGGGCGGGCGGGCGGACGCCTTTTTTTGTTCTCATTTTGAATACATTTCGTTAGCATTTGAATTTATTCAAATAATTCGCTCATTCCATCCAATTGTTGTTGCTTCTCTCCCTCCCTTCACATGCATATCAACCAACAACTATTTTTAGTTCAAATTAATTAATCATTTTAATTGCTAATAATCTTATACGCTTTTTGGAGGCATTTACTTATTTGCATGTGCATTACAATGAATGGCGGTAGTGTACAATATTTTGCTCACTTCAAATATTTGGCACTGGTCGGGTGGTGAGATTGGAAACGTTAACATTAGTTTTAGTGTTTAATTTATAAAGTAATTGAAATTATCCAAAATGTTTTTTTGTGATAAAAGTCGCGTCGCCTTAAATTAAACCAGTTAAATTCGATACGATTATTTAAATTATGGTTACCGAAAAAATGCCGCTCCTTGGAACCGAATTTGATGTTAAGGAAATTTTTTAAAAAACCAATTTTTAGCGATTTTTGAGCGAATTTTTATCTGTTTTTGCGTGGGGTTTTCCTAAAATATACACATTAAGTGGAGGAGTCTTGGTGGCGTCTAAAACTTTAAAAATATTCTCTTTTATTATGAAGAGATTTGCACCATAAAGTTAAAAATGCACAGTTTCTTTTCTGCACTCGCCTTTCAAGCTTTCCAAAACCTACAAAAAGTGCACAAAAACTTTATAATGTTTTTTTCGATATAATTGTTGAAAAGAATGCAAATTGGGACGAGCAAATGAGTAAACGCTAATTGTCGGGAAAGGAGTGAAAAGCCATCAGAAGACCCTTTTGGTTTTACAGGCACTTCGTAAAATTCATGCATGAGCATAAAGGCAGCTAGGTGAATGTAAGACGAAAAGAAGTGAATGATCGGAGGGATAAAGTCGGAGCAATCAGAAAGCTTGTCTTTGATTCGAGGCTGGCTTACTAGTAAGACATGGCCACCGTCGACCCCTTCGGCTGTTGCTGCTCCTCCGCTTTGATCTGTTTGACCTCCAGCATTTGTCCCGAAGATATTTGGGCGAAACGGTGCTGATCAGTACCCTCGTGCAGCTGTCCGAATTGGCCGGTTTGTGTGAAGTGTTGCTGTTGTTGTCCGAACATTTGGAGCTGTAGACCATTGTTTCGGATTCCGAACTCTTCCAATTCAGCCCCTCCGTTCGCAGTCGTACAGAATCCATCGTAGCCGAATGGCTGTCGGTCGTGCTGGCATTCGACTTCGCTAATTGGTTGCTTTTGCTGTGGCACTTTGGCTGCCGACGACAAAAGGCGCATTGAGTTGGTGCCAAACTGAAACTATGGACAAATGGAGTGATAATGAGAAAGGGAGTTCAAGCGTAATTGAGAAAACTGGACCTGATGATGGTACCCGTTCAGCAACACTTCCGTTGATGTTGAAGGTTGGCAAGGATTGGCAAAACAATGGTTGGAGGAAGAAGAGGGGACGAAGAAGGATGGCGATGATGTGCAGGGGACAGATGGGGACGAAAAAATCACCGAAACGGCGGATGTGGAGACAGTTGAGGGCAAAGTGGATGAATTGCACTGAAAAGCACGAAATTAGTGAGCCCGAGGACTACTTTGGGGGATTCGCCGGCATTTGTCTTAATTTGGCGGCATCGAAATACCAACATTAAGTGATTTAGTCGGAACAAATGGGCAGCACAAAAAACGCACATCCGAAGAGTTGTTTAGTTGTTCCGATCCAGATAATTGTGCCGATGTCAACGAGTTCAGCTGCTGTTGAAGGTCGACCCCAAAGAAGGGGATCATGCCAACTTGGCCATTGATGGCGCCCATGCCAGATTGTGCGAGTTGAAAGTCCTGGAGCAACATGGACGGGTCTACCAGTTGGCTCAATTGGAGGTCCAATTGCTGTTGCTGCTGATATTGCTGCTTATTTTGAAGCTGATGGTCATTGTTGCTGTTCGTCTGGTGATGGTGGATGTGCTGATGTTGCTGATCCATCACCAACGGAATTTGCTGCTGAGAAAAAATTGTCTGTAAAGTTGTGAAAAAAACGCTACCTGATTCGGAGCGAAAAAATGCTGCGGTTGCTGTTGGGGAATTGAACCAGTACCTGGAACATTGTGCTGCTGATTGTGGGAAGCATTTCCAGTTGTGATTGTCTCGACTCCACATTGGAGAGGGAACAGACTGAATCTGAAGGGCAATTGAGCAAAACAGAAAACTCTGATCACCCAGTCGGGGGATGCTGTTGCTGGTGCCGTTGTTGGAGTGCCTGTTCCCGTCGCAGTGCGGCAAGCTCCTCGGCCTGTTGCACGTTCTTCGGCTCCTTCTTCAGCTGCACCATTTCAGGCACAACCGTCGACGTGTCCCCAACTCCGAAGGAAAACAAATTGACGTTGAATGGTTGTGCTCCCGAGACGGCCACCACCGCAGTGGTCGTCCC
This sequence comes from Globodera pallida, assembly GCA_020449905.1. NCBI lineage: Eukaryota > Metazoa > Nematoda > Chromadorea > Rhabditida > Heteroderidae > Globodera > Globodera pallida. The sequence continues at coordinate 201,520 of JAIXHY010000009.1, read as the reverse complement.
GTCTCCCCCTGTTTTGCCGCCATTCCTCCGTTCCATCGGAGCGTTGCCTTTGCCAATTTTAAGGCCCTTTCCGCTTACTCCGCCGTTCTTTGGAGGAGCCCTCTTTCGCGGTGTACCGGCGCATGTCAAAAGTCTGGAGGGGGCTGCCGAATGAGGGAGCAGTGCCATTGCCGACGGAGGGGGAAGCACAGCGCCCGAGGAGGACGCCCCGAGAGTCTCGAGGGCACTGAGCGATTCCTTCGGACATTGCAATTATTTCACAAATTAACAATCAAAAAACTGCCACAAATTACAATGGTCTTTTTTGCAGCCGTTGCATAAGTAAGAAGTTGCGAGTCGGCGTCGGGCATCGAGCCCTGGGTTAGTTCGTTCTTGCGCAAATGCATTTCCCTTTTTGTGAAATGAATGGAATTATTAATTAATTTGGCAACTTCGCTTAATTTAACAATATTTATTTACTTGTGGCATTTCAACGAATTTTTCCATTTGAATTGCATCTGACACACTGTGCATTTGAACGGTTTCGCATCGCTGTGAATTCGTTTGTGATTCCATAACGTGGAACGCCGATTGAATCGTGATTGACAAACCTTACAAAACAAAAAGAATAATTTGTTGATTTGCATGAATAAATGAATGAATGAATACGTCGCATTGGAATGGCTTCATTCCGGTGTGTGAGTTCTGATGCTCCTCCAATTCCATTTTGGAACCGAATCGCGAGTCGCAAGTCGCGCACGGGTACGGCCTCTTCCGGTCTTGTGACTTTGCTGCCACCGAAGACGAAGTTGAGGCCGTTGCTGAGGTTTTGGCGGAAGAGGAGGAATAAGCCGTCGAATAAATCGTTGGGACGGAGGAAGCGGACGAAGCGGAAGAGGAAGTTGGGTCTTCACAGAGATAAGAGCCTTCTCCTTCTCTATTCTGGACTGAGTTGGCCACGCCTTCGCCAGACAGCAAAGAAGGCGGCGGCGGCGGGGCGTCTCCGAACGAATGGAAGATGTCCTCCTGTTGAGGAAGAAACAAAGAGAAGTAGTCGAGCGCGGCACAGGTCGAACTTGACACTGAAACCGGCGGATTTTGCTGAGACAATCCTGTAGGAAGAGATCGGATGTTCGATTCTCGGAATTCTAATTTTTGTCTGAAAAGAGGCTTACGGGGGGCCGATTGCATTTCCAGACGGAATTCGGTTACTTTTGACGGGGGGACGTTCACTTTTTGCTGTTGTTGTCCCATCTGAAACAATTCGTTTTCGGAGTCTATGACTAATTGCTGGTGGTGGTTTGGGGCAATTTGTTGCTGGTGGTCACAAAGTTGCGGTTGGCAGCCCGCCGAAGGGAATGCCGCAAAAGGGACGCAAGTTTCCACGACGTCCGTTCGGTGTAAAGACGCGGGACAAATGGGCGGCGGCGGCGGCATCGGTCGCGTTTCCATTGACACGGAAATGGGGCGGTGCCGAAGAATTTTGAGAGCGGTGGTTCCAGCCACTTCACTAAATTCTTCAAAATGGCATTGGCACGGAATTCGAGAGAGCAAAATAAATCTAAAAAATGATATTAGAAATATGTCAAAATGGTACGACAAATCTTTGCTGTTTCATTTTTAAATTTGATGAGAAGCATTTTGGCTTGCCCAAAGAAAGACTTTCGCAACTGAATACAGTACCCATAAGTAACGTAATGAGAACTAAAATGGAGTGCATTTGGCTTTAAGGGAAAGAGATAAGGCATTGCGCCAAACGAAAGCCCTTTTCGCCGTTGGGTGAGTATTGGGGGAGGAGTAGGGGGGAGGGTAGGGGGTAGGGGGTAGGAGGGGGGGGGGGGTAGGGGGGAGTAGGGGGGGGGTAGGGGTATCAGGAATTTAGGGGGGGGATGGGATGGGGGGGAGCGAGGGGTAAATAGGCGATGATGGAAGAAAACTGAAGAAGTATTGGTCGAAGGAGGGGGAGGAGTAAAATGGGGTGAGTGGGGGGGAGTGGAGGCGAGGGGCGACACTTTCCTTTGATTAACCCTCGACCCGACCCAATCACTCTCGAAACGACGCTGAACAGCTTTTGATTGATTCGCGCACTCCTCTGGGTGATAAGGCAGGGCCCGGAGGCGACGAAACGATGCGATGGGACTATCGGCCGTTACCAAACGAAAATGAGAACAGAAAAGAAAGGAGGGAGGACGATGAACGGGGGACGGAGCGGTGGGAGGGGGGAGGAAATATTAATTGGGGGAGGGGGGGGGGGGGGTACTCAAGGGATGAACGGAAGTCGCGGGGGGGGGGGGGGGATGTGGGCCCAATCTGGCAGAGGGAAGTGATTGGACAGAGAACAGAGGGGGGGGGGGGGGGAGGGAACTGACTTTGAGGGTCACTTTGCGTGTGATCGGCTGCTGGTCAATGCTTCAGTTCCCTTGGGGCTTTTACTCGGATTTGAACAACTGTGCAATGGACACACATCGCCCGAGGGGAGGGAAGGGACGACCACCGAATGGACAATTAATTCACTGCCTTTACTGCTTTGAATCCCGACAACTGTTTCCTCTCATTGCTCATTTCCAAACTCAGATGGAAGTGATCCGTTGGACGGTGGAGAAAAGAGTGGGGGGGGGACTTAACTGTGAACTAAAAAGCACTTCAAAAGGAGGAAGCAGAGAGAGAGAAATAGGGCGGGTGAGAGACGGAAAGGATTCAAGAAAACATAGAAAATGGTCAACAATTATTACCTAACAATCGCGTGATTGGCAATATCCCTACTGCTGAAGCATGCGTGGGAATTTCCAGCACGTGGGAATTGATCGGGGAATCCCCCCCCCCCCCCCCTCCCCTCCCCAAATGTGTAAAAATAAACAAAAACACCCCAATAGTAACAAAGAGGGGGATGGGGAGGGGGAGACACTCCCTCAGACTTTACACCTTCCATCAACAAAATGCAATTCCCTCCCCCCCCCCCCCCCCCCCCCCCAAAGTGCATTCCTCCCCAAAACGTGCCAACCCAACGCAGTCGAAATTTGGAGACGGCACAAGGGAGGTGAGAGGGGATGAAGCCGGCTGACTCTTTACGGAAGTGAAATAAACTCATCCCCCCCCCCCAAGCGATCTCCCAGCCCCTCGCCATCCATCCGACTATCATCCCATCCTCGCCCCTAAAGGGATGGGGAAGATTCCCCTCTCGGGCGGCCTTATCGTTAGAATAAATCTCTCCCCCCCCGTCCCCCCCCGTCCCGTCCAACACTTTTTATTCCATTCATTCATTTCAACGACCGCTGTTTTTTAACTTTCGCTCGGAAAAGAAATGCCCACAAAGGGCGGGCGGAAGGGAAAAGATAGGTAAATTTACAGGGAATTGTAGCGAAGCGAATGTAAAATGGAGAAATGTGCGAAAAAAACTTGGGGATGGAAGGCCAAAAAAAGGATGGACGGCGGGCGAATAACGGAAAGGAACGGAAAATGGCATAATAATTGAATTGAATTGGGGAGGAAAAGTTGTGGGAAAGCAAAAGCAAAACGATGAAAGTGATGAAAGAAGCAGTAGAAGCAGCGGTCTGTGGTTGTGATGGGCAATGTGAGCGATCACTGGGCCATCCAAAGCCATAAGGGGTCCGAAGAAGGCCACCTCTCGCAAGACAGATTTGCCAAAGTGCCGTCGGCCCTCGGGGGAGACCCATCAATTGCCCGAGGGCATTCTGCCCATAAATCATTTTTGGCATCAACTTTGCCATCCCATTCCAACAATTTGCCCACCTCCAACCAGTGGGATGGATGGAATGACCACCGTTGCGTTGCACCCATCCGACCCCACTGGACTGATTTATTTACGGCCAATGGTAATAGAAGTGAAGAAGAGTTGGGGGGGGGGGTACTGGGGGGGGGGGGTAATTGGTAGTCAATGGAAGCTCTCTCCAAAAGTGGAATGGAGCACTGGCACTTTTTGGAACATTCGGACATTTGAACGCTCCGCTCAAAATTTGCACTGATTAATCAATTTTTTGGCATTTCGAATGCTTTTTAACAAAACAGTCGCAAAATGCATATTTTGCAGTAAAAGCACCGATTGTATGTCAGCTGTCACAAACCCTTTAAAAGCATTGAGTCTTTGGCATTGGAGTTCGGTTGGATCAGCCGAATGATTTGTTTTTGGAGGCAATGAGATTTATCCCCGTCGGCATTCTCCGATGTCCGCTGTAATCCATTCACTTCACTCACTCTTTGCATCTTCCGCACTTCTTTTGGCGGAAAGTGAAGGGGAGGGGGGAGGGGGGGGGGGGGGGGGGGGGGAGGAGGATGGCGGCCGATGAATGACCATTGGCCGAAGGGGAAGGGAAAAAATGGCAGAAAATGAGAATTACTGGGGGGAGAGGAGGAGGAAGGGGGGGGGGAGAAGGAAATGAGAGCAAAAAAAGAGAAGAAACAAAAGCGGGGGGGGGGGGGGGGTCAGTGGGAGGGAAGAAAGAAATGGACCACAGACAGAAGAACCCGAAGAGGGGGGAGGGGGGGGGGGAGGGGGAAACGATCGAGAAGAACACCCCGGGAAGGGGAAGGGGAAGGAGAAGGGGAGAAGAACAATGGGCCTGGGCACTCTCCGATGGAAGCAAAGGCTGGGAGGTGCATGAAGAGGGAAGCAAGGGCCTCTTCGAGGTCTTTCAAAGTTTCACGTTTGGGCAAGTGAAAGTGATTGGTGGGAGAAGAAGGGGAGAGAAAGAGGAACCGGTTTGATTTGCTACTATTGCCTCGGGGAAAATAGGGGAGAAATGGGACAGCCGAGAATGGAATGGAATGAAATGGAATGGAAGAGAGGGGGGGGGGGGCGGGGGCGGGCGGGGGGGGGAATGGGACCAATTGGGAGGAACAATGCCTGGGGTGGCCTTGCTGCTGATGACGATGGTGAAGGCGAATTCGGTGGAGATGGGCGGGGGGGGGAATTGCCCGAGGGTGATCAGCAAATTGCAGAAAGAAGGGAGGGGGGGGGGGACGAATTTGGACACCAAAAAGGGGGGAATTTGATTTGGAAGGGACGGAGGGGGGGGGGGGGGGGGGGGGGGGAGGGGGAATATGCACAAATAAACGAAACCTTTGGACGAAATACTAGAAGTAAAGTCGTACATTTTATATCTGAGATTCTGACAGCAGAAATGGGTATTATTCATTAAAACAAAGTCTGAAGTTAGTGCTTAAGATTTGTTAGTGATTTGCGGAGTTTGACCGAGTCAATTTTGGTCGACGATCGTTTGTTGGGGGGGGGGGGGGAATTCAATGGGTAAAATATGTGGGGTTGGAGAATGAAGAAAAGCAAAGCAATTCTTTCTTCTTAACCGCATAAAAATGGGAGTGGGTTGGTCCTCCCCCCTCTAATGTCCCATTTATGTACTTGGCGACCAAATGCAAAAATCCCCTCCCCCCCCCCCCCCCCCAAATCCAATGTCCATACCGTAACGCCATAGCCTCGGAACCCCACCCCCCCCCCTTTCCCAATTGACTCGTCCATCCTTTTTATTGCCGTCTCCCAAAACTCCGATTAGATCTGAGTGAGCTCGTGGCGGAAATTGGCTAAGAAAAGCAGAGATCGACGGACGGCGGTGAACGGCAAACAAATGCCATCCTTTCCCCACTCTCAGATCTCATCGGATGAATGTCCTTGTCTTCTCATCCCACGCCCCCCATCCGGATGAGTTGGGCAATTAGGCTGTGAGGTCTCTCCTCCCCACTTTTTCTTGTCAAAATGTCGTTGTTCGCCAGATGGATGGACTTGGCTCTTCTGGCGGCACGATACTTCGCCTTACGTAAGGGAAGGGACGACAGACAGTCCGAGCAAAAGAATTCCCGGGATCGCAGATAAAGGTCGGCCGAGATTGGTGGATGGGCTGACCGTGTGTCGTGGAGATGGACCATCTCCAACAATAAAAGGGAATCAGCGAAGGAAGAAGAAGAAGATCGAGTAGAGCAATCAATCACAGTCACCCCATATCATTAAAACATTTCCTTCGTTATTTTATGCTTTTGCTAGAAACAGTGCCAACGCGATGAACGATGCGGCTACGTCCAAATGGACGTAGCTGAACCAGTCCAGGTCCATGCCCTTGGTCATCTTCCACCTGCGGCCTCTCCCCCCTTCTTTGAGTGCTCTTCGCACGCCATATTCGGCCATTTGCATTCCGTCCAAGGCACGGTCAAGGAAAAACGCGTGTGCCCGATTGGCATTGTCTTTGAAGTGGGAATAATTGGAGAGGATCTGAACATTGGACAAAACACATTCCTTGGCCGGACGGCCGGCTAACACTGAGTTCGTTCACTTTTTGGATGGCCGAATAGAGCACTTCCTCGTCCAGTGTCACTTTGTGCACTGCGGTTGCGAATCCGAAGCGGAGTGCCAATTTAGAGTTGTAAGACTGCTCGGCATAGACGGGCTTCAGAGAATTTCGTTTTCAGAACAATTCAAAATTGGCATAGAAATTACCATGTACACAGCGGGCACTTTGGTGCAAAGCGTTTCTTTAAAGCTTAAATAAATATCTTTAAGCGGGTGAAATGATGGCACCATTTTTTGTGATGCAAATTGGCATTTTCTGAGTTTGAGAAAAATATCAAAGCTTCCAAAAGCAGACCTTTTGAGTCCGGAGTGGGAAATGAACAATTTAGTGGCCGGGTGAGACAAAACATCGAATTGAGGAGCCCAAGTGACGAGTTTTATGTGAGTGCCGACACTGATGTTGTTCGGAACGATGCCGTTGTTGAAAGAAAAAATGATACGGTAATCAACCAATCTGTTCAATGCTCCAAAAAAGGCGTTCAGAATACCCTTGGGGGCATAACGCCACTGCAGGTTTGTGCCAAAAGCGACGTAAATGGTTCCTTTGGAGGAGAAATGGCTGACGAAATTGGCCAAATCCGATGGGAGGGGACGGGCACGGCCACAGTGGGAAGAGACTGGCAAAATGGAGGGCGATTCTTCGAAGAAATGAGCGCATAGAATGATTTGGGAAACGAATTGAACCGGCCAATGGGGCGGGAACGCGGTCCAAATAGTCGGCGAACACAAAGGAAGCCTTCGAGAAGAAATCGGAGAAGGCGAAGTTGGGCACGGAGAACAGGCGCAGGGAGGAGAGGGACGATTGAAGGTGCGACTCCACTGAAACGCCGAGTTTAGTGCACGGTTACCAGCGAAGAGGACGTACCATGGAGCTTCACTCTGAGCAGGTCCCAGGCCACGGTGTTCAGATTGTCCAATCGATCCAAAATGTTTGTGGGGTCATATCTATCACCCGAACTGGCTGGAGGCGAAGTGAGCAAATTCGGCTCCGACACGAAGTTTCTGCCTGTAGAAATCAATGCATAAATTATATTAACTATTTATCTCTCGTCATGGCACCCCGGGACTCTCTGAGCCACTGCAAAAAACCTTCGTTACAAAAAATCACCAAGAGCTAGTGAATATGCACTGGATTGTATCATCATTGTGGTTGAATAAATGATGTAAGGAACGCCATAATGACGATTGAGGTGAACAGCAATAGCGAAAGAGTGCACGCCGAACAGTTCATCCAGGATGACCAAGTCGAAGGCGGTGTTAAGCAGGGAACGAAACTGCGGGAAGGGCGGGCGTTAAAAGGGGGGGGGGGGGACAAAGGCGCTGACCATTGGGGCATGACTCAAAATGTACTCGTGCACTTTTTGGTCTCCGAAAAGGTAGGGCAAATGCAAAATTCGCCCGTTTGACACGACGCGAAACATTGAGGCGGACAGAGAGGCGGCGATCCCTCCGTCCTCCGGCACCGGAATGAACAACACCGTCACGTTCGTTCCCAAATTTCGCGCCTTCTTCAGTGTGGCAATTTCCAGCACGACGATCTGATGGCCTGACGAGGCCAACCTTCAGTTTGTGACAGAAAGTCGTACTCATTAGTAATATCCGAGACGACCTTTTGACCATTGGGACCATACTTCCGATGTGAGTGCCGGAGTCAACGGCACCAGTGACCAAAATACGGGCGCCATTTGATTGAGAGATTAACAGTAAGCGAGTGAACAAAACAAAAACGACGGAAGAAGAGAAAAGCATAGATCGATTGGGGAGAAAGTTTATTCCATAAAATACAAGAAAACGAAAGAAAAGAAGAAAAAAAAAGCTGATAAGGCGGGGGGGGGGGGGAGGAGAGGAAGGGAGGGGGGGGGGGAGGAGGGGACGGGAGGGGGGGGGGATGGGGGAAGGGACGGGAGGAAGCGGGGGGGGGGAGAGGAAGGGAGGGGGGGGGGATGGGGGAGGGGACGGGAGGAGGCGGGGGGGGGAGGAGAGGAAGGAGGGGGGGGGGGATGGGGGAGGGGACGGGAGGAGGCGGGGGGGGGGAGGAGAGGAAGGGAGGGGGGGGGATGGGGGAGGGGACGGGAGGAGGCGGGGGGGGGGGGGAGAGGAAGGGAGGGGGGGGGGGGGGATGGGAGGGGACGGGAGGGGGGGGGATGGGGGAGGGGACGGGAGGAAGCGGGGGGGGGGGGGGGAGAGGAAGGGAGGGGGGGGGATGGGGGAGGGGACGGGAGGAGGCGGGGGGGGGGGGAGAGGAAGGGAGGGGGGGGGGGGGATGGGAGGGGACGGGAGGGGGGGGGGATGGGGAGGGGACGGGAGGAGGCGGGGGGGGGGAGGAGAGGAAGGGAGGGGGGGGGGGGATGGGGGAGGGGACGGGAGGAGGCGGGGGGGGGGAGGAGAGGAAGGGAGGGGGGGGGATGGGGGAGGGGACGGGAGGAGGCGGGGGGGGGGGGGAGAGGAAGGGAGGGGGGGGGGGGGGGGGATGGGAGGGGACGGGAGGGGGGGGGATGGGGGAGGGGACGGGAGGAAGCGGGGGGGGGGGGGGAGAGGAAGGGAGGGGGGGGGGATGGGGGAGGGGACGGGAGGAAGCGGGGGGGGGGGGGGAGAGGAAGGGAGGGGGGGGGGATGGGGGAGGGGACGGGAGGAGGCGGGGGGGGGGGGAGAGGAAGGGAGGGGGGGGGGGGGGGATGGGAGGGGACGGGAGGGGGGGGGATGGGGGAGGGGACGGGAGGAAGCGGGGGGGGGGGGGAGAGGAAGGGAGGGGGGGGGGATGGGGGAGGGGACGGGAGGAAGCGGGGGGGGGGGGGGGAGAGGAAGGGAGGGGGGGGGATGGGGGAGGGGACGGGAGGAAGCGGGGGGGGGGGGGGGGGGGGAGAGGAAGGGAGGGGGGGGGGATGGGGGAGGGGACGGGAGGAAGCGGGGGGGGGGGGCGGGAGGAACAGGCTTTTGAACCGTTTAAAAATTGGAAAAATGGAGATTTTTAACTTAAATTTGTGTCTTCTTGTGGACCGGATCGCAACACTCCTTTAGGTGCTTAAAAATGGCCAATTCGTGCAATAAGAGCCCTTGGTGGTTTTAGTCATAATACAGTCAGGTGCGAAAGTCCATAAGCGTTTTGTAGAGAATTTGGTCGGCTATATCTGACAGGCACAATTGTTTTTTGCAGAAAATTTTATCCTTAAATTTCCACGACATCAATCTTTCCAGGCCCCGTATCTAAGGGGGGGGGGAATTCCCCACCCCCCGAATCTACAAAAATTTTCCGCGGAAACAACTTTGAAGTATGTTACAAGCAAATAAACTTAGTTAAAAATCATTTTTGAAAATTTGTTTGACTTCGGGTCCGGGCTTTGAATCGGTCGAAACTGAGGTCGGATTCGGAATCTACGCCCCCGAAAACCCCTAGAAATACCTTTTCTTTTTTTTCAAAAATCATAGATTAGATCATTTCTTATGATAAATCTGATGTCATATTCGTGATCAGTGACCTCAATAACACCCTCCGAATTGCATAAAACATTCAAATTCCGCTCATTAATGCTTTTTGTTACTAGAAAAACGAATCGTCCCAAAAAAACGAATAGGGTAAAAAACGAATTGGCCAAAAACGAATCGTCTTCCGTTCCGGCAAATGGGGTTTTTTGGTATTCGGTATCGGTATTTCGGTATATACCGAACCCGAAAAAATACCGAAATCCTAAATTTTTTTCAATACGGTATATCGATAAAATACCGGCCAACAAAATTCGGTATACGACCGGTATTGGTATTTTTTTGGAAATTTTGATTCCAATTTAAAATGAATAAAACTTTTATTCAATAATGGGCAATGATGTTTTGTTGAGAAAAATGGTAAAATCCCAACTCGTTCGGGCCAACTCGTTCACCCCCAACTCGTTTACCTTTTCAACTGTTTTTTCATTATAACTTCTTTCAAAGCTAACCAAATCAAACATTTTTGGTATCATTCAAAAGCTTAGGAGGAAGAGAAGCTATTAGCAAGCAAAAGCTAAGCGATTGGCCAACCCTCAAAAAAGTTATGGCGAAGTGTGGTCAAAAAAGCGTTTTCTGGCCATAACTTTTTTGAGGTTTGGCCAATCGCTTAGCTTTTACATTTGAAAGCTTCTCCTAGTTGTAAGCTTCGAAGATATCGAAAATGTTCGATTTGGTTCGAGTAGAAGAAGTTATTAAAAAACTTTTGAAAAGAGAACGAGTTGGGGGTGAACGAGTTGGCCGGGAACGAGTCGTCCTCCGTCCGAGAAAAATAACCCTCCCCCCTTTGGAAAATTTAACTTTAACAAAAAATTAACACTAGCTTTTAAATTTTTTAAAATGAAGAAGGTATTTCAAGAAGTAAAAGATTAAATTTTCTGGATTTTTTAAACTTTATTTTATTTGAGTTCTCAACTTTAAGCTGATACCTATTGCATTGCTTAAAAATTCACCCTTTGCTGAGCAAATAAAATTCCAAAAATTTGTACATAATGCCAAAAATATTTTTAAAAATCTGAATATTTTAAACTTTTTAGAAATTGTTTTCGCCGCCATAGAAGAATGCTTACAGACATCGAGAAAAAACAGTTTCACTGGCGCGGACCCGAACCCTCACCTGACTACCCAACAGATATACCATTCACCACTAAACCACACTGGCGTCGGGTGAGACGAATCATACAAAAGTATCCATTTTTCAATACCGAAATCCGAAAAATACCGCGGTATTACCGTACCATGCCAAACACTGTTATGTAATTGTAGGATTTTTGTAAATTGTAACACCCACAGGCAAGTACCGTATCCGGACAGTTTAGCGCTGGCCGTTTTGGCGCGATCAGTCATAACTCAGCCATTAGGAAAGCAAATCAAATAAAATTGAGATCATTCAGAAGCTCTACGTGTATTGAACCTTTGATCAAGCGAAAGCTAACCGATTCGTCTTTTCTCAAAAAAGTTATAATTTATAACGTGTGAAAATCGCCATTTCTCGTGTCCCTTTGTTTAACTCGAATCGCCTAGCTCTTTTTTATTATAGCATCTACAGAAGTTGTGCTCTCGAATGATACCAAAGATTCTTTGATTTAGTCAAATAAGCAAATGTTATAACGTTTCAAACTTTTCGGCGCCAAACTGACCCTGACCCTTTTATACAGTACAATGAATAAGAAGCGTTTAATTCTTTTGAATGTTGTTAGCCGAATTGGTCCGGAATTGAAACTTTAGAAAGCTAGCTGTTAGTACCACTTTATGCATGAAAAAAGTCATTTTATGTTAGGCTGCTAAATAAAAGTTGGAGTATAAATCGGCAAAAATCGTCACCTTCCGATATAGTTCCATTGCGTAATGAATTGAATTTGATTAATTATGAAGCGAATAGCCTTAATTTGCACAACAAATCAAAAACTTCCAATACAAAACAACACAATTTGGAACTCTATTGGATTTTTTCACTTTGGAACCGGAACCGTGAAACCGCCAAAAAAAATGGAACCGGGAAATCACTGATTATATGATTATATTATCTAATCTTTTTGCCGAATGGACCTTCTCTTCTCGCCGGTTCCTCATCCGACCGACTCAACTTTCCCCATCGCCTTATGCCTTTCTTTCAACCAATAATCCCCCCCCCCCCCCCACTCGCCCATAAACTTTGCCTATTCTATCAGCTTCACCTGCTGTTTCAAAACAAAATAAAAATAAATTGTGGCCTCGGCGAATGAACGGCGTACGAAAGGAATCAGGCAATTACTTTTATTCCCTCCCATCGACGGCTTTTTGCTCAATTCGCCCATTGCCGTTGACGGCTGGACGGCCAGGCCAATCTGTCCCCATTCGGAAGGCAACTCGCCCGGCGTAATCTGCTGGCCGTGCTGCCGATTGGCGACGATAAATTGGGCCCATTTTTTCCGCCATCCATTTATGGCGCACCCCCTAATTTGTCCCCCACAAATAATGCGATTGTTCGTTGTTGTTAACAAATTGTCCCGTCTGATGTGTTAGTTGACGAGACACTTTCACCGTTACAATTCTGAATTATGATGAATGATTATTGAATTTGCGTTTCTTTAAACTGAAAAATTTTGCGACCGTTGCTTTCTTCTTGTCCAACAGTCAATTTCTTCTAAGCGGTTAAGTTACCCTTAACCCTCTTTCCAACTATTCATTGGATGATCGCCTTCATTTCATCCCCCAACTTCCCTTTCTTTTCCATTTCGCCCGTCCATTTTGGGGGAGGGGGCAAGGACTATTTGGAAGAAAACCCACAACCCATGATCACCACGATACCCTCTCCACACTCCCCCCCTCCCCCCCCCCCCCCCGCCCTCCCCTCAATCTCCTCCATGTCCGCGATATCCCTCCTCCTCCTTTGCCAATCTCCGAACTACTGATGGCAGGGTTAATTGTCGGTGACGGCAGTCGCGTCCCCGCCAATTCTGTTTTTAATGCTCAAAGCCATAAAAACGCACAAAACAAGCACTGAGTGAACGAAGCGAGGGAGGGCAAAGGGGAAGGGAAGGGAGGGGAGGGCAAAGGGGGGAGGGGGGAGGGAGGGGGAAGGGAAAGGAGGGGAGGGGGAAGGGAAAGGAGGGGAGGGCAAAGGGGGGAGGGGGGAGGGAGGGGAGGGGGAAGGGAGGGGAGGGCAAAGGGGGGAGGGGGGAGGGAGGGGAGGGGGAAGGGAAAGGAGGGGAGGGGGAAGGGAAAGGAGGGGAGGGCAAAGGGGGGAGGGGGGAGGGAGGGGAGGGGGAAGGGAGGGGGAAAGGAGGGGAGGGGGAAGAGAGGGGAGGGCAAAGGGGGAAGGGAAAGGAGGGGAAGGCAAAGGGGAAGGGAAGGGAGGGGAGGGCAAAGGGGGGAGGGGGGAGGGAGGGGGCTACCGGTCCGAAGGTCGAAAGGGGTTTGAGTGCCGAATGCTTTATAACTTTCTACAACCTAAACCGATTAGGTCGAACATTATACCAAATGAAAGCTCTCGATGAGGAGAAGCAATTAATAAGCAAAAACTATGCGATCTGATAATTATGAAAAAAGTTATGGCCAGAAAACCTCCAAAAATGGCCATTTTTGGAGTTTTTTTACTTTTTTGGCCATAACTTTTTTAAGCACTGTCCAATCACTTAGCTTTAACTTAATGATAACTCTAACTCATCGCAAGCTTTCATTGGGTATTATGTTCGACCTAATCGGTTTAGGTTGAAGAAAGTTACAACACTTTCGACCTTCGGACAATTCGACCTTCGGACCGGATGCGAGGGAGGGGAGGGGGAAGGGAGGGGGAAAGGAGGGGAGGGGGAAGAGAGGGGAGGGCAAAAGGGGGGAGGGGAGGGGGAAGGGAAAGGAGGGGAGGGAAAGGGGAGGGGAGGGCAAAGGGGGGAGGGGGGAGGGAGGGGAGGGGAAGGGAAAGGAGGGGAGGGAAAGGGGAGGGGAGGGCAAAGGGGGGAGGGGGGAGGGAGGGGAGGGGGAAGGGAAAGGAGGGGAGGGAAAGGGGAGGGGAGGGCAAAGGGGGGAGGGGGAGGGAGGGGAGGGGGAAGAGAGGGGAGGGCAAAGGCAGAGGGGAGGGGGGGAGGGAAAGGGAAGGATAAAATGGGGTGTTGGCGCTTAGGGGTGTGGGGCAAATACATACATGTTTTACGACTTTTGCGCCGTGTTTCTGTACACATTGGAGAGTAAAATGAGTGTTAGTGCGGTGCCCTCGCCTGCTTTTGAGAGTTGAAATATGCCATTCCAACAAGCATAATGACCATAATTCCACACAGGACCCCTCACTCCTTCCATCTTAGAATCTGCGTCTGCCTCGACCTTTTTGCTCGCACGGGCGACATGATTTATGCTCCTCGCGCGATTCGTCTTAAAAAATTTTTTCTCCAAAATCAATTTTAGGAGGTTTTACCCAAGACCAGAGCCGTATCTAGCATGGATTTCGTTGTAGTGGCCAGGCGGTGCTTATCGGCGCATCGGGAAATTTTTTAAACGTTTTTGTTTGGTACTTTACGGTTTTGCGACCCCCTCTCCAAATTTGCTGAAAACATCATATATGGGGTTTTCAAGGGTGCTGATCACGAGACAATATTTTTTAGATCTGACAACAGCTAAAATTTTGAAAATCTATGATTTTTAAAAATTTTTTTTCACCATTAAGCACCCAAAACCGCTTTTACATGTTTGAAAAACCATAGGGGGGGGGACCTTTTTTGCTCAAAAGTTTGTTGGGCTTAGGCCTAAGCCACCCTGGCTTGGGGTTCGTTAGGCTTAGGCTTGGGGCTCGTTAGGCTTAGGCTTGGGGCTCGTTAAGCTTAGGCCTAAGACACCCTAGCTTGGGGTTCGTTAGGCTTAGCCTAAGCAACTCTGGCCCAAGCCAGGGTGTCTTAGGCCTGAGCCTAATAGTGGCGGAATTTAGGAAACGACCCAGCACGGGATTTTGCTTGCTGCTACGCTACCATCGGTTCCGTCGGCGTTGAACTCTTTGTACTTCTTGTTGTTTGTTGTATGTTCCGTCCGTTTTCTGCCGATGGGATGGCACGCCCCCAGTCTCTTGCTTCTCTCTCCTGCATTCTCTTTCATTCTTGCCTTTCTGCTCGTCTCCCCTGCGGGGGCGGAGTCGGGCAGAGAAAGAGACGGGGGGGGGGAATATAATTCTCCCCGTTCAGCCGTCTCCCTTCACTTCTCCTTCCCCCCCTCCCCTATCGCATTCGCCTGCTTCCATTCCTCCCCTCCACTCACCCACCTTCACTTCATTGTGCCCGTCCCGTTCTAATTTCTCAGCCAAATTCATTTCCTCCCATCCAATTTAACATTTTGGATGAAGAAAATCGTCCACCCCCCCCCCCCCCCCCCCCCCCTCCCCTCCAGCATATTTGATTTGCTTTTCACTTGCTGGCCAATGAATGCAATAGCAACAAAAAGCCGACTCCCTCCCTCCCCTTCATTCTGTTGGTACATTAATTTGAATACATCACCATCGTCCATCTGCTTCCCTCCCCCACCCCCCCCCCCCCCCCCCCCCCCTCTCCACCTTCACCCGTCATCATATTGACCATTCTACTCATTCATCCATCCGTACTCCACAACCTCCTCCTCCTCCTTTAGACGACGCTTTCGGCGTGTGTCTATCGATCGTATGAATCTTTGGAGGGACAGCAGAACGTCGTACTCCCCCGAAGTGTTTGAGGAATAGTTGAATTGAGGGGGTACTGCGATGGTGGTGTTGAATCGGTCGATTGTTGCTGTCCATTCGCTGGCCAACTGTCCGTCCGTCCGTCGTCCACCCGCGCATCTTTCCCTTTCCCAATCCAACACTTTCTCGTCCTTCAACTTGGTGGTTCTATTGATTGACTGACAGTTCGATCTCCGCCATTTCCCTCACTTTACAAATTAAAACAAGTACCTAACCAAGGGCGGCTGAGATGAAGAAAAATTACAATGTTTGCTCCTTTGCTTAAAGGTGTATGTCCTCATTGTCATTGTTGGCAAAATTTGTTTGGAATTTGCGGCACCAAAAATTGGGGGGGGGGGGGGGGTAAACAGATATGGATCCCCTTTTTCTCTTTCTTTCTATTGCAACTGTTTCTCATTTCTTGCAACTCTCCTCTCATCCCCCCCCCCCCCCCCCCCCCCCCCCCCCCCCTCCCACTTTTCCTTCACCGATCCGATGATCCGAAACAGATTGTCTGCCTTTCATAAATGACCAATTGAAACGCGGATTCTCCTTCCTCGCTCGCTCACTCTCTTAACTCCTCTCTCTCTCTCTCTCTCTCTCCCTTTCTCTCTCCCCTCTCTCTCTCTCTCTCTCTCTCTCTCTACCCCATAACTCCCCTCTCTCTCCCATAATTCCACAATTAAGTAGTCATTTTGGTGAGCAATTCGCTGTATTACATACACCTCCATCCTGTGGCCTGTGTTTTAATCGAGAAAATGAAATGCTCCGAGGATTGGTAGGCATTGAAGACAGCTCCTCTCATCGCCTTTTTCCAATCTGCGTGCTCCAATGCATTTATTCGTCCAATCCCAATCCCCTCTCGACCACCTCCACATCATCAGCCAGCCAGCTTCCCACTCTCATTTTTTGCGCTTTTCCGTCAAATTTGGCACTTGGCATTCTGTCCGGAGTCCGGACCCATCCATCCTGCCGCAATGTCATGCCTCCTTTCCCCTCCCCTTTCCCCTCTCCCCTCCCCCCCTCCCCCCTCCTGCAACGCCCGCCCCTCCACCGGCGGCCATACCATTCAGAGTTCCCCCACATTTTTCCTTTCCTGCCTCCGTCTCTCTCATTACGCATTCGGCCATATTGGTGCTCAGCACGCAAGCAGCACACAGAATGGAATGAGTGCGAAAGAATAGGAGGGGAGAGGGAGGGGGGGGGGGGGGGGGGAATTTGCAATAATTTGGCAACCCGGGAGAGGGGAGAGGGGGGGGGGGAGGAAGTATGGGAAGAGGAGAGGGTGGGCAGAAGCAGAGATCCAACTTGGAATTCTTCGTTCGTCGGATGGACAACTGAGCTTGCATTATGAGCTTGTTTGTGGGTGGTTGGAGGGCAAATTAGCACGGCGATTTTTTTGACTGGTGGGAAAGACGAAGGTGTAACTTTTTAGGAAAATAATTAACTTTTGTCTGAGGGCAAAGGCCACAAGTTCTGGTGCCCATCATTAAGCGACCGTACTCGTCAAGCGCACATCGAGCAGAGCAACATCCAAATCGACTTGGCGTCCATGTGTCTGTCATTTTCATCCAACTCGACTCGTCCATGTCCTCTCATCCAGTCAACGTGTCCTCCACTCCCTTATCGTTCGTCCTCTTCCTCACTTTCACTTTTGGCGGTCTCGGCCCAATTCACCAAAACATAAAATCTTTCGTGGTCCGGTGAAAGAGGACGGAGATTTTGGCGTGACGGTGCTGTCATCTTCCAAGCCCGGCCATGTCATCTCATTCTTTCAACCAAAAACATCACATCTCCTCATATATTTCTTCTTCCACTCATCCATTTTGGGCTGTGTAAAGTGATGAGCGCAAGTGGGGGAGGGGAGGGGAGGGGGGAAGTACGGACGGGTGAGTTGGTCGGTGGTCGTTGGGTGATTGGATGTGATGGTGTGGGATGGATGCATTATGCATGCGGTTTGTTCTGCTGATAAAAATTGTTTTCGTCCTCTTTCTCGTCCCCCCCCCCCCCCCCTCCCAATATGTATAAAGAGGCCTTCTCCCCTTCCCGTTCGTCACCCCTCCCGTCACTTTTTGTTGTTCGGTGAAAACGCTAATCTGCAGAGCGAACGAATGGACGCCGAAGGGGGTGGGGTGGGGAGGGGGGAACGAATAGGCAAAGCATCAAGAGGAAGAGGCTGAGGCGAGAGAGCAGACCTGCTGGCGGCAACGAAGCGGGGGAATTATCAGTCAGTAATCGGAGCAGTTGAAGCGGCATCGTGTGCCAATTGGTCGACATAGGCCAAAGGCCGTCTTCGGGAAATCTACCGACTGGGGTCTGAACGGGGGGAGGGGCAGCTGTCAGCGACAAACTTGCCGTACGGCATTAGCAGAGAGAGAGCGGGACGAGGAAAGAGGGTGGGCATAGAAGATGGAGGAGGGGGGGGGGGGAATAAAGAGTGATGGAAGGAGACAGACGAGAAGAGCAGGCAGAGATTGCAGGGAAGAGAACGAGAGTGCAGTCCCCGCCCCTTTGCCCATGTGCCCCACTGCCAGCAGCAGTTAGCAGGTTAGCACTCTGTGGGAAACTCGGAGACAACGCAATGTTGAGGGGAGGGCAGAGAAGCGATGGACTGAGAGAGTGCTATGCGAAAGAGTGGGCAGTGATAGTGCCCTTAGGGGCATTCCTTTTTCTCTTCCCCCCCCCCGCAAAACTCCCTCCCCTCCCCTCTCTCCCCGCCTCCCATCGCTCCCTCTGCCGCCATATAAAAATGCGCGCTGCCGCCACGACCAGCCCCATTCCTTCCTTCCTCCTCCCCCTCCCCCCACATCCCTCCCCCCCCCCCCCCCACAACCCCTCCTCCCCTACATCCCCCCCCTACATCCCCCCCTACACCCCCCCCCCCCCTACATCCCCCCCCCCCCTACACCCCCCCCCCCCCCTACATCTCCCCCCCCCCCCTACATCCCCCCTTCCCCCCCACATCCCCCACTCCCCCCCCCCCCATCCACACATTTCCCAACTCTCCGCATTTGCGCCCGCCCATTTCATCTGCCGATCCCGTACACAAAATTTAGTGTGATGAAGTCGGTTGGCGTTAGGTGGTGGGTCGTCGAAGCTGTAATATGCCTTAGGGGTAGAAGCACCAGAAGTTGTTAGGACACGGGGTAGAATTGTGACATTGCAAGTGCCAGCACACGTCTTTCGAATTAATAACATTTTGTTTCCAAAGTTTCTTATTCAATAGATCAATTTTGGTGGTAATTGGAATCAACATTTTGCTTCAATTCATTCCTGTGCTAGTATTTGTGTATTGTACAGAAAATTCACCGGAATGATGCTTATGCTTATGAGGAGCAGAATAATGGAGGAAGTCCCAGCTCATTAAAGGGGGGGGGGGGAAAGGCGAAACCGCCGGAAGGTGTGGGGAGGGGGCCAGCCACCAGCCACACCATCCAACAACCGCCCAATATTCATTTCCCTGTCGAAGAAAAGCTCTTCGAGGACCACCCAGTAAGCGGGAGGAGGCGACAGGGCGACCCAACAAGCGGACGCGCGCTGGGCCAAAGCAACAAACACACCTCTTCTTTTCCAGCCAATACACCCCATGGTCCCCCCCCCCCCAACCATTCACTTATCCACCAGTCCAATCCACTCCCCCCCACCCCCCCCCCCCTCCTTACCCCCCCCCCCCCACCCCCGTCCACCCATTCAGCCAACACACAAAGTGTCCTCCCCTCCCCTCCCCCCCCCCCCTCCCATCCCCAGGCCCGCCCATTCCTTCTCGTCTTTCGCCATCGCCGAAAAACTCCTCCTCTTAGTCCTCCCTATTTCTCTCAGCCCAGCACCACCGCCACACCATCACCGTCCGTCCCCCTCCGTCCGTCCGTCTTCACCCACATATGAGGGAGGGAGGGAGGGAGGGAGGGAGGGACCCGGAGCATCAGTCCCTCCACTTCCCATCCCTGGACATCACATTCTATGCACAAAGTCAAGCTAGCAATTCAAGAATACCCTCTCTTATAAGAAGGGTTACAACATCCCACCGGAGAGCTCAACTTTTTCTTCTCGCTCTGAATATTTGCGAAATTAATTTACGCGCCGGCACATCCCCCGAGGGGAGGGGAGAGCATAAATGTGCCCCGGTGCCCTTCGTCCGTCCATCTTGTGTTGCGCGTTTCCCCCTCCCCCTCCCCCTCCTCATCCATTTCATCCCCTTCAGCACCACTCTCCAGCAGTCTCTTCCGCCAAAGCGCTTTTCTTCAACATTCATCCATCCAGCACACACATCCTTCCCCCTCCACTTCTCCGCCCAGCCCAAAGTACCACCGCCAACACGACGGCAGCATCAGCACTGTCCCATCCTCCTGCTGCCCCTTGTCCTCCTCATCCTCATCCGCCTCCTCCTCCTCATCCTCATCCGCCTCCTCCTCCTCATCATCATCTCATCATCATCCTCCTCATCATCATATCCATCCATCGTCCGATTTGCCCATTCGCTACTTCACTCATTCCTGCTTCCTCCTCCACCATCATTCATTCTTTCAATTAGTGAAGAATTAATTGGCCGGTCATTTTCTGAGTGATCAGAAATCGAGGACTGAGTTGGCCAAAAGCGACGGGGAAGACGAGAAAAAGAAGCAAGTACGGGTTGCACTCTAATTGGTGAGTAAACGCTTCCCAGAATGGTTATTTATGCTGTTCGATTTGTTACAAAAAGTCGACATTTAACAATTTTAGAGCGCATCTTTTTTGAAATGCCTAGTGCCATCGTTCCGTTTTTCAGAGAAATGCTCGGCAAGTTGGTCAACAAATTCAAGCGACAAACTCTGCAGGACGGCAGCGCCTCACCGCCTGGCCAATCGTCGCCGCCGCCAAGCGGTGGAGCTCGGGACGGACTGATGCGGAGAAGTGCGCGACTGAACGAAAAGGCTGAACGTGCGGCCGTCGGAAGCGGCCGCAACTGCTCGAACTCTCCACCGAATACGGTAAGTGGAGAGGGGTGGGGGTTAGCGCCCGAAGGACGATAGCAACGCTGCCGGTCCACTCAGAGGTCCCGCAAGGTTCAACCGCCACTGATTTTGGAATGCCGCAAGGGCGTCCCAGGCAGCAGACGCATTCGGACCACCGCCCTCGCGGCGAATCCAATGGCAGCGCCGCCACATTTGTGTGATAGTGGGACTGAGTCGGACGACGACGAATTGGAGTTGCTGGACTCGAGTAAGTGTTTTGATGGGGCAAATAAGTAGGTAGTTTGGGTGGAAGATAATAACAGATTGCTGCGTCCCATTCTGCCCATCCATCGCCGTGGGGGAGGGGAGACTGTGAAAGAAAGGAAGTACTTGTTCCTCAGCCATCACACCCCCACAACCCGTCCCATTTACTCCCTCCCACTCAAGATCCCCCCCCCCCCCCAGCAATTGAAGAGGAGGCATTGAATTTCGATGGCCCCCTCCCCTCCCCTCCCCTCCATTCCCTTCCATTTCAACCTGTCTAACTCAATCTCGCCTACCCAGCCCATCTTTGATCAAAATTGCGTAAATATTTTCGGCATAATGAAAGAAGAAGGAAAGGAAAGGAAATAATGTGAGAGAATGGTTAAGGCTATCCCGAGAATTGACAAATGAGGGGGAATGGTGCCCTTAATTGATGATATAAAACAGGGAATGGCCAATGAATGGGTCGATGCCAGAATAATGGTGTTGAAAGTGTGGATAGAGAGTTGTGAATTGTTGTGCATTATGAAAGAGGAGAAAAACGATTTGGAGACCCGAAACAATTTAAATGCTTTACACCAATCAGACCCCCCCCCCTACCCCTTCCACCCTTCGGCCATTGTCATTCATCCCCGCCACCCCTCTCCCTTCCCAACCTTTTAGTACATTTCCGCTTGAACGGATACCGAATTGACACACATCAAATATATAGAAGGGAGAGGGAGAGAGGGGGGAGGGGGGAGGGGAGAGAGAGGGGAGGGGGAGAGGGGAGGAGGGGGGAGAGGGGAGGAGGGGGGGGGGGGGAGAGGGTGGAGGGGGGGGGGAGGGGGGAGGGGAGAGAGGGGGGGGGAGGGGGGGGGTATCATCGGTCACCGCGTTTCTTTGCCGAGATCTCGGCTGCGATAGGCCCATCGCCGCTATCCTTTTCCCAGGGGAAATGCGAAGATGGCAAAATCAGGGGGAGGCCGAGGTTAACTTATCTGTTTTCGGCCCACTTGTTGCCCAACCATCCATCAATCCTTGGGATGAATGGGGGGGGGGGGGGTAGGGGAGGGGTCGGTCAACTCTGGCACGTACCGTAATCCCCCCCCCCCCCCCCCCATCGGCTCACACTTTTCAAATTGTCGATGAGAAATTCCGTTAGGCAACGGACAGTTCATCCATTCTCCCACTGCCCGAACCCCCCAATTTCGCCCATTCCCAGCACATTCATCTCCCCTCTCCTCTCCTCCCCTTTATGGGGAGGTAAATTTCGATCGCCGACGGCGTACAGCCCGTGACGAATATTAATTTGTGTCGTCGCTGTCGTTGTCATCCCCCCCCCCTTTCGTCCTTTCATTCTTCGACTGGCGCACAAAGGCCACCACCACCCGACCATCCATCGCCGTTGTTGTTGTTGTCAGTCGGGTGACTTCTTCGACTCTGCTACATTTTTTGCCGTTGCCAGACAATGAACCGTTGTGGGGGACGAGTTGGAGAAGAAGAGGGAATTGGTGGGGACCACCCGAAAAGGGGGGGAGGGGGAGGGGGGTGAGCGGATTACCGCGATGGATGGTGCTCGGAGAAGTCAATCCGATTGGGAATAAATAAAGTTGTGGGAATTTGGGGGGGGGGTTGCAGTGACTATGGAAAATTGACCGTAGTATTCACAGATATTTGCACAAATACCATTTCCCCAACAGTGTCCAATGCTTCGATGAAACTGTCCCATGGCACTGGCATAATACTGGACGAAGACGAGGATGAATGCGACGATGGCTTTACTGGACGCAGCCCCCCGACGCTGACTAGCTCGCCGCCGCTAA
The DNA here is from genome assembly GCA_020449905.1 of Globodera pallida. Lineage (NCBI taxonomy): Eukaryota > Metazoa > Nematoda > Chromadorea > Rhabditida > Heteroderidae > Globodera > Globodera pallida. The sequence goes on along the minus strand of JAIXHY010000009.1, from coordinate 179,095 downwards.
TCAGCGAGATCGACACCAGCAGGTGGGCACAACACTCCCAAAATAATTCATTAGCAGAATCGTCAATGCTCATTTGTCAGTTCAATTAGACTGGGTCCGACCGATTTTCCATGCTCGCTCCTAAACTACCCCCCCCCCCCCCCTCTCGGTTCCATTATTGGCGGCAATGTTTGCCTTTGACCCAAAAGTCCGCCGACGCCCTCCCCTCCCCTCCCTCGCCTTTTGCCGCAAATGGACAGTCATGGCAATGGCAAACATTTGGTGGTGGCGTTGGCGTACAGCGAATTAATCACTTCTTCTGTTGGAGACAAGCAATGCATTTGACGGCTGCTTTTGAGGGAAATCCGAGCAGTTTGCCCTCTCTGAAAACGAGGACGACGATGGGAGTATTGCTAGGGGCTGGATGGGATGGCCCCCCTTCCGTCCACTCCCCCCCCTTCCGTCCACCCCCTCCGTCCACCCCCCCCCCCCCTCCGTCCACCCCCCCCCCTTCCGTCCACTCCCCCCCTTCCGTCCACCCCCTCCGTCCACCCCCCCCCCCCCCCTCCGTCCACCCCCCCCCCTCCGTCCACCCCCCCCCCCCTACCCCCCTCCCCCCTCCGTCCACCCCCCCCCCTACCCCCTACCCCCTCCCCCCTTCCTTAGTTATCGTCCATTCCCTTTTCATCATCTCGGCTATTTACTATTTACCCACGCTTCTTGCATCCGTCCTCGCCATCCAGCAAATACTCTGGCTGAATTGCTAGGCAAACAGTGAACAAGCAGAGGAGGGAGGAGGAGGATGGGCGGAATGAAGAAGTTGAGGGGGGAGGAGGAGGGGGAGGGGAGGGGGGGGGGGCGATTAAGGAGGCATTGGATTTAATTTCTCCGTCGCCGGTAACGCATCAAAACAACAAACACGGCAGAAGAGAGAAGAAGGGGAGCAATGATGGGATCCTCGCCTACGATACCGATTGGAGAGATTGACGATGGGCTTGCGTGGGACGGCATGGGATGACGGTGGGGGGGGGGGGGAATTATGTAAGGGAGGACAGGAAGGGATGATCGGATCGTTGGAGAGAGTTGGGGGTGTTCTCATCATGATGAAGGGATTAGAAAAGAAGCTCCGCCATTTGACATGACGTCGGTAGAAGAGGATTGGCATTAGGGGAATGTCTCGGGTGACAAACGACAACGCCGTGGTGGGCCCAAAATGCGGCCTAAGTAAGATCTTGACCAATCGGGCAAAAACCAGTCAAAATGCTCAATGTGCCAAACAAAGCCCCCCCCCCCCACAACGGAATTAATGAGCTTCTCCCCCCCCCCCCCCACTAGTCTTTTGGCACAAGGCCAATTCCTTCTAATTACTTCCCTTCCGCCTTCACAATGATCGCATTGCAAACAATTTCCTTTACAGCGGGTAAAAGAAGCATAAAAGCTAGAAGGAAATTACCGGATGAGGGCGAGGGGGGGGGGGAGTAAATATTGACGACCCAATTTAATTCTGATGGGTTGAGAAGTTCTTTACTCTCGGGTTTTTGGGTTTTTCTTCCTTTATCTTCATGTTTTCTCCCCACTTTCTCACCCAAATCACACAACCCTTCACCAACCACCATTATCATTTATCACTGCGCCACGTCTCTTCTTTCTCCATGCCTTCTTGGCTGGCCGCCACGGTGCCCCCCCCCCCCTCCCCCCCTACTCTCTCTCTCTAACTTGATGATGGCTGGCACACGTCCAACACCCGGCTCCCCCTCCCCTCCCCCCCCTCCCCCCCTACTCTCTCTCTCTAACTTGATGATGGCTGGCACACGTCCAACACCCGGCTCCCCCCCCCCCCCTCCCTCTCCCCCCCCCCTCCCCTCCCCTCCCCCCTTTGCCCTCCCCTCCCTTCCCCCTCCCCTCCCCTCCCCCCCCCCCCCCCCCCCCCCCCCCCTCCTCCCTATTTATCCTTTCGTCGCTTGGAACCGGTCCAAATGAGCGACCAGCAGCGGCGGACGGTGCCCGTCCTTGGGAAATGCGGCAGCAAACAAAACAAACAAATGAAGGAGGAGGGGGGGGGGGGGGGGGGGGGGACGAGAGACGAAGAAAGTTTGTTACGTTAGAGAGAGTGTGTTGGCGAGAGAATTGGAAGTCGTGTGGGCAGAGAGTCAGTGAAGGTTCCGTCGCTTGCGCCCACCACGGAGACGGAAGGCCTTTTTGTCTCTGTCCAGTGATCTCTCGCCTCTCCATGGAAAGGAAAGGGCAGAGAAAACGAAGGGATGCTTTTTGGCGGGTGCCAAATAATTTACTGCCGATGGGACCAGAGCTTCTGGGCGAAAAGATTTGTTTCGTTCCAGTTTTTTCCGTTTTTTTGTTACAGTCAGAAAAAATTTCGTTTTCGTCAAAAAAATATTGATTTTTACCCGACCTGGGATGGGACTTACCTAACAAATTGTTAGCGACAATGTCCCGCCTCATTTGGCTTCGAACTTATTTGGACTTGCAACTTCCGTTTTGAAACAATTTTTTGCTTCTTTTCGAGCTTCGAGTAATGAGCCGAGTTTCGCCCAGCCCTGACCCAAAAGCCAACGGTTTTTGTCAAAATGGAAAGTGCCCCCCCCCCCCCCCTCCCCTCCTGCGCTTCTTCACAAATTCATTGTGCCCTCTTTCCGATTCCCCCCCCCCCCCGCCAATCATCAGCCAAAATTTCCATTTCCAATTGCTGGACTAAAATGACACTGCTCACATGCGAATAAACAAACATCGTCCAAGGACAGCCTCGGAAACGTCGAACCAACCGCCCGGCCCAACGCATTCGGAGTCTGTTGTCTCTCCCCCCCCCCCCCCCCCCCCCATTTTCTCCTAATCGTAAACACCACTCTCTCGAGGCTCCAGAGAGAACATTGGGCGAGTGAAAAGGAAAAAGCAAGCAAAAAGGAACTTTTCCCCAACAGACTGAGTGAGTTAACATTGCTGGGGACGGAGTGGGGGGGGGGGGGGGGGAGGACTTTTCACAAATTGGATTGAAAATGGGCTAAATTCTCCGGTGATGGGCAGGGATGAGGGAGCTCGGCACATGTGTTCTCCATATGTTCGTTGTTTTCTTTACCATCCATCCCATCCATTCTCTGCCGTAACAGTCAGTCCGAATGGGGGGGGGGCGATTGATCATCGCGTTATATCATCAGCAGATCGTCACATGCATTACTTGGCCTTTCACTCTCTCAGCAGCAGATGTGTGCTTTTGTCGCCTTTTCGGTTGTTTGTCGGCGGTCGGCGGGGGCATGGGCGGGGGGGGGGGGACGGGGGAGAAAAAGCTCGTCGACTGTGTCGATTGGTGGTGTAAGCGTGGGGCTCGTGGAGCGGAGAGTGGGGGGGGGGAGAGGAAGCGCCAAATGCAATAAATGGACTCGAGCGCCCATTTGCATCCGTGCAATACTTAATAGCGAATGGACGATTATTTGGGTGATCCATGCGAAAGTGAAGCGGTGGGGGCGGTGGGTGAGGGGGGGGGATGCGAAAAGAACTTCATTTTACCTAAATCTCACCCATCCAGATTTAGGCTTATGTACAGTATGTATAGGGCGAGCATAGCTTAGGTTCGCTTTGACATTGGTCTCGGGGGGAACTGATGAGTGTGTACAACGGCAACATGCAATTTTATGTCCTTCAGCTGGGACAGCTGCGGTTGCGAATCTGGCATTGTGCTGCGCGACTCAGCTGAGCGTGACGATGCGTCGCGCAACGTCGACTTGCTTGAAGCGGCGTTTGGTGGTGGGGAATTGGCGATAAAGCCGAAAGGAGTGGCGGCGGACGGAGGGCTGGACACTGCGGGGACTACGCCGGTGCAAAGGTCGGCTGCATTCATTTTATTTTATATGACTGTTAATTTATTTTTTGGATTAAAAAAGCATTCCCTTTCATGATGAGTTCATACAGCAAAAGCCGCTTGACACTTTGCCATTCAACCCGCCCGAACCAAAATAACATAACAATTCAAATTATTTTTGCATTCCCTAACAAATTTTTCAAGAACATTTTAGGCAATAGGACCTTTTGCCGGAAGGGACTTTCAAACAATTGGGGAATGGGTGGGTCTTAACACCCGTCGCTTTTCGCTTGCTTTCTGCTTTAATGAATAAAGCCTAGTCCCAATCCATCTTTCTTATCTTCGAGACTTTTGTCGGATATCCTTTGACTGGTCGGCTTTATTTGAAAGGAATATGAAGCGGGTGAAGTTGGAGATTGGGCGCTTTTCCCTGGGGATCAATTAGCAAATTGTTTGGAAGGGGACAACAAAACTCGGGCGGTTGTGAAAGCTTTGGGACGGACGCATAGACGTCGACGGCACGACACATAAATAATTCCCAAGCCGAGGGTAGAAAATGAGAGAGTATGGCTGTCCAAACTGAAAAATTAATGCCCAAAGATAGGCGGAGGAGAAACGATTGGGGAGCGAAAATTTTGAATAATGCGGAAATTTGCATATGGTTGACAAGTTCAAAGTGAACTCTTTCAGCAAAGATGCCTTTCCGACTCACTTCTGTTCGATGCCCATCGATTTCTCGGCACTGCGAAATTCAGAGCTTTTATTGAATGAGCATTTGTCGGGAGGAGACGATGTGCCGACTCCGATCGGTTCTCTGAAAGAATCAAGCCACGGTGCCATTCTGATGGATGCGCACTTGGCGGTGGCTCGAGACAGCCATCAGTCGCAGCAATCGCTGGAGAACGACCAGGCGGGCGCTCATCAGGGCGCCTTTCGCCGTGTGTTGCGCCGAACTCGAAGAAACTCGAACAGTGCCAATGGAATTGGTTCAATGGCCCCCGTGGCTGTCCAAACAATTTCCCCGCCGAGCGTTGGGCTGGGCGAAAAGCGTCGCTGGGGAGATGCCCTCATCCCCGAACAACAACCGCAGCAGCAAATATCTCGAATGGCAATGTCCGCGCTGCCGATCGCTGCACGCACACGCGGCAGTCTGATGGGGGCACTGATGGGGGCATCCTCAGGCGGTGGAACAGGTAGGGGTGGGGGGAATCGAAACGGACTCCAAAGCGACCCCTACAAACCAATCAACACAAAGTCCTTTTTTACCCTTCATCAACGTAATCCCACCAAAGAAGCCTTCCCCCCCCCCCTTCACACTGTTTTGTGGTATAATGGAGCGACGATTGGGCTGAATGGGGGCATTTCCACCATTCAAACATTCGTTCCCCCCCCCCCCCCCAACGTCCGTCCGTTCGGATAATAATGGGGGGGGGGGGGGGAAGTTGTGGGCTGATGCAGCAGAGAGAGACCTTTGCTCCCTCGCAAACAAATTTAATTGCAGCCTCTCTCTTTGTGCAATAACAACAAAAATGGCGGCGGGGGGGGGGGGGTGGGGGAATAAATTACGCAAAATGGACGAACTATTTATACACCCTCATTCGAATAAAATAATTGTAAGAATTCGAAAGTCGGGGGTCGCGTACTTTCGGGCGTTCTCTGGTTGGGGTTAGGGGAGCCGGAGGATGGCCAAGTTCTCTGAGCCATTTAAATTTATCCTTCAGGGGATGTCAATAATGTCGCCGCTCTGGGCAACGAATTTCCGCGTACCGTACTTACTGCCGCCCGGCGTACTCGCGTGCGCGTGCTGTATTCGTCGCAACAAAACCGGCAGACTTCCATGGCCACACAGCAGCAGCAACAGCAAAACGGACGTCGGGGACAAGTGGTGCCGGCACTTGGCCAGTCGCCGCCAGCGATGCTTTTGGTGACGAACAAACGGGGACGGCATTCTTCTAAAAGCAGCAACTCACCGCAACGCCCGTCGCTGAACTTTGACAAAATGCGAAAGGTACGACGAAAGGGGGAACTGAAGAAGAAGAAAGTTGTAGAGAAAGAAGAGGAGGCTATTAAGGATGAAGAGGAAAAGGGTCGGTTGGGACGAACGGAAGAAAAGACGGACGGGAAAGAAGTGGAAGAAGCATAAGGGAAGTAGAGAGGGAAGTGAAGAAGGAAAATGAGCGTACAACAAAAGGAAAAGCGGAAAAGGAACAAAGCGAATGGGAAAATTGCAAATTTATGAACCAAACAAACTTCCAATAATCTGATCAAAATGGGTAATGAGTGCACTGTTTGAGTGTCAATTGAATATGGACGTACCTTAAGCCAGAGCAAAATGCCTCAAAAGCGTTTCTTACCTTTCTTTAGGTACTGAAATTGATAAACAATTTGGTGGCATTTACAAAATCTTAAAATCTGATACAACTTTCTGTCGCAATTATGCGCTAAAAGCCTCGCCAGCCCACGAGAAGTACGGCTCCGCTTGCATTTTGCGGGTTGTCCTTCGGGCGGCCAAGGATTTTTGTTTTGACTTTACTGTCAAAACAATTGCTATCAGATTTTTGAGATTTTCATTTTTAGCATATTTAAAAGTCTATTAATGTTTTTGCGACTGTTTTAAAGCATTTGGCTCTGTGTCTTAAGGTCCATTTTTTGAGGTTGTTTTGTTATTGTTGTAGTAATTTCGTTATCTTTTGCTGTTTAAAAGCCTCGTGTAACATCTGTATTATTTTGGCACTCAAATGGATGCTTCGTGCTATTCCCCCATTATTGCAGAGAATGCTCAACGGAGGCGGGGATGCTAATGGCCCGTCCTATGGGGGAGGCGGAGATGAATGAGCGAAGGGAGGACGATGGAAATGCTGCGAGGTCGCTGGGTCGGTTGCATCATCTTCAGCTCTGAATGGTCTCTCGAAAATGCATTTCGTCGGACGGATCGAACATTACGGACGAGTCCGACCCCCCCCCCCCCCCCCTCCCTCCACCAGCTACTGTAAGGGTCTCCGACCCCCCCCCCCCCCCCCTCCACCAGCTACTGTAAGGGTCTCCGACCCCCCCCCCCCCCAGCTACTGTAAAGGTCTCCGACCCCCCCCCCCCCTCCACCAGCTACTGTAAGGGTCTCCGACCCCCCCCCCCCCCCTCCCCTCCACCAGCTACTGTAAGGGTCTCCGACCCCCCCCCCCCTCCCCCAGCTACTGTAAGGGTCTCCGATCCCCCCCCCCCCCTCCCCCAGCTACTGTAAGGGTCGCTCGCATGTTAAGGACGAATCTGTAGCCGGCCAAAAACTTACTGTAACTGCGACCACTCACTGAAAAGCCAAAACGTTCTCATCTCAACTCTTTGCCCGTTTATGCATTTGCCCTTTGTATCGCATCCAAATTATGTTTGATTGTGCCCTCCTGTAAGCGGCCGGAGTCCTCTCCTCATCCAATTTCATCAACCTGAACTACCTGATTGAATTCCTTTGTTTTGATCATTTCTTAGCTTATGCTGCCCACGCCCATCTACGTAAATTAGAAGGTTTGCTTAATACGTTGCCTCTCCGTTTCTGACTCGGCTTCTCTCCCCGCCCGGCTCTCTCTCTCTCATCTCTCAATAACTCAGTACCGTTTACTCTCTCTCTCCCCCTGATATGCCTTTTCTCTTGAAATTTTTGGGGTGAGGGAGAAGGCGGTGTTTGGGATTTTTGGAGTGGTCCTACCCTCATAATTGCCTTCCCACTGACTGTCCTTGCTTCACCCGTCCCTCCCTCCCCCCTCCCCCCCCCACTCCCCCTTCCCCCCCCCCCCCCCTCCCCTCCCCCCCCCCCCCCCCCCCCCCCCCCCCCTCCCCCTCCATCTCTCCCCTCCATCTACCTCTTCCCCAATCGGTCATCCACATTGGCGGCTATCGTGAACTGTGTCGACTTGCTCAATTTGACGATGATATTTCGTGTGGCGTGGCGTTGTGTTAATGCTCTCTCTCATGTGACTTTGTCTTAATGCATCCGCTTTTGGCCCGGCCCTCCTCGACCTTAGCGAGCAGTCCCTCGTCTCCCATTCTCACCCATAATCCCTACGCCATTCCTCGAGCGCGCGTCACGATTCCCGCAAATTGGATTGATCAGTTGACCCTACTTAGCCTCCCCCCACTGTCAGTGTTTTGTGCTGACTCTCCTTACAATCACCGACTATTCTTTACTAAACTACTTATTATGTACGTACTTACCTCCGAGTCCGACCCGTCAAGCGAATACTCACTCATCTCCTCTTCATTACCATTACTCTCCGGGTCTTCCACCCCAATTTTTCTTTCCCTTCTCTTAATATGGCTTTAACTTTGATCTTCTCCGCTTCCTGTTCATTCCTTTCACTAACTTTTCATTGCATAGCACACTTACTTTATTGTCCCATCGACTCGCTCTTGGACATGTGCCAAACACAGTGAGGGGGCTGGGGGCAGGGTTGGGCCATACATCCGCTTTTGATCCCCCCTCCTTCTCTGCTGTCCCCCACCTCCCTCTCCCTCTCTGCTGCCCCCACCTCCCCCTCCTTCTCTGCTGTCCCCCACCTCCCTCTCCCTCTCTGCTGCCCCCACCTCCCTCTCCTTCTCTGCTGCCCCCCCTCCCTCTCTGCTGTTCCCCACCTCCCTCTCTGCTGCCCCCCCCTCCCTCTCTGCTGCCCCCACCTCCCTCTCCCTCTCTGCTGCCCCCCCTCCCCCTCCCTCTCTGCTGCCCCCACCTCCCTCTCTCTCTCTGCTGCCCCCCCTCCCCCTCCCTCTCTGCTGCCCCCACCTCCCTCTCCCTCTCTGCTGCCCCCACCTCCCCCCCCTCCCTCTCTGCTGCCCCCACCTCCCCCTCCCTCTCTGCTGCCCCCTCCCCTCTTTCCCTGTGCATTTTCGGACGGCAGCTTCTCTCCTCATTCCCAACCTCACTCCATTCGTGCACAATTGCTGTTCGTTTCCAGACCATCCATCCGTCACCTTTCTTCCCTTGTCCACCATCCCAGTCACCTCCAGCCAATCCTCAGACGTTTTCCCTCCTCAACACATCCATCCATCAACTGTAGTTTGCATTATTTTGCTCTCATTGATAAATTTTTTTGTTTTTGTGCAATTGCTAAAAGGAAACAATCATTTTGAGGCCCTGCTATTAAATGGCTCAAAACCGGATGCGGTCGTTTCAGCGCTATCAGTTCGGCGCCCGCACAAACAAATATTATTTTGGTGCCGACAACCCTCATTAATAAAAATGGGGCCTAGAAACGAAATGACCCAAATCGTTATGCGCTAAAAACGAATAAAAGTAATTACAATTCAAAAGCAATTGGCAGGCAGAATTTTTAATCGCGAAAAAGGCCATTTTTAAAGGGTGCGTTTTTTTGAAAATTTGGAAAAGTCGATCTTTAGGGGTGCATTTTTTGGTGGTATTTCTACCTTATATGGGAGTAGATCAGACCCGAATAAAAATACTACCAATCGATTCCTCTCGTCGAGCTGAGTACGAATCAGCAAAAATTTCTTGCCGGAAAGCTTTATGAAGAAAGTTATGGCCCCTCAAAGTTGGCCAAAAACCATAGGGGGGACCCTTTTGGTCAACATTTTTGAAAATATTTTTATTTAAAAAATTGTCTAAAAATAGGTTAGTCAATAGAAAATCAAAATTGAGAATTTAAAACGGTTTTTGAAAATTATGGAAAAAGCAACTTTTTGAGTAAAAAAACGGGATAGAATAAAATGAAAGGGCCCGCCAACAGCGAGCATGCGGAGACGGAGCAAGTAGTGGGGCGAGACGGAGGGCGGAGGAAGAGTCTGACGAGCGCCACATTTTTCTTATGGGATTTTCCGAAAAAACCCGAAATTGTCACTAGAAACTCGATGAAAAACGATCGATGTGCCCTAAAAACTCGATTTTCGTGCTTTTCAGAGCAAGGCGCGTTCAGGAAAAAATAGTCAAAAGATTAAAAATCCCATCCCTACTCTTGATGAGACAGATCGATCTACAGTTGAGGGGAGTTGATGAATTTATCTTTTACAGGAAGGGGCGCTTTATTAACCTCAGAAAAAGAAAGGTGATGTGGAGCGCTCGGCCCGACTGCTCAAAACATACATTTTAAGCTCTGAAAACTTAATTCGTTAAAATAAGAACTAAACAAAATCGAATTTTTTGCATATAATTTGGGCGATACAATATGTAAATGGATTGTTATTGTTCGCTCAGCTTTCTGCATACGAGAATTACGAATGCGTCTGCTTTTTGGTCGATCGCATGGATTTTCTCGGTGGTTGTGCTACTTGAACATGAAGTGTTGCTGCGCATTTCCCCATCCCGGGCCATTCGCTTTCAGTTCCGTTGGTGGATCTGCTCACACAAATGCACACGCTGTTGCAGATGCCCCCGTTGACGCGGCATCCCGTGTCCTGACAGGTTCGGCTGCCCGTACTCACGCACTGTGAAGAACACGACGGAGGGAGTACCAGCACCAGCAGCAGCAGCAGCAGCAAGGGGAAGAGAATGAAACCCAAAGAGATCAACGGAAGTATCGGCCGGCGCTGAATTGAGGTTGGACAGACGGATCGGACAGGGATGTCTCTTCGCGTTCCGCACTTTTTGGGTGTGGATTTCCGCATTCTATCCATGAGACGGGTGGGGACATCCCAGTGATCGAGGCATTGCTCGGTCGTTCGTCCTTCACTTTTAACCAATCAGTGAGTGGGGACGAAATGAACGGAGGAGAGGAAACCGATCGAACAGAGGTTAAGGCCTCTTCAGACAGGGCCAACCCACAAAACTCTCCCCATGGGCCAATCTTCCACACCATTTGCCCCCCCCCCCCCCCCCCCCCCCCTCCCGCCAGAGTTGGACGAAACTGTTGTTTTCCCTTATTTTTTGGGCGTTTCGTATATTTGTTTTGTTGTGTTTCGTTATTGGGTAAAAGATTGTTTCGTTTCGATCGTTAATGACGATTTTCACGAAAAAACACCCCTAAAGATCGAGATGTCCGGGAAATTTGGCAATTTTTTAGTGAAAAGGTCCAAAATTTGAGTAAAATCACCATTTTTGGAATCAATACACTGCCTCAAAGTCTTAGGACAAGATCAAAAAATGTGTTCGTTGACAATTTGCACTATAAAAGTTCAACGGATCTTTGTGCCTATTAATTAGACTTTGCCATCCGCTTGAACTTTCAATTCTTAGCCATCCTTTCAGTTTCTTAAGTTGTTTAATTAGACGATTTTATCGGGAAAGTCAACGGAAGACATTCGGTGAGAGTGAATAATAGAGAAGATAGTTTTTGGAATAATGCGATGTCTTGCAACAAAATCCATTGGTTTAATCCAGGGTACCCAGATCTGAGGTTTTAGCCTCATTTTGTGGTTTTTTGATAGTCCAATGAGGCTAAATTTTTAAAATGAGGTTTAGCCTCATTCTGTGGTTTTTTGGAGTTTGATGAGGTTTTTTGAGGCTTTTCGGAAATTTCGTGATAAAATAAATATTTATATTAAATTTTGAATATTTGGCGTAATGCCCATCCATTTTTTTTCTCTGTATTTTCATTTTTAATGAAAAACGGTACACCTCGATTCGGCGCGCACGTTTCGGCGCGCACGATTCGGCGCGGCACGATTCGGCGCCGAAGTTTGAAACCTTATAACTTTTTGTTTATTTGACCAAACCAAACGTTCTTGGTATCATTCGAAAGCATGCAATAAGTAGAAGCTTACAAAGTCAAAAGCTAAGCGATTCGACTTTAACAAAGAAAGTTATGACTCCACTACGACAAGCTGGTACCAAAAATGACAATTTTTACACGTTTTAAACTATTTTTTTTTTTTGAAAAGACGAATTGTTTAGCTTTAGCTTGATCAAATGTTTAGCATACTGAGAGCTTTTGTATGATAGTTTGGTCAAATAAACAAAAAGTTATAAGGTTTCAAACTTCGGCGCCGAATCGTGCCGCGCCGAATCGTGCGCGCCGAAACGTGCGCGCCGAATCGTGCGCGCCGAAACGTGGCGCTCCGATGAAAAAGCGTGTTCCGGTTTGAAATAATTGGGAATTTTCTTAATAAAAAAACCTCATTTTCCATTTTTTAATGCAAAAAAGCATCACATTTTCTGCAAATTTAGTTGCAAATCTGTTAACAAATTGAGTCAAAAATTCGAAATTTTTCTCGGCGGCGCCTATCGGCACCGCCGACCGCCCCCCCCCCCACTAAAAAAAGTATTTGGGAAAACCGCGCGCAAAAAAAACATGATTTTAGCAAAATGAGGTTTTTTGGTCCCAAATGAGGCTTTTTTGCCTGCCAAATGAGGCTTTTGAAAATTTTCATCTGGAAACCCTGGTTTAATCGGAGGCTAGCAATGTCCTCAACTGCGGGTAAACCTCGGACAGAATCAGCAGCAGAGCAACGCCGACTATTGCTGCACGTTTTTGAACGTCCCTTTGGGAGGATCTGTTGAAAATTGGAAAGGGAAATATCCATCGATTCTTCCCGCCTCTCTCACATGAACTTCACGGCCAAAATGTTGCTGTTTATGGCCAATTTTGTTCGGATGTGGCCTATTACCGTTTGTCTATCTGGGGATTTCAGCCAGTAAACGCAGTCACTGCCGAGAAAGCCCATGGCCTTGCCGAAAGATTGAAGCGAAACCATCACCTAAGGGAATGCCTCGTTGGGTCAACTGCAACTGACTAGTTCAACAAGTACTTTCTCCACTCGCATTATAACTGTTTCCTCCGAACTGGCTTTGACCAGCGAAAAGTTTAGCCCGCACGGATCTCGCATCAACTGCAAAGATCCAAAGGGACATATTTCTGAATGGCATTTCGATCCTTTCTATGCCCGGCGGGCGTCCCCACCTTGAACAGAGTCGCTTGGGATGGGTGCATCAGTTTGCCCAGCGAGTCGGCCGTGTGGTTGGAAAGTCTGACTAACATCACCGACTTTCCAGTCTCGTTCTTCAGCAACAGCCCGTGCCCCTTTTGGATTTGTGCCAACATTATCGTCGTCTTCTTCTGTTCTTCATTTCTGACACTGATAATGAGGAGGTGAAAGGGAAACTCATGGCGCTTTTTTTATAAACAGGGGGCGGCTAGCAAGAAAAAAAAAATGCAAAAAGGCGCCTAAAAGGCACGAAATTCTATGAAGGAAAAATTCGACATTGTTTTTTTTCTAAAAATTAAAAAAAAGGTCAAATAGTGGCAAAAATAGGGGCAAAAAGTCTTTTTTACTTGAAATAGGTTTTTTGCTCCTATTTTAGGTAGAAAATCCCAAAATAGGTTTTTTAGGTTCGAATAGGTGGGTTAAAACGACGAAATTTCCGATTGAAACCATGTTTTTCGTGCATAACTCGCCAAAACAAAGCTGCGGAAAAAATAGATGAATGCACCAAGCTTTAAAAAATGTCCGCTTGGTCGTATATTGAAAAACATTTGTTATTTAATTTGAGCACATTAAAGCGTCGTCGTTCATCAGTTTGATGGAGAGTCTATCCGTGTGGGCCAACGATAAGCAATCGGGAAATTCGTGGAAGGCGTGACTGTCCGTAGCCTTTTGAACCGCTTTGGCGATGCCTCCCGCAATTTGGTCGACCAACTTTGGATACATTTATTTTTTACGTTAAATTGGTTTTGTATTGCCGAATAATGTGTGAAAGAGGGAAAGGCAATTAAATGACAAATGATGTGAATTTGGTGAGTCAAAACAGATATTGTAAATCGATGAATGAGACGAAAGGCGGGACAGGGAACGAGAAAGTTGCAGGGATCAAAAAAGAGAGTTGGCAGTGAATGGGGGGGGGGGGGGGTATTTGATCAGTCGACTCGCGGGAGGGGGGAGGGCAATTTGGAGCCCGAGGGAGGGGAGGGAGGGGGGTAATTGAGCAGCAGGTTAGAGAGAAAGCTGGGTAATGCTGCAGTTTGTCCCCCCCCCCCCCCCCATTTTTTGAAAAAATAAAATTGTTCTTAAAAGTAGGGTAGGGTAGGGAGCCGGGGGGGGGGGGGGGGGAGAGGAATCCCCGGTCAAACCGGGGAACAGGGATACCGGGGACGGACAACTCGGGGATCCCCATTTTCGGGGATGAGCAAACCGGGGAACGGGTATCCCCGGCCGGGGATGGGCAATCCATTTTAGGGGGTGCTTTTTTGAAAAATGTTTTAAAAATCATGTTAAACTTAAAATGCACCCTTAAAAAAGACTTTTTCTTGAGCCAAAAATGCCCTCAAAAGATCGTTTATTTTTCCACATAGGAAGGAAAGTCCGACGGTGCCGACAGGCGCCGTCGAGAAAAATCTTGGGATTTATGTTAAGAAATTTTACCAAAATTTTAGAAAATAGAAAAATTAAGCATGTTGCTTCGGAATTTCGGGAAAATGTTTACAAAAATCGGCAATCTTTGTTAAGAAAATTTAACCAAAAATTCAGAAAGATGTGATCATTTTTTTCAAAAATTCTCGCGCATTTAATTAAAAAATATTAAAATTTTATGCAAAAATCTCCTTTTGATCTTTTTCAGACTTTTTCGACAGTGACACATTTCGACACTGGACGATTTCGACAGTTAACTATTTCACCACTTCATTAACCTTTTTCAGCTCGTTCGACAGAGTGGATTTCGACAGTACTTCGAAATTTAAAAAAAGATACAACACTTGGCTAAGAAATTGGAAACCTAAAACTGCTTTTAAAATGGATAATATTTAAAAGTGAAAGTGTAAGCGCATGAACGGAGGAATCCAAGCTGGTCGCGACTCGCGATCCTGAAAATCAGCAAAGATAGTCGCTAACTTTTTTCAATATTTCAAACAGCTGTAACTCATCTCAGAATTATTGCTTAATCATAATTTTGATAGTTTCAAATTGTCTCGATGAGAGGAATCGATTGATAATTACAGGAAAAGCAAGTTTTTTTGGTATTTGGATTCTCGCCCTCGGTGAATGTCGAACTCCCGTTTTCCGCTCCCGGAATTTTACCAGCCTTCATTTGGGAACACAGGGTCATCGAGCACCTGCTGCCGGTATTAAAGGACCTTGAAACTTGAGAAAAGCCATGTACATTCGAAATGAGATGGTGAAATAGTTAACTGTCGAAATCGTCCAGTGTCGAAATGTGTCACTGTCGAAAAAGTCTGAAAAAGATCAAAAGGAGGTGAAATAGTTCACTGTCGAAATCAGCCATTGTCGAAATCGTTCACTGTCGAAATCACTGTCGAATTCAGTCACTGTCGAAATCAGTCACTGTCGAATTTTCCTGGCACCTAACTTACGCCCCAATAACTTTGGAAATAGCAAGATTACACGCGTGGTGAATTGGAATTCAAAAAATGTTGGCATACTGTATTTATACAACACAAAAGTGCATTTTTTGCTCTGAGCCAGGGGTTCGAGCCCGGTAGACTGCAAGGATGAATTTCACCGGGTATTTCCTGTTTTGCGGCCCCCTCACCAAATCTGATGAAAACATCATATATGGGGTTTTCAAGGGTGCTGATCACGAATCTGACAATATTTTTTTGATCTGACAACATCTAAGATTTTGAAAATTTATGATTTTTAATCATTTTTTGGGGCATTAAGCACCCAAAACCGGTTTATGGATTTTCTTAGGTGCTAAAACGATGGAACAACAAAAATTTTAGCGGGCTCGTTTGAATTTTTCACTTATTTTAGTCAAAATTCAACTTTTTCCAACTTGTTTACTCTCTAACTCGTACAAATTTGTATGCAGTAAATTTTGTATTAAATGATAGAGCATAGTGTTTCTGAGCGCTATGCAAAAAATTAGGCAAATCGGTGTGTTCAATCAAAAAATCTTGTGTTGGATGTGTGGCCAACTCGATTTCTGCTGTAATTTCTCCTTTTTTTTGAATTGACATAACGCCAAAGCTCAATGCCATATTTAATTGCTCTTTCCTTGCTATTTCCATCGTTAAGTTATAGTGTTAGAGTGGAGTCGAATGGTATACACTATAACTTAACGATGGAAATAGCAAGGAAATACAATTAAATATGGCATTGAGCTTTGGCGTTATGTAAATGCGAGAATTACAGCAGAAATCGAGTTGGCCACACATCGAACACAAGAATTTTTGATTAAACACACCGATTTGCCTAATTTTTTGCAGAAAGCTTGGCAACTAAATTGTCTATCCAAAAGCAAAATCTTTAAGCTCAAATCAAATTTTTTCCTAACATTTTTAAGTAAACAAGCTGAAAAAAGTTGAATTTTCAGTAAAATGAACGAAAATCACAAAATTGGGTCATTGAAAAGGGAGGCAAAACGCCGAAAGAGGAAGGAGTGGCGACGTTCATCTGGACAGCACATGAATGAAGCCATTTCAGGTCAGAAAACACTCATTTTGGCCAATTAAAAGTCGTCAAAAATTACAAATTTCATTAAATTTTAAAATTCAGGGCGGAAGCAAGGTAAGAGCAATAAATTTTGTATTAAATGATAGAGCATAGTGTTAAGAAGCTCTGTGCAAAAAATTAGGCAAATCGGTGTGTTTAATCAAAAGTTCTTGTGTTCGATGTGTGGCCAACTCGGTTTCTGCTGTAATTTCTCCTTTTTTTTGAATTGACATAACGCCAAAGCTCAATGCCATATTTTCAAAAAACATAATTTACACTCAAGCGGGGTTGAACTTGCACCATCAGGATACCGTAATTTATGCATTTTTTGAAATCCAATTCACCACGCTCGCAAATCTGCTATTTCCAAAGTTATTGGGGCGTAAGTTATAGTGGTATATGATTTGAAGGTTTTGGAGTTACCCCCATAAACTCCATTTTAGCCTCTATTTCACCCTTATTTTGTGTATTTTTGAAGATTTGAACAGCTTAACTCGGATCAGAATAAGCAATAAAAATCTTACAAAATTGCTTTTATAATTAATAGTTCATTTGCATTTTAAGAATTTTACCATCTGAATATATTTTAATGAATGTTCATTGACGAAAAAAAGATGATGATTGTTCCCAAGACGACTAAAACATTGTCTCCAGCATTCAAGGTAAATTATCGAAATAATTTTTCACATTTTTTTTTACGATTTAGGGCTATCACGTGATTGTCAACCATTTCGTTAAAAATGGAGTGTTAGTCAAACGAGTTGAAGCATTTGGACGGGAAGCGGTGGTTTTTCACGGGTGCTCAAATCAAACTGTCCACCGATATTCGACCGATTTCGACCTCATAAACGTATTTTTCAACGGAATTTTAAAAAGTTTTTTGATTTCAGGCACTTTTTGTGACATTCAGTCCTAAGACGCCTGAGGATTATCTTTGTTTAATTGGGTCGACGCAAATTGATTTTTATGCCTTGGCTGATGGAATGTACTGTTCATTGGCCCTTCCCTTTAAGGTCTGCCCCCCCCCCTTTTGGTTGATTATCCATTTAATACCATTACGTTTCTAACAGATTTGTCAGGCTAATTCCGTTAGTTTTGGACTTTTATTGGAACGAAATTCACTTCCTGGCGAATTTGGGAGGTAAAATAAAAAATTGGACCACGTCAAGGGTTATATTTATCGAAACTTTCAGTTCGCCTTGCGCTGCTCAGCTTTTTTCCCTTACCCACCCATACAACGAAATATTCCCGATTTTGTGTAAATTCAAGGACGACTCGCACTGTCATTACACCTTTCGTGGTCGAAAGATGAAAGTTGTCCCAAAAGATATCGGAGCAAATTGGACGTCCTCTTTTTTTGGACCAAATGATTTATTAATGTGTTACGATTTCGATGAACGCACCAATCACATTTTTATGATTCGAAAGTGCACTAAAGACGAGCGAATGGCCGCAAAAAGTGACTTTGGCGTCATGAATTCTTCGGCACTGCTGCACACACCGAGTTCAATGCAATCTTTTTATTCTCCCAATTTCTTCAATCGCCGTTTTATCGGTAACATTACGAGTTTTTCTAATGGAATTGATAAAAACTTGCAACCAAAATTTTAAAAATACGGTAATTTTTTTGAAGCTTTTTAAAAATAGGAGGATCCCAGGAAATTTTTTAATGAAAATTGGTGCAAAAATTACGAATGTTGCACAGCAAAAGGGTGCCCCCCCTTTTGGTTACGCCCCCGGAATTGATTACTTTTTTTAATCTTACCGTTTAGAAAATCAATTGATTGGCGCAACTAATGCTCACCATTATTCGCCATCCGTCGCCATAAATCCGATCACTTTTTCCAATAACACATCATTAAATCAACCGAAATATCACCAACAGAATTTGGCGAACACTTCGAATGGCGCTTCCGTTGTTGGCTTTGCGTCCAAAGTGACGCCGGTCCGTCGCTATTACACGCGTTCAATTGCGGCAGCTGAGCGACTGGCGTTTGGCCTCAATTCCAACACTTTCAGCGCAATTTTTTCGCAGCCTTCAACTACAGAAAAATCACCAGCTTTGAGGTATTTTTTGGACTTAGCCCGGGGATGGTCAATGTTCAAATTTAATTTTTGACGAGAATTGTTAGCCATCTCGACTTTAGGCGCCTATCGGCACCGCCGACCCCCTCCCTCCCAAAATGAAGCAGAATTCAACAAAAATCAGTAAAAACGGAGAATGCACCTCCTAAGCACCCCCCTAAAACAAAACATTTTTTTGGAAAAATTGTTAAACAAAAATGCGAGCAAAAGGGGGAAAAAATAAGACCCAAAATCGACAGTTTTTTCCATTCCCTCTCCCCGAAAATTACTTCCCTGTTTGCCCCCTTAGGTATATATGAAACTAAACAAATTGGTTTAGGTCCTTGGAGCACAGTGCAACTCTAAATCGAATGAAGTTGAAGCAGAAATTAGCAATGGTCGCGAGTGGCAGCAGTCTCTACACACCCCGCCAAGTTGACATGAGCGATCTGTTGAGTTTTGGCGAGAGAGATGAGGATGGAGACGACCCCCCGGCGTCGTTGGATATGGCCGTCGAGTTCTGTTTACATTGGCTTTGGGCAGAGAGTCCGGACGAAAGTGCTGCCAGCGGATTTGCCTCTTCCCTGGGTACTGAAAAAGTTGCCTCCAAATTGGAGCGTCTTCGCGTGTCCTCCTCGGCCAGTTCCCATTCTGAGGACAAAAGCGAAAGTTTGTGGCCCTGGTAAGGTATTCGTCTCAAAACGGGATTTTTTCAGTGAATAGAATGGCGTCAACATTTTTTATCAGTCGAAATTTGTTCGATAAGAACGACCGATACATTGTGTTCCACGTCCCTCATGAACGTCGTGTACGAATTCTTCGACTCTCATTTGGAAAAGGAAACAGAAACATGTCCTTTATACACACTCCGATTCTTTCCTATTCCGCTCAATCGTCTGCGACTGCAGCGGCGTTGATTAGGGGCAGTGCGGCAGTTCCATTTTTGGTAGTTCTCAACAGTGGCGTAGCCAGGGGGGGGGTGGGGGGGGGGAATTCCCCCCCCCCCGAAATGAAATTTGGAGAAAAAAAAACAAGAGGGGGGACCCTTTTGTTTTTCATTTTTACAATTTTTGACCAATTTTCTTAACAAATTGTCAACAAAAAACAAAAAAAAATTTCTCGGCGGCGCCTATCGGCACCGCCGACCCCCTCCGTAAAAATTTTCAAAAAAATTTGTATTTTTAAAAATTGCTTAAAAAAATGCAATAAAAAGGAAAAACACACCCCTAAGAATCGATTTTAAAAAGCAAAAAGTACACCCCTAAGAATCGAGTTTCCCCCCCCCCCCCGAAAATTTTTCCTGGCTACGCCACTGGTTTTCAACATATCGTCTGGACATTGATTTTTGTTCAGCATGCTTCGTATTTCATGGTGCTCGAATCTCTGAATCTTTCCGAAGACCAATTTTGCTTACCCCCTTCGGTCGCTCTCTATCATGGCCATCATAAGCTGGCCATGATAGCATTAAACATTGGGCCGAATGCGCATTTGCTTCGTCTTTTGCCGGCAGGCCGATGTCCGAAGGGCTTAAATTTATTTTACCTTCAGGCATTAATTCGCGTTTTATTTGACCTAAGTTTATTTTTAGGTAATAACAGCCGATGAGGAGGACATCAACTCGGAAACAAATTTTAATCAAATAGAAACGCAAAATTCCATTAGTGAATTGCAACTTGGATTTGGCACTGAGGTGGCAAACCGGTGTTTCTACGCGATTTGTGTTACTTTGCAATCTGAGCACCAGCTGAACATCGTGTCGCGTTCAATTTGTACGAATCCATGGCGAATTGTCCTCGAAGCCGAACAAATTCCTTGTGTAAATGAATTGCCGGCATATCGTGTAGAGTTGGCGCTTCTTTTTGAGCTGCTTTTTAACAATTTTGGAGTTGAACCTTCTACGGAATTGCCGTATCGACAATTGGTTGGTTTCTGGTTTTGGTTTGCACACATGCACAGGGGGGGGGGTAGGTGTTCAAACAACGATGTGTAGAATTAATCGCGAAAATGGTCACCAAAACAAATACGAACCAATACATCGCGATTAGACGCGCCAAGCGCGTAGTACCATAGCAACTAAGCGGGCGTTAGCCGCATCAAGCGAAGCGAGCCGTAATAGGACCAGCCGTCATGCAGATTTTTAAAACTCACAAGACTCGCACGATCAAATTTTTGATACAAAAAATGATTGGCACCGCCGGACCTACCATTCAAAAAACGCAAAAAACAAACTCGCTGATTTTTATGAACGACCTCCCCCCCCCCTCTCTCTAATTACTAAGTAAATATTTAAAGAATGGCTAATTTGTAAATGAAACTTTCTATAACCAATTTTTGACAAAAGTAACTGCTTGGCTATTATTCCCATTTTCAAGTTAGGAAGGATCAGAGAACACATGGGAGAGGACTTACAGGGAGGATCAGTGAATAAGCGGACCAGACTAAACGATGTAACCGCTGAACTGACCGAAAATGATGAGGTACTTTTTCACGTTATATGAGTTTTATATTTAATTTATTAAAGTTTTGGGACAAATTACAAGCTGACATGAACTTAATTCATTCGACCTCTGATTTGTAAGCACTTGACTCTCACACCTGATTGAATTGCTTCTACCATTATAGAAATGCGAAATGCATTCGTCATTTATACCAAGTGAAGATTTTGGAAAGACGCGTTCTGAACTTTCTGAGAAAAGTTGTTGATAGGGACAGTGGCCAAAGGAAATGCAAGCGAGCGCGAGAGGTCGTCAACACCACTCGCCACCGCCTCGGGGCTGCCGGCGCGTTCGTGAACGGAACTTTATCGTATTGCATTTTGTTTGAATGGTATTACTGTACAGTGTGTTTCTCTCCTCCAGGAAGCGAAATGTCGCTGATGTTCACAAATGGGTCACAGCGCCGCGGTGGATGATGGATTTGAGACTTCACAACGTCAAACATATGCTTGATCCATCGTTGCCTATTCTGATACCGAACAAAGCTTTTGGGGTATTCGTTAATGCTTAAATTGATTGGGGGTGATAAGGGCGAGTAGTCGTCAGAGCCCGCCGCTAGATATCGGAGGAAACTATCTCCCAGTTTAACCGTATGTTCTTAACTGGAACAACATTTTCAACAAAATCAAGATGTCTTTCAACGACGTCCAACAGCGTGAGCAGCACGAGCAATTCCTCGTGTCAGTGGCCATTCGTACCCTCGCCCGTCCATTTGGCCAAGCGTTGCTTCATTTTCGTACCCGACACGGTTTCTCGGATAACGATTTGGACCCGGCGATGGGAATGCGACAGATTTGTTTGAATGGTCGGGTTCATCCTGGACGCAACCAAGTGGACTATCCTCTCAACGAATCGTTCCCTGTAACCTTTACCCATCGCTTTCACTTTAAACATTTTCAAATTCAGACACACAAAACCGCAATGGATTGGGCCAATTTTTACAACGCATTGGCGCGCGGTCTTTCTTTTTGTGGTGGCTTCCCTCAGCGCCTTTTTTCCAATGGCCCACCTGAAAATGAGTTGCCCAGCACGGTTAGAGCCGGGCTTATTCTGGCCGCTGGACTTGTCGGTAATGTGCGCAATGTGATGAATTTGTACGACATCCACGTCCTTCTCACCCAAAACAACCGCCATCTTGTCATTGCCCTGCTCGTTGGATGTGCTGCGGCTTATCGGGGGACCAGCGAAGTGCACGTAATAATAATCAATGAAAATTTTGATATTGAAATTTAGCAAAAACAAATCCACTGATGCACCTTCGATTTAAGATTTCATGTAAAATGTTGCCGTTTTGCAGATATACAAAATCATCGCCACCCATTTGCCATTTCTGTTACAACCAACACTTTGTGAATTTCGCATCGATTTAGTCGTCCAAACTGCCGCGCTCATATCGCTTGGACTTCTCTTCTGCGAAACCACAAATCACACCGTCTCCAGCCAGTAAG
Source organism: Globodera pallida (assembly GCA_020449905.1). Taxonomy (NCBI): domain Eukaryota; kingdom Metazoa; phylum Nematoda; class Chromadorea; order Rhabditida; family Heteroderidae; genus Globodera; species Globodera pallida. The sequence goes on along the minus strand of JAIXHY010000009.1, from coordinate 156,973 downwards.
GAACCGAGTTTTTGGTTGGCTGACACTTTTAACAAAATATTTTTGGTTAAAGGCTTTTGAACCAAATGTCTTTGGAGGTGCCGTGCGAAAGTGACCAATCGTCTGGTAATGTATTTTCCTGCGATTTCATTATAATTTCCTTCAGATCGTTACGCTTTTGTGTTGGCTGCTGGATTCGCAATTGGACTGATCAATTTGGGTTTGACGTGCGTAGATTGCATACATTGAATGGATTATTCCTTTTTAGGAAAAGGAAAAGAGATCAGTGACACTGAGATTCCGATTTCGTCCTCTCCGTCACTGAAGGACCGTCTAATTAAGCTGCTAAAGGGGGGAGAGCGAAGGATGGCTTACTTAAACTACGACCATGTGCGGTGTCCGTGTATGCGCGTAAACAATGTGGTCGGGCCGAGGATGGGTGGGGCCAGTTCGTCTCTTGGCCGTACATACACGCCCGGTGGGGGAGGTATTCATGGAGCTATCGAGAGTTTGAACGGTGCATAGACCAGATGGTGGAGCAGTGCCAATTTGCAGTTCAGGTGGCACGCACGACAACGGAGGACCGTCCGGACAGTCGGCTCCGCGTCATGTCGACCATTCTGGCATTGGCCAACCGTCCTCTAGCCATGTGCGCGAATTACCCACACTGAACATCCATTTGACGTCTCCGTCTGCTGCCATCGCTCTCGGCCTCATATATTTACGCACTGGTGATTCGTGGATCAGCGATACGTTGGCAATTGTGGACACATTTTACGAAATTGATCAAATTCGGTATATTAAAATTGGCTAATTATAGTAAAAGCGGAAACTTTTTGATTTAGGCCCGATATGCTGATGGTTCGCACCCTTTCGCGTTGTTTGGTCGATTTCGATGAAATAAAATGCACGCAGGAATGGATTGAAACCCAAATCCCGGAGATAATTCGAAAATATGCCAAACACTTTTTGGAAATCAAATCCAAGGAGGAAATGTGGTGGGCCGAATTCATCGATATGAATACTGTTGCAAAAGTAAAACATTTAAATGCATTTTTTGCTTTAATCTCTATGCAAGTCGGGAAAATTCAGGCCTACTTTTACTGTTATGCCGGTGCTTTGTTCGCATTGGCCTTACGCTTTGCTTCTAAATGGGACATTAAGGCGTTGCGACTGATTGTATGCATTTTAAGCCTTATAATTGGGGGACTGACTTGCCCATTTTCCCCACCCAATTTATTTGATAAAATGAGGTCGGCCAGATGGGTAGACAGATTAGCAAGGAACATAAGTCGAAAGTAGGAATGAAAGCTAAGTATTGAGGGGGGGGGGGGAGGGTATTTAATAGAATTTAACATATTAAAAATTTATTTGTACCTGATCCCTCTCAATCTTTGTTTTAATTTTCAGCAACATTTTTACGGAATGACCCAAATTGACAATCCCAAAAGCGCCACGTCATCGGATGGTCATTCAATGGCTGATTTTGCAATTCAAGCCGGCAAAAACTGCATTAACGCTTGCATCAATGTTTCTGCGCTGTGCATGGCATTGGTTAGAGGGGCCCTGGGGGCATTGGTTAGAAGGGGCCCTGGGGGCATTGGTTAGAGGGGCCCTGAGGGCATTGGTTAGAGGGGCCCTGAGGGCATTGGTTAGAGGGGGCCCTGGGGGCATTGGTTAGAAGGGGCCCTGGGGGCATTGGTTAGAGGGGGCCCTGGGTCAGTTGCGCAACGACATTTTTGTTTATGTTAGGTGATGGCCGGAAGTGGTGATCTTCAAACAACCCGTCTTCTTCGCAAAATTCGGAATACTTTTCATAAAATCGGAGAGGCGCCTATTTCGAGAGACACTTCCGTACACAGCCTGCACGTGTCGACGAACATGGCTTTGGGACTGCTTTATCTGGGCCATGGAAGGTGGGGACTGACAGCTTTAAGTAAATGAATAGTCTCGCCGAAGAACTGGCCTTAGTTTTTTATTCCAAGGCTGTGCATCTCCAACTCCAACTTGGCAATTGCCTCTCTGGTGATTTCGCTGTTCCCCCTCTTCCCCCACTCCATCATCGACAATCGCTTTTACTTCCAATCCATCCGTTTCCTTTGGGTGTTGGCGGTTAGTCCAGCTTCCCGATGTGAAATGGTCAACGACGGGTTGGAAACGGGAAACACTTTCGCTCAACAAACCGTCGATTGTCCTCGATGTGGGAATATAACAGTGAATAAATGTCTTTAATGTTCATTTCTCGCTTTTTGTCGCAACTTTCTTAATTTCAATATAAAACTAATTTATTTCTGATTTTATAGAGCAAAGCGGTTGGGGCGCCATAACTATAGTGAGGATGAATAATGCCCTAATTTGTAAGGGAAGGAGGAGGGACCGGGGGGGACGGAGTGAGAAGATGGAATTTCGGGGACAGAATCCGGGGTATGTGGGAATGATCGCTTAGCAGCAGAAAAGGGGACAGTCAGACGCCGTAGCGTTCAGATCGCGGTTGCCGCTCAGGGAGGCCAGTATGCCCTATTTTTATGGCTAATGCCATAATTGTCATATTCTACAGTGCCATCATTTTGTCATATTTTAGAACTTAGCAAAAAATTCTTATTTTGAGGGAAGAATGAATTTCCCGAGAATTTTTGTTCATTTTCGAAACCTGGTATAGAAATATTTATGAAATAAACAAAACAAAATTACGACTTGGAAAGAAAGAAAAAAACGGATTTTTGCTATTGGTTCGTTCGCATACGCAAATAAAAAAAGGTTAATTGAACAATGCTTTCAGAATAACCAATGAGAGTTTAGTCCGCGTATTGACATAAGTATTAAGAGGAGGGCAACCATCGGAAAGAAAAGAAACATCAGAGACAGCACGGCCTGTGCCCTGCGACGATGGGCCAATTCGCAGTAAGGATCGGTCAAAATGAGCACTGGAGGAGTGTCCAGATGGGTCGGTTCAAAAACTGGAAAAAATTGGAACTGAATAATGCCTGAAATGAAGCCCAAAACCACCAAAACAAAGGCTTCTCATTTTGTCAGTCCCTAACATTGCTTCTTCAACTCACTTGTCCCGTGGACCAACAGCGTTGGCGACAGCTCGGCCCTTTTGCCAGTTCGATTTACGCCCGCGTCGATGATGTATGTGGGACTGCAGTTGGCGTAGAGGGGAATGTGCCCCAAGGAGGTGGCCGGGTTGGTGCCCGGAGGGTAAATGGTCGCATAAATGGGTGGCGGAGAATGCTGTGGTGGCATTGGCTGTGTATGGGGTGAGCTTCCGCCTGGGGCTACGGCTGCTCGAACTGGAAGGTCTTTTGGGGGATCGGCCGGTTCGGACAGCTGGAGCTGGTCAATTTGTTCGGGAGTTGTCGGCGGCACTATCGCAGTTGGTGAAGTGCCCGAGGTGACAGATTCTTCGGCGGATAAGGAGAGAGTGGCTTCCCCTAAGGGACTGAGGACGTAGCTCATCGGATGGGCCGGGGACACGTTCAAGCTGATCTCGTCGAACTGCTGCCGCCCTTCCTGCTGGTGATGAGAAGAGCTGTGCCCATCATATTTGGGATTCATTTCTCTACTTGAAGTGGGTAAAAATGTCTTTTTTGGGTTTGCGAATTGATGATTTTGTTGGGTGGTTAATTGAATGGATGCGTATGGAGGGGGGGGGGGGGGCATTGCCCATCCACCCGCCTCATTCGCTAGCTCGCCCCAAACCTTTCGCTTCCCCTCCATCTCTCTCGACTTCCTCCCCCCCCCACTCTCTCCCTCTTACGACGTGAATTGGCCAACCATCCTCTGTTAGCATTGTCAGCTCTTAAGGCTTTCGTTCGCCCCCCGGCCGATCGCCCTCTTCATATCCATCCATCCTAAATTAATCCTTTCATTCCAATGTGCCATTAGCTGCTTCAATTCCATCGCATGCTCCCAAAAAGAAATTGTTGAGATTGGATGGACTAACCAAAAAGGAGAGAAGAATTGACTCTTTGTTTATTTAGAGAATGGGGCGGGGCGAGGGGGACGACTAAAAATGATGTTAATGATGTCATCGGATCATTTGGTGAAATAAGCCATTAGATGGGATACATACGCCTCTCCCTCTTTATGTCGCATGTGAAAATGTAGTTGAAAAGTCAAATGCCAAACAAAAACAAACAAATTCAAAATTTACGGGAAAGATGGCTAAAATTTCACACAAAAAATTTTGGCAGGTGAGCGGCAAGTTAAATTATTAAAAATAAAATAAAAATGACAAAATAACAGCTTTTCATAGTTTTGGGCTAATTTATTTATTTATTTCATGAGCGATTGGCGATCAGTTTTGCCTGTTGGACGGGTTGATAGGACAATTGAGAGTGGTGGTGATGGCCAAATTCTGGCACGGTTTTGAAGCAATAACATTCCAACAGTTTAAGTGCCGTCGGCATCAATTGTTTCTTCATTTGGGGACTGAAATTGGTACGGATAAAGAAAGGACAGAATGAATATGGGGGCAACCTCCAGAAAATGTACATGTAGAACAGGACGGCATGGTGAAGGTAATAGAGCAAATAGGTGATGAAGAACGCAAACTGCCAAAGATGGGTCTGCTTCACGTCAAACACTGCCTCGTACAGACGAAAGGCGTAATTGGGCACATTTAGCAGAACAAAGGTGCTAAAGGGGCACTCAAGGCAAGTGGTGGGCAGGGATGGGCGGAATTCCGTTTTCCGTTTTTCCGTTGTTTTTGGGCCTTTTTTTCCGTTTTTCCGTTGTTTTTGGGCCTTTTTTTCCGTTTTTCCGTTGTTTTTGGGCCTTTTTTTCCGTTTTCCGTTAAAATGCCCTTTTTAACGGAAAAAATAAAATATACACCCCTAAGAATGGGATTTTTGGAGTATTTGAGTTCGGCTGGGTTGTGGCGTAATGGTGAGTAGTGTTCGGCAAATGGGGTTTTTCGGTATTCGGTATCGGTATTTCGGTATAATACCGATACCGAAAAAATACCGAAATCTCATAATTTTTTCGGTCGGTATACCGAATCGGTAATACCGAAAAAAATACCGCGGTAATACCGAAAAAATACCGCGGTAATACCGAAAAATACCGAAAATACCGCGGTATTCCAGTCAAAGATATTTCGGCCGGTATTCGGTATCGGTATTTCGGTATAATACCGATACCGAAAAAATACCGAAATCCCAAAATTTTTTCGGTCGGTATACCGAATCGGTAATACCGAAAAAAATACCGCGGTAATACCGAAAAAATACCGCGGTAATACCGAAAAATACCGAAAATACCGCGGTATTCCAGTCAAAGATATTTCGGCCGGTATTCGGTATCGGTATTTCGGTATAATACCGATACCGAAAAAATACCGAAATCCCAAAATTTTTTCGGTCGGTATACCGAATCGGTAATACCGAAAAAAATACCGCGGTAATACCGAAAAATACCGCGGTAATACCGTACCGTGCCGAACACTAATGGTGAGTGTTGGGGTCAGATAAGTGTGGGTGGGGTGGGGGTTCAGATCCACATAAACGGTTGTTAAACAATTTTAAAATTCTATTAACTTTTTCCAATTTAAAAACAAATATTATACATTCGTAATTTTGGACCCATTTTCTTAACAAATCTGGTGAAAACTTCAAAAAAAAAGTGCCGATTTTTAAAATTTTTGTTGAAAATCTCTTAACAAATTAAGTCAAAATTCAATCTAGTTCGAACGCACTTAAGTGCAGGCACTTTATTTGCCTTTTTTCGGCCTTCACATTTTCTCCCCCATTAACTGGACATATTTAAAAATTTTAAAAATATTTTTTATAAAATTTGCGCAAAAAAATGAAAAAATTCATCACTATTTGCTTAAATTTTCTTAACAAAGATTGCAAACTTTTGTAAAAATTTCCCCCGGGCCGCCACTAAAAGCCAGAAGTTGACTAATTTCTGTTGTTTTGGACCAATTTTCTTAACAAATTAAGTCAAAAATTCAAAAATTTCTCGGCTGCGCTTACGGCACCGCCAACAAAAGCTTAAAATAGGTCTAAGAAGGGCCGCCGCTGAAGCAAAAAAAGGCAACCTTCAAAATTTTTAAAAATTGAATATTGAATATTTCAAACTATATTTTATTAAAATAAATTATTTTAATAAAGTAATTTTTTTTAATCACATGAAAAAATGTTCGATTTTGTTTCGATTTTCGACGTTTTTTTCTTTCGAATTTCGACATTTTTTTAGTTTTGACACAACCTGCCCCTTCCCCCTCCCCCAAAAAAGACCTAAACCACCGACCCCTCAACCTCCCCCCCCCCCCCCTCACCTCGTCACAATAAGCAGAGACCGACTCAGCGTCAAGTCGGACGACTTCAATTTGCCTCCATTGGGTGAACGCGACGTGCCGGTGGCTGCCGTTGTGGATATGGCCGTTTGGGTGGGCTGAGCGGTGGCCGAGCTAAATTGCTTTTTGGCGGTGGTCGTCTCCTCCTGAAGATGAGGCGGGGGGAGTGACGACAAAAACTCGAAAAGAATGCAAAAGGTTCGAGAGAATGGGGGAAAAAGAAAAACTCGAAAAGAATGCAAAAGGTTCGAGAGAATGGGGGAAAAAGATGACTCGTTAAGAAAGATTCGACTATAAAACATCTGTTGAAGCGCAATTCCCGCATATCTGAGTGCACTGACCGTGTTTTTGGCTTCGTCTTGTTCAGGAACGCGTAGGAAACGGACCCGAAGGACGCCGGAGGAGTACACTTTCATGCACTGGCGATAACGGTAGATGGACAGCGAGTTGACGACCATAATGACCAGAGATGGGATGATCTTCAGCGGGAGGGAGTCGACTGACGTCCAAACGAAACAAAAAAACGTTTACTGAGACTTACCGTACACATAATGGTGTCCATCATTAGGAAAAAGATGTGCAACTGTTTGAGGTCGTAGCTGAAAGGTGCGAGTGAAACGGGGAACAATCGTTGCGCGAGGGACAAACTCCCACCCCTGAACAGCCGGGTTGATCCCGCAATACAGACTCCCGTCCGTTTCGGTGGCTTCCAAACCCGCGAATACCAAGCACCAGCCGTAGAGAGTGGAGCTGGAAGCGTTTTGGGACAAATGATCGGAATGATCGATCAGCGGCCAACTCAAAGGCAAAAGACAAAAGAGTGAGTGATCTCACCTGAAAAGAACAGTGCACACGACAAGATTACGCGCAAAACGTTTGTTGCAAATTCGTCGGCGAATCCCCGGCCGAAAAAGGGAGCGAAATTGGGAGAGAAAAGGGCAAAAGCACCTGAACAGCACAACGGCGCGGTCGCAAGAAACCCAGGAGATCATCCAAACCTTAAAGGACGGGATGTTCATGTTGTTACCCCGGCAAAGGGGCAAACGCAGATGAAGTCGCACGAATGGGCCATGAAAGTGAGGATTTTGCAGCCAACCTCGGAGTCGGAATAGAGAGGAACACCAAAAGAAGTGTCCAGCCAGGTGATCAACACCGTGGCCAAAAACAGACACCCGCACACGGACAGAGTGCAGAGGTACACGTTGGAGGTGAGCCGACGCAGCCAATAATTTGTCCTATAATTAATCAAATCGATGAGCATAATTAGTCGGGAATAAATGGCCCAGCTGGTTGGACGGTTAAACACCTCGGGCGGGGGCACAAAGAGCCTACGAGGACAGGAAGCTGGTGGAACGCCCCGGTAGCTCAGATGGTGGCTTGGTTATGAAGCTGATCACCCCGCGCGGCCGAGGTCATAGGTCCGATCCCGCCCGGGGCTAACCTTGCCCATCTCTTACTGTGCCAGGGACGTCCCCGCACGTGTCAAAAAATTTGCGGAACGCAAAATTCCGCGCCTCTAACATTTGCGGAACGCGGAAGCGGTGGCATTCCGTAAGCACAATTAGTACATATTGCCCTTTTGAAATTAAATTTCATTTTTTCTTAGAAATGAAGCGATTTTCTTTCGGTTTTCCCCTCAAAGCTCATAAATCAGCCTTTTCATTTTGATGGCTGGCAACTGTCCTTATTCCCTCCAAATACCTTTTCTCGAGCGTTTAAACCATTTCAACTTTTATGCGTCTTTCGTTCGAATTTTTGTTGGAGGGAAATTGTGCCGAATTTAAAAGGAATTTGGACGCATGTCAAATACTATCAATTATTAATTAATGAAATTAAAATGAAAGGACGTGAAATGGGCGCCTACCTGATCAGCAAAAGTGCCATGCAATTGCCGATAATGCCAACCAAACAAAAAATGGGGATGAAATGACGCGCGTAATAGCGGAGGTACAAAAACAATGGCTGTTGCTCGTTGTCTTGCTGGAAGTGGTGGAGAAGACCCTGGACCGGTTCGTCGGTCAGTGCGGGAGAAATGGAAGGTGAAAAAGCGATCAGAGACGGTGAGGAGGGCGGTGGAAAGGTTGTGATCAGAGTGGACGACGCCATCGAAAGGCGGTCAATGTTCAAAATCTGAAGGATTGAGGAGTTGAAAAGGTATTGAATGGATGCTGAATAAGCTTTTCAGCAGACAAATGTGAGAGGGGGTGGGGAGGGGGAAGGGGAAATTATGACTTTTTACTCCAAATTCGAAAGGACGACGGTCAGTTTCTCTTTTCCCCCAATTTGGCCGTTGAAAGGACAATTTAGGCCAAGACAAATGAATTGGGCAAATGGTTTATTTGTTTGTTAGGGCAGCAGACGATAGAAAGAGAATGAAAGACAACGGACGGGGGGGGGCAAAATTGAGAGTTAACTGTGCAAAATTCGCCCTTCCGCTCTTTCTTTGTCCTTGCACTTCGCCTTCGTTTTGAGCTCTGCCCTACACTTTTCGACTGTCCCTCCGAGGCTGAGGAATGCCCGGGGGAATGTTTTGGGGTGAAGTGAAATGGGGACGGGACATGGAGGAAGAGAGGACGGAACATGGGAGGAGGGGGGGGGAGGGGATGAAGCTGTTGGGGGGGGGGTGAGGGGAGGGGATGAAGCTGTTGAGGGGGGGGTGAGGGGAGGGGATGAAGCTGTTGGGGGGAGGGTGAGGGGAGGGGATGAAGCTGTTGGGGGGGGGGGTGAGGGGATGAAGCTGTTGGGGGGGGGGGGGAGGGGATGAAGCTGTTGGGGGGGGGGATGCTTTTAAGCGGATTCGTCCTCTCATCCCCCTCATGTTGTGCGTGCTCATACGCCACACATTCGCCGGTGAAAGAACAATTGAATTATGCAAAAATGGGCTCAGTCAAATCAGCAATTGTTGTTTTTAGTTTGCTTTTTAACAATTCGATAAAATGGAGAGACTAAATGTTTTGAACAAAAAGAGGTCGATCCGGAGAGTTGGCGGCGGGTAAGGGGAAGAAGGGAGGGCTTGATCGATCAGATGCTTCATTCATTCATTCACAGTCATTTGGCACAGCTGTTTCTTTCTTTTCGGTGTTTGAACCTTTTACCTAATTCGCTGACTAATTAATCGCCGCCTCTGCCTTCACTTCTTTCGACCTCAAACAACTTTTCGGCCAATAAATCTACACAATTTTGTTTTTTTAGGGAATAAATGGAATTGGGATCGGTCGAAATGGAAGTCTTTTTACTTCTTGATGAAAAATCATAGACAATTTCAATGAGTTGACAAAATCTGATGTCAGTCAGATTCGTGATCAGACCCGAAAACCCCCGAATATAAATTTTTAGCTGAAATAACAAAATGAAAGGGCCCCATTCTGCAAGATTAGCGAAAATTGGAAGACAAAAGAGTTGAGACAAGACGCCAACAAAGCTTTAACATTTCCCTTTCAATTCGATTTAAAGCCATTTCCTCCCGTTGGCTGCCCAACCGGCGGAAGGGAACGGTCGGCGGGACAGCGCTTTTGGGGGGGGGGGGCCTTTTTGCCAAAATGTGGCGGCCCAATTTAGAGGGCAAAGAAGACAAAAGGCGGCGGATGAACGTCATTAATGATTAATGATTAATGAAAGAATGCAAGTAAATAAAAGTCATTTAAATTGAAAGACATGAACGGAAGAAGGAACATACGGACGCACGGACGAATGAATGGATGGGAACTGAAAAAGTTGAAAGAGGGGAGAAGGGGCATAATTAAGGACAAATTGACCAAACAAAGGGGGGGGGGAGGGGGGGAGGGGAGGGACTTGGGAAGATTTGGGAGAGCGGTGAGAAATGAGAAATAAATGAGAATGGTCGTGGGATGTGAAAAGGGGGGGGGGGCGGGGGGGGGGGGGAGAGGGGGGGGGAGAGGGGGGGGGGAAGAGAGGGAGAGGGGGGGGGGGGAAGAGAGGGAGAGGGGGGGGGGAGGGGGGGGGGACACCGGCAACGAAGTGACAAACGACCGCATCACAAAAACTGTGCTCCAATTAGCGTGCATTCTTCGAATAATTCGTCTTTAACCTTTAATGTCACAAAATGAATAGTTGACATTTTCTGTGCCAGTGAAGAAAGATTAAAACGGCAAATATGAAGAGACTGGGAAAGCGATTATTTTGAGGACTAATTTGTACACAAATTTGGGGATTAGTGACGAAAAAAAGATGGTAAGTGTAGGGGATGAAGAAAAAAAATGCGAGAATGGCATTAAAGAACGCTAAAGATGGATTGGAATAGGAAAGGAAAGGGTGGAGGTGAAGGGGAAAATGTTAATAAATGGAAATTCTTTTTGGGGAAGCGCCAGAGGGAAGAAAATCCCCCGGGGAAAGAAAGGATTACGCAAATTGAATGATTTGATGAAATAGGGGGAAAGAAAATGCCGGAAAAAATAATGCTAAGAATATACAACAAAAAAAACTTGTCGAAGGCGGGGGGGGGGACTCACTTCTGTTGCTGCGAGAGGGCTTCCAACGGGGAGTTTCCCTCCCTGAAAATGCCGAAACCCTTTTCGAATGGCAGACAAATTGCTGCGAGTTATTCTTTCTACCGATTCGGACGTCTTTATTTGAATTATTCGGTCCAAAGAAGTTTAAGAAGACTCATTTGAATATATTGTCTCATAAAGCATTACATTTTAATTACATATGATATTTTTTGATTGTTAGATCTTTTGTGAAAGCCTGATTATGATGGTACGTTGCGGAAACGATCATTTCTTGCCATAGCCGTATCCTCCATAACCCCCGCATCCACCCCCGCCTCCGCATCCGCCCCCGCATCCTCCCCCGCATCCACCCCCGCCCCCGCATCCTCCACTGTACGAAACGGCGCAGGTTTGGCACGTTGTCACCGTACGAACACAGCAAGTCTGCTGGCAGCAACATCTGATTAGCATAAAGTGGATAAGTCTAAACCTCATTATATAATTTAAAAAATTAAGGGCTTATTCACTTATGCATCTTTTGTGACTTTTGCTCACCCCCCGCATCCGCCGCCTCCGCCACCGCAACAACATCCACCGCCACCGCCTCCGCCACCGCAACAACATCCACCGCCACCGCCACCGCCCAAAAGGAAAGCGTCTGAATGAGCAATCGCGGCGAGGACGAGCAAAGCGCAGATCAAAGACAGAAAACAGCGCATCGGAAAGGTTTGGAAGTCGCTTAAACGAATGTTTATTATGAAAGCAGAGGAAAAACGGTACACTTTTATATAGGCGTGCCCATCGTCAAAATTAAGGGAGTTGAGAAAAAAAGGGGGGTGAAGCCGGCGGAAGGGACGACGAAAGGCGAAGGATGAATGGGGGGGGGGGGGGGGGGGAGGTCTTCGCCGGGGGGGGGGTCTTCGCCGGGGGGGGAGGGGGGAGGGGTCTTCGCCGGGGGGGGGGGTCTTCGCCGTCCGTAAAGGTTCGCAGCTGTGAGAAGGCTCTGATCCGGTAGTTTAGTGCTGTTTCGCAGCAATAACAAAGGAACAAATACAATCAAATCACGAAGAAAGAGGCTTAATCAGCGGGCCTTCGAATGGCACGACCGGTTCTCTCCCTCCCCCCCCCCCCCCCCCCCCCCCCCCCCCCCCCCCCCCCCCCCCCCCCCCCCCCCCCCCCCCCCCCCCCCCCCCCCCCCCCTCCAAAGCATCCCCAAAACGGACTCGTTTATCACCGCTCCTTGGAGAAATCTGCCGGAACAAAGCAAATCATAAAAGAAGTAAATTGAAGCTTTAATCCAGCAGAAAATGTTAACACTTAAAAAAGTATTATTCTGATCAAATGGAAGCGCCCATTTGGGTGGCTGACCTTTCAATAATGCCCGTTTCGACAATGTAATTCAAAGTATGGTTTGTTTCTGATCAAAAGTATCTGAAAATACGATAGATTTATTCAATGTCTTAATTTTGAAATTTGAGACATGGGGTTTGTCCAACAAAAGTGAATGTCGTTTATTTTCAACCACCGTAAGCTATGGTTTGTTTCTGATCAAAAGTCCCTGAAAATATGATAGATTTATTCGATGTCTTAATTTTGAAATTTGAGACATGGGGTTTGACCAACAAAAGTGAATGTCGTTTATTTTCAACCACCGTAAGCTATGGTTTGTTTCTGATCAAAAGTATCTGAAAATACGATAGATTTATTCAATGTCTTAATTTTGAAATTTGAGACATGGGGTTTGTCCAACAAAAGTGAATGTCGTTTATTTTCAACCACCGTAAGCTATGGTTTGTTTCTGATCAAAAGTCCCTGAAAATATGATAGATTTATTCGATGTCTTAATTTTGAAATTTGAGACATGGGGTTTGTCCAACAAAAGTGAATGTCGTTTATTTTCAACCACCGTAAGCTATGGTTTGTTTCTGATCAAAAGTCCCTGAAAATATGATAGATTTATTCGATGTCTTAATTTTGAAATTTGAGACATGGGGTTTGTCCAACAAAAGTGAATGTCGTTTATTTTCAACCACCGTAAGCTATGGTTTGTTTCTGATCAAAAGTCCCTGAAAATACGATAGACAATGTCTTAATTTTGAAATTTGAGACATGGGGTTTGTCCAACAAAAGTGAATGTCGTTTATTTTCAACCACCGTAAGCTATGGTTTGTTTCTGATCAAAAGTATCTGAAAATACGATAGATTTATTCAATGTCTTAATTTTGAAATTTGAGACATGGGGTTTGTCCAACAAAAGTGAATGTCGTTTATTTTCAACCACCGTAAGCTATGGTTTGTTTCTGATCAAAAGTATCTGAAAATACGATAGATTTATTCAATGTCTTAATTTTGAAATTTGAGACATGGGGTTTGTCCAACAAAAGTGAATGTCGTTTATTTTCAACCACCGTAAGCTATGGTTTGTTTCTGATCAAAAGTATCTGAAAATACGATAGATTTATTCAATGTCTTAATTTTGAAATTTGAGACATGGGGTTTGTCCAACAAAAGTGAATGTCGTTTATTTTCAACCACCGTAAGCTATGGTTTGTTTCTGATCAAAAGTATCTGAAAATACGATAGATTTATTCAATGTCTTAATTTTGAAATTTGAGACATGGGGTTTGTCCAACAAAAGTGAATGTCGTTTATTTTCAACCACCGTAAGCTATGGTTTGTTTCTGATCAAAAGTATCTGAAAATACGATAGATTTATTCAATGTCTTAATTTTGAAATTTGAGACATGGGGTTTGTCCAACAAAAGTGAATGTCGTTTATTTTCAACCACCGTAAGCTATGGTTTGTTTCTGATCAAAAGTCCCTGAAAATACGATAGATTTATTCAATGTCTTAATTTTGAAATTTGAGACATGGGGTTTGTCCAACAAAAGTGAATGTCGTTTATTTTCAACCACCGTAAGCTATGGTTTGTTTCTGATCAAAAGTATCTGAAAATACGATAGATTTATTCAATGTCTTAATTTTGAAATTTGAGACATGGGGTTTGTCCAACAAAAGTGAATGTCGTTTATTTTCAACCACCGTAAGCTATGGTTTGTTTCTGATCAAAAGTCCCTGAAAATATGATAGATTTATTCGATGTCTTAATTTTGAAATTTGAGACATGGGGTTTGTCCAACAAAAGTGAATGTCGTTTATTTTCAACCACCGTAAGCTATGGTTTGTTTCTGATCAAAAGTCCCTGAAAATATGATAGATTTATTCGATGTCTTAATTTTGAAATTTGAGACATGGGGTTTGTCCAACAAAAGTGAATGTCGTTTATTTTCAACCACCGTAAGCTATGGTTTGTTTCTGATCAAAAGTCCCTGAAAATATGATAGATTTATTCGATGTCTTAATTTTGAAATTTGAGACATGGGGTTTGTCCAACAAAAGTGAATGTCGTTTATTTTCAACCACCGTAAGCTATGGTTTGTTTCTGATCAAAAGTCCCTGAAAATATGATAGATTTATTCGATGTCTTAATTTTGAAATTTGAGACATGGGGTTTGTCCAACAAAAGTGAATGTCGTTTATTTTCAACCACCGTAAGCTATGGTTTGTTTCTGATCAAAAGTCCCTGAAAATATGATAGATTTATTCGATGTCTTAATTTTGAAATTTGAGACATGGGGTTTGTCCAACAAAAGTGAATGTCGTTTATTTTCAACCATCGTAAGCTATGGTTTGTTTCTGATCAAAAGTATCTGAAAATACGATAGCTTTATTCGATGTCTTAATTTTGAAATTTGAGACATGGGGTTTGTCCAACAAAAGTGAATGTCGTTTATTTTCAACCACCGTAAGCTATGGTTTGTTTCTGATCAAAAGTCCCTGAAAATATGATAGATTTATTCGATGTCTTAATTTTGAAATTTGAGACATGGGGTTTGACCAACAAAAGTGAATGTCGTTTATTTTCAACCACCGTAAGCTATGGTTTGTTTCTGATCAAAAGGATCTGAAAATACGATAGATTTATTCAATGTCTTAATTTTGAAATTTGAGACATGGGGTTTGCCCAACAAAAGTGAATGTCGTTTATTTTCAACCACCGTAAGCTATGGTTTGTTTCTGATCAAAAGTCCCTGAAAATATGATAGATTTATTCGATGTCTTAATTTTGAAATTTGAGACATGGGGTTTGTCCAACAAAAGTGAATGTCGTTTATTTTCAACCACCGTAAGCTATGGTTTGTTTCTGATCAAAAGTCCCTGAAAATACGATAGACAATGTCTTAATTTTGAAATTTGAGACATGGGGTTTGTCCAACAAAAGTGAATGTCGTTTATTTTCAACCACCGTAAGCTATGGTTTGTTTCTGATCAAAAAAATACGATAGATTTATTCAATGTCTTAATTTTGAAATTTGAGACATGGGGTTTGTCCAACAAAAGTGAATGTCGTTTATTTTCAACCACCGTAAGCTATGGTTTGTTTCTGATCAAAAGTCCCTGAAAATACGATAGATTTATTCAATGTCTTAATTTTGAAATTTGAGACATGGGGTTTGTCCAACAAAAGTGAATGTCGTTTATTTTCAACCACCGTAAGCTATGGTTTGTTTCTGATCAAAAGTCCCTGAAAATATGATAGATTTATTCGATGTCTTAATTTTGAAATTTGAGACATGGGGTTTGTCCAACAAAAATGAATGTCGTTTATTTTCAACCATCGTAAGCTATGGTTTGTTTCTGATCAAAAGTATCTGAAAATACGATAGCTTTATTCGATGTCTTAATTTTGAAATTTGAGACATGGGGTTTGTCCAACAAAATTCAACCGTTGGCCCTGGACCCGCCGGAGATGCCATTTCAGGGCGAGGAGCGCGAAGCGTGGTTAAAAGTGTTCGGACAGGCAGCCTGGACGATCGAAGAGGTCAGGGCGAAATTCCTCCACCGGCTTCCTCTGTTGGAATACCCGCGGGCGATTATTGGCGACTCCACGGCCCAGCAGCTGTACACGGAAATGACCGAGACGGCGCTGATCTCGTCTGTAGACGATGGCCTGGCGGGGATTGTGCGTCAGTTTGCTGGCCTCGTCCTGTCCTCCAAAGTGCGCGCGGTCCTGCTTGTTATGGGGCGTGACGCGTTGCTGGCGGGTGAGACGATGGAGACGACAATGGAGTATCTGCAGCGGGTGAAGGAGCTGTGTCTGCGCTATCGCCATGCAAAAATCGTATGGGCTATACCGCCGTATGTGCACACGCGTCGGGTGGCCTACGAACAATTTCTGGAACTGCTCATTTCCCTCACCGATCAGTGCCCGATCCAGCTGGCGTTTGTCACGGCGCGGGGACGATCATTGGCGGAGCTCTTTCGCTACGGCGGCATGCACAACGGACAGATCGTGAACCAAACCGGAATTCTGACAGACGCCGGTGTCCGGGCGTTCCTCGTCTGGTTGTACAACGTGGTCGACTTTCCGGGCGAGCGGGAGATGGGGCGAAGACGTTCGGTGGTTAGTCGGGTGCCCCCGGGGTCCCCGAACCGTCTAGGCGACGGGAACGGACCGAGTCGGAGCGAAGACGACAGAATTCGCCGGCCCTCATCGGCAGGATCAGTGCGCGGCCTTGTGCGTGCCGCCGTAGCGAAAGAGCTCCGCCAATGATCGTCCCCGCGCCGTGACAAACGCCAGCTGGATCGGGCACTGATCGGTGAGGGAAATGAGCAGTTCCAGAAATTGTTCGTAGGCCACCCGACGCGTGTGCACATACGGCGGTATAGCCCATACGATTTTTGCATGGCGATAGCGCAGACACAGCTCCTTCACCCGCTGCAGATACTCCATTGTCGTCTCCATCGTCTCACCCGCCAGCAACGCGTCACGCCCCATAACAAGCAGGACCGCGCGCACTTTGGAGGACAGGACGAGGCCAGCAAACTGACGCACAATCCCCGCCAGGCCATCGTCTACAGACGAGATCAGCGCCGTCTCGGTCATTTCCGTGTACAGCTGCTGGGCCGTGGAGTCGCCAATAATCGCCCGCGGGTATTCCAACAGAGGAAGCCGGTGGAGGAATTTCGCCCTGACCTCTTCGATCGTCCAGGCTGCCTGTCCGAACACTTTTAACCACGCTTCGCGCTCCTCGCCCTGAAATGGCATCTCCGGCGGGTCCAGGGCCAACGGTTGAAAAGCACTCGCGGCCAGTGCCTGACTAGTCACGCGGCAGTTGAGGAACCGTGCCTCCAACGAGTCTCGCAAATCGGCGATGGCAGGCAGGACAGTGGAGGGGATGAGATTGCCCCGGTGGCCGCAGAACACAATCCACTCCTGACCAGCGTCAGCGGTGATGATTGACGAGACCAGCTGCCGGGCGGCAGTGTTCGAATTGAGACGGCGGAGGATGAAAGCCGTCAACAGCGCCTTGATCGTGTTGGTCACCACAGTCGTTCCCAAATCTGACGCCCGATCGATCACAGGGTCGAAGTCGGACACGCGCATGTGGCTGCAGTTGTCGTGCCCGGTGCCAGAACAGTCCGAAAGCCACTGAAAGGTACCGTCGCCTAGGCGGCACGTCTCAGTCCGGTTTTCCACTTCAACCGCCCCACCACCTAAAAAATTCGTTGACCTCAACGAATAAACGACCAACTTTTTCCTATTTTCCGCTCCGTTTTCGACTCCTGTGGTTTGCTCGCTCCCAGAAATATCCAAATTGGCCCGGGAAACTTCTTCAAAAACTCCCATGGCTTTCAATAGATGCCGGAAAGGATTTTTCTTTTCGGGAAGAATGGAAATGTCGGGGATCCCTGGAGGGACGTGTATTAATCGCTCGAGTGGCACTTTGAGGGGACTTCGCTCTAGTTTGTCGACTGGCACCACAAAGGCTGATGACTCTGTTATTTCCGTGATTTTGTAAGGGCCAAAGTGGTTCCACGCCAACTTTCTAATCCCTGCTTTTTGTTTTTCTGCTGGAACGATGACCATTACTCTGTCTCCAATTGCATATTTCCCTATTTTTACGAATTTTCGGGAGTCAAATTCCATTTTATTTTTTTCGCGAGCGACATCGGCGTTTTTCCGCGCTTCTCCTAAAATTTCGGATAGGTTTTCCCGGAAGGCCTGAAGATATGTATCTTCGTCCATGGTGTATCGTGGGTCAACGTCAAACTTCACATTTGCATCGGTCGGAAAATTAACATTTCTGCCGAACATTAGTGTATGGGGCGAGAATCCTGTCGCAATTGAGGGAGTCACATTCAGAGCGAATACTACATATGGCAGTCTCAAATCCCAATCCCATTCTGAAATTGTCGTGCGTTTCAGCATTCTAATTATTGTTTGATTTGCGCGCTCTGCTAAGCCGTTCGCCTGTGGGTCATATCCGCACGTGGTGGAGACTTCAGTTTTTAGAATTTTCGAAATTCCTTCAAGCGTCGAATTGACAAATTCTTTTCCCCGGTCAGAGTGAATTCGTCGCGGCGCTCCGAAGATTAAGATCACATTTTCGACGAATACTCGGGCAACAGTTTCTGCTGACTTGTCCGGGATGGCCTCCGCGACTGTCCATTTGCTGAAGTGATCCACACAGACGAGGACATATCTGTTCTTCGACCGGCTCCGTCCAATGTCCAAAATGTCCAAACAAACCAGCTCTAATGGTTCTGCCGTTTTAACCATTTGGACGCCCGGTTGGTTTGCTCTCGGCTGTCGCGTATGAGCGCAAATTCTGCAATTCGTAGCGGCTCGATTGCAATCGGCTCGCATGTTCGGCCAAAAATATTTTTCCGCCAGCTGAAGATATAGTTTCTTGGCGCTGAAATGGCCCGCGCAAATTCCGGAATGGCGCTCATCCACCATTGCTTTTCGGAACTCCTCGGGTACGAAAATTCGCAGTTTTCCGGTTTGTTGTTCGCATTGGTACAACAGCCCGTCAATCAGAGTGTAAAATGGGGTCATTGACATAACCCTTTGAATTTGGCGCGGATCCGCTGGCAAAATTCTGTCTCGAAGAAATTCCACCAAGGCTTTCAGTTCGCTCTCTTGCGTTTTCAGCTGCCATTCTTCTTTGTTGCTGGGGGGCTCTTGATTTTCGCCCTCTTTGATCACTCCGATAACTGCCAACTCTTCCGACTCCTCATTCTCGGGCTCCAGTTTCTTCGCATTGGGAAAATTCCGTGACAAAACGTCCGCCACAATGTTACTCTTCCCCGGTCTGTACTCAACGCAAAGGATGAAGCGAGATCTTATCTGCATAATCCATTTGTCCACGCGCCAGTTACCCGTCTCTCCGTTGGTTTTAAACATCGGGACTAATGCGCGATGATCGGTCAGCCCGCGTGTCGGGATCATGGAAATAAATTGGGAAAACTTTTTAACCCCAAAACAAATTGCAAGCGCTTCGAGCTCCGTCGGCGAATAGCGACTTTCGGCTTGGTTGCACTGCCTCGACGCAAAGTAAATGGGCCTGACATTAAGGTTTTCGTCCGGCTGACACAAAACTGCCGCCACCCCTATCTTGCTAGCGTCCGTCATCATCAAAAACATTCTGCTCGGGTCCTTTTGTGCTGCATTGAAATCTGGGAAGTGAAGTACCACATTTTCGGCGATTTTTGCCTTGAGTGAGCTGATTGCTTCAAATTCTTCGCTACCCAAAGTGAATGGTACATCCTTCTTCAGTTTCCGAAACAGCGGGGCGGCAATCTTGCCGAAATTATAGACGAACTTCCTGTAGTAGGTCATCAAAAGTCCCTGAAAATATGATAGATTTATTCGATGTCTTAATTTTGAAATTTGAGACATGGGGTTTGTCCAACAAAAGTGAATGTCGTTTATTTTCAACCACCGTAAGCTATGGTTTGTTTCTGATCAAAAGTCCCTGAAAATACTGATAGATTTATTCGATGTCTTAATTTTGAAATTTGAGACATGGGGTTTGTCCAACAAAAGTGAATGTCGTTTATTTTCAACCACCGTAAGCTATGGTTGGTTTCTGATCAAAAGTCCCTGAAAATATGATAGATTTATTCGATGTCTTAATTTTGAAATTTGAGACATGGGGTTTGTCCAACAAAAGTGAATGTCGTTTATTTTCAACCACCGTAAGCTATGGTTGGTTTCTGATCAAAAGTCCCTGAAAATACGATAGATTTATTCGATGTCTTAATTTTGAAATTTGAGACATGGGGTTTGTCCAACAAAAGTGAATGTCGTTTATTTTCAACCACCGTAAGCTATGGTTGGTTTCTGATCAAAAGTCCCTGAAAATATGATAGATTTATTCGATGTCTTAATTTTGAAATTTGAGACATGGGGTTTGTCCAACAAAAGTGAATGTCGTTTATTTTCAACCACCGTAAGCTATGGTTTGTTTCTGATCAAAAGTCCCTGAAAATACGATAGATTTATTCGATGTCTTAATTTTGAAATTTGAGACATGGGGTTTGTCCAACAAAAGTGAATGTCGTTTATTTTCAACCACCGTAAGCTATGGTTTGTTTCTGATCAAAAGTATCCTGAAAATACGATAGATTTATTCGATGTCTTAATTTTGAAATTTGAGACATGGGGTTTGTCCAACAAAAGTGAATGTCGTTTATTTTCAACCACCGTAAGCTATGGTTTGTTTCTGATCAAAAGTCCCTGAAAATACGATAGATTTATTCGATGTCTTAATTTTGAAATTTGAGACATGGGGTTTGTCCAACAAAAGTGAATGTCGTTTATTTTCAACCACCGTAAGCTATGGTTGGTTTCTGATCAAAAGTCCCTGAAAATACGATAGATTTATTCGATGTCTTAATTTTGAAATTTGAGACATGGGGTTTGTCCAACAAAAGTGAATGTCGTTTATTTTCAACCACCGTAAGCTATGGTTGGTTTCTGATCAAAAGTCCCTGAAAATATGATAGATTTATTCGATGTCTTAATTTTGAAATTTGAGACATGGGGTTTGTCCAACAAAAGTGAATGTCGTTTATTTTCAACCACCGTAAGCTATGGTTGGTTTCTGATCAAAAGTCCCTGAAAATACTGATAGATTTATTCGATGTCTTAATTTTGAAATTTGAGACATGGGGTTTGTCCAACAAAAGTGAATGTCGTTTATTTTCAACCACCGTAAGCTATGGTTGGTTTCTGATCAAAAGTCCCTGAAAATACTGATAGATTTATTCGATGTCTTAATTTTGAAATTTGAGACATGGGGTTTGTCCAACAAAAGTGAATGTCGTTTATTTTCAACCACCGTAAGCTATGGTTGGTTTCTGATCAAAAGTCCCTGAAAATACGATAGATTTATTCGATGTCTTAATTTTGAAATTTGAGACATGGGGTTTGTCCAACAAAAGTGAATGTCGTTTATTTTCAACCACCGTAAGCTATGGTTGGTTTCTGATCAAAAGTCCCTGAAAATATGATAGATTTATTCGATGTCTTAATTTTGAAATTTGAGACATGGGGTTTGTCCAACAAAAGTGAATGTCGTTTATTTTCAACCACCGTAAGCTATGGTTGGTTTCTGATCAAAAGTCCCTGAAAATATGATAGATTTATTCGATGTCTTAATTTTGAAATTTGAGACATGGGGTTTGTCCAACAAAAGTGAATGTCGTTTATTTTCAACCACCGTAAGCTATGGTTGGTTTCTGATCAAAAGTCCCTGAAAATATGATAGATTTATTCGATGTCTTAATTTTGAAATTTGAGACATGGGGTTTGTCCAACAAAAGTGAATGTCGTTTATTTTCAACCACCGTAAGCTATGGTTGGTTTCTGATCAAAAGTCCCTGAAAATACTGATAGATTTATTCGATGTCTTAATTTTGAAATTTGAGACATGGGGTTTGTCCAACAAAAGTGAATGTCGTTTATTTTCAACCACCGTAAGCTATGGTTGGTTTCTGATCAAAAGTCCCTGAAAATACTGATAGATTTATTCGATGTCTTAATTTTGAAATTTGAGACATGGGGTTTGTCCAACAAAAGTGAATGTCGTTTATTTTCAACCACCGTAAGCTATGGTTGGTTTCTGATCAAAAGTCCCTGAAAATACGATAGATTTATTCGATGTCTTAATTTTGAAATTTGAGACATGGGGTTTGTCCAACAAAAGTGAATGTCGTTTATTTTCAACCACCGTAAGCTATGGTTGGTTTCTGATCAAAAGTCCCTGAAAATACGATAGATTTATTCGATGTCTTAATTTTGAAATTTGAGACATGGGGTTTGTCCAACAAAAGTGAATGTCGTTTATTTTCAACCACCGTAAGCTATGGTTGGTTTCTGATCAAAAGTCCCTGAAAATATGATAGATTTATTCGATGTCTTAATTTTGAAATTTGAGACATGGGGTTTGTCCAACAAAAGTGAATGTCGTTTATTTTCAACCACCGTAAGCTATGGTTGGTTTCTGATCAAAAGTCCCTGAAAATATGATAGATTTATTCGATGTCTTAATTTTGAAATTTGAGACATGGGGTTTGTCCAACAAAAGTGAATGTCGTTTATTTTCAACCACCGTAAGCTATGGTTTGTTTCTGATCAAAAGTCCCTGAAAATATGATAGATTTATTCGATGTCTTAATTTTGAAATTTGAGACATGGGGTTTGTCCAACAAAAGTGAATGTCGTTTATTTTCAACCACCGTAAGCTATGGTTTGTTTCTGATCAAAAGTCCCTGAAAATACGATAGATTTATTCGATGTCTTAATTTTGAAATTTGAGACATGGGGTTTGTCCAACAAAAGTGAATGTCGTTTATTTTCAACCACCGTAAGCTATGGTTGGTTTCTGATCAAAAGTCCCTGAAAATACGATAGATTTATTCGATGTCTTAATTTTGAAATTTGAGACATGGGGTTTGTCCAACAAAAGTGAATGTCGTTTATTTTCAACCACCGTAAGCTATGGTTGGTTTCTGATCAAAAGTCCCTGAAAATATGATAGATTTATTCGATGTCTTAATTTTGAAATTTGAGACATGGGGTTTGTCCAACAAAAGTGAATGTCGTTTATTTTCAACCACCGTAAGCTATGGTTGGTTTCTGATCAAAAGTCCCTGAAAATACGATAGATTTATTCGAATGTCTTAATTTTGAAATTTGAGACATGGGGTTTGTCCAACAAAAGTGAATGTCGTTTATTTTCAACCACCGTAAGCTATGGTTGGTTTCTGATCAAAAGTCCCTGAAAATATGATAGATTTATTCGATGTCTTAATTTTGAAATTTGAGACATGGGGTTTGTCCAACAAAAGTGAATGTCGTTTATTTTCAACCACCGTAAGCTATGGTTGGTTTCTGATCAAAAGTCCCTGAAAATACGATAGATTTATTCGATGTCTTAATTTTGAAATTTGAGACATGGGGTTTGTCCAACAAAAGTGAATGTCGTTTATTTTCAACCACCGTAAGCTATGGTTGGTTTCTGATCAAAAGTCCCTGAAAATATGATAGATTTATTCGATGTCTTAATTTTGAAATTTGAGACATGGGGTTTGTCCAACAAAAGTGAATGTCGTTTATTTTCAACCACCGTAAGCTATGGTTGGTTTCTGATCAAAAGTCCCTGAAAATATGATAGATTTATTCGATGTCTTAATTTTGAAATTTGAGACATGGGGTTTGTCCAACAAAAGTGAATGTCGTTTATTTTCAACCACCGTAAGCTATGGTTGGTTTCTGATCAAAAGTCCCTGAAAATACGATAGATTTATTCGATGTCTTAATTTTGAAATTTGAGACATGGGGTTTGTCCAACAAAAGTGAATGTCGTTTATTTTCAACCACCGTAAGCTATGGTTGGTTTCTGATCAAAAGTCCCTGAAAATATGATAGATTTATTCGATGTCTTAATTTTGAAATTTGAGACATGGGGTTTGTCCAACAAAAGTGAATGTCGTTTATTTTCAACCACCGTAAGCTATGGTTTGTTTCTGATCAAAAGTATCCTGAAAATACGATAGATTTATTCGAATGTCTTAATTTTGAAATTTGAGACATGGGGTTTGTCCAACAAAAGTGAATGTCGTTTATTTTCAACCACCGTAAGCTATGGTTGGTTTCTGATCAAAAGTCCCTGAAAATATGATAGATTTATTCGATGTCTTAATTTTGAAATTTGAGACATGGGGTTTGTCCAACAAAAGTGAATGTCGTTTATTTTCAACCACCGTAAGCTATGGTTGGTTTCTGATCAAAAGTCCCTGAAAATATGATAGATTTATTCGATGTCTTAATTTTGAAATTTGAGACATGGGGTTTGTCCAACAAAAGTGAATGTCGTTTATTTTCAACCACCGTAAGCTATGGTTGGTTTCTGATCAAAAGTCCCTGAAAATACGATAGATTTATTCGAATGTCTTAATTTTGAAATTTGAGACATGGGGTTTGTCCAACAAAAGTGAATGTCGTTTATTTTCAACCACCGTAAGCTATGGTTGGTTTCTGATCAAAAGTCCCTGAAAATATGATAGATTTATTCGATGTCTTAATTTTGAAATTTGAGACATGGGGTTTGTCCAACAAAAGTGAATGTCGTTTATTTTCAACCACCGTAAGCTATGGTTTGTTTCTGATCAAAAGTATCTGAAAATACGATAGATTTATTCGATGTCTTAATTTTGAAATTTGAGACATGGGGTTTGTCCAACAAAAGTGAATGTCGTTTATTTTCAACCACCGTAAGCTATGGTTTGTTTCTGATCAAAAGTCCCTGAAAATATGATAGATTTATTCGATGTCTTAATTTTGAAATTTGAGACATGGGGTTTGTCCAACAAAAGTGAATGTCGTTTATTTTCAACCACCGTAAGCTATGGTTTGTTTCTGATCAAAAGTCCCTGAAAATATGATAGATTTATTCGATGTCTTAATTTTGAAATTTGAGACATGGGGTTTGTCCAACAAAAGTGAATGTCGTTTATTTTCAACCACCGTAAGCTATGGTTGGTTTCTGATCAAAAGTCCCTGAAAATATGATAGATTTATTCGAATGTCTTAATTTTGAAATTTGAGACATGGGGTTTGTCCAACAAAAGTGAATGTCGTTTATTTTCAACCACCGTAAGCTATGGTTGGTTTCTGATCAAAAGTCCCTGAAAATATGATAGATTTATTCGATGTCTTAATTTTGAAATTTGAGACATGGGGTTTGTCCAACAAAAGTGAATGTCGTTTATTTTCAACCACCGTAAGCTATGGTTTGTTTCTGATCAAAAGTCCCTGAAAATATGATAGATTTATTCGAATGTCTTAATTTTGAAATTTGAGACATGGGGTTTGTCCAACAAAAGTGAATGTCGTTTATTTTCAACCACCGTAAGCTATGGTTTGTTTCTGATCAAAAGTCCCTGAAAATACGATAGATTTATTCGAATGTCTTAATTTTGAAATTTGAGACATGGGGTTTGTCCAACAAAAGTGAATGTCGTTTATTTTCAACCACCGTAAGCTATGGTTTGTTTCTGATCAAAAGTATCTGAAAATACGATAGATTTATTCGATGTCTTAATTTTGAAATTTGAGACATGGGGTTTGTCCAACAAAAGTGAATGTCGTTTATTTTCAACCACCGTAAGCTATGGTTGGTTTCTGATCAAAAGTCCCTGAAAATATGATAGATTTATTCGAATGTCTTAATTTTGAAATTTGAGACATGGGGTTTGTCCAACAAAAGTGAATGTCGTTTATTTTCAACCACCGTAAGCTATGGTTGGTTTCTGATCAAAAGTCCCTGAAAATATGATAGATTTATTCGATGTCTTAATTTTGAAATTTGAGACATGGGGTTTGTCCAACAAAAGTGAATGTCGTTTATTTTCAACCACCGTAAGCTATGGTTTGTTTCTGATCAAAAGTCCCTGAAAATATGATAGATTTATTCGATGTCTTAATTTTGAAATTTGAGACATGGGGTTTGTCCAACAAAAGTGAATGTCGTTTATTTTCAACCACCGTAAGCTATGGTTTGTTTCTGATCAAAAGTATCCTGAAAATACGATAGATTTATTCGAATGTCTTAATTTTGAAATTTGAGACATGGGGTTTGTCCAACAAAAGTGAATGTCGTTTATTTTCAACCACCGTAAGCTATGGTTGGTTTCTGATCAAAAGTCCCTGAAAATACGATAGATTTATTCGAATGTCTTAATTTTGAAATTTGAGACATGGGGTTTGTCCAACAAAAGTGAATGTCGTTTATTTTCAACCACCGTAAGCTATGGTTGGTTTCTGATCAAAAGTCCCTGAAAATATGATAGATTTATTCGATGTCTTAATTTTGAAATTTGAGACATGGGGTTTGTCCAACAAAAGTGAATGTCGTTTATTTTCAACCACCGTAAGCTATGGTTGGTTTCTGATCAAAAGTCCCTGAAAATACGATAGATTTATTCGAATGTCTTAATTTTGAAATTTGAGACATGGGGTTTGTCCAACAAAAGTGAATGTCGTTTATTTTCAACCACCGTAAGCTATGGTTGGTTTCTGATCAAAAGTCCCTGAAAATATGATAGATTTATTCGAATGTCTTAATTTTGAAATTTGAGACATGGGGTTTGTCCAACAAAAGTGAATGTCGTTTATTTTCAACCACCGTAAGCTATGGTTGGTTTCTGATCAAAAGTCCCTGAAAATATGATAGATTTATTCGAATGTCTTAATTTTGAAATTTGAGACATGGGGTTTGTCCAACAAAAGTGAATGTCGTTTATTTTCAACCACCGTAAGCTATGGTTGGTTTCTGATCAAAAGTCCCTGAAAATACGATAGATTTATTCGATGTCTTAATTTTGAAATTTGAGACATGGGGTTTGTCCAACAAAAGTGAATGTCGTTTATTTTCAACCACCGTAAGCTATGGTTGGTTTCTGATCAAAAGTCCCTGAAAATATGATAGATTTATTCGATGTCTTAATTTTGAAATTTGAGACATGGGGTTTGTCCAACAAAAGTGAATGTCGTTTATTTTCAACCACCGTAAGCTATGGTTTGTTTCTGATCAAAAGTATCTGAAAATACGATAGATTTATTCGATGTCTTAATTTTGAAATTTGAGACATGGGGTTTGTCCAACAAAAGTGAATGTCGTTTATTTTCAACCACCGTAAGCTATGGTTGGTTTCTGATCAAAAGTCCCTGAAAATATGATAGATTTATTCGAATGTCTTAATTTTGAAATTTGAGACATGGGGTTTGTCCAACAAAAGTGAATGTCGTTTATTTTCAACCACCGTAAGCTATGGTTGGTTTCTGATCAAAAGTCCCTGAAAATATGATAGATTTATTCGAATGTCTTAATTTTGAAATTTGAGACATGGGGTTTGTCCAACAAAAGTGAATGTCGTTTATTTTCAACCACCGTAAGCTATGGTTGGTTTCTGATCAAAAGTCCCTGAAAATACGATAGATTTATTCGAATGTCTTAATTTTGAAATTTGAGACATGGGGTTTGTCCAACAAAAGTGAATGTCGTTTATTTTCAACCACCGTAAGCTATGGTTGGTTTCTGATCAAAAGTCCCTGAAAATATGATAGATTTATTCGATGTCTTAATTTTGAAATTTGAGACATGGGGTTTGTCCAACAAAAGTGAATGTCGTTTATTTTCAACCACCGTAAGCTATGGTTTGTTTCTGATCAAAAGTATCTGAAAATACGATAGATTTATTCGATGTCTTAATTTTGAAATTTGAGACATGGGGTTTGTCCAACAAAAGTGAATGTCGTTTATTTTCAACCACCGTAAGCTATGGTTTGTTTCTGATCAAAAGTCCCTGAAAATATGATAGATTTATTCGAATGTCTTAATTTTGAAATTTGAGACATGGGGTTTGTCCAACAAAAGTGAATGTCGTTTATTTTCAACCACCGTAAGCTATGGTTGGTTTCTGATCAAAAGTCCCTGAAAATATGATAGATTTATTCGAATGTCTTAATTTTGAAATTTGAGACATGGGGTTTGTCCAACAAAAGTGAATGTCGTTTATTTTCAACCACCGTAAGCTATGGTTTGTTTCTGATCAAAAGTCCCTGAAAATATGATAGATTTATTCGAATGTCTTAATTTTGAAATTTGAGACATGGGGTTTGTCCAACAAAAGTGAATGTCGTTTATTTTCAACCACCGTAAGCTATGGTTTGTTTCTGATCAAAAGTATCCTGAAAATACGATAGATTTATTCAATGTCTTAATTTTGAAATTTGAGACATGGGGTTTGTCCAACAAAAGTGAATGTCGTTTATTTTCAACCACCGTAAGCTATGGTTGGTTTCTGATCAAAAGTATCCTGAAAATACGATAGATTTATTCGAATGTCTTAATTTTGAAATTTGAGACATGGGGTTTGTCCAACAAAAGTGAATGTCGTTTATTTTCAACCACCGTAAGCTATGGTTTGTTTCTGATCAAAAGTATCTGAAAATACGATAGATTTATTCAATGTCTTAATTTTGAAATTTGAGACATGGGGTTTGTCCAACAAAAGTGAATGTCGTTTATTTTCAACCACCGTAAGCTATGGTTGGTTTCTGATCAAAAGTCCCTGAAAATATGATAGATTTATTCGATGTCTTAATTTTGAAATTTGAGACATGGGGTTTGTCCAACAAAAGTGAATGTCGTTTATTTTCAACCACCGTAAGCTATGGTTTGTTTCTGATCAAAAGTCCCTGAAAATATGATAGATTTATTCGAATGTCTTAATTTTGAAATTTGAGACATGGGGTTTGTCCAACAAAAGTGAATGTCGTTTATTTTCAACCACCGTAAGCTATGGTTTGTTTCTGATCAAAAGTATCTGAAAATACGATAGATTTATTCGAATGTCTTAATTTTGAAATTTGAGACATGGGGTTTGTCCAACAAAAGTGAATGTCGTTTATTTTCAACCACCGTAAGCTATGGTTTGTTTCTGATCAAAAGTCCCTGAAAATATGATAGATTTATTCAATGTCTTAATTTTGAAATTTGAGACATGGGGTTTGTCCAACAAAAGTGAATGTCGTTTATTTTCAACCACCGTAAGCTATGGTTGGTTTCTGATCAAAAGTCCCTGAAAATATGATAGATTATTCAATGTCTTAATTTTGAAATTTGAGTACATGGGGTTTGTCCAACAAAAGTGAATGTCGTTTATTTTCAACCACCGTAAGCTATGGTTTGTTTCTGATCAAAAGTCCCTGAAAATATGATAGATTTATTCGATGTCTTAATTTTGAAATTTGAGACATGGGGTTTGTCCAACAAAAGTGAATGTCGTTTATTTTCAACCACCGTAAGCTATGGTTTGTTTCTGATCAAAAGTCCCTGAAAATATGATAGATTTATTCGATGTCTTAATTTTGAAATTTGAGACATGGGGTTTGTACCAACAAAAGTGAATGTCGTTTATTTTCAACCACCGTAAGCTATGGTTTGTTTCTGATCAAAAGTCCCTGAAAATATGATAGATTTATTCAATGTCTTAATTTTGAAATTTGAGACATGGGGTTTGTCCAACAAAAGTGACGAAAAAGTCTGAAAAAGATCAAAAGGAGGTGAAATAGTTCACTGTCGAAATCAGCCATTGTCGAATTCAGTCACTGTCGAAATCAGTCACTGTCGAATTTTCCTGGCACCCGCACGCGTGTTCCGCTACTTGCTTGGTCAGAAAAACCATTATTTTTACACTATGATGGAATATGCATGACTCAATTATTTTAAACCTACATAGGACTAATAATGCAATGAGGGATGACATTTGAGTATTTCAAATAATATAAAAAGAATTTATCACCGCACTAAAATTGGAAGCGAAATACCAGAAAACAGAATCAGGTCTTATGAGATTGATCCGACAAGAGGAGTGAAAAGGGCAAGAAATTTTCTTAGAGCTTAATTTTGCGATACGATAATGATACTAATCGAAACGAAGAAGCATAACTGAGACATAAAGTGAAAACAATTATGGACTTATTTGTTAATTAATGTTTTTGAATTTTGGCGAAATGACGGGCCGCAAATGTCTTATTTTGTCTGAGGCCGCAAATGTCGGCGCCGCAAATGTCTGATTTCCAGCAGCCCGCAAAAGACTGGGCCGCAAATGTCGGCGCCGCAAATGTGGGGTAGCCATCAAAATTTTCCAAAATTGTTCGAATTCGGGTTCGGGGTTCGCATTTGGTCGAAACGGAAGTCAGATTCGGATTCCACACCACATGAATACCCCTAGAAACACTTTTTTTATCGACTTTGAAAAAAAAATTTATTTTTTCAAGACAGGGAGCCCACAAACGACAGCATTACCCTATTTCGTAATGTATTATTTAAAAAAAAAACCGGAATTAGTGCCCCAAATGACTCGTGCCCAAATGACCGGCTCCGGCGGGATCGACGGTGCCGATAGGCGCCGCCGGGAAAAATTTGAAGATTTTTAAAGAAATTTGTAAAGAAAATTGGTCCAAATAATGACAAATTGGGCACGGATACGAATTTTCGTATCCATATCCGTTATCCGTCCGTATCCGGATATATCTGCGGGTATCCGGATGCCGAATGTCGAAAAGAACCAAATTTCATAAATGCTATTTTTGGGATTCTCACGTCATAGCCTGAAAATGGCTAGAAATCCGCTCCCTAAAAATGAGACTTTTTAATTGCTTAATGCAGCTTTTTAATTGATACGAACCCTGAATCAAAGCAAGTAACTCAAAATATGTTTTCTCGTCTCATTGTTTTTCGTCATATTTCCACGTTTTGCGAAAGTGACAAATGAACAAAAAGCAAACAAACGAAATGACAATGGACGGGGCGGGGAGAACACCCCCCCCCCCACAAACTGCGATTCATTCCCATTCCCGCGTTATTTTGTACAATGCAATTGGCAGTGTTCCCCTATCGGGTGGGGGGGGGGGGGGGGCGCCCGCACATTCATCCGCCGATTGGTCTCGCTTAAATCCATCCTCCACCAATCCTTCCGCGCTGTCTGTGAAGATATTTCATGTGCTGTGAATGCGTCCTCAATATTCCATCCTCGAAAAGGGTTAAGGTCGTTTTGCTTAGCTCCGCTTCTCATTCATCCAATGCTTCACATCCACGCCGCCCCCCCCCCTCCCCGAATCCCTCTTCCCCTTTCCGAATTCCCCTTCCCCGAATCCCCTCCCCGAATTCCCCCTCCCCGAATTCCTCCCCCCCCTCCCCGAATTCCCCTTCCCCTCCCCGAATCCCCCTTCTCCTCCCCGAATTCCCCCCCCCCCTCCCTCGCCGAATTCCCCCTCCCCGAATCCCCCCCCCCTCCCCGAATTCTCCCGATCCAATCCCTCTTGCTCCACTCTCATCTTCTGATGTTTGTCAATTCAATCCGTGAATTAAGCCTCCTTTTGCTCAGACTCCCTCTCACTTTTGTCTCATCGTCCTCCATTTTTATTTTACTGCTTCTCTCCTCCAATGGTAAAGCCCAATGCTAAGGCGAGGAAGGGGGCATCCGCCACCAGCCACCAATGGCACTCCCACAAAACAGAACATCTGCTGCTGTCCTCAAAATGTCCCAAACCCCACACCATCGCTGTTGCCAAGGATGAAATAGTCAGTCCACTCAAAAAGTATAGATCCAGGCCAATTGTCCCTCTCATAAAGTGTCCGGCCGGGCCATCGAATCGGTCGTTTTGGGACGAAAATGACCGATTCGTTCCGTTTGAATATATGAAAAACCAAAATTCAGATAAATGTAATAATAAACGGAATGTATATAAAAAAGAAAAATGGTCATTTCCACAATTGCATCGTCCAAGCAGCTTTTCCTTTTGCTCCTCCTCCGCTTTCCTTCCTCCGTTTTCTCGGCCTTCCCATCCTTCCCCAACCAGAACACAGTCCAATGTCTTCTCCAGGTCCCCCCCCCCCCCCGCCTCCCGCCCCGCCTATCTTTGGCTTTTCTTCAGGCAAATCGTCAGGATTGTGCGCTATTCACGTATTGTTGTGAGAGGAACTGTGGTGACGGAGGTTTGCACCGGTGTTTGGCATTTATGGGCAGCATTGAACTGGCACAAAGCGGCTGCTACTGGTCAGTGCCATTTGGGCGTTGGACTAAATCACTGGGATTATTCGTCTTCTCCCGTTTCAGTTCCTCCTCCCCCTCCCCACGATGGCCTCTTCCCCTACCCCCACCATTTTCGTCCGCCCTCCCCCCCTCCTCCCTCCCCCCCTCCCCCCCCTCTCCTCCCTCAAACTCCCCGCTCCTGCGTCCTTCCTCTTTCCCCCCCTCCCCCCCCTCTCCCCCCTCAAACTCCCCCCTCCTGCGTCCTTCCTCCTTCCCCCCCTCCTCCCCCTCTCCCCCCTCAAACTCCCCCCTCCTGCGTCCGCCTTCCGTCGCTTCTTCCGCCTCCCAAAGTTCGCCGCGCCCTTTCCTTGGCACTGGCCGCCTCAACAAGTGGGACAACTTTGGCCGGAAGGCCGACTTCGTTGGCGGCGTTCTTCTGCTATTTATGCTGGATCTTCTGTTGCTGAGCTTCACCCTCTGACAGATTCTCAGGGCAACGACCGACATTTATTTTATCCCTCAGGGCAATTGGTACCTTTGGCTATATTTGTATCCAACTTTTGTTCTTCCACGAATGCACCAGAAGCAATTAATGACTATGATAGATTTATTCGAAGTCTTAATTTTGAAATTTGAGACATGGGGTTTGTCCAACAAAAGTGAATGTCGTTTATTTTCAACCACCGTAAGCTATGGTTTGTTTCTGATCAAAAGTATCTGAAAATACGATAGATTTATTCAATGTCTTAATTTTGAAATTTGAGACATTGGGTTTGTCCAACAAAAGTGAATGTCGTTTATTTTCAACCACCGTAAGCTATGGTTTGTTTCTGATCAAAAGTCCCTGAAAATATGATAGATTTATTCGATGTCTTTTTTGAAATTTGAGACATGGGGTTTGTCCAACAAAAGTGAATGTCGTTTATTTTCAACCACCGTAAGCTATGGTTTGTTTCTGATCAAAAGTCCCTGAAAATATGATAGATTTATTCAATGTCTTTTAATTTTAAAATTTGAGACATGGGGTTTGTCCAACAAAAGTGAATGTCGTTTATTTTCAACCACCGTAAGCTATGGTTTGTTTCTGATCAAAAGTATCTGAAAATACGATAGATTTATTCAATGTCTTAATTTTGAAATTTGAGACATGGGGTTTGTCCAACAAAAGTGAATGTCGTTTATTTTCAACCACCGTAAGCTATGGTTTGTTTCTGATCAAAAGTATCTGAAAATACGATAGATTTATTCAATGTCTTAATTTTAAAATTTGAGACATGGGGTTTGTCCAACAAAAGTGAATGTCGTTTATTTTCAACCATCGTAAGCTATGTTTGTTTCTGATCAAAAGTCCCTGAAAATATGATAGATTTATTCGATGTCTTAATTTTGAAATTTGAGACATGGGGTTTGTCCAACAAAAATGAATGTCGTTTATTTTCAACCATCGTAAGCTATGGTTTGTTTCTGATCAAAAGTCCCTGAAAATATGATAGATTTATTCGATGTCTTAATTTTGAAATTTGAGACATGGGGTTTGTCCAACAAAAGTGAATGTCGTTTATTTTCAACCACCGTAAGCTATGGTTTGTTTCTGATCAAAAGTCCCTGAAAATATGATAGATTTATTCAATGTCTTAATTTTGAAATTTGAGACATGGGGTTTGTCCAACAAAAGTGAATGTCGTTTATTTTCAACCACCGTAA
The DNA here is from genome assembly GCA_020449905.1 of Globodera pallida. Lineage (NCBI taxonomy): Eukaryota > Metazoa > Nematoda > Chromadorea > Rhabditida > Heteroderidae > Globodera > Globodera pallida. The sequence continues at coordinate 123,582 of JAIXHY010000009.1, read as the reverse complement.
GCTATGGACCTATTTTGGGGGTCTCCGCCTAAAATAGGGGCAAAAACCTATTTAAGTAAAAAAGACTTTTTGCCCCTAATTTTGCCACTATTTGGGAGTTTTTGAAAAATTTTTTAAAAAATTAAATTTTTCTGCCAAGATCACTAATTTTTTGAAAAATTTTTTATAAAAAATAAAATAAAATTCGAATTTTTTCTTTATAGAATTTCTTGTTTTTTTGTAGGCGCTTTTTTTTCTTTCTTAAAAGTAGCAGCCCGACTGATTGATAATTTTCACATGTAAAAAATAAATTTTTTAAGCTATTGTTGTTATTTTTACACACTTTTTTCGCACCTATTTTAGGTACCTATTTCGATTTTTTGAACCTCAATCTTATTCCTGCTCATAACTTTCTGCATAGTGGTTTCCGGTCGCAGACTTTTTGCGGATTCTTACTCAGCTCGACGAAAGGAATCGATTGGTAGTATTTTTATTCGAGTTTGACCTATTCAATGGGCGAGCGATGTGCGAAATGTCCATGGGCGAAATATCTTGCCGACTTTTGACTTTTTAAAATACGAGTCTTTTAATGAAAATCTGTTTCACTTTGGGGGGCGGGATCGGCGCCATGTCATTTGGGCACAAGTCATTTGGGGCACTAATTCCGGTTTTTTAAAATAATACATTACGAAATAAGGTAATGCTGTCGTTTGTGGGCTTCCTGTTTTGAAAAAATAAATTTTTTTGTTTTCAAAGTCGATAAAAAAGTGTTTCTAGGGTATCGTGTCCAGATTAGAGCCCGGTAAAAAAAAAATTCCGGGAACGGGAACGGGCATTTAACGGTAACGGGAACGGGATTCCCGTCTTTTTCCCGTTCCCGTTAAAAATCCCGTCAGGCAAAAAAAGACGGGAACGGGACCGGGATTCCCGTACTTTTCCCGCGGGAATCCCGTTCCCGCCGGGCTCTAGTCCAGATGCAACGCAGACATTTGCGGCCCAGACTTTTGCGGACCAGACTTTTTGCGGCCAAAATGTGAAGGAATTATATGGGCCATTTTCGGACATTGCGGCCTCAGCCAAAATAAGACATTTGCGGCCCGTCATTTCGCCAAAATTCAAAAACATTAATTAAGCATATTATGTACAAGCACGCACGCGGGTGCTATGTAATCTCGACAGTGACTGATTTCGACAGTGACTGAATTCGACAGTGGATTTCGACAGTGAACGATTTCGACAATGGCTGATTTCGACAGTGAACTATTTCACCTCCTTTTGATCTTTTTCAGACTTTTTCGACAGTGACAGATTTCGACACTGGGCGATTTCGACAGTTAACTATTTCACCACTTTACTAACCTTTTTCAGCTCGTTCGACAGAGTGGATTTCGACAGTACTTCGAAATTTAAAAAAATATACAACACTTGGCTAAGAAATTGGAAACCTTAAGCTAACTTTTTTCACTATTTCAAACAGCTGTAACTCATCTCAGAATTGTTGCTTAATCATAATTTTTTGAGTATTCTAGAACTTTTTTTGTGCCTATTTGGCAATTTTTTGTGCCTAAAAGTAGCAGCCCTGATAATTACAGGAAAAACACGTTTTTTTGATATTTTTTTCCCGAACGAGTCCATAGTGCAAGAAAATGATTGAAGAAGACAAGTGTGGAAACAAGAGTCAGGCGGAGGCGGGACTCGACTCCCGTGGGAAATACGGGATTCTCGCCCTCGGTGAATGTCGAACTCCCGTTTTCCGCTCCCGGAATTTTTATCAGGCTTGTAGGAACACAAGATCATCGAGCACCTGCTGCCGCAAGGACAATGAAACTTGAGAAAATACATGTGCGTTCGAATAAGCTAACTTTTTTCACTATTTCAAACAGCTGTAACTCATCTCAGAATTGTTGCTTAATCATAATTTTTTGAGTATTCTAGAACTTTTTTTGTGCCTATTTGGCAATTTTTTGTGCCTAAAAGTAGCAGCCCTGATAATTACAGGAAAAACACGTTTTTTTGATATTTTTTTCCCGAACGAGTCCATAGTGCAAGAAAATGATTGAAGAAGACAAGTGTGGAAACAAGAGTCAGGCGGAGGCGGGACTCGACTCCCGTGGGAAATACGGGATTCTCGCCCTCGGTGAATGTCGAACTCCCGTTTTCCGCTCCCGGAATTTTTATCAGGCTTGTAGGAACACAAGATCATCGAGCACCTGCTGCCGCAAGGACAATGAAACTTGAGAAAATACATGTGCGTTCGAAATGAGGTGGTGAAATAGTTAACTGTCGAAATCGTCCAGTGTCGAAATCTGTCACTGTCGAAAAAGTCTGAAAAAGATCAAAAGGAGGTGAAATAGTTCACTGTCGAAATCAGCCATTGTCGAATTCAGTCACTGTCGAAATCAGTCACTGTCGAATTTTCCTGGCACCCGCACGCGTGTTCCGCTACTTGCTTGGTCAGAAAAACCATTATTTTTACACTATGATGGAATATGCATGACTCAATTATTTTAAACCTACATAGGACTAATAATGCAATGAGGGATGACATTTGAGTATTTCAAATAATATAAAAAGAATTTATCACCGCACTAAAATTGGAAGCGAAATACCAGAAAACAGAATCAGGTCTTATGAGATTGATCCGACAAGAGGAGTGAAAAGGGCAAGAAATTTTCTTAGAGCTTAATTTTGCGATACGATAATGATACTAATCGAAACGAAGAAGCATAACTGAGACATAAAGTGAAAACAATTATGGACTTATTTGTTAATTAATGTTTTTGAATTTTGGCGAAATGACGGGCCGCAAATGTCTTATTTTGTCTGAGGCCGCAAATGTCGGCGCCGCAAATGTCTGATTTCCAGCAGCCCGCAAAAGACTGGGCCGCAAATGTCGGCGCCGCAAATGTGGGGTAGCCATCAAAATTTTCCAAAATTGTTCGAATTCGGGTTCGGGGTTCGCATTTGGTCGAAACGGAAGTCAGATTCGGATTCCACACCACATGAATACCCCTAGAAACACTTTTTTTATCGACTTTGAAAAAAAAATTTATTTTTTCAAGACAGGGAGCCCACAAACGACAGCATTACCCTATTTCGTAATGTATTATTTTAAAAAAAAACCGGAATTAGTGCCCCAAATGACTCGTGCCCAAATGACCGGCTCCGGCGGGATCGACGGTGCCGATAGGCGCCGCCGGGAAAAATTTGAAGATTTTTAAAGAAATTTGTAAAGAAAATTGGTCCAAATAATGACAAATTGGGCACGGATACGAATTTTCGTATCCATATCCGTTATCCGTCCGTATCCGGATATATCTGCGGGTATCCGGATGCCGAATGTCGAAAAGAACCAAATTTCATAAATGCTATTTTTGGGATTCTCACGTCATAGCCTGAAAATGGCTAGAAATCCGCTCCCTAAAAATGAGACTTTTTAATTGCTTAATGCAGCTTTTTAATTGATACGAACCCTGAATCAAAGCAAGTAACTCAAAATATGTTTTCTCGTCTCATTGTTTTTCGTCATATTTCCACGTTTTGCGAAAGTGACAAATGAACAAAAAGCAAACAAACGAAATGACAATGGACGGGGCGGGGAGAACACCCCCCCCCCCACAAACTGCGATTCATTCCCAATCCCGCGTTATTTTGTACAATGCAATTGGCAGTGTTCCCCTATCGGGTGGGGGGGGGGGGGGGGGCGCCCGCACATTCATCCGCCGATTGGTCTCGCTTAAATCCATCCTCCACCAATCCTTCCGCGCTGTCTGTGAAGATATTTCATGTGCTGTGAATGCGTCCTCAATATTCCATCCTCGAAAAGGGTTAAGGTCGTTTTGCTTAGCTCCGCTTCTCATTCATCCAATGCTTCACATCCACGCCGCCCCCCCCCCTCCCCGAATCCCTCTTCCCCTTTCCGAATTCCCCTTCCCCGAATCCCCTCCCCGAATTCCCCCTCCCCGAATTCCTCCCCCCCCTCCCCGAATTCCCCTTCCCCTCCCCGAATCCCCCTTCTCCTCCCCGAATTCCCCCCCCCCTCCCTCGCCGAATTCCCCCTCCCCGAATCCCCCCCCCCTCCCCGAATTCTCCCGATCCAATCCCTCTTGCTCCACTCTCATCTTCTGATGTTTGTCAATTCAATCCGTGAATTAAGCCTCCTTTTGCTCAGACTCCCTCTCACTTTTGTCTCATCGTCCTCCATTTTTATTTTACTGCTTCTCTCCTCCAATGGTAAAGCCCAATGCTAAGGCGAGGAAGGGGGCATCCGCCACCAGCCACCAATGGCACTCCCACAAAACAGAACATCTGCTGCTGTCCTCAAAATGTCCCAAACCCCACACCATCGCTGTTGCCAAGGATGAAATAGTCAGTCCACTCAAAAAGTATAGATCCAGGCCAATTGTCCCTCTCATAAAGTGTCCGGCCGGGCCATCGAATCGGTCGTTTTGGGACGAAAATGACCGATTCGTTCCGTTTGAATATATGAAAAACCAAAATTCAGATAAATGTAATAATAAACGGAATGTATATAAAAAAGAAAAATGGTCATTTCCACAATTGCATCGTCCAAGCAGCTTTTCCTTTTGCTCCTCCTCCGCTTTCCTTCCTCCGTTTTCTCGGCCTTCCCATCCTTCCCCAACCAGAACACAGTCCAATGTCTTCTCCAGGTCCCCCCCCCCCCCGCCTCCCGCCCCGCCTATCTTTGGCTTTTCTTCAGGCAAATCGTCAGGATTGTGCGCTATTCACGTATTGTTGTGAGAGGAACTGTGGTGACGGAGGTTTGCACCGGTGTTTGGCATTTATGGGCAGCATTGAACTGGCACAAAGCGGCTGCTACTGGTCAGTGCCATTTGGGCGTTGGACTAAATCACTGGGATTATTCGTCTTCTCCCGTTTCAGTTCCTCCTCCCCCTCCCCACGATGGCCTCTTCCCCTACCCCCACCATTTTCGTCCGCCCTCCCCCCCTCCTCCCTCCCCCCCTCCCCCCCCTCTCCTCCCTCAAACTCCCCGCTCCTGCGTCCTTCCTCTTTCCCCCCCTCCCCCCCCTCTCCCCCCTCAAACTCCCCCCTCCTGCGTCCTTCCTCCTTCCCCCCCTCCTCCCCCTCTCCCCCCTCAAACTCCCCCCTCCTGCGTCCGCCTTCCGTCGCTTCTTCCGCCTCCCAAAGTTCGCCGCGCCCTTTCCTTGGCACTGGCCGCCTCAACAAGTGGGACAACTTTGGCCGGAAGGCCGACTTCGTTGGCGGCGTTCTTCTGCTATTTATGCTGGATCTTCTGTTGCTGAGCTTCACCCTCTGACAGATTCTCAGGGCAACGACCGACATTTATTTTATCCCTCAGGGCAATTGGTACCTTTGGCTATATTTGTATCCAACTTTTGTTCTTCCACGAATGCACCAGAAGCAATTAATGACCGAAAAGTTGTTGCATTTATGTTTATGTACAAAATGTAATTGTTCTTTAAAAGTTATGCCTATCTGTCAGCATTCATCAGGCAGAATCCCAATCAAAGTGACCGGAAAAGTAAAATACGGCAACATTTTTTTAGTTTTTGGAAATTTACAATTTTAATTACATAACATAAAAGGCCTTTTGCTCTTCCTTTTGGGAGAATTGGGCGGACAAATTATTATTTTTATTATGTTATTGATTTATTATTTTCGATATTTACGTGAAAATTCTTTCTTTCCGTCCGTTGGGGTACCCAGTGATATAAAAAGTGAAGACGAGTAAATTGGGCATGACAACAGCAAATGCAAAAGTCCATGAGTTCTGCTGACCAATAGAAAGTGTTTTTCACTCCTCATTTGGTGACAGTTGCGCGATCAAAATCCGCATGAAGACGATTAAAAGGAAGATAAGCAGAACGCGCGTCAGCAGGGAGAGGAATACGTCCCGCACTCTGCCCGCCCACGGGTTAACCAAGTGAGTTTCCCCCGGGATGGCTTCCGTTCCTCCCAAGACTATTGGCATTGGCACCGCCGAACTTCCCACCACCATTTGGTTATCCGCAGGGAATGCCGCGGCAGAGTCGCCAATTCTTGCCCGATTATTTTGCTGCAGGACACCAGCAGACGGCGCCTGGAGGGAGGAGGAGGACAGGCGCAAAACGTTATGGGCCAATGCAGCGGGCATATTGTTGCCTCGACGACTCCGGTGACCATTCTGGCGCGAGGCGCAATCGCCATCGAATCTGCTAAACCGCTGACTCTCGGCATAGCTCGGGGGCCAGACAACTGGACGGGTGCCGTTTAGCAAATGCAATTAAAGAAACGATCGATCGACTCACTCTCGATGGATTCCGGCAGATGGACAGTCCAAATGGGTGCGGGCGGCGGCGGAACTTCATCCGTTGATGACGACATTGTGGCAGCAGCATTAGGGCGGGAGGGGGTCACGGCCTCGGTATAGGGAGGAGGGGGACCATTAATGGGCATCAGAACAGCCAATGCAAATGGGACGAGGGCAGAAATGGGGGAGGGAGGGGGGGAGGGGGTTGAACGAATTGCTGGGAACAACAGAAAAACTGAATGATTTGCCTCCCACCCACCCCCCCCCTTTCCTTTCTCGACAGCGATTCCCCCCCCCCCCGCCCTTACATCAGCCCAATTTATCTAGCGATGACAAATCAATACTAACTTTCTCACGAAAGAGAAGACAACTCAACTCGGTTCATGTTGTCTTTTTTTTGTCCCAGAAATACAAAAGATGAAAAACCTTTTCGATCCTAACGAACAATCAACGTCCAACTCTGACTCTACACAGAGACTAACGAGGATCATAGATATCTGTATTTTGATAAAAACCCAAAAGGGTCTCCCCTATGAGTTTGCGACCCCTCATGAAAATTGTCGACCCCTCGTTTTTAAAATCCGCATCGGAGCATTAAAAAATAAAATTTGTTAACTTCGCTTCATTCGTTATATGAGCCCCCTCACGAACGTGATTTTTAGTTTTTGGAAATTAAAAAAGTCGATTTTTAGGGGTGCATTTTTAGTTTTTGGAAATTGAAAAAGTCGATTTTTAGGGGTGCATTTTTAGTTTTTATCGCACATTTACCCCATCCATTCAGCCCATTCCAAATTTGTCCCGCTGAGCTTTGGCCAATCTCGGAATCTCGAGATACCGCCGCCCCCAATAGCTCGGCCACTTCGTTTACCTCAATTTTACCGCGCTATTCTAAGCAGTAAGCTATCCATCCGGATTTAATGTCAAACAATTCAAGAGGCATAAATGGCGGCGGAGGGAATGCGAGAAGTGAGTCGGATAGGAAGTAAAATGGGGGGGGGGGGGGGGGGGAGGGGGGGGTACTATTTGAATACCTCAAGAGGAGGGGGGGGGAGTTAGTGGTTAAGTAGGCTTTGCGAGGGGAGATGGATGATTCCTCCTTAGAAACGTCATCGTCAATTTTCATTGCCGTCCGAAGAGGTGGACGTTTGCCATTTAAAGGTATGCGTGAAATTGCTTAATGACTTTTTGCCTTTTGGCTTACCGATGGGCACAAATAAGCAAAGTCGTTCGCCCTCTTCCATTTCAATTTTACTTAATTCATCCAAATTCATTTTAATACACTTTCATTCTCAACAGCAATTGGCTAACCGACCGAAATGTTTGGCGCCTTCTTTCTCCTCTCGCTTTCCTCCTTTTTTCCAAACATTTTCGGCGCATTATTCACTGAACGGCATAACAAAGTGAATGCAAATTTCGTTCATTAAGCTAATCCAAAGTTTTTTAAGCGCTTCCAGCAAAAAGAGCCGTTCAAAATCACTACCCCCGACGACGAAGAGGAAGTGAATTGGACTGTGGGACCGGCACAAATGTGTGCAAACTCGGCTTATTACCACAAATGCAACAATCACTTGGACTCCAATTTGCACTGTCAATGTGCTCCGACAGATGTAACGGAAGGGAGAGGGGCAATTGGAGGTGTCCAAATGTGGAACGCACGTTTAAAAGTGATGGGGAACTCAAAAGCAATAAAATTCTTTCAACTCGGGAGTGGGAGATTCTCGACATAGACCCCCTAAATCAGCAGAGTGACGTCCGTGTTCGTCAGCTCGTCTTCTTCTCTCCGCTTCCGAGCTGTTCAGCTGCACTCCCTCAGGTGGAGTTGCCCAATGAGCAGTTGTTGACCTTTGGCATAGCGTTCCCTGTGATGGGACAGTTTCTAAAGGATCCCGAGGGAGTGTTCCTAGAGGACCTGGAGCTGTACACCTTCATCCCAAAAGTAAAAAAAGAGCAATTTGGTCCACTACGCATGACATTCGACTTCCCCAAAGGAGTGTGTTCTTATCTACCGCAGAGGTTGTTCCGCGGATGGGAAGGCGTACGAGTTCCAGATCGGCATCATTTCCTCAAAATGCACCCAATTCCGAGAAGTTCCAATAGAGCAGCATCAGCTGAAGTCGCTCAGCCCGCTAATGTTCCTCGCAAATCCCAGTTTTATGATGGACAACGCGTTGAAGGTCGCCTATGTTCGTAAGGCAAGTCGAACAACGGAGCCAAAGCACTCAAAAGGCATTTCGTTGTTTTAGGCTGTCTAAGAAAAAGAATGTTGCGAAGGAAGCAAATACTGAACGTTTATTTATTCCGAGTATTAATTGAAACTTCCGATCTCAAGACCATCCCAAAACTATTCATATTGCACGCCCACCCACCCACCGGTGATCTTTGAACATTTTTGTAAAGGGCTGTCGCGAAGAAATCACTACTTGACCCGATAATTTTGTTTTAGCAGAAACAAAAGCTTAAAACTCGAGTCTCCAAAATCGAACGTCCGGCAACCCTAAGACAATACAATAAAAAACTTTTTGTCTTTTATAAATTCATGCGTTCTTCTCCGTCGATGGATTGAAAGTAGGGTTGGACGGGACCGGTTCCGGGACGGGATTTCCCTGTTTTTTCAGGGGTCCCGGTCGGGACCGGATTTTTTGAAAGCTGAAAGTCCCGGCCCCGGTTTTTTGGTCCCACCGGGACCAACACAATTTCAATTTTTTACAAGGATCTCCCATGTAACTCGGTGACTTAGTGGTTTGTCTTCCGATAAGTCAAATTTTGTGTGCCGGGTTCGAATCCGCTTGATTGCAGGCACTTATTTATTTATTTTTCCTTTACTCACATAATCTTCCCCCAATAATAAAAATGTTTTAATAGTTTTTAATATTTTTTAATTAAAACGCGAGCAAACAAGAATTTTTGAAATAAATTCATCACATCTTTTTGATGAAATTTCTTAACAAAAATTCAAAAAAATTTTTCCGGCGGCGTCTATCGGCACCTCCGACCCCCACCCGGCCAAAAAGTGATTGGCTACTTTAAGTTTAAGATAATATATTTTTTAATAATATTTAAAAAAATTTGTTTTACCACTGACCATTACAAACAAAAAAATTTCCTCTTGAAAAGTCGCGGAACCGGATTTTTCAAAAAAGCAAACTAGCGTCTTTTTGTTTGGGCTTTCCCCCCCCCCCTTCTCCAAAGCTGTATTACCCCCCTCCCCCCATTTTAAGGTGTTCGCTGACAAAGATTTTTTGTTGCGAACCAAACAAATTATAAACAGCAGGCGCGTGATCGTAAAATGGATAGTTAAAGTAAATTATTGTTGATATTTGAATGAATGCGTTTAAGCAAAAGAAGTGTTGATCGAAAAATAAAAATAATGCAGCCAATTACGACATGCTTATCATATCCGAGACATTCTCATTCTCTAAATCGCCAATGATATCAAAATGCTCTCCGCCCATTCGGTCGCTTATTGGCCAATCGTCTTCCAACGCAATAAATTTTTTGAGTTGCATCTCGCGGACGAATGTGCCCTCGTATTTGTCTGAATTTAAATGGATGGGTAAAAGAAAATAAGGACACAATTTTACGAAAACGTTAAACCGTTGAGAAAATTTTAAATTTTGAAAAACAAAACTACAAATATCTAAATAAATATGTGAATCCAACCCAACTTTCTTTTTTTATTTTTAGCCTTTCAGACGGAAAATGTTATGGCACGTGCAAAACACCTCTTTAAAAAACAAATTCTCAATATTTTCTCACAATTTGCTAGAAAAAAATGTTACGTTCACCACCCATTCGCCGGAATAAATAATCGGTCAAATACCAACCCTTTAACGGGAGGTATGTAAAACGCATGTCCGCGTCTCTGTCGCACATCACTTTCATCCATTCATCGGCGCTCCTCGGCCCCTTCGCTTTGTTTTGCCCTTCTTCCGCCTTTTGTCCACCAACCGGAGGCTCCTTTCTCTTTTCTTCCGACATTTTCTCACTGTTGTCATTTTGCGGTTTCCTTCCCAAACATTTCAATGGTCCAGCAGTTGTCCCACCAAAACTTTTGGGCGTTCGGCCACTGGCGGCGGGAGTGTTGTTCGCGACATTGATGTCCAACCGACGGAGCATTTCTTGGGAAATCGAGTAAAATGATCCCAAAACGGACTAACCCGGTATTCTTTTAAATTAGACCTCTATTTTGACTACCCCAAGACTGACCAAAATGAACGTCTAATGACAATTTTAATTACGACGCTTACTTTTCCAATGTTGCGTTTGACTGCCGGCAATAAATGTTGTTCAGCTGAGCTAAATCTTCATGCCCAAACACAAACAAACAAGCATTCAAAACAAATATCGAAAACGAATTTTTTTTAACATTTATTTCCCGATTTGTCAGAGGTTTATTCGTTATCAGTGTTCACAATCATGAAAATAACGTAACAAGCATATGTATAGTAAACGTGTTTATTATGCAAATGAAAAAAGTATCCACAATATTACGTAGAATGCTGAAGCCAAAACGGACAAACGGAAAATGAAGGCGGTGAAAGAGTTTTGCGCAGGAAAAGGGAGATGGTGGACCTAAATGGTTCGTTCGTTGCTTTATTTCATTTGAGAAATAAACCTGGATGGTCCGGTCAACGCTTACTGACACGACAGAACAACGATAATTTGCACAAATCCCCGGCAAAAAACATCGGCCTGCTGGCAAATTGGGCATGCTCATTGCCATGTCACCAATTCGGCCCAAATCTTTAACATCACACGACCGCTGAGGCAGAAACGAAAGAGCGGTGACGAAAGAGCTGTGAGTTTCGCGAAGAAACAGCAGAGAGGAGAAGGACTGGGTGTCAAAAAAGGCCACACTTCCGCCCATCGTCCCAATGAGAGTAAAATAACCGCATTCACTGACTTCCAAGCAGGACACCGACTGGAAATGGATTTTAAATGTTCTAAATATAAAACAGAAACCAATTAGACCCAGTTTTAAAATAATCTCTCATTCCTTGTCTTTCCGCGTTTTTGGCTTTCGGTCGACCTCAGTCCCGTAGCCAGGGGGGGGGAAACCCCCCCCCCCCACTCAAAATGAAATTTGAGAAAAAAAAAACACAAGAGAGGGGCCCTTTTGTTTTGCACTTTTACAATTTTTTTGACCAATTTTCTTACAAAGTTGTTAAATCTAAAAAAAATTTCGACCCCTCACATTCCTAAAAAGGACAAATTCCCCCCTCCAAAAATTTTTCCTTGGGGTCGACCTCACCACCCCACACCAAATGATTTTTACGCATACTTTCTGCCCTGATTGCAGTTCTTTTTCTAACAGCTAGACCTCCCCCCCTACACAATTCTTTTAACCTTCTTTTTCTAACAGCTAGACCTCCCCCCCTACACAATTCTTTTAACCTTCTTTTTCTAACAGCTAGACCTCCCCCCCCCCTACACAATTCTTTTAACCTCTTTGCAGGCCATTTTCGTCCTGATTATATGACAATTTCCTTTTTGTCTGTCAAACATCCAAAGGCACAAAAATGAGACTTCCTTCGAGCTCCGAATCCGCTGATTGTGTGCTGTCACAAAAATCAAATCAGTCCCCGACTTGTCCAAAGGAGTAAAGCGCAAGGAACGGACCTACAACTGGTGGATTTGAGGTAAAAAAAAAAGTTAATAAAAAGAGGAAAGACCTTGAACTTATTAGAAAGCGCTTTTTCCTTTTCACTCATTGGAAGATCGGTAATCCGTTTTCCAAAATCACTCAAATCCCACAGGACAGTCTGGTCGGGCAAAACTGTGGCGAGTATATCCCCATAAAGTGAAACGTCAATGTCGTCTACAGCGGCACTCCCACTGCAAATCTCGAGCTCAGGCGTAACGTCACGCAAAATAGGCGTTCCCTCCGATTGGTTGCCGTCAAAAGCACTTCTATCGAATTTTTTTCTGATCATAACATTCTTGAGCACATTTGCAATAGACCAGACTCGAACATATCCGTCCGTGCCCGCCGTTGCCATTTTAAGCGGTGCGCAATGATCGGATCCAACCCGAAAAAGCCGAACACATTTCTGCAGAGGTCAAATTAAGACCCTTGATCAATGGAAATCAACCTGGTAGGAATCATCACCCGGATGCTTGTCAGTCTCAATTCTGAGCAGTTCTTGAAATTGGAATGATAGACTAGGTGGAGAGTTCAAATGTTGTTCAGAATCAAGCAAATTCTCCGTTTCAGACAAAGCAAAATGTTTCGTTTCGTACAATGCACAAAACTGACGGATAAACATTTATAATTTTTTTAAATCGGGAAAAGTCAAGAATATGTACATGTTTTAAATTATATATAAAATCGACTCACATTTCATGCAAAAAACCAAGATTAATATATTTTGAGCCATTTTTTAAAATGTACTGATTTGTGGGCAATGGCATGGAACTGCGATCCCGACGAAAAAAGAATTTAAAAATCCAGAATGCCTGTTTTTAGGGTAAAAATATGCGTAGAACACGGATCCAAGCTCGGAATTTGCGAATGTCGAAGCCCGAATTCGAACATTTTTCGAAATTTCAGAAACGCTAAAAATAATTTATGCGTGACCCCAAAATCTGATATTTTGAGTCTAATGTACTGATTTTGAAAAATGTTAGTTACGACCCCTGCTTTGGCGGACCGCTATGCGGCCTTTCAGTTATTCAATCCGGCCTTGGTGTTACTTAAAATTCGCTTTTTTCCTTAATTTTCAAAAATTCAATCGATTCAAAAACTATTTTTATTAATTCGTAATCAGTGTCGATTGATCTTAAAATCGCATTTACTTTCAGTATAAACATATTCTTGACTTTTACCATTGGGCAATATGCCCCTAATCCATGTCACCAAGTTGTGATTCTCCTTTTAATGTGAAATTTAATCAAAAACCTACTAAACCTCGTCTTGGCCAGCCACAACCAGAAATTGGCCATTGTACGGCTCGTTCGTCAGCGCAATGCAATCCATGTTCATACTGGCAAATTGGCCAGTGTCGACAACGTCACTCAGATGAGCGACAATTTGCTTAGACGACTCGCACCTTCCACTTTTGAAGTCAAAACAGCTATCATAGCCGAGCAGAAAAAGCTAAAATCAACAGGGGAGTTTTGTTGAATGCGTGGCTCCCTGCCTAATCACTTATTGTTTCATCCAAAGGATAGCAGAAGCTTTGATGAGTCAAGAATTGTTATTCCGAAAATTTTGTTAAATAATTGAACCATCGACTATTGGAATTTCAAACCCAATTCAGTAATCTTGCAAAACAATTGTTCTGCTTTTCAGCTGCCTTCCTCTCCCCTCGAAATTGGTGCCATATAATCCCCTTGTTCGGATCCTCTTGAATATCGAACGACGAACACAATAACTCGCCTGCATTTGGTTGGGAACACCGGTCTTCGCACTCCCTCCCCCGCCACCAACTAAAATATGTCGACAACCAATTCCTCGAAGACAATAAGACGGAATAGAACAAATGGCTGCGTTTCTATTAGACCTAGGCCCCATTTTGGCACTGTCAGGCAACCTTAAAAGACAAAGAATCCCGTTTCACCATGGCACAACGATTACTTGTACCATTACTAGGGCCCGGATTTTTAAGGCCCTAAAAATCCCGGAATAGGCACTTAAAATAGGCAATAAACATTTTAGTTTTTAAGGTAAAATTCGATAAAATTTAATTCAAATCTAACAATAAATCAATTTCGAGATTCGCAGTTGAATACCGAATATTAAATGCAATTTTATCAAAAAGTGATTTCCGGTAGATTTTCAGGAGCTTTTTTCCCGAGAAAAAAAAAGTTTAGGGATTTTTTTCTTGGAAACGAAAAAAGCTACTCGAAATTCGACAAAACATATGCCAATCGACTCCTCTCACCGAGCTGGCAAGAATCTGTTTTATTTTTTTCAAAAATGGAAAAATTGAAGAATACTTGTACCTCACCAAATCCCACAAATTATATATCAATCGACTCCTCTCTAAGCCTAACACACGAATCTGAAAGAATTTTTTGGCGGAAACCATTTTGAAGCAAGTTATGAGACCGGGACTGAAGCGTCTTTTTGACTGGGGACTCAGTTGTCCTTGATTAAAAAATGAGCAAAATACTTATATAGACTTTAAAAATTACTAATTTGCCGATAGAATTTTGAACCGGTTTAAATTTTTAAAAATTAAGGAAAAACGATTTTTCCTAAATAACTAAATTGGGTTTATTAGGCTTAGCTTGGGTTTGTTAGGCTTAGCTTGGGGTTCGTTAGGCTTAGCTTGGGGTTCGCTAGGCTTAGCCTGTGGTTCGTTAGGCTTAGGCCTAAGCCGCCCTGTCTCGGGGCGCGTTAAGCTTAGGCCTAAGCCACCCTGGCTCGGGGCGCGTTAGGCTTAGGCCTAATGCTCCGTTGCGTGAGCTCATTTTTTAATCAATGGACAACTGAGTCCCCAGTCAAAAAGACACTTCAGTCCCGGGCTCATAACTTGCTTCAAAATGGTTTCCGCCAAAAAATTCTTTCAGATTCGTGCGTTAGACTTAGAGAGGAGTCGATTGATATATAATTTGTGGGATTTGGTGAGGTACAAGTATTCTTCAATTTTACCCTTTAAACTAGGGTTGAGCGGGACCGGGACCGGTACCGGGACGGGATTTCCCGGTTTTTTCAGGTCCCGGTCCCGGTCGGGACGGGATTTTTTGAAAACTGAAAATCCCGGTCCCGGTTTTTTGGTCCCGCCGGGACCGGGACCAACCGGGAAAAAAGTACACCCCTAATGATGGCATCATCGACCGACAATTTCAACCATTTTTACTTATGTTTATTAAGTATGTCGATGGCCTAGTGGTTCCTTTTTGTGGTGACCCTCATGCTATGTGTTGGGTTCGAACCCGCTTGAGTGCAAGCATTATTTATTTGTTTTTCCCTCTACTCAAATTGGCATCCCCTCATTAATAAGATTTTAAATAAATATTCTAATATTTTTTAATTAAAAATGTGCGCAAAAAAAAGAATAGATACAAGATAAATTCATCACGTCTTGCTAATTTTTGCTTCAATTTCCTTAACAAAGATTGCCAATTTTTGTAAAATTTCTCCGGAAGCGCCTGTCTGCACCGCCGGACAGCCTCCACTCTTAAGTAAACCAGTTTTTCCTCAAAATTCTGAAGCAAAATTCATAATTTTACTAAAATTTTGACGAAATTTTGATGAAATTTCTTTAACAATTGAGTCAAAATTTCAAAAATTTTTCTCGGCGGCGCCTATCGGCACCGCCGACCCCCACCCTCCCTAAAAGTAAAGCAGAATCTCAAAAAAAAGAATGATGATGACAATGACATCGAAGGTTAAGAAGATCAACAATATGTGTTGCCGGAAAATTAAAATTTTTTAGTGTTTGATAAAAGAAAAAATTTTTCCTTGAAAAGTCCCGGTTGGTCCCGGTCCCGGTTGAAAATGTTGGTCCCGGTCCCGGTTTTTCTGGTCCCGGTTTTTCCCAAAAGTCCCGGTCCCGCTCAACCCTACTTTAAACTTTCAATTTTGGTGTTCCTTTTTAATTCCTTTTTAAAAGTAAATTACAAAACAAAAAGAGGAAAATTCGGTCATAGCGGGAGTAGGGGACGTTTCGGCCCCGACGTTTCGGCCCCGCCCTTTCGGCCCCGGGACGTTTCGGCCCTGGACGTTTCGGCCCCGGACGTTTCGGCCCCACCTTGCAATTTCTTTTTTGCATATTTACTGACCAATTTTTATTCAGAAATTTTTTTCAGATGAACTAAAACATAACAAAACTAATAATTATAATCTGAAAATTTGCAAAAGGGGGTTATTGGTAATTACTAGAAACCCAAGAAGAAATTTTGACGGGTAGAATCCGATTCTTCAAATTCAAGCCCAGGCCCAAATTCGAACTTGGCTTCTAAATCATTCAAAAAGGACTTGGTTTCGGAATCTTAAAGAACATTGGTCCCGATTATTTTTTTGTTTTAATGAGGGTTTTATGCAATTCTTAAAAGTACTCGGGGGTTATCGAGATCGCTGATCACGAATATGACATCAGATTTATCATATGACATCATCTAATCTATGATTTCAACATCTAAGATTTTTTGAAAAAAAAATCCAAATTTTTCAAAGTTGCTAAAAAGATGTTACTAGGGATATTCGGGGGCGTAGGATCGAAATCTGACCTCTATTTCGACTAATTTTGAATTTCGGACACGAATTCGAACAATTATCGAAAATTCAAAATTTTTTGGAAATCAATTTTGGTTTCAAACCAATGTTCTTTAAGATTACCCTTGGTTTCCTGGTTCTAGTCGACTTTACGCGTCCCATAAAGGTTTACGCGTCCCAAAGACTTTTACGCGTCCCATGAAAGTTTATGCGTCCCATCACGGTTTACGCGTCCCAACATATTTTTACGCGTCCCATGAAAGTTTACGCGTCCCAAGAATTTAAGGTGTCCCAACACATTCTTGTGACGAAAAATTGGATCAAAAAAGTACCCAAACTACTCAATTCACAATTTTAAAACAAGGTTAAAGCACATATATAGAACCACACCTGATTTGTTACCTACTTATTTCCATAAATTTTGACTAAAAGGGTCCTTTGAGGAGCCATAACTTTTGACAGAGTCGTTTTCGCGCAAAAATCTTTATAGATTCGTGCTCAGCTCGATACGAGACATCGATTGGTATATGAGTTGACGCATTTCGAATGTTTTACCTAAACTCTATTTTAGTTGGTTGGGACGCGTAAACATCCATGGGACGCGTAAATATCTATGGGACGCGTAAAAATGTTTTGGGACGCGTAAACATCCATGGGACGCGTAAAAATGTTTTGGGACGCGTAAACTTTCATGGGACGCGTAAAAGTCTTTGGGACGCGTAAACCTTCTTGGGACGCGTAAAGTCGACTAGAACCGGTTTCCTTATTAGGCCTAGGCCTAAGCCAACCTAAGCTTAGGCTTAGGCTTAGGCTTAACTCACCCTAAGCTCAGAGATGTAAAAAGTACGTAATATGTGAAAACGATGATGTATTTTTCTTTGTCGAAACATTTCTATAATTTTGAGCTTTTTTTCGAAAACCGAAATAAAAAAATTTCTATTTCAAAAAAATTTTTCGATGAAACCCTAATATAGATTTCCTTGGGGCCGAAACGTCCTTGGGGCCGAAAGGGCGGGGCCGAAACGTCCCGCTCCCCATAGCGGCCAGAGCCAAAATCGAACGAAATACATACATATATATCAGGGTTCGTATTCTTCCTTGGATGCCAAGGACAGTCCTTGGAAATGGACACTCGGTCTTGGAAAATTGAAATTGTTCTTATTTCCAAGAATGTCCTTGGAAAATGAGAATTTGGTTAGAAGTTTAAAAATTTGTAATTTTAAAGAGAAATCATGATTTGGCATTGTGTAAATTTTTATGTTTGCAATTTTTGGATGAATTTTTATAAGCCATTTGAACAGGAATAAAGCGTTTTTTGTTTTGAAAAATGTTAATTTTGAGCGTCTGGATTTCGCCAAATTTTTCTCATGTCCTTGGAAATCAACATGTCTGTCCTTGGGAATTGTCTTTACCCGATACGAACCCTGATATATATCAATCGACTCCTCTCGGTATTTTGAAAATTAACGAAAAAATGATTTTGTAAACATCAAAGCCGGATAGGGGAAAAGTTAGACAGTAAGGTGGAAAATAGCAGCCAAAGTACCGCACACTCGACTACGGCGGCCAGTAGGTGGGGCGAGACGGAGGGCGGAGGAAGAAGTCCGCGCGCGCCCGCTCCGCGGGTCCCCGCGCGCTCGCCCCCCAGTGGCGCTCGTCAGACTTCTTCCTCCGCCCTCCGTCTCGCCCCATTACTTGCTCCGTCTCCGCATGCTCGCTGTTGGCGGGCCGCCAGCGGGCCTTTCATTTTATTTTATCCGGCTTTTTTGTCACTTAAAAGCAGGGGTGCCACCAACTCTGAGGTGTTTAGCCTCATTTTGTGGCTTTTTGATTGTCCGATGCGCGCGCAAAAAAATCATGATTTTAGCAAAATGAGGTTTTTTGGTCATAAATGAGGCTTTTTTGCCTGCCAAATGAGACTTTAAACATTTTCATTTGGCAGCCCTGCTTAAAAGTGACTTTTTCCTTAATTTCAAAAATTTTAAACCGGTTCAAAAACCGCTTTAAATTCTCAATTTTGATTTTCTATCAACTAATTCCTAATTTTGAAAGCCTATTCGGATTCTTACATTGCAGACCGAGAGGAGTCGATTGATATTATATTTCGTTCGATTTGGACTCTGGCCGCTATGACCGATATTTACCAAACCAAAAATGCATTTATTGTAACGTTATATGACAAAATAAACAATTATGTAAAGATCGTAACTCTGTTCGGGTCATTCGTTCTTAAAAAGCTCCGGAAATTCGTAAGTATCATTTCCTTGTAACCTGAATTATTTCGTCTAAAGAAATATCAAAAATTTAATCCAACCAATTTGTCGCACTCCACCCATTTGATTCGCCTGCAAAATCCACAAGATGAAACGTATAGGCGTGTCTGGGGTTCTCCGATAAGTTCTGGCCCGATTTATGCACAACATCCCCGTGGATTAGCACTAAGGAACCTTAAATGCATAAAGCGAATGATTTTGGTGAAAAATGATTTGAAGCAGGGACGTATACAATACCTGCCGGACATTCCACCGGGACAAAATTGTATCCTTCAAATGAGGGACGAATTCCTAGAAATTTCAACATGTCTCCAGTGGTGGACGGTTTTGCAATATTTCTCTCATTGCGAGCTACTTCTGTACTGGTGAATTTGTACTGCTTGGTGAGTGAGAGGCATCTAGGATCTGGATAAGCCCAATTTGGCATGAAAAAATGCGGCACTTATGCTGTTTAGACGTCAGGCGCATAGCCAAAAAAAATCGGCCAAGATTGCCAATTTTTGCAAAATTTTTATTCCGAAGCAAATTCTAATGGAAATTTTTTAACAAAAATTCAAAAAAATTTTCGGCGGCGCATATCGGCGCCGCCCACCCCTACCACCCCTCTAAAAGTAAAGCAGAATCTCAAAAAAAAATTGATTATGGATAAGCGGCAATAGACGTCGAAGATAATAAGGAAGATATTTTTTAATAATAAAAAAAAATTTGTTTTACCCTTGACCGTTACAAAAAAAAATTCCCCCCCCCCCCCCCCCCCCCCTCTGGATACGCGCCTGTTAGACGCCCTTTTCGGCCGAACTTATGATTTGTTCAAGTGCAAACAAAATTCGGGGATGCTTTTTTCGAAAAATTGCTTAACAAAGATCAATATTTTAATTTGAACCCACCCCACTCACGAAATTATGTGGTACGTCCCTGGTACCTTTGTGCGAGCCGGGAATGAACCATAGGCATCCATTGTCTAATCGGGCCGGGTCCAGTGCAATCCAAATACCCAAAAGAGTATTTGGGTGCTCCGTATGCAAAAAGGTCGAATCGACATGTTCGTTAGTCGCGCCTCCGATGTATGGTTGCTGAACATATCTATTTTACCCGCTGCGCAACGAATAATCTTCAAGAATCTGTTGACTACATTTTAAGAGCCCTATTGGTTGCCGCTATGGTTGTGCACCAGGCATGATCGTAACTGGACTTTCAAAGGGAATCTCGCGTAGTCTGGAGTTAAAATTTTTTCATAAAACGATAATTATGACGTCGTTTGGTTAAAATTTCACAAATGTGCATTGCCATTTGATGTAGGGGTTTGGAAATTCGACTTGGATTTCGTTGAAGGGGTTCGACGACGCCGACGGGCCCCGTCGGGGAAATTAAAAAATTTCTTGAAATCGAAGCGGGCCAACTCCGTCTCAGCCATTAAATTTTCGATACTTTCCTTTTAGAGTTGGTCGGGATTATCCCGATTTTTAGAATCCCGATCCCGGTTTCGAAAAGTCAAAATCCCGCCCCGGTTCGAAATGCTGGTCACGATCCCGGGTTTCACAGTCCCGGTCAATCCCTGGGTTTCCCAAAAATCCCGATCCCTGCCAACTCTACTTCCTTTTGGCTGGGGGTAATAATTAGAAGTTTAATCTGGCAGCAGATTATCCGTTAATAGAATACTTTCAAGCCTAAGCTTAAGCCTAGGTCCAGGGCCGTATCTAGAAAAAATTTTCGGGGGGGGGGAAAAAGTCGATTCTTAGGGGTGTACTTTTTCCTTTTTATTGCATTTTTGTTAAGCAATTTTTCTCGATTTCTGGGGGTGCATTTTCCGTTTTACCCCATTTTTGGGTGGCTCGGCGGTGCCGATAGGCGCCGTCGAGAAAATTTCGATTTTTGACCGATTTGTTAAGAGATTTTCAACCAAAATTTAAAAAATCGGCACTTTTTTTTGAAGTTTTTTAGGAATGGGAGGGGTCGGCGGTGCCGATAGGCGCCGCCGGAAAAAATGCTAAGAAAAATGTCAAAAAAATTGTAAAAGTGTAAAACAATAGGGTCCCCCCTCTTGTTTTTTTTTTTTGTCAAATTTCATTTCGGGGGGGGGGAATTCCCCCCCCCCCCCCTAAATACGGGCCTGCCTAGGTCTAAGCTAGCTTATCCGAAAATGCTTCTTTAGATTTGATTTGAAATTCGAGAAAACGGGGCCTTTTTCATGTTTCTCGATCTAAACACCGCCCAAAATCTGAAAGAAAAATTAATGGCTGAGACGGAGTTGGCCCAGACGGAGTTGGCCCTACTACCACCAAAAGGTGTTACATAAATTTTGATTAGTAGGGTCCTCCCAATGGTTATGCGGTATGAATAAACTCCAAACAAAGCCGGCTACGGAATGAAGGTACCTTGAAAATATACATGCTTTGCATCACTCGAGGTTCTATTGCACCTGTCAGACTGACGATTCTCTTGAGGACAAAAAATGTCTCCCGGCTCCCACCTATTTTCCAACCTTGATTCGTTCATGGAAAGTAAACTTGCGAAAGTTGGGGTCCAGCCAGTGCAGGGCTTAATGACCATACTCAATGGAAGTTTGTCCCCAGAACTTACCATGGCCAACTTTGTTCAACGCCATTTCTTTCGGCACCTTTAATCTGCCACTTTGTTCATCCACGGCTGCTTCTTCATAGAAAAAGCGAATTTTGTCTACGCTTTCGAGGAAGTAGCAGTCGGAAACATGCTTCAACAGGATAAGGGAAGTTCAAAAACCCAGTATTGTCCCACTTTTTGGTAGTGTCCGGTGAAAGTAAAAAACGGGATACGTGAAAAAGACCAAGCGGATCCCGTTAAAGCCCGGTCCCGGCTTATCTGGGGTTAAAAACATCCGAGACTCCGGCCCAGGATTGTCAAAAAAAATTAAAACATTTTCTGACTATTTTCATAGAGATAGGAGATTCGAACCAAAACAGGGTGTCGCCGATTTCACGACGGGGGGTGGTAGAGGGGCGATTTTTGTTACAGTTTTTTTCTAGTTTGAATTGAGATTTTTAGTTTATTTCAAAAACCTTTTCCTCATCAGATGTGTTGAAAGTTGTCCGTGGATGTTTTTCTGGGTCAAACTCTGCCACAATTGAATCCATTGCATCACGGAGTTCACTGATCTCTTCGGGTGAAAAAACTCCGTCGATTCGGACAAAACCATTCTCGCGAAAAAAAGGTTCAAAACCCAAATGATGTGCATCATCAGTTGGGAATTGTAGAAAATGCGTGAAACTCATTGTTTGGAAGTTTTTTGGAAAAATTGCTTAAGAAAAAGGAAAAAGGGCAATCCTTAAGAATTGCGGTCCCGACGAAAAAAAATCTTACCACTTTCAAATGCATGTTTTCTAGGGTAAAAATATGCGTAGAACACGAATCCGAGCTCGGATTTTGGGAATGTCGAATCCCAAACCCGAATTCGAACATTTTTCGAAATTTCAGCCACGTGAAAAATAATTTGTGCATGAACCCAAAAAGGTTAAAACCTTCAAAAATGTGCGAAAACGTTTGTAATCATGGGAAAACAACACGATTCAATCGTTAACGGAGTCGAAATGTGCAATATAAAAAATTAATCAACCCAAAAAAAAGCTTGTATTTTAAATTTCGGAAAATGTTCGAATTCGGGTTTGGGGTTCGACATTCGCAAAATCCAAGCTCGGATTCGTGTTCTACGCATACTTTTACCCTAGAAAAGATGTATCTAAAATTAGAAACATCCAAAAATTTAAAAAAAAAATTTCAGCGGGACCGCAATTCTTAAGGATTGCCGGAAAAAGTCACGTTTATAATAAGAAATTATTTGTAATGAGTCTGAAGCGCAGAACCAAGAAATTATTGAATTAAAACAAAGTATTTTGAAGGCGAAAGTCCGATAGCCGTATCAAAAGTTATGCCTGCATGAATTTTTGGTAATACTCGGGCAGGGGCGTAGCCAGGAAAAAATTTCGGGGGAGGGGGGAAACTCGATTCTTAGGGGTGTACTTTTTGCTTTTTATTGCATTTTTGTTAAGCAATTTTCCCAAAAAATGTTCGATTTTTAGGGGTGCTTTTTCCATTTTTACTCCATTTTTGTTAATCAAAAATCCAAATTTTTTTTGCGAATTTTTACGGAGGGGGTCGGCGGTGCCGATAGGAGCCGTCAGAGAAAAATTTTTGTTTTTTGTTGACAATTTGTTAAGAAAATTGGTCAAAAAATTGTAAAAGTGAAAAACAAAAGGGCCCCCTCTTGTTTTTTTTTCTTCAAATTTCATTTCGGGGAGGGGGGGGGGGGGACCAGCCCGAGTATTACCGAATTTTTTTGGGAATTTTTGGCCACACAAAATATTGATTTATGTTGCCGAAAATTTTGTCGCTTTATTTTGACGCAGTAAAAAGTGGTGCAACATGGGGTCAAACATGTTTTGAAATTTTTTTTCTTACGGAACACAGGTTCTATAACTTTAAACCTTATAATGGTTTCGGTCGAACATCAGTCGCATTCGACACAAAAGATGGGCAGACGCAAAAAAATCCCTTCACAATACTTGGACCAACAGAAGTTCGAGCTCAAAATTCCAGAATTCCCCAAGGAAGGAGTTAAGGAGATCATCCGTTGTGGCTTCATGAAGTGGTAGGGATTTTTGTTTGCTTTCATTGTTTAACGAAGTGTTTAACAGGACTTTCTCATTTAACAACAAGCAAATAGATCATGAATACATAATGAAGAAGCTGAAGTCTCGACAAAAAGTGCGTAAGAAATACGCTAAAGGCAAGGATAAGAAAAGGGCTTCGAAATGGAGGAAGGCAAGGCAAGGTTTTCTACTCAGTGCGGAGTGCGAGCCGGACTCTGTAAATATGCAACCCAATCCAAACTTATCGTTTCCTCGGTGGAGGGTGAATGCGATGATTGTGCCAAATTGGAAAGAGTCGCAAAATGACGGGAGCTCTTGTTTGGAACGGAAAAGGCGCCGCATTAAAGAAATAGACGTATGTACAATCAAAAATTTGGGCAATGTTCCCCTAAATTTTTTTGTTGTTGTTGGATTTGTTGGGGTGGGTTAGGGACGTAAACAGACAACATTTTCTTGGGGGAAAATACAAAAAAAAAAAAAAAAAAGATTTTAAGTGCGTTTCCGTTTTATTAAGGTTAATTTTTTAAAAACAATTTTTGAGAATTCTGCTTCACCGATAGACGCCTCCAAGAAGCTTAGACTCAATTCTGTTGTCCTATCTCTAGTCTGGTGGTGTTTAGCAATTTAATGAATTTAGAGGGGATGGCTTTTTACGAATAAAGTCATCTGGCATGGCATCAAACACTATCCTCCGCTCGCTTGTCGTCGTCAGGAGAATGTTCTTTCCATAAAACTTCGCGTTCTTCGGATCAGAAGTTTTGGCCCAACGTGATGCATATTTACTTTTTAACGCAATTAAGTGCAATATATAATTTCAGAGCTTTTGTGCCAAATGATGAAGAAACACTATCTAAAATTTGTCTTAATGCTGGCGATGAACATATTTACGTTGAAAGAGCGGTATAGTTCAAGTAAACGTGTTTAATACGTTAATTGATTTAGTTGCTCGAATTCCATTCGCCAATTCTTTTGGAGCATATAAAAGATGGAATTGGAACATCGAAGCGGAATGCAATTAATCTCGAAAGTCGGTTTAAGCCTTCGCTTGTAAAGTTGGCTATTCGTGTCGTTGGATTTCATTCAGAATTCTATGGTAATTTAAGTCTGATAGGTTTTCGAAGGCGTACTCAACCATTTTTAGATAAAGAAATGCCAAAAACGGCATGGGACCAAATTTACAATTTACTAACCCAATTTATTTGGTAGATTTCTAAGGACCTTTGGCTTTCTTTTTGCGCCACTTCCCAAGCTCCCCCCCCCCCCCTTGGGGGAAAGTTGTTGGCACGCCCTTTCTTAATTTAGATTTCGAAAAATTTGGCTATAGCGTTCGTTTTTTTTTTGACGGCCTTCTAAAAGTTGATTCTTCTTGAATTTCAGTGTTGAACATTCCCGAATTGTTGGATTTTGCAACAACTTATGGCTTCCACACGCTGCTTCGACTTGTTGAACGAAAGCTTGTCACTAAAAGATGTCAAAAATTATGTACCGCGAAGAAACTGAATTTGGCCTACCAACATCGCCTCTACGGGTTCATTGTACGTTCACTAACGAAAATGATTATTACAATTTATGTTTAGTACGCACTTTCGAAAAAAATAAACAAACCGACAGTGATCAAACGACATTTAAGAATGAAAGATTTGCCAACAAAATTCAAAGAGTTACTGAAAAGAAGGATGACCGAAATAGAGACGCAGGTGTCCGGTATTGAGGCGAAGAGCAAAGAGAGACGCGAGCGGAAGAGGCAAAGGCGCGAGAAGAAGATGAAGTGTGACGGATTGAACAAAGGAGTTAAAAAACTCAAAATTTCTGCCTAAGAAGTTCAGTAAGCATTTGTGACATTTCTTATCATAACCTCATTAGAGGCTTATGTTAGCTCGGAAAAGTGAAGAATACAGACGTCTTTTCCATGTAAATGATATAAAGCAATGTCATCTGTAGTTCTGTTGACGATTTGTTCTTATTGGAGCAATTTTTTGATGTAAGAAGCAAATAAACCATTAATGAATGTTATGTCGTTGTTGTTAGTAGTAAATGCGTGATGGCCAAGTTCCAACGAATATTTCATGCTTTTCTTGGTAATATTAATATGTTGAGATCACGAATAAAAACAGAATCAGAGAAATTCATGAAATGCGTTTTCTTACTTTTGCGGGATTACAATTGAAGATGGACAACGTTTGTGACGGTAAAATTGAATGGCGCTTATCTAATATACGTGAACGGCGGTGCCATCTAAAATTTTGACGTTTATATTTACCTTCAAATTTTAATTTCAGGAGAGAAAATAGCAGAAAAAATCCGAGAATGTCCAGGGCTAGAGGTTCTGGAGATGCGCGGCAATACGCTTGGTGTGGACGCAACCGCTCCGATCGCCGAGGCGCTGGAGTCCCAATACAATTTGAAGGTGATTTACTCATGACATAGCTGTTTGGTTCTGTCTGAATGTGTTCATTTAGAAAGCACTTTGGAGTGACTTGTTCACCGGTCGGTTGAAGGAAGAGATTCCCAGAACATTGGTATTCCGATGCCGTTTTTGTTTTTGTTCTGCATTTCTTCAGAAAACATTATGCGACGCGATGACTCTGAGTGGTGCCAGGCTGACTGAACTCGATCTGAGTGACAATGCCATTGGACCAATGGCCGTGCCCGGGATAAAGGATTTTCTGGCAGGTGAAGCTGCGTTTGCCTTGCAAACACTGAAATTGAACAACTGCGGCCTGGGAATCGCGGGAGAGGTAAGTGACCACATGGAGGTCTTCTGTTGGTTTTCATACAATATGTCATTTTATACAGACCGTTGCTCATTGCTTGTTAGAGTGTCATCGGCGGTCGGCTATTCAAGGCACCCCGCTCAGCTTAAAAACTTTTATCGCTGGAAGGAATCGCTTGGAATTCACTTCCACGGCAGCGTTAGCTGAAGCATTTAAGGTATTGGAGGAGGTCAATAATGGAATGGAATTGGACCCAATATTTTATATTTGTTCTTTTAAACTCTCAGGTTATTGCAGATAATTGGCACCCTTGAGGAAATCGCGATGCCACAAAATGGGATTAGCGCTGACGGGATTGTCAAACTGTCGGAGGCCATCCGTCTAAATCCAGCCCTCAGATATCTCAATCTTGGCGACAACACCTTCGGCGAGTCTGGAGCGAATGCCATGGCCAGTGCGCTAGAAAATCTGTCGGGGCTGGAGCTGGTCGATTTCAGTGATTGTTTATGTCGAAATCGCGGTTCGATTCGGATAGCGCACAGTTTGGTCGCTTCGAAAAGCCCTTTGAGGGAACTGAACTTGTCCGGCAACGAGATTACCATCGAAACTGCGAAGGAGATTTCCCGTGCCATGAACAATGTGACAGGAATTCAGCTCTTGAAGATTGGTGTTAACTGTTTCGGTTCACAATTTGACGATTTTCTTGACTTTGTTCAACCAATTGCCTTCATTGACGCTGGAACCGAAAGGTTTTATTGTACCATAATTGGGCTTTGTCCGTTCCATACATTTTTATTTTAGTGATGACCAAGGATCTCTAAGCGATTTTGATGAATTTGTTAATTCTGTGCATTATTGGTGAGTTGAGCAAAGTCCTTTCCTTTTCTAATGGTACAAGTTAAGTTCTTCTCTGTCTTTTGCTGGTCATCAACTTAAATTGAATTCATCGGCTGATGGTAATACTTAATGTAATCCCGTTGGTTAGTTATTCAAAAATTACAATGCCTCTACGGCGTGCGAATGGACTCATAATTTCTGGGGCCAACCTCGTCAAAAATTCTATCTGAAGCGGAAGTTTATCCATAAATGAAACAAATGGTGGATGATTGGGGTCAATTTCTCCTCCTGCTAAGCCGTGGCACTTTCACAAATTTATCCTCAAAATAAAATCTGTAAATGGCGCTTTTTTGTCAACCAAACTCGTACTCATTTCCTGTCCCACTAACTATCCTCATTGTGCGTTTGCGGATTTCGGGACAAAATTTATGAGAATCGGACTGGTTTTACTTGACATGTTCTTTAATACAAAAAAGACTTAATTTAATAAATTTTGTTTTAAAAAAACAAATTTCCTCATTTTCGTCTCGCTGTCATTAGTTTAGAAAAACGTTTGGGCAAACTCAAAATTCTCAAACGTTGCTTTAAATGCCTGTTCCAACGATCATTGCCATTGAGCATATCGTCTTCTTCCGCAAAGTCTTTATTTACTCTTTCAAATTCGCTTCGGAATAAAGCCTTTAATCAGGTTAAGGAGAATTCGGGGTGGGTATACCTCTATTCCCAGGAAGGCACCAGTCACGACACTGCAAGAATACTAAACTATATTCAGAAACTTTCGAAATGACATTATTCGTTAACTAGAAATGGAGCTTCATAAATAGATTTTTTTTTTCCTTTTTAGGCGAGAAAATAGCAGAAAAAATCCGAGAATGTCCAGGGCTAGAGGTTCTGGAGATGCGTGGCAATACGCTTGGTGTGGACGCAACCGCTCCGATCGCCGATGCGCTGGAGTCCCAATACAATTTGAAGGTGATTTACTCATTGACATAGCTGTTTGGTCCTGTCTGAATGTGTTCATTTAGAAAGCACTTTGGAGTGACTTGTTCACCGGTCGGTTGAAGGAAGAGATTCCCAGAACATTGGTATTCCGATGCCGTTTTTGTTTTTGTTCTGCATTTCTTCAGAAAACATTATGCGACGCGATGACTCTGAGTGGTGCCAGGCTGACTGAACTCGATCTGAGTGACAATGCCATTGGACCAATGGCCGTGCCCGGGATAAAGGATTTTCTGGCAGGTGAAGCTGCGTTTGCCTTGCAAACACTGAAATTGAACAACTGCGGCCTGGGAATCGCGGGAGAGGTAAGTGACCACATGGAGGTCTTCTGTTGGTTTTCATACAATATGTCATTTTATACAGACCGTTGCTCATTGCTTGTTAGAGTGTCATCGGCGGTCGGCTATTCAAGGCACCCCGCTCAGCTTAAAAACTTTTATCGCTGGAAGGAATCGCTTGGAATTCACTTCCACGGCAGCGTTAGCTGAAGCATTTAAGGTATTGGAGGAGGTCAATAATGGAATGGAATTGGACCCAATATTTTATATTTGTTCTTTTAAACTCTCAGGTTATTGCAGATAATTGGCACCCTTGAGGAAATCGCGATGCCACAAAATGGGATTAGCGCTGACGGGATTGTCAAACTGTCGGAGGCCATCCGTCTAAATCCAGCCCTCAGATATCTCAATCTTGGCGACAACACCTTCGGCGAGTCTGGAGCGAATGCCATGGCCAGTGCGCTAGAAAATCTGTCGGGGCTGGAGCTGGTCGATTTCAGTGATTGTTTATGTCGAAATCGCGGTTCGATTCGGATAGCGCACAGTTTGGTCGCTTCGAAAAGCCCTTTGAGGGAACTGAACTTGTCCGGCAACGAGATTACCATCGAAACTGCGAAGGAGATTTCCCGTGCCATGAACAATGTGACAGGAATTCAGCTCTTGAAGATTGGTGTTAACTGTTTCGGTTCACAATTTGACGATTTTCTTGACTTTGTTCAACCAATTGCCTTCATTGACGCTGGAACCGAAAGGTATTTTGTACCATAATTGGGCTTTGTCCGTTCCATACATTTTTATTTTAGTGATGACCAAGGATCTCTGAGCGACACATCACAATAATGAATCTTTGTTAATGTCGATGACTTCGGATATTATCCACAAATAAAATGCTGTCAGACCAACGCACTTTTCTGGAGTTTAATTTACTGCAGGGTGGGCGCATAAGTTGTTATGTCAGGGTGTTGGCGGTCCGGGGTTTTCCGCTCGTGGAAGCACCTTGTGTGTGCCGTGATATTTGGACTATTTTTGGGAATTTTTTAAAGAAGAGTTTTTGCACTAGAATTTTTTAATGGTTAGAGGACAGTGCTTTTTGGAACCCAAGTAGGGCAGAAATTTCGACAGGTTAGTCTTGACCCAAGTCGTATGTAGAAATTTTGTCCACACCTATTTTTTTCATCTCCCCAAGATTTTTGCAGAAAATTTCATCCATGCCCTTCGGGATTTTTTCCCCGGATATATCCACATATTCAGTGTATTTTGGGGGTCTTGGAGTCTGTATGAAGGATGTGTCTGATCAACTTATTTGTTAGTGCAGTTATCTTTTTTGATCAGCATCAACGGTTATGCCTGCACGAATTTTTTTTTGGATTTTTGGGCCAATAAAATATTCTTTTATTTTGGGCCAAGCTTCTTTGAGTCGAAATTTAATTTTTTGATGAGACGCAGTTGGCCCTTTTTGAACGGAGACGCACCATAAAGTTCGAGTAGTTCAACTAACTGGGCATGTAAAACAAAGTCACCATCACGCTCATCACCTCAAAAAGCCTCTAGGTGCATAAAAGCAAGATTAGAAAATACAGCTCCCAGAAGGCTTTATAAAAAATTTGTTGTAAAAAAAAACATTCGGGCATTTTGTTTATTCGACATTAGGCATTTCGATATTCGGAAAATATTTGTTCTACATGTATGACATTCGGACAGTTTTTACATATTCGACACGGACAGTTTTATACTATTCGACATTCGGACGCGACGTTCGGATCGGTACCCACAAAATCGTCGGACGGCGACTAAAAAAAATGAGGGAAAAAAGAGATTTCTCTGACCGGAATCTCTCATATTTTTTCGTTGCCGTCCGACGACTTTTTTGTAACCGCACCAAAAGCTCCTTTGGTACTCATTTGTCAGTTAATCAGACTCTGTTTTCCGTTCAAATTTATTAAGAATATTTTAAAAAGAATTTGGTGACTAAAATTTTGGATAACGAATTGAATGAGGATATTTATGCATTCTTTAGTTTATTTAACGGAAAAACGAAATGCATTAATTTACACTACGATATTTCAACTGAAAATGGTGATGCCTCTTATGCGCCGGCACATTTTAGCCGGCGAAATTTAAAATTACTTTTGTCTGCTTTTCGCCGAAAGGTAATGACTTTAACCCCGTTTAAGAGCGGAGCCACCCCCCCCCCCCAAGCACGTATTTAGGCGGAGGGGGGGGGGGGGGGGGTACGTAGCCCCGCCACCAAAAAAAGAAAATCGAGAAGAGAAACCATAGGGGGGGTATTCGTAATTTTTTGGACCAGTTTTTAACAAATACAAAATTTTCTCAGCGACGCCTATCGGCACCGCCGACCCTCCCCCGCCCATTAAAGGAATTTTCGCTGGGAACAATTTTTAATAAAAGACAAAAGTAACATAAATTGTGTTGTGTTTTGTATAGACTCAGGGTTAGCGGTTGGGTCCGGAAACAGGGTTATTTAAAATGATTTCGGTTTATATTTGTAAAAAAAATTAAGCCTGGCGAAAACCATACAAAAATAATTTTAAAATTTTTCCACTGCAAATGTGCAGGCACAAAAGAGGAGCACAGATCAAATTATCCAATGTTGATTTATTTTTAGATTTATTGTTTGTTTATTTGATAAAAACTACTGTTTTTTAGACGAGTGCCTCAACTAAAATGCCGCGAGTTAAAATAAAGTGGGGTACCGAAGAGCTCAGTGTTAATGCAAATCTGGAGGAAACTCCCTTGTTATTCAAAGCTCAACTGTTCGAATTGACCAATATTCCACCTGAACGTCAAAAGTTGATAGTCAGGGTCGGTGAGTGTTTTTTTCTGCGTTCAAAGCAGTATATTTAGGGTAAGACGATATCTGATGAATCGTGGAATGGAATTAAAATACAAGACGGTTCTGTTATTATGCTTATCGGAAGTGCGGGCTCAATGTTGGTCAAATCGGAAAATGTCGAGTCGTCCAGTCTTGCCAGTTCGGCTGAGAAGGCGCGACATAAACCGCTTCCGGTTGGGCTGCGAAATCTGGGCAACACTTGCTACATGAATTCGAGTTTGCAATGTTTGAAGGTTTTTTATTGAATATTTCGTTCACAATAAATTTGTTGTAGATTATACCGGAATTTGAAGCTGCACTGAAACAATTCAATGCGGGTCAATCGGCTGAAAGAGCCGATGGGTCACAACGCGTAAAACTGTTTACAAACTCTCTGGAGGAACTTTACAAAGAAATGAATAGTCTGGCGAAGGAACAAACGAACAGTTACCCTGAAATCGTTCCAATGCTTCTTGTGCATGTTTTTCGCCAAACGTTTCCCCAATTTGACACGCAAGATGGGCGTGGTCAGCATCAACAACAGGACGCCAATGAATGTTTTTGCGAAATGCTCAGAATGATCTCAGACGAAACAGTTTCCACGTTGGAAAAAAACGATGGTAAATGTGCGCAGAGCCGTAAAAAGCGGGAATGAAAGGGGGGACTTGATTAAGAGGCGCGCAATCCTTCTATTATTTCAAATTCCAATTTTTTAGCGGCAGTGTGTATCGTAGCACCGGGGCTCTTGATTATTGTTTTTTTTTCTCCCCATTTTTGCTACATAGCCCCCCCCCCCCCCGAAATTTATGGGCTTATTATAATCCTAAACCACAAGCTTTTTATGGGTTATCATTTAGCGTGCGTACCTTCGGCAAAGGCACAAAAAGTTCCATTGAAGCAATTCTTCGAAGTTGAGCATGAAGTCGTCGTGAAGTGTCTCGAAGAAGGCTCTAAAGACGAGCCACAAAGGCACAAAGAAAAAGTTTTGCAGGTTCACCTCATCCATTTAACTTTTCATATAAACGTGCCTTTCAAATGTCCAGCTGAGCTGTTTTCTGGACCAGGAGGTCCGTTACATCCAGGCCGGAATCAGAAACAAAATGGTGGAAGAAATCGAGAAAAAGTCAGAATCACTGGACAGGAATGCGAAGTTTGAGAAACGTTCGCTGGTCAGCAGACTTCCGGCGTACTTATCCGTGCAGATGGTCCGCTTCTTCTACAAAGAGGAAAAGAATGTAAAATTGCATTTTCACAACAATTTCCAAGGTTTGTTTAGATCAGCGCTAAAATCCTCAAGGACGTCAAGTTTCCCATTGTTTTGGATGTTTTCGATTTTTGCAATTCCGAATTGCAAGACAAACTGAAACCAGCTCGAACAGCACTGAAGGTGGACGAATTGTTTATTGCTTTAAAAGAGGGGGGTGGGGGGGGGTCTTCAGGGCGTGACTTCTCATTTTGCTAACGCATTTTTTACTGATTTTACTGCTTCCTCGAAGTCTTATACAATATTAATGCAGGAATACGACGACGCTAAAATTGAGTTGATGCGAAAAGCAAAGTTGACTGAGGGAGCAGAAACCAAGCCTGATTTGACACCTTCAGGATTTCACCCGAACAGCTTTTCCGATGACATCGGTTCCAACAACAGTGGATTTTATGAGCTGAAGGTGCTTGGAGATTGCCTCTTATTTCTCTTCTTTTTTTTTAACTTTAAGTGCTTGATCACACACCAAGGACGTTCAAGCAGTTCGGGTCATTATGTGGCATGGGTTCGAATTGGGGGTGAAGACGAAAAATCGGATTCAGCCAAATGGGTGGTCTGCGATGACAGCAATATTTCGCTGGTTTCAGAGGAAGAGATTTTGAAGTTGTCCGGCGGAGGCGATTGGCATTGTAATGAATGAATTGTGGTGACATTCTCATCATACCTTTTCATATTTTAAGGTGCTTACGTCCTTATCTACGGGCCTAAGAAGATACCAAAACTTGACAGTCCGGAAGAGAAAGGGAAATAAACTGTCGAAAGTCAATTGTCAAATTTATTTAAATGTGCTTTGGACCTTAGTAAAATTGTTTGTTTCTTTTGACTTTGTAATTTGTTTGATTCTGAACATTAACCAATTTATCCGATATTATATTTGAGTGTCTGTCTGTTTGTGTGTAACGCTGTTGAATTAGCGGGCGATGCGCAAATAGGTAAACAGTGAATAAGGTAGACACGAAAGATTTGAAAGAAATAATACGGAAAGAAGTGAAAATGGCAAAAGGTGAAAAGGCCAATTTCGCCGAAAGTACAAGTCCATAAAAACCACTATTAAGAAAGTTGCAAGCAAATTAAGTTGCAAAAACCCATAGGGGGGGGGGGGGTTGGCCTAATCAGTAAGGATGGGATTTTTTTTTCTGCGGACTTGACTAGCTTGGCGAGAGGAATCGATTGGTAGTTTTTTGTTCGGATCTGAACCAGTCCCAAATAAGATAGAATTCCAAAATTTGTCCTCATCATTTTTAGCCCGTTATGACAAATCATATCCGTAATTATTTGTGCCGAATGATCACTAAGCAATCGCCAACTCAACTGGTCCAATTGAGCGCTTATTCGACTGAGAGAGACGCGGCGGGCACTTCGACGGGCATTGAACACGCACTCAAATTCAACAAATTGGGAATGGCCCACAAAAGAGACTTGAAGGAGTACAAATGTGCTGAATATCTTCACCAAAACACTTACTCCTACTACGATAAGGAGGTGGGAATCGGTCTGCGTGGGGCATCAACGATTGCACTTAAGCAATTCACTAGCATTCTTTTCTACATTCGGGTAGCCATCGAAAATTACTGAAAATGCATAAAATTCCCTATGAAGCAAAATCGTATTGAAATGAGCTTTTTTCATCAACAATTTTTTAAACAATTTAGGCATGGTTAAAAATTGTACATTTTGGAACATTGACCAAAATGTGATTTGGTCTTTCCCATTTAAGTGCGAATTGCAGCAATATCGAGTTGCGCAACCGACGAACAAAGCGCCTGACGTCGAGCCGAAGTTTAAGTCATAAAGCAATGTCATCTGTAGTTCTGTTGACGATTTGTTCTTATTGAATCAATTTTTTGGTGTAGGAAGCAAATAAACAATTAATGAATGTTAAGAACGAGATTATGCGTTGTTTGCACTTGATACTTTTTTATTGAAACTTTGTTTGATATTTTCCAATTCTTTAAAGCAACTTCGAGGCATGGCTCAGCAAAACGCATTAACGGCCGAATTGATTAAACAATGGGAAAAAGAGCCAAACTCTAATCAAAAACTAACTCTGCTTTCTAATCTAAACGATTCCTATCCGGATGGCACTTTTCCGACTCTCGACGATGATATCAAAAAGGTTTTTCTTGGAAATGTCGATTCTCCAATACATAACAGCTAATAAGAAATTGAATGAATGGTTTTTGGCGCTGGAAGAAAAGGGTCCCCATTTAGCTGTTGTTATCTCACGTCCTCAACACCTGGACATCGGTCTCCGAGCAAATACGTTTCCACCAACTGCAGTTTCTTCGAATTATTTTGCGCGACAAAAACAGCTCCGACTTGGACAATTTTATTCCCTTTTTAACCCATTTGACTCGCATAGCAAAACTATCAGCCGACGATACTGAGGAAGCGAAGTGCGAACCAATAAAGAGTAAGGAAATTTGAATGTTGTCATTTGCAATTGCCGACTTTTGAGTTGTGTTAGAGTCTGAGAAATGTCTGGTCAATTTGCTGTTCAACTCCGCCAAGACTCGGGCCCTTTTTCAGTGAGTTTCTTTTTGTAATGACAATGTACAAGATTTGGAAATTCAGCCAAAATCAGTATTCTGCTTTTATTACAGAATGGCACCGTTTGGTCGATTGGTCTCGCGGATTCATTCAGTCAGTGCCATTTACGGAGGCGTCAGTACGCTTTCCGTTGGGTACGAATATTTGGCCGAATGGTCGGTTGATGAAGTGGAGGAATTGCTGCTTTATGACTTGAAGATTGCGTTCATCACAACGGCCTTGGTTCAGAAACTTCGGGTGAGTCGACCTTCTGCATTAGCAACAATAAAGTGTTGCTGTAGAATGATTGTGTAAATGACACGGACAAAACGACGGTTTTTCTCAATTTGCTCGTCTACTCACTGGAGAAGGTGCCCGCCATAATGGCTGGCAAATATGCAAATGAGGCGTTGAATACGTTGTTCAACATATATCACGACTCCAAGATGTTCGACATGGTCTGTGGAATTGTCCCATTGGTTGTGAGACCCATTGGCACACTCGCTGAAATTTTAGGAATGTGTTTAAAATTAAAAATGCATTTTTAGTTGATAAGTTTGCGACTTTACCCGCGTATTTGCGCATTAAATAAAATAATTTTCAAAGGATACTTCGGGAAAATGTGCTGATGAATGTGCACGGATTGTGAAGTGTGTCAATTTGGATTTGGAGACTAAGCAAAACGCCGTCAATTTGCTTTCGGTATTAACATCAGCTGTGCCCTCACTATGTCCTAAGGTTTTTATGTAAATATTTATTTGTTTTAAATTATTAACTACAAGGTCGATCCGAATGAGATTTCAGACACTTCTGTCGCAATGGAGGGATTCGATATGAGTTTCTTGAATTCACTTTTGCACGTTTTTGAAGAACAAATTGACAAAGTAATTAATTAAACTTTACGGAAAAGCCTGAAACGATCTGGGAAGAGCTCGGGAGTTAGAGAACGTTGGATATGACCCATGACGCGTTTCCGAAATTTAATTTCAGAAATGGAACTCACCAAAGCTAATAACTCACTATTTCAGCATTTAAGACCAGTAAGAATTAAATTTGTTTTGAATATTTTAAACGTTTAGTACGAGAAAAAACAAATCATCGTCGAGTTTTTGGGCACGTTTCTCACCATTCTCAGTCATCTCTGCTCAGAGCATAAAGCGGCGAGGCGATTTTGTCGGATGAAAGTAAGAAAAAGCTCACAATCAGAGGGGGGGGGGGGGGGGGATCCTTTTGTTTTGCAACATTCATAATTTTTAGACCAATTTCTAAACAAATATAGTTTTTTGAAATTTCTTAACAAAAACGCAGTAAGGATGGAAAATGCCGTCCCTGGATGGAAACCATCCGAAGCTCAGAATTTCCGACTTATTAAACCATCCGCCAGATTTTGCCACCGCTGACGGAGGACGACGTCAGACGGCGTCCCGAAGAGGGCGGCAGTTTTCGGAACAAAATGGTCCGTTTGATGAGCAGTACTTCGCGATACGGTGAACTGACTGCCGAAATCCTTTTCGTATTGTGCAAAAGATCTGGTCGGTTCGACGCAAATGTCGGCGAAATGTTCGACGATTGTTTTTAGTGTGTCGTCTAATGAAATACTGCGGATTTGGACACTCCGCCGGTCTCTTGGCCAATTATGGGTTTTTAGGCCAAGCGACGACGGCTCAACGGCGCCCCTCGGACAGTGAAGATTCGGAAACTGAGGAATATAAACGGGTGGAGGAAAAGTGCATTTTTGCGTTCCGTTGTTCGATTAACTCAGTCAGTGTGTTAAGGGTCAACCCAGTCACTGGCTCCATCCCGCCACCCGAACAAGTGGACTTAGATTCTCAACCTTAATCTTCTGAATCTTCAGCTTGGTGAATGGCGTCGTCAACTCGAGTCGATGAGTGACGAACAGAGGGAGTACGAAATGATGAAGCTTGTCGACTGCATGGACAAGCTGATGGTGCGTGACTAATTCAAATGAAATACAAACAAATGTAGGAGCACGGTGTGATCAAGCCCGGAGTGGTTGGAGAGGACGGAGAGCTGAGACAAGCGAAGCACGTGGCGGAATTGATCAAGGACGTGAAGACAGAAAATGAGAGCGACGATGACTGAAGAATGCGATAGGCACAATCAACGGAGAATTGGTAGCAAAGATCTCACAAAATTCGAGTGCAAATGCTTTATAACCCATCCTGTGTTCTTTTTACAAATATAACTCACAATAACTTAACACCCATAAAAGCAACAATACTTGACCAGTGGGCAAATTGACAAAATTAGGATCAAAAATCGAAAGCCAATTTTCGTGGCGTGGTGAACTCGCGCACCACTTCATCGCTGACATTCTTTCTCCGCTGCTGCAATTCGCATACGAT
The DNA here is from genome assembly GCA_020449905.1 of Globodera pallida. Taxonomy (NCBI): domain Eukaryota; kingdom Metazoa; phylum Nematoda; class Chromadorea; order Rhabditida; family Heteroderidae; genus Globodera; species Globodera pallida. The sequence continues at coordinate 86,434 of JAIXHY010000009.1, read as the reverse complement.
GCCCTGCACAATTTCAATAGCAATTGCCTTAAGCTCACCAGAAAACATAGCTCCGCTCGAGTAATCCTTAATCATTTGGATGGGTTTAGAAGGGTCAATTCGGGCCAAAACCCAAAAAAAAAGTTTTGCCTGGGTGCCCACTCTATTTTTGATGGGCATATACGGTCTATTTCATTAAAACTTCCATGCCTTTCTTATTTGTTCTAGCCGATCGTCGTCGTCCAGAAAGTAACGTAAAAATTGGAAAGACGTGTCCACGTCGCAATCGCCCCCAAATTGGCGGTGTTCTTCTTTTGTGTCCTTCCCACCGCTAAATGCGTATTTGTTGATCTAAACGGGAGCCCATAAAAAACATTCCCAAAGGGCCCTTTACCTTCTCTTTGATTTTCTTCGGTGTGTCGTCCAAATAAATGCACGAATTGGCGTCACTCGCCGCCATTTTGCTTTGAGCTCCTTGCAACGCTGGCAGAAATGTGCTGTAGATGAGGGAAGGCTTCTGATATTTGAGACGAGGGGCCACATCACGGCACATTCGAAAATAGGGATCCTGGAACGGTTCGAACATCACTAATTTTACAATTTTATGTGTGCGGTTTTGATAAATCGGATTTGTATTTGTAGAAAACATGAATACGACTCATGCAATTGCCGTATATACTTTTGTGAGTTATAAATCAAATCACAACATTGATAATTTGAAATGTCTTTAGCCAGGTTAGGGTTTTTATTGGACCTGATCGATGGCGCATGGAATAAGACAGGGGACGTCCCTACGACCGTTGAAAATCTCTGGGAAAGAGCTGCTAAAGCACGGCGCCGCCTCGATGGCCGGAAAGGCCGACTTTCCCATGGAGTCCTCCCCGGTAAATCCGAATATCGCACGCGATTGATTATTGGTCACCAACTTCCACACCTTCAGGACATTTTCGTAGAAAGACGGTCTAAACTCTGATCAGTTAATGATCCGCTGAAAAACTCGCTACCTCATATACTCTGTGTCGAGAAAAATGAAGGTTTTCTGCGGGTCGAACCCTACCGAAATTATATCCTTTACATTCTCAACAGCAATTTTCTTGGACCGCTCGAGGTCCATGTCCTTCCACAGAAATTTCTCATCGTCCGTAATCTGAACTCGATAATGCGACTCATTCCATTCAAAACAGAAACCTGGATGATCAACGGAACGTCAAACGCGTCTTGCAAACTTTTGCAGAAGAAAAATGGGATCAGATGCCCGAGGTGGAGACTGCCACTGCTCGGCCCCCGGCCAGTGTAAAGGTAGAAGGGCTTTTTCTGCTCGACTCGGTCCAATATTGGCGTAAGATCACTGCGATAGAAAAAAAATTGGTTCTTTCTTTGCTAGAGGGACAATTTCGTGAAGTTTGTTAAGAAAAATATACTCAAAACGGCAATAGTGGAGAATTGCGGTCCCGATGGAAATTTAAAAAAATATATTAAATTTTTCTAATTTTAAATGCATGTTTTCTAGTGTAAAAATATGCGTAGATCGTGAATCCAAGCTCGGATCCGTGTTCTACGCATTTTTACACTAGAAAACATATATTTAAAATTTTAAACGATTTTTTTCCGTCGGGACTGCAATTCTCCACCATTTCCCCCAAGGCAACGATCGAAAGGACAAAAAATTTGGAAAAATAAAAAATCGCCAAACCGATGGGCGAAGAAAAGGCCACGTCGCAACATCGCGTGCGCTCTTTTGCCCGTCAGATTTTCAATACGCGTCACCAAATCCTCAGTTAACTTCCTGCAGCCAAATCGTTCTGAAATTGTTTAATCTATTGTAATTTAATCCATGGGTAATTAATGAAAAGGGAATTTTTTTGCTTATACATCGTTAAAATGAGTGCTAAGAATTCTGAGGAACGCCAAAAATCTGGCAACGATAATATAATCGTTAAGGTACTCGCCCAGGGGCATAACCACCCCCCCCCCCAATGGAATTTGAGAAAAAAAAACCATAAGGGTGGGGGGGTCTTTAGTTTTGCAACGTTCGTAATTTTCACAGACCATTTTCTTAACAAATACCGTTAAATCTTCAAAAAATTTTCCGGTGGTGTCTATCGGCTCCACCGGACCTTTCCTATTCCTAAAAAGCTTCAAAAAATCACCGTTTTTAAAATTTGATTGCATTCTTAACAAATTGAGTTAGAAATTTAATTTCTCGGCGGCGCCTACCGGCACCGCCCGCCTTCCCCCCCCCCCCCCCCCCCCTCATAATAAAGAAGAATTCTCAACAAAACAAAAGCATTTTTGAGAATTGCTTAACAAAAAAAAAAATTGCAATCAAAACACCTCGACCCCCACCCCCCCCCCCCCCCCAAAGTTTGTCCCTGTACTCGCCTATCAGCTTGTCGTAATCAACGCCTTTGGAGCTCGTCGCTAAAACTGTCCATGGAGTGACGACATCGTCGGGATCAAACTGAGAGCCATTGCCGTTTTTAGAATGTTGGAGATCATTGTCTGTTGAAGGACAATTTAACGTGAAGCTCATGTTAGGTATATATGTAGATGGGGTTCAGCCTTTGGATAGGAAGTAACAGTTCTTTAAATGCATAATATAACCATTATAACATTTCGAATGGTATCAAAAATGTTTTGATTGATTGGTTTTGAAAAAAAGACGGAACGAATACAGAGGGTAATTAATACGCATTTTGAGGTAATTTTTTCAGAGACAAGAAAAATATGTTCTATATATAAAAGTTGAATTCCTGTTTGGTTGTCCTGACGTGGTTGGGGAATTTATGCAAAATAGTATAAAACAGATGCAAGGATTACGGATTCGTCTATAGAAAATAAAAATAGAATTAAACGTGTGTGCGGTAGGGTTCGGACGGGCGCCCGGGTCGGGCGGGCGCCGGGCCGGGCGGGCGCCCGACTAGGAAATATTCGATCCGGGCTAAAGCCCGGTATTCGCCCGGCTAAGCCCGCCCGGACGAAAAACCAAAAAATATTCGCCCGGCAAAGCCCACCCGGAGGAAAACCCAAAAAAAAGCCCGCCCGGAAATCCCGCCCGGCGCCTTTTTGATAGCCCGGAAAAAAGCCCGCCCGGCCCCAAAAAACCGAATATTTTCCGAATATTTTTATGTCATTTCTCCCAAAAAGTACCAAAATATTGACTAAAAAATGGGCTAAAACTAACCAAATTCAGTCATTTTATGCGTAAAACCCTTCAAAATTCTTCAATCTTGATTATTTTGCTCTCACAATTGTAAATGTATTACTTTTTACGTTTTCAAAATTTTATAAAAACAAATAAAAATTTTTAGGAATCAGAAACCTTCAAAATTTCCTTTTTTTGCCCAGCAAAATGTGAATATTTAAAAATTCCTAGCTTTGGTCAAAGTTAAATGGTCTTAATTATTTTAGTATCATAAAATGCGGAATCACCATTATTTTTAAGAAAATTAAATTCAAAAGGTTATTGTCAATTTATCGAAAATTTTATGCTTGCCTACTGAAGACATTGCAGGCATGTATTTATGTGGGGCCCAAAGGGAAAATTTGAGAAAAAAAACCATAGGGGGACCATTTTGATTCACAAAATTCGTAATTTTTGGACCAATTTTCTTAACGAATTGAGTTAATAATTCAAAAATTTCTCGGCGGCGCCTATCGGCACCGCCGACCCCCCCCCCCCCCCCCCCCCCCCTCATAAGGGATCGAAACCGACCCCCGGCTTTCCCGCCACTGATGGGTCGGGGAGCAACCCTAATTTGAAACCAAATTGATTTTTGAACCAATCCTGTTCAGGATCCTGTAAATTTTACAACAGGATTGACAGGATCCTGAATTTTACAGGATTAATCCTGAGGATCCGGTCCTGTAAAAAATTTTGAGCTCCAATCCGGTTACAGGATCCGGAAAATTGATGTTGCCGCACTCTATATCGTACATGGTCAGAATCTCTAACTTTTAAGCTGTTTCAAAAAATTTTTCAAATATTCGCCCGGTATTCGGATTTTTTCCAAAATCCGGGCTAAAGCCCGGTATTCGCCCGGCAAAGCCCGCACGGACGAAAAACCAAAAAATATTCGCCCGAAAAAGCCCGCCCGACCCTTTTTAGGTTGCCCGGAAAAAAGCCCGCCCGGCCCCAGACCGATTATCCGAACCCTAGTGTGCGGTACTTTGGCCAGCATTTTACATCTTACTATCTAACTTTTCCACCAGTGGAAACGCCAAAAGGGAAAATGCCAAAAAGTGAAAACGTCAAGAAGGAAAAATGCCAAAAGGGAAATGCCAAAAGGAGAAATTCCAAGGATAAAAAGTAGGGTTGGACGGGACCGGGACTTTTGGGAAAAACCGGGACCGGGACTTGCCGGGACCAGAAAAACCGGGACCGGGACTTGCCGGGACCAGAAAAACCGGGACCGGGACCAACATTTTCAACCGGGACCGGTTCCGGGACCAACCGGGACTTTTCAAGGAACAATTTTTCTTTTATCAAACACTAAAAAATTTTAATTTTCCGGCAACACATATTGTTGATCTTCTTGACCTTCGATGTTATTGTCATCATCATTCTTTTTTTTGAGATTCTGCTTTACTTTTAGGGAGGGTGGGGGTCGGCGGTGCCGATAGGCGCCGCCGAGAAAAATTTTTGAAATTTTGACTCAATTGTTAAAGAAATTTCAGGCGGTGCCGACAGGCGCCTCCGGAGAAATTTTTACAAAAATTGGCAATCTTTTGTTAAAGAAATTGAAGCAAAAATTTAGCAAGACGTGATGAATTTATTTCAAAAATTCTTGTATCTATTCTTTTTTTTTGCGCACATTTCGGTCGATGATGCCATCATTAGGGGTGTACTTTTTTCCCGGTTGGTCCCGGTCCCGGCGGGACCAAATAATCGGGACCGGGACTTTTCATTTTTCAAAAATCCCGTCCCGACCGGGACCGGGACCTGAAAAAACCGGGAAATCCCGTCCCGTCCAACCCTAATAAAAAGCTTCGAAGTATGGCAATATCATACATACATATTTAAAATAAATTATTTTAATAAAATAATTTTTTAATTCATTTTGAAAAAATCTTTTCCTCCGTTGTTTTTGGGCCGTTTAATCCGAACGACGATAAAAATATTGTTAAAAACCTCAAAATCATTCAAAAAGCACGATTTGACCATTACTTGCCTTTTTGTTGTAATTTTGTGTTTTTTGAATAACCGGCGGCCATTCGGGTGGAAATCGTTAGGTATTAGGAATTGTAAGGGCCCGGATATTATCCGCAAATCTTTCCCATCATCAAACTTATTTATACAGCTAATCACAAAAATATAAGAAATCGTACAGAAACATTTATTCGATTAGAAAAGTTGAGAGATGCTAGTGATCAGTTTTGTATATAAATCAAATGGTTTCGTATCAAAGTCACCCGGATTTACATTTTCTCCATCCTCCGCAACCCGATCAGAAAGTTTGACGAACAAACCATGGCATAATAGCTTATAAAGCTTATCGACGAGTCCGGAACGACCATCAAAGGTCATCATGCCGGATATAAACACAGCGATCTCCTCCCAATGAAGTTCCATGTCAGAGAAGCAATGGCGAACTCGGGTCAGCTGCTCCTCATGAAGTTCAAGACTTTTGTGGCGGTGATGATCATCGCCGGCATTCAGAAGTACAGTTAGCACAGTCTGCAGATAATCCTATCGTCAGGCGAACAATGCAAAAGACTCATCGTAACCAACCAAGATAGCAGTGACTTTGTTTTTGCTGAGGATTATCTCCTTGTTAAACACAGAAAACTCGGGAATTGCTTCTACGAAGAGTTGACAACGATGGCGGGCTTCAGCGAAGTTGGCAATGTGAATGAGCTGAGGGGATTTGCCGCTGCTGTCTTCTCGGACGGGCACAAGGAACGAACTCTGGGGATGGATTTGAGTGCGTTTTGCCATTGGGGAGGAGGGGGGGGGGGGGATTTGAGTGCGTTTTGCCATTGGGGAGGAGGGGGGGGGGGGGGATTTGAGTGCGTTTTGCCATTGGGGAGGAGGGGGGGGGGGGGGATTTGAGTGCGTTTTGCCATTGGGGGGGGGGGAGGGGGGGGGGGATTTGAGTGCGTTTTGCCATTGGGGGGGAGGGGGGGGGGGATTTGAGTGCGTTTTGCCATTGGGGGGGGAGGGGGGGGGGGATGGATTTGAGTTCGTTTTGCCATTGGGGGGAGGGGGGGGGGATGGATTTGAGTTCGTTTTTGCCATTGGGGGGGGGGGGGAGGGGGGGGGGGGGGATTTGAGTTCGTTTTGCCATTGGGGGGGGGAGGGAGGGGGGGGGGGGGGGGAAGGGGGGGGGGGGGGTTGGTCACGCACCTTAAACGCCTGCACGACGGCGTTGACGAGTTCCACGGCTTGACGAGTGCTCTCCAGGCCCTCAGAATCGCTTTTCCTTTTCCGATTCTTCTCCAGCCGAACGTGCGTTTGCTGCATTCCCATTTTAAGACATCTTAAACGAGTCGAATCGATCACTTAAGCCAATCACTCGGTCGGTGTCAACTTACTTCTCCAACCGGCACTTCTGACACCGATTCCGAGACATCCGATCAACCGGACATTGACTATTTTTGGCACATTCGTAGTGCTGTCCTGACTGGACGGAGCGTCGGAAAAATCCCTTAAAAATGAAAATTGCTCTGCTTCAACGACCATTTCGTTAACCTTGCATCCTTCGCAACTTTGTACCTAAACCAAAATTTGTTGGCTGAAATTTGCCCGTTCCATTAGACCCCGTAATGATGTCCACTCGCCCGGTCGCCGCAGACGACACAGCATTCGATCTGTTGATGCTGTTGTTGGTGGAGAAGCGAGAGAAATGCGGCCGAGTTCGACAGCAGCAGAGGGTGGATGCCGTGGGGGGAGGGCATTTGTGTGGCGGGGGGTGGGAGAGCGAACGGGGAAGTGCCGGAGGCGGACGAAGAAGGACGAGCGGCAAAGACTCCCGGAAGGTTATGGTAAGGGAAAAGATTGCCGGAAGGATGGCCGGAGGGATGTAGAGGCTGTTGAAGGTGATAGTAAGACGGAAAGGAATACATCGGTTGACGGAAGGCACTGGACGGATGACCAAACATTGGAGCGTTTGCCGGATTGGTTTCAAATGGCATTGTGGGGAGCGGTTGCTGTGGCTGAAACGGCACTCGATGTTGTGCCTCTGTCTGCTGTTTGGACGTGCCATTGATTAAGGCCAATTGAGCAGTTCTGGTCTGCAGCTGCTCCGTCCTAGGCACAACTCCCGACACCGAATGGACTTCGGACTTCTTTCGAACTTCTGACGGAAGTTGTGATCCCATCGAAGAGCTTTCCCCGTTATTTGCTGCTGCTGATGGGATTCGATTGTTGTTGGTTGAGCAAAACGAACTTTCTTTCTGATCACAACGCAATTGTTGGGCTGCTTGCACTCGCAAAATGCTGGAAACTGAAATTGAGAATATTTAAAGTACTGGCAATGATTGGTGGTGATCAATGGGACAACCTGAAAATGAGTTGGACCGGGAAGGCAGCGAATGGGTGGGCGACACGGTCATCGGAGTGTGTCCGGGAGACAGCGAACTGGTCTCGTTGCCCGAATCTGACTGCTCTTCCCCCGCCATTTTGGAGATGGCCAATAATGGCTGATGATAATGTTGAATGACCGCTCCTTGTGAAGAGACGTGAGAAGAAGCGGCACTGCTTCTGTCGTTGTTGTGCTTTATTTGATTTGCCGGAGGGGCTTGAATGGCATGGCTTTGGAACATTTTGGCCCACAACGATGGATCCATCGGATTGGTTGGTCGAAATTGGGGCAATTGGGCGGTGATGTTGGTAAACTGAGGGAGATGATACAAAGGGGAGGAGAGAGGAATGGCACTTGCGGGCACAATTTGTTGAGGGTTGGCACATTTCGGAGTGAAAAGCCGGAAGGGACAACCATCTCCGTCCATCACACGCTGAACTCTTAAATCGGAGAAGAGATGGAATCACTTTTAGAATAAGAAGAACTGAACAGTGAGAGAGCCAGGGATGGGCGTAATCTGCCCATCTGATAGTGAGGGCATGCCCTTTCGGGGAAGAATTTGGGGTCATCCCCCCGGGGGCAGAAAGAACCAAACCCTTGGGGGAGGAGGGAGAGGGTGAGGACGGATTGTTTGTTGTCACCCAACCAAAGTGAGGACGGGCCGAGCAGCGAGTGGCGTCGCCGGTCGTGGAGTTGTTTTTCGGTCGGTAGAGGCGTTCCTCCCAATTACCTGCCGAGTTATTCCCCCCCCCCCCCCTCCCCCCCCCCTTCCCCCCCCTCCCCCCCCCCCCCCCACCCCCCCCCCCCTCTCCCCCTAACCCTCAGCTTCGTCTTCGTTTGAACTTCCCTCGAAGGCCGTCGTCCTCCTCCCATTGACCTGACCTCAGCGAATCGGCCGGCACAGTTACGTAATTCCCCCTACATTCATTCATTCATTCATTCATTCATTCATTGGTGGTTCCCCCCTCCCCGGTAGGGAATTTGCCTCGTTTCCCCTCCGGAGATTGTTTACGAGAGCAGTAAATGAGTGAAAATGACGCCATCGAGCAACAGCGGGAAACGGTGACTGAGATCGTAAAAATTAAATTTGAAAGGTCTTTTGCGTCGGGATTGAAACTCTTAACTCTTGACTAAATGTCAATTAGGCTAACCCCGAAACCAATTTCAATCGCGACCAAAACTATCACGACCGCCCAGCCGGCAATTCCAACAATTGGCTTCTTCAGATGCCAGACTAATGGCCCAATTTTGTTGCCATATTCAAGGATTGATTGGTTTTCAGTTTATTCGCACTTTTTAGGGCATGTTTTGGTCACAGTCCTCCGAGTACAATATTTGACCGTGACAATTTTTTTTGGTTTTTTGAAGTGCGGGTACAATTTGAAGAAAGGGAAAGACTGCGAAAATTCCGAAAGTCCTCAGGGTTTAATAATGGTGAAAGGCTTAAAATGTTAAAATTCGAATTCTCATCACTTTTTCTTCCATTTTTTTTCCGACTGCGCGGCCATCATCGCATCCGATCAGTCGCATCCGATCAGCCGACCCATCATCGCATTTGGTACTTTTTGCCTCTTGGGAGTCGCATGTCCCCTGAAGGGTCCGAATAAAAGTCGTTCGGATGTCAACTGACAGTCAATTCAGCTCTTCCAAGTTACAGCCTTCGTGGGAGAGTGAAGGCTGGTGAGGGCGATGTTACCCTATGAAAGGTAAGAACGGGGATAAAAAAAGTATTTAAGAGAATATTATTTGTAATGAATGGAGGAGAGGGAGGGATTGGGGGTGATTTGTGTGAACTGATCGAATGGGGCGGGGGGGGGGAGGGGTGGGTGGGTGCTGATGATGAGTTGATGACCCGATTAGCTTCAGAAGGGGGGGGGGAATGAATGGACAAACGAAATGAATGGGTGACCGCCGCCGCTTACGAACAAAGAATGAATGAATGAATAAAAATGAATTGTCTGGTGGGGGGGGGCGGTGGTCAGACGGACGAAAGAGACAAGCGCTCGCTGCCAGCGGCGGACTTGGGGAAATGCATTTATTGGGGAGAGCAAAAAACGGACGGCGGGGGGAGGGGGGGGGGGGGACAGCCGACAGAACAGACGGCGGGGGCGCGGCGTTCGCTGGGCAGAAAAGGAAAGGAGCCAAGCCGAGAGGGGCACGGGATGGGACGGACCGCCGGGGGGGGGGGATGGGACGGACCGCCGGGGGGGGGGGGGAGGGGGACAAAACAGCCGGCGGGGAAGGGGGCGAATGAGAAGAAGCGAATGCGGAGGTTCGGATCGGGGGGTTGCTATTTTCATTCCAAAAATGGAATAAACCGCCAAAAGGTTACAAATCGATCAGACTTAATTAATTCGAATTCGAAATGTTTTGCTTTGTCAACAATCAACGCTTTGTCTGAATAAAAATGCGGTAACAATCAACAGAATGAAAGCGCAGTCCAAATAGAAACTTTCCAACGCTCCCAAAAGGGTCCCCTTCCGTTTGAAAAAGTCCCTTTTTCGTCGTTCACTTTCTTCCAATTTGCTTCGTCTGATAATCCGAGACAAATGGAAGTTCGCTTCGTCCAATGCTTCCATTGGCTTGTCCAGAAAGATTCGCTGGAGTTGCCCCACCCTACGCGTGTATTTTGGGTTGTCCAAAAGCTGTAAATGGGACGCGTGTTCGATGCGGATGGCAATGAAAGGAGGAGGCGACATGCACTGACCTCCTTCAACCCGTTGAACACCGTTTGCGTATCAATCGAAAACTGATAAAAAGATTGTTTTTACATTATTCCCCAATTCCACCAATGACAACTCACTTTGCTCAGCCCCACGCCTATACCAAACTCCAGCACCATTTTGGCATTGTGTGCTTGCTCTGCGAACACCGGCATTGCCAACATCGGAGTGCGTGTGCACAAAGACTCTTTTATGCTGAGAGGGGAAGAGGGGAAGGAGGGCGTTGGAAGAAAGACTCGCCGAACACCTTTTCAGTCCGGAATGCGTCAGAAACACTTTGGTCTTCGGATGGGCGAGCACTTCCAATTGTGGGGCCCAGGGGACAAGGCGTATATGGGGCGACAGAGTTCGATTCGGGAAGGTGCCGCGGTAGGAGAAAATAAAACGATAGTCCGGCATCCGTTCAAATGCCTCAAAGAAGGCATTGGCCACGTGAGGTGGAGCATAATCCCAGGGCACGACGGTGCCAAAAGCGACGTACACTGTGCCTTTGGCGGAGAATGGCAAATGCGAATTAAAGGACTTTTCAATCATGGCACCATTGGATCGGGGATCTCCCACAAAGTTGCGGTACTCTTGCGAAAGTTCAGAGGGCTCCTCGCAGTGAGCACCGGCACTTAGCACTTCATTGGCACCTTAAAACAACGACAATGGCATTTGAAACATTCGGCTTACCGGGCTGGGGAAAGGCGAGCAAATCGATGGAGTCGACTAATGCCATTTCACTTTGAGCGTACAATTGGCCAAAGCTAAAGTCCTTCCGACCCGTCAATAGGGCAATTTTGGGGGCAATGACAAAAAGGTCCAAAACGAAAAGCATTAATTTGTTTATTGAATGAGAAAACAAACCAACCAATGAAAGGCGAAAAGGCTAATTCACCCAAATTTTCGAGAACATTGGCGAGTCGGTCGGTGAAGCATTCAGGTTGGAATCGGTCGTTGAAATGATGCGGAACGGGCGAAAACGGGTGGGGATGCGTAACCCAACTGTGCCCTTAATTAGAGGTTCAGAGATTGCAGCAAGAAAGTGACAATATTCAGAGAGTTACTTTTTAAGCTAAGTCCAAATGTGCTAATATGATTTGCTTAAAGCAATTACCCAATGCGTTTTTGAAAGTGTTCGAGTTCATCATCACCGCGGGGGAGAAAACGACAAAAGGGACCCGTCGATGGTCGGAGAGGAGACGCGCGAACGCGTAGGCATGGACGGAGAACAGCTCGCCGATGACCAGCAAGTCCCAGGGGGAGTTCAGCACTTGGGTCAGCTGCGGGATGATTCCAATGATTTGCCAGTTCTAAAAGTTCCATTCCCCCCCCCCCCCCCACTTTGTCCGAATGCTTTTCCACCAAAACATCGCAACTTTGAGCAAACATTTGGTAGACCAAGGCCATCATCGGCGTGTGCATTGTGTGCTTCCAAATTCTTCCGCCCATTTCTTTCGTTATGTTTTCATGGCGGCTACGATCAGTGTCCACGGCGGTCAACGACACATTTGGAAATAATTTTTCTTCCATTTTTTCGGAAGAGAAGTAAAAGATGTGGACATCGTGACCGGATGAGGCCAACCTGACCAAAGGAAACTTTGCATGTGAATCAAAAAGGATCAAATGACTGCAACCGATTGATCAAAGGGAGCATCGAACGGAGGTGACTTTTGTTGTCGGGGGCAAGCGCGACGAGAATTCTGGCAGGCTGAACTGGCATTGAAGTGAGCAGCAGCAGCAGCAGCAGCAGCTGCAGGAGTTGGAGTTGGAGGAGGGCGGAGATTTTAAAGTTGGAGAAGGCCGAGGGCGCCGCCATTTTGCTTTGTGGACGATGGGGGGGGGGGGGGAGGGGCAAATGAATGAATTGGGGGGGGGGGGGGGGGGGGAGGTGAGGTAATGTCAATAATGAGCTGCTGGTTATGTTGATGATCATCACACAAACAAAGATTATCGGCGAGTCGAAGACGGCGGGCGATAAACACGCGACGACAATCATCAACAAACGCCTCCAATCCAAAAACGATTTATATTCCGCCGGCGGGGATTGGGCAAAACCAAACTATGCAATATAATAAAATACACAAAATGAACAAAGTTGTTGACAAACCATAGGGGGGGGGGGACCCTTTTGGTCAAAATTTCTGAATGAAAGGAAAAAACGACTTTGCTCTGTCATTGAAGGTTAATCATTTGGAACCCTCTGAAACTCGGCACCGCCAGCCACTCACCTCCCTTTAAATTTTGTTTTTTTGAAAATTCTTTAAGAAAAATGCAATAATGCAACTATTTTGGCCACTCGATGCCATAAAAATGCCACTATTTTGGAGTCGGTTGCCATATTTTGTCGCAAATGAGTTGAGATCCCTGGCGCTGCAGCGTGCGCAAAACTTCTTTATCCACAGAACGACTTAGCTTAGCTGAAGAACTCACAAAGCCAGAGGCCGGGTTCAGTTTTTGCGCACCCGCAGACGATCTGATTGCTAACGAATAAATCAGTCGAAACTCCAGCAGAAAGGCAATTCGTTGGGTGAGAAATCATTTCTTGACAAAAGTCCACGCTTTTGTTGGGAATTGAGAATGATTATAAGGCCAAATGCACGGAAAAATTGAAGAACTAATGACATTTATTACATAAGTAAAAAAAACTCCGGACCCAAAACAATTGCTTATGAGGGCCAAAGAGTCATAATTTTTTTGTCTCGGAGCAGGGCCCTTTACCAAATCTCACTTTTACTTTTAACTTGTTAAAAGTTCAAGTTAAAAGTTAAAGTTAAAAGTAAAAAATAATGCGTATCAATTTTCGCCATTAAAAAGTTAAAAGCTGAAATCTTCAAAGTTAAAAGTTCAAAGTAAGCGCGTAACAATTGTTTTTTTTTCACTTGAAAGTTTTTAATGGTAACTTTTAATCAATTGGTACGCAAGCTTCCTCAATTTCACAAAAACATAGGGGGGACCCTTTTGGTCAAAATTTTTGAAAAAAAAATTATTCTAAAAATAGTCTGAAAATATGTTATTTGATGCGCTGATTACGAATTCTCATCATTAGAAACTAAAAATTGAGAATTTAAAGCGGTTTTACCATTTTTGAAAATTAAGGTAAAAAAGTCAATCCTCGGGAATTGGGTCACGCCAATGGAAAAAAAAAAAAAAATTTAAATTCATGCTTTCTAGGGTGAAAATATGCGTAGAACACGAATACAATCTCGGATTTTGCGAATATCGAAAAACTGGAACCCGAATTCGAAAATTTTCAGAAGGAACATTTTTTGAAATTTTAGAAACGTGAAAAATAATTTATGCACTAACCCAAAAAGGTTAAAATGTTCAAGAATGAACGAAAAGTATGCAGTAATGAAAAAACAAAACAAATCAATTGTTGATGGGGTTGAAATGTGCAATATAAAAAATTTGTCAAACCAAAACAAAAGTTGCTTTTGAAACTTTCGAAAAATGTTCGAATTAGGGTTCGGAGTTTGACATTCGCAAAATCCAAGCTCGGATTCGTGTTCTACGCATATTTTTACCCTAGAAAAAAATGCACTTAAAATTTTAAACATCCAAAATTTAAAAAAATTAACCGAGACGGGACCCCAATTCCCGAAAATTGCCGAAAAACGACTACTTTGGCTAGTATTTTTTGCCCAAAAAAAAGTAATGGGTCAAAAATTCTGAAAAAAATAAATGTGATCAGAAAGTCTCTATTTGAGCTTCCTCTAAAATTTCACATTTTTCTGTTAAGCCAATCTCGAGTTATATAAATTTAAATTATTGATTTAGGCCCCTTTTTTACTTTGAAGAAATTTATTAAAAGTTAATGGCAAAAGTTCAAAGTTAAAAGTAACTTTTAAAAGTAACGTGAATTATAAGCAACAATTGATACGCAGTCACCCTTAACTTTGAAGTTTTCGCTTTTAACTTTGAACTTTGAACTTTTAACTTGAAAAGTACAATTGATATGCAAACTTTTAACTTTTTCAAAGTTAAAGTGAAAATCTTCAAAGTTAAAAGTTAAAAGTGAGATTTGGTAAAGGGCCCAGTCGATTTTAATTTGGAAATTCCGTTTTACAATGTTATTGCTGAGTTGTACCATAAAAGAATTTCATAGACTCTTTGCTGCTGCTACTGCTCGAACTCCTCGTGCCTGCTCATTCGTCGCTGCCATTCCTCCATGTCCCGCACCTCCACCGCCAATGCGTCCCGCCGCATTGAAAGGGCGTCCCTCTCCTCTAGCAGTCCCAGCAGTTGTCTGTTTACCTCCCTGACCTTGGCCTCGAGTCCGTCTCGTATCACCACCAGTTCATCCACTCCCAATTTGCTCAGTTGCATCCGGGTCCGACGTTCCATGAGAACGCGTTGGATTTGCCAAATATTCCGTTTCGACGACCGACGTTTGTCCTTTTCCCTTTCGTTGCTGTTGAACGGTAGCTAATGACTCATCCCACGGCATTTTGTCTTCTATTCGCAAAGTCCGACGGGAAAATATGCATGCATTCGGAAAATGAAATAAAGCAAAAGGGAAGAGAGGACGGACGGGCAAAGGAATCGATAGAATGGGAAGGGGGAAAAGGGGAAGGGCGGGGGACGGGGGGGGAAGGGGGGAGGAAGGGGAAGGCGGGGGGGGGGAAGGGGGGAGGAGGGGGAGAAGGGGGGGGGAAGGGGGGAAGGGGGAGGGGGAAGAGGGGGAAGGGGGGGAGGGAAGGGGGAGGGGGAGGGGGGGTAAGGGGGGAGGAAGGGGGAGGGGGGGGGGGGGAAGGGGGGAAGGGGAGGGAAGGGGGGGGGGAGGGANCGCAAGCGGGAATCGTCGCCAAATTTCGGGTTTTTAAGATTTTGAGCCATTCTTCGTTGAAGAGGTCCGGTAGCAGGTCATCCCATTTTGGGTTCAGATTTTGAACGCCTTGTAGAAACACTTTAGCCGGAAGAAGTGCCGGGCTCATGAGCCCGAGGGGATCGAACACCTTTGCAATGTGTGAGAGAACCGTTCTCTTGGTGATTTTTCCATCGAAGATTGGCATTTTGAAGATGAGTCGATTATGCTTGGGCTTCCACGAGATGCCAAGCACCTTTGTTTCTTCCAACTCGTTGGCCAAGTCTTCCGGTGGCAACTTCTTCAGCTCTTCCAAGTCGCTGCCAAAGAACTCCCTAATGACCATGCCTGCTGTTGCGAAATATTGCCTTTGCTTCGCGAACCAAAGGCAGGAAGTTCGTCCTCCTTCTTGACTTCGATCAAGATGTTGTCGACGTACAGATTTTCGTCGATTCGGCGGGCCAAGTCACTTTCATGTATGGCGAGATGTTCACGGATAGTTGCGTTGAGTAAGAAGGGCGAAACCGTGAGTCCGAAACTGACTCGACAGAAACGATAGACAAGCACGTCTTCTCGTCTCAGCGGGTCGAGATTGTCCGTTGCTGGATTTGCCAACCAGAGGAAGCGGGTGGCATCGCGATCCTGCTCGCGCACTCCTAGCTGTAGGAAAGCCTTTTCGATGTCGGCTAACAGTACTCCCTCCATTCTGCGAAATCGGAGAAGTATGCCTGTTAGGTCTTTGAGCAGAAGCGGACCGGTGTGGAGACAATCGTTGAGTGATGGTGCCGTTGGATTGTTTTTTGGCTTGGCGGATGCGTCCATGACAATGCGAATCTTTGTTGTCGCTTTATCAGTGCGTATGACCGCCCTGTGCGGTAAGTAGTGAACTGGTCCAATGTTTTGATCCGGCGTGTTGATCAGTTCAATGACGGATTTTTGGAGTTGATCCGTTAGGATGTTCTGATATTCTGTGATCAGATTGAGCGACCTGAGTTTCCTTATCAGGCTTATTAATCTCGCCTTTGCCTGATGGAAGTTGGTGGGTAGGTCATTAATCCGATGATTCCAGGGTAAGGCGATCTGGTATCTGTTTTCGACAAATGCCAAATTCCTTTTGAATTCGACCATAACGTCGTCTTGGTCGATCTTTGTGTTCGAGTCATCCATCCCAATGAGGTGAAGCCCAAAAAAGGAGTTCAATTCATCATCGCGTTTGAGATCATCTTCCGTCGTGAAAGTCTGATCGCTGTTGATTGCTTCCGCTTGGTTTGCCAGTTTCTTTCCGTCGATCGTTTGGCCGTGCACTGAGAGGACGAAAGTGACGTTTGCTGATGGTTTGCCTAACGCGATGCGGCCGGATCCGCTTAGGATTTTTCCGATTCTCGATTGACAAAGCGTAAATCCGCTGGGCAGTTGTTCGATCGGATGAACGTTGAGTTCATGCCAGATATTAATGCCAAGCATAATATCTGGTTGCGTGTTTTCGGACGACAATGCTAGCTTTCGCTGTTGAAGTTGTGAAGCGTCAAGCTCTGACAGTTTGATGATTGGCATTTCGGCCACCATAAAGCTCAACGCGTTGAGGCGGTAAATGAGTTTCTCGCCGCCTGTGCCGAGAATGCCGATCTGTACTAGATCACTGACGTATTTCTTTGATTCCCGATCGCCGAAGCTGGTCAGATGACATTTCCTCTCGGTGGATAGTCGAAAGGCCCAATTGTTGAGCTGCTTTATTTGATATGAACGAACGATGGCTTCCTGGGTCGAGGAAGATTGCAGCTGTCATGCTAAGATGAGGCTGCGCTGGATTAAAGACTGTTGCCGTTGTCGTCATTAACAGGGCCTTTGTTTCGTTGTCCCTGACCACGGCGCTTTGTTGTGGCTCGGATTCCGTTCCGATGCCATCTGTTGAGGTTGATCCCTTCTCGTCCCTGATTGGACCAATTATTGCCGCGGCGAATTGAGCTGTTGCTTTGTTGTTGCTTCGACAAAGCGCGGTTGGGTGAGGCTGTCCACATTTAAAGCATTTTTTGGGCTTTGGACAGTCGATTGATCGGTGCGTCGATCTCAGACATTTAAAACACAATCCCTTTTCTCTGATAGCGTCGGTTCGCTGTTGGATTGTGGAGAATTTGCGGCATTCTTCGTTCCAATGACTGCCTGCGCAGAAGATGCATGGCGAGGGTGGTTGCTGATTGTTTCCTCTTTGACCATGTTGAAATGCCGGTTGAGTTTGTCTGGCCGATTGCCATTGTTGCTGTGGTTGCGGGTGCGGTTGCTGATCCGCTCGTTGCCCTGCGGGCTGAAACTTTCGTTGCGTTGAGGCTTGTTGCCATTTTTGTTGCTGATGCGGTTGCTGAACCGCCCGGTGCCCAATTGGTTGGGACTTTCGTTGAGGTGGCTTGTTGCCGAGTCGTTTGTGTGTCTCATCCACTGCTGATGAGATGAAAGTTCGATCCCGTTGCTGTGGGATTTGAGTTCGCTCGCGGAATCTCGGTCCGGAGATAAATGGCTTGGGCTGTCGGTTTTGCTGCTGATTGTTGTGCCCATATTCGCCCATTACTTCTTGAATTTGGAGCTCCTTCCGTACTGCTTCGCTCAGTACGTTGCGGAATTTGGTTGTGCTCCAGTGCGCAGGATCCTCCCCTTTTCTGTTGAGTATGGTGCGGAGGAATGCTGGTGTCAGCTTCTTTTCCAGCATGAGGAAGGTTGGCGGACCTTCGAAGTCCTCTCCAGCATTGTTGAGCTCGCGCGTGAGACGTTCGAGCTGGAGCAGGAATTCCTTTGTGTCGCGAAGACTTTTGCAGGCCTTGAGATTGGCCAGTTCGAAGTGCAGAGCTCTGATGTGCTCTTCCGGTGCGCCGTATGTGTCCTTCAGCAACTGCAGCGCGACGTCGTAGTTCTGGTCTTCTAGGCGAAAGCCGGATACGAGCTGTCGGGCTTCTCCTCCCAGCATGTTGCGCAGGAGATTGAATTTCTCGGCTTTGCTGATCGGCTGGGTTCCAATCGCCGATTTAAACGACTCATAAAACTCCGGCCATTGGCGCTTTTGGCCGGAGAAACGTTCCAGTTGAATCGGCTGGAACTGATAAAGCGGAGCCGTGAATGCCGATGCGTTGTTGCGCGGTTGTGCCGCGGCGTTGTGTTGCAATGCTTGCGCATGTGCTGCTTGAGCCTCGCGCTCTTCTTTGTCCGCTCTGCTGCGGAAGAGTCGGGCTTGGACCGTAAGGGTGCCGATGAGGTCGCGCAAGTCCCGAAGTTTGGTTGAGGCTTCGTCTGCCTTGTCGTTTATTTTCTCTCTCCGGTTGAACGTGCTGAATTCGGTGTCTCCGGCGTCTCTGTCTGCTGCCGGTAGTTTGCGGAGTAGGTCCGCCCATGCACTGGACGCCTCGCGTATGTCGTCCATAAATATTTCCAAGGATCTTGCCTCCTTTTGAGCCTTATCCAGTTGCGTTTCGAAGTTGAGTGCATTCTCGAGATGCGATGCATTGTTGTCGGCCAGGAGATTCAATTCTGCCGCTGTGCGTGCGCGAGACAGGCTCTTGAGTGCCGCTCCTAATTTTTGCTGGATTGGTGCCGACATTGTTGTTGTGCTGCTTGTGTTGCTTGCTGTACTCCTTGAACTTGGTGTTCAAGAGTTTTCTGCTCGTTGAACTGCTTGAACTTAGTGTTCAAGAGTTTGCTTTGTGTTGGTGCAGCTTTGAGCACTTGGTGTGCTGCTTGGACTCGTTGTCCAAGGCTTGTTTGGGTTCGGTGCCGGTTGTTCAGCCGATTGTAGTTGATTGAACTGTTCGGCGTGAAAACGGTGCTGTTGTATGCGGAACTAACACGGAGTTCGAGCAGTACAGCCAGCAAATTGAGGGATATACCTCTGACACGAAGATCAGATAGTACAACCGGGAAAGGATATACCTCTGACACGAAGATCAGACAGTACAACCACGAAAAATACACCTCTGACACGAAGATCAGACAGTATACTCGGAAAAGCACGAATTTTCCCAAATTTGATATACTTTCGCCACGAAGAGCGAACAGTACACCACCCCTAGTTGAACTGACACCACGAAGAGTGCCTAAGTCCAACTTTTTTAACCACTTTGCCAATCCCCTTTTTTGATTCGAATTTGTTAAGTTTGACCACGAAGAGCCAATACTCAACAAATTTCTCTAATTTTTCCCAGAAGAAAAAATTAAAGCCACCGATGTGAAGTTGTTCGGAGACGTTCGGAGTTGGCAGTCGATGAAGATGTTTGCAGGTTGTTGTTCACAGGTCCCTGCCCGGGTCGCCACTGTGGAGATTGATTTGTCGATCCCACAATTTGCGCACACGTTAGTGCTCAATTGGGTTGGAAGCGGTGGGGTTTGGGCCAATTGTAGGAAATAAAAACACCAAGATTTAACAATTTTATTTAGCTCAAACTTGGGTAATTAAACCGAGTCTATAAAAATGCGGAACAAAATTTGAAAGTGATCACCGCGGATTTAGGTGATCACGCATGGGGAAATGATTGATTGGAAGATTGATGGAAAAACAAAACCCCGTGAATTTGAATAAACCAAGTTGGACCCCGAAAGTTGGAAAGAAGATTAGGCCGGAATGGACTGGAAAATGTTTTATGAAAAATGTTGGATGAAATGGAACAAAGGGATAAT
Organism: Globodera pallida; assembly: GCA_020449905.1. NCBI lineage: Eukaryota > Metazoa > Nematoda > Chromadorea > Rhabditida > Heteroderidae > Globodera > Globodera pallida. The sequence goes on along the minus strand of JAIXHY010000009.1, from coordinate 66,764 downwards.
TGGGAAAATGTTTGTAATGATTGGTTATTCGCCGAAGGCGATAAAAAGGTGAAATGTGTATATTGATTAATTAAATTCGCCAAAGGCGATTGATTATTGAATTAATTAAATTCGCCGGAGGCGATTCGCCAAAGGCGATTGATTAATGAATAATTAATTAATTAAATTCGCCAAAGGCGAGTGGATTATTGAACAATGTTGGGAAATATAGGATTTGGAAAGGGTGAATGTTGAAGGTCGGCAACAGTGCCTTGCATGAATCAAAATGAATGATTGTGGTGGTGAGTGGGGGCTTTATAAAGGGACCAAAATTGTTGATCAAAAAGATGGGGTGATTTGAATTTGGTTGTCAACAAGTGGTAAATTGGGAGATAAGAGGGGAAATGTCAATGAAAATTGGGCAAAAATGGGGTGACTTAGTACAATTTGGTTTTCTTATCAGTAATGTGCACCGTTGTGCAAACAAATGGAATGGGGGCAAAAATTGGTGGTTAAATCGAAACATTCGATTTTTCGGATTTATACGACTAAATCCGACAATACGTTATTTATTTAAGTCATTTTGCATTTAAAATAGAATATTTTGTTGAAATATTAAAAATGGTATTTTATTCCAACTTAATTTATTCAGTATTACGGTTCAGAAATTATAAATAATATTTATTTTGCATTAGCATAAATGTTGCATTTTTATGCTATTGCTTGCCTCCATTAATTTGTGACGTTTATGGCGTAAATAATTTTATTAATTGTTGTTTTTATAAATATATTTAAATACTTTGTAACAAAAATTAAATTATTTACATACAACTTTATTTTCTGATTTAAAAATCAACAACAGCAAATCGTATTTTGCTTCTTTTTTTTTCGTGTGGCAAAATAATCATTGTGCTAGGTTATAAAATTTCTATTTGTCGCTTGTGTTAACCGATACCAGAAAAAATTTGCTGTTTATCTATTAAATTATTTCTTAGAAAAACTGCCATTTTTCACATATTTTAATTAAAATAAAGCGTGAAATTAATATTAAAATTTTTTAAATAAACTATAAAAATACTCCGAATAAAAATTTAACAATGTTGAAATTTATGCTCTGTCGCGCGTTGTCGCGTCATTGTGCAATTTTTTGTGAACATCAATTGTAATTAAATATGACTCAAGAAAGAAATAAATTATAAAAGTTTAAATAAATTATTCAAAAAATTTTTAAAAACTATAAATATAAATAATAAAAGTATTTTCTCCTCCACGTCCCATTGCTTTGTCGATCTGTTTATTTAAATAGTCATAAAAATTAACAAATTTGTTGAAAATTGCATAAATTAGTCTCATTTAATTTATTTTTATGTAAATCAATAACATATTATTTTTTAATTAAAAACAACTCGAACTTACTTTTTACTTAAAACTTTAAAAAATCATAAATATTTTTAAATGTAATATATCATAAAAAACGATGTACAATTTTAAATACCATCAAAAAAATCCTTAATTAAGAAGTTACGAGTCGGCATCGAGAAAAATTGATTCTTTTGGGTTTGCATAAAACAGATCATATAAATATGGTTCTCTAGCAGCAATTTTATATAACCGAGGTTAATTATAAATTAACCGTGCAGTGCCGGGTTTGAGACCAAAAATATAGGGTTAAAAATTAGCAATGGCCAATAAAAATCAAATCATATAATAATTCGAATCAAAACCAAATAACGATTTTCGTTAAATTAATATCATACATGATTAAACTTAGCAAAGTTAAATTTAATAACAAATTTAAATTAAATTGATTGAGTAATTAAACCCATGGGGTTTTAAGACTAATTGGCTGCGAGGCAATGTATGATGTACCGACGTGAACAAAGTAGAAACAATGGGCCACGCAAGCGAGATCCTTAGCGCCTGCCACAGCGCCATCTTTAAAATAATCATTTTCAAATATGCAATTTCCAACAAATACAAATTATAATTATTAAGCATATAAAATAATAAAAACTCAAAATTTTTTTAAATATTTTTCAAAATAACAAATATGAAAGGAATTTGCATTTTCCTCCAAAAATATTTTTAAAAATGTTTTAAATTTTATTGAGTTTAACAAAATTGCTTCAATAAACCTAATAAATTACGCTCATCAACATCTGATTTGGATCGAAAAAAATGCCATTTGAAGCTGGGGAATACGAGGTGGGATAAAAATTTCCAAAAAGGCCGTGAAATCTGCAATAATGTATTTGGCAATACAAATCAAGCAATGAATAATCGAATAAATATACTTAAAATCAAGAAATATATAAAGTTCAAATTATTTCAAAAGAATTAACATTTGCATATAGCAAACCCTATTCATTAAACAAAAGTTAATTATGCGCAAGGTACACAAATTTGCTTAAAAGACTCTGAAAGAATTCAAACTACTTTCAAAATGGCAACCAAAATTTAAAAATAATGTGTCTTTATTATTCAAAAAGTTATTGTTGTCTAAAATAAAATATACATTGTACAGTGAATTCCTATTAAAATAGATTTTGTAAAATAGCCATATAAAATACGCTAAAATTAATAGTCATCTATAAGAAAAGCTGGTAGAACGGCGCGAGTGTATGCAAGTCTGGCGGTTGAATTTCAAGTTATTTAAAATTTTCTATATAAACTCATTAAGAACAACAAAAATTCTTGATAACTTAAAAAACTAATTGAAATTAACTACCCCATTTGGAGCAAGAAGCAAGGAATAAAACAAAAGGGCATTTAAAAATTAAAAATTATCACTAATTAAATGGCTTTATTTTACGTCTAGTTATGTTTTATTTTTTAATTTAAAATTTTATCATTCAACTAATTCATTGAACGCTCAATTTATGGTCTAGAATATTTGACATTTATTTTAGCTTAAATTGTATAATCTATAAATTCAAAAAATAAATAATAGATTTTCGATGAAATATTTTTGAATATTGTAGCATCTAAAAGAGAAACTATTCAATCCAATCCAAGACGTAAAGTTAAAATTAATATTATGATAAAAATAAATTAATTTCGACCAATTGATATATGTTTTTCTGTGAATGAAACAAAAAATAATAATTCTGTTGATCACACAATAAATAAAAAATTTTATTAAACCAATGTTGATCAATGTAATTATGATTTTAAAAGTTTCACGATAAAGACTCAATGAAAGATTAGTAGCATTTAACAAAAGAAGTCAAGAAAATTCTTAAACAACCCCAATAAAAATATTGTTTTATGTTCCAACAAAAATATACTCTATGAAAATTGTTTATTTTGAAAACAAAAAACCTTTATTACGAAACACAAAAATTAAAAAATTAACCAAATAAAATTTTCATTTAACAAAAATCAAACTATGCTTGAGGCACACACAATGTGACAAAATATAAAAGAATTTTTTTTAACAATTAATATTAAATAAATTGTAAACAAAGAATGGACAGATAACGCTTGTAAAAAATGATCAGCCTCCTTCAATTCACCATGAATAAAGATTGGTCTCGCCTGCCGAGAATATTTCAAAAGTACACATTTTGATTGTTGTGTTAAAATAACAAAATTTTATGCTTATCTAACAATAAGCTTTGCTTTTTGTTAGACAAAAACAAAGGCACAATTATAAAAAATAGGTAAGAACTTATAGACAAAAATTTGCAATCCACCCAATTGTGGAAGAAAATAAAATATAAAATAACTCATTTGGATCAAATAAAATAAAATTAAATAAAGTTCTTATAATAAATGGTTAAAATTTTACACTTTAACCAAAGCCTGAAGACATTTAAAGTTGAATAAAAATAAAAATTTTATAAAATTTAATCAGTTCCGAACCAATTGGGGATTAAAAAGCAAAATTTACTAAAAATGTAAATATTTGTGCTATTAAGAATAATAAAGTTATTATAATTATAGCTTTAATTGAAATATAACAAATATTAAACATGTAGATCCTATTCGTTTTTATAACCTTTATCAATTTTTAAAATTAAAGCAATTCAGATCTGAATCGCCAACAAACAGAGGAAATGACGCGCCGTGTACGTATTTGTTGTAAAAAAGTTGTTGGACGAGGAATGGCGACCACATATTATTTTAACTTTTCCAGCCACCTCGTGCGACCGCAATGCTCGGCTAATAACTAGTTTATTTGCAATATAAGCATACATTAAACTTAAACTTGCGAAAGTTTGTAATATAAAAATAATAATAGCAAAAAATCTACAACAACAATAAATTTTGATTCTGTTCAATATTGTCACCTTCTAAAATCTAAATTATAAGTAAAATTTTTTAACTCTTCAATAAATTGAATATTATTTTTATGTCTGTCAAAGAATTTCTAAAACAAAAATAAGAATAAAAAGCTTTAAAAAATAAAATGTTCAAAAAAGTAACTAAAACAATTTTTAGATGGGGTGCGTTATTACTCGTCCGTTTTGAGTGAAAACATTTTCATTTTTTCGAATAAACGTTGGATGTAAAGTGTTATTTTTTGTGAAATATAAAGGCAAACGGTTGTCTTTGCGCTGAAGTTGCGCGCCGCTCTTTTTACTTTTGAATAATTTGTTTTTAAATGAAACGTATTTTTTAAATTGTCGACTTTTAGTTATGCGTAAAGTTGGCACTTATTGATTCGTTGATCTTTTTACCATTGTTTTGCTTTTTCATTATTTAAATATTTGTTTGAACGTCCACCCAAATTGAATTTATAAATAATTTTTTCAATATAGAGTTTAATTAAAATATATGATTATTGTAAATTTTTCATCCAGTTAAATTGAAAAAAACTATGCTAAAGGGAAAAATACAATGCCTTTATGTTAATTTTCCTTTTTAAGTGCTTTAAACTATTTGGCGCGTGCGCTCACCTGAAGTGAGACGCAAGCCACGGTTTTCCATCCATTGTGTGAAAAAAAGGTTAGGGTAATTGGCGCTTAGGTGGAAAAATATCTATTGATGATGTTCCCATTCTTTGCAGTTCATTTTGCATTTTGTATCTACTTCTTGCGCCCTAAAAATGTCAAAATATCCATGGCAATTAGACAATGAAACCCTCAAAATATGACCTAAAAAATTGCGGAGTTTTTGTGGAGTCCCGATTCTCTTCGTAGCGAATTCTTTGTTAAGTACTTTGTGGTTTCAGTATTATATATTCATTACGCAATAATGTATTGAAGTTTTGTAGAATCTGATAAATTTTCATATTTTTTCATTTAGCACAAATTTAAATTACTGCACCAGTACATCAGACAATTGAGCTCGATATTATTACCCATTCTCTTATGTCTTAATTTGTTTGAATGTTTATTAATAAATTAAACATAGATATTTAGAATATACATTATCATTTTATTCTAACTATTTTTAAAAAAAATATAACACATCATTTTTAGAATATTTTTAAAAATCATATAATATTCCAAAGACGGATGCTTAGCCTAAATAATAAATAAAAATCAAAGAAGAAAATTTTGCTGCTGGGGGTTTTAATAAAAATTAAACGGTTAAATTTTCCAAACTTGTTTTTGCAGATTTGTTCAAAACATGAACGAAAAATTTGATACAAATACAAATACAATATAAAATATTAATGAAGCAAAAATATAATTCAAACAATGTTAAGAATAAACATAAGAATAATACGGTAAAGAATCATTACATTGTAAGGAAAAGATAATAAAATATTTTTAGAACACATCTCATTGCAAAAGGTATATTTTAAGAAATGTAAAAATTATTAAATATCTTGAACTAAAAAGTTAATTCTTGCAATCTTCAGGGGACTTGCTAATATTCAACATTAAATTAAAAATTTTCAAATAAAAGATTAAAATGTTCATATGAACCGAATCATTCCCATTTAAATTTTGAAAATACTTAATACCCAAGTCGTCGAAAAAAACATCTATGAAATAAAGATAACATTTATAAAACTAAAATTACGCCTTACCCAAGCACAGTCATTCTTGTATCAAAGAACTCGCAGAAATTGAAAGCAAAAATTTTTGAGGTAATTTATAAAATTTTATTTTGCAAAAAAATAAATTTCAAAGATATCTATCAAACACATCGTCCTTTTTTATATGCACTTAACGTTAGCAACAAAATAATAATATACGGATGCAATATCTCCGTTAACGGAAGGACGGCATAGTAGACCTGCAACACGAAATGCGCTAGCACCAAGACAACATCGAGCACCAACTTACGGGCATTTGACAAATGAAATTACATAAGACACCATTAATACAATAACAATGCAACATAAACAAAAGCAGATCAAGTCAAAAGATAATACAAACTTTTTATTTTAACTTACTGAAATTTATAAAAAAAATATTAAAATTTGTTGTAATTTTTATGAATTTGGAATTTTTAATTTTGAGTATTCTTTTATTTTTGATCTTGTTTTTACTTGATAAAATTTTAGTATTTCTTTATAATATTATTTGATGTTTTAATTTTGTAAAATGTGTTATTTCTATTTTTAACTTATTTTTAACATCACTACAAAAATTAAATTTTATTATGACAAACTGTTTAATGATATTTTATTGAGTAAACGATTATTTGAACAAAAATTAATATAGTATTATTCAAAATGAAAAAATTTAAATAACAGTTTTTTATTAAATAAGTTAAAAATAGAAATAATTCATGAAACCTTTACTTTTAAAATTTGCTTAAAATCATTAAAACTTGACTTTTCTTGCCTTTGCGTACGATTCGTAACGCGGTTTTCTCGTTTCTGTACCCTTTTCCGTTCCTTTCCATGTGAATTTTTTTCATTTATTGTTTTAAATGTTTGATTTTTGATAAAAATTATTTAGTCTGGGATAAAGTTTTCAAACCACGGCCTATTAAAGAGGGTCGATCCCAAAAACCTCCAGGTAGAAGAATTGATGATTTGTAACATTTAATTTCTCGTAATCGACCAGAATTTGAATAAAGACGATCAGACCATTACTAATGTGGTGTAGTTTTGTATTTTCTAACAAATCGCTAGCAATGCTTGTTTTTTTGAGAAACTAAAGGTTGCGAATTGAAAGCTAACTTTCTTATTATATTAAGACAAAGATTATAATTTTATGACGTAAAGCAAAAAAATTGCGTCGAACTCGTTTTGCTTGATATTTATGTGTAGAAGTTTATTTCGAAGTTTTTTATTAAGATTCTGCATGTTGTCAAATGCATTTTTGGTCCCCATAATTATCCGATAAACAATCAATTAGTGATCAGTCAGCAGAAACCTTCATCTAATCGATGCGAATTCTTTATTCTTTATAAATATATTTCAAATTTTTGGTAAAAAATGTTTTAACAGCATGTTTTAATAAATTTGTGTTTAAACAATATTTTAAAATAATGCAGAATATTTTACAGCTTAACGGTTTTAATTTGGTTTTTAGTCTTTTGCTGAATAAGTTCAATGGCAATTTTACTTAAATTGTATGAACTTAAATTGAATTAATAACATTTATTTGTCCAAACCAATTGGCAGCCCGTTTCTTTAGATGAAAAAGTTCAAAGTTGCTCAAGATTTGGCGATGTGCTGATAACAAATTAGTAATGCATTTTAATTTTTATAATGAATGAATTTAATCAAACAAATTAGGTATCTTTTATTTTACTATAAATGTATCACTAATAATTTTATTTATTAATTCTTGTTTTTTTGATTAATTTGTTTGCCTATACAATATATATAAAAAAATCGCCAAATTACCTATTGTTGCGGTGAACGGTTGGGTTGATTCCAACCATCGTTTGTGATCGAAAAATTATGATTGACTAAATTTAATTTTTATATTTTGAACATTTATTTTTTAAGGTTGAAAGTACCGTTGCTGCTCATTGCAAAACCTTAGTGTAATATTTTAAAATAGACTACTAGGTGATGACAATCTATATTCAATTCTTTTTTAGTTGTTATTAAACTTAATTTGTATGTGTATAAATTTTTTAAATAAATATAATCAACTAAGTTAAAACATAAATTATTCAGAATTCAACAAAGTTTAAGATTTTATTTTAAATCAAATAGCATGAAATTAATTGGTAAATAATTTATTTTTATAATGAAATATTTAGCATAGTTGAAGGTAGCTTAGATTTTTAATTTATTTAAAAATTTGGTAATATTTTCTGATAAAATAGTATTTTTAAATTTTGTTGCTTACTCATTTTAAACAAGCTTATAATTCGTTCGCGCACATTTTATTAAATTTACTTTAACCTTTTATTGGTTTTAAGATAATATTAATAAAGTTTTAATAAATTTGTATATTCACGACTTTTTAGCCAAAAATTGTGAAGGAAACTAATTATTATTTTTTAATCTGACCTTGCAAATAAGAAAAAATTGGTTTGTAAATTCAGCATTATTTTGTCCGTGTCACTTTGTTTTTCATTTTCAGTAGATTTTAAAATTTATGGTTGATTTTATTTTACTTATGTTGTAAAAGACATATTAAAATTTAACCATAAGATAATTTACTTAATAAAAAATATTGAAAAAATTTTAAATTAAAAGTAAATTGAGATTTGTAAGTGTTAAAATATGCAAATAGATTTTTTTATTAATAAGAGTAGATTACATAAGTCGCGCACATTTACTTTGCATCTTTAATTAAACTTTGATTAATGATAATCATCAATAGTTTATATACTAGTTTTTTATCGAAGCAATATTTAACTTTAAATAAATATATTTATTTTCTTGGTGGTTTCTTTTGTTTTTTCAGACTTAAGAATGTAATCATTAATTTTTTATCATGATCACTAAAGCAACCTTGAATGTCAAGGATAGATTGTTTTATTTTGATTTTTAGTGTACAAATCAAATTTGCATTAATAAATAGGTAAATTCGAATTTAATTCGCTCAGAGTTTCTTGAAATTTAACGCTGCTCAAAAAAACTTTGGTTAAAAAAAATTAAGTATTGAATTTTGTATTACAATTTTTAATACTTTAGGATAAAACCTGTTGTTAAAATACAAGATTCTGTCGACGATAAAGTCAGTTGACGGATGTTTGCTGCTGTTTGTGCAGATCCCTTCCAATCACAATTAAATAAAATTTTGATGCTTAGCTATTTAATGCATTTGTATTTTCAAAATTTAAATATTAAATAAAGAAAGTTTTGTTCTTTACTTTTTATGCAGTATTTTTTATCAATTTGATTTGTATTTAACTGACACGCCCGCCAAGCGTGATTTCAATCTAACATAATTTTTGAAACACGGCGCCGGGTTTTGGTTTTTAACCATTTTTTGACCTCGCGAATATTTATATTTTGTATTTTTATATGCATCAAATGCAACTCATAGCAGTAATAGCCTTCTTTTTGGATTTTTATTTTGCGTTGATGGATTGGTTTCAGCTATGGTTTTTTGTGGTGCTGCAAACAGAGATGCTGTGGCACTCCTTGTGTATCGTATAAAAAAAATTGTAAATTCTTTTTTTTTGTGAAAAAAAAAATCTATATAAACTATTTTCTGGATTTTTGTCTAAATTTGCTTTTATTACTACTCCATCACTTTCAAAATCTACACTATCCTTCCATTTTTTAAAAATTAGATTTTTATTTGTTTTTTTTTACCAATTTATAAAAATTTAGGAACATCACATATTTGATTGATAAAATTTTTTATTATATATTTTATAAAGTATTTAAACTGCAAAATCAAAAAATTAATCAATTTATTATATTAACATATTATTGAACACTTTTATAACTATTGCATGTTTTGTTAATATTGTTTAAATTTTATTAATTTACCAATCTCTTTTACAAATTTATTATTTTGTACGAACGTTGAGTTTGCGTAAAAGGCGCATAAAAATCTAAATAAAGGTTTTACCAATATTTTTAAAATTGTTTGGAAAAATCAAATTTTGAGAATATTTTAAGTAATTTCCTTTTATATCAAATTTTTGCATTAATATTTACACATTCTGTCAAATAATATGATTGGGCACATTGGTGCCAACAATATATTGATAAAATCTTGCTGCAATTGTTCGCCGATCCAGCATAATCCTGCTTTTGCTTTGAATGTTGTGCATTCCATCAGCATCGCGACGAATTATCAGCTTAAAACAAATCAGCAATTAAATTCAACCTAAGCATCTTTTACAAATTATTAAAATATTCGAAAGCACAAAATCTGGTGTTGTAACAAAAAAAAAATATCTAAAACTCACTCATTAATCCTGTCCAAAAGTACGCCAGCCGCGCTGCCCATTAAACAGCACAACCATTCCAAAAGCTGCAGGGCGTGGCTGCATTGGTGTTATTAATGCCAACGACCAAAAATAAAGTTAATGTTAACATTTTTAGTTTGATACACATATTTGCTAATTTTATAAGAAAATCGAAATGGCAAACAAATACAGTGCCAGTGAGTTTAATCGAATTATCAAAATTATTCAAATATTTAATATTTTATTTTAAACTGCATTTTTCTGTGGCGAGATTTTAAAGAAAATGGCTGTGAAAATAAAACATATAACAATGAGTTAATATAAATATTTAATTAAACCTTTCTCTATTGTTTTTTGTTCACAATTAAGTATGTTTATTTATTTATATTACAAATATTGTAACAGGCAACTGGCAGAAATGCAGTGAGCATCTTGGTATATTGCAAAAATGCTGTCCAACATATCACGCGGATGATTTTATAGAAAATAATTTTTTTATTTTATTGTATGTGAACGAATTGATCGTGCCATTATTATATACATTTAAGCAATGATATTCTTAAATTAATAAGCCTCGAAGGCCGAAGAGAGGTTCACGAAGGGGAACTTGTTGGCCTTGACCTCGCGATTGTTAATGTTGCCGTAGCTATTTAATTTTAAAAAGGAAAAAAGGCGCTCTATGTTGCCCCGTGTAGTAGATGATTAAAACAATTATATTTGACAATAAATAATTAATAAATTAATTATTTTAACAAATCTAGATTTTTATCACGAATTTGACTAAACGATAGAAGGTTTTTAGCTTAATTTTCAGGGTGACTACTAAGTAGGGTTGTCACCCCGACCCCGACCCCGCAAATTTAGGCCATTTTTGGGGTTTTCCCCGACCCCGACCCCGACACTTCTAACCCCGAACAACCCCGACTCCGAACCCCATCCCCGACTCGGGGTCGGGGTTAGCATACACCACTAATGAGTTCTAATTCAAAAAAATAATAGCCATAAGGCGATTGTAAACAAACCAACTTAATCTGACAGCTTTATAACTCTAAAAAAATTGTTTTGCAGCAAATGTCCCGCTTGAAATTTACAAAATATCATATAAAAATGAATACTTAAAACAATAAATTTAAGAACATTTAGTAACCAACCAAAAAATTTATATAATACAACGTTATCGTGAAAACTTGGATATGTAAAAAATAAATTCTTATTAATAAAAAGTAATTTTTAAAATAATTTCATGTCAAGTTGCCTTGTGTCAACGTTGAAAATGTTTACATTTTTGGGTGCGGTCGGATCCGCTGTATCATAATCTTGAATTCGGTCAAATTCGTTGATGTGCAAGGAAATTAAATTAATAAAAACAATAACTAATAATAGGTAATAAAGTAACATTATAAAAAAAAAATAGCAAGAAGTTTTGTAATGCGCTCGCGTTTAATTCTTCAAAACATTGATAAATAAATAATGTTGCAAATAGTATAAGAGAAGAAAAATAAACGCATATGCAAATTAATTATAATACAATTTTTTAATTATGTCACAAAAGAAGACCCGTCATCCATGTGAGAATGTTGAACTAAAAAAGCAATTTTTTTCTTAATCATTATTAAAGAAAGAAATGACATTAAAATAAAAGAACCAACGTAAATTCTTTAATGTGATTCCCCTCCCCCGCGAAATGAAATTTGAGAAAAAAAAATCGCAATTAAATAACAAATTTATATTTCGTTCGTCGGGTGCTTGCCGTGCATTGGCCTGTTGTTTGCCAAACAAAGAGCATGGCTATATGTGCCATTCTTGGTCACGAAGTAAATAAAAAAATTTTTAAGGAATATTCAAAAATAGCTTGAATGAAATATTATTTTAACAAGCATGAACGCACTTGCGCAGAGTGGCGACATGAAAATCCAAACAATTAGATCAATTTAGAAAAATATTTAAACCTAACAGTTTCTAGTAATTTTAAAAGTACAAAAAATAAATAAAATTAATAAAACAAAAATATATATAAAATCCAAATAATTAAAATTTTGAAATAATGTTAATTGAATATTCATGCATTAAAAGAGAATGTTATATAAAAGTAGTTACAAAAGACTTAACTTGCAGGCTAGCAGAAACTAACATGTAGACGACGCCTTATCTGAAAACCCTGGAAGAAGATTAATAAAAATCAACTAATTTTTCATTAATGTTTGTTAGGTTAAATTGGCTGAGAGAAACTCGATAATACAATAATATTTAAAATATTAAATAAAATTGTGATTAATAAGTTGTTTTTAATTAAGAAAACACCATTGACGGCACATCAACAATAATCTTAATCCGAGGCAAGATGGGTGGAATCTGACAAAATACGTGTTCACCGTTGCAGTTACTAATTTAATCAAATTCAGTCGTTCTAAGTCAATCGTGACTCAAATTTTATAAAAAACAAGAAATACAATTAATTTTAATCAAATTTTCAAACAAATAAAAAAGATCTCAAGAAAAAAATATGATTTCTTAATAGATAAACGGAGAACATTCAAATGAATCAAATAAACTTTGAAAATCAATGCGCGAACTTCTATATTATTTTTTTTAATTTAATAGTAAAATATTCTAAATTATACAGAATAAAACTGTCTCTACAGATAAAAACAAATTTATTTAGTCATGTATACAGAAATAAAATCGAGTCATAAAAGATAAAATGTGTCGAAATTTTAAATGTCAAATAAATAAATGAAATGACAAACGAAAGCATAATACGTATTGAATTGATTAGTTTTGAAAAAACGCAAAAAAACAAAGAAATGATCATCTAACTCATTTGAAGCATAACATATGTAAAGATTTTGAATTAAACTTTAAAAAATATATTTATTAATAAAAAGTAAAATAATAAGTACAAGCTTTCAATAACATGATTAATTACATTTTTTCCGGCTACATAATATTAAATTTAATAAAAAATAATACTTACAAAAATTTGAAAAAAATACATAATCTATTAAACAACTTTCTAATATGCATTAAAGTAATTAACATTTTACTCAAGATCAAATAGAATTAAAATGAAAACCCACAGCCATACATTATTTGCAACATCTAATTAACAAAGTCGAATATTGGAAGCCATATCATAGTTTTCTTAAAACTTTGTTGTATTGATATAAGGTTTTAAAATTAATGTTTTAAGTTTTTGATATTAATTAGAAAACAAAAATTAAATGATAAATATAAAATTATTCTTTTCTAAATTTTGTGCGAAAATTAACTTTATATCTTGAATATAAAATAATTTCATTTATCAAATAATATGATGCAAGAAATATTATGGCAAAAAAGTTCTTAATAAATAAAAAATCATGTTTTAAATCAAGAAATAAGCCATAAAAGCGGCTAAACCAAAGAGTAACAGATTAATTATAAAGGAACTACGCGAGTATTAATTTCAAAAAACTTGCATAAAGTGGAATTCTTAATTTTCTTGAGAAAATAGCATTTTGACGTGCAGGCGGTACCACCTAAGTAGACGAGCCAAAGTCCATTTTTGTGAAGATTTTGAAAAACAGTTTAGTATGAGTTTCCAAGTTAAAACATGCCTTTTTTAAAATTTGAAATTATTTTACGTAATCTTTCTTATAATTTAGTAACAATAATTACTAGTAAATCTCAAAATTTTAACATCAAAAAACTTTAAAATTAAAATTTATCATTTCCGCACCGTTTCCGGCAGAATGTACGCATTGCAATAGCATTTAGCTTTTTAAAAAGATATATTGAGTATTTATATGTATTTTTTTTTAAAAAAGTATCTACGAACTCTTTTTTAGTTTAAAATTATTTCCGTGATACAACTGATGCAAAGCAAAAAAAGTATATTGGCCTGCCCTTCGTAGCCTGCGGAGAGTTGCAGTTTGCGCAATGATTGCGTAATTCCATCGTTGAGTTAAAAGTCTCTTTCAGGGTAAATGAATCCATGGTATACGACGCGAGTTTTTGAATAGGTTTTAAATGAAATTTTTAATTATGTGAAATATTTTTTTAAATATCGAATAGTTTTACTTCTTTTTGCGTAATTAATGATCAGTAGGATAAGACATGATTTATAATAGAGACTCGCAATATATATGTATAATTATTTAATATGCATTTTTATTCTATTGTTTAAATTAAAAGGTTATAATTATTTTTTAAGCACATTTTTGCACTGGTCGCAAAACTTTTAAGCAAACAAAAGCTACAGATTTAATTCAATAATGCTAAAAACATCTCCATGGCATTTTTTATAATAAAATTTAAAAAATGAGTTAATAGAATTAACAATTGTTGCATGTAAAATACATATAAAAACTACTATTGTGACCTACATAATATTAAATCAACTTTATAATACATTTGTTGAATAATAAATTTTTAGAGCAGAACTAATAATATTACATATTTGAATTATCAAATAAATTTTAAAATTAGAATTAAATACAGCTTTGATTTGAATGTCAGCAAAACAAATTAAACATTTATTGTGATTGTGAAATAAACATTATTTTTTTAATTTAGTCAAAGCCGTAGCCTTATTAAATAGAGGCTAGGCAGTAACTCTTTTTAATTACATTTTTATTTTCCTTTAAGCTTCATACAATGTGTTATAAAGGATTGAATGTTGAAAGGATAGTATTGTTTATCGAAAGTTAAGCATAAAGGATAATAAATATATTTTAAGAATAAAAAACGCTATCTGGAGCTCGAATATAAATTTGAAAAAATTACATAATGCCGTTATCGTTCAACAATTTTTGATCTTTGGCCCATCATTAAGCAAAAAGTAGTATATTTTATTTTTATTATTTATTATTATTTGATATTTGATATTATACTTTGTTTTAAATTCAATTATATTGATTAATTCATATTTTTTTTTTACAGACAATTAGTTTTTGATTTTATGCATATGCTCAGATAAAATCAGCTAAGCAAGTCGCTACATACTGCAGACTTTCAATAAGTTGTGCCGTATGTTGATAACTGTTCAGGTTTTGTCCCATCGGGTGCAACAAACATTAATCAACCATCATTCAGTTATAATCATTAATCCACTCAATCCCATTGAATCTTGTTTCAGCATATAATTAAACTTTTTACAATTTAATATTTATATTTAGATGTAAAGCGGTTATATTTCAATGATTTTTGTAAAATTAAAAAGATGAATTTTATGTATTTTGCAAAAAAATGAGAATTCTCGAATTAATGTTGGCGCCATTATATCAGCTACACCAAAAATTTATTGAACATCGGCCAGAATTTACGTGAATTGCCTTTACACTGAGGCACTCTAAACAAATCATATGCTTAATTTATATGTATTGTTTTCACATTATTTGATTTTGTCATTAAACAACTTTTAAAATTTCCACTGCAATATTTTAAATGTTATGAAACGATATATTTTATTAATATACAAAAGTGAAGTATAATTTTTTCTCGGACCAAAAATGAGAACTAAACGTTCTTATACCAGTCTCCTTCCCTGTTATGGACAACGAATTAGTTTACCTTTGCCGCTTTCGCTGTTGGAATTCAAATCGTTGTGGAATTCAAATCGTTGAGGGCGTTAGGCCAGAATTGGTTATTTTATTTTCTTATAAAATTATACCTTTTGGTTTTCAGTTTAATTAATTGTTTAATTGCTGTATGCCTTGAGTATTACCTTTTAACATATGAAAAGAAATACAAAATTATGTTTGAAAATTTGTCTTTTACTTGTGTTATTTTTTTGATATTTTGATAAGTCAATTCAAATGCTTCGCGTATGCTAATGCCACATTTGCTATTTTTTTAATTTTATTTTATAAGAATTTATCTTCGCTATTAAAATTCCCGTTTTAAAATTTTGAGGAAATTTCTTTATCGCGTCTGATCGATTTTTTATGGGAGTTTATTTAGAAAAAATTAGATTATGTAAATAATATGCTCATTACAAATTTTTGTTATTTATTAATTTTATTGATTAATAGCGAATGTAATTTTTCGTTTCATTTCATCACTTTAATTATTAAATCACTTTTAAAAAGGATAGGTTTAAATTTTTTTGAGTTGAAACATTTTTTGATTATAGCCACTATCAATTAAGGGTCTTTGTTTGTCAAATTATTTTTAAAAAATTACAATATTTATTAATTTGTAAATTTTACGTTTTACTTAAAACAAAAAATTTTTGGGTGTTAAAGAGAGATAGAAAAAATTGAGAGAAGTGCTGTTTACTAAAAGAGCCGAGAATAAACAAAGCTAAAAATCGAGTTGTGTTTACCTTTGTAACCAGTGATCACGATCACTACAATTCAAAAGTACTAATCAGAAAAATTTGAAAATTATTATATTCGAAAATCTTCCAAAAAATTCTTTTAAGCGAATTTTTTTGCAAAATCTATAACGCGAATAAGTTATAATTTATCATAATTAAAAATATTTAGATAAAAATTTGAAAATTTTTAGCCATTTTAATTAATCCTTTTATATATTTAATTGGTTTATCGACTACAATAAGCAATAAGATTGTTGTATCGAGAATTTACTTCTATATTAATGCTAAAAAAATTTAAAAATATTATAAAGTTCAAAGGTAAAAAAAAAGATTAACAAAGCAACGATTTGGTTGGAAAATCAAGTAAAATCATAAGCCTGTTCAAGCATAAAATTAAGACCCCAAAAATAAAGGCAAAAGGATAAAATAAATAAAAACATGTATAATAATAATTCAAAATAAATCTATGATTGAACATACTAAATGAAAAAAACCAAAGCGGCTTAAAAGCATTAAAATGCTAAAGAATTAATTGTAACATTACGGTTTAAAGAAAGTTTCTTGATAATATTTTTAAAGCTCAATTAAAAAATAACAAAACATGGTTTCGAAAACCCAATTAAAATCTTTTTTTAAAAAACGAATGAGAATGAAGAAAGTTTGTGAATTCTACACCATTATCATTGATATTCTCATTAAATATTATGCTCGTTATCATTGTTTTATTATACAAATGATATTAAACAAAAATAACATGATTGTAGAAATACTTTTGTGCCAGAATCTGCCATTTAATTACAAATTTTATTTAAATTTTTAATAAGTTTTAAATCCGTTATTACAAAACGCATCCATGACAGATTCATGAGAGACACGATGGCGCTTGTCGTTAATATAAACAAATTTATTTACATATAATAATATTATTATTTTCACAATTACTATAATTCTTCTTAAATATAATTTATATCTATATTTCTTAACTGTTAGAACTGCCATCAATAATAAGAAAAATAACCCTTTCTCTGCTGATAACACTTCAATTAAATTAAGGAATTCATAAACAAATTGACTAAACCAATTAACAAAGCCAAAAATAGCTTAACAAAATTAACTTTAAATGTTTCCGAGTGAAATTCAGTCTGAAATTTTAATTGATGATGTATTAGCCAAGTGTTCAATCACTTACTAGGGATGCTCGAAATTTATTTTTGTAATTTAATCATTGTCGTTAAGTTTGAATTTAACATTTGAAATTAAAGACTTCAACCCATCACAATAGTGATTTTTTAAATACTAAGGTATGATGTTTAGGTAAATTTCACTCAATGTTAGAATAGGCAAAGAACAATTTGGGAATTTTTTAATAAACATTCTTTAGTAATCTTTCTTAAATACGCAGCATCACCCAATTCAAATAAAGCCTTTTTACTTGTTTATATCAATATGTGCAATATCATTGATAGATTTTAATTTTTATTGCATTTACGTGTTTAATGTTTTCATGTTGTGTGATTGGTGTCTTTTAAACTAAATTTTTTAAATTTTTACATATTAATTTTTCCAGCATAAATTTAAATAAATAATTGAATAATTGGCGAGACGCTATAAACAAAAAGAAAATCATTACAGTCTACCAACCAAGTAATTTCGAATTATTTATTATAAAATTAAATAATTCTAACCTGAAATAGTTTTTATAAATCTATACAAAATTAAAACGAAATATTATGAGCAATTATTGAGTCGCCTTTCGCGGAAACATGATGATCTAAAATTAATAAAAATAATTTTAAGCCACTTATTAATGCATTTTCGATAAATAAAAAATAATTGTAAATTTAAAATTTCAAAAATATCAACAAACAAAAAATAGTTAAAAATGCATGAGACAATCAAATTCATGTCCATTGTTTGCGTGGAACTACCCTCGCTGTGGCTGTACAGTCCGACCGCCCAGGCGTATTATAACAATAAATAAAATTAAAATAATAAATTACATATTTATGAATGTTTAAGCCAAAATAATCATTACTAAAAGAATAGATAAACAAAGTAATTATGTAAATACATATTTTTTTTGCAATTTTAAATAAAATTTGTTTTTGTCTCGCACGATATTTTGGATAAAGCATAGAAGATATATATAACTACATATGCTTTAAATTCAATTTACTTGAAATTATAACTGAATAAAACCTGGAACCTAAATATAAAATTTATGAAGATGTAGGCAGCATGGGTCCGATAAAAAGCTAGACAATAAAAAAATACTATTACATATGATGATAATATTTCAAACTAAAAATAATATCTGATGACCCTGTTAGTAATGGCAAGTTTGACAAATAATGCTTTAATGTTTCCAGCTCGGAGGAAGCGTAGCAGAAGAGATGATTTTCGACGCGATAGTATTTTGACTGCACATCCTACAGCTAATTTACAACAAATTTTATGTAAAAGATTAACTTAAAAATATTTAAAACTACTTAAACTACCAAAATTGTGAAAAACAATTGCCCCATAAATTTTTTAATATATAATAAAGTTAAATACTCAAACTTTAATTTAAATTTTAAAATTTGCCAATCTTAATTAACTACTACTCTCTCACAATTGTAAGTAATTCAGTAAACCAAACAAAAGCTACAGATTTAATTCAATAATGCTAACACGTCTCAAGTTTGAAATCTACGTCAGCTCATTTGATAGCGGATTAAAGAATTGAGCAAAACTTGCGCGAGACGATCATGTTTTCAACGGTTTACGATCACAAAAAAATTTATTTAAGCAAATGAAAGCCAAAATTTAAAAAAAAGAAACCATTAACAAAATCACTGAGGCATTTAATAATAATTTAAAAAATGTGTAAATAAAATTAACAATTGTTGCATCTAAAATTACATATAAAAACCTATTGTGACCTACATAATATTAAATTAACTTCATAATAAATTTGTTGAACAAAATAATTAACAAATAAAACAAAAATCAAACAATAATATAATAAATAATTAGTTAACAAAAACAGTTAAAAACTGTATAAATATTTAAAAAAACTATATAATAAAATAGTCTTCGGATGCTTAAAATTCATACTACGTCGCGCAAATTGAATATTTAAAAAATATCTAAAATTTTTATCAAAATTTCTATTGTTAAAATTTTATATTGTAGAGCGTGAAATTTTAGCTCAAAAGCAACTAACTGCATATTTGATGAATTTTATTAGAGCATAATATTTTACAAAGATACCGCGTTTAAAATAACAACCATTTAATTACATAAATTAAATTAAACCAAAAACATTAGAATATTTTACGCGTTTACTTTTTATATTTATTTTAGTAGGCATAGTTAGTTAGTTGCCTATGCATTTTAAGTTGCATTCATAAAACTATAAAACATAAGTAATTTTATTAGTATTTTTTATTACTTGATTAGTTTTAAATTATAAGTTTAGTATGTAAACCTTTAAAACTTGGAATATTAAATTTTAGAGTATTAAAAAAATTAAAGCCGTTTCGGAGATTAAAGTGTTATTATTAGTAATAATTATCGTTCATCAATTCTTGCAAATTCAAGCATCAATTTATTTAAAAAATGTTAAACATTATTATATAAATAATAAAACAAATAACATAGCATGAATTCTATTATACAAATAAATTCACGGGTTAGGCTTTACAATTGTAAAGTAAATGTTTAATTTTTTTGCCATTAATGAATTTGAAATAATTTGTAAGCTTATGACTAAATTATTTAAATTTTTAAAAGTTTTCAAATAATTTATATAATCATAGTTTTAAATTTTTATAGCATTTTTTTTGTTGATCGTCTTTGGTTCGTACCCTTGCAAAAATCAGTTTTATTAATTTAAGAAATAGTGTTTATATCAGACATAATTTATCTTTCTTCATATCTTTGTGATTATTTTAATTTTTTTAATATATTAGAATTACTCCCCCAATCAAATAAAAATGTGTTCAGTTCAAAGTTTTGTGTCTAATTGTCGGCACAATTGTCCTTTGGAAACTGTCGTCACGATCAACACTAAGTCACTTTCGTGGCCTTGCATGTTGTCTGCTGTAGCGGACAGTGCCAAATTTATAAATAAATATGAATATTAATATTTTTAAATAAATGAATATTAATATTTTTAAATAATTTACTACAGTTATAGTATATAAAGCTTATCATTTTTAAAAGTTTTATCTTTTAACGTTGTATGCATTAATTTGTACATGCCTATTTTGTTTTCTTCACCATTTCAAAATTAATTAATACATATTCAATTATGGTTTGGATATTTTGTTTTATATTAGCTACTTCATTTTATTGCATTAATTGAAGCACTTCTTCTTATGCAAATTTACTCTATTTTAATTTTTACAATATAACATTCATTTTAAAGCAAATTTTTGCACTGGCCTGGAGCTGAAGAATAGCCCCACGCGTGCATTGTGCGCGGCATCTCGAACTGTCTGCGACTTTGAACAGACCATTCCCCTAAACCATTCCTTGCTGATTGGAGGAACTTAAGTTGCTTAATTATGTGTCCAATAGTGCTATATTTACTCTTGATTATTTACCATTTGTTTAAAATTTTCGTTTACGTTCGTTGAATAACAAATATTTAATAATACTCTTTCTCATTTAAAAATAAATAAATGGCCCATTAATATATTTATATTATTCGAGTTTATTAAGTTTTATTTATTAGTTTCTTTGCATTTTAATATAAATTGGTTATGTATTTATTCAGTTTTAGCATTGATAATAAATAATAAACCAATGTTCGTCATCACTTAGTTGAACAATAACTCACACATTTTCTAAAGAAATAAAAATGAAAATCTGATTCAAGGCATATTTCCTTAAATAAAATATCAAGTGAATTAGATTATATTCAAAACATTAGTTAAGTTTAATATTATTATAAAAAGGTATAGCAAAAGCGTTGTATATTTCTATTTATTGTATTAAGGTATAACAAATTTGTTTATGATCAGGTGAATTAATATAGAACATTTTAATTTTTTGGATTTGTTTTATAAAAAACTTTTAATATATTGTCAAAATAATACCAATTTTAGAATTCATTTTAAGCTGTCTGAATGATGATTTTTTAATTATTCCATTTTTTGTTTAAGCACTTTTGTTTGAACATAATCTACTAAAGTTTGTATGATAAATCTTTTTCTTAAAAGAATTCTTTTAATCAAATTCAATTTGCGCCTGCCCAAAACTTTCTCTGCCTGAACATAGCAGAATTGGCATCTTGATCTACTTTATTATTTTAAATTATGATTTTAAATTAACTGGTTATGATTTTTTTATTCCGAACGATACGTGCTCACGTGTTTAAATAAAAAGAAAAGGATTAAAACAGTATATAAATATAAAGAATTTTAGTAGATTTAAATATCTTAAAACTTTATAATTTTAAAAAGTTTGTTGTTTATTTAATCAACAAAGGCAATCGCTGTGAAATCGAAAAAAAATCTAGCTGTAACTTAATTTATTTCCCGAAATTGTGAAGAGCATTGGTTTTCATATGTTTATATAAAAAAAAGGTTTTATAGAAAAATTATTGCATTCAATATAAGTTAAAATAAAATAGTATATTATCCATTCAATAATATTTTTATATTTTGTTTTAAATGGTATTTAATTTTATTGAGGTCTAAAATATTTCCAATTATTGCGAACCTTTGAAAAATCATTTTAATTTTTAATAATATATTTGCAAATTTTGAAATCACTCTTGGTCTCAATTTCATTCTTTGCTTCCATTTATTGTATTTAACAAATTATTTTGAGTATGTTTTTACGCTATCAATTGCCAGAAAAGCTTATTCGATTTTTTGTATATTTAATTACTTTTTTGTTATTTTTAATTTTTTATCGCATATTTTTTATGCGTTAATTTTCGTATCATTATACGAATTTTATTAATATTTTGTCTTTATGCGATCGATTTTAAATTATATATGCTAATTATTGATTTGTCATGTACTTTTGTATTCAATTTTTATACATTGTTTGAATTAACGAATGCAGCTTATTATTTATAAAAGATCCGCCGGAGTCGGCGACGAGTTGGAATCCTTTTAAATATTAAAATAACTTATTGTATTAAAATTGTCGCAGCCATCACTCCTTCAAAATCTTGCTCTCCGCCGTCGGCAACCATCTCCTGATATTTTAATTAGCAAATTAATTACAACGTAGTAAATTAAAATTATATATGCTCACTTTGCCGTCATAAATATTACCAAATACTTAATGAATCGCTGTAAACAATATAATTTGCTTTCAAATTGATTTATGATTAAAAACCAATAGACTAAATGTAATTACAAAATAAATTTTTGTTGGCAAAAAAACTATTATTGCGAATGGAACACATAACTATTAATTATTTGTTATGTCTAACGACACAACAGAATGAATAAATAATAAAATATGGTTTATTGCTGGTCAAGGGTCAATGTGGGGAAAACGAGTGCAAAGTAAATGAATTATGGGAAAGAGAGTGTCCGAAGGAAGGAAGGGGTCGATATTAAAGCCCAGTGGGATAAATTATTTTACAATGCAAATAAATATATTAAAAAAAAACATTTATGTAAAAGGATTAAAAGATGTTTCTTTGTTAATACTGCCTTTTACAATAAAATTACATAAATGCAAATATTTTTCTTTTATAAAATGTGTAAGTAAAATTGAAATTGTTTTAATTATCATATTATTTAGTTTTAAAAAACACAAAATAAATTCTCGAAACTAAACTATAGCTTGAGGCCAAATAACTAAATAAAGATTTAACCATCTTTTGACATAAGAAATGAATTGATTTGATTGCACCACCTCTACAAGAATTTGGAAGCTGCTTGCTCACAAATTTCGCGCGTTCATTCAATGATCTTAAGTCAGTGATACTGTCGGCTATTTGTAATCGAAGATTGTTACAATAATAAAGTACCAAAATAACTATGTTATACTTGCCTAAATATAAGTGCTATCAAATTCAAAAAATTAATGATAAAATAAACATTACTGATTGATATTTTGTAACTGTAATTATAAACACCAAATAAAAATATATTTATTGTTGATTATTACAGTAACCCCAAGTGTATTTAAAATTGCATTTCAGAGGTGTAAATTGATTTCAACGTAAAAAAAAATTAATAATTTTCATGAATTAATAAAAAAAAAATTTCAAACAGCTAATTCAGAAACATATAAATAAAAAAATGTTACCTCAATAAAATAATAAAATAAAAATTATTCAACCTATACATCTAAAAATAAATAAATAAATGCACAGAATTTGTAACAAAAACTTGAAACACAATCTCTCTATATTAACAAACAAAAAAATTAAATAAAGTACGTATGCCTTTGCTGATTTTAAAGAGTATAAAGCTATATTAAGATTTCGCAAATAACTATAAATAAGAGACTCGCGTGCTTGTCTACAAAATATCGGGTTTTATTTGCAGCATTTTTAAGAACAAAATAAATTAAAAATATTAATTTTTAACTTATGCTATCAAATTATTAGGTACACAGTATTCCTTATTTTTACTTAAATCGGATATATTAAAAAATATAACATACCAAAAAAGTATTTATTAATCCTGAAATTATCTATCTGTAGTTAAATTCTGTTTTAAACGCACGCGGGTAAGAACTACACTTTTATGTGTGCTTTGATTTGGCTGTATTTGGCCCTTATTGTCACCGTGCCGGTAGTAAATATATTTGGCCGTTTCTTCTTGAATTTTATTTTTAAATAATATTTATGCTAGCTTTTTCATTAACATTGAGTACATTATTCATATTTAAATTTTTTTTGTTGTTTAAATGAATTGCTTTTTAGTAACATTAATGTTCTCTGCGCAGCAAATTTTAATCTGTGGCATTCGTTTTGAAGAATTTGCATCGAATCAAGGCGCAAAAAATTTGGTTGAGCTGTATTTTAAGAAAGAGATAAAACACGCGGACATTTATTGGAAAAATTGGAAGAAATCGGTATTGACCACCGGGAAAGGCGGAATTTTGGTGAGAAACTGTTATTAAATCGGGAATTCAGGGAATTAACGTTTAATTTAACCACACTAAGCCCAAAGTGTTAGTTGAGTAGTTTGGGTATTTTCGATTCAATTTTGTCACAGAATGTATTGGGACGCGTAAACATTCAACGTAAAGACGACTAGCAATAACACAATTGGCCAAATAGAATCCGTTAATTTATATCTTTGCCCCAGTTCAATAATAAGAATTAAACATAAAAATGATGCATTTAATAAAGCACTAAAATGAATTATAATCACCAAAATTCCTTTGAATTAATATTATTTAACCTTTACGAAGAGAAATGAAACTAACTTTACAAATTTTAGTTACAACTAAATGATACAAAGCTGAACAACTTAATTTTATAGATTGATCATAAATTATAATATCAGATATTAAAATTTATTTATTTATTCTGAAATATATCAATTTCTTAAACATCGTTTAGTTTAAAAGCTTACTATATATTTAATAGTAACTGTATTACCACTACAACGCAAACTGGAAAAAATTAAAAAATATATACAGCAAAAAATAAGGCTTGCATTGTTTAAAAATCCTAAAAAAAATATTAATATTTACCATGAATCTTGAATTGAATATAATCCTAATTGTTGTTTTTAAATAATAATTATACGCATCTCTCAATTCAGAAGCGTGCCACTGCATCCCTATGCTCAACGCATTTGTTAATCTAAATTATCAAATAGAAAAAAATCCATCAAAATAAGGAACAAATACATATATGTTTATCAAATAATATATCAAATAATTTATTGGAAATTTAAAAAAGTTATAGAGCAAAAAGCAACATAAAATAAGAATTTAATATCTACTATTTAAAATTTTTTAATACTTTTGCATTTGCACTTTGTTATGTGATAAATGATGATTGTATAATAAATATTAAATGCTTAATAAACTGAAAGATTCATGAAGCTTGTATGTTATTTTTAACGGATAAAATTTCTAAAAACATCAATTTCTAAATAATATAAGAATAATAATTTATTGTCGACAAAAATACTCAAAAAATGCTTATAAAATTAAAACTAGTTCTTTATAATTATTTTCAAAAAGTTAAGGCCTCATTGAAAATTGAACTCTCTAACTATGAGATGTGCCGATTTATTCTGGATCTAAACCTACCACCAAAATCTAATAAACGATAAAACAGCTGATAAAAATTATTGGGAAATTGAATGTTCATGCATATCTTTATACTCGTCAATTGAATCTATCCCAGATCGCCCAACTACAATGGACGGAGACACGACGTTTAGATATTTTGTTAATAAGAAAAAATAAAGAATATAAATTAATTAAATTTTATAAATCATGCAATGGCCCCGTAACCGCGGCCTCAACACATTCAGGCAAGCCAGCGTTGTTAAAAACTGGTAAAGAGGGCCGAATATAACAAATATATTTTTTTAAATAAATAAATTATTAAATAATTAAAAAAAGCTTTTTAAAAGGCTAATTGTCAAACAAAATTAATAATAAAAACATTAATAACTTACTGTTGTTTAACCGTCTAAAAGTGCATTAAAAACCAATTAAAAAATTTGTTTTACAAATACAAATTGAATAATTCAAACACTTTTAATTACAATCCAAATTAAACTTACCGGCTGATTACGCGCCGAAACCTAACTCACTTTAAGCACGGTGACGGGGGAATGCGGAGATGTGAGGGATTAGATTAAACGGCAAAAGCTGTAATTTCAACTAACTCTGGGTCAATTTTCTTACAATTTGTTATCATAAAATAATAATAAAAGATAAAATAAACAACACTACCTTACCAAAGAAACATAGTAAAAATTATTTATTTACGAACTTCAAAAATATTCATTATTTGCTTTTCCATTTATTTGTTAACAAAAATAATAAATATCAAAGCATATTAATTTATTAATAAACTATTATATAAAAAAATCTTAATCCAGTCATTGCTCACCTTCCAGTTGCGGGTGGAGTATAGGTAAGTCGATTTATGAAATTAAAAAAATAATAATTATGAATATATTTAATATACACAAAAAAATTGCAAGTTTATAATTATTTTCTTCACATAACGGCATCTATTGAAAAAGTATTATATTAAAAACAAAACCATCAAAGAAAATAAAGTTGCTTAGTTTAAAAGGCATAACCGCCGACATTGACGTTCAACGCAAAATCAAAAAAAAACATTATACCTAATAATTGGAACTAAATACGGCGAATAAAATAATAACCGGCTTCAATATCACGACAATGATTTTAATACTAGATAATGCTAAGATATATTTGCAAACTGAAATATCTATTAAAAGGTGAAAAATTCATAACAGGCAATTATACGAATGCTAACTTAAATCGAGGTTGGACCCTAGAGCACTGCTGTACAATCTATTGCGCGGAAATGTTAAAAGATATAACCTTTTAAAATAAATTGGGAATTAAGTTTTTTACTTTACCTATTTTAAAAATAAAAAGATATTTAATTTATAATTTTAAATTCTTTTTATATAATGTAATTGTTCATTTATTTACAACTACCCGAGAACGGGCGCCTGAGTTAAAGCTTTTTGTTAAAACGCGATGCAACCCAGTAAAAAATACAAATAAATTCAAGGTAGTCGTCTGGTGGTTATTAAAAAAACAAAATAAAAAACAAAAATTCTTATTAAATATTTAAAAATGAATTGGCTGTAATAAAAATTGATATTTAGTTTAATGAATAAATATAATTTTATGTTTAATGATAACAAGAGGTATCATTATATTTTACGATTGAGTTGTTTGTTTTAATCGAAAGGTTTATATGGCGAAATTTCATGAAGCTGATTTAGTTCAAATTATTTGATAAATGAGCATATTTGTTGGCAATTCTTGGTGCGGCCTTCGAATTGCTCGTCGAATTGTAGAAAGTTACATTTTCTAACTTTATTTTGTTTTAGTATGCTTAATTTCTTATAATTCTTTTTTTGTTTTGATATTTTTAATTTTACATAATTTATCACAACAATGCAATGAAAAAAATTATCTCTTATACCGAATATTATTTTTATAAAGTTAAAAATATTTAATTATCTGATAAATATTTTTAGCAATTTACTTTCCCCTAAATTTTTTTATTAATTGCAATATTTTGATAATATACGATCATTAAAATAAAAAAACTTTACTTTGCAACAATGCTTTAATGATTTAATTTTATTAGCTTCTAAATGAATATGCCCCCAATTTTGTAGCACCTTTATTTAGTATATAATTTTATTTCTTTGACCAACGTATATAATTCATAATAAACCACTTGTAATTAAAATTATAAGTTCCATCATTCATAAAACTGCTTTTGTATCATTAAATAAACTGCTCATCCACTTTTGATGCTAGCTTATAATGAATATTTTAATTTTGTGTTAAAACATTTAATTTATTTAAATTATTATTTATTAGAAATTGTTGACAATTATTTTATAAATTATAACTATTTTTTTTGGTTAATAAATTATTAATTTAAATTGCAGCTTTTCTTTATTTAAAAGATTATGCCAATTATGTGGTCTAATTATTTTTTTCTGAATGACAGCTTCCGCGTTCAAGGCTCCTGCTTTCAAGGAAGAAACGGGAGTGTTGTCTGCCGATGGAAGTTAATAATTTCTTTTTTTTGTAATATTTCACCAAGTATGCAATTCTTTCAGTTTGTATTTAAAACCGTTTAAATTTTTAACAATTTATTTCGACTTTCAACCCCTATTTTTAATTCATTATTAACTCAAACTATCATTTGCATAAATAATTTTATAAAAATAAATAAAATAATGGCTTGCTCAATTCGTTCAACAAAGCACTCTTGCAATGAATGAGGCTATTACTATTGTAAATTGGTTTTCATTATTTTATATAGTTTTTTATTTACAAATTTTTTTAAGTGAATTTAAAACCCGTGCCTATTTATTTTTTGACCAATTTTTTTGTGTAAAATAAAAAAATTTATTGAATAGTAAAGTATGCTTTTAATGTAATAGTACAAAGTAGGTTTGTACGGCACCGGGTCCAGCATTAATGGTCAATTTTTATATTTGCTACTGAAATTTTGGCCTCGGTGTTTCAAAATTCCTTGAAACGACCATCCGCAGGATGTGAAAGACGGATCCGTCTTGAGCAAAAGCTTATCATTTTTCTAAGTATGATCTTAGAAATAATCATAAAAACGTTTATTATTTAATGAATATTTAAAAACAAATAATTTTATGTGTTAAATTCATTACTCAAATGCAATGCCACATTTGTTCACTTTAGAGCCTTTTAAATTGGTCCAAGATTCTTGAAGCTTTTTTTAAATTAAATTGTGGATGGTTTTATTAAAAAACAAATAGTAACTAAAAAGAAATTTAAAAATCGTTGGACGCTTCTGAAACCGCTTTATAAGCGCTCAACTTTCCTCCAATATAATTTATATGAAAATGGACTTTTTTTATGGTTGCTAGGATTTTTATCGATATTTTCAACATTTAATTTAAAGTTAGATTATGTTACAATTAACAAAATCTCTTAATTTTTTTTGCGCTGATAAAAAATTAGGACCTTTCGAGGACCAAACGGAGATTTTAATAGATTTATGAAAATATTAAAAATGGATTATAATAACAGACGCTCTTTTTTTTAATTAGCCACCACGATTGAGTGCCTCCATAACACACAGCTAGCTTCTTCTGAGATTTTGATGTTTTTGTTTTTTGGCTTATACAATTTTTTAAATTTGATTCGATTGGTGACCTGTTTCAATGTTATTTATATAAACAACAACGAAGAAAATTATTTATTATGTGGTGATGTTTTCTTTTGTTTTTAATGCAACTTATTATTTATATGTGCGGAAACGCGCACGCCTAAAAAATATTTTTAATTAATTGATCTTGCTTTTGCCGTTGTCCTTCTTTGTATGGCGCAAATAGATCGATTTCTTCTTCGTTCATCCTACGCGCAGTCGTGGTGTCGGCTGTGGCTGCTTCACACATAGCGCCAGAAATAAACGGCAGAATGGCAACCACAGCTTTGATCTTATAGCTTATTCTTTTAACAGTTTTCACTTTTATTCTTCATTTTGTTGCTTTAAGATCGATTTAAATTTTTTATATAGATATATTTCTCTAAATTTATCAAAATTAATTTATATTTGAATTTACTGTTGGTAACTTTTTGATAATTGCATATATATGATCGTGCTTTTTATTACTCCGGGGTTAGTAAATGTAAAATGTTTTTTATATATTTTTCATGACTATATTTTAATTTTACAAATTTGTTTACAAACAAAAAAGTTTATGGCAGCGCCATTCATGCAAAAAAAGGTGATTTCGTTGTGGAAGATCGGATCTATGCGCCACTCTGGCCTCGGTCTTTCTATCGACAATCTTTATCTGTTTTTGTGTCTTTTTAAAATTGTTGATTTTTTAATTAAATTTATTGTTTAAATTTTGTTTTGACCGGCACAACGATAATAATTATAGATCATTTTTAAATACAATTAAATTAGCTGCTTGAGGTGCTTGAAAGGAATGCATATCAAGCTTTTTTTTTCTTTAATAGACAATATAATTTCTTGAGAATTTGCATCCCCAAGTTGCTGGATTTTTGTCCCAAATTGCTCTTGTAATACGCATAATTTGTTATTTTATTACTTTTATATTCATTTGTTTTATTTTTTGCTTTAACTTTCGTTTATGGTTGTTGCGGAATTTAGTATGAATTGCATTTTAACTGAGTTGATATTTGAAACGATTTTCCATGATAATACTATTTCTATAGTATATATATCGTTACTTAGCATTTTTTCTCTACCCTTCTCTCTGCGTGTTATTGTTAACTCGAAGATTTTTGCATTTATTCATAAAGATATTCAATAAATATATTTTCATCATTCTTTTTTTAAAACGATACAAATGTTGAATTAACATATTTTTAAAGATGAAATGGGAATTTACGGTTATAAATTTTGTTTTTACAATTGCGTTAATCAATTATTTATTTTTATTTAAATTCCTATTTCAATTTTAGGATTCAAGCAATAGAAAAATTACGTCATATTACAATTTTTTGTACTAGAGCTGCAATTCATAACCTACTTTTTGCGAACTTGGCTTGTTTGGCTTTAATTATATTTTTAGTACACAGATTCTTTTTTGCTATACAAAATTATTCAATTAAAAAAGATTCACTATTGATTAATTAGTAAACCTTTTTTGTTTCTTTATGTTTGATTCCGCTACAGAAAAATTGTTATTTATCATCAAGGGTTTAAAACCGACGCTAAACTTTTTTTAATTTAATTGGATAAATATTTCACGCAATGTTTTTATTTTATTCCGTTTCTTCACAATTTAAATGCTTTTTGGTAAGTGATTTATTTTTGTTTGGTTTTGAGTAATATTTTTATAATTGTTTGATTTGAATAAGGTAATCATTGCTTAGCTTTAACTATTTTCCCCCAGCAAGCTCTTGATTTCGGGCTAAATAACAATCAACAAGAATTGCAAATTCTATAAACCCTTTAATTTCGGACATTATTTGGACAGCACTTGGAGGTAATCTAGTTTCTTGTCTTGAAAATTTTGTCCTTCTTTCTTTTCCTTTTTGTAAATATATGGTAGGTGATTTCTGGCTTTATTTCAAAAAATGTTTGATACTTTTGCAGGTTCTATTGATGGGTTGCTTTTTTAGCATAATTAGTCTCTTAATGGATAGAGCTCACTTTTTTCAGTGTTTTTCCATTTTTTGAATTTATTCTCCGTAAATCATAAAGTATCCAGCTTTCGATAATTCCAACTCTTTGATGGCTTTTTATTTTTACTTTTATCAATATTAATTTAATTTTGTATCTTTATTTATTCTAACAAATCTTTCGCAATGCTGCATTTTTCAAAAATTATAAGCCCCGTATCCCTACGATATTATTCAACTAATTTATTTTTTGCTTTTTTATGCGCTTTCAAAAAGGCCATAGGTATATTTTCTTTCTATACTAAACACTTTATTTTTTGTTATTATTCAACGGTCTGTTTTTAAAGCTTTTTGAAAATATAGCAGCTTTTATATTAATGTGTTTACTCCGGACTACATGGTGTAGGCGTTCAAATTTGCCTATGCAAAATAAATATTATTTAAACCACCGGGTGGCTGCCGTCTCACTTAAATTGATTTTTTGGTTGACAAAGTTAATTTTTTATTGATGTATGTTAAAATTTTTTTATTATCGATATTTTTTGTTTACAAAGACCTATTATTATTATAATAAGAAATTTATTTTTATATGATTGACATCTGGCGGCAGGACAGACTTTTAGCGCCTGATATTTAAAAATATAAATAATGGATTTCATTAATAAATAAAAACTATTTTAGACGGAAATTGCATTTAATGGCTTGGAGCGCAAATTCAAGTGATTGCATACCTAATTCTCTAAAATAAAGTAAAAGAGTCATCGAATTCAAGGAATAAACTATATTTATACTTTGATTTACAATTTATAAATGAATGATACAGAATTTAAACAAATAACGACAGTAATTACAATTTTTTGGGACAGTAAAAATTAAAAAGTTTTTTAATGAAATTTGAATTCTTAACAAACGTCTACAGCAAAATATTTAATTATTATTTGGAAATAAGAATGTAATATTACACAAAAATTAAAACACAATATAAATTTAAAGTTTTAATTAAAGGACATTTTTAATAAAAGTAAATATATGGCACACCAATAAAAGATTAAATGAAAATTGCTCTTGTCTGAAAAAATGGTTAATTATAAAACAAGCTCATTGGGTGTACCGAAGAATCGAATTTTGCGACAATAGTTGTGTACCTCCTAAGCAGCATAAAATTCAAAAGCCCCACATAAATTAAATGATTTAATTTACAACAAATAATATGTTCATTAATATGTAAACACTATTTCTTCAAAAAATAAAATGTTCAAAAAGTAGCTAAAACAATTTTTAGATGGGGTGCGTTGAGGTCCAAATTACTCTAACCATCTGTCTCTCCTTTTTAGCACACTATTTCTTCAAAAAATATAATTTTCAAAAAAGTAGCTAAAACAATTTTTAGATGGGGTGCGTTGATGCCCCTAAAGTTGGTTTGCCACAACATAAACACGAATTATAAAGGACCATTTCCTAGTCATTATATAATTGAATTATTGGATTATTTAGCATTTAAACTTTTTTAAATGCAAGTATTCAATTAGAGCTTTTTTTCATCGTAATCGTAAACCCACAATAAAAAATCATTTTAATTGAATGCGGATTTATTTTTAAATGTGTGTTTAATGTTTTCGATCATTTATTTCTTTCGTCTGGGAATACACAACTTTTTTCTTGGTGTTTATCTTCCATGATGAATTTTTTTTAAAAATATATCGATTTTTTATATTCATGAATTATTGTTTAATGTAATTGAAACAAAATAATGCTTTTTATATCAGAAATGAATCACACTCGATCTTCTCAATTAATGATTTTGCTATTTAAAAGTAAGTTTAGCTGAAAATATAAATTTATCATTGAAATAATTTTATTATTTTACTTTAAATATTATTATGTTGCCGTTTTGCTATTCAATATGTTTAATTTTAGTTTTCAAGGTTTTTTTTTATTTTACAATAAAAGATTGATTAGGTAAATATCCGTCACCAAAGTCCCCAGCGGTTCCATTACATTATGCGCTTTTGTTTTTTTTCAAATTTTAGGTAAAACATTTGTTTAATTAAACCAATTCTCTTTATTGACAAATTCAATTTTATTTGGATTTGCACATCTCTGCTGATAGATTTAGAGGTCTTTAAAAAATATTTTTGTAACAGTATTTGTTTAATCTGTAGTACTTTTTTTCTAATTTTTATTTATTTTTTTGCCGCGGATATTTATTATTTTTTTAACAATAATATGGTTAATGTGCCAAAATTTTTCTATTACTTTATTTAAAACTTTAAAATTTTCTGTAAATGGGAATTTTATAAATGCATATTCTGGAGCAACTAATCCCGGAATAGTGAAAAAATTATATATTTAGTTAAGAATGAAAAAAAGATGTCATTAATAATTTCTTCATTTTATTTATTATTGGCTTTATTTATTCTAAAGCTTTTTTAATTTGTATTAACCTAGGTTTAATCCGATTAAGTGAGAGCCGCGATGATTTTTTAATATGTAATTATTAATTAATGTTGTGTCAAGTTCATTCATTAATTTACACTACAGATTATTAAGTTTTTTTATTTGTTTTTAAAAATTTATGTATAAAAATTTGTTTGATTTTTTCAAAAATATTACTACGAATGGTTATTATTTTTATTTTTATCAGGTATATTTTGTTCTATAACCTATTTTCACATTTGAGTATTATTTTACTTCCTTTGTATTCGCTTTGAGAAAATAAATTAGAATTTATTTATCGAGTATATCTTGATAATTACAAATATTTAAATAAATCTGATTTCATTTTGTATTTCATTTTTAGGAACTTTAACGTTTTACTACGATATGATAAGTAATCGGCACAATTTATTAACATAAGTAATTAATATTCATTGAACATTGGAATCATTTATATTAATAGTATTTATATTCTTAATTTTATAAAGACGCATATATCCATTTAGAGTTAATTAATAAAATTATGTATATAATAAATATTATTGTTTTTAACATTTCTCCTCTTTCTACATTAAATAATATCTTAATTTTTATTATTGCCTCGTAAATTTGGCATATTGATAAATATTATTTATCTAAATCTAAAAATCCAAATTACTTGTAAACATAAAAGATTTATTTGCTAGTTTAAAATCGTATTTTTTCAATAATTGTTTGCTTATATTTGTATATTTAAAAGTATACTATATTAATTAACGCTTTCTTCATCATTTAAACAAAATTTTTGAAATTCATTTTTCATAAAGCAGAATTTTTTTTGCTTTTATTTTATGCAAACATTTATTTATCTAAAATTTTGAATGTTTCATTATTTAAGTTAATGATTGATTAGCTCAGTAACGGTTTGTTTTATTTTTAAGGTTTAAATATGTTCCGTACTGTGAGTTTTTAAAATAGCGGTTTTGTAGTGGGATTCTGGTATCTTTGAATTATAAATTTTTGATTTTTTGTTTTTGTTATTTAAATAACACTTAATTAAATATTTTTCATTTCGATATTCTCTTCCCACCAGGGCCTTCATGTTATCGTAATGCGTCGTTTTCAAAAAAAGACTCAACGCTATCTTTCTTAATAAACGAAGATGTACCAACTGATAGAAGCATTTATTTAAAATGTTTAAAATGCTTTTAGCTTATTCTCAAATTTTGTGTAAACTTTTGGCAATAAGGATTAAATCAATTGATTTTCGACTGCTTGAATGCACTTTTAATTTAGAATAATGAAACTCGTTTTTTTAAATGGTTTATATTTTATGCATTGTGGAGTTTGTCTTACGCATTGACCTGATCGTAACAACAACATCTTTCTTAGTTGGTGATCAGTTAAATTATTAATGGAAATCTGATTTGGTTTAATAGCTTTTAATTTTTTACGGTTAAACAATTTATATTTGCTGTCTTATTATAAATTGTTAATTTCAATTCATTATTGATTTATTTATAAGCAGCACTTATAATTAAAATATATAATCATTTAAATTTTTGCTTTGGACTGTGCACAGGCTCTTTTTTACCAAATATATTATTGTTTATATTTTATTCATTTAAATATATTTTTCACAAGATTCTCTTAATCTCGTCAGGAGTAGACAAAACGGCGAAGAATTTATTTTTAATTTTAAAACCGGTAAATTTTTTAAACTTTCAATCAGCCGAAATCGTTCATCCTTAATGACAGCTAGCGGTATCGTGTAAACGCAGCAAAGAAGACGTTAATCACTTTTAATTTTAATAATATTTGTCGTATTATGAGTTTTTTCGGGCTTGAAACCAACAAGACAAAATTTTCAGCATTTATATGGAAAACATTACTTTGAAGAGGATACAAAATTGATATTGATTCATTTTATTTTTTTAATGCTGTGAGTAAAATAAAACTGTTAGGAATTTTCATTTAGTTTTTTTTGTATTAAAATAATTTATAAATTTTATAAATCTATTAATATACACAATTATTGTTTCAAGCTTGTTTTTATTTTATTCATTTTTTTTTGATTTCACGTTCACTTTTATAATGATGATTAGAAAAATATGAACCCGTTATCACTTATTACGTACGCCACGCCATGCCTCCACAGTTTTTGTATACAAAATTTTTTTCACAATTGGTTTTTATTTCTTTTTTATTTCTTAAATTGCTTAATTATTTTTTATATAATTTTTTTATTTAAATTTTTTTAATGTTTAGAGACAAACAAAAAATCTACTTCGTATCTTTAACGCCAGAATTAATAAAATTTTTTAAGTTATTTTAAAATTTTTTGAGTGAGTATAATTTAAGAAGTATTGGAAATTTATACATTAAACTTATTTTCACTTGCCCCGGTCACAGACGTATGAATTGTTTGCGCACGCTCATTGCATTCCGGGGCCTACATAATTTTTTTTTAGTAAAAATTCGTTTAAAACTCTATAATAAATTGAAATGACACTTTTTTTTAATTATACAAAATAATAAGAAGCATCTAGATAATTTTATAATGATTAAATAATATATTTTTTTGTATTACTTTGAGTTGCGTCAATCATTTTCCAGTCGGAAGTTATCATTCAAAAAACAAATTTTAGCTTAATTGTATTATTTACCTATTTATGTTTTAATAACTTTAATGAATAATTAAAATTCAGTGATCAATAAGATACCTAATATTTACAAATTTGTTACAATTTTATTTTATTTGGGTTTGCACATCTGAGTATATAATTAATTAACCTCGTTAAATAATTAAATCAATTCAAATTGATTATCAATAAACTGCAACGCAGTTAGTAGTATTGTTTTTTATTTCTCGAATATAAGACAAATATTTTAAACGCTATAGTTTCAAGTTTGGCCTTGTATTATTAGATTTTATCAGATCATTAAATCTTTTAATATAAGGTTGTAAATAAAAATATTGTTTATGTAATTGATTGGCAACGTTTACGTTCAGCTGGAGTTTTGTCAACACAAAATTATTCATATTATATAATTTATTTAAATTTTTTTTAATTTGTTAAATTTTTATTTTTTATTTATTTCTTTTTGTTGCGCAATCTTTGCCACAAAAAATTAGCTTTTTCATTTATCAATTTATTATAAAGTTAAAATATTAATATTAAAGCATATATTAAAAACAAATCATGTTCTAAATTATTTAACCAAAATATAATTTGATAATTTTCTAACAATATGTGTCATACTCTAATAAAAATTGTAAACATTTCAAAACACCAAAAACAATCAATATAACAATTTTAAAAACAATTTTAAGAAATGCCAAAATTTCAATGTTAAAAATTCAATTTAAGACTTGAATTATATTATTAAAGATAAGTTATTAGACATTCCTTAGCTAGATCTACCAAAAAATTTACAAAATTGAAGTAATTGCACAAAAACTAATTATTAAATACATAGATTTTGTTTTTGGTGCACATCTTAACGAGCATTTTCATCGAACGTCGATTCTCGCAGCCAGCATAAAAGTTACCCGAAACAACGTTCGAGACTGGAAAAAACAAGAGGTGGTCTGAAAAATGTGGGCGAAGTTTTTGATGTAAAAGAAATCTATTGTATTTTAAGGATGCAATCTTCCAGCCGTTGTTCAAAACTAAAATAAATTTCGCGATTTTTCAAAAATTATTATGTATACAATATTTTTATCAATAAATAATCAACTTTTTAAAAGTTCTACAACATATTTGTTTGATATAAAACAAACGTATGCCCAAATAAAACATTAATTAACCGTCTAATAATAAACGGAAAAATCTAATTGTTTCACATAACATAAGCGTTTTCAACATGTTGATAAAATTTGGCTCTAATTCAGGAAAGAATTAATTTAATTAAATAAAAATCCCTGGTAATTATAATACACACATATTTTTTAACGACAAGCTGCCATTTACAGTTACAGTCGCAATTCAAATTAATTTTTGTTTTAAACTTTGAAGTAATTTAGGTATTCATTTAATTATTTCTTTTTTTTGAATAACAAATGTCAAAAACACATCGATCGAAACAAGAAGATGGAGTTAAAATTTTGTTTAATTAAAAGTTTGGTCGATAAAGAATAAAAGATTAAAACGTACCTGGATGATCAGAAAATTTGTCCCACTAGATCCCTTTAGTTCTGTTAAAATTTTTTAAAAAAACTAAAAAAATTAAGTTA
The DNA here is from genome assembly GCA_020449905.1 of Globodera pallida. Classification (NCBI taxonomy): domain Eukaryota; kingdom Metazoa; phylum Nematoda; class Chromadorea; order Rhabditida; family Heteroderidae; genus Globodera; species Globodera pallida. The sequence continues at coordinate 28,794 of JAIXHY010000009.1, read as the reverse complement.
TAGAAATGGCTTTATTAGAAATATAGGTATATATATACATATGTATATTGTTTATATATTAATATAGACTACCTTAATAATCCTATAACGCTAAAAACGCATTTAAATTTATGGATATTTTATAATTTAAAAAAGTTTATGTTGTTAAAAAATTATTTAACAAAATAAAAAGATATAAAAAATTTAATCCCTGATGTGTAAAATACAAAAATAATTCATTTGCAGTTGTATACATTTAACTGGGCATATTTACAGGGATAAAAATGCATTTATATTGTGACTACCTACATAAAATATTTTTGCAAAAAAATGTGTAAAATGCCGGCATTATCACACTCTTCGCGCCCAGATACGGCCCAGGCCTCGAACTGGCTGATGTGACTGATCTGCTTGCTCAGAAATTCTGCGCGTTCATTCAATGGCTCTTAAGTCAGTGATAGTTACGGCTATGTGTTTTGAATTGAATCTAATTCTGATAAGTCGCATAAACTGAGAGCCCTAAATAAATAAATTAATAAAAAATATTGATTATATTTATGAAAAATTTCCCTAATCGAAACACGATTAAATATTTATCTATTTCTAGCATTAATTGAGTACAAATTAAATTTGTCTTATATTCAAAAATTCATAACATGCACATTTCGCATTTAATAATGATAATGTTTGTCTCAATACTTTTTTGGCAAATACATTCTATCTTCCCTCCATTTAATCGACACGGTCTGGCCTCGGCTGTGGCGTGGCAGTGGCGTCAGCGATCGGTGGTGCTTAGCACGCATGTGCTTAGCCAATTTTGTTCGGTGTGGCTGCATTAATAAATTTAAACATTTAAAAATTATCTAATTAATAATTTAAAACAAAAAGAAACAGATAGTGATTAAATCAAAATATTTGTCGAACATACTGAGCTATTTGAAATAAATGATTTAATGTGAAATGCGTTGCTATTGGTATAAATTGAAAAATACTAGCATAAAGAGAATCTAAAATATATTTCTGGCAGTCTAAAGAATGTAACAAATATATTATACTAAAAATAGATACAGGACTACTGCTGTGCACTACTTAGCGTCGCCGAGAAAGCATAAAATGTATTAATTTTTACGATTAAACAGTTACAAAAGTTCAAATAATCATCTAATCTGAAATATTTTAGTTTATGAATTTTAGAATGAGCCATTAAAATCGTGGATTTTCAAATATTAATATTGCATAACATACTTAAGCAAAAGCACAATAAAATATTATGTAAAAAGATTTAATTTAAATATGATCACGCAAATAAATTAAAATCTACTACATCATTTATTTTTGACTTTGTGATGAAAATCAGCATATCATTAGTTTTCTAAATATCTTATATTTGTCTTCACATTGATTTAAAACTATTTCAATGAATTTTGTGACCTTTATTTTTATAACAATTCGTATAAATAAAAACTTTATGTAATAACAAAACAATTCTTTTAATGAAAATATGTTTAATACTGATTAATATTTGTAAATTCCAAGAAAAATAAAAATTAAATACAAAGGTCATTAAAAATTTTATTTAAACTTTTCAAAACTGCTTAATTATTATGTTAATAAAACTAGGCACCTACCAAAATTATGTTTTTAAATAATGTGATAGCGTTAAAAAATGAATTGAATCTATGCCAAAAGTTACGCAAATAAAACGTCCATAAATCAAATTTAACTAAACACTATATCTTGCAACCTCGATGATTACATCTTAAATCAATTGATTAATTATAAATAATAAAATATTATATTTAATGCATTTTTTGTCTCTTTTTCATTTTTAGAAAGACGAAAAAAGTTTTTTCTACACTAAAATTAAGAAAATTGCTCACAAATTTCGCCGTATATATTAGATACAATTATTCATGTGATGTGAATATAATTTGCCACGGCGTACCCGCTTCATGGAAAGAAAGCAGGGTTGCGCGCTCTCCATGCCTGAAAACAAAAATAAATAACCAATTAAAGCAAAATTTTATAAAATTATTCTAAAAAAAATAAAATTACAAACTAAATTAAAAAATTATACACAAATATTTAATCACAAAAATCATAATCAAACAAAATGCAAGTTAGTCTAAAATGGGAAGGATTTGTACTTTATATGCTCCTTTATTCGATCAAAGACTATAAAAACTTGCATTACGACTGCAAGCACCGTGAAAATTTTTAGGATAACATGGCGGCCGTCCGCTTTCTCATGAAATAGAAGTTGACATTATGGAAAACGGCTTCGCCCACAAAAATTAAATAATCTTGAATAAAATTGTACAAATACCTTGTTATTTAAGAAAGCGTTAAAAAATTAAATAAATATTTTTAAGTCCATTAAATCTTTAACCACAAAAAACCCTAAAAATAGGTATAATAAAAACAAAATTTTCACCATAATTTGTTTATTAAATGTATTGAATTTAAACGGCATGATTTGTATTGAGACATAAAGGCTCCACTTGTTTTCGGTTGCCTTTTACAATTGTTGGTTTCGTTTCGAAAGCAATTAAAAATAAATTAGGTTTGAATAAATAATTGATACCTATTAGCTAAATATTTAACAAATTCTGCAAAAACGGGACGTTATAAGATAGTGCTTGCATATTGTTAAATCAGCTATACAGAAAAGTACGCTGGAGTCGGTCCCCTGGACCTTAAGCAGGCGAACTACTGGTTCCGTGCGGTGGGTTAGGCAGTTGTCCTAGCCGTAATCCCAAGCGGTTTCAAACCAGCCAAGACAAATGCCAAATAATTCTCATGTTATAAATTAGAAATAATAATACATAAGTATTTTTTTAAATATATTAAAACAAATAAGAAAATATTCATAAATTCCTCATTAAAGTTCGCACTGGAATATTTGGTAAAAACAACTATTACACGAAAAAATAACTTCAAAAATTAAATTCCGAGTGCCATATTATTAGAAGCAACTAATTAAAATGCAAGAATTATTATCGTACTCGATTTCTTTTAAGATTATTTTTTTAGTATTTTAATAAATCTTAATAATTTAATTAAAATTACTTTAAGTTTATACATATAGCAAACATTTTAAGCTATTTATTAAAAACATTGATTCACTTAATTTGTATAAAAATTTTAGAATCGTTTGAAAAACAGCCAGCCCACCTTGCTCTTTCTTGAATAGGAAGTTTATGAATGCCACTAGTCGATTCCATTATATTTATACTCATTTTTAGACAAGGACCAGAATTGCCATTGCTCTCCAGTTGTCATTGTTACAATTACATGGTCCAAAATTGGCCATCGTTTTCCAACATTTGAAACATTTTATTTGAAAAGCAAAATTTTTTTTTTAACTGATCTGATAAGATTTCACTTTTTTAAACCTTGGTAAAGTGTTGTTTTTTTGACGCTTTTGCAGTGGGTGGGCATCTAAATATGTATAAGTTTTATTTTTATAACATTTTATTAACTGGAGATTAATTTTAATATAAATCATTTTATTTACATTACACAATAAATTCAGTTATGAAAAATTAACATTTTTTTTATTCTAATATTTCAAACTGTTCGGTCGTTTGCATTTATTATTTTGTTGCCAAATAAGTATATTTTACAATTTTGGTTAAAATCAAACTGAATTTTTTATTCAACTTTTCTCATACCTTAAGCTATAAATCAATACTAATTTTTGCGCTTTTAAATTAACAGAGCTCTTAAGTTTTTTTAGGGTTTTTCTTTATATATTCCAATACCTTTGCTCAGATCGCATTCCCACCCCAATGCAGTTACTTACGTACGTAAGCGGTTTGATTAAAAAAACATTTCATTTCAACTCAACTCAAATAAAATAAAATATTAATATTTTTTATTTGGTTAATATTTATAATTTTTTGAATATTTATTAAATTCAAATATAATTTGAAAAATAAATTCGAAGTATGCCAAAATATGATAAAATAAATCTCAAATTAAAATCAATAATGAAGAAATTTAATAATATTTTGAAGATGAATAATTTAGCGAAAATAATAGCCCAATATTGTTAGCAACTCAATTATCCGTATTAATGCTAAACTAAATATATTAAAAATTTAAAATTTGTTATGGAGTTGAGTAAATGGCCTGTTAGGTATGGATCGGCTCGAAGACACGGAAGTGAATTGAAGTAGGAGTTCGTGCAATAAAAAAATCATCATAAATTTTATAAAAATAAAAGATAAAATCTCATTATTTCAAATCACAGAACAACAGATTTTATTTTATTAAAAATGGAAAAAGATCGTATCACTTATCTGACAAATTAAAAATCATTTATTAGGAATAAAAACTCAAGCTATTGCATTCTTCGACGACCTAGTCGCGGAATTTGGCCAGCTAAATATCTTGTCTGTCGCAGTGAGCAAACCACTACGGCTTTATTCTAAAAAGCCCAAAATAAGTGATGAGAATAATTATTAGCCGGAGCAAATTATAAAACAAATTCAATATTATTACAAAAAGAAAGATCATCAAATGCAAAAAAATAAAGTATCATTCATGTTTCCTATAAGTAATTGAATAATTTTCAACTTAGTGCAAATAAATTGCGCCTTAAAGAGAGCTTTGAAATTCCTTCCAAGCCGCAATCTAAAATGTACAGAATTATAATGATAATTTCAATAAAATAAAATAACACAAAATAATCCGAATAATGTTGCCTCGCAATACGTTGCTGAGTTGACGATTTGCAAATTTAGATGCTGAAAAACACTCAAAAGAACTGGGACGACAGATTCTTAAAAAAGAAATAAATCATTGGTGTTGGAGGAATAATAACCTGAATTCTTAGATCGGCCAATGACGTGACGTTTAAAACAGGAGTGAATTTAAAATACGACGTCCCGCAATAGAAAAAAATTTTATAAAAATAAAAAGTAAAATCTCATTATTTAAAATCACAGAACAACAGATAAAAAAAAATTTATTTTATTAAAAATGGATAAAGATCGTATCGCTTAATTAACCTTCTGTATTAATTTTTTAATTTGTATAAAATTTATTTATTTTTAATAATTGAAACATATTATTAATTTACAAAAAAAGCTACATTCTTAAATGCATAAAAATGTTTGTTTCAACTTTCATATCAGAAAAAATAAAAAGATTTTAAATCTATATTTTATAATATCATATTTGTGTAGACAACAACCAAAATTAAATAATAAAAAAGTGGTTAACAAGATCGCTAGTAAAATGAAGTGAATTGCTTTAAATGACAATGAATATAAACTTTTAATATAAAATACTATGATAAATTAGAAACTCTGACAAATAAAAATCATTTATATGAGAAATTCAAAGCTGTTAGGGCTAAATAAATTCTAATAATAAAATATTATAAAACTCATAATCTTTTTCAAGTTCTCCGGGTCTATTATCGAAAAGTGCGTGGGAAAGAAAGGTTGGGGCTCCGAGAGTGGTGGATTTATGGAGACTATGACAAAATTAGAAGATATTTAAAAGTTTAATAATTGGTGATTTTCTTAGGTGCCGTTATGACATTCCGCCGATATGACGCGACGGTGGGTGGCTTAGCCGGGCAAGACAAAGAAATCTAATTTTAGTTAATTACGTTGTTAAGCAAATAAAAAGCACGATTTTATACAAAAATAACTTTAAATCTCATCTTATCAAAACTAAGCAAAAACATAAAATTTTCAATTTTCCAAATTTAATATTTAAAATTACTTTACCTAAAAGCCAATAAAATTTAATTTTCTAAATTAATTGTGCAAATGTATAAACATTTTCAATATTATAAAACAAAACTCAATAAAGTAATCGTTAACTCACCAGATAATTTTCTTTTATTTATTTTAGCTTTTGTTATCGTTTCTGTTCCAAGAATTTTATTTAGTTATTTGGCCTTAAGCTATAGTTTAGTTTCGAGAATTTATTTTGTTTTAAAACTAAATGTATATGATAATTAAAACAATCTGAATTTTACTTACACATTTTATTGACCATTTTCTTTATGTTTAAATATTAAAAGAAAAAATTTTATTAATTTATGTAATTTTATTGTACAGTATTAACAACGAAACATCTTTTAATCCTTTTATTATAATTTTTTTAATTTGCATTTATGTAAAATAATTTATCCCACTGGATTTAAATATCGACCCCTTCCTTACTTCCTACGGTCTCTCTCTCTCCCAACTTTGCACTCGTTTTCCCACATTGACCCTTGACCAGCAATAAACATATTTTATTATTTATTCATTCTGTTGTGTCGTTAGACATAACAAATAATTAATAAGTTACGTGTTTCATTTGCAATAACAGTTTTTTTTGCAAAACAAAAATTTATTTGTAATTACATTTAGTCTATTGCTTTTTAATCATAAATCAATTTGAGAGCAAATTATATTGTTTACGGTGATTTATTAAGCATTTGGTAATATTTATGTCGGCAAAGTGAGCATATATAATTTTAATTTACTAAAGTGAATGTTTGTATCAAAATAATGTTGATGATTTTTTTTAGTTATTTTTAATTTATGTTTTTATAATACCAAGGCAGTTTTCGTTTATTCTTTTGATTAATTATTAAAGTAATTCCTGCAAAAAAATAAAATACATTCAATTTAACTCGACTGTAATCATGTTCATAATATTAGAATCATGGAATTAATTCAAGCAATAATAATATTAAACATTATTTTTTTAATCGAATTTTTGAAAAAAAATGTAAATAATTATAATTATAAATTTGCGTGTGCTTAATTAATTCTGAAAAATGATTTAATACAAAAGTAGATATTGCAAAATGGTTTAGAAGCTCAGCAACAAATGGCCAACTCACCATCGGTTTCGGTTGGAGCTATACTATAAGTAATTAATAAATTATTTTGATTAGTCTCCAACAAATATTAATAAATCCTTAGCATGCGTTTAACATTTTTTAATTTTTGCACAAATATTTGTTTTAATTATTTCTTATTGTATTTTTAATTTCGCTTTAAAAGACTTAAAAATTAAGTAGCGTATTTTTTTAATATTATGCAAAATTATTTAATTTTTTAAAAATATAATTTTTCATTAAATTTATTGCTTTTGGCATTAAATAATTTCAAAAATATTTACTTAATTTTTGATTTATTAATTTTTCCAGAAAATTCGTGTAATGTAAATATGGCCTTCTATTTGCAATCACATTCTTTATTTTTTCATGGCGCATTTCATCGTTTTATTTCTTGTCGTTGCAATATATTAAAAAAATGTTTCAGGATGAATTGGCTACATTTTATTATTATGCTACCTTATAAAAACAGTTTAGATTAAATTTCTTGTAAAATTCCAAAATAATAAATAAACAAAAGAACAAACCCATTACAAAAGAAATAAACAAGATATACATAAGTAGATAAATGCTAAGAGCCTTCATGGAACAAGAAAAGCAGTTTCGTGCACATAAAATTGAATAAAATAAAAATAATATAATAAACTTAATTTTTTGAAATAAAAATTTCTTCATTAATTACAAATCCCAAAAAATCGAAGCTTATTAAATGTTTAGCTTTAAATTAAGATTTCATAACGAATATTTTAATTCATAGAATAATTTTATTATGCCATACTATAGTTAATTACTGTTATTTGATACATTTTTTTCAGGGCTTTTAAACTTCTTGTAAACTTTTCAATTTTTTTAAGAATTGTCGCAGACCTTTCTGGCATTTATTTAGTTTATTACGATACTTTTTGTTAATAGTTGCATTTAAATGGCAATTTTTTTTATCTTAAAAGACATATTTTAAATAAGAAATTCTTTATTTATTTTTGGCACTCCTCTAGGGTGGGTAATTCAGAGGCTGGGTAATAATTAAAGGATAACAAAAAACAAGCATTGCAAATTACTTTATTACAAGGATTACATAACGAGAAAAGAAAAATTAATCCAATAAAATAATAATGCAAATGATTTATAATACTTAATATAATATAGACAGTGAAAAAAAATATTAAACAAAATAAACTATCAATTATAAATTTCAAAAAGTAATAAAATCAGCCAACTTTGCTGAAGAATAAACCTTATTAATAATAAATAGCATACAATGTATTGAGCCCAGCTTCAAAAATTATATGACATCTTATTTTTATAATTATATCGTTTTGGAAATGCTTTGAGGTACCTTATTAAAAATTAATATATATATCGCAAAAGTCTGGACATGCGCGCTCGGGAAAAAATTACACTTTTTTGTATGTGCTTCGATTTGGCTGAAAATTTTAGAAATTTTCTTTTACGATTTATATCAGTATTTTTTTTATTTGTTTAATCTTTTCTATCAATTAACTTTCTGAATTTAATATTTTCATGGTATTAAAAGCAAATGACCCAAGCGCGCCTCATTGCGACAACTCATTTTTTCTTCAACCGGCATTATAAATACAGTATCGGACAAAAGTATATGCCCAAAACCTATTTGGATATGAAAATTGTCATAGCAGCTTTTAAAGCTGTTGAAGCCAGCCAACTGTTAGTGATTAAATTTAGCGCAATTTGCTAGCTTCAAAATGAGCCCAAACTCACTGCGCTTCAAGCACTCTCCGATTTGTTTGCCCCCATTGAACTCAACCTGCTCAAAAATTGGGTGGACAAAAGTATATGCCCAAAAAGTTCAACGCTTTATTTCTAAGCATATGCACCATTCTCATCAACTCCTTTTACCATAAGTTTTTAGTCTCAGATATGCCAAAGAAAAATCACATTCCTACTCCTAAAAAAATTGACATTGTGGAGGCAAAAAAAAATGGTCAAACAGATAGGGCTGTTTCTGCACAATTTGGTGTGAGTCATCGAGCCGTATCGAACATTTACAAGCGCTACAGAGCCGGAGATGATCTGCACCGAAAGCCAAGAAGTGGACGTCCAAAAAAATTGTCAATTAGGGAAGAGCGGATGCACTTCGGGAAATTCAGCTCGATCCAACCAAAAGTGCCACCGACTTGGTCAATTGTGTCGCCACCAAATTTGACAAATGCATTAGCACAAGGACGGGTCGACGACTATTGAACAGTGCTCAATTGTTTGCCCACAGACCAGCCTACAAACCGCTGCTGTCAAAAAAAAACAGACTGGCTCGGTTGGATTTTTCGAGATCCTATGTCAATCATACCCCCCAGCAGTGGTCGACCGTGCTCTTCAGCGACGAGGCGCCGTTCCATCTCTACAATTCCGCAGTGCGTCGATTCATCCGCCGTCCCCCCCAAACGAGGTACCACAAGCGGTACATCGTCCCAACAGTAAAGTTTGGCGGTGGAACTGTGATGGTGTGGGGTGAGGGTTCAATTTTTGGACATCAATAAAATGGTAAAATTTAGGCTGCATGAGTCGCGACGGGTTGGGGCCTCTTGTTCGAATTCACGGGACCATGGACAGATTTCAGTACAGGGATATTATGCAAGCACATATGCTACCCCATTTGCGTGACAAAATGCCACCGGATGTTGTATTCCAGCAGGACAATGACCCCAAACACACTTCCGGCCTGATGATGGACACAAAAAAACCTTTGACTCGAGGCTGGTTTGCAGACAATGGAGTTCCTGTTTTGGTTTGGCCGAGTCAGTCCCCTGATCTCAACCCAATTGAGCATCTCTGGGCGCACATTGGACGGCAGCTGAGGGGACGGCGGTTCAGAAATGGGGATCAACTCTTTGCACATCTCCAGTCGGAATGGGAGAAAATTTCAATTAATGTTTTAATCAAGTTGATTGATTCTATGCATTCCCGTTGTATGGCTGTTATAGAGGCTAAAGGTGGCCCAACAAAGTATTGATAAAGGAGTTGATGAGAATGGTGCATATGCTTAGAAATAAAGCGTTGAACTTTTTGGGCATATACTTTTGTCCACCCAATTTTTGAGCAGGTTGAGTTCAATGGGGGCAAACAAATCGGAGAGTGCTTGAAGCGCAGTGAGTTTGGGCTCATTTTGAAGCTAGCAAATTGCGCTAAATTTAATCACTAACAGTTGGCTGGCTTCAACAGCTTTAAAAGCTGCTATGACAATTTTCATGTCCAAATATGTTTTGGGCATATACTTTTGTCCGATACTGTATGATAAGTTTTTGTCATTTTTTTTTTTTGGTTTATTAGTTACGATTTGTTTTATCATGTGTCGAATATTTTAATCTCTCATTGTGTTTTTTAAATGCTTTGATTTGTAAATTATTTATGCAATTTTTCTGCTGATCCCAATAGCCCGTGGCGTGTATTTGCATCGAATTCATTCATAACTCCACCCGCAAATGTTCGCAAAAAAAGGTCGTGCTGAAAATAATGATTTGTTTGTTATTCATTCACCGGCAAAAAAGTGAATAAAACATATAAAATTTAAATTTCAGGCGCTACAAGGCAAAACAATTGAAAATTAGTGTTAAGTGAAAATTATTTTTAAATTATTTATATTTGGTAAATTGTTATTTTTTTGATAAATGATTTTTTGATTTCTGTTTATTTCAGTTAAATTAAGATGAAAAATAGTTTCAAAATTAATTCAATATTTTAAATAAGTTAATTTTAGCAAAAAATTAATTTCATAAAAACTCACTTAACTCGACGGTAAGGAGACATGGAATTACGATTGCATTTAAATATGTTTTTGTTTTATACTAAAATCTCATAACTGTTGTATTTTTATCTCTGCTTCGTTAACAATTAAAGATTTTTATATAATCAATATTATGTTTTGGAAGTTTTCGTTTTGGTTTTGTTAACATTTATAGTTTTATTTTAATTATGTTTTTATTATTTAATTCTTAATGATAATTTTGTTTTACAACAACCAAGTCTAAATAAAAATGCTATTTATTTTACTGATCTTTTTTTTGCAAAACTTTATTATCTTAATATAATTTTTATTTGTAGGCAAGTGGTTGCATATAGTTCACGTAATAATTTTGTTTTAAGGTTTTGTAAAATTTTATAAATTTATATAATTTTTATAACCAACCATTGCGCGCTTGTAGAAGCAATTTAAAGAGCATATTTGTGTTTTATAACATAAATATGTTGACATTTAAGCTTTATTAAAACTTAAGCGATCAATGCTTAAATAAAGTTGAAATATCGTAACATAAAATTAGAAATATAATCGAGTTGGAAGTTAAAAAAATATCTTTTGTTACATCAAACAAATATTTGTGGGTGCAAAATATGCAAAGCATTTTATTATGACTGATTCCCGAAGCGCACATGAAGTTGGTCGCAGGAACTGAAGTTCAGACGCGCCGTTACGAGGCGGATCGCTTTGCCAATTAATTCAATTAATGTTATCAAAAGAAAGTCATAAGTTAGGTTTACCAATCTTGAAAATTTAATTAACGGACAATTTAATAATATTAAGAAATAATAATTTCTACATATCAAAATATTTATTTTCAACAATATTCGGCACATGTTGTATTTTAATAACACACAACGCAATGAATTAATTAATAAATTTATTAATAATAACTACAAATGCTAAGTGTTAATGGGAAATTAAGAAAATAATGTAAACCATGTAATAAAGAACAATTTAATATAAGAAAAATCTTTTCCGAAAATGTGTAAATAAACATAAAATGTTCCCACCAAATCCATTAAAATTGCCGCCTCAGCAAACAAATAAAATGTATGTAAAAATTCTAATTATTTAGTGTTTACATTAAAATAAATAAATGAAACAAAAATTAAATATGTGACCAAAAAAATGGAAGAAAACTGTTAACCGTCAATTGATCACATGAAGCTTTCTTTCCTCAATCATGTTAAAAAAAACATCGTTGGGAATCAAAATAATCAAAATTAAAATGATTATAATATGCTGATTATGGAATTAATTTACGATCGATGATAATATATGCTCAATGTGTCGAATTTATTCTCATTAAATAAGATTTATCGTATAAATATATTTTTAGTGTTAATTTCATAGCAATTATTTTTTAATCATATTACTTTTCCGTTTCTTGATCTGTCACACGGGGTTTTAAACTCTTTTACCATTAATATAATTATCTATCTATAAAAAAAAGACGGAGCGGACGTCCTTAAATCAAGTTTCCCCCTCAACTTAAAATGCATTTAGATCCTTGCTTTTTTTTTTAAAAGAAAGAGGAGCTCTTTTAGAAACTTTTGAACCTGGCCGATTAAAATCGGCCCAAAAAAAATTTTTTGCAAAATTGCTTCAAAGATTTGAGGTGGTGGATTTTTTGGACTTTTTCAATTTGAGCACCCGGAAGCCGAATGCGCAGCCGCCTATCGTCGCTTACTAAAAGATGGAGCAAACGCTGCTGCATCTTTTAAAAAAAATTTCATGGCTCTAGCGTGAAGTTGAAGGTGTGCACGGCGCTGAGGCCGGTACGAGCCTCAAAAAATGGCTTGCTGGCACTTGACAGTAGTGTAAGGTGCAACAATTTTTTTGAAGGAAAAAAGTTTAAGCCTAAATGAGTTAAGGGTGGGTAGTTTAACATGCTGATTCCAGAAATGAAAAAATTTTTGTCCTATGACAAAGTGTCGACAAGTTATGTGACAAAGTGTCTAATGGCTGGGGCAGGGCTGGGAATTGTGGGGGAGAGTTTGGAGGAAGTTGGAAATTTGTTGTTTCAGTGCTCAGACAAAGTGATTGAAAAAATGGACAAAGTGTCTAAAAAGGGAAAATCCAGGGCGGGCAAGCGCGCGCAGCCTTCAGGAAGGGTGGGGTACGCGGGCGGAAGCCTTCGTTAGTGGCAGGGCGAGCGCGCGAAGCCTTCGTTAGGCGGCCGGGCGAGCGCGCGGAGCGAGTTCACGGAAAGTGGATGGGGGTAAGGGGGCTCGCCCTTCGGTACAGGCGAGCGGGCGAGCGCGCGCAGCGAGTTAACGGGATGTGGTGGGGGTAAGGGACTCGCCTTACGGTAGAGGCGGGCGGGCAAAGCCCGCATTAAGCGAGCGAAGCTAGCGTAGGGGAGGGTGGGGTACGCTAGCGAAGCCCGCGTCATGAACGGGGGTTTGCTCGGTGTATAAGGGCGGTGATTTATGCATAACTTGGTCAGTTTTAGACCAAACCGAGCAAACTTTTTTTTGTTCGAATCCTCTCTTAAACTGCTAGAGACAGCCCTCATCTATACACAGGCATGCCCTCCGCGTCTCCACTAGTTATCTATATATAAAAAAAAGAGGGGCGGCCGTCCTTAAACAGAAAGTTAGCAGGAGATGGCTGAACGTAGAGCTTTGCTTTTTTTTTTAATCGAAAGAGGAGATCATTTAGAAACTTTTGAACCGAGACGATTCAAATCGCCCCAAAGAAAGTTTTTTTTTAAAACGGTTCAAAGATTTGAGGTGGTGGATTTTTTCGGGTTTTTCGATTTGAGCACCCGGAAGCCGAATGTGCAGCTCTTTAGCAGTGCTTACTAAAAGATGGAGCAAACGCTGCTGCATCTTTTAAAAAAAATTTCATGGTTCTACCATGAAGTTGAAGGTGCGCACGGCGTTGGGGCCGGTACGAGCCTCAAAAAATGGCTTGCTGGGACTTGCCAGTAGTGTAGGGTGCAAGAATTTTTTTGAAGAAAAAAGTTTAAGCCTAAATGGGTTACAAGTGGGTAGTTTAACATGCTGATTCCAGAAATGAAAAAATTTTTGTCCTACGACAAAGTGTCGACAAGTTATGGGACAAAGTGTCTAATGGCTGGGGGAGGGTGGGAATTGGTGGGGAGAGTTTGGGGGAAGTTGGAATATGTCGTTTCAGTGGTCAGACAAAGTGTCTAAAAATGGACAAAGTGTCTAAAAGGGGAAAATGTGGGTGGGCGAGCGCGCGAAGCGCGCGGAGCGAGTTCACGGAATGTGGAGGGGGGAAAGGGGCTCGCCCTGGGGTAAAGGCAGGGCGGGCGAAGCCCGCATTAAGCGAGCGAAGCGAGCGTAGGGAAGGGTGGGGTACGCGGGCGAAGCCC